>BSBM01000096.1:37650000-39150000 GCA_027924585.1 Larix kaempferi
AGACTTTTTGGTGCAAAACACCAAAATTATTATTATTATTATTATTTAATATACACAAACTTGTATATGGTGCAAAGCACCATAAAATAACAAGTGGTGCAAAGCACCATAAAATAATAAATGCTGCAAAAAAATATAAATTACATATTATATATAAGTTATATAATATGTGATTTATATTTTTTTGCACCACACACACATATATACTTCTTAACAAGGTTAAAAAAAATATATTAAAACATTTTCCTAAAGCTTATTTTATGTAAACTTAAAATAAGTATATAATTCTCACAGCTAAAACCTTAGTTTGAAGCTAATAATCCTTGAGAAACCATCACATCCCTTTGGCTTTTGGATTTGAAGAACTTGAAGAGAAAAAAATATATTGAATTTGGTATGTTTTCATTACTCTCTATGCAAAAATAAATAAAAATTATTTCAATAAAATTAGTTCAAGAGGTTACTTAAATATATTTCCTCCCACCGTAGAGTAGTGGATAAACACCATAATGTATTTCCTTCCACCATAGAGTAGTGGATACACACACCATCTTCCTATCTTGGACGGGAAAAGCATCCTTCTCGGGTTGAACCCTATCATTAGAATTACAAAGGATAATCTCCTACCTCGAGAGCTAATAACTTTTATTAACTCACATAATTATAAATTCCTAGTAGATGTATACGACGAGGATTCTATAACACTTTGGCATTCAGATTGGTTTACTGATGATCTGATGAGACTGCACCAGTTGCAAGTTACACTTTTAATGGTTGAATTGAAGAATATGATATACCTGAGTTCTTGAATGATCTACTTCTCTTCCTCTTTTGCAGCAGCTGTAGTAACAGGCTGCAAACTTTTTTGACTACCAGCCAGCTTCAAATCTGCACCTTTTCTTTACAGTGCCTACATTTGAACAATGTATGGAAGTCTCTGGCACCTATTATGATGTATACATTTTGTCTAATGCAATGTACAGGTCTATGCAATAGTATGTGGTGCTTACAAAAATGACAATCTTTGTCATCAGTTACATCATATGGAATAGTTGTGATTATCTTCAAAACACAAAGATACTGTTGCAGCTTCCTAATCTCTTGTTCCAGTATGATTTTTTATTAGGAAAGCACTTACTAAACCAAGTCGAATCCTTTGCAAAATTATATTAGATTTCTCCTAATTATCATTATCATTATAAAGGAACACTTACAAATTTGAGAGATCCCATGTACTTGCACATGCAGAGCATCACCACAACTCAACGCAGCTTACCACATTTCAACATAGCATCAAAAATTTCATTGATATCAGTTCAATGCAGCATCCAGGTGGTCATTAACACAACTTCCAAGCAATATGGAGAGGTCATAGTGTTCCATATGCTTGTCACGATTGCAGTAGCAGCATACCAACTATTTCACTCCACACAACAACAATATCAAACAATGCATTCAACCAAGAATAATTGCAACAGTCGCAAAAGAGAAGACGAGAGGAAGCTCCACGTTCAACATTTAATCATCAAACGCAGTGAGAGTAATTCCCCTCAACGTTGGTCTACTCAGAATGCAGAGATGACATCAAAATGGTCTCAAGCCCCATACTTCAGTTGTTATCATGCATCAACCAAACTCCAAGTCAACACTAGTCTTCTCACATCATTGACGCAACAACATGATACATTGCAAGGGTTTCTATCCCTCACCTAGTAGAGAGAAGAGGAGTCTTGTACAATTCTTCCACACAGAAGGTGTTCTCACTTCAGGTTCATTAACGTTGGCATCATATGACAGGCTTCGATAGCTCACGATGGAAGTCTTTAATTTCAAAAGTTGAAATGTTACTCCACAATAATTGGTAGCTTCTTCACACTCAACTTTTCATTCTCCACATGCAGTTAAAATCAAACCTCTAGGAAAGGTATCACCAAGATTCTTACACTCATGAGAAAAGAAAAAATTCGCCATATGGGTCGTGTACTTCTTCACGAGTCGTAAGTCTTCACGTGGAGATGGACTGATGATTCGGGAGCTGCAAAGCTGTGTCCATTGATGATTCGTGAGCTGCAAAGCTGAGGCCTGGACCTTCAGAAGAGTCTGCCATATGGCCTGCTTAACCTGGTCACAAAAATGTAAGCCTGCCGAAGCTATGGCACTATGAAGCCCGCTCCATAGATTTTTTACATAACAACTAATTTTTTTTATTTTGAACTCATATTTTGTGAAACAACAAAGGTAGATGGACACAACAAAGAAACCCTGTAATTGAATTTGCCCATATTAGAATCGAAAAACTTGAATTTTTCATATTAAAAGGCCACCAAAACATTGCTTCATTCATAATATACATTTGTTGTTATGAAATAACCAAATTTGACAACAATTTGACTGAATTTTTCTTGCAAACACTGACGTCATAGAAAACCTGAGGACACATCGAATTACGAGGTTGAAGAGGAACCTTAAATATCAAAACAACGCATACCCATAATACCCATAACAAAGCGAGCCATAAACAGTAAAAACCACTGATAAAGCTATGATACAGTTGTTCTAGAAAAAAAATATGAATAATGTTTTTACATATTAATGAATGGTATGACTAGTAATGTGTAAGCTAGTTTGCTTCACACAGTCAAACAGATTAACTAATAACCAACAAATCTGACTACAACGAAATTGGTTTAACTAACCATTTAACCTAATTATTTCATCTAGAGCTAGTACTGAATTTATTTCACCTACACACATAGGTTAGTTATTTCATTGATCCTCCAATACCAATTTGAACTATAATTTTAATTTCCTCCATCATATTTTTGAGTGATCTCGTTGAGATACTGCAGACAATTTGTGTCACTAGTTTGCGCAAGGGCACATGCTATAGAAGCTGGCGAGAATAAGAATGATCCATTCTTTTATTATAATTTCAGAATTTCTTCCCACTTAACCTTGTCACGCAATCCTTCCGGTGAGTGCAGTAATGTCGATGGAAACTCGTGCAGAACTTTCATTCGAATCCTGTACCAGTCCCAGCTTCGAGTTATTGTTCTATAAGGCCAGTGTTCTTTAAAATTTATCATGAATGATCTAAACTAATTTGTACATTTTCATTTTCAAAGCCATCTCATCGCAGATTTTCTGTAGGAATTCTGCATCATATGGAAGGTCCAGCTTCATAATTTTAGCATCCTCCAATAGAGTAGGAAATACAATCTCAAAGCCAACAGGAGTATGACACTGAAAACCACATATAAATACCACCAAAAACATTGCTTCATTCATAACTACGAACTGCACATTCATGAAAACCAATTCCGGTTACGAAAGAACACAATTTCACTGATTTTCACTGATTTTTTCTAGCAAACGCCGAGGTCACAGCAAACCCGAGGGCATAGCAAAAGATTATGGTTGCAGAGTAACATTAAATATCAAAACAATGCATACCCATAAACCCCATAACCAAGAGGGCTATTAAACAGTAAAAACCACTGATAAATGCATACGACAATGACTGATCAGAACATTGAAATGAATTTTCTCTTTATTAAACTATACCCTTTCAGAGCGGTTACCTATAATTTCCAGAACCAATCCTCATTACCCTATCAATAAATACCCTTTCACTTACCTTGCTTGCTTTTACACGATGCTTCTTAGATGCAATAGGAGATTAGATGCCATTATGCTACTTCGATGATGGAGGTGAGATTAAGCTACTCAATGGCCGGTATGATAGGCCCATTAGTTATGGCTGTTAAAAAGTGACAGAAAAATCTGCTCACTGTTCACATAACAGCCACTGAGAAATAATGTCAAACACTTTACAAATCATTGATATTAACCTCTTACAGACATATAAATAACCACATTTCACTGATATCAATTTATGTGTGTCTGTAAGTTAATATTAGCAGTGGAAATAATTCATATCAGCAGACTGTAATAAAAAGTCAGACACAGGATTTTGGTCAAATTTGACCCTGGAAAAACCCCGTCAACCCTTGGGGAAAACCAACATGCAAGAGAGATTTTATTAGCTCATGAAGGAAAAATTCTTAGAAATTACAACAGTCATTTTTAGCAGTAAAATGTCACTGTACTTATCTCCCACAGTCCTTCCAGACACCTCGAAATCTGTGCAGCAAAGAATCTGCCTCGGGTTTTGTGCCCACCGTACCACAAAAAATGAATGAGCATGCTGTCTCAAAAGTCGTGCCCATTGTATGCTGTTCAGACCATGACCTTGGTAATAGTGCCCAGCAAATACTCAGCAGAACATACTCTCGATTTCTGTGCCCTTCTTGGATTTTGTGCCCAGTCAAAATCTTGGAACTCGTGCCCACTAAAATCTGGAAACTCGTGCCCACTAGAAGCTGGAAACTCGTGCCCTGTAAATACAATAAGAACGCTGAAGATGCTTCTTGATTTGCGTGCCACCCTCTCCTTGGGAAGTGCGCCCCTTCAAGCTGTCTCTATCTCCCTTCTCCTTCAAGCTCAATCTCTTGCTCTCTCTTGCATATGTGTATCTCACACTCCTCACCAAGCTCCTCTCTTGGAAATCGAGCCACTCCAAGACTCTCTCTTGAGTTGTGTGCCCAAAAATGAAATCTCATGTACTTTTATTTACCTTATTAGGGTTTTTCACATGACTTTTCACTTCAATGGACGAGATTAGATCTTGGCCAAGAGATCTATGGTACTTAGATCTCCTAAGTGAACTTTACAAATCATAAAGTCACATCAAAAAGGTACTTTAATAAAAAAACACATTACTAAAGTCACTTTAGGAATATAACTCAGACTTCAAGTTATTGACCCCTGCACCTAGGCACCTGATGCAGGAGTGCCACCGAGCTATCAAATGCTAACAATCGCATGCATGGCGGTTTCCCCTGATTAATGCCCTCGATACGCCCCCATTATTACGAATGATCGCTACCGCCTTGCCGCCTAGATTTAAAGGAATTGCTACCGCTTAATTAGACGCTACCCCAATCTGTCCACTGTCTCGCCATACACGCCATCCCTTGAGGTCATTACCCATTCAGTTTGCATCCCCGCATTCAATGAGCCCGCTACAGTCAACGCTATGACAAGTACCATGATGCAAAACATGATACCAGCAGTTGTAGAGCTTGGTTACACGATGACACAATTACCACCAAAAACATTGCCTCATTCATAATTACCAACTGCACATTCATAAAAACCATTTGCATTTACGAAATAACAAAATTTTACAACAATTTCACTTAATTTTGCCAGCAAATGCCGAGTTCACAGAAAACCGAAGGGAATAGCAAAAAATTCCGGTTGCAGAGGAACCTTAAATATCAAAACAACGCATACCAATAATACCCACAACCAAGCGGGCCATTAAACTGTAAAAACCACTGATAAATCAACGAAAAATGCTTACAAATACCACCAAAAACTAAGCTTCATTCATAATTAACAATTGCACATTCATAACAACCATTTACATTTACCCATCTCAAAACAACACATACCCATAATGCCCATAACCAAGCAGCCTATAACCAGAGTGAATAATGACAATGACGCTCAGGGTTTCAAGCTACATAGCAGGCCATCAAATGTGCGCAGCGACAAACCAGTGAAAGCTTCAGATTCACCCATCAAAACCAAAAAAAATTACACTTGACCGAACCAGTGAAAGCTTCGAACACCCATCGATAGAGAGAAACACTATCTACAGGCCGAACTGCAACGACAGACAAAATAGCTATAGGGTTTAAACCCCAAGACGCAAAATGTTGATATGTCCCTGTAATATCTATCATACAAAAACCAAACACAATTCGCATTCCATAATCATTCGGTAAGACCATCAAAAATCAAAGGAGGAAAATCAATGAGGGTTTTCTCTTTATTACCTGATTTATTACCTCTGAGAATAGAAGTAAAAACCCTGATTCCATTCACGGCTTCCAGGAGCTAGGAAAAATACTCCAAGCAGCTTCCCCTCTGAGAATAGAAGTAAGAACCCTGAGTCTGTTCCGGCTTCCAGGAGCTAGGAAAAATACTCCAAGCAGCTTCTAGGACTGAGGGGAAATACTCCAAGCGATTAGCATGCTAAATATCGGCAAAAACTATTAGCAGTAACGAGGCTCCAAGCTAGAGTCGAATGTAAATAACAACGTTCTGACAAAAACTCAAAAAATTCAGGTAAACCAAAAGCCATAGTCCTCGCGGGAAATTTCTTCTTGAGGAAAGTGTGAAGGCTTCATGGTTGGAGCATGGATCTATTGCCATGAGGCAGAGTGGACAACGTGGTACCATTAAATCATCCCTTCGAAAATTAATGCACCAAGACCAAATGCTCATAATAACGATTTAGTGGTATAATAAAGCCATATGAGGTTATTATACAATTTTTATATATGGTTTTAGTTATTGTGATTTTTGGTATTAATCGAATTGATAAGTTATATGTATTTTTTAATTCATAGTTTTATTTTGTTAATATTAATTAATATTATTGATTATATTAAATTATTGATTATTATATTCTTTTGTTTTCAGCGAAAAAAACATACTATTGCTATTTATAAATATAAATCAAATAGTACAACGATGAGCTGTAACAGCACAGTTTTGATAAATTTCCAAATCTCTTACATATCCAACACAAAAAACATAAAGTATGGCCCAAAATAACATAGAGCAAAAAAAAAACATGCTAATACTGATTACTTATGCCTTCAATCATCCAAAAAGTGAAATGAGCCATTTGATTCCAGCAAGGAATCAATGAATTCCTCCCAGAATAGGATACCTTCCTCATTCTCCATAGCCAACTTTGACATTTCGTCCGCCAATGTGTGTGCAAATTCCTATCGAATGAGATCACACCAATGGAACAATGCAGCCACCTATAAATTATATTCTCCCCTGGCCCATTTGATATTGACCCGAGAATCACCAAAAATATTAACTTCAGCCAAGCCAAATATGTTTTCCAGTCTGACGATCATCGATAAAGCTAATAATTCAGCCTTCATATTCGATCCCCTGCCACATTTCAGTCTGAAAGTGAAATAGTGATTCTGGTTGAGAAAAATAACACCACCCGCTGCGCATTGAACCAAGGCAGCAGCCCCATCAAAAAAGAGAACAGGTTTATCAACACGGACATTCAACAATCCAACCTCTCTTTGTTTACAACCCACCTGCTTGCTATGATAGATAGCAAATTGGTTTAAACCTAAATCAATTGCCATCATAAATTTTGCTGATCGATTATCAAAAAGTGCCATATTCCTCATATGTCAAATGCTCCAACAAACAGTCACCGACAGAATCTCAAAGGATTTATGTCATATAATCCATCGTGCACAATTGGATATCAAATCCAAGTTACCCCAATCATTAATAATATCGAGTGTTTGGCACACTCTATACCAAACCAACCTAGAAAATTCACAACAACTAAAAATGTGTATGATATTTTCCTCATTAGATTTGCATAAGATACAAATACTAGGTCCATTCTAGCCCCTCCTAATGAGATTATCCTAAGTCTTAAGTCTGTCCATAAACACAAACCACATAAAACATTTCATCTTATTGGGAATCTTCCATTTCCACAATGTCTTATACCACCAATGATTGAGAAAAATACATTTTTTTCTTATGATCCTCATATAAGCAACCTTTGCCGTCACATTACCTAAGCTTTCATTCCCCATCCATAAGATTGTATCCCTGTCACCTGTAACTCTGCAACCGGCCTCATTTAGCGACCAGATATATCTATCCCATTCTGAAGCATCATTTCCCGTCAACCCAAAATATTGAGCATTAAACCAATAACTAGCTGCAGTGTTCTTTATAATACTATTCAGAGTATAACAACCAAAACTTCTGATATGTTTCAAAATATCAAGGGATAAGCTATAAGAGTCTTGTAAACCCA
This sequence comes from Larix kaempferi, assembly GCA_027924585.1. Classification (NCBI taxonomy): domain Eukaryota; kingdom Viridiplantae; phylum Streptophyta; class Pinopsida; order Pinales; family Pinaceae; genus Larix; species Larix kaempferi. The sequence goes on from BSBM01000096.1 coordinate 37,657,949, forward strand.
CAACCGGATCCACACTGATGGAAATATCTTTTCCATCACCCATTCTCCAACATAGATCCATAGCTAACCACTTATAAACTTTTAAAAAACCATTCCATATGTGCGATACACCCTTTATCTTTTTAGCAGGACTTCTAAACCAGTGGCTAATATTCTTTTTGATATATTTCAGATATAAGACTTCAGACCAAAGTTTCTTGCTGAATAATCCATGCCAGAAAGATTTTAGTCTTAGAGCCTCACTGAAAGAAGAAAGATCCTTAATAACCCAACCTCCAGAACTTTCTGGAATACATATTTTGTCCCAGCCAATCATAACAATGGTAGCCTTATTCAATCCTCCATACCAAAGGAAATTGCTTAACATCTTTTGTAATTTTTTAATGATAACAACAAGCATTGGCAGTAAGGAAAACCAATATACCGGTATTCCAGTCAATACTGCCTTCAACAGTACAAGCTTCCCCCAATAGATAAAAATCTGAAGGACCAATGTGCAATGCGGTCTTCAACTTTTCTAAGCAACCAACGCCAGTCTTTGATCAAATAGCCATTTGGCTTTAAGAAGTAACCGAGATATTTAAATCCATCACCCAAATTACAAGCTTTATAAGGAATCACCCTCTGAATATTCCTTATCTCCAATTCATCCATCAAATTATAATAAAAACATGACTTTTTTAAACTCACCTTCATGCCCGATGCACTGCAAAAAAGTTTGATAATATTTTGATAGGCCTTCCACTCATCAATAGAGTTCGAGCCGGCCAACAAGACATTATCCATGAAAAGTATATGACATAGGAACAGATTTCTAGCAACTTTAATACCCTTGATATGGCCATCAGTATTTGCTTGAGAGATTAAGAGGCTCAGTCCATCGATAACCAACAAAAACAAAAGAGGTGATAAATAGCACCCTTAACAGATACCTTTAGAACATTTGAAGAAATTAGTCTGATCCCCATTCACCAAAACTGAAATATTCATAGAGTTCACACACGCCATAATCCAATTGATGGCCAATGGCGGAATACCAATTTGTATAAGGAAAATCCGCAAGAAATCCCAGTTTACTCGGTCATAAGCCTTTTCTAGGTCCATCTTAAGAATAATAGCTTTCCTTTTCTGAACTTTAATTGAGTGTAAGAGCTCCTGCGTAATCCCCACTGCATCCAATATTTGTCTTCCATCTAGAAAACCAAATTGTTCCTTAGTAATAAATGTAGACAGTATAGGCTTCAATCTAATAGTAATTATTTTTTATACTATTTTATAGGCCATATTACATAAGGCGATGGGCCCGTAATCTCCAAACTGTTTTGGTTCATTACTTTTAGGAATTAATGTCAGGAAAGTTGCATTCAGTGCACGAGAGATGAACCCAAAATTCTTTGAATATTTCACCATATTCAGAATTTCCAATCCCATAATATCAAAAAAATGTAGAAACAGTTCTACAGTCCATCCGTCGGGCCTGGGGCTCTTCTCCTTGGAAAAAGAGTGTAAAACCACCTCCACCTTCTCTAAAGTAACATCCTTCACCAAATCCAATGAGTTAACAACATCACAATATCTAGGGTATAATCTAGCCACCTTAAGTTGGTAAAAAAGGTCACAGTCCTTCTTATCAGCGAAAATTGTACCAAAATGTTCTTTAGCCACCTCCTGAATCCTCTATTTTCTAGAAACCATGGAGCCCGAACCATCATCAATGCACCAAATAGATTTTAGGTTGCGTCTGTGTGAGGCAAAAGAATGGAAAAATTTAGAGTTTTTATCTCCATGATTCAACCATATGGACCTACTCTTGAGGCACCACTCCTGTTCCTCCCTCTCCATAAATTTTTCCTTACTAACCTCCAAATTTTTAGGAGCAGCAGAGTCATTAACAGATAAAGGCACCTCAAAATTCCGATTGTGGAGAGTATGAATCTCGGCTTCAATATTAATAAGATCTAGCAGATCTTTATATTATATGGTTTTAGTTAAATTGTGATTTTTAATAATAATCAAATTGATAAGTTATATGTATTTTTTAATTTATAGTTTTATTTTGTTAATATTATTTATTATATTAAATTATTGATTATTATCTTGTTATATATATATATAATTTTTTGTTAGTATAGGTTAATTATTTAGTTATTATATATATTGTTTAGGCATGTATATTAAAATGTAAAAAAAGTACTTTAATAGTTGTTTTAAAAAAATTGAGAGATGGAAATGGATAATGAGAGAAAGAGTGGGCAGAGAGGGGGTTTATGAGAAGGGAGGATGGGGGATATAGGAGGGACGCATAGGGGGAGATAGAAAGAGATAGGTGAAGGGTTGTTAGAGAGAAATAAGGGGAAGTAGGAAAGGGAGAGAAAGATAGAAAGTTGGATAGGGATAAGGAGAGATACATAGAAATAAAGAAGGGAGGGGGGAGAGAGAAGGGGGGTTATTGAGAGAGAGAGAGAGAAGGGGGGGGGATAGAGAAAGGGAGAAAGAGTTAGAAAGAGGGATAGGGAGACAGATAGAAATGATATTAGAGAGAGGGGGGGTTAGCTAGAGGGGCAGAGGGGTGGGAGGGGGATAGGTGCAGGGAGGGGGGGGGGGGGGGAGGGAGAAAGGGAGAGAGGGGGTTGGGGCAAGGGGGAGAGGGAATGTCCAAGGCCCCAAGTCCAAAAACCTAGATACATAGTTCCATGGAATCCCCTATGAAGTCATGCATGATGTCTTAACACAATGTTCATGGCTATAAATGGCCCAATAATTAATTTAGGGCCAAACACATAGTCTTCTTCCCTATAATATCATTCCCAAGGCCTTGAAACATGTAGACATTACTCAAAACCATCTAATTGCACTAAAATCCTCAATCATAAGCCAATGCTACCTTCAAGAGTCCATGAGTTCTTGGTTGAGGTATCCTTCTTATCTCTAGATGGATAGAAGATTCCTTTCGGGCTTGAGTTTGAGATCTCCTACCTTAACCATGTCCAATTCCCCAAGGCTTGATGACTTGTATGCATACCACCATGGATAGTTTGTGAATCCATGTGTATTGCTTTGTCGCATTATTAATGGCTTTGGATGCTTAAATGGTTTCTTTGGGATCAAATGCATGCTCCTATTCTATAGAATGACATTCCGAAGTCCCCAATACATGTGCACATATTTATCAAAACCAACTAATGGCATCAACATCACTAATCATAGACCAATGATACCCTTAAGAGGCCTTGTGTGATTGGTGGAGGTAACCTTCTTAGCCATGGATGGCTAGAAGCTTCCTTTAGGGCCATATATTGAGTTCTCTTATAATGACAATGTGAAGGACCTAATGCCATAAGACCTAGATACATAGTGCCATGGATACCCTTGCAAAGTCATGTGTGGTTCTTCGAAGCATTGTTCATGGCTATGGATGCCTCAATGATTTATTTGGGGACAAAAGCATGGTCTTCCTCTCTAGATCTTCGTTCCCAACACTCTGAGACATATACATAATGCGCAAAACCACCTAATGGCACTGACATCCTCAATCATAGGCTAAAAATACCTTCAAAAGGCCATGTGTTGTCAGTGGAGACAACCTTCTTATCCCTAGATGGCTAGAAGATTCCTTTAGGGATTGAGCTTCATGCCTCCTCCCATTACCATGTCCAATCCATCAAGTCCCCAAGACTTAGAAACATACTGACATGGATACCCTTGCAAAGTAACACATGTTGCTTGAAATCATTATTTATGGTTTTGGATGCCTCAATGGTTTATTTAGGGATAAAGGCATGATCTTTCCCTTAGAATGTCATCCTTAATCATAGGCCAATGACAGCCTCAAGATGCCATGTGTGGTTGGTGAAGGAAACCTTCTTAGCCTTGGATGTATAAAATATTTTTTTAGGGCCCAAGGTTTAGGTCTCTTCCACTAACCATGTCCAACGCCTCAAGGCCCCAAGACCTAGATACAAATCTCAATGGATACCCTTGCAAATTCATGCGTGATGCTTTGATTCATTGTTCATGGCTCCAGATTCCGCAATGGTTTATTTAGCGCCAAAGGCATGATCTTCTTCTTAAGAGCATCATTCCCAAGGCCCTAACACACTTACATACTTCTCAAAAATACATAATTCTGTTAATATCCTCAATCGTAGGACAATGATACACTCAGTATGTCATGTGTGGTTGGTTGAGGAAATATTCTTATCCTTGGATGGCTAGCATATTCCTTTAGATATAGAGGTTCAAGTCTCCTCCCTTAACCATGTCCAGGGCCCCAAGCCCCCAAGACATGGATATATACTGGCATGGATATCTATCCAAGGTCATGCATGGTGCTCTTGGAAATTTTCATCGCTCTAGATGCCCCAATTGTTTTTTTATGGTATAGATTCCCTAATTTTTTCTTTAGGGACAAAGACATGGTTTTTTTCCCTAAAACACCATTCCCAAGGCCCTGAGACATGTGGATACTACTCAAAACCACATAGTGGAACTGACATAATCAATTATAGGCTAATGATACCCTCAAGAGGACATGTGCTTTCAGTATAGGTAATTTTATTAGCCTTAGATGGATAGAAGAATCATTTAGAGCTCAAGATTGAGGTCGCCTCCACTAACCATGTGTAAGGACCCAAGGCCACAAGACCTATTTACATAGCGCCATATATAACCCTCTGAAGTAATTAGTGGTGCTTTTAGTTAGCGTTCATGGCTCTAGATACCTCAAAGATTTCTTTAAGGCCAAAAACATGGTCTTCTTCCATGGAACATAATTCCCAAGGGATTAATACATGTACATACTACTTAACACTGCACAACTGTAACAACATCCTCAATCATAGGCCAATTATACAAATTAGGGGGTTGTGTGTGGTTGGTGCAGGAAAACTTCTTAGATCCCAGTATGGCTACAATATTCCTTTAGGGGAAAATGTTTAGGTATCCTCCATTAACCATGTTGAAGGCCCCAAGGACACAATACTTAGATACATAGTACAATGGATACCCCTACAAAGTCATGCACGGTTATTTGAGGAATTATGATTCATGGATTATAACCATGTCCATGTCCAAGGTCCGAGTACCCATAGCTAGTGCTTAAAAACTCCTAATGGCACACATATTTCAATTTGAGGGAAAACATACCATCCGAAGGTATTATACATTGAGACATTATTATTTCCTTGCGTGCCTAAAGATTCCTTTAAGGGATAAGGCTTGGTTTTCCTCCTTTTACAATGTCGAGGCCCCTAAACTCATATCTAATGCTCAAAACCTCCTAAAGGTGATTACATCCTCTCTATAAGGCCAAGGATATCATAGGCCAGTGACATGTGTTTCTTTAAAATACTGTGCATGACTCTAGATACCTCAAAGATTCCTTTAGGTCATAAGGCATGTGATTCCTTCCTTAACTATGTATAGATCCTCAAGACCCCTAACTACTATTAAAAACCATCTAATGAAATAGACATCCCTACTCAAACACTAAAGATACTCTCAAGAATCCATGTGTGTTTGTTCAAGTTGTTCTTCTTGGCCATGGATTATTAAAAGTTTCTTTAGGGATTAAGGTCCAAATTTCCTCCCTCGAGAATGTATAGGGCACCCAACACCCATGCTAGGTTCTCAAAAAATTCTAATGGCACTAATATCCCCATGTAGATGAATAATATGCTCTTGGGAGGTCATGTGTGGTGGTTGTAGGCATTGTTATTAGCCAACGACGCCTAAACTTTGCTTTAGAACCTAAGTCCCACTATTTTCTCCCCAGCCATATCCAAGTTGTTGACACCTATAATTAGTCTTAAAATTCTCTCTGTGCCACAAAAAACCCCACTTAGAGGCCAAAGATACCCTGGAAAGGTCTATTGTAGTTTTTCAACATGTCATTCTTGGCTATAGATACCTAGAAGCTTCCTTTAGGTCCTAAGGAGCAATTTACATTCCTTAACCATGTGCAAATGCTCAAAACATTCTTAATAGTGGCCATATTCCGACTATAAGGAAAAATATCCCCTCGAGAGATTAGGTTTGGTGGTTGAAGACATCATTGTTATACCTTTAGGCCTAAAATTTTCCTATATATCTCAATGCATGAGCTCCCTAATCTAAACATGGTTAATACCTCAACACCTAAACCTAGTGCTCAAAAAATCCTAATGGTGGCCAAGGATACCCTCAGGAGATCATGTGGGATGTTTCAATGTGATGTTGTTGGCCAAACCTAACCATATCCCAACTTGGAGGAAAAAAATACTCTTAGGATATCTAGTGCGATGGTTCAAGGTGTTGGTTCAGAGGCCATTGTGTTTGTTCAAGGCATTGTTATTAGCATTGGAAGCACAAAATATCCCTATAGGGCCTAAGGCCTAGGTTTCATCCATCAGCCATGTGCAAGGCCTTGTGAACAATACATTGTGCTAAAAAATTCATAATGGTGTCCACGTCACCATTTTGAGGTCAAATATCCCCTTGAGAGGTCATGTGTTTTAGCGAAAGGAATCATTATTGCGATATATTCCATTTGTTAGAAAAACAGGATCGCAGAGCAATAACAATAAACATAAATGCAAATATAATCACACATACACATTACAAGAGAGACACAGATATATTGTGGTTCACCCAACTTGGGCTACGTCCACACTGAATTTGCCAGTCCTTATTATTATTACCGTCCAGCAAGATGAAGGGATACAACCTGCAGCACAACCGCTGCACTTCCTCTTCTCTGTTTCACATTCTCTCTCCAGATCTCAAAGATCTTTACAATGCATAAAATCTAATACATCAACCCTAGCTGTATTACAATGTCTTTCTTTTATAAGGAAAATACAATGGGAAAATACCATGGGATACCCAAAACCATGGGCCCGCAAAACAGCTGGCCCATGGAACCCCGTGGGGGGGCGATGCCCCCCCACACCCCCCCGCTGGGGTGAGTGTACAGTCCACCTACATATCATATAGAACTGGGTTACAAACACGGCTGATACAATATCATCTATGAGACTAGAAGATCTGGCTCCACAACCAACACCATTAATATGCATTTAGTGGATTAGGATCAGGCATTGTCTACCAACCATGTCCAAGGCCCTAAGACACATACTTGGGCCAAGTATATGCTCAATAAGTTGATGTGTGGTTTATCAACACATTGTTCTTTAACCTAAATGCATATAACTTTACTTTACAGAAGGCGTAGCTTTCCTTCCGCAATCATGTTCAAGGCATAGAGACTCATACCTAGTATCCAAAATGTTCTAATGGCACTCGTATCCCTACTTGAAGGTGAGGATAACATTCAGAGGTATTAGGTGGTGGTTTGAGGTATTGTTGATGGACATGAGTACCTGTAATAATTATTTGGAGTCATATCCCCACATTTCCTCCCCAAACCATGTCAAATTCCTTGAAATGCATACCTACTACTCAAAATATTCCAATGGCTCCCTTAGCCCCACTCAAAAGAAAATGATACCCGTGAGAGGTGCTATGTTGTAGCTTGAGTTGTTTTTCTAACCCTTAGATAAATAGAAGCTCCCTTTATGGCCTATGTTTTAGGTTTTCTCCCCCAACCTCGCTGTCAACTATGAGACCCATACATAATGTTGACCAACTTCTTAATGTCATCAGGATACCACTATTAGGTGAAGGGTATTTTTCAGAGGTTGTTTATGGTTGGTTGAGGTGTTGTTCTTGGCCCTCTATGCATAAAAGTTTCTTGTAGGTTGTAAAGACAATATTTTATTCGTAGACCATGTTCGTAATCCTGAGACCAATATCTACTATTCAAATCCTTCTAATGTAATTAATATCCCCACTAAAAGGTGAAAGATTCCCTCGATAGGTTATGCCATGGTTATTCAATCCATTGATATGGTCCCTGGGTGTATAGAATGTGACTTTAGGGCCTAAGGCCTAATTTTTCTCCATTGACCATGTCGAAGGCATCGATACCCATGTCTATTGCTTAGTTCCTCCTAATGGAATTGGTATCTCAACTCATATGTCAAGGATACCCTCAAATGGTTTTGTATAGTCATTTGAAATGTATTTCTTGACCATATATTCCTATATAGTTCATTTAGGATCTAAAGTTCAGGTTTCCTCCCTTGTCCATTTCTAGGGCCCCAAGATCCATACCTAGTCCTTAAAACCTTACAAATTTCAGCCATATCCCTATTTTAAGGCCAATGATCCCCTTGAGACGTCATGTCTTGTGGTTGGAGGTGTTTAAAGCTCTATTAGCCTTGAATACCTAAAAGCATCGTTTAGTGCCTAAGGTTTGGTTTCCTCCCTTAACCATGTAAATGACTCCTAGTCCCATATGTACTTATCAAAATTTCATAATAGTATTGATATCCACACACATAGGCTAAGAATACCCTCACAAATCCATGTATAGTGGTTTGAGATGCTTTTATTAGCCATATATATTCATAAGATTCATATAGGACTTAAGGTAGAATTTTCCTCCCTCAACTATGTCTAGGGCCTTACATAATGCTCAAATCTTCCTAATGGAACTAATACCCTTCAAACAATTTGATAATTAATTATTTCTATTAATAAAAAAATTATCATTCAAACAAAATTAAATTTCAATTCAAAACACTTTTATCACCATCTTTATAATCTTAATAAATTAAAATTGATTAAATCTTTGATCATATTTCAATAATCATTTTATAAAATGCTGATATTTATTTATTTGAAATGACAATAATATAAAAAGTAAACAATTGAATCAATTATTTGAATATATATATATATATGGTGCAAAGATTGATATTTAAAACATTTATTTGCTTGAATAAAATAAAAATAAATCATTGAAGTGGGTTATTTAGAAAAATAATTACTTGTGATTTTTTTTTATGGTTGGTACAAACCCTCATAATTAAAATTTATTTGTAAGTGCTAATGTGGCAAAGGACTTATTACCACCTTATTGTATTTATTAAAGTATGATACACCACTTCTCTAATTAATAGATATGATGTGGCATGCCATTTCGAATAAGATTAACAAATACTATCACCACTTTAATACCATATAATGTAAGTGGTGTTAATATCCCCATATTAACATCATATAATATAAGTGGGGCTAACTTGTGTGCTAAAGATGGACTTAAGTTAGTGATTAAAAACATAATAATAATACTAATGTGCATCAACAAATTTAATAAACTCAACATTAAAATTTCAATTGAAAAATCAATTTTCAATTTAAACCATTTTTATTGCTACTTTATAATGTTAATAATTAAAAAATGGTTATTTTTATTGTTTGTCAATATTAAGAGTGCTAAGTATTTATTTTTTAAGTAGTATTAAAAAAGAACTATTGAATTTAATTGAATAAAGTGAATTTATTTGTTTAAAAAGTGTAAAACTAAGAAATTGAATTTGTTGGGATTGTGGTGCAAAAACTCATAAATTAGTCTTGATCATTTATTTGAATGAAAAAATTATAAATAATTAAAAATTAAATTATTTACAAAATAATTATTAGCACCACTTTATAGTACTTGTCAACATGGTATTTCTCTTAATATACACTAGTAAAAACATAATTTCCAAAAAACATTAACTCCATTTTAACACTACAAAATATATGTGGTGCTAATACCACCATCTTAAGACCACAAAATGTAAGTAGTGTTAATACCACCACCTTAACACCACAAAATTGTAAGTGGTACTAATAGCAACACTTTAACACCATAAACTATAAGTGATGCTAACTTGTGGTCCTAAAAAAATGGATTTTCTTGTTGTAACTTCTCTTATTGTGTTATTCATGGTTTCCCAGTATAAAGTATTATAATTGTGCAGAGCACAAATGACTGGATTGGATCTATCTCAAACTAAAAACCTACTTTCATAAATTCAATTATCGAACTAAAATTCACTCAATAGTAAATAGTCAGGAGACCTTCTGGGAGCTCTCTTCAGTCCAAGTGAAAACAGCGTAGTGGCAATACGACTCCCGTGGCATGCACACCATTATCTATCTTGCCGCGAAAGCAGCTCCTCGAACATTACAAGATAAAAGAGTACATGAACCAGCAGTTGAATCATCCCCACACAGACCTCCGTTGGACTGAAGGGAGCTCCCCGTCGCCCCCTTCTATCTGTACAAAGATACCATAAATCTAATGAATCCTCACAAACCATCCATTAACTTACGCCTAGCGGAAAGATAAAAAGCCAAATATCAGAATAAACTATAACAACCAGGACAAAAAGCAGCCAGAGAGATAGCCAAAGACAAAGCAATAAAGAACCAATTACGGAGACAATTTTGACGGTACAAAAGCATGTTCATAAAAAACATATAGCAGCACAGAACCCACGTGAGAGGATTATGCTATAATAATGTAAGGCAATGAACAACCATTTTGAAACCTGCTCGCTGAGAAAACAAAATTGAACAAACGATTACGTGAGAAGATGAGGTTATATGATAATAGAAAAGACACATGATCGCTTCTTCTTGAAAAAGAATCCATCTCGTTATCATCTCTTTCTGCGACGCCAACACCAAGCTTCTTTCTATGGATTGACATTGGAGAAGCTCGAGAGACTTATACAGAGCCTACACACTTATATGGAATACAACTGTACTAGGGAATGGCAACTAATTTGACATTACCGACTTGCATAAAAACATATTCTGAACCTTTCTCACCACAATGAAAATCCCAGCACTCATTCTAATCCTCCAATCCCAGGAATAAATCCTACGATTATAGTCGTTCGTGTGTAATTTGTCGATTTGATATTGGAATCCGACTGTTTGAGCATCAGCGATCGTTCTGTAGTTTATATTATTCAATTCAAGGCTTTATGTCGTTCTTTTTAGCTCTTTTTTTAATATTTCTTTGCTTGACCAACCAAATCCGATCATCTTATTAAATTCCAACAATATTCGGCCGTGTTCATGACATTGAAACTTTATTAAAGTGTGATCATTTGAAAATTGGAATAACACATAAGTCAATGGGGACAATTATTTATGTCAACTGGCTGTTCGTCAGCTTAAGGAAGGTTACAAAATGTATATGCCTATTGATGAGTGCTTCAAATAATCATATACACTCACACCAAATATCCGATTGTCACTGTATATCATTGCAGGTTGAGCATTCTTTCTTTTAACGAATGCAGCGAACGAGACAAAAAGTTTCACACAAAGGCATATTGATCATCATTTTAATTCTCTATTTTAACAATAAATTGAAACATGGTGCCTTCTGGAATCCGACTAATGCTAGCTTTTGAGGTATTCTCATTCCAGTATATCATATAATATAAATTCATGCATCGTGCTTGGTGGGGTTTGCATCGAATTAAATATTTAATTGATATTATAGCATTAAAATGTCATACAACTTTATTTCATGATATTATAAAAGATTTTTCCCTCTACCCAATTTAATCAAGAACTTTTCCAAAATTTTCATAAGGGATGGCGTGCAGTCGAACACCTCCGTTCCCTAATGAGGGTTCCTCAGTAAACACGTAATCCACTATCGAGATCCTACATTCACGTTACAGGGCAGAGCTGCCAAACATTTATCATTTAAAATTTTCCAATATGCACGGCTATCTTGAAATCAACTCCCTATTGACCAAAGAGTTGATTGGGTATCTGATACCTAAGCTCGAACGTTTATCTTTGGCTTATGCAAATACTTCCTAAAACATATAATACTTTTATTGTCTATGATCTATTTCATATATGTGAAGTTAAGCAATGAAAGAATTATTACATATAATTAAAAGATATGCAATTGTTATTTACTAAATATATTGATTGTTCATCTTATTTTTCCTCTTCGAAAAGAGCTCGCTTGTTGACCTTACGAGTATTTAATTGGGTAAATCGATGACTAATATCCTTTGGTTTATGTCGATTGCATCTCGAAGGTTCCTTTCTAAGATCTTTAACCCTATTAAGGTAATGACTACCGTGATGAACTATAACTTCTAGTAACGTAATATTTACCTTGATGAACTATAGCCATCTAAGGAAGTTTTACTTACTACCACAAAGATTAATCATCTTATTATTATGATCCTTTTGATAGATAATTTTTTTTTTTAATATCGTGATAGAGGTTGCCATCCAAATTTAGATGAAAACTTTAGAGGGTAACAAACATTGTGACAAGGGTAATTACGATTAATATTGGGTACCCTTTAAAGGTGAGAGAAACTTTGAAAGGGGTAGGGATCCATTAGAGCTATGTGAGGATGTTCAATAGGATATATGGTCATAAAGGGAAAGAATTGCTTACAACTAAGAGAAAACCATGTAAGGTAAGTTATTTCCATTTTCTTTCTCTTTAGGTTTTGTTCTCTTATCAATTTTGCATGGTGTAATATCTAGTGTGAATCCTTTTTATATAGATTTTGTGACTATATATATGGTATTATTATAATAGACCATCATTTAAAATATGGATATGATTTAGTGAATAAAAACATCACCGAAGTAAATTATTTCAAATTATTTGAAGTAAATTTGATCTATTAATAAAGGAACGAATCTATTATAGTGGATCCATCTATTGCACTATGATGCTAGGAAGATATATCATTGGGGATGACATCATTGAAGGTTTCAAGTATTGTTTAGCTTCTCACAATTAACTTTGCATAGGTGCATAGTTCATTGTATCTCTCATTTGTACAATTTTATCAAGGTTGGTAACACTTACATCAAACTAGCACTAGAACTCAAGAAAAGATGTCCCAAACTAATATTGGAAGGTCCTTGTGGATATCTAAATTCATAGAATAACATAATAATAAATATGTAGAGTGACAAAAGAAAAGGGTAATAAGTCAAAAAAAAATTTTTCTTGAGATTAGGAATTAATATCCAAACCTTCATGGAAGAAAAAATTCAACAACAACTAGTAGAAGTAGAGCAAAAATTGAAATAGCCATAAAGTGAAAACTAAAGCATGAGTTCAGAAGAATCCCTAAAATAATATTTTAAGTCTAGTTGCAAAACCAATATTTGAGCTCACTCAAGGATATGATTCATTCATCATCAATCTTGAAGATAAACATCAACATCCAAAAATTAAAGGGGCAAATGAACGCATTTCTCAAACTTGACTATGAACAAAAAACCAATATCTAAACCTTATCATATTTGGTCTAAATGAGACAACAACAAGTCATCAAACACTATAAAATAAATTAGAAATGGAAAACTTTAGGATTGTTAAATTTGTAATAGCCCTATTAGGAAGGTTCTAGCTATCCTAACTTTTAAAAAAAATATTGTAAGAATTTGAGGTAAATGTCTCTAGTCCAATCCAATCAATACTAAAAGTCATAAATTTGTGATATCCCTCCTTTATGACCTATTTTAATCTTTATTTTTGTTATTTTTAATAAATGTAATTGTATCTATGTAAATGGCCTGGTGATGAGATCAAGGCCAAGGCCCCACCAGTGGACCATGAGAGTATTGTTATGTCATTTCTTGAAGTTGTAAATGTCATTGTAAAACCCAGGGACTAAAGGATGACGACTCAACTAAAACAACGGGCAACTGAGCCACTAAGGGAGAGTCTCATACTGATGACTAATGTCATCTTGGCGATGGTTAACAATGTGTTAACTAATACTAAGAAATTTTAAGGGAAATCCCCATGGATGTCCTCGATTTCCTAGTGTGGCACTTAAACGCCAAATAAATAAGTTATGTGTGGAAAATATCATGAGAGAAGCTTCGTAAGGTATCCTTAGGAAGTATACTATACAAAATAAATATTATTAAATATATATATATATATATATTTATATATATATATATATCAATATATGTACATGAGAAGATGTATATCCTCTTCCTAGAAGAGGTTGGGTGAGAACATTATTAAAGCTAAAGAAATTTAGCTGGATTATTAGTATTTAGGAATCTTAACTTATTAGAATTATTTGGTAAGCTTAGCTTTGGTAAAGCTCAGTTTGTTTGATTAAGAAAATTGTAATACTTGTTATAGGTGACTTCAAGTGGTACTTGAGCTAAAAACAAACACTTGATGTAGATATAGATTATATTATGCGCGCACATATATATATATATATATATATATATTATAAAAAAAAGGGGGGGTTAAACTTAGATCTAACTCACTTAACTAAATATCCGAGATTTAGTTGAAGAGTACTCCTTGTGTCTTGAACCACTAAGAGAGATCCCAGGAGGGTGGTCTCCTTAAAGGAGCACCAAATCTTACCCTCGCCATCTGCCACAAAAAACAACACACTAACCCTTACTACACGGCGTTTGTCGCTTATGGAGGAGCTCTAACTTTACGAGCTGCCAGCTGCCATCGGGGGAAAGATTACTTGCTAGCTGGATGATGGTGATCTCTGCGAGGAGGGCAGATTCACTGGATCGAATCAGCTGGAATCGCCGTAGAAATTTCGGGTTAGCATTAGATAGAGAAAGATTTTTTATTTATGGGATAATTCTTCTTTCATGGGGGAATCTGCACACAACCGCTAGCTAGATCGAATTGCCTGGAAATCGTCTTGAATAATTGCTGATTAATAGTTAATAGATATTTTATTTATATAGGTGTGAGTTAAGATGTTAGCGACAGCTGCTATTGAGTGAGTTAAAAGATATGAGCGATTGCCGTTAATAAAATGGGATGTACACCTACTAGATCGGGATGGATTCTTTGCAAACAGACGTGGAGGTATTAATTCTTATTAAGAAGGATTCCCTTCGGTGGCGGTTACGGGGGGGCTAGCTTGATGGTGAGTAAGCTGTATCTTTGAGAGGATGTTGCGAGTTGGAATAGCGGCATGAGGAAATAAAAAGGAGAGAGGTTTAGAGAAGTGGGAAAGGACTTTGGGTAGATCTGGATAGTGTATTGGAATCGCATTTCTCTTCGATATGATTATTGGTTAGGCGGAGATCAAGCGACGAGGTAGATGGATGATGCAATTTTGCAATGGATCTGTTTCGTTGTTTTCATCTATGGTCTGTAAGTACTATGGTGTTTCCTCACCTACCCCTCATTAGAGCCATATCGTTGTTTCGACTATAATGGATAAGTATTGTGTTGACTCTTCTGTAAAGGATTATGCTTGAGTATGAATAAAGTCACATTATGAAAATAAATTTATGCATATGATACCTCGACCTTTGTATAAATGTTTAGATTTATACGGGCGATTCTGGACAGAGTAGTTAACTAATTTCCATAGTAATTGTGATAAGGTTTTTGATGAAGGATCTCAAGATCTGGATTTCCTTACAGAGTTGATCTGATCTCTACATGAAGGTTTAGATCTATAGAGATTAAACTATTTTTCTTCCGATTCACATTTTAGTTGGGTCACTTTGAATGTTTTCCTTATCCGTTCACCTATACTCTTACATCCTGGCACTGAGATCAGACCGGGTTTTCCCTTTTGTGCTTGTGTTATTTTATTGCTGCAAAAATATCTGCGTGAAGAGATGTCAGTGTCACTGCCACTTAGCTTCTATTACGGTGGTTGCATATGTTGCGGTATTCAATTTTGTTTTGAATATTATTCTCCTGTTCATTGAGAGATACCCGTGGGTCAAAGGTTGTCGTTTCCTTTCTGGTTTATTTTTCTGCTTTGTTTTAAGTAACTAAGTAGAGCCATGTTTGGATGATCCTTGTTTACGCAGGCTAGGTGGTCTCTCTTGGAGATACGACCTATGTCGAATCCCTTGCTGAAAGTATTTTTCATTACTATTTTTGTTTTATCTCCACTCTTATAAATTGATGGATGAATCGTCGCCCTTCATAACGCTCTGCTAGGGTTTTTAATCTATGAATTCTATACCGTGAGTATGCCTTAGGTGGAGAGATTAATTTTATCTCCATATTCCAATTTGATTTAATTTAGAACTTTGTTACCCATTTAAATTTCTGCGCCTACAGCTTTGATCCATGGCCATAGATTTTGCTTGGGTACATTTCCGTATTTATGTTGGGATGCCTTTCGTCTAACTTAGGTCATGTGGTTGGACTTGATTACCAGCATTTATCCAATGCTCGGATTTTAGGTCTCATTTTGATCTAACACCAGAATTTAAGTATTTAGGTGAATGCCAGCATAGGCACGTAATTAATATACACAAGATATAGATCTGTTGCGTACTCCTGTAATTATAATAAGTACCCCCCATTACATGTTAGTTTGAATGACAATATTTACATATAGATATTTATATATGTACATCAAGGTAAGACTTCAGTTATTTATATGTTAGATGTATGTCGTCATGTCAAAACTCGGTTAAGCTGATTTATATATCTCCATCCTAGCATTGAGGTTTATGGACTAAATTACTCACTTGGAGGAAGTGAAAGAATGTTAGTTTGAATGACAGTATTTACATATAGATATTTATATATGTACATCAAGGTAAGACTTCAGTTATTTAGATGTTAGATGTATGTCGTCATGTCAAAACTCGGTTAAGCTGATTTATATATCTCCATCCTAGCATTGAGGTTTATGGACTAAATTACTCACTTGGAGGAAGTGAAAGAATGTTAGTTTGAATGACAGTATTTACATATAGATATTTATATATGTACATCAAGGTAAGACTTCAGTTATTTATATGTTAGATGTATGTCGTCATGTCAAAACTCAGTTAAGCTGATTTATATATCTCCATCCTAGCATTGAGGTTTATGGACTAAATTACTCACTTGGAGGAAGTGAAAGAATGTATTGCGACAACTCAGTCGCATGATGTAATCTCTATTCTTAATAGAAAGATATGATTCCTTCCTTGTGGACGTAGCCCAGTATGGGGTGAACCACCTATATCTCGTCTTCATGTGTTTAAATTTTGGATGGTTGTCACTTATGTTATTGTGCTTTTATCAAATGTTTAATTTGTGATGGTTTGACTACTCTATTTATTTTTAATTGTTTTGCCAATGGGGATGTTGCGTCAATTACTTGTATATCTTCTTCTAGATGTATGTGATAAATTATAAATGTTGTATCTAGATGAATCAGATGCATTTATAAACGTTATAAATGTTTGGGCAGGATAATCTTGTTCAGGTTAATGTATGCAATGAAAGAATAAGAGAATCAATAGAAAATGTTTGGAATGAAATGAAATCCTGCAAAGTATTCCATGGGGTTTATTTATCTTTATTATGAGTTGTGAAAAGAAATTTTGTACTTCACAAAATCCTAACACCAATTTTAATGGGGATGTTACATATGGTATCAGAGCATTAGGTTACAACACTAGGGCCTAATGAGCTCAACATGCGATAAGTAAGTATGAAGGTTGTTAAGTTGACTAATCAATTATTTTTGTTTCATTTTGGATGCATGGATTGTATGGTCTGAGGGGAAAATGAATCTCCAAGCTCGACTTCAAGTTTCTTCCGCCAGAGCACAGGTTGCAAACACTTGGGCTTATTGAGCTCAATTGGAGAAGAACAAATACAAGTTGGTCGGACTAGAAAATGAGCTGCATTCTATAAGCCAAGAATAAAATGTTCACTTCCAAAGAATCGTCAAGAGGTAAGCGACAAAAATTCTTGAAATTGCAAGTAAGTACGTATGAGTTTACTGAAAAGTTATAATTAGAGTATCTATTTGTGAACATTACATAAGTTCATTTGAATGATCTCCTATGGATAACACTAGACGATGAATATCTCCTCACCCTTTACAATTAATTTCATTGAATGACAAGAAAGTACTCTTTTAATTAGTTAGATTATTGGAGTTAAGTCCTTATGAAATGGGTACTTGTAAGTAGAGTAAAAGCACGTTTTGGAAGTTATCCTAGCTATTTCACAATGAAGTTTATAGGCTAAGGAAGTCTCCTAATTTGGTTAACCTTAGATAACTAAGTAAACTTGATTGACCAATAGTCTAGATTTCCAAATATGAAATTTAGATGGGGAATGTAAGCAACTTAGATCTGTTAAAAGATCCATTAAGTTCAGATCAAAAGTAAGTCTTTATGTTAAAAGGTCCATTCAAGATTTGATAGTTGGGGTCAGTCTTGGGTTTTGAACTATGTAAGAAACGATCAGGTTCCATTTACATATGAGTTACCTTAAATAAGAAAGTTTATAAATTTATAATGAGGTTGACCTTAGTAGTAAAATCTGTAAAGGTGTATGCTGCAGGAGGAGTCATTGCGAATTTAATAATTCTAGTTATGAGGGAAGCATAATTATGCAATGTTAAGTTGTTGTTTTATTCTATAAGAAGTATAGTTTGGCTAGACTAGGATGTCTGGTTTCTTTTAAACAGAGAAATTAACTTTAATTGGTGTGAAGTTTTCTATGACTAGGAAATGGTGAGATTACAAAGGAGAAAAATGGTTAATAGTCTCCTTGCTAATCAATTTCATTCTAGTATGTAATTGTATAGGATAAGTAATTATAATACGATTTTTGTGACATTGAAGCATGCTCGTACCCTTACATATAAGTGCAACAAAAGGAAAATGGTTATATATTAAGTAGTTAATATGAGAATGCATGAGTACCTTTTATATATACCTCTTATTTCAGTAATTTCTACTAAGATAGACGTGGGAAACAATGAGTAATAGTGATACTTTTTTATTTATGATGACTTGCTATCCATGTACAACTATATGTTTTCTCCAAGGCTTATTCCCAACATGTCATAAAATTCAATCATGCATACCAGAACTTTTGCACAGTACATAGCAAAGATCATATCAATATATTAGGGTTTGTACCCAATCACATAATAAACATCAATCAAGTACATCGGGGCTTATACCCAATACATAAAAATAATTTGTGTCCATCAAGGTCTATGCCTAGTATATACATATATATAACCAAAGTAAATCATGTGCATTGGGGCTTACACCTAGCATATATAAAAAAATTAAAACATGTGCATTGGGGCTTACGACCAATATATATATATATATATATATATAATCAAAATAAATCATGTGCATCGGGGCTTACGCCCAATATAAAGAATAATCATAATCAACAAAATTTGGGATATTACATCTATTTTCTATTGATTACAAATAGTCACCTCAATATCAACCAAAAAATTCCTTAGGTTGTCACAAATTAACCACAGAGCTCTGTCTCAATAATCGTTGTCAACTGTAGACTGTAACAAGCATACCATACCTCAAATGCACTTCCTCTTGACCTCATCCAATCCAAGGTTGACATCAATCCAAATATTTGAATGATGCTCAAGCTCCAATATCATATCTCCAAATAATGCAACATAATTGATGTACAATGTTGAATCTAGCTTAATGATTTCAAAAGAGATTCTACAATAATATTTGCGAGAAAGAGAAGCTTTCTTTTAGAAAAATCGGTAAATTTTTATCTCAACCTCCGATGAGGAACAAAGAGCCTAGAAATCATAAACATGCTAACAATGTTGACTCCAATCCAAGGTTGACTTCAATCCATGGTTGACTTCAATCCAAGGGTGAATTCAATCCAAGGGTGAATTCAATCCAAGGTTGACTTCAATCCATAGTGGACTTCAATCCAAAGGTGACTCCAATCTAAGGTTGATTTTAATCCAAGGGCGACTTCAATCCAAAGTTGAATTCAAGGTTGGCTTCAATCCAAGGTTGACTTAAAGGTTGACTTCAATCGAATGTTGACTTAAATACAAATTTGTATTCAATACATGGCTGATGGGTGACTTTAATCAATTACTGAAGTCAATTATGGACTTCAATCCAAGGTTGACTTCAATACATGGTTAATGGGTGACTTAAATCCATTATTCATGTCAATTATGGACTTCAATCCAAGGTTGACTTCAATACATGGTTGATGGGTGACTTAAATCCATAGTTGACTTTTAATTAAGGTTAACATCAATCAAAGGTTGACTTTAATCCCAATTTGATTTCAACCCATGGTTGACTTCAATCCAAGGGTGACTTCAATTCAAGCATGACTTCAATCCATGGGAAACTTCAATCCAAGGTTGACTTTAAGGTTGAATTGAATCCAAGGTTGACTTGAATCCAATGATGACTCTAATCCATGGGTGACTTCAATCCAAGGTTGACCTCATTCATGGTTGACTTCACTAAAGAATTGAATTCAATTCAATGTTGACTTCAATCCATGGTTGACTTCAATACAATGTTGACCTCAATGTATTGTTGAATTTAATCCATATGATGTTTGATTATAATTTTCCATTGTTGATTTTGGTTATGTATGGTTTACCTCGTTGATTATGGCTTATTATATTTGAATAATATTGACTATGAATGACCATGTTCAATTTTGGGTGTGTGGCATTAACATGTCCATCAAAGATTATGTCGCAATCCGGTGCATTTTTCTACCATATTATTAATGTTATTAATATTCATATAAATATTAATATTAATATTAATGTTAATTAAGCACTAATAATATAAAAATAAAGTTTCAATATTATATCAAATATTGAAATGAATGAGTGATAGTTTTAGAAGGTTATATTATGTTAATATTAATGTTTTTTAATATTCATATTAATTTTAACATTAATATTATTAATGTTAATAATAATGCAATAATTAATAACAAATTTAAATATATATTTTTATAATAATAATTAAATATTAGTGTTGTTATTAATGATATTATTAAAATTAATAATATTAATTTCAAACTAGGTGTTAATATTTTGTAAGATTAAGATTATTATTATTATTATTATTAAATATTAATATTTATACATTATGTTATACTTAAACTCAGAATACACTATTAAAAAACTAACAATACACTATTCAAAGAAGAGATATATATTTTCTATATTTAAAATGTATAGTAAAAAAATTAATATAATTAATAATAAATTTAATAACAAAGAAAAATATGATATCATAAAAACAATTTTTACTCATTTATATAAATAGTTAGTTAGTATGTATGATTATTAATTAAGTATATGAAATAAGGATTGAATATACAATATATATTCTTTCTTTTCTTGTTTTCCATGATTTTAAGAAATTATTATTCATGAAATTGGAGAAAAGTGTTATTTTAATTTATTTAGAGATTTTGTACTTTTTTATGTTATTTGATAAAAAAATTAAAAATATAATTTATATAAACATTGTTTATACACTAACCAAAACAATTTAGAAATATAATATTTATAAAAAGCTTAGATTTTGTATTTTTTATGTTATTTGATAAAAAAATTAAAAATATAATTTATATAAACATTGTTTATACACTAACCAAAACAATTTAGAAATATAATATTTATAAAAAGCTTAATTAGCCAACTGAAATAATCATTGATTTCAGTGTCTTGCAATTATGTTGTAGGTAATTTGAAAATATTTGTTTTCCATTTACCAATATAGTGTACCATTTTACCAATATAATGTATCCTTCAAATTTAAAGAAATGAAAAGATGTACTATAATGTATCCTTCAAATTTCGAGAAATGAAAACATGTAATAATCTAGGATCTAAGCGCAAACAATTTACAATTTATTGTCTTATGATTCATTATTTAAGTACACAAATATATTATTGAATTGATTAATTAGTTAATAAATTTTGTTATCATAAAATCGGATGAAGTCATTAGTGATCCATATACTTATAATTGGCAACTTTAAAAAAAAATTCACACATAAAAAGGTCAAGAAAAGTTGCATACAAAAAAGTTCTGACCAGAAGCTGTGATCTGCAAATATTACATTGTTATCAAACTTGTATATACGTGTCAAATATTTGAGACTAAAACTCCCCTACATCTCAGGTCTTTCCATACAGGTTTACTACATCGTTGTCATAGATACACCTTCATACAATCCACAAAAAACATCCCGTATCTTTCCACAATTCCCATCTCCCTAGAGTATGACAAGAATCAAAACTCAGAAGAAGTTCATGATATGAGATCTTACCAAAATCACATCTCTGTATTCCTCACAAAGAAGCTTACCATTCATATTTCTGAGGGATATTTTAGATCATCGATCCACAATCGCATTATAATCCCTGTAAATATGATGAAAGTGTATCGAATCAAATTCAGAGATCAAGTCGTTGACTCTAATCTTCTAATGTTCCAATGGTAAAGAGTGCAAGTGAGAGCCTACACCTATCCAATCTATAATGCATTTTGAATCACCAAATATCCCAAAGGAATGAAGAGAAAGAAATCTTACGAACTATAAAAGGATCCATAAAGCAACCAACCCTACCCTAGTATTAGTGCCCATACCAACCGTAGTAGAGAGATGAAAAGCCACATAAGGGTTGGCCTTTAAGAGAGCACCAACAGCGTACCTTCCAACCTGTTCAACTCCGTCAAAAAATCCCAAAGGGAAATGATAATCCTCTAACACAAAAAATTTCAGTTTCAGCTTTGGAGCCACTACCTTCCCCTTAAACTCTTTAAAAGACAAGACTACTTTCGCCACCACCATGTGAGAGTGAGGTGTCTAATTGTTAAAGATAGTGCGTTCCTTTCTGCCCAAATGTGCCATAAGAAGAGAAAAATAATAGAGTACCCCTCATTATGAGACTTTATCTAGTGAAGTAACTTATTAGCAAGAAATAGAGTCAACCTAGAAAACTGTAAATTAAGGATTAATTATAGTTCTTTCAAAACAAAGTTGAAGAAGATGCATTCTCCAAAATGGTGTGACACAGTTACAATAGAGCTCTGGAAAAAAACATCTACCTCGACCAGCAATACCCCTCTTTTGAAGGTTATACCAAGTTAGTATCTTTTCATTTAAAATCAGCCAGCTGAAACATTTTACCTTCAGTGGTAACGCTGCTTTCTAGATCCATTTAGTCCACCATATATTACGAGCGCATGACCTCTTATCAGCATAGTTGTGATAGGCCAATGCTAGAGTAACCACACCATTTGAAATGTTGTAATTCTAGGCTAGTGAATCCTCCTTTGCTGACAAAGCAATACCAGCTTGTTATAATCTTTCCACATATCTGTCCCACTCCACCGGAAGCTTCCCACCTAACTCCAAGTCCCCCGAATTTAGCCATCTAGTGCTTCCATCAGGAATAGTAACAAAAAACTGTTTGATAAAAACTAAGTTTCTACTGTGGAGCTTCGTCAATAAGTCAAATGAAAGAGTAAACTCTGAGCTAAAGCCCGAAATAGGATCAATTCCTGCATAGACCTTTGTACCTCTACCAATCACCCAAGCAATGGATGAATTGAATAACGATAGATTTTTTCTAAGACTACGCCAAATGGTGGAGCACGTGCACGACCCGGTAAGAAGGTCCCGAAACAAATACACTACAGGTAGCCGCTTCAAATATTTCCATTGGGTAATCCTTCCCCACAGACCATTGTTAAAAAGGATGCGCCAAAAACTTTTTGCACACAGAGCTTTGTTGAAATAACACAAGTTTTTTATTCCCCACCCTCCATACGATTTGGGCATATAAAACCTCCCAACCAACCAAATGGAATTTATAGCAGCCAAGTTTTCCATCCCAAAGGAAACGGAAAAACAATTTCCTTATCTCAGAAATTACAACTTCTGGAATACTGAACAAGGAGAACGAGAAGATCGGTATGCCTTGAAGCACAAAAGTTACCAAAGTGAGGCGACCCTCCAATGAAATCCAATAGTAGGACCAGGTGTTTATTCGCTTCTGAACCTTTAATATAAGCAATATCCAATCTTATTTTTTTTAGCCGTTAGGTTTTAGAAAGAAACCCAGATACCAAAAACCCTCACTTATACCAATCATCTGATAGGGTAATAACTGACTCAACTTAGAACTGTGCTTAGTGTCAAAACACTATCAAATGATGACAGACTTTGACATACTTACTGTTGAATATTGTAACTTCTAAGAATATTATATTTGTACTTTATTATTCTGGAGATGTTTCATTCCTCCGTGAAGATCTTATTGTATATCCGGAGATGTTTATTCCTCCGTCGAAATGTGGTAACTTGGGTTATTAGACTTCCCTAGTGGGGGTCGGCCCTGTATGTGTTATGTGGGTCAAAGGGCTATTAGACCACCCTAGAGGGGTCGGCCCAGTTAGTTGTAATGGGGTATTTAACCCAATGGTTAAATACGAGCCTACATGTCTTGTGTAAAAGACAAGTTGGAGTAGTGTATAAATAGAGGAGGTGTATTCCTCATTTGACACACACACTCACTCACTTGAGGATGGCGCACTTGTGGAGGAGAGGTCTTCTATGGAGATGAAGGAGCTTATGCTCAGGGTTTGCATCTTTGTATATAGTTGGTCATCTATATTGAGGAAGCTTTACTGGGTTTTCTACCCCATGAGGGTTTCCCAGGATAAATTTGTGTCTCTTGTGTTTGTGCTATGCTTGTTGTTTCTTCAGTGATCCTGTATATGCTATTATTGTGAAATGGAATGTAATGCTGCTATTTTCTGTCTTAGCCTATTAAATCTTAACATGGTATCAGAGCTAACCTGAAGGAAGGAAAGGTATGGCACTTACGACACTTGTTCCTCTTGCGACAATTTGATGGTTAGGGTTTTATATACCAAAAACCAGTCATCGTGGAACTTTCACTATAAATCCATTTATGCGAAGGTTCAGAATCTGAAACCTTTACAGGTCGTAGATAACATCTCCAGGTATCTTGTTTCCAAAGGGAACCCTAAGATTCATTGTACTTTGTAAGTTATGATCAGTACAAGTTAGGGTTTCTGCCTCTTCTAGATCTCAGTCAAACTCATGTGAACTTGGAAAAAAGGTCATAACTTGGGCTAGGAAGCTCTAAATGAAATTTTGTAAAATGTGACAGGTAGTACACAGACTGTACTATCTCAAGAAACGTTTTTAGAGGCCGAAGCTCAAACAGTGACACGTGGCACTCTGTACAAGTTCGCTCTCCTGTATTATCCCAAAACAGGTCACATTGCGACATTTGGCATAACTCTCTCTCAGAGAATCCAATTGAGGTCATACCTATTGGGATGGAAAGATGACAGGTCAGGCTACCACAAAAAAAAAATTTAGACCCTGTGGAGCGAAAATTTCAGAGTTACAGCAGAAACAATCAAGTACATATTTCTATCAAAATAGAATTGTTTTTTGAGCACCTTCATTCATGGCTTCCGAAATTTAGGGTTTCGGAGAAAGTTAGAATTTTTGGAATCGGAATCCATGGCTGAATGCTACTCAGGAAAATAGAAATTTAGAGACCAAGATCGAATTTTTTGGTTGGGTAGAATACCGGGCTTGATCAAACCCTAGTTCAGGATTTTGATCGAAAAGATGGAAAATTAGGGCCTCAGCAAAAGTTGGAATTTTTGAAGTCTGTAACCACGACTGGAAGCTCCTCAGAAAAATAAGAGTTTAGAGCCTTGGATTGAACCTTTTGATTGGACAGAAGGGTGGGCTTCATCAAACCCTAGTTCGGGTTGCTGTCGAGAAGATCCAGAAGTTTCGAAGGCAATTTTGAGGGGTGAAATTTTGGAGATTTCAAAATTGAAGTATGCTAGCAAGACGCATCCTTTCTTCCATTCAGAAGTGTGAAAGTCAAAGATTGAATTTTTAGGGTTTCTCTAGCAAACCTTAATCAAGCTCTAGATCAAGTCTCAGGGGGAGTTGAGGCTAAGGCCTTACATAACAAGACTACAAGAAGTCTCGATAGGTATGACTTAAGGAGGTTCAGGTATGTCTTGAAATCTGATTCTTAATTAAGTTCATGATGTGTTTGTCTTCATATTATTTATTAGTACAATCTTGATTAATGTTAGAATTGTCTTATCACCCTAGTAACAATATGAATGCATGTGAATGATCGAAGACATTCATTGATTAGGACTATATGATTGTACTAATGCATTATGTTGTTGTGTGAGGTTGATGTTGTCTGCTAACAAAGATTCAGGTACATCACGAAAGACAAATCAAGTTCCATGACCATGACAACATGAAGACAAAGACTCATCCATAATCTTTGTTCTACTTACGAGGTATGTATGACTTTGATATATTATGCTTAACCTATGAGGCATGCAGGTTATAGCTCAGGATCTCCAAATCATTGAAGAGATTGTTTAGGTATGTTGTACATAACTAAGCAGGTATACTAATCCAGGTATGTTTTCCTATGTCAAGTTAGAATCTTACCTTGTGTTAGGATCCCTTATATAAGTATACTTGGTATGATTGGTTATGCTTATTCATAAAGTTAGTAATCAAGGGTTTATATTATGTCTCTTATCTTGGTTTATGATTTAACTAACTAGATCAATCAAGAATATGCATGAGTAAAAGAAGACTTCCCTGAAACCTTGAATATTATCTATAATCACGACTATACATTTTCAAGATTATTTAGAACTATAATGTTTTGATAACATTGAGAATATACTAATGAATGTATGTTTGTGTATGAGATCATGAGGATGACACTTGAGCATGCACAATGGTACAGAATGAATAGAAGTTCAAAACACATTCAGAAGATCAAGCGGGAGGCAACCACACAAACATAAAAGATAAGTATTTGAGTTGTTATTTGAAATAGTAAATGATATTGTCTGTAATAGCTTGTATGCATATTTGTATTCCCATAATATATCATGTTGAGTGTAAACATTCATAGAGCATTGAAACAGTATACTACTAATATGCATATGATTGGTAAGTTGGACAAACATTCCATTATTGCTTTTCTAGAATGAAACCTCTTTGCTGACATGCTGAGAGCTGTGCACACTCTTGATAGTATGTTCTGGTACAGATGGAAGGCATCTAGATAGCCACTGTATGCATACAGGATATGGAAAAGTGTTGTGCCAAAGTATTGGTCAAGATAGTTGCATGACTATGTAAATGATATCTATATGTATAATAGGCTATCATGTCAACATGATTTCATGATTACAAAGTATTACTAATCATGTACTTAATTTTGGTATGTAGGAAAGATCATGAAGAATGATGAACACCGAACAAGTGATAGATGTTCAACAAGAAGATTTACAAATCAAACAAAATATAGAAGGCTCATGGCTAGAAGATTCTCTTAGAAAGAGGAAGAGAATCATGACAAGATGTTTGCTCCAAGTAGATAGATAAGACCATTCTCTTAATGAAGAAGTGTGAATCGGGTTCTATATGGGTACCCAGGATCGATAATCAATTGATGAGCTTAATGATCACCATGGGTGATGTGAATCTCAACCTTTGCTACAAGGTTGAATATAGTTTCTATACACAGATGACATGGATACAAGAAGGAACTCACCACGAGTTCGAATGATATTGCGGCCCATATCAGTAGACCCCATCTAACGAGAGATGGCACAGATAGACATGCAGAAGATCGTTCAATGCAAAGTGTGAATGATGATCATCCACAAAGGGAGAATTGACAGTTTCTTGATAAGTTTGGGCTTTACCAAAAGTAAAGTTGTTCCTAACCCTTACCTTAAGGTTGTGGATGATGAACCTATCATACCATTATTGTATGATGATGATCTCTTTCTAACAAGGAATGAGAAATAGATCATGAAAAGGAAGAAGAAGATGACTGCAGAAATGAAAATGAAAAATCTCAGATTGATGCATTACTTCCTAGGTTTGGAAGTATGGCAAGGCTTAGAAGGAATCTTTCTCAACCAGGGAAAGTATGCTATGAAATATTAAAAGGACTTGATGTGTTGGAATGGCCACTCTCATGGATTCCAACTTGAAGTTGTTAGCAGATGACTCATCAGAGTTAGTGGATATAACTCTGTACAGACAAATTATTGAGTCATTGATGTGTCTAACGAATACTAGGTCAGATCTATGCTTTGCTGTGAACACCTTGAGTCAGTATGTAGTGGAAACTAGATGTGTTCACCTGTTAGTTGCAAAGCACGTGATGAGGTATCTAAAGGGTATGATAGACTTTGATCTATGTTATCTTGGAGATCGTGACTTCAGATGGCTACACAGATGTTGATTGAGCAGAAAGTGTATCAGATAGGAAGAGCACATCGAGAAGATGTTATTGTCTGGGATCAGCCATGATCTCATGGTTTAGAAGGAAGCAATCTAGTGTGGCTCTCATCACAAGCGGAATATATGGCTGCTTGCTCTGTTGGTTGTGAAGCCGTATGGCTTTAGAATTGTTTGACATAAAAATGGACCCAACTGTGATCCTATGTGACAAATAGGGTTGTACCAAAATGGCAGAGAATCCAGTATTCCATGATAAGTCAAAGCACATAGAGATCTGACATTTCAATATACAAGATATGGTGCAGAAAAGAATTAAAGTTCAAATTTGTAACAAGATACCAATGTACTAACCAAACCTCTTCAGATACCAATGTACTAACCAAACCTCTTCTGATCCGATGTACTAACCAAACCTCTACCTCAAGTAAAGTTTTCCAAGACAAACTTAAAATAGTTCATAAGGATCCTCCTCGAAAGGGGGAGTGATGTGATCACTTATGATGAGATTGCCTGCATCAACAGAAAGGTCGATGACGTGGTTACCTATATTGGTGATGCCAACAAAGAGGTTGGTGGATGGTCCTTAGATAGGGTCTAAGGTGACAAGGGGATTAGATCATCCCTGGACTTCAGTCCTAAAGAGAGCCGTAGACGTATGTCTTCGAAAATGAAGTCCTTGGTGGACATGAGGGGATTGGATCATCCCTGGACTTCAGTCCTAAAGAGAGCCGTAGACGTATGTCTTCGAGAATGAAGTCCTTGGTGGACATGTGGGGATTGGATCATCCCTGGACTTCGGTTCTAAAGTGAGCTGTAGACATATGTCTCCGAGAATGAAGTCCTTAGTGGACAAGAGAGGATGAAGTCATCCTTGGACGTGGTCCTAAATGTACGGTTGAGGATTGAGTCATCCTTGAACATGGTCCTAAATGTACGGTTGAGGATTGAGTCATCCTTGGACGTGGTCCTAAATGTACGGTTGAGGATTGAGTCATCCTTGGATGTGGTCCTAAATGTACGGTTGAGGATTGAGTCATCCTTGGATGTGGTCCTAAATGTGCGGTTGAGGATTGAGTCATTCTTGGACGTGGTCCTAAATGTACGGTTGAGGATTGAGTCATACTTGGACATGGTCCTAAATGTACAGATGGGATTGCATCATCCCTAGACATGAGACTTGTCTTAAAGTGATAAGCACTAATCATCCTGGAACTCGATCTGGATTGTATCATCCATGGACCTATGTCCTAAAGAGAGCGGGATTGATCATCCTGTAATATGATCGTGTGTGTTGCAGGGTATGTTGCTATGTATGATAGATGTATTAGTGAAAACACATGCTTTTGATGATAGATGTATTAGTGAGAATACATGCTTTTGATGATAGATGTATTAGTGAGAATACATGCTTTTGATGATAGATGTATTAGTGAGAATACATGCTCTTGTTGATAGATGTATTAGTGAGAATACATGCTCTTGTTGATAGATGTATTAGTGAGAATACATGCTTTTGATGATCGATGTATTAGTGAGAATACATGCTTTTGATGAGAGATGCATTAGAGAGAATACATGCTTTTGATGATAGATGCATTAGAGAGAATACATGCTTTTGATGATAGATGTATTAGTGAGAATACATGCTTTTGATAATAAATGTATTAGTAAGAATACATGTTTTGATGACAAATATATTGGTGTGGATACTAATACAGATGATCCAGATGTTGTAGATCGAGATGATCCAGATATTGTAGATCGAGATGATCCAAATACTGTAGATCGACTGAGATGATCCAGATGCTGTAGATCGAGATGATCCAGATGCTGTAGATCGAGATGATCCAGATGTTGTAGATAGAGATGATCCCGATACTGATGATCATATGATGACGATGCTGATGATCGTGAGGATCCAGATGATGATGTTGTTATAACTGTTCGAGTGCTGCAGAAGATAAAGACTCAGTACTGAAGATGTTGATGTTCCAGTATTGAAGATATTCAGTAACTGCTTGAGTTACTGATGATGTTGAGAAAGCTTCCAATGATTTATAGATGTATCATGTATGATGTAGTCAATGACTCCTTGCTCCTGCAGATGTTGTTATAATATCCTTCTCGTTAAGGGGGAGTGTTGAATATTGTAACTTCTAAGAATATTATATTTGTACTTTATTATTCCGGAGATGTTTCATTCCTCCGTGAAGATCTTATTGTATATCCGGAGATGTTTATTCCTCCGTCGAAATGTGGTAACTTGGGTTATTAGACTTCCCTAGTGGGGGTGGCCCTGTATGTGTTATGTGGGTCAAAGGGTTATTAGACCACCCTAGAGGGGTCAACCCAGTCAGTTGTAATGGGGTATTTAACCCAATGGTTAAATACAAGCCTACATGTCTTGTGTAAAAGACAAGTTGGAGTAGTGTATAAATAGAGGAGGTGTATTCATCATTTGACACACACACTCACTCACTTGAGGATGGCGCACTTGTGGAGGAGAGGTCTTCTATGGAGAAGAAGGAGCTTATGCTCAGGGTTTTCATCTTTGTATATTGCTGGTCATCTATATTGAGGAAGCTTTACTGGGTTTTCTACGCCATGAGGGTTTCCCAGGATAAATTTGTGTCTCTTGTGTTTATGCTATGCTTGTTGTTTCTTCAGTGGTCCTGTATATGCTATTATTGTGAAATGGACTGTAATGCTGCTATTTTCTCTCTTAGCATATTAAATCTTAACACTTACCTCCATACCAGAAGCCAGACAAAAATCATATATTATCTCTTTATAATAGAGCCATTCCTTCAATGAAGCTTCCCCAAATAATAGCACATCATCCACACACAAGATGTGTGTGATAAATAGGCATTGGAAAACTTTATACCTTTTATCTAACACTTCTCTTGGGCATCTTTAATCGATAAACTGAAACCCTCAATGGCTAAAATAAATAGATAAGGATATAGTAGGCATCACTGTCAGATCCCCCTACTGCCCAAAAACTGAGAGGAAGGAGAGCCATTAATTAGAACAACATACATGACCGATGAGATATAAGCCATGATCGAGCTAGTAATTTCTGTCATGAGACCTATTTGTATGAGAATAAACCTCAGGTAATTCCAGACAACCCTGTCGTAAGCCTTTACCAAGTCCATTTTAAGAATAAGGGCCTCAAATTTCTTCTGCTTAATTGAATGAAGCCCCTCCTGAGCCACCCCCATGACATCCAAGATATGTCTGTTTGGAAAAAAATTGAACTATTCATCAGATATAAACTTACCCAAGCGAGGATTTAGTCTCTCAGCTATGACTTTAGATATAATCCTCTACAATAAGTTACACAGTGAAATCGGCTGGAAATAAGTGAAATCCACTAGTCGATCCTTCTTTGGGATTAAGGTAATGTAAGTAGAGTTTAAAGTAGGAGGGGACCCATTCTTTGGATCGAGTTTCATCGATGGTAGTATTCAAATCGTTTCCAAACAGATCAAATAATTGAAGGTAAACCTTGACCATCCACCTGTCCGGCCTAGGACTCTTCTCCTTAGAGAAACCTTTCAAAACCTCTAGTACTTCATCCTTCGATACTTATTTTCCAATGTCCACACAACTAGTCGAGATGAAGAAGCGAGGGAACTTTAGAACCATCTTCAATTGACAAGGGATATTAATGGACTCCTCACTGGAGAATATACCTTGGAAGTGAGACACGGGAACCTGCTTCAGCGATTTCTGATCACTAACCAGTTTTTATTCAAATTTTAAATCCCAAATGGAATTTTGTAATCCTCTATGATTCCCAAAGCACTGGAAGAATCAATTGTTACTATCTCCAACACATATCCAAATAGCCCTACTCTTCTGTCGCCACGTTTCCTCTAAAAAATTTAAAATATGCAACTTTCGCAATTCCAAAGAGGTTAGTTTTTCTTTTATGTCCACAAAAAAAAACCATCATCCATAAAGTCAAAGTAGTTTTGAATCTCCCTTAGAAATTTTATGTTTGGTAAAAACATTGTCTTAATTTTTATTGTAATGTTTAATATTTGACCATGTGGTCAAGGATGACTGCAAATGCACAATATTATTATTTAATAAAATAAAATAGGAGACACTCACCCAAAGGGACTGTTGAAAGAGTGTTTACTGACCCACTAGGTGGAATGGAATCTGGGGTAGAAGGAAATGGACAAGTGGCAGCATCATGAACTCAGTAACTAGCTATTGTTATGGGACAACTCCCTTGAATTGTGGTCAAAGTTCCCTGGAAGGTGGAACTGGAGCTTGAGGCTCATGTATTGAAAATGACGACTAAAATACCTAGGCATCTTTTATAAGCCATCGAATTTGAGTAGAGGCTCGCACTTTTTTCGACGAGAAAATTTACCTTGTGGTTCTGTTGTATGAACACAAGAGATTCGATGAGGGGAAGCTATGTTGAGTTGTAGTGTAAGTCAGTTTCACTTCTGCTGAGTGCAAGGGGTTGAGGGGTATGCAAGTATCCATTGATTGTTGAAGTACAACCTGAGTGCCTTGCTTCTACACATAGTCTTCTACCTAGTGGTTCAGTGAACAAGATTGAGGGTCCAAGGGAGCAAGTGATTTGGCTGCTTCTTCTAGAGAAGGTTGGGAGGAACATCCTCTTTCGGTGTTTGTCCACCCTATCGACATTACCAGGTTCTACTTGTTATTTGTTTTCATTTCTATAACTATTTATCTATTTCTAAAACTGTTTGTATGTTGTCTATGCATGAATTGTATAGTTATAGAGTAGGAAGATTAGGACAATGGTATGCCTATGAACTAGCTAAGATATACTGTTTAGATTGTTTAAATAATTTATTTTCTGGTTATTAGTTTAGCTAAACTATTGAATGATATTCTGATTTGGATAAATTAGTTTCTCGGACTTATTGAATGATTGAGATAATGAAATTGATTGAAAAAAATATCTTCCTGTATTTTTCCTTTCATCATAAGACGAGGTACTCTAGTACAGGAAGTGTATAATTAACTTTGAAGATGAGATCGAATAGTAGCAGTAGTTTTATATTTCAAATAGAATGAAATCTTTTCATGAATACCTACTTTTACAACATAGTAAATCTATACTTTATACCATAGCAGTTTCAGTTTTTGTTATCAATATCAAATGTATTTTTGCTAGTTTTCATGAAATCAAATAGCAGAAAACATATAGAGTTTCATCTCAGAAAACAATTTGAAAGTTCTATTTATACATCTTTTACAATCTGAAAGCTAATCATTAAATATATATATCTTAAGCAGCTTGCTAGCTACTAGACAATTTTCCAAACATACTTGGAATATCAATCCAAAACCCTAAACTTTAGATTTATCATTTAATATATTTCCATAAAAATATTACAGTATTCTCTTGCATAGAAATTACATTTTACAAACCCTTTGAATAAATATAAGAATAATATCTATGAAATAACTACACAATAGTATTATAAAACAATGTTTGGATTTCCCAGTAATACAAAACATTCATATAAACATCATATACATTTTAACGTTGATCAAACCATATATACAAGTATCGTACCATTGCAAAACATTACTGTATATTTATATAAACACCAAGTCACCTTTGCATTGGATTTTAATATGCCAACCTTTAGTTAAGAACTTAGCCCTATACTCTCACAACTAGGGAAAGTTCATTTTTAACTAGATCAATGAAGAATCGCAATGGTCACCTTGGACATTAACACCCTTCTTAACTTCTCACGCTAATTATTGATCTTATGATGTAATTGTAATCTTGGTGTTGATTTCACTTGATCACTACTTTAATAAAGTTAGAGTCTGCGATATTCTCACACAAGGTTAAGAGAAAAAATGTTGCACCATCTCATCAAACTAGAAATGTGCAACCTGTAACTTGGACAGTTAGAGAGGACAATGCTTTAGCTTAAATATAACTAAGCCTCCGAATAATTTCCCAGAATCCAACTTCCAACAAGATGTATGTTTTACATAACAACTTACCATTAAGTAAATAATATAATAAATACCAACTATCAGACTTTAACACAAAGTATAACCAAATAGTATTATGATCACAACTGCATATAGAACTATAACATAATTATCACACAACATATCAAAGAACAGTAATTTACTAAATTATAGTTATATTATCACAGTACTATGTACCATCTAGTATAGGATGCGTAGATCGACAAGTGACGACACTAATTAGTAGATGCGATAGTACAACTGTTATAATTAAATTAAAACATGTTGTAATTAAAATTCCTTAAAGGTAAATACATGTTGTAATTAAATTATTATCAAGTTCATTTATTATGTGGCATTTATTACTTCCGCACAACATTTAATGCTAACTTTAATGTCTAGAATTTTTTTGAAAATTTACAAATTTTTAGGATGTTACATGTGGTATCAGAGCATGAGTTCAAACTCTAGGCCTGAAATAGGCTCACGCGCGCGAAACAGAAAAACTTAGTTACTGACTTTTGTTTAAATTTGTTTCTGTACAGAATAGTTTTTGATATTTAATTGCACGTATGGAAATATCGGAAAAATCCGCAGAAGATAGATCTCATCATAGTTACTGTAATAATAGTGAGCATAAGAATGATAATGAAGAAATCTATATAGAACTAAATGACCAATTGTCTAAACTTTTATGTACTGTTAAAGCTTTAAAAACTGGCATAAGAATTTTTAAAGAAGAAAATAGAAGAATTCTAAGAGCTCACGAAGAGCTGAACCAGCTTTTAATGGAAAATTATCATAATGATGAAAAAGATAGGAAAGCAGAAATAAAATATGAGTCTGAAAATATGTCCTACCAACATAGAGATAAGAAAGTAAAATACTATAAATGTGACAGTGACTCTTCTTCTGAATATGATGATAGAACTTATAGGAGGAAACATAATTCAGATCAAGACAACAGTGAAAGTGACTGTGGTCCTAAGAAAAGAGAGCGTACTCCTTATAAATAAATTTCAGGAGAATTTAAGAAGATAAAACTACCAACATTTAATGGTGAAAATGAAAAGGGTGAGGTAGTCGAAGCATGGCTTTCTCGTATGAAGAAGTATTTTAAGATTTATGATTACTCATCTCAGTTAAAAGCTAAAATGGCCATATACAATCTGACCGAAAAGGCATATATTTAGTGGCAAGATCTTAATAGAGTTAAGATTATAAAAGAAAGAACTATAAAATGGGGTGCATTTAAGAAATTTTTTTTGTCCAAACAGTATTACAAAGATAAGTCAAAAGAATTTTATGATTTAAAATTGGGTTCCATGAGTATTAAATAGTTGAGTAGCAAGTTTCTCAATCTGTTAAGGTATGTACCTTAGTGGAAGAGAAACCTAAGGTGCAAAGGTTTTTAAGCTGCTTACCCTTTAACATAAAGGATAGAATTGAATACGATAATCCTACAACTCTTGAAGAAGCCATGAGAAAGGCTAACTTTTGTTTTGAGCAAAATAGAAAAAGAGAAGAAATATTTGGCTGGAGAAATAGAAAGTCTAGTAATTTTGAACATGAAAAGAAAAGCTTTAATCATAATTCTAGAAATATCAAGAAAATTTTTAATAACATAAATTTTCAAAGTAATAATTACATAGGTAATGCACCACAAAATTACACAGCTGCAAGGAATGTGCCTAATAATAATAATAATAACAACAATAATAATAATAATACTAGAAATGTTGAACAAAGGCCACCCTTAAAGTGTTATGGATGTAATGGCCCACATACCAGAGCAAACTGCCCACTCAGAAGAAAGACAGTCAGCAACATTCACACCATGCAAGCGAAACCAAGAGTTGGTGATGTAACAAGAGAAATGCCAAGGATTAATGCAACGCTGTAAAATTGACAAGAAGACCATCAAACTTCTATGGTTGAGATCGAAGGTATGATACAAAACAAAGCTATTTCCATTTTAATTGATCCAGGTGCAAGTTTGAGTTACATATCACTTGATTTAGTGAAAAGTTGCAAGTTAAAAGTAGAAAATTTTGATAAATCTTGGTTGGTTCAGCTAGCAACAGGCACCAAAAGAAAAGTTGTAGAGTTTACTAAAAGTTGTGATTTGCTTATGAGTCAGTTGAAGACGCAAGTTTAATTGAATATTTTTCCATTAGGGTCATATGATGTATTAATAGGCATGGACTGGCTTGAACAACATAGAGTAATACTTAACTATTTTGAAAATTCTTTTACTTGTTTGAATAATGAAGGGAAAACTAAAACAGTAAAATGAATCCGTAGGAAAACATCTGTTAGGCAAATTTCTGCTTTACAAGTAAAGAAAGCTAAAAGAAAAGGGTGTAAAATGTTTGTTGTAAATGTGATTAATGACGAACATTCATCTAAGGAAGATAAGATAAAATTGGAAGACATACCTATTCTTAAGGACTTTTCTGATGTATTCCTGAAAGAAATTCCAAGACTATCTCCAAAAAGGGAATTAGATTTCACTTGTAATATCCCGAATTTTGGACTAGCTATTTCTGTGTTATATTGGGCCACAACCCCATCACATATGGTTTATTTGGAGTATTGTGCATGAGCCCTAGCACCTATGATTTATTTCTTTATATATTGACATACTAGGCATGGACCCTGATTGACTTCTTTATTTGAGTGTATACTGGGCGAGGAGGCCCTAATGTTTTGATGATGTTCTTCAGCTTTGATATGGGTACAAACCATAATATACTGAGATGATCTTTTGTTACTTACTATGCAGAGATATGATTTTTACATGACTGACTTATGTGGTGTGTTGAGCATGGACTCAGAAACACACAGATGACCTATGTACTGGGCATAAGCCCCGATGCACCTAGAGGAATGTTTTTGTACTAGGAGTAAGCCCTGATATACATTGAGTATTGGGCATAATCCCTGGAGCACTCCAAGCTTGGTAAATGAATACCGGATCCAAGGCCACTTAAATATTCTAGATGTGCCTCACAACCACATTCTCGCACTAGTGTTGAGCAAGAGGCTCTAGAATTGCACTAGCGTAATGCCCATGTGAGAGTGTTGAGTTAAAAGGATCTGAAGAGCACTCGGGGTTACTAGATCTCGAAGATGTTGAGTCAAAAGACTCTGAATAGCACTTCTATTTTCATCACAACTATTCAAATTGACTAAATGAATCTTCTTCTATATATCATCAAGTACTACGGGAACTACCATGTCAAACAAGGGAATCCAACATGCGAAAAGAGAGACTAGAAATGCCTACCCAAGCTTACCGAAAGACCGTCCAAAGAATTGGACCTTGTCCTTAAAAGTCAAAAGAAGTATCATGAGAAGATACATAATTAAATAAAAGATATTTACCCTAGCATAAAGCATGGGTTGACTAGGAATAGTCTTTTATGAACCAACTGCATAAAGGTCTCAAGGCTAATTATTATTATTAAGGACTTTAAGAATAATGATGTTATTATTCATTTATAAAATATATTAATACTTAGTGGGATGCCACATTAGTAAATGGTATTAATAATGTATTAATAGCTAGGTTGGAAATATTATTATTATAATTATTGTTATTATTATTATTATTATTATTATGAAAAGTTTAAATTAAAATCATTCATAGTTAAAACAAAGGAAAAGTCCTAGTTAAAGAGGACTAGATATTTGAGTAAATAATATCTTTTAAAATATTAATTATTTTAATTTAAAGAAACTAAATATTCAAGAGTCATAATTCAAGACTCCCCTACTTAAAGAGATAAGATCCCATGATTTGGGGATCATCTTTTTCATTATCATTCTCTTATGGTAATCAAAGAGAAATTGTCTGCTCCAAGAACTAAAGCAGTGCCATACAAATTACATAGATCTGAACCAGCAATGAACCTAGGACCTCTATCTCTTATTACATGTTGGAACTAGCTTGGTGGGATCCAGTTTAGAACCAGGAACGGTCTAAGGGTCATGGCTGGGAGGAAAATGGTATCCCCAAAGTTATCCAGCTAAGGAATCATTCTACCAGGTCAGCTAAGCTCAGAAGTTTCTACACTAATTATTGTTTGATTGTGCAGGCTACTACAGGAGAGGAGAAAGTCACAAGGCAACCAGGTATGAATAATTAATCTTCTGTTTCAAAGTTATAATAGAAGTTAATTAATTATCATGTAACTAGGATTTCATTAAATACAGAAATTGTGATCTAGAAAACCAACAGAATGTCCAACAGGTCTGGTCAAACTAGCCTATGCTAGACATCCAAGCAAATCAATAACCTAGAAATCCATTCTTTGTTAATTTAGATAGCTGAGATCGCCTCTTCAGGGCAGCATTATATATTTAAATATCATTTCATTTCTGGAACAATTATGGTGATTCATTTTAATCTTTGTCTAGCTAGGGTTACAGTAACCTTTATTACATTTGCAGTTGCTAGTCAAAATCATTCTAATATGCCAGTGGACAAAGTATAGCTCTATTCCTCTCTTATTTCTTAATTTATTCAACC
The DNA here is from genome assembly GCA_027924585.1 of Larix kaempferi. Taxonomy (NCBI): domain Eukaryota; kingdom Viridiplantae; phylum Streptophyta; class Pinopsida; order Pinales; family Pinaceae; genus Larix; species Larix kaempferi. Next base: position 37,696,486 of record BSBM01000096.1, read on the forward strand.
TAGGAAAATAAACGTAGACATGTTTGAGATCTTTTCTTTAAAAAGAAATTAGAGTGCCATTTTATTCTCCCCAAAACAATACTAAATTACATTACACAGTAGTAAGGATATATTATAATATTTCAAGTATTCCTCAAACCCTAAACTATGATTTCGACCAACATCCAATCCATTACAACAAAAACGCAACAGGCTATCTATCCCACAGCAAACAAGTATTTACTACTATCAACTACAGTAACATTTTTCCCCCAAACGTAGTTATTAACATTATTTTATTCCCACGAAAGACCATAGACATGGACAATGGTAACCTAAGTACATTGTTGAGAACATTGCAACCAAACATAGTGGAATAGGTTAGACAAAAACATTTCGATACCATTTACCAGCTAAAGCCAGTTGTATACTATGTTCACAACGCAGGTTAAGGGATCGAATCCCTCTACTATTCCTTTCATTAAACCCTTTCTATTTAATACAACTACCAGACAACGTAGTAGTAAGAACTAGAAATTAAACTTCTCACGCTTAGATAAACTAGCATAAGGGTTACGATCCTCCTTTCAACACATTCTTTAATAATAGTCGAACAATACGAAGATAGCAGAACTACGTTTTCCCATTTAGAATGCTTAACCGAGAACCTTTAGAATAAGAGCAATGCTAGCCAAACATAGAGGGAAGTTAAATAATAACCATATAAACTCCGCAAAGAAACATGTTGAGGCTCAACATTCTTTTACATCTCATTAATACATGTTCCAAGCTCAATAGAAAACGTAGGTCATTGTATTGTTTTCCCAAAACCCCAAGTTCATACAACATGAGTTCATCACTCCTCTAGAGAGGCTTAGAGTTTCCACATAACCAGAATGGTCAAGGCCTTTACATTATAACTGAAAACCCTCCCGAATGTCCCCTACTTTTAAAAGAAATGAAATAATACATCCATTAAATGGTCCATCCAAACAGAGACCTTCTAGGAGCTGCAAGAAGTTACAGTGAACCCCAAAAGGGGAATTCACGCAGTTCCTCCTAAACATCCATAAACAATACCACTCCATAGAGGCAAGAGGAAAGGGTAAGGGTTGGAAAACCCTGAACTTACCAATTGTAACGCCAACGAAGTCGAGGGTACTGACCACCAGTTAGTAAGCCACACAAAGGAGGAAAGCCATCATTCACCTGCCAAGCAAATAAACTACACAAAGTTAAACCCCGAATATTCACATCAAAACTCTGGTTAAAATGCAGCAGAGAACGTAGCATGGGTCGAGACATACATTACATATTTGCAGCCTTCATCCCTGCATTTAAGACTCCATATGGTGCACTGACCATGAGCAGAGCTCCGGTCAGGGAACAATAATCTCCAGGCGCAACGAAGGTTAGAACCAAGCCAAATGAAAACACAGAGCAACTTATATGAGTGTAAAACACCAAACCTTCGAAACCCTCATCGCCAGTTGTTTTCACATTACATTGATTTCATAGGGAGTAGTTAATGCTCCGCCAACCTCTCATTTAATGGAGTTTGTCTTATCACCCAAGCGCATTGTATCAAGTCGTATGGTTATCAACGAAATAGTGGGTTGCAAGTATGACTTTCCATAATAATTAGACCATAGTCATCACACCATATCCTTTTACACTTATGACATTTACATTTTAGTCCTTTACACTTCAAACATAAAGCACGTTAACACATCTTGGTAGGATCAATAATGTAGTTTTTTCCTCATGATAGAAACTATAGTGCAAACATGAAATAATACATTAGTGAATGCTAAGTAAGTTCAAAACTCCCAAGGACTACCCTTACCTCTCGACAGCTTTGTCAGGGGTACTTCTTCCCTTTTTGCAAACACTAGTGTTCCATCATGGGCATTAACATTTGTCAACAAAGGTCCATCTCACCTGAAGTTAACATTTGGAATTTTATAAATATGCACATTATTTCTTATAATAGTAAGAACGAGATTTTATTATTGTACTCTAGCATTAGTACACTTGCAACAAAATTACCTTATCTACCCTACACATCGCTTCCGCAGACCCAAACAAATTAAATAGATAGAGATACTATGTAACTTAGGAAACTGAAAACATTAAATGTCACAAGCAAGTACCGAGCATTTTTTTCAGTGCTGAAGTTAATTTACGAAACATCGTCTTTAAATGGCTTTTATTGAGGTACTGGAAAATTTTAAATTTTTTACTATTTTTAGGGACATTACATCACCATTGAGTTAGTATCGGGTGTGGCACCAAACTCAAAGGCTCCTTACAGAATGAGCATTCTGGAATTAAATGAATTGAAATCTCAGCTAAAAGAACTAATTGATAAGAACTACATAAGGCTAAGTGTGTCTCCTTGTGGAGCACCGGTTATCTTTGTTAAAAAGAAGGACAACACCTTGCGATTGTGCATAGATTACCGCCAAATTAATAAAATGACTATTAAAAATTGATATCCTTTGCCCTGCATTGATGATCTATTCAATCAAGTACATGGAGCAACGATATTCACTAAGATCGACTTGAGGTCTAGACACCATCAAGTTAGGATAAATGATGAAGCCATTTTTAAAACCGCTTTAAGGACCCATTATGGGCACTACGAGTTCGTAGTTATGCCTTTTGTAATAACTAATGCACCGGCATTCTTCATGTGTTTAATGAATAATGTTCTGCATAAGCACCTAGATAAGTTTGTAATTGTGTTCATTGATGATATCCTAATTTATTCAAAAACTAAAGAAGAACACGATGAACACTTAAGAATAATTCTGCAAGTTTTAAGAGAACATCATCTTTATGCTATGTTCAGTAAATGTGACTTTTATAAAGATAAAATATAGTACTTAGGTCACATAATATCTTAAGACGAAATTTTTGTCTACCCAAATAAAATAAGAGAAATTAACAAGTGGTCTATCCCTAAAGATGTAACTCACATACTATCATTTATGGGGATAACAGGTTACTACAAAAAATTTATTGAAGGATTCTACAGAATTGCGAATCCCATAACTTCTTTGCAGAAGAAGGGAAAGAAATTCGCCTGGGATAAAAAATGTGAAGAAATTTTTAAGAAATTAAAAGAATTATTAACAACAACACCTATATTAAAAATCGCAAATCCAAATAAGGACTTCATTGTATGCACTGATGCATGCAATGATGGACTTGGTGGAGTCTTAACTCAAGAAGGCCACATCATTGCATATGAGTCCAAGAAATTAAAAATTCACGAAAAGAACTACAAAAATTATGATCTAGAGGTAGGAGCTATGATACATGCATTAAAAATGTGGTGCCATCACTTGATTGGAAGGAAGTTTTCACTAATGACAGCTAATAAAGGCTTAAAATACTTGTTGGATCAAACAAATCTTAATGCAAGGAAATCTAGGTGGCTAGATTTCCTTAGCGAATACGATTTCAAGATTCAACACATTAAGGGTAAGGAAAACAAGGTTGTTGATTCCTTGAGTAGAAATGCTAAATTAAATTTTGTGGCAGTAATCAACACATATAAAACATATCTAGAAAATCATATCGAAGAAGGAATTAAACAAGATGAAAATTATCATAAATTACATGATAAAATTGTTGAAAATGTATCTGAACATTTAATAACAGATTATAGCATTAACGAAAAGGGTTTTATGACTTATAAGAACAGACATTATGTGCCAAATGTGTCCAATTTTAAGTTGTTGATTTTGGATGAGATTCAAAAAATTCCTTATTCAGGACACCCTAGTTATAAGAAAATGATAACCATGCTGAGAAAATATTACTTTTGGCTAAACATGAAAAATGAAGTGGCTCAATACATAGTTAGGTGCTTTGAATTTCAGACAATTAAAGTTGAGCAACAACTCCCAATTGTCCTATTGTAGCCATTGCCAATTCCAGAATGGAGTGGGAACTTATAAGTATTGATTTCATAACCGGTTTACCTAAGAATAAAAAACAGAATGACTCAATAATGGTAGTTGTGGACAAGCTCAGTAAAGCATCTCATTTTATTCCGGTTAAGACTACTTTTAAAGTTGCTAACATTGCTGATGTGTTTATGAAGCAAATCTTTCGCTTACACGAGATTCGAAGGGTAATTATTTCTATATCGAGATTCTAAGTTTTCTGGAAATTTCTGGACATCATTGTTTAAAGGTCTAAATACAAAGTTAAATTTCAGTACTTCTTTTCACCCACAAACTGACGGGCAGACTGAAAGAGTAAATTAGATTTTAGAAGACATGTTAATCATGTATGTTAAAGATCATCCAACTAAATGGGAAGAGTATTTACATTTAGTTGAATTTGCTTACAACAACCATTATCAAGCTTCTGCTAGACTTAGTCCATTTGAAATTTTTTATGGAAGGAAATGTAGTACTCCTATTTTTTGGGATAATCTTGTTGATAGATTAATGATAGGACTAGATTTTTTAAGAGAGATGGAACTAACCGTGAAACAGGTACAAGGAAATTTAAAAATTGCACAAGATAGACAAAAAAGTTATGCTGATCGAAAATAGACTGAAAGAGAATTTCAAGTTGGAGACCATGTTTTTGTAAAGGTAAAACCCAAGAAAAGTTCTTTTAAGCTTGGGAGTTGTGCTAAACTAGCACCAAGGTACTGTGGACCATTCAAAGTCCTATCAAGGATCGGACCAGTTGCATATTAGTTAGATTTACCATCTAACTTAAGAATTCATAATGTTTTTCACATTTTTGTTTTAAAGAAGTATGTGCACAATGCTATTCATGTGCTAAATTGGAATGACATACAGGTGGAACTCGAAGGAGATTTTCAGGTGGAAACAGACAGTATCCTCGATAGGAGGGAAATTGTGCTTCGAAATCGTACCATAGGATAGGTAAAGGTGCAATGGAAGCACCTTAGCCCTGATGAATCTACCTGGGAATTGGAAGGTAACATGCAGACAACATATCCAATTATATTCCAGCGAGGCTCTAAGGAATTCCAAGTTCTATATCTTTCCACGCAGGCACAAAGGAACTCTGATACAAAAAAATTCCAGTCTCTTAGGAATTCCTGCACCCCCAACTCTCCCATTCAACCAAGTCGGCGTCAACACATTGGGTTTTATATCTACGAAGTTCACCACATCGAAAAACGAAGTGAAATAGTCAGTAAGGGGATTGACAGATTTACCAGCACCCTATACTTCCTCTGTAGAACTGGTAGAGTTCAAGTCACCAATGATAATAATATGACCCCATTTTAAAATTCTTGACAGAGCAACCTGCTCCCAAAATTATTTTCTCTTGTTTTATGGTCCATAAATGTTTAGTATATGAATCAAGTGTGGAAAACCTATGATTGTGCCCTTAATCTACATGAAACAGATCGAGAGGCCCTCATATTAGCCATATCGGGGTTCCATGCAACCAAAGTTCCACCAGACATACCGATAGAGTCCACCCTCGTTTCTAGCCAACTAGGATTGAGTTTTAGGAAAAAATTACACGCATAAAGACCTGTGGTCATGGTTTCTTGAAGAAGAATAATTGTAGGTTTAGTCAGACCCAGCATTCACTTGAGCGCAACTCTCTTGGGTCCACTGCCCATACCTCTAATATTTAAAGACACCAGGTTCATGAGGTAACCCCCGTAAGAGCTATCTCTTCTCCAAGATCCCAAATATCGACAAAACATGGCAAAGTGATGTCCCTTGGTAGACCATTGTCAAATAAAAAAAGAGATAGATGGGTTGATTTGGTCTCCCTTACCTCTCCCCTTTCCCTTATGCACTTTCTTGGCTTTACAAATGGTGACATTCCAGTTGAATATGGAATTTATGGGAATAATCGAGGAATCTTCTTGCTGGGTGGAGGAGCACATTGAAAAGGAACAATTTAAAGAATCCATCCCAATTAACTTATTTGGAGAGTTGTCCTGATCCTTAAGATGAGATGACGAAAGACTCATGCCGAACTCCATAGTTCTTGACACAGAAAGAGGGGGGAACCTAGTCACCGTCTCAATCCTGATATTCCCATCGTTGGGTTCCTTCTCAGGAGAGAATGATGAATCACCTGGAGGGGAAGGACCAAGTGTTAAAGGTTCCGAATAGAAAACAGACCTGGTAATGATTAAGTCATAAGGTTCTGCCAATGTTTCCCCCAAAGAGTCCTTTGGAAACGAGCCCAAAAAATCTATACCCAAACCCTCCACCTTATCGCAATCCAACAAAGACCTAAGCATTCTTGACGGTGAAACCCCCAACCAAAGGGACAAGGCAAATTCTTCTTTTGATAAATATTTTAGTAAAGAAGGAATGTACTTAGAAAACTTACCAACCATATTCGCAACCAAATTTACAACTACTCAAGTCAATTAAAAACAAAAATGGGAATTTATAATCTAACAGGAAAAGCCGATATTTGGTGGCAAGATTTAAACGAATAAAAGGCTTAAAAGAGAAAAACGTAAACTAGAGTAATTTTAAGAAGTTTTTTAAAAGGAAATTTCTATTGGAACAGTATTATGAGGAACAAGCTAAAGAGTTTTATGAATTAAATTTAGGTTCCATGAATATGAAGGAATTAAGCAGCAAGTTTCTAGGTTTGTTGAGTTATGTGCCTTACATTACTGATGAAAAACCTAATGTACAGATATTTCTGAGTTGCTTACCCTCTCATATAAAGCACAGAATTGATTATGATGACCCTAAGACCCTTGAAGATGCCATGAGAAAGACAAAAATCTGTTTTGAACAGAACAGGGAAAGGGAAGGCATACCAAGCTGGAAAGTAAAAGGGCCTAATAATTTTGAACAAAGAAAGAAGCATTATAGATTTAATCAAAATTTTGGAAACAATAATTCTCATAATTATTCTAACATAAAATTTCAAGGAAATCATTCAAGAGGCAATGTACAACCAAATTTTACAGCTGCAAGGAAGAGAGATCCACCTAAAAATTTTGTTAAAAACAATGAAAAGAAAGAACCTATTAAATGTTGGAACTATCAAGGGCCTCACTATGCATCAAACTGTCCACTCAGAAAGAGGACCATCAACAACATACATATAGTGCAGGAAAAGGCTATTGTTGGTGACCTAGCAAGGAAAATGCCCAGGATCAATGCATCCTTGGAAAACATACAGGCTGATCATCAAAATTCAATGGTGGAAGTAGAAGGTATGCTGAAAGATAAACCAATTTCTATTTTAATTGATCCAGGAGCTAGTCTTAGTTATATACCACCTGATTTAGTAAAATATTGTAATCTTAAAATAGATAAGTTTGAAAATTCATGGCTGGTTCAATTAGCTACCAGAACTAAAAGAAAAGTGATTGATTATGTAAAAGATTGTGAATTATTGATGAATCAGTTTAGGACTCATGTTAAGCTGAATGTATTACCATTAGGTTCTTACGATGTTCTGATTGGAATGGATTGGCTGGAAAAGAATAGGGTAGTGTTAAATTGTTTTGAAAAGACTTTTACTTGTTTGAATTATAAATGTGAAACAGTAACAGTAAAATGGATTCCTAGAAAAGCTTGAGTTAGACAAATTTCTACTTTACAAGTTAAAAAGGTTGTTCATAAATGATGTAAAATGTTTGTTGTAAATGTAATTAATGATGAAAATTCAACTAAGGAAGATAAGTTAAACTTCAAAGACATAGCCATTCTAAAGGAATTTTTTGATGTATTCCCGGAAGAAATTCAAGGACTACCTCCGAAAAGGGAATTAGATTTCGCCATTGAACTGGTACCAGTAGCAGTACCAAACTCAATGGATCCTTACATAATGAACATTCGGGAACTTAATGAACTTAAATCACAATTAAAAGAAATAATTGATAAATATTATATAAGGCCAAGTGTGTATCCGTGGGGAGCACCTGTTATCTTTGTTAAAAAGGACGGTACCTGCGTTTATGCATAGACTACCGCCAGTTAAATAAAATGACCATTAAGAACAGATATCCCTTGCCCCATATTGACGATCTGTTTGATCAATTACGCGGCGCAATGATATTCTTTAAAATAGACTTGAGGTCTGGGTACCATCAAGTTAGAATTAAAGATGAGGACATCTTTAAGACTGCTTTCAGAACCCTCTACGGGCATTATGAGTTTGTGGTTATGCCTTTTGGGCTAACCAACACTCGAGCAGTTTTCATGTGTCTAATGAATAACATTTTACATAATTACTTGGATAAATTTGTAGTGGTATTCATTGATGACATTTTAATTTATTCAAAAACTAAAGAAGAACACGATGAGCACATAAAGATAATTTTACAAGTGTTAAGAGAACACCAACTTTACGCTAGATTCAGTAAATGTGATTTCTTCAAAGATAAAATATAGTATATAAGGCATGTGATATCCAAGGATGGAATCGCAGTAGACCCAGACACGATAAAAGTAATTAATGAATGGCCTGCACCTAAAGACGTAACTGGTGTACGATCTTTCATGGGAATTATAGGCTACTACCGAAAGTTTATAGAATGATTCTCATGAATCGCAAATCCTATAACTTCTTTGCAAAAGAAGGGTAAGAAATTTGTTTGGGATCAAAAGTGTGAAAAAAGTTTTAAGAAATTAAATAATTGTTAACAACCGCACCTATTTTAAAAATAGTGGACCTAAAGAAGGACTTTGTTGTATGCATGGATGCATGGAACAATGGTCTTGGCTAAGTCTTAACACAAAAGGGTCATGTAATAGCATATGAGTCTAGAAAGCTAAAAATTCACGAAAAGAACTACGCTACTTACAACTTAGAGTTGGCTACTTTGATACATGCTTTAAAGATGTGGCGTCACCATCTAATCGGAAGGAAGTTTTCATTAATGACAGATAATAAAGGTTTAAAATATTTGTTGGATCAACCAAATCTGAATGCAAGGCAAGCTAGGTGGTTAGATTTCTTAGTGATTATGATTTTGAGATTCAGCACATTAAAGGAAAAGAAAATAAAGTTGTTGATTCCTTAAGTAGAAATGCAAGACTAAAAATTTTAGCAGCAATCAACACTTATAAAACAGATTTGGAAAATCAGCTTGAAGAAGGAATAAAATTGAATGAAAATTATTCGAAATTGCAGCAAAGGGTTGCTGAAAATATATCATAAAATTTAATAACAGATTTCAATCTCAATGAACAAGGTTTAATTATGTATAAAAATAGACTGTGTGTACCAAATGTACCTAAAGTTAAGCTGCTGATTTTAAATGAAGTACATAAAATTCCTTATTTAGGACATCTTGGTTAGCAAAAGATGATAACCATGCTAAGGAAGAACTACTTTTGGAAAATATGAAAATGAGGTAGCTAAATAAATTGCTAGGTGTATGGAATGTCAGCAAATAAAGGCTGAGCATCAACACCCAATTGGACTATTGTAGCCACTACCAGTTCAAGATTGGAAATGGGAAATAATTAGTATTGATTTTTATAACTGGTTTACCTAAAAATCAGAAACAGAATGATTCTATAAGGGTAGTTGTGGACAAGATTAGTGAAGCAACCCATTTCATACCTGTTAAAACAACTTATAAAGCTGCTAACATTGCTGAAATTTTTATGAAACAAATTTTTCGTTTGCATGGAATCTCTAAAGTCATAATTTTTTATAGAGACTCTCAATTTACGGGAAATTTCTGGAAGTCTTTGTTTAAAGGTTTGGATACTACTTTAAATTTCAGTACATCATTTCATCCACAAACGGATGGGAAGACAAAAAGAGTAAATCAGATTCTTGAAGATATGTTAAGAATGTATGTTAGAGACCAACCAGGTAAATGGGAAGATTTTCTGCACTTAGTTGAATTCACTTATAATAATCATTATCAAGCTTCAGCAAAACTCAGTCCATTCAAAATATTGTATGGTAGAAAATGTAATACACCTATTTCATGGAGTAATCTAGTTGACAGGTTGATGTTAGGACCTAAGTTATTGAAAGAAATGGAACTAACAGTGAAACATGTACAAGGCAATTTCAAAATTGCACAAGATCGACAGAAAAGTCATGCAAATCTAAAAAGAACTCAAAAAGAGTTTCAAGTTGGTGAGCATGTTTTCATCAAGGTAAAACCTAAAAAGAGTTCCTTAAAATTAGGAAGTTGTGCTAAATTAGAAGCAAGGTATTGTGGACCTTTTGAAATACTGTCCAGGGTTGGACCAGTGGCATATCAGTTGGCCTTGCCACCAAATCTTAAAGTACATAATGTATTCCACATTTCTATTTTGAAAAAGTATGTGTATGATGTTACTCATGTGATTAATTGGAATGATGTACATGTGGAGCCAGAAGAAGATTTTCTGGTGGAACCAGATTGTATCCTCGACGAGAGGAAAATTTTGATTCGGAATCACACCATTGGACAGGTAAAGGTGCAATGGAAGCACCTTAGTCCAGATGAAGCAACTTGGGAATTGGAAAGTAATATGCGGGTGGCCTATCCAATTCTGTTCCAGGAAGAATTAGAGGATGATGAATAAAGAAACATCGAGGACGATGGTGAACTTAAGACGGGGTGTTTTTCACATACCCAAAATCTAAACATTTTATGTTATGAGAAAAAAATTATGTTATATGTTGTTGTAATTTTTTTTATGATTATTGACCAAGTGGGGTCAAGGATGAATGTAATTAATTACTCTAATATTTTATTAGTAATAAATAAAAGAGGAGACAAATATCCAGAGGAGACTATTGAAAAGAGTGTTCATTGACCCACTAGGAGGAATGGACTCAGGTGAGAGCAAACTGACACTTGGCAGCATCATCAATTCACTTCTAGATGTGGCAGGGGGCAACTTAAATTTTTATGGTCATGTTGTCACCTACCCAAATTTTGAGAATAATTATTTTATATTATTATCGTTTTTGCAAAATACTTTGTGTTAAATTATAATTACAAAGTTTTGTAATTATGACCAAATTAGGTCAAAGATGAATGTAATGAATCATTATTATTATTTAATAAATAAAAATGGGAGACAAACACTCAAGAAAGTTGTTACAAGAGTGTTCACTAGCCCACTAGCAGGAATAGAAGCTGCAAGAAGGCATGGGACAAATGGCAACATTTGCACTCTACCACTAGTTGTTGGTTATGGGACAACTACCCCTAAAATTGTGGCATTTCCTCTCTAGGTGGAGAGAGGTAAGCAGGTAGCTCACTAATGACCAATTATTTACAAAAAGACCTAGGAAGCCTATAAAAGGAAATTCAAATTGAGCAGGTGACTCTTACAATGTTTTCTGCAAGAAACATTTCCTCATGTGCATTAGGTGATGACTGAGAAATTCGAATAGGGAGGCTGTGGAGAGTGCAAGTATAAGTCTGAAAAATATTGTGAGAAGGAAAAAAACCAAAGGTGCTGGTGCAGGTCCCATTGACTACTGAGCCTATAAGCCTAGATAAATTTCTTGCTGCTGCAAGTGGAGGTCCTAAGATTCTGAAGTTTCTCCCTCCTGGTGGATTAGTGAATAAGATCGGGGGTCCTAAGGCAGATCTTGGCTGTTTGCGAACACGTTCGGTGGAACAGGCTTCTTGGGTGATTTGTTTCTCCTACCACACTCAGGTTCTACATTTTTCTGTGTTTTCTAGTTGCATGATTTCCATCGGTAATTGGCTTAGAAATATTATTAATGATCAGTAGCAGTAAAATATTTAAAATTATGATTTAATTTTAATTGCTTAATTGATGAAATGACTCCTTTGCATTTTTCCCCATGCTTGAGGCTGCATCGTACTCCAGTACAGAGAGGTAGCATTAAATATGTTCATTGAGATAAAACATAACATTCATCTATTTCTTAACCCAGAGAGACATACATGCATAGATCTATTTTCCCAAGCATTTCGTTTTCTAGATATTTTAGCAGCTACAAATTAAATCTCTGCACATAACTATTCACATATTATTTCATTCTTGAGCACAAAGCAGAAATACTTCATTAACGGTATGAAAGAGATATGATTATGCACCTATTTTTTTTCCCACATCAAGTTTCCATGAACTTATTTAACAGTCGCAAGAAAATCCATTTGCATCAAACAATTATTATTTTCTTCTTCTTTAGGTTTTCTTTTAAGCTGTAAAGAATAAGTATGCATCTTGAGGCATTTACGAATAAATTACAGTATCTACATGCAAAACACTTCATACTTATTCCTTTCCTATTTACTTCCTAGAATGTATACATTCGTCCCCTATCTTCTTTTTCAAACCAGAGGCAAAGTATGTTTAAAAATACGATTTAAGCATTCATATGATTCCTCTATCACAACCCTAGGGAGTGCGGTATCCTAAACTCTGTCATACTTTCCCGCTAATAAATAAAACCATATGCTATGCATCGACTTGAGATTACAACTAGAGTTTTAGCTATCAAGAAATGTCACAGAGCCAACGGCACGATTTCCACCTTGTTTCCCACCCAAAAACTTACAACCGTAGCATAAAAAATAATAATAATAATAATAACATTAAACAATTATGAACAAGCCGAAACCCAGGTTCGGGCTCGATTATCAAATACTAGCATGATCGCATCACAGAAGGGTGTTTATTCTTTTAAGCAAAAAAAAAAAACACGGTTACTCAACCATCGCTAACATTACGAGTACCCGAATTCCATTAGTTCTCAGACATGCGAAACCCGAAAACAAAACGACGGAAACATTTAGGGCACTATTGTAAAAATCATAGAACACGGTGGCTTGCTATCATTTTTCAAAACTTCAATTAAAACGTTCCATAGCTATCATTCCAACCTAATAAGACGGCGAATGTCCACGGAAGCTACCTACATCATTGCTCAACCACTGTTCAACACATTTCAACCACACGATAAATGGTGGTACTCCATCCAAATGAAATAGAGAGAGAAAAAGGGAAACCCTCAGCTCTCAGGCACCGAAAGTAAAATCATTTAACAGAGTTTCATGCTAGTACAACAGTCCATAGGGTTTAACCCTTAGCAAAAGCACAACATTAGAATGAAACCATGGAGCAACAAGCCACTTAAATGCATACCCTTAACAAGCAGTAGAGCCGAGTGACAACTCAAACAACCAAAGACTACCCTGTACAAACTATCTTTATTTAAAGTTTAAAAATTTGAAAACCATCGATGGATTAGGGTCCAATAACTCCAACCCTCGGCGTTTTACAATCACTATCAAAACTTGCAAAAAAGGGGCACCCACGGGGTTTCGAGAACACCTAGAACTTACCAGGTTTTGGACTTACCACCTCCCACTCCCCAAAACCTTGCTATCATCCTGCATGTGGGGTACCTACCCAAACATGGCTGGAAGGGTTACAAACCGAGGAAAACTTTATTAAAAAAAGAAAATATAGCACTCGAAAGAGAAAAAAAATTGCATTGTGAGAAATTACCATTGAGTTGGAATGCTGAACCATAAGCACGCCACACTAGTAAGCACAATGAAAGCAGTAACGAAACCAGACACCGCAAATTCTATAACAATCACTGGATTGGTTTACGAACCACAACCACCTAAAAATTTAACTGCATGCAACCACCTATGTCGAAGCACGGTGCTATGGCACCACCTGCGAACTCTTCACACTACCACGCAGATGTGCAAAGCTGAAAACCGAGAACCCTAACTCGCATCAACGAGTCGGCTTCATGACCTCCCTCAAAAACAAACACAACAATGAAGGAATGAAACACCAACTTTCCCATTTTACCACGCAAAGATGGGGCATCAATCTCAGCCTCACACCTCTCACAGATCGATGGTGTAGAGCTACCAATCAAGGCACGTCGATGCTCGCACCCAACTGTAGTCATTGCTGCATTAAATTGTCACTCTTACCAAGCTTCCAATCGACTTACGTGAGAGCCGAAGCATAGCGCAGCTTGGACCATGTAGTTAATACCGTTTTTACAACCATGTGACACTAGCCAACTCGGCTTCGACTTCACATTACAAACTTGTAATGTATGCTAAGTCATTAATACGACAGTTGGAACCAACTAAACTCTTCACCCTATCACAATCAACCCTTCATATGGTTAGCTCCATAGTAGCCATGCATTGGTTTGGATGCAAGGTCTGAACATAAACAAATATAGTAACTTGTAATATAACCTATACATTATACCAATGCATAATCCCTTTGATGCTATATTAAAACATATGAAAATGGTATGTATTACAACATCTTCACAATCGTATAAGCCATGTTCCATATGCATTGTAGGTTTTTATACAAGGTTATGATCCTCAAACCCATAATAAGAGCATTAACTTATCAGTATAGTCACTCAATACAATGCTAAAATGATAGCCATGTATTACAAGCCCGATTGATAGATGAATATCTAAGTTGTGATTTGAATGGTGACATTATACCCTATAATGTCAAGTTCATAACGATAGTCTTTAGACCACTCATATATTAATATTGCATTAATAATCAAATCATGAACTCGGACTTAGAATAGTCTAAATAGAATCAAGATAGAATGATAAGCTCTATAATACAAGCACTAGATTTACAACTTTCACATAGTCTCAGCAATAGATTTTGGTATCAATAAATTGATGATAATGCCATTCTAGACACACGATAATAATTACATGCATTCTAACAAATACCTGGACGATGCGAAGTTATACCACTTGACAGTTTTTTTTTTTACAACATACAAACTAGATGAAGAACCAAGTATCCAAACCTTCAGTAACTGTTTCTCAATAAAGTAATTAACATCCAAAGTTTATACTGACGATGAATGGATAAACACCTGTACTCTTATCTTACCTGTGGTCTGCACATGGAAAATAGGATGCAAATGCCTTAGCTAAAACATAGCTAAGTAAGCTCCAGGGTACCCCGTAGGACCACCCTTTCATCATCATCAAAAGCAACTGTTAGAACTTGTTAATTAAAGAAAAATTCTATCGCAAATATTGAATTACAGTTATTACAAAAGAAGATGTCGTAAGCTGAAAAGTGCCATAATGCATTGAGTACATTAATTTTTTTAGTGGAATTAAATAAAAATTAGTTTCCACGTTTATGACTCACTAATGTCGTCTTTGCAGCATTTATTATTTCCGCAATTACAATTATTCACATTATTTGCTGAGATAAAAAATTTTAAATTTTTATGAAATTATCAAAGTGTTACATGTGGTATCAGAGCTCATGTTCGAACTCTAGGCCTAAAACTGGTCCATGAAACATGCAAACAGAAAATTTATGATTGTGAAATTCTTCGCTAACTCAAGTTTAAATTATTTTGTCGTGTATAGAAAATTGTTTTTAATTTACAGATATCGAAGGATCAGCTGAACATATGGGGGGCAGATTTCCGCCAAACAGCCATAGTACGGAACAACAATTCTAGGGAATCCTGGGAAACGATTCATCATAATTATTATGTGCTTTTCAAGAATTGAAAGTAGAGATAAGATCAGTAAAATAGGACAACGAAAGAATTATAAGAAAGCAATAGGAGTTGAAGTAAGTACTGTTCGACCAATACCCAATGTATGAACAAGAAGTGGAACGAACTTCTGAAACTGAAGAGTTACCTCATGAAGGTGAGGATAAGAAAACAAAAACAGCTGCTGAAAACAACAACTCAACATCATCAAGAACTACCAAACATCCACATAAAAAGAAGCATAACTATTCTAGTGACAGCAGTGAAGGAGATTTCAAGCCAAAGCGGAGAAGAAGTAAACAGTACAAACAGATATCTGGTGAATTCAAGAAAATCAAACCCCGAACTTTCAATGGCGAAACAGAGAAAGGAGAGATAGCAGAAGCATGGTTGTCCGACAAGAAAAAGTATTTTCAGATCTACGACTATTCGGAATCCTTAAAGGCAAAAATTACAATTTATAATCTGATCGGGAAGGCGGATATTTGGTGGAAATACCTCAAAAGGGTAAAAGGCATAAAAGATCGATATGTGAGTTGGAGTACTTTTAAAAGATACTTCAAGAAGAAATTTTTATCCGAGTAGTATTACGAAGAGAAATCCAAGGAATTCTATGATCTAAAGCTGGGAAAGATGAACATGAAAGAATTGAATAGCAATTTCTTAAGTTTGCTAAGGTATGTGCCATACCTAGTGGAAGAAAAACCAAAAATTCAGAGATACCTGAGCTGCCTACCCTTCAACATCAAGGACAAAATAGAGTATGATAACGCTAAGACATTGGAAGAAGCCATGAGGAAAGAAAATTTTTGCTTTGACCAGAATAAGAAAAGAGAAGGGGTACCTAGCTGGAAAAACCCAAAATCCAATAATTTTGAACAGAAAAAGAAAAATTTCAGATATGGTGGAATTTCCGATTTCCAGAGGAAAAATTTTCAGAATCAAAATTTTCAAGGGAATAGTTTCAGAAATAATCACCAGTAGAAATTTACAGCACCCAGAAATGTTCCCAATGCTACCAGAACCAATGATCAGAATCCATCTATAAAATGCTTCTAGTGTCAAGGTCCTCATTTTGCCTCAGACTGTCCCCTTAAGAAACCGACAATTAACCATATTCACTCCGTACAATCTGAAGCTACTGTAGAAGATTTGGCGAGGGGAGTACCCAAAATTAGTGCAACATCAGACAACTGGCAAGCAGAACACCAAGTCTCAATGGTAGAGGTTGAAGGTATGCTACAAAACCATCTAGTTTCTATTTTGATTGACCCTGGTGCTATTCTAAGTTATATATCACCAGTTATTGTAGAAAGTCTCAAGTTGAAAACAAAAAAATTCAATAAATCCTGGTTAGTGAGATTAGCGATAGGAACAAAGAGAAAGGTTTCTGATTTTGTGGAAAATTGTGCTTTATCTATGAATCAACTAACAATGCAGGTTAAGTTAAATATTTTTCCATTAGGATCATATGATATCCTAATCGGTATGGACTAGTTAGAAACCCATCATCTCATTCTGAATTGTTATGAAAAAAGTTTCATTTGTTTGGATGATGAGGGAAGGACAACAAAGGTAAAGGGCATTCCTAAAAAAACATCCATTAGACATATTTCAACCATGCAAGTAAAAAGGGCAGTCAGGAAAGGATGTCAGATGTTTGCAGTAAATGCGGTGCATGATGAGTTGAGTACTAAGGAGGACAAACTGAAAATAGAGGACATACCTATCTTAAAGGATTTCCAAGATATTTTTCCTCAAGAGATCCCACAATTACCTCCCAAAAGAGACCTGGATTTTACTATTGAATTAATACCAGGTGTAGTACCAAGTTCTAAAGCTCCATACCGAATGAATATACTAAAGCTGAATGAGTTAAAATCTCAGTTGAAGGAGCTGATCAATAAAAAATACATAAGACCCAGCGTGTCTCCTTGGGGAGCACCGGTAATTTTTGTTAAGAAGAAGGATGGTACCCTAAGACTTTGCATAGATTATTGTCAACTGAATAAAAAACAATCAAGAATAGATATCCACTACCCCACATTGTCAATATATTCGATCAACTACGCGGAGCAACAATATTCTTCAAGATTGATTTACGGTCAGGATATCATCAGGTTCATATGAAGGATGAAGAAATTTTCAAAACAGCCTTTAGAACTCGTTATGGACACTATGAGTTCATTGTCATGCCATTTGGGTTGACTAATGCCCCTGTTGTATTTATGTGTTTGATGAACAAAATTTTGCACAAATACTTAGATAAGTTCGCAGTTTTGTTTATCGATGACATTTTAGTATACTCTAAGAACAAGGAAGAGCATGATGAACATCTACGCATCATTCTGCAGGTTCTAAGGGATAACCAGTTGTATGTAAGTTCAGTAAATCTGATTTTTACAAACACAAGATTCAGTATTTAAGACACATAATCTCTGAGGAGGGGATTTCAGTCGACCCCGCCAAGATAAAGGCCATTAATGAATGGCTGGTCCCAAAGGATGTGACGGATGTGCGATCATTTATGGGTATTACTGGTTACTACAAAATAATTATTGAAGGGTTTTGAAGGATTGCAAACCAAATAACGTCTTTGCAGAAAAAAGGAAAGAAGTTTGTCTCGGATCAAAAATGTGCAGATAGTTTTAAAAAGTTAAAGGAATTACTGACTACAGCGCCTATTTTGAGGATTGCATATCCTAATAAAGATTTTGTAGTATGTAAAGACACATGTAATGATAGACTTGGAGGACTCCTAACGCAGGAGGGGCATGTTGTAGCCTATGAATCTAGAAAGCTAAAAATACATGAGAAGAACTATTCTACTTACGATCTAGAATTGTTATCAATCATTCATGCCTTGAAAATGTGGCGTCATCACCTTATTGGCGGAAAAATTACCTTAATGACAGATAACATGGAACTGAAATATTTGTTAGATCAGATAAATTTGAATGCTAGACAAGCTAGATGGCTAAATTTTCTGAGTGAATATGATTTCGAAATTTAGCACATTAAAGGGAAGGAGAATAAGGTCGTGGATGTGTTAATTCATAATGCAATAATACATTTTATTTCAGCCATCAGCACATACGCAACAGATTTGGAAAAGCAGATTTTTGAAGGAATTAAAGAGGATGAAGAATACAGAAAATTACAGGAAAGGACAACAGAAAACAATTCTGAAAATTCTATAATAGATTTCAGTTTGAAGGAAAATGGCTTACTGCTATACAAAAATAGACTGTATGTACCAAATGTACCAGCAGTAATAATTCTGATTTTGGATGAGATGCACAAAAGCCACTACTCTTTCCATCCAGGTTATCAGAAAACCATCACAATGCTACAGAAAGAGTACTATTGGCCCATAATGAAGGATGAAGTAGCAGAATATATAGATAAGTGTTTTGATTGTCAAAAAGTAAAGGTGGAACATCAGCATGCTATTGGATTGCCACAGCCATTACCTATACCCAGTTGGAAATGGGAAATCATAAGTATAGATTTCATGACTGGGTTTCCAAAGAATAAAAAACAACACGATTCCATCATGGTGGTAGTAGACAAACTTAGCAAGGCAACCCATTTTATCCCTTTCAAAACTACCCATAAAGCTCCTGACATTGCATAAATTTTTATGAAGCACATTTTCCGGCTACATGGGATACCCAAGGTAATAATTTCGGACCGAGATTCAAAATTCACAGGAAATTTTTGGAGGTCTTTGTTTAAGGGGTTAAATACCACCTTAAATTTCAGCACCGCGTTTCACCCCCAAACAGATGGGCATATAGAAAGGGTGAATCAAATATTGGAGTACATGCTCATAATGTATGTTAAAGATCATCCTGGTAAGTGGGAAGACTACTTGCATCTAGCAGAGTTTGCGTATAACAATCACTACCATGCTTCAGCTAAGCTTAGCGTGTTTAAAATTCTTTACGGTAGGAAATGTAACACACCTATTTCGTGGAGTGATCCAGTTACCAGAGTCACTTTAGGGCCTGAATTGTTGCAGGAGTTAGAACTAATTGTGAAGCAGGTACAAGGAAATATTCAAGCTGTCTAGGATAGACAAAAAAGTCAAGCAGACCTTAAAAGAACTCATAGAGAGTTCCAGGTTGGTGAGCATGTATTTCTTAAGGTAAGGCCAAAAAAGAGTTCATTAAAGTTGGGAAGTTGTGCCAAAATGGAACCCAGGTATTGTGGTCCTTTCGAAATCTTGTCAAGAGTTGGACCTATGGCATATCAATTAGCCTTACCCTCAAACCTCAAAATCCATAATGTTTTTCACATTTCAGTTTTAAAGAAATATGTGCATGATCCTACTCATGTCGTAAATTGGAATAATGTTCAGGTGGAACAAGGCGGCGATTTTCCAGTGGAACCAGACTGTATTCTCGCAAGGAAATAAACTCTACTCCGGAACTGCACCGTTGGGCAAGTAAAAGTGCAATGGAAGCACTTTAGCCCAACAGAGGCAACCTTGGAGTTGGAGAGTAGTATGTGGGATGCATACCCAAATCTGTTCCACGAACACTCAAGGAGTGAATAAAGAATCATCGAGGACGATGTTGAGGCTTAAGGGGGGGTGTATGTCACCTACCCAAATTTTGAGAATAATTATTTTATATTATTATCCTTTTTTCAAAATACTTTTTGTTAAATTATAATTACAAAGTTTTGTAATTATGACCAAATTAGGTCAAAGATGAATGTAATGACTCATTATTATTATTTAATAAATAAAAATGGGAGACAAACACTCAAGAAAGCTGTTACAAGAGTGTTCACTGGCCCACTAGGAGGAATAGAAGCTGCAAGAAGGCATGGGATAGATGGCAACATTTGCACTCTACCATTAGCTGTTGGTTATGGGACAACTACCCCTAAAATTGTGGCATTTTCTCTCCAGTTGGAGAGAGGTGAACAGGTAGCTCACTAATGACCAATTATTTACAAAAATACCTAGGCAGCCTATAAAAGGCAATTCGAATTGAGCAGGTGACTCTTACGATGTTTTTTGCAATAAACATTTCTTTATGTGCATCAGGTGATGACTGAGAGATTCGAATAGGGAGGCTATGGAGAGTGCAAGTATAAGTCTGCAAAATATTCTGAGAAGGACAAAAACCAGAGGTGCTAGTGCAGGTCCCTTTGACTGCTAAGCCTTTAAGGATGGATAAATTTCTTGTTGCTGCAAGTGGAGGTCCTAAGCTTCTGAAGTTTCTCCCTCCTGGTGGATCAGTGAATAGGCTCGAGGGTCCTAAGGCAGGCATCTTGGCTGTTTGGGAGCAGGTTGGGTGGAACAGGCTTCTTGGGTGATTTGTTTCTCCTACCACACTCAGGTTCTACATTTTTCTGTGTTTTCCAGTTGCATGATTTCCTTTAGTAATTGGTTTAGAAATATTATTAATGATCAGTAGCAATAAAATGTTTAAAATTCTGATTTAATTCTAATTACTTAATTGATGAAATGACTCCTCTGCATTTTTCCCCATGCTTGAGGCTGCATCATACTCCAGTACAGAGAGTTAGCATTAAATCTATTCATTTATGTAAAACTTAACATTCATCTATTTCTTAACCCAGAGAGACATACATGCACAGATATATTTTCCCAAGCATTTCATTCTCTAGATATTTTAGAAGCTGCAAATTAAATCTCTGCACATAACTATTCACATATTATTTCATTCTTGAACACAAAGCAGAAATACTTCATTAACGGTATGAAAGATCTATGATTATGCACCTAATTGTTTTCCCACATCAAGTTTCCATGAACTTATTTAATAGTCGCAAGAAAATCCATTTGCATCAAACAGTTATTATTTTCTTCTTCTCTAGGTTTTCTTTTATGTTGTAAAGAATAAGTATGCATGTTGAGGCATTTACGAATAAATTACAGTATTTGCATGCAAAACACTTCATACTTATTCATTTCCTATTTACTTCCCAGAATGTACACATTCGTCCCCTATCTTCTTTTTCGAACCAGAAGCAAAGTATGTTTAAAAATACGATTTAAGCATTCATATGATTCCTCGATCACAACCCTAGGGAGTGCAGTATCTTAAACACTCTCATACTTTCCTGCTAATAAATAAAACCATACGCTATGCATCGACCTGAGATTACAACTAGAGTTTTAGCTATCAAGAAATGTCACAGAGCCGACGGCACGATTGCCACCTTGTTGTCCACGCAAAAACTTACAACCGTAGCATAAAACAAATAAATAATAATAACATCAAACACTTATGAACAAGCCGAAAACCAGGTTTGGGCTTGATTCTCAAATACTAGCATGATCACATCACAGAAGGGTTTTTATTCTTTTAAGCAAAAAAAAAAACACGGTGACTCAACCATTGCCAACATTACGAGTACCTGAATTCCATTAGTTCTCAGACATGCAAAATCCGAAAATAAAACGATGGAAACATTTAGGGAACTATTATAAAAATCATAGAACACGGTGGCTTGCTATCCTTTTTCAAAACTTCAATTAAAACATTCCATAGCTATCATTCCAACCTAACAAGACGACGAATGTCCATGGAATCTACCTACATCATTGCTCAACCACTGTTCAAAACATTTCAACCACATGATAAATGGTGGTACTCCATCCAAACGTAATAGAGTGAGCTAAAGGGAAACCCTCAGCTCTCAGGCGCCAGGCATAAATTGTCAGCTCGCACCCAACTGTAGTCATTACTGCATTAAATTGTCACTCTTACCAAGCTTCCAGTCGACTTACGTGAGAGCTGAAGCATAGCCCAACTCGGACCATGGAGTTAATACTATCTGTACAACCATGTGACGTTGGCCAACTCGGCTTCCACTTCACATTACAAACCTGCAATGTATGCCCAGTCATTAATACGACAGTTGGGACCAACTAAACTCTTCACCCTATCACAATCAACCCTTCATATGGTTAGCTCCATAGTAGCCATGCATTGGTTTGGATGCAAGGTCTGAACATAAACAAATATAGTAACTTGTAATATAACCAAAACATTATACCAATGCATAATCCCTTTGATGCTATATTAAAACATATGAAAATGGTATGTATTACAACATGTTCGCAATCGTATAAGCCATGTGCCATGTGCATTGTAGGTTTTTATACAAGGTTATGATCCTCAAACCCATAATAAGAGCATGAACTTATAAGTATAGTCACTCAATACAATGCTAAAATGATAGCCATGTATTACAAGCCCAATTGATATATGAATATCTAAGTTGTGATTTGAATGGCGACATTATACCCTATAATGTCAAGTTCATAACGATAATCTTTAGACCACTCATATATTAATCTTGCATTAATAATCAAATCATGAACTCAAACTTAGAATAGTCTAAATAGAATCAAGACAGAATGATAAGCTCTATAATACAAGCACTAGATTTACAACTTTCGCATAGTCTCAGCAATAGATTTTGGTATCAATAAATTGATGATAACGCCATTCTAGACACATGATAATAATTACGTGCATTCTAACAAATACCTGGACGATGTGAAGTTATACCACTGGAGAGTTTTTTTTTTACAGCATACAAACTAGATGAAGAACCAAGTATCCAAACCTTCAGTAACTGTTTCGCAATAAAGTAATTAACATACAAAGTTTATACTGACGATGAATGGATAAACACCCGTACTCTTATCTTACCTGTGGTCTGCACATGGAAAATAGGATGCAAATGCCTTAGCTAAAACGTAGCTAAGTAAGCTCCAGGGTACCCCGTAGGACCACCCTTTCATCATCATCAAAAGCAGCTGTTAGAACTTGTTAATTAAAGAAAAATTCTATCGCAAATATTGAATTACATTTATTACAAAAGAAGATGTCGTAAGCTGAAAAGTGCCATAATGCATTGAGTACATTAATTTCTTGAGTGGAATTAAATACAAATTACTTTCCCCATCTATGACTCATTAATGTCGTCTTTGCAGCATTTATTGTTTCCGCAATTACAATTATTAACATTATCTGCTGAGATAAAAAATTTTAATTTTTTATGAAATTATCGGGGTGTTAGACATGTTCCCCAAGAAAGTGGAACTGAGCAGGTCGGTGGCAGGTGGCTCAGAAACTAAGAAACTGACCAAAGACCTAGGCATGCTATATCACCCATCGAATTGAGCAGGAGGCTCATCAATTTTTCCTTGTGATAATTTCTGAACAGAGAAAAATAAGAGTACACAAGAGATTCGATAAGGGGAAGGCTAGAAAGTGATTGAGGGAGTTAAGTCTGCATTTTGAACTAGTACTGCTCAATGTAGACTTCAATACTGCTAAAGGCTAGAGTGATATTGTTGAGTACAATAAGTATTATTGCTCAGTTGCAGAGGAATTTATTCCATTCTCCACACAGCATCTTCGTCCTAGTGGTTCGGTGAACAAGCTCGGGGGTCCTAAGGCAAGGGATTTGGCTATCTTCAGGACAAGGTTGGGTGGAACGGACTCCTTTGGTTGTTTGTCCCTTCTATAGTTGTGAGGTTGTATTTTTGTTATCTTATTTATTTACTCTTCATCTATTTACTGAATGAATGTGTGTAAATGTGTTATAAGTTTCCATTAAACTTAGATATCATTTGGTTTTTCGGAATGTTTTAATTCTGTAATGCTATCTATTTCTGGAAATTTCATTTAACTTAACTGTTAGATTTAAATACCGAATTAATAGTTATTCCTGATTCAATATACTATGAATGAATGAAATACTTCTTTGTATTTTTCCACACACAGTTAAGTTTTGTACTCTAGTATAGAGGAGTTAAATTATAAATAGATTAGCATGATTGGAAATATATTAGATAGAAGCTGTTTTATAAAACTTGTATAAGTGAATCTATTTTATTTTTAAAAGTAGTAAAATACTACTTATTTTTAAGACTGAACATTTATTTTCAAGTATTGAAGATATCTTTATTATATATGCTTGGTCTTTTATAAACTAGAAACAAAGTTTACTTATAGTCAAACAAAATATTTATTACACGGAACCATAATACAAACCCTAGAATTTTATTGCAATATTCCAGTATAAGTTAAATATTTTATACTACACAATAATTATACAAGAACCATTTCGAGAATATTATATATGTACGTATAGGCACAAAACTTCAGTATGAACAGAGTTTATCTCAAAAATATAAACTAATAATATAACTCTGTATTTATTTACTCTTATAAATATGCTAAAATACTACTGTTATAATTCAGAAGTAATATACATACATCTAACCATAATTTTATGAACAAGTATGAATACATTCAGGGTTTTCAAGAATATTCAAGCTCGGGATATGTCCAACATCATTTAAATAACAAATGAATTCAAGTATTGTTTTTATCATATATCTCTACCACAATAATAATTAAAGAAACAATCTCCATACTATCACCATCCGATAACAATTATATAAAAGATAAATCGTAAGACTAGAGGAATAAAGCTTACAACCTCCATAACTAAAACATACAGTATCAAACAATATATCGAATTATGTATTATATATAAACATAATGCTTATACACTATTAGTTTTAGAATCGAATGCAGTTTTGCAAACCTTAACTCTATGGATTTCCATTTTCACATATCAATTAATTGGGTAATTACAAACTATAAATCTAAGCACAGTAATATTATGAGGAAATCAATATTATTCAAAAGTAAGCCTTGCGGCTGGGTTCGAAACCCACTGGGGTTCTTCCCAGTTCTTACAACGATGCTTTTAAATGCATAAAATCCAGCCTAAAATTCTAGGGTTCGGATTAGAGGACAACACTGTACATTTATTTCAAAATACAGAGTTTTTTTACAAACTCAAACATCAAAAAACAAATGTAAAATCATAAACTAAGTTACGAGATCGAAACCCATAAAGACTCTCTCCCGTCATTGTAATGTTCATTTAAAATATGTTCATGTCCACCTAAACATTTACAAACTACCTCATCAACTTATCAAGCATAGGTTTAAAAATATTTTTAACATAGTTCAAGTCCTGATAGGGCCATAAAAACTTAAATCCATAAAAATTAATAGCAAAGGGATTCTTCCAGAATCATCAAGATTTTTACAAAAACGCAGAGGTTCCGAATGGGTTATCTTCATGGCCAGAAAATAAATTACAACTATGACGAGTACAGGGTTTAACCCTAAATATTTTGTAAACATCCATTACAACTGTAAAAAATTTCAAAATAATTCTTTCAAAAACCAAGCAGAGAGTACATCGAGCCATAGCTCCAGCGTATCAAACCCTTCGCAATTTCTTTTACAATTTTGCCACGCAGCTTAAAAAATGTTCAAACAAACAGTAAATCCAAATTCAAGTTGCAACTGCATCTCGACGCAGATTTTTAGACCGCCATAAATGCCCTAACATCACCATTCCTTTATGATTCACTTAGAGGGTGTCCAAAGAGAATCACCGAGGCTTACTAGGGCCGTAAGAAGCATTCTTTCCACTCTTCACAACTTCAAAAGTTGATGAGAGGCCATCCTGGCACAATTATCAACATGAACAAACTCGTTAAAATATTGAAAATCAAAACAATAACAAACAATGTAAGTCCTTTAACTCTGTCAAACTCAAACTTGATTATGGGTTTACCTTCTTAGTTTCACAACTAAAACAACACCATGAACTTCACCGTCAAATATGGATTTTCTTATAGCTATCAAAACCCTGGATTACAGGTTGGAGATTCACCATCGAACCCTGGAACGGTAGCAACATTTCAAAACTTTGTTAAAACCGAGAGCCTATCGGCTCCCATAACCAACTTTGCAAATGAACAAAATCAATGCTAAAGTGATCTTTCATTGCGTAGCCAGGGTTTACACAAAACCCCAAGCCTTCATGTGAAGCTATGCCACGGGGTTGCCAGCATGCATTCAACTATGATCTTATTAATCAGCTTTAAATATTTTACCTGCCACCTATCAACGCAGAGTTCCCCTAAGTCTCATATTCGTGGTCCATCTTTTTCTTAGTTGTTGTAAAGATATGTCGTAATACATCCTAAGCCATTACAAATTATGTTACAAGTTTATATTCGTGGTTGTGGGCTTAAGACCCAGCCACATTAAAAATACATGCATATAAACTATACTGAAGGGAATCAAAAGTATTATGCAATAAACCATGACCATTTTACAATGTCAATAAAACAAAAATGTATGGATCACTTATAATCCCAATTTTGCTACCTCATAAAAAGTTATATATAGTGTACACCTATGTTATGTTTAAACTAAGATGTACAATCATGTACATTATGTATACATAAAACTTTTACTATATGTATTTGTTATTTAAATGGAAAATATAGCTAGGGTAGGTCTTACCCTAGGTATTAAGTAAATCCTCTACATGTATGTCCTTAACATCGAAGGCTAGAGTAAGTACAACAAAGCTATAACATCTCCTTAACTTGCATCTCCATAATTACTTTGGTATAGTTTTGAAGGTCTGAACAAAACAAAAATTCTTTTCCTCCTTAAGAATAAAAATCACTCATGCATTAGTAATATAAAACCTCAAAACGTTTATAGCCTTCTTTCATTGCTACTGGGTAACATATTTTATAAGTTTATTTATTATCATAGGTAATCACTACCATTGCAATTCGATAGTACTTACAAACGTCATGTAACTTCCTCAAAATTCCAACACTTAATCATATTTTAAAGATAAGATCAGATTTATACTAACATCTTTTAAACATAACATTGGTTAACTATTCATTGAAACTTGTATCATCATTAATATCCTTGCGACCTCTTTATTCTACCTTGATCATTTATATCATTTAGTGAATCACCATATCCTTCAACCACACATTAAAATCTTATGACATCAAGGAACTCTTATAACAATTACGTATCCACGACAATAACACATACACACATAAGAAGAGAGCAATTTCAGGTGGTTCACCCCTCTTGGGCTACGTCCACAAAGGCAAGTCATCACTCCTTTTATTATAAAAAGTGTTACATCGTGCAACACCACCATTGCAGTTTACAAAGTTCTCTTTTCCAAGCCTCGGAAAGAACCGTTATTCTTTAAAGGACATTCAATGCTCACCTTAAATATTCTAGTATTCCTAGCACTAGATCAATAGATCCATAGATGCATATATACATATACCACATTTCAACACGAATCACACTAAGAACCAGTAAGCATTGATCCTATACATAATAGAGATATTACAGTGAATGGATCGCTCCTCTAAGAATATAAATCTGTAAAATACTCGAAATCAAACGATGAAGAGATCTCTGTAATATAAATCTGTAATTACTTGAAATCAAACGATAAAGGGATCTCTCATTATATTCCAGCGATCTTTAACACAGAGATTATAAGATGTAGGTATATTATATTATACTACACTCTAGCGATCAAATAATAAAAGAATTAAATGATTTCCACATGTAAACCTATGTTAATACATGGGGCCATAAAAGAGTTAAATGAATAAAATCCTGAGCTAACTTTTCCTTTCTTTTACAATAGTTCAAGGTATCAGACCTTACTCAGGGCTTCCATTCGATTCCTAACTGATTCCACCAATGTCTAACCAAGATAAAGCTCAACCAATCTATCCTAGTAATACACTACAATATAAGATAATAAACATCATACTTACGTTTTCAATGTCCCAACAGAAGTTCTGAATTCTGAGGCCCATGATTGTCTACCCGGTATCCTAATTCCAGGAACCATCGCAGGCGATGATGCCGAGCTTATATTTTCAGGGTTATGCCGCGATTAACTTATCGGAAGGCATCGCCTTGGAAAAATATCAAAAGGAAACATTCCTACAGCGGAAGGAAAAACTGGGATCAAAGCCTTCGTTGTGAGCCATTGCATGGACAGTACGTCCGTTGGGAAAATTACATACCACATGTAATAAAAACCACAGTAGAGCCGATCATGGGTCAACCCTACGTACACATCATGCTACAGGACTCCGCTAAAAATATATATATCCATTATAAAATAAAGGAAACTGACCTGGAATCCTGCGGTGTCGATCTCTGCTGATAGTAGGGTCATGCTTACATTTTGACCAGTACTAAAACATACACCGATTGAAATAAGCACATATCATTACTTATGTGGCGGACAGGATGTGGGTGAGAAACAATTCTGTCAATCCATAATGCGCAGAGGTCGCATTAGACTGAGGTGTTTAAGCCTAACCTTCAAAGGTATAATGATCAAAAGATGCGGATACCACATTACTAGGATTTGAATATATAACAAATAAGATCAACAATTTGCACCCACTGAATATGTATATATATTATATAAATAATAAACATATTCGCTAGCGTCTATCTTCTACCGCACATTAAGCAGGGATTGATAATCCTACTGGCTGCGATAAGTTGAACTTGTTGTTAAATAGGGTCTTATCGGCGCAAAACCATCTGAGAAGGATTAAATTGAACCTATGTGATGGAAGACCTCTATTGGATGCAGTTCGGCTGACATTTTTCTTAGGTTTCGATCGGCGCTCTCTCTAAATAAGGACAGATCTACACCTTTCCAGAGATCGATATGAACTGAGCATAACTATAATTACTTTTCAGCGAAGAACAAATGCAACATCATTTTGGCAGGCGATAACCGATTACTCGCTCTCCTATGTGCAATTCTAACTGGAGTAATCGCCCATCTTAACATCATACTAACGATGTAAATTCAGAAATAGTATAATCATATTCAGATGAAAATTCAGTATTGGATCGATAATACCTGATCAGAAGAGAGATCGGTTCCGATACTTACTTTGCTAGAACTTTTACCTAGAGGGAACGTTTATCAAGTTTGAAGATCTGAGCGATTAACCTCCCTGACAGGGTTCGTTCGCTCCAGTCCACCAATGCCAGCATAAGATTCGGCAACAATCAACTTTCGTTCCAAAAGAAGAGACCCCCTTTCATTGCCGGACCTCCCATCATAAACTAATGCCGAACTTCTCTACCTGATCATTCCACTTCGGCAGCAATCAACTTTCGTTTAAGAAAATCTACTGGTGCATAGGACGAGCTCCCGATTCCCCGTCCTTCCAACCTCTCCCCCTACTTATAGTTTTCATCAGTACTCATAAGCGAAGAATTGAAATCCCGATGCAACAGTAAGGTTCCTGGGCTGACGACAGAGAATCTGTGCTATCCCGCCACGTACTCCCGATCTATCCGGGAAGGAAACACATAAATTAAATGCTTAGAACTCCGATTTTTTTGAGGAGCAGGGTTCTATTCATACCCGTATCAATCAGACGTGAAATAAGATTTCGATGCAAGGAACAACGACTCAGATCTTCCCAAATCTCGCAACTGAGGGTGCCCTGTTGGTAGGGAGTCGTGGCTCCTCATACGAGACAAATGGCGCAAAGGAGAGGTTTTGGTACCACCACTAAGGAGACCATCGAGATACTATCTCTCAGTTTAACTTAACCACCTTCCACAAGTGGCAACTGCGTTTTCTTAAGGAGGAGGTAGATGGCGGCAAAAGGTTTCTTAAAAGTCTTGAGTGTTTAAAGCTCCACTTCTCTTAAATAGATTAGGTGGGTAGTTTCCATGCGATTTTTGTAAAATCGTCCATATAGATATAGGCATAGATATCCATCTAATATTATTTAATAGTTAACACAACTATTGTAAAACTTAATAGTTATCCCAACTATTTACAATCACACAAGTATTACATTAGTTAATTTATCTCATACATATATTTATACAATTATGTATACAATTTAGGTGATGTCTACTCGATGTCCTGTTCTTATTGGACTCCCAGTGGTAATTATATTTCCATTCACTAAGTGGGTCCTAGGTGTCCAATTTTGACTAGTCGTAACTTGTGTATTAGCTTTATTTACGACTTCTTTAATTGGAGCAGTATTCGAGGCTTTAGACCTTATGCAGGTAGTGTTTAGAATTTAAGCCTTTACGACTGTAAGTCTAGTTTTATGGCCATTGACCAGTTGTCGGAGATAACTATTAGTGTGCGACGAATAGTCGATACCCTCATCCTAGGGTCACGACTTCCTCACTTAAGCTATATGTTACTTCTTTATAGTTATCGTATCATTGGAATGCCCCTCTTCATTATTCATCTTCCACTTAGTGGTCAGGCTCTCCCCCTAGTGTTTTTATTTTATTTTATTTTCCATGCCGCTATTTATGATCTCCTAGTCTATTAATCCATCATAACAATCATACCACAAGATTCTCTGATGGGGCCTTGGCCTTGAGCTCCACACCAGAGACCATTACATAGATATAATTACATTTACAAGAATTATAGGGATATAAAAAGTGGGATGTTACATCCTTTCCCCCTTAAGAATAACACCGTCCTCGGTGTTTACATTCTTCAAGAATATCCTTCGGTTCTTGAGTGCCCATATCACTTGCAATATATGGGATAAATCTTGCGCTCCATGATTGTATACTGTTGACTAAATCAACAAACAGCATACACTTGATCTAGGAAATTCTTGCCTAACACCTTAGTACTCACGCAGCAATCCTTTCCTCATGTTTTGCCTAACACCTTAGTGTTCATGCAGCAAACATTCCTCTCATGTTTTGCCTAACACCTTAGTGCTCACGCAGCAAACATTTCATTAATGTCTTGCCTAACACCTTAGTGCTCACACAGCAAACCTTTCTTTCATGTATACTAAGCAGCGTCCTGCCTCCCACATATACATTTTTCTTATAGCTTGCCTAGGTCTTACAGCCAGCCGATTCTCCAAGAATCCTATTGGCTGTTCAATCCCTCATTTTAGGGAGTATTTCAATGTCATTACAACACTCTTACACAATTCCCCTCAAGCCTTCACGCTTGAGTCCCGGAATTTATTTCCCCAAGCCGCCTTGCTTGAGTCTAGAAAAATTTCTTTCCAGATCATCGATTGTTTCATCATATTGCATTTCGTAACCTTACAATTACTCTGACGAGTTTAGTTCCAGTTCTTTATTCAACATTAATTATCGAAATCACAAGAATAAATAACGGTTGTGATGTGAGTTCTAAATCCTCACCCCCTTATTTTACCTTGGATAATATTCCTGCTCTTGTCTTTCCACCAGCTGTGCAAAATTTTGACCATCAGCCAAATTCACCTGTCAGTAACAAGATAAAATGTTTGTAAGAAAATCTTTTCCCTTATGCATAAATTAAGAAGATCATCATCTAAAATGAACACCACTGGCTTGATTTATGGAATTACATAATGCCTTGAAATACATTCTTCCTATGGACAGTACATTCCGTTCTCCTCAATCCTTAACTTTAACTGTGTCAAGCACCCGTTTAATTATACGACTTTTCTTGCACATGCCAACATCATGTAAGTTCAATAAATCGTATTCATATATACTTGTATAGTTTCATAAAGATAGTCACATACCTTTATGTAGGAGACTGCATAGCACTTTATTGTATGGACTCATATGCCAAGGTGTATGTTTTACTTGTATTAACACACATTAGTAATCCCCTCAACATCATAAGAACATGCACATCAAAATCATATATATTATCAAGGTATCCATGCATAAATCGTAATTACATAAAAGTATAATCCTTCGGTCAACCCCCCCAGTATCCCAACATTCTGAGTAAGGATCGCCGAGATAGAACATATATATATAAAAATAGAATCCTACAGTTTCGTCATATGCATCCGATTTACTACTTAGAATACACATGTATACTTCTTTTATAACCAAATAAAGTTAATTCCTCTACCTTTCAACCTTTTAACCTGAGGATGACCCCGTACTAATCATTCATACAACTCTTCTAACCATCTATTGTTTGTATAGTATTCCTTATGGATGTGAGATCATCACTTACAATATCTTTGAAGATCTATTAACCACCATATCATCTGTTTCGTACGTAAAATAAAGCATAGATGTAAGAACACATAACTAACATTCTATATTGGAACCATCGCCTATAGCATCCAATATAATGTACACACATCTTCCATACCTTCTACTTATCAAGGGCTAAGATCAATATAACTCCCTCAATAACATTTTGTCAATTCTTCTATTCGTCTTTCGATCAATCCTCCATTGTAAGACGTCTATTATTCCAACTCCGAGATCGTTAACAAAAAGGAAACTTTTCTTTCTACATAACAGATAGCCTACATAGAGAATTTCAGGACTTACTCCCTTAGTGCCATTATGTATTTTACTAACATGATAAGGATCACCTCCACCCTACAATCTCGTGTACTTCCTTAATACAATCATGTGACATAAGTGCGTGAAATCAATAACTAGGTAATTCACGACAAATTTCCAATCCTTCTTATAATGACCTAATTGTACCTTACACCCTTTCATAATTCACATTCTATATATCCCTTCGGAGTGCTTCAACTTCAACCTATATATACTTAACTTTATAAGACCTAACCTTCATCCCTTCCATCCTTAGGATTCAATATGTTTGCTATCCTGTCTTCATTTGTATAGCCACATTACCAAACCTAGAACTTCTCTAATTCCTCATAAATATAATTGAAGCAATCAAGTATTTATGGTGGATGTCTATGGCTTGACTCATAAATGTACTAAAGCCCTACCAATGGCATCAATCGACCAGCTATGAGTGTACATCTTTCATTAGGTAAATAATCATAATCATGTTTATATAACCCTTATAAACCTTTGAACCTGCAAATGCTCTTATGATTCTCATTACTATCATTATGATCAAGTATGAAAATATTTAACAAGATCACCAAGTTAAAGATCGGAACATAGTCCCACTATTTTAATCATCTAATGAAACTAATTGTAGAGCATGAGGAGATATTCCTCCTCTAGTATTTATCAATGGAAGATAATTCAACTTTGTAAGGAAACATATAGATGCTCACATATCGACAATGCTTTTACTTTAGAATGCTTCAACAAGTGGAGCATACTTACTTAAAATTTTAAAAGACATCTTGTCGATTACCTCTTGCTGATTCTTTGGAACGTAAATCCTTTGTTTGCGTCTTATAGCTGGAGTTCCCTTGACCAGCTTATGTTATTTCCTCAACTGAGCCCAACTAAGCCCGAGTGTTTGCAACCTGGGCTCTGATACCATATGTAACATCTCCTTAACTTGCATCTCCATAATTACTTTGGTATAGTTTTGAAGGTCTGAACAAAACAAAAATTCTTTTCCTCCTTAAGAATAAAAATCACTCATGCATTAGTAATATAAAACCTCAAAACGTTTATAGCCTTCTTTCATTGCTACTGTGTAACATATTTTATAAGTTTATTTATTATCATAGGTAATCACTACCATTGCAATTCGATAGTACTTACAAACGTCATGTAACTTCCTCAAAATTCCAACACTTAATCATATTTTAAAGATAAGATCAGATTTATACTAACATCTTTTAAACATAACATTGGTTAACTATTCATTGAAACTTGTATCATCATTAATATCCTTGCGACCTCTTTATTCTACCTTGATCATTTATATCATTTAGTGAATCACCATATCCTTCAACCACACATTAAAATCTTATGACATCAAGGAACTCTTATAACAATTACGTATCCACGACAATAACACATACACACATAAGAAGAGAGCAATTTCAGGTGGTTCACCCCTCTTGGGCTACGTCCACAAAGGCAAGTCATCACTCCTTTTATTATAAAAAGTGTTACATCGTGCAACACCACCATTGCAGTTTACAAAGTTCTCTTTTCCAAGCCTCGGAAAGAACCGTTATTCTTTAAAGGACATTCAATGCTCACCTTAAATATTCTAGTATTCCTAGCACTAGATCAATAGATCCATAGATGCATATATACATATACCACTTTTCAACACGAATCACACTAAGAACCAGTAAGCATTGATCCTATACATAATAGAGATATTACAGTGAATGGATCGCTCCTCTAAGAATATAAATCTGTAAAATACTCGAAATCAAATGATGAAGAGATCTCTGTAATATAAATCTGTAATTACTTGAAATCAAACGATAAAGGGATCTCTCATTATATTCCAGCGATCTTTAACACAGAGATTATAAGATGTAGGTATATTATATTATACTACACTCTAGCGATCAAATAATAAAAGAATTAAATGATTTCCACATGTAAACCTATGTTAATACATGGGGCCATAAAAGAGTTAAATGAATAAAATCCTGAGCTAACTTTTCCTTTCTTTTACAATAGTTCAAGGTATCAGACCTTACTCAGGGCTTCCATTCGATTCCTAACTGATTCCACCAATGTCTAACCAAGATAAAGCTCAACCAATCTATCCTAGTAATACACTACAATATAAGATAATAAACATCATACTTACGTTTTCAATGTCCCAACAGAAGTTCTGAATTATGAGGCCCATGATTGTCTACCCGGTATCCTAATTCCAGGAACCATCGCAGGCGATGATGCCGAGCTTATATTTTCAGGGTTATGCCGCGATTAACTTATCGGAAGGCATCGCCTTGGAAAAATATCAAAAGGAAACATTCCTACAGCGGAAGGAAAAACTGGGATCAAAGCCTTCGTTGTGAGCCATTGCATGGACAGTACGTCCGTTGGGAAAATTACATACCACATGTAATAAAAACCACAGTAGAGCCGATCATGGGTCAACCCTACGTACACATCATGCTACAGGACTCCGCTAAAAATATATATATCCATTATAAAATAAAGGAAACTGACCTTGAATCCTGCGGTGTCGATCTCTGCTGATAGTAGGGGCATGCTTACATTTTGACCAGTACTAAAACATACACCGATTGAAATAAGCACATATCATTACTTATGTGGCGGACAGGATGTGGGTGAGAAACAATTCGGTCAATCCATAATGCGCAGAGGTCGCATTAGACTGAGGTGTTTAAGCCTAACCTTCAAAGGTATAATGATCAAAAGATGCGGATACCACATTACTAGGATTTGAATATATAACAAATAAGATCAACAATTTGCACCCACTGAATATGTATATATATTATATAAATAATAAACATATTCACTAACGTCTATCTTCTACCGCACATTAAGCAGGGATTGATAATCCTACTGGCTGCGATAAGTTGAACTTGTTGTTAAAGAGGGTCTTATCGGCGCAAAACCATCTGAGAAGGATTAAATTGAACCTATGTGATGGAAGACCTCTATTGGATGCAGTTCGGCTGACATTTTTCTTAGGTTTCGATCGGCGCTCTCTCTAAATAAGGACAGATCTACACCTTTCCAGAGATCGATATGAACTGAGCATAACTATAATTACTTTTCAGCGAAGAACAAATGCAACATCATTTTGGCAGGCGATAACCGATTACTCGCTCTCCTATGTGCAATTCTAACTGGAGTAATCGCCCATCTTAACATCATACTAACGATGTAAATTCAGAAATAGTATAATCATATTCAGATGAAAATTCAGTATTGGATCGATAATACCTGATCAGAAGAGAGATCGGTTCCGATACTTACTTTGCTAGAACTTTTACCTAGAGGGAACGTTTATCAAGTTTGAAGATCTGAGCGATTAACCTCCCTGACAGGGTTCGTTCGCTCCAGTCCACCAATGCCAGCATAAGATTCGGCAACAATCAACTTTCGTTCCAAAAGAAGAGACCCCCTTTCATTGCCGGACCTCCCATCATAAACTAATGCCGAACTTCTCTACCTGATCATTCCACTTCGGCAGCAATCAACTTTCGTTTAAGAAAATCTACTGGTGCATAGGCCGAGCTCCCGATTCCCCGTCCTTCCAACCTCTCCCCCTACTTATAGTTTTCATCAGTACTCATAAGCGAAGAATTGAAATCCCGATACAACAGTAAGGTTCCTGGGCTGACGACAGAGAATCTGTGCTATCCCGCCACGTACTCCCGATCTATCCGGGAAGGAAACACATAAATTAAATGCTTAGAACTCCGATTTTTTTGAGGAGCAGGGTTCTATTCATACCCGTATCAATCAGACGTGAAATAAGATTTCGATGCAAGGAACAACGACTCAGATCTTCCCAAATCTCGCAACTGAGGGTGCCCTGTTGGTAGGGAGTCGTGGCTCCTCATACGAGACAAATGGCGCAAAGGAGAGGTTTTGGTACCACCACTAAGGAGACCATCGAGATACTATCTCTCAGTTTAACTTAACCACCTTCCACAAGTGGCAACTGCGTTTTCTTAAGGAGGAGGTAGATGGCGGCAAAAGGTTTCTTAAAAGTCTTGAGTGTTTAAAGCTCCACTTCTCTTAAATAGATTAGGTGGGTAGTTTCCATGCGATTTTTGTAAAATCGTCCATATAGATATAGGCATAGATATCCATCTAATATTATTTAATAGTTAACACAACTATTGTAAAACTTAATAGTTATCCCAACTATTTACAATCACACAAGTATTACATTAGTTAATTTATCTCATACATATATTTATACAATTATGTATACAATTTAGGTGATGTCTACTCGATGTCCTGTTCTTATTGGACTCCCAGTGGTAATTATATTTCCATTCACTAAGTGGGTCCTAGGTGTCCAATTTTGACTAGTCGTAACTTGTGTATTAGCTTTATTTACGACTTCTTTAATTGGAGCAGTATTCGAGGCTTTAGACCTTATGCAGGTAGTGTTTAGAATTTAAGCCTTTACGACTGTAGGTCTAGTTTTATGGCCATTGACCAGTTGTCGGAGATAACTATTAGTGTGCGACGAATAGTCGATACCCTCATCCTAGGGTCACGACTTCCTCACTTAAGCTATATGTTACTTCTTTATAGTTATCGTATCATTGGAATGCCCCTCTTCATTATTCATCTTCCACTTAGTGGTCAGGCTCTCCCCCTAGTGTTTTTATTTTATTTTATTTTCCATGCCGCTATTTATGATCTCCTAGTCTATTAATCCATCATAACAATCATACCACAAGATTCTCTGATGGGGCCTTGGCCTTGAGCTCCACACCAGAGACCATTACATAGATATAATTACATTTACAAGAATTATAGGGATATAAAAAGTGGGATGTTACAAAAGCCATAATGACGTACATCGATTAATTCTTCAGTTAGAGGTATCACTCTTACCTGTGATATGTACATGAAGAATAAGAGTGTTAGCTATAAATATCTAAATAAGCCTCGAGGTACCCTTAGGACCCCTTCAACACAAAAGAAACAAACGGTCAGTATCCATGGACAAAAATTATAACATATTAAGAGATAAAATAAATGACAATGTGCACTTTGAACAAGAAAAAAATAAAGTTTTCGGACAATGAGAATATTAGGTAAATATTCATTATAATGTTGCATTCATACAGAGAAATGGCGGATACATAATGTAGTTACAACATTAATACAGTTAGAATAATTATTCAAACATTTGCATGCAATAAAAGGTATTTACAACGGAATTTAGTAATTACAGCAAGTAAACGACACAAGGCATTTAATAAGCTGACGATTGTTTGAAACATGAGTCATCATAGATTATAATTAGTTAATTGTTAAAATGATTTAATGATCATTAATTAAACTTTCCGCATGACAATTATTAGTAAAAATTACTGAATAGAAAATTTTAATTTTTTTGGTCAAATTTGGGGATGTTACACTGAATTTTCAAACCAGGTCCCTATGGCCGAGAGAAATTACCATATCACAGGTAACATCCTTCCCGAAAACATCGAGAGCCCTACCTTTCTTTTTGGGTTCAAAGGTTAAGGCAATATCCTGCCGCACACGCTTCTTCTGGTGCTTAAAACATCGTCTAACACCCGTAGGTGGTGCACTTGCCTCAACTTCTTTTGTCAACGAGTCAGCTCACCCACAAAACCCAGATTCCAAGTCCCCTGTAACCAACCTTCCACCACGTGACCCAAGGTCTTTGAATATGACATTCTCAAAAGGGTTTATCAGAACCCTCACATGTTCCACCCCAGAGGGTGACATCATTCCCCCGCCAGGGAAAAACCACTAAAAAACAATGGGTCACCATTCAACCCACAAAATACTCCGGAAAAGCATTAAAATAGGACATGTTACCAGTAAAACCGGATAGAGATCATAGAAAAAACTGAAAAAGGGACAACAAGGGCTTTCCCACTTTTTTAACCTAGTTGGTACAAGGCCTACTACCAAGTAGTATGCTTGACTCCAAGGATAAGCAGACAAAAAACAAAATGGAAGGAACAACACTCGTAGTAGTGAAACTACATGAGGAAAGCTAAACTTAGGAACCCCAACCCCCATCAAAGCGATAACATAACAAAGAGAACCCGGTTCATCTAGCCATTAACCAAGCTTGGTATGACCAGGAAACGCCATGAAGGGTAGGACTATCTCCGTCCCCGAAAAAATATGCTCTTCTTGTGATGAAGTTCACATCAACTAAGGGTCAATGCACTTGAAGTATACATGTAAGGATTTCGTTTTGTTGGCCATGGACAAGTACCAAGCCATTAATTTCATGATAATGTTCTGAAGGTTGGAGGCAGAAATAAACAAAAGATAATGCAGAATGAACTACGGCTCTTCAATCTTTATTCATAAACAGAAGATCAACTCATGTAATACAAACCAAAATGTAATGTGTATTTAAACACTTATGGAAACCCTAAAAAATCTAACCTAGCTTTTGCATGAATGCAAAGCATGATGTTGCATTTATTAACTGAACTTGAAAATATGAACTAAAGTAAAAGCTAAGTTAACTGAAATAATTACTATTTCTAACATGTTCTAGTCGGCATCGCCTCTTATATTGGAGGAAGACTCATTTACTTTATGCTTTTCAAACTCATTTCTTGCCACTTTAAATTATTACCATCATAATTATTCAAATATATTTAATTAACAATTATTCAATAATATTTATGGCATATGATGGAAAATCACATAAATCTTAAAAAAATAAAAATAAAAATTTGAAGCAAGAAAAATTTTGGTGATATAATTTTCACTAGCTATGATTTCTTATAATAATAAATATAATGTGAATTATTTATTTTAATATACTCTTTCTTATAATAATAAATATAATGTGAATTATTTATTTTAATATACTAAATTTATAGTAATAAATATAATGTGAATAATTTGTTTTATTTTGATTTCCACCATAAAATCAAAGTACATATAATAACATTATCATGCTATTATTATCATTATAAAAAAGAAAAATTTAAATTATGAGATCCAAATTGTGGTGAAATCTATTGCAACTTCACTGAAGTGTAGATATCCGGTTTAACTTGTGCTAAAGAGCCCAATGCGACTTTAAAGTTTAATTAAATAAGTTGGGTTTAATTCGAGTTTTCATAGTGATTTGTATTTTCATGTCGATGATTGATAACTTGAATTTATATTTTTTATCGAGAATTTCTTTTGTGAAATCCAAGATGCGAATTGCCTACTGCTTGGCTTTTCTTCTAACACTAGTACCAATAATCGAAATGGACAATATGGTGGATGTACATTGGCATGGGTGGATCACCATGATATCTAAATGGAATGCGAAGATGTTTCGGTATCTATAAGACAATTAAATAAAGTCCTGGTTATGTAGCGGGAACAGCTACGACAGCGTGCGTTTTCCTCTCCCATGTGTTGCTCGGCTTTGCTGATCTGAAAGAGAAATTCAGGCTACTTTTCTCTAATCTAAAGAAATTGATATAGTATGGATCTTTCTTGCAATCAATGTTAAACCACAGAGGAAGGGGGATAGGGAGTCCAGCTTTAATTTTCCAATTTTGACATCTTAATAGATTTTTCTTATTTGAATATATGTTGTTTAATTTGTTGCTTCTTTAGTTAAATGGGTTATATGTCACTACCTATTATCCATGTATGAATTACTACTAGTTATCAATACATCTATATCCACTTATCCCATCCTTCTTCAATCCAGGAAAAGCCCATATGATAATCTACCTCAAATTCTAAGATATAAAAACCATTAATATAATTATGGAACCACTACCTACCCCTAAATTTGAAATAATATGCAATA
Source organism: Larix kaempferi (assembly GCA_027924585.1). Taxonomy (NCBI): domain Eukaryota; kingdom Viridiplantae; phylum Streptophyta; class Pinopsida; order Pinales; family Pinaceae; genus Larix; species Larix kaempferi. Next base: position 37,737,052 of record BSBM01000096.1, read on the forward strand.
TAGAGTTATTTGGTTTCTTAAATGAGTAGAGTAGTACAATATGCAATTGAGAAAACATGGAAATAGTTGCTTAATGTTTGAAATCGTTTCAATATGGTAGGCTTCCAACTATTGTAAAGAATTTAGGTAGTGTGGAAAATAGTGGTTCTAAGTTCCCATTGAATTAGTTATGTAAAAAGTTTTGATCTAGTTTATTATTTGGTTTTTTAAATATTAAAAGTTTATCATAATTCTTATAAATGTATATTTGTTTCAAAAAGTTATTTTCTTTGTGGGTGGAAAGCTCTTTAGATTAAGGGCAAGTTAGAATATGGAAACATAGTTTAATCTTTCACATCAATTTGAAATTTTGAAATGGTATGTTTACATTGTTTGTTATCCAAGAATTTAATTGGTTTATTTAAATTGATGAGTATTGAGAACTTAATATACACTCTCCAAAGCCTATTTGATTTAATAGAATACATCAAATATATAAACATTTTTTTGATAAATTAAGCAAATATTAAAACTTTTCTAAAAAAGAGAAAATGACACATTATTAAAACCTTTAAGCTTAATTGGTTTATTTAAATTAATGGAACTTAGAAACTTAATATACACACTCCAACACTTATTTGACTAGATATAATATACCACTCGATCAACATTAAGTATATAAACATTTTTTTTCTCTATTTACTTTAAGACAAATTTAGCGAATATTAAAACCTTGAAAAAGGTGAAAAATGACACATTATTAAAACCTTTCAAAAGAAAAAGAGAAAAATAACAAATTATTGTTAAACCTTGTAAAATAGTTTCAAATTTTCCTTTAGACAAAGAACTTGTGTTAATTTTCCCTTTGAAATGACAACTATGTAAAACAAATTTTAATAATATATGTAAACATTATTTTCAAATAATATTTCAAACTTTATTTGAAATAGTTAATATTATTTTTGTTTAACAAAATTTAATTTAATAAAAATATTTAACATTATTTTCTATTTTCTTTTAAAAAGATTTTTTGAAATTATTTTTTAAAAATCTACTATATCTCCATTTTAAAAATTATTATCTAATCTTACGAGGTTTTTATATATATAACTTTAATTACATCCATATATATTTATATCATATAAGGCTTATATATATAATCTTAATTATATCTATACATATTTATATTGTAAAATTTGGAGTGGACTATCATTTATGTTTTTTTAGATTGAAAAAGGATTCAAAATTTGAAATAAACAATTATAAAAAAAAAAAACTATAAAAACTAACACTTAGCTCATACATGGATAATACTTAGTGACAAACAACCCATTTCATTAAAAAAGATAACACATAGTTAAGACAGAAACAAGAGATGATTATAACTAAGCATAAAGAATAAATAAGAGATAACTTGTTCACCACATTTAAGTTGATCCATAAAAATAAACCTATTAAACCTAATAAACCAACTCTTATTCTATCTTTATTACCTTTTCTTTATAATGAAAACTAATTTGATCCATAGAATTAAACCTATTGTTTAATAAAATTAATAAAATGAAAGTTCATTTAGTGTTTCCGGGCAGGTTTTTCATCTATACCTAACCTATTTCATTTCATCACACCATACGTTCTTCAAAATGGTGGGAAAACAATTACTATCTAATACAGCTATTCGTGCAAGTGTTTTACTATTTATAAGCGTTGTGATCTATCTATATTCACCTGCCACACATTAAGTGGTGATTATACTAGTATATATTATATCCAAAACATAAAATTTTACAAATATATATAAAAGTAATATAAAGTCAAAATAGTTTGATCAATAAACGATTACACTAGGAAGGTATAATATGCATAAACTATAGGTGATAGGTGATGAGTTACATACACAGCTACACAGCAATCTTCGTCCACGATATATGTGCGCTTCTAAACCCTAATTAACTCAGCCATTCCATTGCAAATCGCGTCGATCACTACCAAATTTTATTTCTGTTGTGCGCTTCTAAACCCTAACTCAGCCATTCCATTGAAAATCGCGTCGATCACCACCAAATTTTATTTCTGTTTTCCTATTGGCCATGGCTGTATCCACAAAATGGTGAAATGGAAATTAATATCGATCACGAAAAGAGAAGTGAACAGCCCACACCGAAAGATCTTTCAAATAAAACTCAGTAGATAACATGATACTCGATCTTCGATTCAGACAATTTGTAAATGCAATATCTATGACATTAGGAGATGTAGAACAGTGTGAAAAAACCATTCAGTATCCATTCCAGACACATTCTGTCAAAATTAGCTGCAATTCTACTACAATAAAATACATTTAGGTCTGAATTTAAAGCGGAGGAAGGCGCGAGATTGAGAGCTAAGCCTGTTTTTAGAGCTATGGAGAGTGCCACTGCTATATTTCTGTACTGTTCTTGTAAGCTGTTTGCCTCAGCCTGATCAACAATGTGCCACTGGGGATGTAAGCGCTTCCTCTGCTGGAGCGGAACACCGAAGAGCTTTGGAGGGCTTTTCATACCTTCTTGATCTGCTACTGTTACCGAGCTCGTCGACGGGCACCAACTTGCGGCCGCCATTTCTTTGACCATACTGTCCACATAACATATGGAGGCCGAAAAGCTGAGATTGGAGTGAAGAAGACGAGATTAATTATCCTAATCTTTTCAATACCTATTAGCTACGAGTTGAATTTAAACATGCAGCCTAAGTTAATTCCGTAAACCAGAAATGGCAGGATTGAATCTGTCTTTAAAGATGAAAACCTACTTTCAAAAATCTAATTAACGAACAAACTAAAATTCCATCAATTGTAAATAGTCAGGAGACCTGGGAGCTCTCTTCAAACCAAGTGAAAACAGCGTAGTGGCAATACAACTCCCGTGTCATGCACACCATTATCTTGCCGCGGAAAATAGGTCCTCGAACATTACAAGATAAAAGAGTCCATGAACCAGCAGTTGATTAATCCCCACACTGCCCTCCGTTGGAGTGATGGGAGCTCCCCGTCGCCCCCTTCTATGTATACAAAGAAACCAGAAATTCTAATGAATCGTCACAAACCATAAAATAACTTACGCCTAGCTGAAACATAAAAGGCCAGAGAGAAGAATAAAGAACCAATTATCATCAGAGATAGTTTCCACGGTACAAAAGCATGTTCACAAAAAACATATAGCGGCACAGAACCCACATGAGACCATTATGCTATAATAATGTAAGGCAATGAACAACCATTTTGAAACCTGCTCCGTCCGAAAACAAAATTGAACAAACAATTACGTGAGAAGATGAGGTTATATGATAATAGAAAAGACACATGATCGCTTCTTCTTGAAAAAGAATCCAACTCGTTATCATCTCGTTCTGTGATAACCCCTGCGACCCAGCACCAAGCTTCGTTCTATGAATTGACATTGGAGAAGCTCGAGAGACTTATATAGAGCTTACACACTCACCAACAGATTCGCTTGAATTAACAACAATAAATTTGACTTTGTGACTATGACGATTCATGGCATACAACTGTACTAGGGAATGACAACTAATGTGACATTACCGACTTGCATAAAAACATATTCTGAACCTTTCTCAGCATAATGAAAATCCCAGCACTCAATCCAATCCCATTAACAAATCCTACGATTATAGTCGTTCATGTGTAATTTCGTTGGTCGATTTGATCTTGGAATCCAACTGTTTGAGCATGAGCGATCGTTCTGTAGTTTAGATTATTCAATTCAAAGCTTTATGTCGTTCTTTTTAGTTTTTTTTTAATATTCCTTTGCTTGGCCAACCAAATCCGATCATCTTTTTAAATTCCAACAATATTCTACCGTCTTCACGAGATTGAAACTTTATTAAAGTATGATCATTTGAAAATTGGAATAACACATAAGTCAAAGGGGACAATTCTTTATGTCAACTGGCTATTCGTCAACTTACGATAGGTACATGTTCGAGGCTTCGAAATGAGCTTTCTTTATTTTTTAACGAAGGCAGGGAACTACACAAAACGCTTCACACAAAGGCATATTAATCATCATTTTAATTCTCTATTTTAACCATAAATTGAAGCATGGTGCCTTCTGGAATCTGAGTAATGCTAGCTTTTGAGGTATTCTCAATCCACTATCATCATATAATATAAATTCATGCGTCGTCGTTGGTACGGTTTGCATCGAATTCAATATTTAATTGATATTATGGTATTAAACTGTCATCCAACTTTATTTTAGCCGTTTTGATGATATTATAAAAGAATTTTCCCTCTAGCCAATTCATTTATTAACTTTTCCAAAATTTTCAATAAAGGCGGTCGAACACATCCGTACCCTAATTAGGATTCCTTAATAAACACGGCACTCACTATCGATCTCCTACATTCAACTTGCAAACCGGAGCTTCCAAACATTTATCATTTAAAATTTTCCAATATGCACGGGTATCTTGAAATCAATTCCCTATTGACCAAAGATTTGATTGGCTATCTAATACCTAGGCTTGAACATTTAACTTTGGCTTTTGCAAATACTTATAAAACATAAAATACTTTTATTATCTATGACCTATTTCATATATGTGAAACTAAGCAACGAAATAATGATTATATATAATTAAAAGATATGTCTGCAATTATTATGTACTATTATGTACTAAATATGTTGCGTGTTCATCTTATTTTTCCTCTTCGAGAAGAGCCCACTTCTTGACCTTACAAGTGTTTAATTGGGTAAGTCGATGACTAACATCCTTTTGTTTATGTCGATTTCATTTCGGAGGTTCCTCTCTAGGGTTTTAAACTACTAGTAAGGTAATGTTTACCTTGATGAACTATAACCCCTAATAAGGTAATGCCTACCTTGATGAACTACAGCCATCTACCGAGAAGTTTTACTGTATAATACTCCGTAATGTAGGAAGATTAATCATCTTTTTATATCAATGTGATAGATCTTTTCCATAGATTTATTTAAAATCAATATTTATCTTGGTTGAAGCTTCCATCGAAGTTTAGATGAAAACTTTAGAGGGTAAAAACATTGTGACAAGGGTAGTTAGAGAAGAATAATAATGGGCATCCTTCAAAGGTGAGAGGAACTTTGGAAAGGGTAGGGTTCCATTAGAGTTTAAGTGGGATATATGGCCATGTAAGGACACATTTGCTTACAACTAAGAGACAACCATGTAAGGTAAGTCCTTTCCATTTTCTCTCTATTTATATTTTGTTATATTATCAATTTTGCATTGTGTAACACCTAGTGTGAACCCCTTTTATATAGATTTTGTGACTATATATATATATATATGATATTATTAAATAATAATCATACCATCATTTAAAGTATGGATCTGATTTAGTAAAGAAAAACATCATCTAAGTAAATTATTTCAATGTTTTTGAAGTAAATTTGATCTATTAATAAAGAAACAAATCTATTATAGTGGAACCATCTATTGCACTATGATGTTAAGAAGATTTATCATTGTGGACAACAAAATCCAAGGTGTCAAGTAGTGGTTGGCTTCTCATAGTTTAGTTTCCATAGGTGCATAGCTCCTTGTATCTTTCCTTTCCATTGGATACCCATTGGAGAAACATTATTTTATTCCTTCTCAAGCACTTTTCCTTTGTACAATTTTATGAGGATTGGTAGCACTTACATCAAACTAGTATTAGAACTCAAGGGAAGATCTTCCAAACTAATCTTGGAATGTCCTTGTGGATATCTAAATTCATACAATAACATAATAATAAACATGTACAATGATGAAAGAAGAGGGTACTAAGACTCAAAAAATATTTGTTGAGATCAACAATTAATATCCAAACCTTCATGGAATAAAAAAACTCAACAACTACCATAAGTAGAGCAAAACTTGACACAACAAGTGGAGAAACAATAATAAATTCATTGAAAATAAAGTGAAAACTAAAGCATGAGTTTGGAAGAAGACCTAAAATAATATTCTAAGTCTAGTTGCACAACCCCTATTTGACCTCACTCAAGGAGATGATTCATTCATAATCAATCTTGAAGCCAAACATAAACATCCAAAAAATCAAATGGGAAATGAACAAGTTTCTCAAACTTGACTATCAACAAAAAAAACAATATCTAAACCTTATCATATTTGGGATAAATGAGACAACCAACAAATATGTTTTAACCAAGTCATCAAACACTACAAAATAAATTAGAAATGGAAAACTTGACGATTGTTAAAGTTGTAATAGCCTTATTAGGAAGATGCTAGCTATCTTAACTTTTAAAAAAATATTGTAAGAATTCGAAGTAAATGACTCTACTCCAATCCAATCAATACTAAAAATAATTAATTTAATTGACGCATAGTGTTACTAGTAAACTAATAAAGGGTGCCAATATTATTATAATAAATAGAATACATCAACAACTACCATAGTAATGGAAATAGTTCATAAAGTACTTGTATTCCTTAACTTTGATCATTAGCAGCTACTATTCCAAGCAATTCTCCACAAATAGCCTTGTGAGCCATTAGATAACTCACACACAAGAGTAAATTTTCCAACAAAATAATGTAGTCACCTAAGTTAGGTTTTGTCCCCTAATAAGGATCAAGCTCAATAAGGAGAAGAATATAACATAGGGAAATCAATAGATGAATCACTCAAGTAACCAAATAACCTAATAATTATGGAATCAAATAGAATAACCATGGACTCCTAGACTTAAAGGATCACCACATCCGCTTGTTGATGATTAAGACTAATTGGATAATATCATTGTTACGAAGAAAAAATTCCTATGGCTTGGGGTAGATCACAACAGACAGATGAACTCAAGAAATTAACTCACTTCCCAATGTATGCTATATAAATGTAAATGTGGATAAACAATATAAAAGACCTACCTCAATCTGAACGTCTCATGAAGAATTTCGTCGAGCCTTGGAATCACAACACTTGAACTTGCAGCTTAATCTCAACAATAAGCACAAACAAGTGCATATGATATATAAAAGATGTTAGCATATATAATAGCATAATCCATGTGTTAACACCCAAATTAACCCCCAAGGTTGTGAAGAGGAAAATAAAGGGTAACCACTAACCACCTTTGGACTAATGCTACTAACCCAACATAGTCAGAGAGGGCTCTCTCTATAATTTAATGAAAGACTGGAAATATTCAAAGGTGTCAATAGTGAACACACAGACCAACCTCTCTTTACTCGAGAATATTCAATTAAACTATTAACAGAAGTCCATATTTCTGAAGAAACAAAATGTGCAGAAATTGATTGTTGGAGGGATAATCACAAGGAAAAATAAAATTGGGCGATGGAGTCAAGGTATTACACATAAATTAGATAACAATGCCATAGTGTGAACTACTCTAACAGAGGCAAGGTAGCTGCTCGCTTGCCGTCGTAAAGATATTTTATGGTGGTAAAAGAAGAAAATAAGAACAGTCCATTGATATGAGCATCCAGCAAAGATGAATTCAATATCAACTTTAGTAGAAATGTTTTGTGAACATCTGAGATAATAGCCGGAGCAAAATTCCAAGAATTCCAAACTATTATACACTGATCTTAGACATGAAACGAAAAACATAATGTAAAAGCATAACAAGAAACACGTGCACATAGGGAAAAAGGAGAAAATTGAATACAAGTTAGAACGACACAGAAATCTCTACAAAACACTCTACCATAGGCACTGCTCCTTAGATCAACATGAAAGTCCCAAAACTGGGCTCGCCCCTCAGCCCTTAGCCGAATGATTTTCCCAACCCTTAATTATTCCATTACAAAACTTTATAGGCTCTTAGCCTTGAATTAGTCCTTTGGAAACAAACAAAAATACGGTGCCACCTCGACAACCCCAAATTTGGAATATTATAGACGTGTCAAGCACGAAATAGATTGATTGAAATAGAGTCTATGATCCCCTCCGGTCTAGGAGATGGATATTGTATAAGAATTCTGCGGGCTACCCTAGTGAGATTCTAGCCTCTCAGCTACCTGGCCAACCTATTCATGGCACTCGCCGAACCCAAGAGTTTCTTCGGGAACCCCATATTTTCCTTCCTCGAGGGCTTTGTATTCCTCTTCAAGGACTCTGTACTCCTTCTTAGCTCAGATCTGAAACGACGTCTCCACCTGCCGAGATTTGCCACTCAGATGAATCTCGATGGTGGGCCCTGGACCGGCTACTAGGTCTTCCCTTTTGGCCAGCCTTCTTGACTAGTGAAGCTACCTGTCTGAAGATTCAACTTTATCTCCAACTTCAAAGAAGCTTATGAAGTTCCCTAAATGATCTTCTCCATATTCATCATACTGCAGCGGGCTAGAACCTTCATTTTGATTATCATCGATGGGATCTTTAGCGAAATGATCATAATCTATCTAAAACAAAACGGGTACACCTTCTTCTGGTATATTACCGGGTTGATTAATGATTTCTCATCTCGAGAAAAATTTGGCCGGAAGAGAAATTCCCTTTGCTCATGTTCTTCTTCAGAGCTCAATCCTCCTTTAATCCCTTCATCATGCCCTTTGTTTGATAGCTTTCTAGACATCCTAAGGTTTTCTTCCACCTCTATCGCATCAATGAACATATGTTGTAGGTCGGAGGACCTCCTCTCGAAAAGGTGAAGAGCTAAATCAGGATGGAAAACAGCCACATAGTGTAATTTCGCAGCATTTTCTTAGGGTTGAATTTCCTTAGGCATATTATAATAGAAACTGGCATATCTTCTGTTGAAGCAAGACAGGGCTTCGCCTTTTTGCCTCTTTATAGAACGAAACTCTGAGAGAACCATATCCCACGGCCTTCTCTTGCCCCAAAACCCCAGAAAAACCTCACACAATGCTCCCCATGTATCAATAGACTCGTGCAGCAAATGCCTAAACCATCCCTTCAAATTTCGTTGGAGGGATTTTGCAAAAGGCCTCATACAAACGTCATCGTGTTTTATTTCAAAGAAATCCAGAAAATGCTCAAAGCCTTGAACATGTTTTTCTACAGTAATCCTCTAAGATTCTTCGTTGAAGATAGGGAGATGTTTATGGTACCCTCGAGGGAAATCATGAAGGACAGGGGGAAACTTTAGAGGGTTGTATCTTAGCTCAGCTCTGGAAGGAAAAAAATTAGGGGTAGGCAGGATACCTTCAGCTTTTTCCTCGGAGGTCTCATAAGGTCGGTCATGATTTATACAAGGTTCAAAGAGAAGGACGGGATCGACTCTGGGGGAGCAAAACGGGTGTACACTTTCGAATTCAAGTGAAGGATATACAAAGGAAGTTCTCTAATGACCTAGAGCTCATTGGCAAGACATCAAATTTTTGGCATAAATATATAAGGGCAGAAGAATTCCGACATAGAAGAATAGAGCTTCTTTGAAGAGATTGATAGCTTGATATCTGGAACTTAATCTTCCCATGTCCAAAACAGCCGGGCTCTTTCTCCAGTGGAGTCTGCACACAAAATTAGATAACAAGTGGAGTCTCCAGGAGGATGGTGCACAACCCTTCTGATGCCTGACTATTGTCCATTAATAGTAATCAGATCTAAATCCCTTTGTGGTTCTTCCATGGGTGATAAAATAGTTCATCCCTAGCAACGGCGCCAATTTGTTAACACCCAAATTAACCCCCAAGGTTGTGAAGAGGGAAATCTGGGGTAACCACTAACTAGCTTTGGACTAATGATACTGACCCAGCATAGTCAGAGAGGGCTCTCTCTATAATTTAATGAAAGACTGGAAATATTCAAAGGCATGAACAGTGAAGACACAGACCAGCCTCTCTTCACTCAAGAATATTCAATTAAACTATTAACAGAAGGCCAGATTTATGAAGAAACAAAATGTGTAGAAATTGTTGGAGGGATAATCAAAAGGAAAAATAAAATTTGGCGATGGAGTCAAGGTATTACACATAAATTAGATAACAATGCCATAGTGTGAACTACTCTAACAAAGCCAAGGTAGCCGCTTGCTTGTCATCGTAAAGATATTTTCTGGTGGTAAAAGAAGAAAATAAGAACAATCCATTGATATGAGCATCCAGCAAAGATGAATTCAATATCAACTTTAGTAGAAATGTTTTGTGAACATCTTAGATAATAGTCGGAGCGAGTTTCCAAGAATTCCAAACTATTATACACTGATCTCAGACATGAAACAAAAAACATAATGTAAAAGCATAACAAGAAACACATGCACATAGGGAAAAAGGAGAAAACTGACTACAAGTTAGAACGACACAGGAATCTCTACAAAACAATCTACCATAGGCACTGCTCCTTAGATTAACATGAAAGTCCCAAAACTGGGCTCTCCCCTCAGGCCTTAGCCGAATGATTTTCCAAACCATTAATTATTCCATTACAAAGATTTTGTAGGCTCTTAGCCTTGAATTATTCCTTTGGAAACAAACAAAAATACGCTGCCACCTCGACAACCCCAAATTTGGAATATTATAGATGTGTCAAGCACAAAATAGATTGATTAATATGAGAAACCAAATATTATGAACAAGATGCCACCTTACTGCGGAGTCTTCAAACGGCCTTGCGAATCAAAGAAGTCCTCCACCTTGAGAGAGCTATCAGCATGTGATTCCCCTGTAGGAGGAGGAAGTGCCACCTCTTCAGTAGGGAGCAGGAGGTCGTGAACGATCTCCATGTCCTGTTGGACGCCTCCTTCTTCTTCGGAAATCTCCTCTCTTTTCTGACGCCGAACTCTTTTGGACACTTGCCTCCTTTCTGCCTTTTGATCGACACCACCGGAGCTAGATTCCTCGTGGTCAAATGCCATAGGATACGAAGGAGAATGCTCTTCCTCCACCTCAAACTATGCCTGCTCTGGCATGAAAACCACCCTGGATTCCTATCCCTTCTCCATGATCCAATCTCAACTGAAAGATGCCCCGAGTCACTAGGTGTACTCTCCTCTTCACATACCAATATCGCACCACAGGAGAAACAACCATATCCATAACGGCTTTGATGATGACAGCGGTTATGTGTGGCCATAACTGTCGTGATAACTTGATAGGACCCCCTAATTAAGTAGCAATGATGCTTTAGGTTTGAGCTGACCTGAAACTCGCTCGGCAATGATCTCTAGATAGACGGTGCAGTGGATGGTGATGCTGAGGTGGCCTCCATCGCATCGATAAACATACGTCACAACCCTTCGCCTCACCTTCTTTTCACATGCCGAAAGACGTGGGTCACATCATCTTCGCAGCCACTTAGGCCGCCCATCAATCTGCACGAGCGACCTTCCTCCGACCTGTACCTTTATAACAATGGCTCCAACTTCTTCTCCTCTTTCGCCGACAAAGATCGTAATCTGCCTTGGCAGCTAACGCCGTTACCCGCATCAGTAGAGCCTTCAACCTTGCCTCTATTCCTTCCCCCATTTTTCGAAACTGGCCCCTTTAACATATTGACGCTGTGGCGGCCTTTGCAGGAAAAACCTGTTTCTGAATACCAGACGAGGGGCTCCCCGAAAAATCCTCTAGTGCCGAGACAACATATCTTTGACAGGGGCGACAAAGGGCGAAAAGCTAATGAAAGACCCCGTATAGCTCTAAACCCTTATCTCTTTCCTGCTGGTGGGTATAGAATGTTGACTCCCCGAACCAGGAATCTTTCAAACCTTAAGCCTCGGGCCCATTTAAACTTACCCTCCTCGGAAACCGCCCTTTGACCTGCCTCCTCACCACAAGCAAACTAGGATTTTCCACCCGACCCTTCTTGTCTTACTCAGACTACCTGAGAGGCCGTGGGAAAGGCCTCACCTGTCGCTTTCTACATATCTCCCATGCCTGGAGGCTTCCACCCCCAACAGGCCTCAGAAAAAAAGAAAAATGTCAACTTTACCCATCGATGGCTATATGTGTAAGCCCATCCACTTATCCCTCGGGCTTCTTTGTCATTTCACTCGTCAATCTAAGCCGTTGGTTCTTTACGTGTCTATGTCTACCATCAGATCCAACCTTCTCTTTAACCATTGATTTGACTCCCTTTCTGTATCCGCTGTTGGACCGTTCCAAGTGTCTACGGAGCAGTATTGTGAACATCCTAACACGGCTTTCAATACTGCTTTCCTACCCGCAACTGCCTCTGGTGGTGACATCTAGAAAAGGGTTTCTCGGTCGCTACCACCTTCTTTCCTAACAGGCGTGCAACTTTCCAGCGAGAGGAACACCATAAATCGTCAATCTTCCCAAATCCCATCTACACCATGTGCCTTATCATATTGTATTTACCTTGGTGAGACCATTAATGCTTGACCATAGGATATCACTCTGCCTCCCTGAGCCGTCCACATGTCCAGAGATCTATTTCTATGCTTTGGTGGTATTGCATGTTTATTAAAATGATACCGCTTACCACCCATCCTCCTCACGACGTCTCCTCTTACTACCACCTATCCGGCGGTATTCACCGTCGCAACCGCCCTTATGACTATTCCCCGTGCGCTTCATCATCACGACTATCAACAAGGACCGTTAATCTCTCTTGGGCACCCATCCAATGGTGGAAACTAGCGCAGTGGCTATTCCTTGTATTATTTCCTTCTGACTATAGACTTAGGCTCACTTTTGGTCCATTTGGTCACGTTTAAATGCATTTCTTCTCCATTTTTTCCATCACCTTGCATATTTAACACCTCCTTTTCATTTTTGTTGTATCCTTTAGCACCTGGTTAGGGAAACCAAACTCTGGTTTTTCTCAAGGATTTTAGGGCTATCCCTTGCCTTTCCCTCCATTTCTACGCTATGAAAAAAAGGTGCCAACACCATGATATATATAAGCAAATGTACCCAATGATAATAAATAATCATTCACAACATAAATGGACGAGAAAATGAGTATTTCTATTAATATGAACAAGAAGTACAAGATACAACCTCATGTCGGAAACTCATCTGAACCAAGAAATAGGTCCATCTACTTGTTCCTCCACCACTTCAATCCCCCATACAATGGAAAACTTATGAGAAAAAAAATGAATCCTTCACTAGATATGAAAGAGTTTGGGAGGTGAACATAAATGGTTCACGGCAACTAGGATCAGAGGATGTAGACTCAAGCAAGGCAAAATTTCGATAGAGTTTCAATGCTCTTATCGTTCTCCTCCTTCCATGTACCACAATAGCTCAATGTATAACCCTCCAAAGGCAAGTGAAAGGTCACATCGATTCGTTTCAATATACATGGAGAGCCAAAGGTCACAATGGTCGCTTTTTGGAATGAAAAAAAGAGTTTTTACTTTTATTTACCAAAAATTTGATGTATGCTGACTGTAGTGATGCAACCAGTGTATACGCGAGGTGTACTGAAGCAGCTCGTGTACAGGAGGAAAAATAGGGAAAAGGGTTCAAGGAGAACCACAAATATGGTTTTGAGTCTATAGATAGGTAACCGAGGCCAACGAATATTAATTCTCACAAGGTGGAAAAATACGGTGTAACGGATGGCCCCTAATGTGTGAGGTTAGAGAAGGTACTACGATGGCCGAAATACATTACAAATCTTAGAATTGGAGTGATGGAGACACAAACGGAAATATTATCTCACTCGTCATAATACAATGATATCTATGTATACATATCGGTTCAATACATAGCAATCTTATACAATGGACTTGAGTAGGCAGCACATAGTGAATACATGTCATAAATGGTCATATCCATGAACCATATACAGTAAGATATGGTCTCGTGCTGAAGAGGAAACAACTGATGCAGATGGATGGTACAAACTACTGATGTATGAGAATAATCTCTCATAGGTACAATCACGATCACGAGTAGCATATACTGAATGCAACTGAAGTCTGGGTTCTTCTACACAAACCATCCACGGTGCATGTCCCATCAGGTGAATAAGGGTACTGATGTCGAACCTGATGTGACATCATTTGATTACCATTCATTGAGGTATACCGTTAACAGATGTGAGATAAGCCACCAATAATGAAAATGGGTACCAAGGCACTGAGTATATTCACCAAGTATGAATAAAGGTGGTGAGGTCGAACACTTGACGAATCCATTGATCAGGGGACATTAATGAATTCCCAACTTTCGATTGTGAGAGGACCTACCACTAATGACTGCAAGTCTCAAGGTACTCAAAGGACTCTAAGTATCGATTCCAAAATAAGTGAGTTGGATTCGATGGAATGAGATTCGCTCGAAGGAAGGAATTAATGGATCCCCCATCAACGAGCATGAGGTAGTAGCTAGGATGAAATATTTGGAAGAAATCAAATGAATAGGTTGAACCAACCAAAAAATGTGTGCATCTCTTATGCATCTACAAGATGCAAGTAGTGCATGGAAGAGACCTCCTGAATAACAGCCAATGATGAAGACTACTAACAGGAGCAAAGAAACCACCAATAAGGTATAATGGAAACCAAGGCACAACAAGAATCCCAATGTGTGAATATATGTCTTTCCATCGAACACAAGGGAAATCACTTAGTCAAGGACCAATGGTGAGATGCTACTTGCTATGTTCAAGGTCACCTACCAATGATGAAATTAGGCCCAGGGTGCAAGGTGGAGCATCATATGTGATCGAACTAGACTCATAAGGGATGGATGACATGCAATAGTCAAGAGATCTAAGGAGTGGCCGAATCTCGTTAAATACTTCCTCTGAACAAGATCATGAGTGGATGAATAGACTCAGGAAGCATAGACTCAAAACTTGATACTGATAATACTTTGTGACGCATGAGGCATCAACAAAGGCTCCATAATGACTAAAAGCTTAACCAGCTGGTGGAGTAAAATCTAAGAAATGAGTATAGCTTCCTAAAATAATACTAATATCCCGACCCATGATACATGGAGTGGAGATGAATGCTTTGCTCAAAGGTGAGATGACAACTGCCAATAGAAGGTAGTAAAATTTTTCCGTCCAACTTTTTAAATTATATGATTTTTTTTGTCTTTTTCATATTCTAAACCTTGAAAAAGAATAAAATTGCTTATGATACAATAGTGAGAGAATGATTGTCATGGGAAAGAAAACTAGTTCCGGGCAATGGAACATACCTATGCTCGATGCAAGGAAGCATGTGCAGGATGTGGACACTCGGGGGGTGTTCCCTCCACATAAGGGTCATCAAGATGCGAAAGATAAATTATAGCTCTGCTTGGCTCGGAAGGAAAAGTGCTAAGGAAAATGGCTAATAAATGAGAAAGTGGGAGCCAGAACAAGGCTCAAAAGCATGTAGGATAATGCAATGCATTCACAACTCGAAATAAATGTGGAGTCCTTATTGGAGATGGTCAGAATAAAGATAAAGTAGAATATGAGTCTTCATCTCAATGTCATGGCGGGGCTACAAAGGACTCCCAATCCTAAGGAGGAACAACTACATGGGTTCCATAAGACATAAAAAGGATCTAACTAGGGCACCCATGATTGGATAGGCCCTACCGCCTGTTGGTTATGGAGCCAGATCTTCCAGTCTCATAGATGATATTTTATCAGCCTTGCACCTCAGAGGACTGTACACTCATTCCCCAACCTTCGTATGTTTTACACTCATAGATGATATGTTGTATCCCTTCACCTTGTTGGACGGTATAATAAAAGGACAGGCAACTTCAGTGTGGACGTAGCCCATCTTGGGTGAACCACGATATATCTGTGTCTCTCTTCCAATGTGTATGTGTGATTATATTTTCATTTATGTTTAATGTTATTGCTCTGCGATACTATTTTTCTAACAATTGGTATTAGAGCAGAAGGTCTATTTGGAAGATAAACCCGCAGGAAGCTAGGGTTTCTGGTTCGAGTGGGAGCAATGGAAAAAGAAGGAAAGTTTAAGGTCAAGAAGTTTAACGGCCAAAACTTCCAGTTATGGAAGATGCATATGGAGGACTATCTATACGAAAAGGATCTATTCATATCGTTAGGAGGAATAGCAAAGCAGTCGACGACTATGAAGGACGGAGAATTGGAGGTTCTTGACAAAAAGGATCTGGGAACAATACGACATAGCCTGGCTTCGTCGGTGGCTTTCAATATCTAAAAAGAAAAGACAATGGAGGGTTTGATGAGTGCATTGGGTAAGTTGTATGAAAAACCCTCGGCCTCCAACAAGGTATTTCTATTGAAACATTTATTTAATATGAAGATGTCTGAAGGTGGATCCGTTACTGATCATTTAAACTATTTTAATACAGTTACAAATCAACTTGTTCTGTAAGTGTGAAATTCGATGGTGAGGTTAGGGCTCTTCTAATCTTGTGTTCATTGCCAAAAAGATGGAATAGCTTGGTCATGTCTGTAAGTAACTCTATCTCTGGTTCAAACACCTTGAAATTTGATGATGTTATTGGTGTTATTCGTAGCGAGGAAATGCGAATAAAAAGCCCAGGTGAGACATCAAGTAATGCATTGACCATGGAGAGCAAGGGAGAAGCCAAAAGGAGAGAGGAAAGAGCTAAGGTAATCGTGGCAAGTCTAAAATGGGAAGATCCAAGTCCAGACTGGGAGAAATAGAGTGTTGGAACTATGGAAAGAAAGGACATCTGAAGAAAGACTGCAGATCTCTAAAGAAGAAAGGAGATTGACAGCAGGAGACTACCCAGGAAGAAAATGTAGGAGATGATGTGTTACAAGATGCTTTGATTCTTGCATTAGATAATACTAGTGATTATTGGGTAGTAGATTCAGGGGCTTCATGTCATGCTACACCCCATAGAAAATATTTTCATGATTATGTTGCAGGCGATTTTGGACATTTTTTATTGGGTGATGATGAACCATGTAAAGTTGTTGGAATGGGTAAGGTATGCATAAAATTTAAGAAATGAATTGAATTGCTACTGAAAGATGTAAGGCATATTCCTGCTATGAAAAGAAATATGATCTCAACAGGGTAGTTGGGAGATGGTGGTTGTCTATCTACATTTGGAGAAAAGTGGTGAAAGATCACTAAAGGATCAATGGTGATAGCAAAAGGAGACATGGTAGGTACGTTGTATTTATGTCCTCATAATACTGACCATTCTATCTCTTTAGCTTCCAGAGGGATAGATACAACATTGTGGCATCATAGGCTTGGCCACATGAGTGAGAAGGGGATGCAGATTCTCCACTCAAGGAAGTTGCTGCCAGATTTGAAGCAGGTAAGTTTGGAATTCTATGAGAATTGTGTTTATGGAAAAGAGAAGAGAGTCATATTTCTCAGGGTTGGTAAACAGAAGAAGAATGAAAAGTTAGATCTTGTGCATACAGATGTATGGGGACCGGCTCAGGTACAATCTCTTGGTGGCACTGATTATTATGTTACATTTATTGATGATGCAACTAGGAAAACTTGGATTTATTGCATTAGACAAAAATCTGATGTGTTTTCTACTTTTAAGAAGTTGAAAGCTTTGGTTGAGAATGAGATAGGAAAAAGGTTGAAGTGTCTCAGATCTGATAATGGAGGTGAATACTATGGCAAGGCGTTTGATAGTTACTATTCATACCATGGGATTCGTAGAGAGAAGATAGTCCCAGGAACACCACAAGAAAATGGTGTGTCAGAAAGGATGAATAGAACGATCATGGAGTGTGCAAGGTGTATGAGATTGCATCCAGGGTTGCCCTTATAGTTTGGGAAAATGTTGTAAATATTATTGTTTATTTGATAAATAGAGAGCCTTCAAGTGATTTGGATGGTGGTATTCCAGAGGAGGCATGGATAGGTAAAAAGGTAAACTACTCATTTATGAGAACGCTTGGTTGTGAAGCATTTGTACATATTGATAAAGAAAATAGAACAAAGCTTGAAGCTAAATCCAAGAAATGTACCTTTATTGGATATGGGGTTGATGATTTTGGTTATCGTTTATGGGATTATGAAAATCACAAAATCATTAGAAGTAGAGATGTCATATTCAATGAAAAGGTCATGTATAAAGATCAGTTGTAGGGAAAGAAACATGAAAAAGAAAACAAAGAGTATACAGTACATGACGAAATTGAAGAAAATGAAGTTCCAAAGGTGCAAGAAAATCAAGAACAACAGCAAGTACCTGAAACTCCTGCAACTACAAAAAGATCTACCAGGTTAAGTAGACTCCCTGAATGATACTCTCCTTCAATGTATTATTTATTGATGACTGATGCTGGTGAACCAGAGTGTTATGAAGAAGAAATGCATGTGGAAACTAGAAAGATATGGGAGCAAGGCATGAATGAGGAGATGGACTCATTGGTAGGAAACCAGACTTGGGATTTGGTTCATTTTCATTCTGGTAAAAGAGCATTGCAGAACAAATGGATTTATAGGTTGAAGAAAGAAGAAGTAGATAACAAGTAGTACAAGGCGATACTTGTTATAAAGGGGTTTGCACAGAAGAAAGGTATAGATTTTGATGAAATATTTTCTCCTGTTGTTAAGATGACTTCAATTAGGACTATCTTAAGTCTAGTGGCAGTAGAAGATTTGCATCTTGAACAGTTAGATGTGAAAACAACCTTTCTCCATGGTAATGGGAGGAAGAGATATATATGTAGCAGCCACAAGGGTATGAGGTCAAAGGTAAGGAGAATTTGGTATGTAGGTTGAAAAAGAGCTTATATGGCTTGAAGCAAGCTCCAAGGCAGTGGTATTTAAAATTTGACAGGTTTATGACAGAACAAGGTTATAGTAGATGTCATTCTGACCACTGTGTTTATTTCAAGAGGATAGATAATGTAAGTTATATTATCTTTTTATTGTATGTGGATGACATGCTTGTTGCAGGGTCTAACATGCAGGATATAAATGTGCTCAAAAGGAAGTTAGCTAATTCATTTGCGATGAAGGATTTGGGTGTTGCAAGCAAATCCTTGGTATGAGAATAAAAAGAGATAGAAAAAATCACAAATTGACATAGGGTGAGTACATACAAAAGGTGTTGGATAGGTTCAGAATGCAGAATGCAAAACCAGTTAGTACACCTTTGGCCAACCATTTTAGTCTAAGTAAGGAAACGTGTCCCAAGAGACAAGAAGAGACATATTACATGTCCAAGATTCCCTATCAATCAGAAGTTGGCAGCTTGATGTATGCCATGGTGTGCACAAGACCAGATATTGCACATGAAATGGGAGTTGTGAGCAAATATAGGAACAATCCAAGTAAAGAACATTGGAAGGAAGTACAGTGGATTCTCAGGTATTTGAGAGGTACTACCACTCAGGCATTATGTTTTGGATGTTTAGACACTGTTCTACAGGGATATGTTGATGCAGATATGGCAGGTGATAAGGATAGCTGGAGGAGCACCACACGGTATGTGTTGTACTCTTATAGAAGTCACATGAAAGGATTGAAGAGTGGATGGGATGTTCCTTGGTTAATGGGTGATCAAGATAGTAGTATCTTGGTTTGCAGGAAATATTTTCTTAGTTTGTTGGAAACAATACCTAGTTTGATTGGGCACATAACCCAAAATTGGATGGATGTTGGCCTGGAATGACATTTGTAAAAAAGAATTACACGAGTTCCTATGTCATTTTTCAAGTGAAATTGTTTTAACAATAGATTGCATGAGACTTAAGATACCTTCTGTAGTCATGTGTATTAATGTTCCAAGCCTTGGAATACTTTGAGGAGATAGACACACATGGAGTAGAGTGTATTTCACTTTTGGGTCTACTTCGACATTGGGCACGATGAAAGACAACTTAGAAGAAAAAACTAGTTAGGACCTCCCACCTTGTTGCAGATCAAGGACCCTCCTTGAATTTGGCCTATACTTATTTAGAGCATATGGATCCTTCTAGAACTAAGTCAATATTTGGATTTCCTTAATCAGACTTTTTCTCTAAGTTTTAGCTTTTTGACGAGTTTTCTTGACTTCGTCAAAACATCGGCTAAGCTTCCAATTTTTCACCAAAACATTGGCATAACTCAACCTTTGCCATTGAAACTTCAGAAAAGTTCTTAAAGTCTGCCTAAACATCATAATTCTTTCCCCGAGACCATTGAAACATCTTTTTTGGTGACGTGTTACTGAAATTTTTGAATGATCATTGAAACAGGTCAATGTATTTTTTGTTTTCTCGCCGATATAATTCCTTTTTCAGTGCCAAAATGCAACTTCAAAAAAAATTATGATGTTGAAACGTATTGGTGGGACTTGTAATTTTCCATTGATACGATCTCACTAACTTGGAATCTATCTCTGAAACATACTATAGCACAAAATTAAGGTTTGACGCTGAAACACGTCGGGGAAACTCACCTTTGGTCACCAAAACATGACGATAATCTTTCGGAAAAAGTGTCAATTTCACCCTTTAGGCCCATTTGAGAGACTTAGGGTTTCTAAGGATCTGTTCAATAGGGGAAACTTACGTCGTTTTTCCCCATCATTGTTTCAATGTGAATCTATTTGATCCCACACTGCTTGGACAAGATTCTTCATGTGCTACGCTAAACATCAACTACCAATCGGTCTTGCACAGTTGTCATCTTTTCTATAGGTAAGTACTCTTTTTCTTTGGTTTGGTGGTCTCAAACTTGTTGGTCTCCACTTGGAAGTTTGTGGTTGGAGGGAAATAGACCATGATTGGTTTTATAATACTATTGGTCTCATGCTTGGTTTTTTTTTCCCTTTTTATTGGTTCCATTGACCATTTTCGTTTCTTCAAGCCCAAGTGTTTTGAGCCTACAAACTTGCATTGATTATCTTGTGCACTAGATCTTTTCCTGTGCCTATTTTTCCCCAATTTTTTTTTTTTGGATCTTTCTCACACTCTCATTAAAACCCAAACTTAAACCATATCTCTGAGAACTTGTCGACCTCCTCTAAGCCTGTCTCAACTGCACACACGACACTATGTTTTACCCTTTGCGTTCTAGCGAACACACAAATTCAAACCCTAGTGAACGAGTTAGGGAATTTTTTGATTTAGCTTGATGAACAATCATGTTCATTTGGATGAAAGGAATTTATTTATTTCCTATAAATACTTGAAGTTTTTTGCTTATTTTTACTGAAATTGCATGTCATTTCATGTTTTCAATGGATTCTTCCCAAGATAATGATGTTTCCACTGTCATACATGAGACTCAAATGTCGAAGAGGGCCTCTAAACGCTCATCTAATACTGTACTTGAGGTAACACTAGTTGATGAATTAGTTCAGGAAGTGTTCTTGGAGGCTCAGTTCGATGATACACAACACATAATGGATATTGTTCCTAAATTCAAATGGGGTGAGATATATCATTTGATTAGAGACCAGAATGTTCCAACAGCCACCACTGGAGAAGACCTAATCTATCAGAATATCAAATATTCGAGCATTCATAAGGCTACAGCAAGGCCTTAACTATTTCCTTTTGCCGAAGTAATAGGGTGGGTCATGCCCTATATTGATACTCAATCTTGTATCATTATGAGTGCTATAGGAAAAGGTTTATCTTCATTCCATCCTGCGCACATTGAGAAAGCATATAGACTTCCATATCTGAGGGTGTTTCTGACAAAAGAATGGGTCACAAGCCTAATACTTTATTATGTTGAATGTGCTAAGAAAATGTTACTACCAAGGAAGCAACTGTGCCAAAGGGATAGCAGGGAGTATGAAACAAAAATTTTAAAGACCCCTTTTAGGATTGTTGCTACCCTTATATGAAGACTCTATGGGACTACAAACTCAACCCATTATAAGCTCAGTTGGGTGCCCTTACTCTATCACATTACCATGCATGGCACTATTTTCAATTGGGTGGACATCATCTTTGAAAATATGGTACAAGAAATCAAAGATGCTCAACAATGCCTTAAAGCAAAGAAAGCAGAATTTCATGTCTTCATATTTAGTGGATTCCATCATGACTTTACATCCTTTCAATGGCCTAGGATGCAAATGGATTCTTAATGAGTCCACCATTTATGTGTCCTATCAAATTTTGTGGGCACAGAAGCATGCAATCTATTACAAGTAAATATGTGAAGAGTTCATGGCTCCCTTTTATAAGTTGATATATGAAAAAGAGTTGGATTGCATGTCTAAAGATGCTCTTACAATAGTCACCGAATTAGGGGATTTCTATCTAATTGTTGAAGGAACATATTTGCGTATTTATGGGGTATCAAAGGGTCCATATTTGTTTCCTAATTATTTCACGAATTGTATGATTTTGAAAGAAATTGTGAGGAAAGCCTTCGTAAATGGCATTGGCCATTTCCTATGTACCAACAAGAAAGATTCCTGGCCTCCACTTCCTTTGATAGTCATATTATACAGAATGAACAAGTTCAAAGACATCTTAGATTGTATAAAGGATTTGAACACCTTTCACTTCGGTGAGAAGACTTTCATAAGGAATGATAGTCATAAAAAGGTGGTTCTAAATTGTGCATTTGTAAATGTCCATTACGAATATGCATACCAATTCCTAAAGGAGGAATAAGTGTATAGACGATTTCTGAACTTTGCATAATTAGAAATAAGGCTTAACAAAATAAAAGGTGCTAAGGATGCAAGATCAAGCAAACTAAAAAACACCTAATCACATGAAACTTTGGAAGAAGCTACTATAAAGAAAGTTATAGAAGAGACCATCTTGGTTGAAACGAGTAAAAGATTGCAAGACTTATAAGATCCAGCTAGGAAGGCTGAAGATGAAAGAAAAGAAAAAGAGGAAGTAGAAGAACTGCAAAGGAGGTTGGGAAAATAAAAACTAGATAATCTCATTGTGGATCAAGAAAGAAAAAAGGTCAAGTTAATACAACAACAAGAAGATACCCGCAAAAAAGAATAAAATGATGGATATGAATCAACTCAATGAGAATAACTCTGAAAGAAGAAAGATGAAGAAGAATCTCCCAAGAAATTTGTTGAAGATAAAATTCAACAAGAAGACATAATAATGGGAAATAAATATCAGGACATGGACATTGATACTACAACAAACACCAGCAAAGAAGTCCCACTCACCGGAGGGAATCTCCCTTTCGTTGAATTAGGCCTCACCCCATTCACCCCCTCCAAAAAACATGTTGTGGCTAAGCTGAGGACCATTGTTTATGACCCAAAGAGAAAAAACATTATGAAACAAGTGGAGAAGAGGCTTAAAATTGCCTCGCAACATGATGTGGTAATAATACAAGAAGTCCTAATGGTCGAAGGTACCAATAAAGACCCAACATTCATAGCATATGTTAGCGTAGCTGCAGCCCTAGATAATGAAGATAACGCCCACAAATTGATAGAAAATGTGGAAAGTAGCAAAGATAAAGTGATGAAGCTTAAAGACAATCTGGTGTAGGCAAGAAGTGAAGGGATTGAACTAAGGCACCAGTGGGACATCCTTGAAATTCAAAAAGGGGAAGCCAAAATTCTAGAATCAGAGAGAGACTCACTCAATGTTCAGGTAGTGATTTTGTAAGGAGAAAAGGAAGACTTGAAGTCCTAGTTGAGAGAAATGAAATCAAAAGAAATCCAATGAGATCAACAGATAGAATCTCTTACTATTGAAAAGCGATCCTTGCATGATCAAGTAGCAGAGCTTCAACGAGAAAATGATCCACTGAAATTTGCATTAAACACTTCCCAAGAGCATAAACAAAATTTGACACCATTTTATGATTATGCATCTATGCTTCAGGAACAAGTGTTTCATTCGGAGGAACTGTTCACATAGAAGCCATTTGAATTACAAGGAATAATATCCAAACTCAAGCAAATATATGAAACACCCGCTGCCACACGTTAGAGATTATGAGATGTCCATGATAAGATGAAGAAGCTGACTTCCTAGAGAATGAAAGCAAAGGAAATCCCTCCTCAATTTCCTAAGAGGTCTACTAATGAATTAAGATTGGATTTCGCAATTTTGTATAGTTTCCAAAATATTAAACGAAAATTACAAGTGAGGTAGCAGCCTCTATTTTAAAATGTGAAAGGATACATCAAAATATAGTTATAGCTTTCAAAAAAATGCCATTTCCCACCTCTTGACCCGTTTGAGAAACCTGTTCCAAAGGAACAAAGATTGATTTAATTAAGAAATCTCAAGGATGAAGATATAATTGCCATTCGTAATCTGGAAAATGTCACCTCACAATACCTACATGAACGTGTTGGAGAAGCAACATTGAAAACTCAACACTTCTCTACTGGGAACAATACAACAACCAAAGGCCTTAATGCACTATTGAAGGACTTATTTTTTCATGAAGTTACTTTACAGTTGTTAGAGACACATCAATTAAATGTTATCTCTTATGAAAGTATCATTCAGAATGAATACATACAAACTCAAGAGGGTGCTCCACTCGCATAATGTAATACTTTTATTTTATTTTTTGTATTTTGTCCCCTTATTTGAATTATAACTGAAAATATGACAAGGATATTGGAAGATGAAAAGTTGTAACATAATGAAGGTGGACTAAAAAATTCACCTAGGGATGATGGTAGAAAGGATAAAAGAGAAGAATGAAGGAAAGGTGGGAGCTTTTTTCGTTTTGGGAGATTTTGCTGAACTCATGTGTAAGAATTATGGCTGAGAATGAACAAGGAAAATTTTCAGGGTGGAAGCTTGTAGTGAATGTTATGCCAAAAATGTGTGGATGAATTCATGGAATTGATTTCATATTTTGTTTCTATAAAATGTAGTGAGACTATTCTTATTTCTGTTGGATTACTCTAACTGTTTCAGAGCTATTTGTTGTATATACAAATGAGCACACTTTTGTTTGATTTCTATGAGAAATGGATGTTATGAATATTAATACTCAAGCTATCTAGTGTGTTAATTCTATCTTGTAGCTGTTAAATGTGTTTCATATTCAATGGTTATCTCATGTAGAAGTGCATTGTGCATTTGCCTTACATTTATCCCTTTCAATCTAGCTCCTTGCAATGATATTTTAGTTGAATATAAAATGCATTTAATTAGTGCATCCACTTGTTTGACAGAGAGTAAGAGAAGTGAGAAGATGAGAGGTAAGAACCTGTGCATCACTATGTGAGGCTTCTCTTTGTCGGTTACACTAGTGCATCTTGATGGCATAGACATTTGCATTTAGGATTAATATATTGCATCTCGTTTAACATTAATTAAAATCCTAAATGGTGGGTCCAGCCCCAACCGACGAACTCATTCCAAGACTATCTTGAATGGTAGTCGAACTGTAAACCGGATGGGTTCCCTATTACAAACAGTGAGGAGTCTAATTGGAACATTTCATTGGGGAGAACACCTATTTTCGATGCAATTATTTTTCTAGGCATCAACAAATTCGGCATTAGAAGGAGGGCCACTAGTGTATGGTTGGTAGAGGAAGTATTTTCCCTCGAGGATTTTTCTCTAGATATCCACCTGATACATCACAACCTGAAGGTTTAGTTCAAGTGGCACCTGAAACTAGGCATGAAACCAATTATTACGAAGACAGTAATCTTGAATTGCAACAACTTCAAACTCTTTACGCAATACCACACCAAGAAGTTGATAATTTATGAATATATACTAGATCTTACGTCAGAATACTTGAAAGGTTTCCTATAATTCCATTATTATCCAGAATATGTGCTCATTGTAGAAAATATAAAGGGAACAAGGAGTATATTTTGGTTGAATCCTTGGAAGAGTTGGTAGATTTATCTTTACAAGACATACCAAAACCTATCGATCAAATATAACCATCTTCACCTGATTTTACCTCTTCACATCAAACCCAGTCCCCTCCACACACACCTCCACATATTTTCTACATGTATCATAATGTAAATTAGCCACCATATTGGAGGGCTCGAGATCCTTTAAACTTACTTTCTCCTCTTTACGATCTGCCCAAACACCTTGAGCGTGTTTTGCCCAAATTTGATCCAAGAAAGGGCATAGCTATAAATGATCATTTGAAAAGTTCTTATTTGGATTTAAACCTTCTAAATGTAGATCATGAGAACATGGTATGTCATTTGTTCCCTTACACTTTTGAGCCTAAGTCCTCATCATGGTATTTCAACTTGCAGGCTGGATATGTTGTTGATTGGAATAGTTCCGAAAAGACCTTTCTCAGTAAATTTGGCGAGCAAAGAAAAATAGCCTCCGTAATCAAAGAATTGTCGTCTTTCAATACGGATAAGAGATAAAAGTAAAATACATTAATGAGATATTTAAAACCATTTTGAATAAGTTCAAATACGCCTCTAAGCCTGTTGAGGAATAATTAGTGGAATATTATACTACTTCCCTTGATCCATCCTTAGACACATTTGTTAAACGTTCTTGTAAGAATACTTTAGTAGAAAATTTCGAAGAGGAAAAGAATATTGAGATAGAAATAAATAGCATAGTCAAAAACTCTGTCGAAATAGAAATCAAGCTTATCTCATACAAGAAACCAATATTGCTTTCAAGGCCCACTGAAGAACAATCCACTAATTTTTAAATTGTTGTTAAGTTGGTTCAAAAACTATATAATAAGATTGTAGATCTGGAAAAGGAGAAAAGAGCAAGTTCTTCCAAAAATAAACCATTTAAACAATTTTATAAAAAGAAAGAAAAAACTCCAAAACCTCCAACAAACAAAGCCTCTGTATTGATCCTAAATAAGGTAGGCATGGATAATTTTTGCACATTTCAGCAAGAACATCACTCAGAGAAAACTCCTCCTCAATGGATTAACTCCATGAATTTGGTGATGAATCAACTATTAGATAAAAAAGTTTTGAATGAAGAGGAAGAGGATGAAAAAGTACAATTAAATGAGTGAGGAGAAAGAATAGAGGAAACCATGCTGGTATTGTGGGATTGGCCACGTAATCTAGATTTGGAAGATGAAGAAGAGGTGGCAGAGATACATAACATTCATACTTTTCCTATAAAGTATGCATTAAGAAGTAAAACTCCTGTGGATACTCAAAATAAGTCAGCCCCAAGTAGTAAGATAGATAATATTATGATTAAAACAAAAAGTAAGGTGAGAATTGTAACACAACCCCAAAGGAAAATAGAGAAGGGACCTCTCAAACCTAGAGATACTTTAAAAAATTTACCCCCGTCAATCGTAAAGGATCAACCCCTTCATCAAACAACTCTATAATAGTAAAAAATATTGGAGGAAACCATAACATGGGGTATGATATGGTAGAAGACATAAAAAATATCAAAGCCAACATATCTCTGTTTGAACTTTGTAATCTTCCTCAGTAGAGAAAAAGATTAAGAGAAGCTTTGGACCTCAACTCATAAGCAAATGAATATACTATTAAGGAAAAACATAAACAAAAAATTAATCTACAACAAGACACAAAAATAAATGTATCCAGTATCATTGGTAAATCTAAATCTGGCAGACTCTTCCTTTTTTCTCACTTTTGAAATTTTCAATTATAGCATACATCATTGTTTGGTGGATTCGGGAGCATCTTCTAATGTTATGCCGCTTTCTTTTTGAAAAAATATTAATGCACATATTAACCTTCTACTTCTGGGATTATTCAACTTCATAGATTTAATGTTAAAGTGGTTGGAGAAATGAAAAATGTCATGATCGAGATGGCTTCAGATCAAAGATTTTATCAGTTTATTGGTATTGTTGTAGTATATATACCAGAAGCCTATGGCTTATTATTGAGAAGATATTGGTCAAGCAAGGTGAATGGGTATTTTTCTACAGATTGGTCTCACTTGTGGCTACCATATCAAAATAAGAAAAATCAAATAAGGGTAAACATGGAATCACAAATGAAAATTAATGTTATTGAGTTGGAAGGAAAAAATGAGCCCGTCAACTTTGCGCACTCAATATTGGGTAATTATTTTTTGGAAAATAAACCGGGTTGTTAACAAATGGAAACCATCAGTCATGAATTAGACAAACAATCTAATCTCCTTCAATTTTCGCAGGCTACTCATATTGAATGTAAGATAGTAGATTTAGTTACTAATTAATATGTAGATGCTAACTTTGATTCTAGGAGTAGTGTACGATCTAATTTTTGGAATTTATATTTTGATGGCTCCAAGACATGGGAGGGAGTAGGGTGAGGTTGTGTTCTTGTAGATTCTTATAATAATAGATTTTTTCTCTCCTATAGATTAGAATTTGAATGCACAATAACACAGTTGATTATGAAGTCATGATTTAAGGGCTCAGGAAATCTATTGACTTAAATGTTAGGAATTTAAATTTTTTTGGTGATTTAGATATAATTGTGAGGAAAATTAGAAATAATATTAATTGTTTGTATACACACTTAAAAGGGTACCAGGAATAGGTATGGAATATAATTTCAAATTTTGATGCTTTTAGTATTAATTCCATTCCTAGATCAAAGAATGTCACAGCTGATTTATTATCTAATAATGCTTCTTGTTTAATTCCACTTAGTGATAAATTTTCCATTGAATTGATTTACGATCCCTCTATCCTAGATAATGTGATGAATTGGAGAGTGTTTGATGATGATCAATAGGTTATATAATTTTTAAATAATGAAGGTACATTCAAAGATTCAATCATTAATGAAGCAAAACATCAATCCAATTTGCTAAAGACGGATGAAAATCGGTTTGGAAGAAATTTCATGCCTAAATGAGTATGCACGCTTGAGAAATTATTTGATTTGGACCATAAGTTTAGAAAGCCATGGAATGTTAAAGCAAATAGCTCCTCTAAGCAATATGAGTTGGTAAATATGGGCACAAAGAAAGAGCCCAAATATGTAAATATTGGAACCTGTTGTTCACCCAGTGAAAGACATAAGTTTATTCAACTTTTTCAGAAATATAAAATGTATTTTCCTGGAATTATGATGATTTGAAAACATATAATACAAGCATTATACAACATGTCATCCCTATTAAGCGAGGGTTTAAACCGTTTCAGCATAAACTTTGGAAAGTACATCCTGCACTGCAACCGCTAATCCAAAAGGAATTAAAGAAGCTACTAGATGCTAGGATCATTTTTAATGTCAGGCATTCTAAGTGGGTAGCTAATTTAGTACCAGTGAAAAATAAGTTAGGAGAAATAAGATTATGTGTATATTTTTGGAACTTGAATAGGACATATTATAAATATAATTATGTTGTTCCTCCCATGGAGCAGATATTACAGATCGTCTTATGTTCATAAATGTTTTCTCTATTAGACACGTTTTGAGGATACAACCAGGAACCTGTGGCTGGAGAAGGTCCCCTCAAAACTGTTTTTCACACCAAATGTTGAACATTCATTTTTCATAGAATTCCCTTTGCTATAATGAATGTTGGAGCCGCATTTCAAAGGGCCATGGACATAAAATTTCATAATTTGATTGGTCACAGTGTGGTTGTATACTTGGATGATCTCACAGTGCTCTCCAATAAAAAGGAAGATCATGTCTATCATTTGAGAGAGATATTCGATCGATGTAGAAAATATGGTATTTCTGTTAACCCCAAGAAAAGTGTATTTTATTTTAGAAGGGAGATTACTAGGACATATCATTTCAGAAGGGAGTCTGTAATGTCCCTTAAAATAGTAAAAATTTAAAATTTTCTGGTTACTGCTGAATTGTCTAAAACGAAAAATAGATGATGTATTATAAATTAACTTCAGCACTCGGTGGATTTGTCGGTACTATGTTTGAACGGTAAGAGTCTAGGATGTAATAAAGTTAATTTCATCCGTTGTGACTCCCTGCGAAAGCAATGAAATAAGATGATCTCATGCATATGTTTGTTTTTATAATAATCCTATGAATGCTTAGAGTAAAACTTTAGGGTCCTTTCGCTTTCAGGATCGAGATGCATGTTGAGTTTGTAAAACTGCTTTAAATGATATCTTCAGGCACGATGGACTTGTTGAGGGGAGTTTGATATACCTTGGGAAACTGAATGTTGGTCCACATACCACTGACAGGGATGCCGAGAAGTATGGGTGAACAATGGGGATTCCTGGCTTACTTAGAAACTTGCTAATATACTTACTTCTATTGAAATGAGCAAGTGTGGAAACAACATGTTCTCCCTAAGCCATCCATATCGAACTTTACGGCCAAGACCTAAATTTTCTAACGGCTTAAGAAATGGTAGGGTGTTAAGACCTTGGAAAGCAACGTGGGATAACCCAAATCATGCAATCCATTGCGAGAATATAACTATAGTGCTTGGTCTAACTATTGGGGTGGTAAAGTAAGTAGTTAGAGCAATGAATGTTGTAGGAGAAAATGTTAGATAGCTAGAGGAGGGGATTTTTACCTCGGTAATCTCCTCTGCAGTGTTAATCTTTTTGTAGTTTGCCTCAGTAGAGAGGGTTTCACTACAGCGTATGGATTGGAGGTACTCTCGACCTGAGCTTTGCTCATGGTCGTAGCACCAGTTATCTATGGTTTAAATGCAACAAAGGTTAAACACGCCTCTCAGCCAGGTGAAGACTAAACCCACTTTTTTTTTAGATCTCTGTTAACCGTTCTGCATATAATTTTGTTATCTCAGTTTTAACTTGTAGCCGTTTCACTCCTCCTCGAGTAGGTGAGAGTCGGGTTGTACTTGACTTTTGGTTATTAAAGGTGAATCGAAGTTCTCAATCAACTAGTAAGTCCAATCCTTATGCCCCTATTCACTCCTCCCTATCGCCGCTACGGGGAAAGAGTACTAAATGTTTGTGAATGGAACTCGTGATGCCCTTGGCTCACTAATAATCCTTTCAAAGTTCCTCAGGGGTTTCCTTTTTGTTGGACCGGTACCTGGAGTGGTTGAAGTAATTGTTATTTGGTGGATAGAATACTTGAGGGTTCCCAGGTTATATATATAAATTTGGCCACTTAGTTCTGTGGAGATTTTAAGGTTTTGTAAAAAGGGGAATAATAGTACCGAGAATGTATAACTTGGGGTTTCGAGGAAAGAATACTATTACTTGAAACGTTGCCTGTGTTTTTTTGTTTTAATGAATGTGTGTGGGTACTATTGTGACCTCTGCGTTTCCTTTGTTACTCTATCAGTTTATATGTTCTCATTTATTGTATTTAGTGGATGGCTGATAAACTTTGACGGAGTCTGATAAATCTTAATGCCACTAGCACTCTGTGTTTTTATTTAGAATGATAACGTAACCCTTGGTTTTGTGAATGATATTGTATTTGTTTTCGTTTTAGATATGGGTTTGAATGTTGTTGAAGGGTAAAGCTTGCTAGGTTTGAATGGAAACGTATAAGTAAAAGTTGACTTGATGTGGTTTTCATAGAAATCTTCACTTGGGCTGGGGTTTATAAATCTCAGTTAAACCTTGTTTTCGTTACTAGATACTCGAATCCTGCACCTTGGTAGCCTTTGTTTCTTTTTTGTTTGGTCTTTTTTTTTTTGCTTACTGGAAATCGATTTAAAAGAGTAAATCTGAAATGTATTTAAATGTTGTGTCCTACGAGAGGAAAAATTGTATTTGTTGTTGACTATGGAACGAAAGGATTTCTATTTCTGGCTATCGTATTAGAAGATGGTGGTAACTTCCCTGAAAGGGAAAATGTTTAAACGATGGAGTGAGTCGGCCCTGTGTGATGCGTCTATGTTTTGACTTGGCATAGGGGCAATGTTGTTTAATCGTATAACTATTTGGGTCTCCGATTTTCTTGGTTTAAAAGTTGTTGACGGTTTCGGTACCTATTTGTTGCTTTTGTTAATTCTGTCCTGTTTGATTTCAAGAATAAGATAAGTATGATGTTAAAACGATTTTCGTCCCACCCAAGGGTTAGCAGCTGAGAACTGTAATTGGTTTGCAAAACGTTGGGGTTTTGACTTGAGTGAGGTCTTGACAAAGAACCTGTTCATAAAAAAAAGAATATAACCCTAGTTAACTAGTACTTGGAATTGAAAAACGCTAGACTAGTTTAAACTTTAGCAATCGAAACAAATGGATTTGTTCCTAAAATTTCTGTTGACGTAGGTGTCTAACACAGGCTAGCTAGGCTAGCCCTGCTAGACCATCCGTTGGTTTGGATCATATTCTTGAATTAATAAAATGCTTATTAGAGGGACTTTTCTCCTACCATGTAACCTGAGAGCCCATAATCAATGGCGCTTGTTCTATGAAATAAATAGCATTGTAAATATTTTAGGGAAACTATAGTGCTTTAATATAAATCGTAAATCAATAATCCTAACTTCTATTTCCAATAGAAATGAAGAATTGCAGTTCATACCTGGTTGCCTTGAAGCTCGATCCTCCTCTGCAAGACCTGCACACTCAGACAATAATTATTACAGCAAAACTTATAGATTTGGCTAAACTATAGAATGAGCTTTTAACTGGATAACTTTGGGACTACCATGTTCCTCCCAACCATGACCCTTAGACCGTTCCTAGTTCTAACTGGATCCCCCCGAGCTGGTTCCAACATGCAATGAGAGAAGTAGAGGCCCTAGGTTCAAGCGCTAAATCGGATCTGGAATATTATTAATGTCTCCCGCACCTATGGAAGGATAATTCTCCTCTGCTCATAAGAGAATTATGGCAAAAGATAAGATGCCCCTCTCTTGGGATCTGCTCTCCTTAAATTGGTGAGTCTCAGTTTGGAAGAAAAGTTGTTTGAATAATAAAATTTAGTTTTTAATTTAATTTGAATTATAAAATCTTTAAAAGATATTTACTTAAACATTTACACCATGTTTAACTAGGACCTTCTCTTGTTGTCACTTAAATTATTTACTTTAAATAGTAATAATAATAAATCTCAATTAGTAATAATAATAATTATATTATTATTAGCATTAATAAATATCATTAGTGATACTATAAATAATATTTACTAGTATAATAATGTGAGAGTTATCCTTGCATAACCTTATGAAATAAATAAATATATAAGAGATCTTTTCCTTGAAGAAACTATTTGTAATATTATTATTAATATTTATTAATAATAATATTAACTTGAGTCAATCCTTATGCATAGCTTTTAAGCATGTTATTTTCATGAGAAATAATTAAATTTAATCATTCAATACTTTGTTTATGATAACCTATTTTATTTAGTTATGCGTAAGTCATAATAAATATTTAACTACAAGGTCCACTTCTTTGGACGGGTCTCTGGTAAGAGTGGGTAGTTGGCTTGGTTAAGTACCTCTAAGTCTCTCTCTTGCATGTTGGATTCCCTCGTTTAACATGGTAGTTCCCGCAGTACTTTTTGATAGATAGGAAAATGATTCATTTAATCAATTTGAATAAACATGATAAATAGAAGTGTTATTCAGAGTCTTCTCGACTGATCACTTGTAAGATCCGGTAACCCCGAGAGCTCTTCAGATCTTTTAACTCAACACTTTCACATGGGCCTTACTTTAGTGCAATTCTAGAGCCTCCTGGTCAACACTAGTTACTAGAATGTGGTTGTGAAGCACATCTAGAATATTCAAGTGGCCTCAGACCTGGTATTCATTATCAATCTTGGGGTGCTTGAGGGATTATGCCCAACACTCACGTACATCAGGGCTTACGCCCAGTACATAATAAAATCTTCTATGTGCGTCGGGGCTTACGCCCAACACATAGGTCATCTATGTGCTCCAGATCTTACGCTCAACACATCGTAAGGGTCAGTCATGCATAATAAGCCTCTGCATAGTATAATCAAAGAACATCTCAGTATTTTAGGGTTTATACCCTTATCTCATGATAAACATCAACCAAGTACATCGGGGTTTTCATGCCCAATACATAACAATAAATCTGTAGCAGTCAGGGTCCATGCCCAAACATAAGTATATCATAAATACAACATATGCATCGGGATTACGCCCAATATATAACATAAACATAATTAGTCAAAATTCGGGATATTACATCCCTCCCCACTTCGAACATTTTCTTGGTGTTCTAGGGACTAGAAATGAACCCGAACTAGGCAAGGTAGGCCTCACTCATCGTAGTCTCATTCTCCCATGCGCCCCCTTGCATTCAAACTCTTTATTAAATAAAGGTCTTGTTGAGGTTGCCTTAACCCTTTGCATGTAATAATCCTCAAAGTACAATCAGTGTCATGACATCTGATCAAAATGTAAAATGAGAAAGGATATCATAATCATTATATTGTTAGTCATGCCCGGACATTTCTTGTTTCTTTTTTTTATGCTCATACTTTTCTCCGACAACGCAATTTGTGTCTAGCATCTCATCATAAGGTGCATTCATTGATATGATCAGCTTTAGTACATAACTAATAATCTTACCTTTTCAACAAGCACATGTATTTAGCTCTTTCGGATGTAAGCAATAATTCCCTTTTGCACAAAATACAGATAGTCAGTTTAGAATATAAGTAATAACTTTCCTTTGTACATAATTCGCATATGGTTCACTTCAGAAATCAGTTTAAAATATAAGAAATAACATTTCTTTGCACATGACTTGCATATGGTTCACTTCAGAAATCAGGATTAACTTTCTGTTGCACATAATTGCCTATTGTCTACTTCATGAATCAGTTTAGAATATAAGAAATAACATTTCTTTATACACACTTGCATAGAAATCAAAAATAACTTTTCTGTTGTACGTAATTTCCTATGGTTCACTTCATGAATCATAAATAACTTTCTGTTGCACATAATTTCCTATGGTATACTTCATGAATCAGTTTAGAATATAAGAAACAACATTTCTTTATACATACTTACATAGAAATCAGAAATAACTTTTCTATTGTACGTAATTCATACATGTATTTATAATGTGATCATAACAATTCTAGGGTGTTTAGAGTATACTAGCTCCAAAATCAAATGGGTTTTGTAAGACTCGGTGTTTCTCAAGCATAACTTTAAGTAAGGTTCTTATATTACCAAAAGTAGGGTAGTTACACTGTCTGTTTATTAGTCCATCCTATAAGTTTGTCAAAAACGTTTGCACCTGTGAAGTAAGCATGTCATTAATCAAATCATAATTTGAAAACTCGTAGTTGTAATATTACTAACATATACTAATGTAGGTAGTCCGTCCTGGGAGCATCAGAGACACGGCCATGGCACTTTTATCTCGGACCTATTTTGGTGGTGATGATAAATACCTTTACAAGGATCTGGGTTTATATGAAATGGTGCAGTCCAAGCATGTTTAAGTGTTTGGAGGTTTCCTTCCTGACCCAACCCTAGGTCCATATTTGGTTTAACACCTTGGGTTCATTTTAATTATGCTAAACATCTTTCCAAACCCAACAGGGTACTGATAGTATCTCGTAACATGTATGCGTCAAGTTTTTTTCTTAGTTCGAGTTTTATGCAGATGTTTATTAATTTCACCTAACACTTCTCATAGTCAGGTTTTGTCTCCTTCTCTAAAATAGATTAGTTTATTCCTGCCGTTGACTATAAAGTCGATCATCCTTATACCATTATTACCCCATGTATTTCTCTTGGTTCTCAAGGGTTTGGTGGAGTCTTTTGCGCCCATATGTGTCCTTTACATACAATTTTTTTCTTCCCACATGTTATTATATCATAGCCTCTTGTTCATCATACGTTTGATGAGGTTCCTGCTTTGCTTGTCCATACACCTATTGTTTTCTCAGAAGTCATTCTCCCATGTCATTGCATTTGACCTCATTTCCTATAAGTAAGTCCGCACCTAGTACTGTTATTGGTAACTTTAAACAACTTTCCTGAGAATTCCTATTGTGACTTCTAGGTGCGTACTCGTGCCGTGCATCATTTACTTTGTAGTTTTTCTATGAAAACCTAATGTCTTTCATTGGTCATGGTTGTATGTTTCTAGTACTCTTAAAATACAGTGTAACTATCCCTAGTATATGGAAATCACATAATAATCATGCCCATTGTGTCAGGATTTCTAAAACCCAAATACCATACTTAACTACTCGTGTCGAGTTTCTGTGGCTCCTCTCAGGTTCCTATCTTTTGGTTTGTATGTCGCTGGTATTTGTAATATGTAAATATTTATAATTCATGCTTCTGACACGAGGTATCCGAATGGTTTAATTCTCCTATGATTTTTTTATTGAATATAGGCTCAAAGCATAACCTAACTTGCTACTCATGTAAGGGGGTAATTATTTCTATCTCTACTAAAATATTGTATAACTTACCTAAGTGGGTACTTCTTAACAACCTGTTTATCTAGAAATTTATTTTATGCCTCTTGGTATTTTACGAGTATGAAACAACTTATGTCAATGCCTCTCTGGTGTACCTAGCTAAATTTGCTAAGTTGTTAATTTTCTAAGTAGAAGATAACTTCTATGTCTATGCATGCATGATTTCACGATCAACCAGAGGTGAACATGTTCGTCTCTATCCTTTGATTTATTTGGCTAAAGGTTTTAAATACTATTTACCTTTTTAAATGGGGACCAGAAGCATCTATCCTGGTGCATAGGCCTTTTAAACATTTCTCCTCCTTGGTAGCCTTTCTTACTTACTGGACTATATAAAAGCAATATCTAAATGTCCTACCATTTTAGTTTATTTTTGACATAAATACATTATGCAGGTCAATGAGATAATGAAAAAAAAAGAATTTGGCTCGTCAGTAAAACAACAATTCTGTTAGTGCTTGTAAAAGAATTCATACACATATGAAGGCATTCCTGTAGCTGTTGCATTTCTACATTCACTTTTTTTTTGTATCTGAAACATTTCACCCAATTATGAGAACATAATTCTGCTTGTTTATATGTATATCTATGAAAAGAAGGTCAGAGGTAAATTCTGAAATAAATGTATCTGCAGTGGATGTCTTTCTAAAATGAGCACAATAGGTCTCTTAGTGTTGTAGCTGGGCTCTGATACCACTTGTAATGTCCCTTAAAATAGTAGAAATTTAAAATTTTCTGGTTACTGCTGAATTGTCTAAAAAGAAAAACAGATGATGTATTATAAATTAACTTCAGCACTGGGTGGCTTTGCCGATACTATGTTTGAATGGTAAGAGTCAAGGATGTAAGCAAGTTAATTTCATTCGTTGTGACTCCCTGCGGAAGCAATGAAAGAAGATGATCTCAAGAATATGTTTGTTTTTATAATAATCCTATGAATGCTTAAAGTAGAACTTTAGGGTCCTTTCACTTTCAAGAGCCAGATGCATTTTGAGTTTGTAAAATTGTTTTAAATGATATCTTCAAGCACGATGGACTTGTTGAGGGGAGTTTGATATACCTTGGGAAACTGGATGTTGGTCCCCATACCACTCACAGGGCTATCGAGAGGTATGGGTGAACAATGGGGATTCCTGGCTTACTTAGCAACTTGCTAATATACTTACTTCTATTGAAATGTCCAGGTGTGGAAACAATGTGTTCTCCCTAAGCCATCCATATCAAACTTTATGGCCAAGACCTAAAGTTTCTAAGGGTTTAAGAAATGCTAGGGTTTTAAGACCTTGGAAAGTAACGTGGGATAACTCGAATCATGCAACCCATTGCGAAAATATAACTATAGCGCTTGATCTAACTATCGGGGTGGTAAAGTAAGTAGTTGGAGCAATGAATGCTGCAGGAGAAAATGTTAGACAAATGAAGGAGGGTATTTTTACCTTGGTAATCACCTCTGTAGTGTTAATCTTTTCGTAGTTTGCCTCAGTGGAGAGGGTTTCACTACAACGTATGGATTGGAGGTGCTCTTAACCTGAGCTTTGCTCATGGTCACAAAACCAGTTATCTATGGTTTAAATGCAACGGAGGTTAAACACTTCTCTCAGCCAAGTGAAGACTAAACCCACTTTTTTCTTTTAGATCTCTGTTAACCGTTCTGCATATAATTTTTTTTATCTCAGTTTTAACTTGTGGCCATTTCACTACTCCCCGGGTAGGTGAGAGTCGGGATGCACTCGACGTTTGGTTGCTGAAGGTGAATCGAAGTTCTCTATCAACTGGTAAGTCTAGGCCTTATGCCCTTGTTCACTCCTCCCTATCGCCGCTACGGGGAAAGAGTACTAAATGTTTGCGAATGGAATTCGTGATGCTCTTGGCTCACTAATAATCCTTTCAGAGTTCTTCAGGGTTGTCCTTTTGGCTAGACCGGTACCTTGAGTGATTGAAGTAATTGTTATTTGGTGGATAGCATACTTGAGGGTTCCCAGGTTATATATATAAATTTGGCCACTTGGCTCTGTGGAGATTTTAAGTTTTGTAAAAAAGGGAGGAATAGTACCCAGAATGTATAACTTGGGGTTTTGAGGAAAGAATAGTATTACTGGAAACGTTGCCTGTGTTTTTCTGTTTTAATGAACGTGTGTGGGTACTATTGTGACCTCTGCATTTCCTTTTTTGCTCTATCAGTTTATATGTTCTCATTTATTGTATTTAGTGGATGGCTGATAAACTTTGTCCAAGTCTGATAAATCTTAATGCCACTAGCACTCTGCTTTTTTATTTAGAATGATAACGTAACCCTTGGTTTTGTGAATGATACTGTATTTTTTTTGTTTTAGATATGGGTTCAATTGGTGTTGAAGGGTAAAGCTTGCTAGGTTTGAATGGAAACGTATAAGTAAAACTTGACTTGATGTGGTTTGCATAGAAATTCTTCGCTTGGGATGGGATTTATAAATCTCCGCAAAACCTTGTTTTCGTTACTGGATACTCGAATCCTGCATCTTGGTGGCCTTCGTTTCTTTTCTGTTTGGTCATGTTTTTTTTTGCTTATTGGAAATCTATTTAAAAGAACAAATCCGAAATGTATTTAAATATTGCGTCCTACAAGAGGAAAAATTGTATTTGTTGTTGACTGTGGAGAAAAAGTATTTTTATTCCTGGCTATCGTATTAGAAGATGGTGGTAACTTCCCCGAAAGGCAAAACGTTTAAACGATGGGTTGAATCGGCCTTGTGTGATGCGTCTATCTTCTGAATTGGCATAGGGGCAATGTTGTAGTTATTTAATTGCATAAATATTTGGGTCTGCGATTTGCTTGGTTTTAAAGTCGTTGAGAGTTTCGGTACCTATTCGTTGCTTTTGTTAATTCTGTCCTGTTTGATTTCAAGAATGAAAACAAAGGAAAATAATAACCGTAACTTCTAGATAAGTTTGATGTTAAAACAATTTTCGTCCCACCTAAGGGTTAGCAGCTGAGAACTGTAACTGGTTTGCAAAACATTGGGGTTTTGACTTAAGTGAAGGTCTTGACAAAGAACATGTTCGTAAACAAAAGAATCTAACCCTAGTTAACTAGTAATTGGAATTGAAAAATGCTAGACTAGTTTAAAGTTCAGCAATCGAAACAAATGGATTTGTTCCTAAAATTTATGCTGACATAGGTGTATAGCAAAGGCTAGCTAGGCTTTCCCTGCTAGACCATCCGCTACTTTGGAAAATATTCTTGAATTAATAAAATGTTGATTAGAGAGACTTTGCTCCTAGCATGTAACCCGAGAGCCCATAATCAATGGCCCTTGTTCTATGAGATAAATAACATTGTAAATATTTTAGGGAAACTACAGTGCTGTAATATAAATCCTAAATCAATATTCCTAACTTCTATTGCCAACTGAAATGAAGAATTTCAGTTCATAACTGGTTGCCTTCAAGCTCGATCCTCCTCTGCAAGACCTACACACTCAGACAATAATTACTGCAGCAAAACTTATGGACTTGGCTGACCTGTAGAATGAGATTTTAACTAGATAACTTTGGGACTACCATGTTCCTCCCAACCATGACCCTTAGACCGTTCCTGGTTCTAACTGGATCCCCCCGAGCTGGTTCCAACATGCAATGAGAGAAGTAGAGGCCTTAGGTTGAAGTGTTGAATCAGATTTGGAACCTTATTAATGGTTGTTGCACCTCTGGAAGGATAATTCTTCTTTGCTCATAAAAGAATTATGGCAAAAGATAAGATGCCACTCTCTTGGGATCTGCTCTCCTTAAATAGGTGAGTCTCGGTTTGGAAGAAAACTTGTTTGAATAATAAAATTTAGTTTTTAATTTAATTTGAATTATAAAATCTTTGAAAGATATTTACTTAAACATTTACTCCATGTTTAATTAGGACCTTCTCTTGTTGTCACTTAAATTATTTACTTTAAATAGTAATAGTAATAAATATCAATTAATAATAATAAAAATTATATTATTATTAACATTAATAGATATCATTAGTGATACTATAAATAATATTTACCAGTATAATAATGTGAGTTATCCTTGCATAACCTTACGAAATAAATAAATATATAAGAGATCTCTTCCTTTAAGAAACTAATTGTAATATTATTATTAATATTTATTAATAATAATATTAACTTGAGTCAATCCTTATGCATAGCTTTTATGCATGTTATTTTCATGAGAAATAATTAAATTTAATTATTCAATACTTTGGTTATTATAACCTCTT
Source organism: Larix kaempferi (assembly GCA_027924585.1). NCBI lineage: Eukaryota > Viridiplantae > Streptophyta > Pinopsida > Pinales > Pinaceae > Larix > Larix kaempferi. The sequence continues at coordinate 37,777,364 of BSBM01000096.1, forward strand.
TTATTTAGTTATGTGTAAGTCATAATAAATATTTAACTACAAGGTCCACTTCTTTGGACGGGTCTCTGGTAAGAGTGGGTAGTTGGCTTGGTTAAGTACCTCTAAGTCTCTCTCTTGCATGTTGGATTCCCTCGTTTAACATGATAGTTCCCGCAGTACTTGGTGATAGATAGGAAAATGATTCATTTAATCAATTTGAATAAAGATTATAAATAGAAGTGTTATTCAGAGTCTTCTCGACTCAACACTTGTAATATCCAGTAACCTTGAGTGCTCTTCAGAGCTTTTAACTCAACACTCTCACATGGGCCTTACTCTAGTGCAATTCCAGATCCTCCTGCTCAACACTAGTTTCTAGAATGTGGCTGTCAAGCACATCTTGAATATTCAAGTGGCCTCATATTTGGTATTCATTATCAAGCTTGGAGTGCTCTAGGGATTATTCCCAACACTCACGTACATCACGGATTACGCCGAATACATAATAAAATCTTCTATGTGCGTTGGGGCTTACGCCCAACACATAGGTCATCTATGTGCTCCAGAGCTTATGCTCAACACATCGTAAGGGTTAGTCGTGCATTATAAGCCTCTGCATAGTATAATGAAAGAACATCTCAATATTTTAGGGTTTATACCCCTATCTCATGAGAAACATCAACTAAGTACATCATGGTTTTCATGCCCAGTACATAACAATAAATCTGCAGTAGTCAGGGTCCATGCCCAAATATAAGTATATCATAAATACATCATATGCATTGGGCTTATGCCCAATATATAACATAAACATAATCAGTCAAAATTCGGTATATTACAGAGTCTCAGTTCATCCTGAGAGAATACAAGCTATTTTGTAGAAACCCATACCCCATAACATAAAATATATGCACTCATTTATGGGAAAGATCAACTTTGTTCGTAGGTTTGTATATGATTTTTCTCAAATCGTAAAAGCCTTGCAACAAATTATTAAACAGGATGTGTAATTTAATTGGAGTGGCTTAGATAAGAATGCTTTTCACATCATCAAGACTGCAATTTCTCACACACCATCTCTGAGTAGTCCTGATTTCAAAAATGAATTTATCATTTATACATTTGCATCTGATAATTCCCTTGCAGTAGTGCTCACTCAAAAAGGAGAGAAATGGATGATTATCCAATAGCATTCATGAGAACTAGGTTACAAGGGATTGTCTAAACTACCCAGATGTTGACAAATAAGCTTATGTGGTATTTAAAGTTGTGAAGGAGTTCAAACCCTACATTTTAAAAAACAAGACGAAAGCCATAGTACCTCATATGGTAGTTAGATCACTATTCATATAGAAGGAGCTAGGAAAAAGGCATGGAATTTGGGTTACTATGCTACAAGAATATGATTTAGAGTTCAATCCTACTACCATTATTAAAGGCCAAGGGTTGTGCAAATTTCTTATTGAAAGATCAGTTGAAGAAGCTAATTGATGGGATAATGAAGCATAAGTGAACTCACTAGAAATTAATTGGATTAATATGGCCCCTGATTCATGGTACCAAGATTTGGTACAATATATACAACATGGATATGCCCTTGAACATTGGAGTTCAAACCAAAGGATAGCTCTTCGATTGAAATCAACATCATACCAAATATTTGGTGGAGTGCTATTCCGAAGAAATTACGATGGAGTATTTCTCAAGTGCTTAGAAAAAGGTGCAGAAAAGGTATTAAAAGAATTGCATGATGGGTCTACTAGAAGAAATTCATGTGTAGATACTACTTATCATGAGATATTTAAAGCGGGTTATTATTAACCCACTATTTTTAAGGATTCTCATGCTTATGTATGAAAATGTGGTGTATGCTGAAAAAGTGTCGTTAGGGAAGCAAAACCAGCACTGCCATTACAACCAGCAATAATTTTAGAACCATTTGAGTATTGGGGCTTGGATGTTATTGGATAAATCAATTTGAATTTTTCGTTACAACATCGTTATATTCTTCCAACTACAAATTACTTCACATGTTGGACTGAGGCTATCCCTCTTCGTAAAGTTAATGAAGATGTTGTTATCAAATTTATTTAAGAAATCATCATAACCAGGTTTGGGGTTCCAATTTCCCTAGTGTTTGATGATGCTTCGTACTTCTCTTCTTTGAAATTAAGTGAATTTGCCATAGAAAATGGAATTAAGTTGAATTATTCTTCTAATCATTATCCCCAAGGAAACATGCTAGCAAAATCCACGAACAAAAACCTCATCTGAGTACTTAAGAAAACTGTTATTGAAAACCAAAGAAATTGGCATGCAAATCTCCCAAACGCTTTGTGGGATGATAGGGTCACACCAAAGAATGATTTAGGGGTTTATTGCAGTTGTAATAACCTTCCCCATTTTTGTGTAAAATTAGGGGCCCCTCCTTTTGTTTGAATTTAACCTTTAATTTGATTTACCCTTTTAGTTTTCTTTTCCATAAAAATATTCCTTGGAGATTGGTTGTATTGCAAGCCTCCTGAAGCAAATCGGGGAAGTTTTGAGTTTGGCCTGAAACATATCGCAAGCCTCGATTTTTAAGATCTATATTTTGCTTAACTTAGAATTTTTTCTTTGGAAATGAAGCAAGGCTCGATCACATGGGTTGCAAATTTTACTGCAAAACGTATCGACATCCCTGTTACTTTTTTCTCCAAAACTGTCGGTTTGATAAGTCTTTTTCCTCCAGCCGTGTTGCACAATATTCCGATTTTTCATTGAATTTTCTTGTGGCTGTAGCTTTTTGGGGTTAACTGATTATGCTTCCAAAACCTATTGGCGATGGATAGATATCTAAGCCGATATGTATCAGCCAAAATACCATTTTGTGACCAATAGCATCTGAGTAAATAAAGATGTATCTTCGACATGCTTGTTTTGGTCCTTTTTAAATACAAATTTTGGTTCATTTGTTTAAAACTATTTGTGAGCGAACTTGGAATGTATAAACCAGCATAGATCCAAATCCTAGGCTCTATCAAGCATCGAGAGGTATCAAATCTCCCTAGGTGCAAACATCTCCTTGAATAGCTCCTTGAGTGCAATCCCTGAGCCACCTAATCCTAAGCTATAAAGTCTCTAGTTTAAATCTCATATTTACTTTTTACTTTGTATTACTCTTTTTTGTTTATGGCCAACATAATATTTATTACTTTTTACTTTGTATTATTTTGTTACTCGACAAACTCGAGAAACACTCTAAAGTCTCATATTTACTTTTTACTTTGTATTAAAAGTAAAATGTAAAGTCTCTAGTTTAAGTCTGATATTTACTTTTTACTTTGTATTATTCTTTTTTGTTTATGGTTGACATAATATTTACCACCTAATCCTAAGCTCTAAAGTCTCTAGTATAAGTCTCATATTTATTTTTTACTTTGTATTATTCTTTTTTGTTTATAGCAGACATAATATTTATTACTTTTTACTTTGTATTATTCTTTTTTGTTTACTTTGTATTATTTTGTTACTCAACAAACAGTCGACAAACTCGAAAAACACACACATGTTACAAGATCTTGCTCATCCTGGGCTATAGAGCACCTCTCAGTGCAATAATTTCTAACCCTATCACCATGTTAATCGATTTTTTAATTGAGATTAGGATTTTAGGGGCTATCGTATTAAAAATTGGAACCCTATCTGAGAATTCAACCATGTTCGTCAAACGTTGATGTGTCCATTATGACACGTGGAATGGAATCTACCCCAAAACGACTGCAGACTCAACGACGTTAGCCATTAAAAAAGGTTAAAATGGAGGAGCGTCTTATCTAGTATTTCCCCATCTAATATGAAATCAAACATTTAGGTATCATCGCTTGTGTAGGCATTTAGGTAATTCCTTGTCAACTTTCTTCCATTATACCTACTAGAGGTGCATTGCTCTCTTCATGCAACAAATTTTCATACATAGATCACAATCTCTTAGTGGTCCAACACAACAAGATACCATCAAGAAGATCACCTATTTCTTCTTAGTTATCTTATTAACCTAGCCTAGGGGGTCAAATGGAAGGCTACTTTCCAAAATGCTTATGTTTCCAAATATGTGAGACCTTAGGTTTTGTCTTGATTTCGTTCCCTTTACTTGACCTCCTTGAGAACCCCTTTTGAGTTTTGTCACTACATGACAATCATGACTAGTTAAAACATATATATTATTCCAAGAGATATATAATTGGGTTTTCCTTGCACAAAGATATAGTCACCATGTCCCCTCCTCCTTGGATATTCTCTAACTGACTTCATTGGATAATGTATCACCTCTTTACAATGATTGATGACTTTGTTGAGTATCCTGCTTAGGTGCGACCTTAACTTCTTAGATTTCTATCTGTATTTGTTAATGATATTGATATAATTTTGTGGTCATTTGTTGGATATTAATAAAATTACTTGATTTTATCTCATCTTTGAACTATTTTTGAAGCAAATGTACTCTTGTACATCCTACAATGAAATCTTGAATGGGTAGTTAATGTGTGTTCATAAGTGTGTTTGTGGAAATGTCAATGTTTATTGTCAAAGGCATTTTGTATTATGCACTTGTGTTCTTTTTTTCACTCATCTAAAGTTGAGCTTATAACATGTATAATGTTTCAATAAGTAATTGTTTTTTTCACGTCTCTTTGTCCCTGAATACTTAGTACTATGTCACGATGAATGAAACCAATGATGGCTCTTTACATTCAGTTAATTTTCTAGTTATAATGTAATCAATGCTCAAACATACAAATCCTATTTTATTTTTTGGATGTATTTTTCTGTGTGAACTAATAATATCAATGTCATTGTCTTCTTGTTTTTTTGTCTAATAAAATTGTATTATTGAACAAATTTCATGCTAAACTAAATTCTAATTTTGAAGATGATATTGATGAGCTGAAGGGATATCATATAGCCTTTGGAAAATATAGGAAATGTATTCAAAGATATGGATTAGAAAGTATGTATTAGAATCTAGTTTGATGGCTTCAAGTATTACAAATGTTTTTGAATATGTCTACTAGAATAGATAGTTTGATGCCTAATTACATGTTCTCTATTGATATTTTAATATGATGTTGTTTGCAAACAAAAGTTAAGTTCATGCTTAGGTCTCCAAATTTGGGCAAAATAAAATTCATAATTTTTTGTGATTTGCACTTTGACACAGAAAGCCTCCAAGGTACATAGTTAAAAAGTTCACCAAGCAGTGTTACATGTGGAGCTTCAAACTCCGATTTGCAATCCAAAGGATGATCTGCACACTACATTTTTTTTTATGATTTTATAAATGTCAGAAATTTTGTGTAGGTGGATATAACATCATTGTGGCAACATAAATTGGAGAAGAAGGATTATAAATAATGGAACTTGGTATTGTAATATGTTTTGCTACAAATGTTTCAGCAATATTGACAATTAATTTGTTGATTTTACCAATATTCAATGTTTTGTCATGTAGATATAATTTCTAAGGTTGAAGTTTACTAAAAGTTCAATGCATCTAGTTTTTGTTCTTGTAAATTTTTGCTTAACATAGTTATCTACTTATCTTAGCTAGTGAAGAATTAGAACTATAGGATTATTTAAAGAATCAAGCCCAAGGTAAAGCATTAGGAAAGCACATGCACAATCATGGTATCAACTGCTTCAATTTAGTTTAGCATGAAATTTGCTCAATAATATGCACAAATTTAGTTTATCATGAAATTTAGTTCAATTTAGTTTAGCATGTGAATCAAATCAAACATCAAAATCATGTAATAAGTGATTTAACATAGATTATTACACAAAAACTAAGAATAGAAGAGAATAAGAATGATCAAGTTCATTGAATTGAAAGAGAGGTGGAGTATAATATTTAGAGGCAAGCAATTCAAATTAGGTTTGAAGGGAATTCAAATTGACTATGCTTGGATGAGCTCTATTAGGCTTAACAAGAGATTAAAAAGCCTTAGTTAGCCATGCTAACTCTACTTGTAACGTCCCCTTCCATCATCAAATGCAGGGAAGGAAACGTTAACCACACACGGGCTTTTGTAAAGGCTTAGCCCAATACTTTGACTCATAACGCATGACATTTAAAGACTTATGTGTGCAGATTTAAACTCAATATCTACACAGCGGAATTAAACATTACATATGCACACAGTTTCATCATGCATTCAACAAATAAACAGCAGTCATTAATTAAAATGTTTGCAGAGCATAGAATTAACATAACTCAACCACAAGAATACTTATTTTGAATTGTAACGGTCCAAACGACTGGCTATGTGAAGGAAACGTTCCTCCCAACCGTAGATCTCTATCCAGCCTATATTCCTTCAGCTGAGAGATCACCCCCGAGCTGGGTTGTGTATCCACTAAGGAGGAACTAGCTGGGTTCACTCACAGCCATGGTTTCGGTCAAGCATCCAAGGAGATATAGGAGGGTAACGCTAAGCCAGTGAGCTCAACCATAGAGATACAGGCATCTCAAGTGAGCTCAACAGTCACGCACCCACATTACCTACCACATCCAACACAAGGAAGATCCCCTTCTCTGTTACACAGTCCCTCAAGCAACTCTTCCCTCCAGTGCTCTTCAGGATGGGCATAGAAAGGTCCAGCTGCTGATCCTGGAGATCCTAGCCTTCACTGGGTTTATCAAGCACACCCAACCTCTGCATAGTCATTCCCAACTGGATGTCTCACCATTCTGCTCACCAAATACTCAAATCCGTCACTGGTTTTCTGAGCTGCAAAAACTGGGTTTTCCTATTGATTTCGGGGTAGCTAATGCTCCCAAATTCGCCCCAATGTTCATGCTGATGGATTCCCCATTGGATTTCCCTGTCCCATGCCAAATCTGGGCGTTTTTAGTCTTTCAAAATCTGGGTTCTCTCAAGGTCGCAATTTTCTGGTTCTCTCACTGCTGGCCCTCGTTTTTGGCTGATGAATGATGCTAGGTACCTCCACAATGGAATGGGGTGAGAATGAAGCAACCTCCCATGAGGTTGAGTGACTTCTTGCCCAAGCAAACAGAGCCCATGACTACCCATACGAATTTCAGGGCTGCCCATGCTCCATTGAAGCCATGGGCTGAAATCTCAACCACTTCCTTACAACAGTCATAAATGTCACCTAGGGAAGTCAATGGGTTCTCATAATGACAAATGGCAGCCTAGGGTTTAGTCCCATAGCCCCCTCACCACTCACTAGTGGATACACGTGGCCCCTTCTCATTCGTTGCCTCCATAGCCAGTTTTGGTATTTTATTTCAATATTAAATATTTACATCAATTTACAATATCCCATGGCTTAATAGCACGTGGGTAACAAAATATTAGAGTGTCTAATTTAAAATGAAGTCCGAGCATAAACTAGCGGGGCCTTGGCCTTGAGCTGCACGCTAGGGAAACATACAACGTGTGTATACAATATTTACATTAGAACCAATATTTCCTAAGGGTCCAAATTGGGGTATTACACTACTAGACTAAATTAGATTGAGTCTAGACTAGTTAACTAATGGAGTGACTACTTAACAAATGGAGTGTTGAGTCAAGTGAGTGAAATATGAGTTAATTGAATGAATGTTCTGTTAACTAACCAAAAACCTCTAATTAGGTCCATGAAAGTGGATTTGGGCATGAATGGTCTCAGTTAGCCATCTTAACTATCCTAAATTGAGTTATACTAGCTCTAGACTTCACTACAACCAATTATCTAATTTCCTAGTAAACTAATTGAATATTTAGTTAAATTATTAAGAAGGGGTGCAAAACTACTAATTAGGTCCATGAAGTAGAATTAGGGTATGTAATGTGAGTTAGGAGTGAAGTTTCAATGTATCACCCTTTATTATAAATTAAGAGTAGCTACTAGTCATGTCATGTGATTGAGGAATGCACCGTGAGATTGATAAAATAGTCTAGTTAAGCTTAGTTGGTGATTAGGGTTTATGATGGGTGGGGGTTATATGCCTTAGGATGCCTCAAGTGGCCAAAATAAGTTTTTTTTGGCTCCATATTCATGAAGTTAAGTTCTAGGAACATATGAGATGTTTTTAATTATAACAACCCCCATAAGCCTAACTAGATGAAATAAGAAAAGAAATGAGTCCGAGGAATTTGCATCCATATTAGATACTCATGCACAAAAACTCAATTCTGTGTAAATTGGGAAAGAGGGAGAAAACCACATGGAGACCTCCCCATAATCAATAATGTGAAAAATAATACTTTAAGGAGCCTCCACATAAAATTCCTTTACTCCAAAGAAGATCTCAATTGGTTGAACTGTTGCCATGTAAAGGGCTTTGTGAAGATCCTTGCAAACCTTTGTGAACTCGTCCTTCTTTTGAAGTGCATGTCTACCCATTCTAGAGATCCAAACACTTTGAAGTGCTTGAATGGTGGTTCTTGACGACTCCTTGCTTCGAATGGAGGAAATCCATTGAAACTTTTGTGTGAAATTTGGTTAACTTTAGGAGTAAAAAATATAGATCTAGAGAATGAGAAGATATTCTCAAGGTCTTATTCAATAAGAGCCTTATTTGGAACAAGTTCTCCAATGGCCTATTTAGCTTCTGAATGTATGTGAATATGTCCTCATAGGACATGAGTTGTGAAGCTTCTGGGGGCTTCGTCAACAAAACTAGATCGACCATACCAACTGTGTAGCAAATGAGCTGAGGGGATAGGATATCCATCGATGCCAATGAGCTCTTTAGTGGCTGTGAGTACACGTCTTTGAAGGTTGTAAACGAGAACTCATTTGATGGTTGTAATTTCAATTCTTGATGGTTGAAAATGAGTACTATAAATGGGTTCTTTGGTGGATGAAAATTACTTCTTTGGTGGGTGTGAAAGCCTTTCTTGGTGGCTAGAGAAATCCTTCTTTGGTGGCTACAAAACTTTCCTTCTTTGATGGTTGGAAAAAGCATTCTTCGCTGGCTTGCGAAAATCCTTCTTCAATCTACAAGAGTAGTGGCTACAAAATCCTTCTTTCGTGGGTGAAAAATCCTTCATTGGTGGTTGAAAAATCCTTCTTGAGTGGCTTCAAAATCCTTCTTGATGGATACAAAATCCTCGCTTCAAAAGGCCTTCTCAACTTGCGTAGATCTGATAAGAATCATTGAAACACTAACTAGTTTAGTACCCCCCATGCTATGATACCGTATAATATTTAGACATATATAGATATAGGTCCATGAAGTTGAATTAGGGTATTTAAGGTTAGCTAGGAGTGAATTTGCAATACATCACCCAATTACCAACTGTCCTCTGATTGAGGAATACACCGTGAGATGGAGAAAATAGTCTAGTTAAGCTCAGTTGGTGATTAGGGTTTGTGATGAATGGTTGTTGGATGCAATGTGATGACTTAGGTGGCCAAAATGAGTTTGATTTGGCCTCCCAGATTCATGAAGTTAAGGTCTACGATCCTATGAGAGGTTTTTAATTCTAACAACTCCCCGTAGCTACCAACCAAATGTGCAGTTTGTTGAGATGTCAATTAAGAAATTTGTTCCTTAAGGAAAAAAATCAAGGGAAGATGATGTATCAATAGATAAAGAAGATGATTAATTGACACATTCTTAAAGGAATTTACTTTCAAAATATTTTAGCTATGACACCAAGGAAGTTTGGAAACCGTATGGTTTCCTTTCCTAACTACTAGTTGTTTCCATCAGGAGTGTATAAAGTAAGACACTCATTTAGAACAATAGAGATGTTGATTGACATTCTATAGCTCTTACAAGAACACAACCTCTTTAACTTGTAACGAAAACTGCTTCTTGAGAAATGAGGTGGCACGCTATCTTCGTTTGAGAAATGAGGTGGCACGCTATCTTCGTTCTTAGTGATTTTATTTTCCTCATAATATGTTATCTAGAATTTAATTTAATTCTTATTAAGCCTTTTGACAGTGCAATCATGAACAAGAGTGCTTCACATATGCATTGGATATCAAGAGGGAAGTAGGATCTCAAGGTATTTAGTCTGACGGATAACAACTAGCATGAATATAAGTTCAGTTCTCTGTTATATTTAGAAACACGGACGTTGAAATATAGAAATTCGTTGAAGGGAAAAATTGGAAACTGACTAAATGCATAAAATAATTAAAAATGTTGTTATGAGTACAAGAGGAGATGAATTTGTGGATGGTCAACATTTTTGGAATCCATCCTTCGATAGAAATCCTGAAAGCACGGTGGGTATCATGAGCCAAACTCCAATAGTGGGTTTGTAAGGTGGCATAAGCTTTAGGTATCAGTAAACATTTGGATTTCTAGTATACACTTTTTCTTAGCCTTGGATGTTAGAAGAGATGAAACTTGATTGTGGCACTTTTTGAGCTTATTTTGCAATGCCCATCAATCCCATACATATTTTGTTTTTGCTAGGGTTTGATATAACTTATTTCAACATTCTCGTCGTACACTTCTATTTTTTTCCACCTTTAATAAAGACAGTTAGCACTTATATTGCTTACACATTGCTGTACTTTTTTATATTCTTCTTGGTCATTTGTGGTAACGAGTGAACTTCAAAACATCAACTAATTTTAACAAAGTGCATAATAAGAAGTGCCCACGACAAAAATTATGCAAGATCAAGTCTGAGAATGTCATAACTATAGACCTTTGGATAGAAATGTTTAGTTCTAATTACTTTTTTGGTTGATTGAAGTGTATTTCCAAACCAACATAAAGCAATATATATAAAAAATCTATATTAATGAAAAAACAATTTTTGGCCTTAACTTAAAGGGAAAATACATATAATACATACATATGGCTAAATTCATACAAAAGCCAAACAATATAAAACAAGTTCTTAAAGAGTGCTACCTTAATGCAAAATGATCCATTAGTTAATAATTAAAATGACTAAATTTACTACCAATCTATATGATTAAAATGCTAAATATACTAATTACCCATTTTTATGCAACTTTTAGTAGCTTTTTTAGTCATATATTTTTGTTTTACTACTAATGAGTATTACACACTACAAAGACATAAGTTGTAGGTAAAATTATCAAACTTTTCATTTCCCATGACATCCATCAACTATTCAAGGATGTCATTAACAAACAAAGACTTCATGTGGATCCTAAAGAAGTGGACATCATACAAAATTGGCAAAAACCTTCTAAAGCAGCTTTGTAACTTCTTGGGTATAATAAACTTTTAGATTGTTCTCACTCTTAGTATGGCTACTCAATACTCAATTAGTTGTTGAGAAAAAACAAGCTTTGTTAATCTAGAGATTCACAGCAGCTTTGTAACTTCTTGGCTATAATAAATTTTTAGATTGTTCTCACTCTTAGTATGGCTACTCAATACTCAACTAGTTGTTGAGAAAAAACAAGCTTTGTTAATCTAGAGATTCACAGCTTTGTAACTTTTTGGCTATAGTAAACTTTTAGATATATTTTAATCTAAAGTTCTTACTCTTAGTATGGCTACTCAATTAGTTGTTGAGAAATAAAGAAGGTAAAGAATGCATTCCAATGAAGGAAGAGACAACCAGCTAATTGATTGTTTCAGAAATAGTTTTGCATTTAATATTGTTATATGAACGATGTTACATAAATAATTATTTGTGTTAAAAGCATGGCAGTAAATTTTGCAATTTCACATAACAATTAAATAAAGATTATATTAAATCTTTGCAACTTGTTTAAGAAATTGAGTAAAGGATGATCAATTGAAGTTTAGCGCTATTTTAGATATTGTTAAAGTTAATAAGTTTCCTCTAGGGTTTGGTCATTCTAAACTAGCTTAAATATGGTAATTATGAGAATTCCACATTAACAGAAATTCTGAATTTTCTTTTTTATCAACCTTAATTCCAACAAAGGAAGGAAGATTTGCAAGCTAGTTTTTATGTCAAAAAGAAGATTTGCAAGCTAGTTTTTATGTCAGAGGCATTTTTAGCTATTACTCTCTGAATTTGCTTGACACACTTGATAGTCAAGTAATTTGCTTGACACACTTGATAGTCAAGTAATGGCGGTTTTTCAGGCAACAACAAACTTATGATTAAGGGGATGTTAAAAGAAACTAATCCTAGTGCATTCTCTCTAACAGTTATACGGTTGGACAGTTAAACATTGTAATATCATATATCTACATTTTTATTAATGAAAAATTGTGGAAGCCTTTTCCATCAGTTTTCTATTTCTTCGTCTTCTTGATTTGTTCAATATTTTCAGGCAACAACAAACTTATGATTAAGGAGATGTTTAAAAAATCTAATCCTAGTTCATTCTTCCTGACGGTTATACCGTTGGACAGTTAAACATTGCAATACCATATATGTACATTTTTATTAATGAACAATTATGAAGCCTTTTCTGTCAGTTTTCTATTTCTTCGTCTTCTTGATTTGTTCAATATTTTCTTTATGAGTTAACCATTTTTTTTATCTTGCAATGACGTTTCCGCAATTTACTTCTTGATGCATAAGACAGAAATAGCCGTTCAATACGTTTCAGCAATTAACTTCTTGATGCATAAGACAGATATAGCCGTTTTGTTGTTACAGATTCTTTGCTGACAGTAGCGCTAATTCACTCGAAATCAAAGTCATGGCCAACATGTATACTTGGAAAGATAAAGGAACCAACAAAGAGGATTTCCTTGAAAATTTAATCGAAGTAGAAAAGTTGAATACCTATATATATTCTATATATTCAAACAATGAACACATGAATCGTTTTGTTTGGGTCGAAAATGGAAAATCAAAACATTGAACACATGAATCCTTTTGCTTGACCAGAAAATGGCGGTTATGGAACACCGAGGAGATTTATATTAATCGATTGAACTACCTTCCATGCAAATGTAAGGCAGATAAAATGGAAGTGTAATACAGCGCTGCTTTCATCTTCCTGAAGATGATGGACTTTGGTTATTCCTCATTCTGGACTGTTACATCTGTGAAAATGAATGCATGAACATCTTCTTAATCTGCTATATCTAAAATTGGAGTTTATGATTCGCTGAGAGGAGTCATCATGGCCAATTTTGTATACCAAAATATCAGTCGGATGCCTGATGCAAATTCTCGCCATTACTTCCTTTTAACAGTACAAGCTCTAGCATTCAGCCTCGAATTCGTTACCTGCACCTGTACAGTCGTTAATAACTTAGTAGTACGTTCTCAAAGGACATAATTACTAAACATTCCCACAATAATGTAAGACCTAGACGAAGAAAAAGATGCGTAAAACAACTTGAGGAATGATTGATACAAATATTTTGTTGGGTCCAGCAGGAGGCCTGCGAGGAGCTCCCTTCAATCCAATTTAATGCGGCATAGTGGCATTCCAACTCCTGTGTCATGCACACCATTACCTTGCCACGAAACACAGCTCCAACGACGTGACAATGTAATAGAATCCATGAACCAGCAGTTGAATCATCCCTACACAGCCATTGAATGGGTTGAAGGAAGCGCCCCGTCAACTCTTGCTTCTTTCCATTTATAGAAACCCTAAACCTCCATAAATTTACCAAAACTATCCTATATCTGACAGTATAAAGCTACACACAGGCAGAGCCTTACGGAAATAATGCAGAGCTTAAGGAAAGAATGCAGGATAACGCGATAAAAAACCCAGCAGTAACAGATTTACAGAAATATGTAAATCTTAAAGAATCACAAAACCTCGAACCCAAAAGCATGCGATATCACGCACATAGAAAAAACCAACATAACAAATACTCTCACATTCTAAAGCAAACCCCAAACATTTTGAAACCTGGAAAACTCCTGAACGTAAACTATTATGTGTGTGAAAAGGTTACTGAAACCTGGAAAACTCGACCTAAATGTAAACTATGATGTGTGAAAAGATTAGAGATTTATACTAAAAACAAGAAAAACAGTATGGTTGCTTCTTGTGGAGAAAGCATCCGGGATTGTGATATCTTGTTGAGGCATGATCCCCGGCAAAACATTCAAAGTTGGCAGACGAGCCTAACACGAAGAAGGCTTCATTCCAAACTTCCATGGAAAAAAGGGAGAGTCTCGAGGGGTTTATATACAGAGAGTCCACGATATGAAGATGGCAATATAGCTGTTCTATAATTAATTAAATTTGATCGAAGGAAGACTGAGTGCACAGATAAAGCTGGCTTGTGCCGGATGCCGTGCTAAGCAGATGTGACGATTCACGCAAGGCCTACTGCTGTGATCAGTGAATGATAGCTTCTTTGAAATTAGTGATCTGAACCACAATCACAGAACCACAATCCAATCCCTTCCATTATGGGCGTACCAGCAGTACAAGGCCCAAAATCCAGCTCAAAGATTTGGTCCATTGAACTGTAAAATAAAATTAAAACAACATCATCCTTTTGTCAGGAACGAATCCTACAATGAATGTCTGAGCTGTGTTGTTCTGTATGTTGATTTTGTTTTGATGTGATATTCGAATCTCTACTGTTTGAGCCTCGATAACTGTTCTATACCTTGCATTTTAGTTTGTCCTACCATCTTCTTCAGATCCCTATTTTTTCTGCGGTATTCCACAGGTAAGAAATTTATTAAACGGCGAACAGTGTTCATCTCCTCACCATGGCAATTCGAAGCAGAGAGATGTCAATATACACAGTCGGGCATTCCAAACAAAAGGCTAAGGACAATGCCAATTCTAAAGGTAGCATAGTAAATTACATTGAACCACTGTTTAACAGTCATCAATTCCTCGTCCCATCAAAATTGGAATAAAATAAAATTAATGTTGAATAGTGCATTAAAATAGTCTTAAACTCCTATTTGAATAAAAGTGCGGAGTGGACATCGCTTTATTGTTTGTGGGCGTGTCTTTACACCAACTTTTCATACAAGATTCCTTTATAAAAGTGAGGAGTGGACATCGCTTTATTATTTGTGGCGTGTCTTTACACCAAGAACTTTTCATACAAGATTCCTTTATAAAAGTGAGGAGTGCACATCGCTTTATTGTTTTGGCGTGTGTTTACAAGATTCCTTTACGCTGACATACTAACGGGACACTATTTTGTCTACAAATCTTCCATGTAAGCTATACTAGCGTCATTAGGGTAGCAAGGTCGTTCGTAAGCTTTCCCGTGGTACTTTACTATGGTCCTTATTACCCCCTCCCACATGAATCCCTGATTCCCTACCCTTCTTTATGGACCTTAACTTAAATCGAACCCATGTTGAATCCTAGGGTAGAGTACTTAAGTGTAAGCCCGTGACCTTCCCTATCCATGAGCACTTGTACAACGTTATAAACTATAGCACCTCCCTTTCCTACAAGTTACATTTATGTTGATTGACAAGATACGATTAGCCTACACATTTGACACATCAACAACGATCACATTATCATGGTTGTGTGGCATCCTTCAATCTTGCAACGTGGTTATTTATTATTGTTCAAATCTTGTGACATTTTCCATATCATAGTGATATATAAGAATTTGTGGCATTCTCCATATCATAGTGATATTAAATAAAAATTTGTGAAAGAAATTGAGTCTAATGGTTAACTTTTACCTCCCACCAGATTATAAGATCAAATCCGAAGAAAATAGGGTATGTACACCTTTATAAATTTTAGCAACCAAATTGCTATGTGATGAGGCCCTCGCACGAAGTTGAGGGACCCTTTAGCTGCAATCGTGCATTCAAACAACGTGCTAGAATTTAGTAAATTAAAAACGTGCACACGTTGCTTAGAACTAGGCATGAGCGGACTCCGACCCTCCCATGTCAATTAACATGTAAGATAGGATTCCAAAACCCGTGCACATTATAGTGATACATAACATGCGTGCGTTGAGTATCATTATAAAGCGTGTGCATTTTGGTTAATATAACAAAAAAAATAAACAGTCCGTGGACTGCGGCCACTGTTTACCCACGTGTTATGTATCACTATAACGCGCACGTGTTTTGGTTACTATAACCAAAAAAAAAATAGTCTACGGACCGCGGCCCGTGTTTATCCACTTAAAACCGGAATGCTCTAGCAATTTCAGCTTGGAAAAACGCATTGGAGAAGTGAAGGGAGGCAAAATTCAACTCAACAAGGGAGATTTCATCTTGCAAGGAGGATTGGAAAGGTAAGCATCCAAATCCTTGCCTCATTTCATCATTAAAAATATAAATTTTTATGTTTCCCTAAATTAAAAATATTTGTAAATGAAATTCCAAAACTAAAAATTTTAAAATTTGTTATTTAACATATGTTAATTCCTCCATACTATCAATCCCCTTAATGAATTTTACATCTACCCAATCAATAAGGGATTTGAAAAAAAACTAAAATGAAAATTGGAAATTGAATCCCAACACGAATATGTTTTCCACATCTATTGTAAATTGGAAAAAAAAACCATCCACCATTTGGCTAGGAGGAGGTACCATGGACTATAACCTAGGCTTGGTTTCTAGACTTGACTCAACCAAATCCTATGTTTTTTTCCCACACGTTCTTTTACCCTAAAAATGTCCAACCAATGCTTGTGAAGCCAACCGAATGGCATGATGTATTTTACATCATCCCCCAAACCCCAAGGGACTAGGTTCCCTTCCTTTGAAGACACACCATTTACATTGTTGCTAAGATGAACTACCACATCTTTTCTGACCTCCTTCACCACCAAGATGTTAGAGACAATGGCTCACTGAGAGGGGGGGGGTGAACCAGTTAGCTTGCACTTATTAACAATTTCAACTTCTTCTCTCAAATCTTATATCAATAATTGCAAATTCACTTCAATATCATATTCATCAATAAACTATATCACATGTCATTCATTAAGCAAGACACATTATCATCAACACATTACAAGAGACAAGATATAAGCTTTGTAAACTTTTTATAATTGGAGACTTTAATCTCCACAATGGGCTACAACCCAAAGTGGCACTGTGACATACCCTTTAAGCTAGAAAACATTTTGTGTTTAGAAACATTATGATAACTTTTATTGTAAATTTTATATTGGAAAGGTGTCCAAGGATGATTGTAATTTGCACAATATATTATTATTTAATAAATAAAATAGGAGACAAACACTTAAGTGGACTGTTGAAAGAGTGGTTACTGACCCACTAGGTGGAATGGAATCTCGGGTAGAAGGCAATGGACAAGTGGAAGCATCATGATGCAACTAACTAGCTGTTGGTATGGGACAACTCCCTTGAAATGTGGTCATAGTGCCCTCAAAGATGGGACTGGAGCTTGAGGCTCATTTATTCCAAACTGACCACTAAAAGACCTAGGCAGTCTATATAATAGCCATCAAATATTGAATTGAGGTTCATCAATTTTCATGACAAAAAAATTTACCTTAGGGTTTTGTTGTGTTTGCACCCAAGAGATTTGATGAGGGGATATGCTGTTGTTGATCATGTTGTGAGTCTGCCAAACTCTTATTGAGTTCAGGAGGTTGATGCTGAGTGGAGAAGCCATTTCTTAGGAGGTTGATACCGAGTGGAGAAGGTATTTTTGAGTGCCTTGCTTCTACATATATTCCACCCACTTATTGGATCCGTAAGTAGGCTCGGGGGTTCATTAGAAGTTAGAAGTTGAGTTGATTCTTCTGAAGCAGGTTGGAAGGAACAGGCCTCCTTGGGTGTTTGTCGGCCTATCGTCAGTTACAGGTTATATTGTCTTATCTATTTTATTTTTAAGTTTTGTTATCTATTTCGCATATTACAGTTCTGCTGTTTATTAAACTTCCACTGTTTAATTTATAAGTTATTTCGGTTTCCTGTATAAGTTAATAATTCTGTATAAATATGAAATGATTGAATAAAATGGTTTCTGTATTTTTCCCCATGCAAAAAGGACAACATTGTACTCTAGTACAGAAACAGATTGAGATAGATAAGATATGATAGGAAAACTCCCATGATGATAGAAGTACCATTTTATATGTTCTGTTAAAATTATCTGCTGCTATTAATTAGCATTATCTACTGTATTTTACTCACAGCACTATTTTTATTTCCATTGTTTTCATTTTTGTTTTCCAAATGTTTATTTTCAAAAGAATAACTATAGTTTGCTATTGTTATCATTATTGTACATATAGGACAGATAGACAAACAAGAAGCATCATATTACCAACTTAGTGTTTGTAAATGTACATTTAAATTCTTTAAAAGTTTACTGTTATTACTAATATTCCTATTACTGCACACACAGAATAGTTAAGCAAACAAAGTCTTTTATCATATAGCTAGGGTTTAATGATTTTCTTTTTACATGCACATATAATCATAAACACACAATGAAATGCTGTTACAGAATCGAGCTAGATGAACAAGCTCTTTGTCATTTTATTGTTTTTACTCACACTAGACAAATCAAGTATGTTTTTACATCAAAAATCATTACTATAGATCAAACTTATTGATTTCAAATATCAATTCAAAGTTTAAGATATTTCAATAACTATAGGAGCAAAGTCAAACAGAAAACAGAAATTCCATTTGATGCCAAACATATCAACAGTCATCATCGTTCAATCCAATCTAAACTTAAGCACAACCCTAAACCCTGACACGTTTATAATTGTACTACTTAAACATTTACACAGTCGAAGGTGAGGCATTTGGTCGAAGCCTGTCACATTTTATGAACACATAAACATTGAATTAATAAACAGTAGCTTTGATTTCTTCATACACATTTTGTAAAATGATTTCTTTTTAAACATTCCTAAACTCATAGTCCAGAATGGAGCACATTAGCACACGTAAGAGTCAAACCTAGTTTGCATACACATTATCAGTTTACAAAAGACTGTTTAAACACGACTCATTTCCATTTCTTCAATCAATGAGTTATAAGTTTCAAACACGGGCCAAGCCCCAACACTTAAACATGAAAGTAATCACGGTCATATAAGTTCTACAAAAGGATATTTTATTATCACTTCAACAGAGTCTGAAACCCAAATCAAAACAAAGGATCGTTTCCAAGATCGAAATCCTAAACTCAAACCCTATACAAATACCAGCTATTACATCGACTCTATAAATTAAAACAACAACTCAGGGTACTGCAACCACAATTTCCAGATTGACGATACGACTATTTGTCATGATTTCTGCTAGGAGAACCTATGAGGCTTTGCCACCGGGCTTACCGTTTTAGAGGCATTGCTATCCATTGATCACTGAACCCCATTGCCACCAAACCAGAGCGTTGAATACAGAACTTTGGTGGTACCTGCCACAAAGAACTGTGGGAGTTAGTAATATTATTGTTTGATTGTTAACAAACGAAGAAATACATTACATAATGAAGAGACTAGAAAACTTACCCAGTTGTTAAACAGTCAGTTGGAATGCGTTTAGCTTCCAAATCTTATCTCCAACGCAGCAAAGTTGCCATGCAACTAAATCATAACCGAACTCGAAGTCAAGACCTCCCTACTAACTTATTTGCCACCGAACGAAAGCCACAGGGCTTCAACATTACCTTCTCAGCAAAGTCCAAACACTTATACAATATTTTCATAACAAGATTATAGAGATTTGAGGCACAGTGCCATCCACAACCGCCGAGGGTCGAGCCCTATAAACTAGTGGCATGTTGGCCTTCTTCTCCAAAACAAAACCACAAAATGAATGCACGAAGGAAAATTAACGTTAAGGCAAGTCTACCTAGGGTTTACACATTCCAACTACCGAGAACCACAAGATCAATGATCGAGATTGAGTGAGTGAGCTATGATGTAACCAAGACAGAGATACAATCAAATCGTAATCAATGAATACATTTAACTTGCAGAACAGTCGGATGCCATATCACCCAAAGCTGAGCTCATAGCTTAGTTACACATCACTATTCCTTACCTCAATCCTCAAATGAAGACAAACACATAGACACCAGCGTAGCAACCAAAACACCACAACAAGACTGCATTAAATGTTGAAGATCTCACGTAGATTTTAGCCAGAGTCTCGACTGCATAAACATTTAATTCATATCAGATCTCAAGTTATGTGATAGCGAAGGCCTCGGGATTTTAACAACGCCATACAACTACATACAACCGTGTATAAGTTAACAAATATAGGATAGAGGTATAATAATACCATAAACAAAGATATATGATTCAATCCATAAGGTCAATACCATTCACACTAGGAACATAAACCATGTTCCAAAGTGTATATAACACATATATGCAATGCACGCCGAACTATAGAGTTTAAACATTTCATGCCCATATTATTATTTGCGCCATATAACATTTCAACAAAGTTATCAATATAGTTTCCATAGGTTATCCAACTTGGAATCGAAATATAGTTAATACACCAACTATGTATTATAAACCATTACAATGCCATAGTATAACATGGATTATCACAAAGTTAACATTTAAACATTACATTTAAATAGCTAGGCTATTGCTTAAGGTTAGTGTAGAGAGTACTTAACCTTCAAATTATATTGAAAGCTAGGGTTTGACACAAACTCTACTATGTGGTATATTATTATATCAACAGCCTCTCGATTCATATGTGGACGCAATACAAATGGCATCACTAACACTACAAGATTTATTACATTGCACCTGTCATCTCGAGGAGAGTCATTTAATCTATTGATGACACTAGTTTTCATAAAGACCAAACGTGTTACAAATTCAGACAGTTAAATTCGGCTATATTACCACTGATCTCACCAATAGTTACAACGCGTTTAGTGCTTAAACATTGCTATCGACACATGCAATCATAACGATAAAAAGAGGATTCAAGTGGCGAAGTTAAACTGAAGATACATACCATTGACATCTTCAACCACGACAGATTTTACAATTATCTCAAACATAGAGACGACAAACTGAAGCTTACAACTTGTCTTGTAAAAACTAGAATTGCTCTATAACCTTACCTGCAGATCTGCGAAAGAAGAATCCAATGCTTTAGCTTTCAAAGCTAAGTAAACCCAAGGGCACCCGATAGGAACCCCTTCGAAAATATGCAAACAACTTCATCAGTATTGTTACCAGATCCTTACACATAACAAAATAAACATTGTTATGTTGCATCCTGCTTATAACCAAGTACATATCCATGTTTAAAACAATGAAGACAAATTGTAATGAGGCAGTTAGCATTTGTTAGCTAATTATTATTGTTCCGCAGATATAATTTATCTTATATAATAGGCTATAGCAAAAAAAAAATTATTTTGCGATTTTTGGGATGTTACATGTGGTATCAGAGGGCGAATTCAAACTCTAGGCCTGAATGAGGCTCATGCACGCAAACGGAAAAATAAATCAGAAAGATTATGTTACTAACTTTTGTAATTTAATTTCATTTTTTTGCACAGAATAGATTGACTTTTAATTGCAGGTATGGAAATACCGGAGGAATCAGCAGAGGACAGATCTCCTCGAAACGAATGAATTAATCATAATAACACTGAAGGAATTTATGTTGAGTTAAACAACCAGTGTTCTAAAATTTTACGCATTGTGCAGGATTTAAAATCCGAGTTAAAAGATGTTAAAGAAGAAAATGAACAGATCCTGAAGGTGCAGGAAGAGTTACAGCAAAATTTAAAAGGAAACTATCACAGTGATGAAAGAGGCAGAAAATCAAAATTTAGAGCTGATTCTGAAATAATGTCTCACCAACATAAGCATAAGAAAACAAGGAACGATAAAAGGAACAGTTACTAATATTCTAAGTCTGATTCAAGTAATGATGATGTAAATTATGACAGCAGTAACAGTGAGTGCTGCTCTAAAAAGAGAAAACATAAGCATCATGAATAGATTACTGGTGAATTTAAAAAGATTAAGCCACCTACTTTTAATGGCGAAAGTGAGAAAGGTGAGACAACAAAAGCTTAGCTGTCTGGAATGAAAAAGTACTTTAATATTTATGACTACTCTTCTCAATTGAAAGCCAAGATGGCTAATTATAATCTAACCGAAAAGGCAGATATATGGTGGAAGGATCTTAAAATAATCAAGAGTGTAAAAGAAAAAGAAGTAACTTGGACTATGTTTAAAAGTTTGTTTAAAAAGAAGTTCTTGTTTGAACAGTATTTTGAGGATAAATCGAAGGAGTTTTATGATTTAAAGTTGGGTATTATGAACATGAAAGAACTGTGCAACAGGTTCCTTAACTTGCTGAGGTACGTACCCTACATGGTTGAGGAAAAGCCTAAAGTGCAAAGGTTTCTCAGTTGTTTACTGCTTAATATAAAAGATCGTATTGAGTATGATAATCCTTCCACTTTGGAAGAGGCCATGAGGAAGACAAATTTTTGTTTTGACCAAAACAGAAAAAGAGAAGGAACAACTGGCTGGAAGAACAGTAAAAGCAATCAGTATGACTATAAAAAGAAGAATTTTAATGAGAATAGTGGAGGTTTTAAGAAAAATTTTAATAACAAAAATTTTCTTAATAATTATCGGAATAATACATCTCAGAACATTACTGTTGCACGAAATGTACCTAATAATCACAACAATAATAATAATAACAGTAACAACAGGTATGCTGAACATAAAGGACCCATAAAGTGCTATGAATGTGGCAGACCAACAAGAGAGCAGATTGCCCACGCAACGAGAGGACAGCTAACAACATACATACTATGCAAGCAGAACCTACAATTGGAGATATCGCAAGATAAATGCCCAGGATAAATTCAGCATTGGAGAATCGTCAAGCGGACCATTAAACATCCATGGTCGAAATTGAAGGTACGATACAAAACAAGTCTATTTCTATTTATATAGATCTTGGTGCAAATTTAAGTTATATTTCACCTACTTTAGTAAACCGTTGCAAGCTAAAAACATAGAAATTTAATAATGCATGGTTAGTTCAGCTTGCAACAGGAACTAAAAGAAAGGTTACAGATTATGTTTAGAATTGTGAAGTATTTTTAAGTTAGCTGAAAACATAAATTAATCTGAATGTTTTACCCTTAAGTTCATATGATCCGTTAATTGGCATGGATTGGCTTGAATAGCATAGAGTTATATTGAATTGTTATGATAAATCTTTTACTTGTATAAATAATGAAGGTAATTCATAAACAGTAAAAGGAATTCATAGTTAGATTTCAGTAAGGTAGATTTATGCCTTACAAGTGAAGAGAGCTGCTATAAAAATGTTGTAAATTGTTTGTTGTTAAAGTTGTTAATGATGAATGCACATCTAAAGAAGACAAGTTAAAACTAGAGGATATTCCCATCCTTAGGGACTTTTCTGATGTAGTCCCGAAAGAAATTCGAGGATTACCTTCGAAAAAAGAACTTTACTTCACCATTGAGTTAGTACCCGATGCGGTACCAAACTCAAAGGCGTCCTATAGGATGAATATTCTGGAGTTAAATGAGTTAAAGTCTTAGCTGAAAGAATTAATAGATAAAAACTACATAAGGCCCAGTGTGTCCCCTTGGGGAGCACCAATAATATTTGTTAAAAAGAAAGACGGTACCATGCATTTGTGCATTGACTACCGTTAGCTTAATAAAATGCCAATTAAGAATCGGCATCCCTTACCCCGCATAGATGATCTATTTGATCAAGTACGCGGAGCAGAGATATTCACTAAAATTGATCTAAGGTCGGATTATCATCAAGTCCGGATAAAAGATGAGGACATATCAAAACTGCATTCAGAACGCATTATGGACACTATGAGTTCGTAGTTATGCCTTTTTGGTTGACTAACGCACCAGCAGTGTTCATGTGTTTAATGAACAACATTCTGCATAAATATTTGGATAAGTTTGTAGTGGTATTCATTGATGATATCCTGATTTACTCAAAAACTAAAAAAGAGCATGACAAACATCTAAAAATCATTTTACAAGTACTTAGAGATCACCATATTTACGCTAAGTTTAGTAAGTGTGATTTCTATAAAGATAAAATTCAGTATTTGGGTCGTATAATTTCAAAAGATGGTATTTATGTTGATTCTGATAAAATTAAAGCAATTAATGAATGGCATGTCCCAAAAGATGTAACTGATGTACGATCATTCATGGGAATAACGGGGTATTATAGAAAGTTTATTGAAGGGTTCTCTAGAATTGCTAACCCCATCATTTCTTTGCAGAAGAAAGGGAAGAAATTCATATGGGATCAAAAGTGTCAAGACAACTTTAATAAGTTAAAAGAATTGTTAACTACTGCACCCATCTTAAAAATTGCAAATCCTAATAAGGATTTCGTCGTATGCACAGATGCATGCAACAAAGGACTTGGAGGGGTCTTAAGTCAAAAGGGTCATGCAATTGCTTTTGAGTCAAGGAAGTTAAAAATACATGAACAGAATTATGCAACGTATAATCTTGAGTTGGCAGCCGTGATACATGCTTTAAAGATGTGGCGCCATCACTTGATCGGAAGAAAATTCATTTTAATGACTGATAATAAGGGGTTAAAGTATTTATTGGATCAAACAAATCTTAACACAAGGCTAGCTAGGTGGTTAGCTTTCCTTAGCGAGTACGATTTTGAGATCCATCACATTAATGGAAAGGAAAATAAGGTTGCTGATGCGTTGAACAGAAATGGTAGATTCAGTTTTGTAGCAACAATTCGTACTTTTAAAACTAATCTGGAAAATCAGATGGAAGCAGGAATTAAGCAAGACGAAAATTACCAAAAATTACATGACAAAGTGGCTGAAAATTCATCTGAAAATGTTATAACATATTACTGTATTAATGAAAAAGGCTTCTTAACTTACAAAAACAGAATTTATGTGCCTAATTTTTCGAAGGTTAAGTTGCCGATTTTAGATGAAGTTCACAAGAGTCCTTATTCAAGGCATCTTGGTTATCAGAAAATGATAACTATGTTAAGAAATGAGTACTTTTGGCCCAACATGAAAAGTGAAGTTGCTGAATATATAGCTAGATGTTTTCACTGTCAGATTATTAAAGCTGAACATCAACATCCAGCTTGGCTATTGCATCCCTTACCAATTTCAGAATGGAAATGGGAGATCATAAGCATTGACTTAATTATAGGTTTGTCTAAAAATCAGAAGTAGAATGACTCAATTATGGTTGTTGTTGATAAACTTAGTAAAGCTGCTCATCTTATTCCTGTTAAAACTACTTTCAAGTCTTCTAACATTGCAGATATTTTCATGAAACAAATGATTTGCTTGCATGGAATTCCAAAGGTAATTATTTCAGACCGAGACTCTAAGTTCACTAGCAACTTTTGGACAACACTGTTTAAACGATTAAATACTAAGTTAAATTTCAACACTTCTTTCCATCCACAAACTGATGGTCATAGAGAAAGAGTAAATCAGATTTTGGAAAATATGTTAAGATTATATGTTAAAAATCAGCCATCTAAGTGGGGAGATTATTTGCAATTGGCAAAATTTGCTTACAATAATAATTATCAAGCATCAACTAAGTTAAGTCCATTTGAAATTTTGTATGGAAGAAAATGTTGTACTCAAATTTCATGGGATAATCCTGTAGATAGATTGATGTTAGGACCGGATCTATTGAAAGAAATGGAACTAACCGTGAAATAGGTTCAAGGTAACTTAAAATTTGCCCAAGACCGATAGAAAAGCTATGCTGATTTGAAAAGCACAGAAAGAGAATTTCAGGTAGGAGACCATGTTTTCATAAAGTTAAATCCCAAGAAAAGTTCTTTGAAGCTTGGAAGTTGTGCTGAATTAGAACCGAGGTATTGCGGACCATTTGAAATCCTATCAAGGATAGGAGCTGTTGTATATCAATTGGCATTGGCATACAATTTAAAAATCCACAATGTTTTTGACGTTTCTGTTTTAAAGAAGTATGTGCCCGATACTACTCATGTGTTGAATTGGAATGGCATACAGGTGGAACCAGACTGTATTCTAGACCGGAGGGAAATTATGCTTCGAAATCGCACAATAGGGCAGGTAAAGGTGCAATGGAAGAACCTTAGCCCTGATGAAGCTACTTGCGAACTAGAAAGTAATATGCGGGCAACATATTTAGTTCTGTTCCATGAGGAACTTGATGATGAATAAGCAACATCGAGGACGATGTTGAGCTTAAGAGGGGGTGTTTGTAACATACCCTTCAAGCTAGAAAACATTTTCTGTTTAGAAACATTATGATAACTTTTATTGTAAAGTTTATATTGGACAGGTGTCCAAGGATGATTGTAATTTGTACAATATATTATTATTTCATAAATAAAATAGGAGACAAACACCTAAGAGGATTGTTGAAAGAGTGGTTACTGATCCACTAGGTGGAATGGAATCTGGGGTAGAAGGCAATGGAAAAGTGGCAGCATCATGATGCAACTAACTAGCTCTTGGTATGGGACAACTCCATTGAAATGTGGTCATAGTGCCTTGAAAGATGGGATTGGAGCTTGATGTTCATTTATTCCAAACTAACCACTAAAAGACCTAGGCAGTCTATATAATAGCCATCAAATATTGAACTGAGGTTCATCACTTTTCCTGACGAGGAAATTTACCTTGGGGTTTTGCTGTGTTTGCACCCAAGAGATTTGATGAGGGGATATGCTGTTGTTGATCATGTTGTGAGTCTGCCAAACTCTTATTGCGTTTGGGAGGTTGATGCTGAGTGGAGAAGGCATTTTTCAGGAGGTTGATACCTAGTGGAGAAGGTATTTTTGAGTGCCTTGCTTCTACACAGCTTCCGCCCACTTAATGGATCTGTAAGCAGGCTCGACGGTTCATTAGAAGTCAGCAGTTGAGCTGCTTCTTCTGAAGCAGGCTGGGAGGAACAGGCTTCCTTGGGTGTTTGTCGTCCTATCGTCAGTTACAGGTTCTATTGTCTTATCTGTTTTATTTTTAAGTTTTGTTATATATTTTGCATATTATAGTTATGATGTTTAATAAATTTTCACTGTTTAATTTATAAGTTATTTCACTTTCCTGTATAAGTTAATAATTCTGTATAAATATGAAATTATTGAATAAAATCATTTCTATATTTTTCCCCATGCAAAAAGGAATAACATCGTACTCTAGTACAGAAACAGATTAAGAAAGATAAGATATGATAAGCAAACTGCCATGATGATAGAAGTAACATTTTATATGTTCTATTAAAATTATTTGTTGTTATCAATTAGCATTATCTACTGTATTTTACTCACAGCACTATTTTTATTTCCATTGTTTTCATTTTTGTTTTCCAAATGTTTATTTTCAAAAGAATAACTATAGTTTTCTATTGTTATCATTATTGTACATATAGGATAGATAGACAAACAAGAAGCATCATATTACCAACTTAGGGTTTGTAAATTTACATTTAAATTCTTTAAAAGTTTACTCTTATTACTAATATTCCTATTACTGCACACAAAGAATAGTTAAGCAAACAAAATCTTTTATCATATAGCTAGGGTTTAATGTTTTTCTTTTTACATGCACATATAATCATAAACACACAAATGAAATGCTGTTACAGAATCGAGCTAGATGAACAAGATCTCTGTCATTTTCTTATTTTTACTCACAGTAGACAAATCAAGTATGGTTTTACATCAAAAATCATTACTATAGTTCAAACTTATTGATTTCCAATATCAATTCAAAGTTTAAGATATTTCAATAACTATAGGAGCAAAGTCAAATAGAAAACACAAATTCCATTTGATGCCAAACCTATCAACAGTCATCATCGTTCCATCTAATCTAAACTTAACCACAACCCTAAACGCTGACATGTTTATAATTGTACTACTTAAACATTTACACAGTCGAAGGTGAGGCATTTGGCCAAAGCTTGTCACATTTTATCAACACATAAACATTGAATTAATAAACGGTAGCTTTGATTTCTTCATACACATTTCGTAAAACGATTTCTTTTTAAACATTCCTAAGCTCACAGTCCAGAACGGAGCACATTAGCACAGGTAAGAGTCAAACCTAGTTTGCATACACATTATCAGTTTACAAAAGACTGTTTAAACATGACTCATTTCCATTTCTTCAATCAATGAGTGATAAGTTTCAAACACGGGCCAAGCCCCAACACTTAAACACGAAAGTAACCATGGTCATATAAGTTCTACAAAAGGATATTTTATTATCACTTAAACAGAGTTTGAAACCCAAATCAAAACAAAGGATCGTTTCCAAGATCGAAATCCTGAACTCAAACTCTATACAAATACTAGTTATTACATCGACTCTATAAACTAAAACAACAACTCAGGGTACTGCAACCACAATTTTCAGATTGATGATACGACTGTTTGTCATGATTTCTGCCACGAGAACCTACGAGGGTTTGCCACCGGGCTTACCATTTTAGCTGCATTGCTATCCATTGATCAACGAACCCCATTTCCACCAAACCAAAGCGTTGAATACAGAACTTTGGCGTTTCCTTCCACAAAGAACTGTGGGAGTTAGTAATATTATCATTTGACTGTTAACAAACGAAGAAATACATTACATAACAAAGAGACTAGAAAACTTATCCAGTTGTTAAACATTCAGTTGGACTGCGTTTAGCTTCCAAATCTTTTCTCCAACGCGGCAAAGTTGCCATGCAACTAAATCATAACCGAACTCGAAGTCAAGACCTCCCTACTAACTTATTTGCCACCAAAAGAAAGCCACAGGGCTTCAACATTACCTTCTCAACAAAGTCCAAACACTTATACAATATTTTCATAACAAGATTAAAAAGATTTGAGGCACAGTGCCATCCACAACCACCCAAGGTCGAGCCCTTGTAGCTAGGGTTTTACCCCTAGCTTGTGCAAATGAGCACCTACTAAGGAGAAGGGACTCCTTAGTAGCAGTTCAGTAAATGTAATTTATTAAGCTAAAACAGAAATGTAAACTATTCTAAAACATGAGCATGAAACATAAACAACAAAATGTAGATAATGGTTTTGTATTGATATTACCTCCAATGTGGAGGTTGGTGAAGCTCTTGCAATGTCCAAGAGGGTTGCTCCAAGCTCCAATGTGCTCCTTCTCTTTCTCCAATGGTGGGAATGGGCCAAAAGGGGCTCTCAAGGTGAAAGTAGCTCAAGGGTGAGCTAGGGTTTCAAGAGAGATTTTGGCAGAGTAAGGGTATACTTGATTGTGGATGTGGAATAAGGGGTCTCCATCATCTATTTATAGTTTTTTGGTGGTGGAGTGCTGGCCCATGGTTTTGGGAACCATATGGTTTAGGGCAGCTGTATAGGGTTTTTTCCTCCTTTTCCTCATTATTTTATATTTTTTATCCCCTTTTTAGCGGGATTTTGCTATTTTTGGAGGAAAAGGGAGTTTTTTAGCCTTTTTTAGGCTTTTTTGATGGTTTTGTGGCCTTTTGGAGGCATTTTAGGCCTTTTGGAGGCATTTTAGGCCTTTTGGAGGCTTTTTAGTGGGATTTTTAGGGTTTTTAAGGGAAATATGGTAGAAAAATGGACAAATGAGCCATGTAATGAGGTAGATGAGGTAGTGAACACTTTTTGGGTGTTAACAGCCCTGTAAACCAGCAGCCTGTCGGCATTCTTCTCCAAAACAAAACCACAAAATGAATGCACAAAGGCAAATTAACGTTAAGGCAAGTCTACCAAGGGTTTACACATTCCAACTACCGAGAACCACAAGATCAACGATCAAGATTGAGCCAGCAAGCTATGATGTAACCAAGACAGAGATACAATCAAATCGTAATCAATGACTACATTTAACTTGCAGAACAGTTGGATGCCATATCACCCAAAGCTGATCTCACAGCTTGGTTAGACATCACTATTCCTTACCACGATCATCACATGAAGACAGACACATAGATGCCAGCGTAGCAACCACAACACCACAACAGGATCGCATTAAATGCTGAAGATCTCACGTAGATTTTAGCTAGAGTCTCGACTGCATAAACATTCAATTCATATCAGAGCTCAAGTTATGTGATAGCGAAGTCCTCGGGATTTTAACAACGCCATACAACTACATACAACCATGTATAAGTTAACAAACATAGGATAGAGGTATAATAATACCATAAACAAAGATATATGATTCAATCCATAAGGTCAATACCATTCACGCTAGGAAC
Source organism: Larix kaempferi (assembly GCA_027924585.1). Taxonomy (NCBI): domain Eukaryota; kingdom Viridiplantae; phylum Streptophyta; class Pinopsida; order Pinales; family Pinaceae; genus Larix; species Larix kaempferi. The sequence goes on from BSBM01000096.1 coordinate 37,807,440, forward strand.
ATAAACCCTGTTCCAAAGTTTATATAACACATATATGCAATGCACGCTGAACTATAGAGTTTAAACATTTCATGCCCATATTATTATTCACGCCATATAACATTTCAACAAAGTTATCAATATAGTTTCCATAGGTTATCCAACTTGGAATCGAAATATAGTTAATACACCAACTATGTATTATAAACCATTACAATGCCATAGTATAACATGGATTATCACAAAGTTAACATTTAAACATTACATTTAAATAGCTAGGCTATTGCTTAAGGTTAGTGTAGAGAGTACTTAACCTTCAAATTATATTGAAAGTAGGGTTTGACACAAACTCTACTATGTGGTATCTATTATATCAACAGCCTCTCGATTCATATGTGGACGCAATACAAACGGTGTCACTAACACTACAAGATTTATTACATTGCAGCTGTCATCTCCAGGAGAGTCATTTAATCTATTGATGACACTAGTTTTCATAAAGACCAAAAGTGTTACAAATTCAGACGGTTAAATTCGGCTATATTACCACTAATCTCACCAATAGTTACAACGAGTTTAGTGCTTAAATATATTTCTTTCGACACATGCAATCATAACCATAAAAGACGATTCAAATGGCGAAGTTAAACGGAAGATACATACCATTGAATTCCATACTTATTAACTCCCACTTCTATTCCGGAATGGGTAAAGGTTGAAGTAATCCGGAGGGGTGTTGATGTTCTGCTTTGACCAACTGGCATTCCTGACATTTCGCGATGAACAATGCGATGTCAGCTTTCAACTTAGGCCAAAATTAATGTTTCTTTACGGCCGATATCATCTTTTGATATCCGGGGTGCCCTGAATAGGGTTTCTGGTGAAATTCGGTGAGAATGTTTGGTCTAATGTCTCCACTCTCTAGGACGTAAAGTTTGTCTTTAGACCACAGTAGTCATGATTCATCTATCTTATACTCTTTCTGTTGTTGAAAGAGTCTGTCTTCTTGAATATTTGCAAGGATTTTTGTATAGTAACGGTCGCTCTTACATGCCATTCAAATTCTGTCGTGTAAGTCTGAGTCGGTTTGGCTCACTGTGACCTCGTAAAGCATATGTGCTCGATGGCTTAAGGCATCCACAATCTTGTTTTGCTTGCATTTTATATGCTTTAGTTCGAAATGGTACTCACTAAGGAAGGCTAACCACCTGGCCTTCCTAGAATTTAGATCGAGTTGATCGAAAAGGTATTTCAAGCTCATGTTATCAGTCATAAATAAGAATTTCTTTCCCATGAGATAATGTCGCCACATCTTAAGAGCATGGATGATGGCGGCTAGTTCGAGGTCATGAGTAGGGTAGTTCTGCTCATGCTCTTTCAGTTTCCTTGATTCGTAGCATATGGAAAAATTATATTGCATAAGGACTCCCCCGAGTCCTTCCTTGCTTGCATCTGTGCAAATGACGAAATCCCCATTGGGATCCGCGATACGCAGAATTGGTGCACTAACCAGTAGTTGCTTCAGCTTTTGAAAGCTTTCTTCACACTTCGCGATCCAAATAAATTTGTTTGCTTTTTTCTGTAAGGCGGTCATGGGACATGCAATACGTGAGAAGTTCTCAATGAAATTCCGATAGTAACCGGCCAGACCTAAGAATGATCTTATGACAAAAACACATGTAGGTGTGGGCCATTCCTCGATGGCCTTGAACTTTTCAAGGTCGATGGCTATTCCCTTCTCGGAAATGATGTGTCAGGTAAGTATTGGATCTGGGGTTTGTAGAAATCGCACTTACTAAAGTTGGCGTAAAGTTGGTGTTCCCGTAATATACATAAAATAATACGGAGGTGTTCCTCATGTTCTACTTCGTTCTTGGAATAGATCAAAACGTCGTCAATAAAGACTAAGACGAACTTGTCGAGGTAGTTACTAAAGATACTGTTCATCATGTACATAAAGTTGGCTGGTGTGTTTGTCAACGCAAAGGGTATCACTATGAATTCGTAGTGGCCGTAATGGGTTCAAAATGTGGTCTTGTGGATTTCCTCATCACAGATCCTTACCTGGTGGTATCCGGATCGCAAGTCAATTTTTGAGAAGATCTTTGCTCCACCGACTTGGTCAAACAAGTTGTCGATTCTAGGGACTGGATAATAGTTCTTAATGGTCATCTTGTTGAGTTGGCGGTAATCGATGCACATCTGCATCGTTCTGTCTTTCTTCTTGACGAAGAGTATCGGTGCACCCCAAGGAGACACACTTGGTCGAATGTACCCTTTATCTATTAACTCTTGTAACTGAAGCTTGAGCTCCATCAATTCTGGTGTGCTCATGCGGTACGGGGCTTTGGAGGCCGGTACTGACCCGAGTGTTAGCTTGATGGAGAATTCTAAGTCTCGTCTGGATGGTAATCCTGGTATTTCCTCGGGAAATACATCCTTAAATTCTATGAGAACTGGGAAGTCCTTGATCTTTTGTTCATTTTTAGTTTCTAAGTTTCGTATGTTAACAACAAAGAGCTTACAGCCCTTCCTGATGCATTTCTTTGCTTGTAATGCAGAATTATGTCTTATAGACACTTTCCTAGGGATATCCTGAATCGTCTCCTGATTCCCTTTGTCATTCCTGCAGAGTAGGGTTTTGTTTGCGCAGTCTAGTAGGACATGGTGTTCTTCTAGCCAATCCATGCCTATAAGTACATCATATGATCCTAGGGGTAGAATATTTAATTCTAACCTAGTTGGAAAACCGTTTAAGTCTATCTCACAAGTTTTAATTGACTCAGAGACCCTTCATTTTGTACCAGTGGCTAGTTATACCAGCCACGGTTTCCCATGATGTTCTCAGTTCAACTTACAGGTACCCACTATCTTAGGGGAGATATAACTCCGGCAAGTGCCAGGATTTATGAGAACTAAAATGGCATTGTTAGAGATCTTACCCTCAACTTCCACCATGGTGGCTTGGTGATTTGCCTGTTGGCCATCAGTTGCGGCATAAATCCTAGGTGTCTTTTCCATGTCCCCTACTGTCGGCTCTATTTGGATGTCGTGTAAAACTCCATCCGTTTTTCTGGGGTATTCTCTATAGTAGTGGGGCCCTTGGCATTTCCAGCAAGAAACAGTGGGTGGGACAGATTTGGTCCCTTTGTTGAATGCTGGTCTGTTGACAGGTGGTGGGGGTGCACTTGGTCGTGTTTGAGGTCGGTTGAAGCCTCTATTAGGTGGAAAACTGTTGTTGTGTTTTCGGAAGGATGGGGGTCTAAAACCTGGTATGCGGTTGTCTGAGAAGGTTCTGAACCTGTCTCTATTCCGGTTGATGCTGTCATTCCTTGGATGTCCATGCTCATAACACAACCTTGCTTTATGTAGGGTTATATCCAGGATTTTGGGCATGTCAAATTCTATCTTCTCTCTAAAGTTTGGTGGCAGCCCAGCCAAGAACTACTGAATCTCTACCTTCTCATCCTTAATATAAGGTACATAGTGCATCAATTCTAAGAACCAGTTTATGAATGCTTCCATAGTCAGGGAGCCCATTTTTAACTCATGGAGTTCTTTTATTTTATTGTCAAAGAACCTTTCAAACATATACTTGTCCTAGAATATTCGGCTGAAAGTATCACAGGTTATGTCTCTCAGTTCTTGTCCCTTGGTGTGTTTCAAGTCCTTCCACCATCTGGAAGCTTTATCATTTAGGTTGTATATGGCTAGTCAGGATTGCATTTGACTGGAGTAATTATGAACTTTGAAGTATTTATTCATCCCTAACAACAATTCTTCAGCCTTTTCCCCTGAGTTGATCTCTCCATCATAAGTTGTGGCTTTTATCTTTCTGAACTCTCCTTGCAAACTGTCATCACTCTTCCTCCTCCACTTGCAAGGAGTTGGGGAACCATTGTCATTGGAACAACTCTTACAGTCCTCTTCCATTGGTTCTGATTTGTGTCTTTCCTGTTCCTCTATCTTGTAACTGGCTGCTTTCCTCCCGTCACAGTTTCCTGTTTTAAGAGTGTCGACTGAAAGAGTAGGATTTTCATGGGGTTTTTCCCCTATTAAGATTTGGAGTAAGGCTTCATTTATAGCCTGTTGTTCTCTTCTTTCTTGCATATTCTCATCTCTGAAACTCTGGAATTCTGCCTGTAGATTCTGCATGGATTTCATTAAATCCGAGTTGAGTTCCACCACAATTTCTTGCTCTTGTGGTGGAGAATTTAGTGTTTTCCTGTATACTACTGCCCTGTTCATCATTCATTTCTCAGACATTGACTATTCCTGGCATGTTATATAGCATAGAGAACATAAATTTATGTTAGTTTATTTATAAAAGAAAATAGAATGTAAATGTATGTTTCTTCATGTTGAGAGTCTGCAGCGGATGTTTGTAATGAGACCAATAGGTCACTTAGTTTTTGTAATTGGGCTCTAATACCACTTGTAACGTCCCTAAAAATGGTAAAATAAAAAAAAAACTTTCTAAAGCTGTAATTCATTAAACTAGAATGGATGATAAGCAAGTTAACTTTAGTACTGATAACAACTTGCTAAACTGGAAAATAAGATGTGACAGTCAAAGGCCTTGAGTCCTGAGGTTACAAGTTCCTACTATTTGATATTATTACTGTTTGCGGAAGTGTGAAGAAAAGAGTGGTGATGGAACTTTATTATAACAATACAAGTACTTTGAATGTTATAATACCAATCCCTTCCTATTACTTCAATGGTTTATGATCACACTTATGAATAATTTAACTAATACTTCAGGTATGATGGACCTTTGTTGGTGGCTGTTGAGGCCTATGATGAGATGCTTGGTTTCTTGAGGGGAAGCATGTCCTTGGAAGAGCTACCAAGACGTAGGGTAAATAAATGGAGGCTCTGGGACTACTTAGCGTTGTTGCTAATGCACTTGCGTACTTTTGGTTTAACGGTATATCTATCAGACATCTGTTGGAATGTCTAGTTCAACCCCTTAATCAATATTTAAGTCTTGAGTTTACGCACTTTGAAGAGTGTCACTCTTTTGTGATATGCCTTGGTTGAAGTATAAGGGGAACGTGATACTTATACTACTTATTCCCCTTTGTATAAATGTGTTGACTCTAGGTTGAGTTCATGGTCCTCATAATAATTAAATGGGAAAGTTGCACATAAATGAATGGTCCTAAACTATGGAGCGATGGTTTGATAGGAAAATAATGGTGGTAGGTTTTAGAATTGAATGCGCCTCTACGAATGCACTTGGCTATACTGCCGGCTGTGGCAGAGGTTTTACTCTAAGGTACTTCACCAACGAAGGGAAAAATCGTGGTTCATTTCCCCTGGTCTACTATAGGTGTGAAGAAGGTTTCGTAGATGTTCTGGAAAAGGCTCATGGAGGGCAATCCATATGGGGAAAATGATGGCGATTGTAACACCCTGATGTAATTTCTTCTCTGGTTTGTTTCCCTCACTACTGCAATTTCCAAGTAGATAACTCGATACATAAAAGTTTCAATGCTTGACCTTGTTTATCGTGGTTGGTTGTAGGTGGTGACTGGTTCTTCTATCCTGTGTGGCCAGTGCTCCACGATGGTGAGTTTCAAATTGGTAAGTCCAGATACTGCCATCTTTGAGTTCTTCCTCTCGTCTCTGTGGGGGTGTTACTATTGGTATTTAATTATGGAGGACCTGGTGTGCCCATTTGGGTTTCCTGCTATGATTTGTTGGTCCCTTGGGTCGCCGTTGGTTAGACCACTGTGAGATTTGTCTGTTGGTTGCTTTGATACTGGAGGGTTTGGTAAACCACTCGATATGGTGTTCTGGTAGAGATTGTAACTATTCTTTTTGGAAAAAGTAATGTAAATCGATTTGTGTAACAGAAAAACGATAAATTGTATGAACTATGGTTATTTTGTGTACAGTCTAGTCTCTGCGCTTTTCTAATGGAAAACGTAGTTTGTTGATGTAATTGCAACCTCTCAACAGGGGTGTGAGGATTTTGTAACTGTAATAACACTTCTTGATTTATATCGTAGTTTTTCTTCTGGTATAGTTTACTACTGCACCTATCATGATTTCTTTGTCTCTGCATTAGTTTGCTAGTGGCGTTGAAATGCCGTATGGTTTCTTTTTCGATTCTCATAGCTAAAGTGGATTTGTAAGTGCTAGGTTATGAATTCCTCAGTCTTGGTATTCGTTGAAGATTAATGCTTAATGTGTCTGAATGCTCATATGAATCTTTAAAACATTCGGGTTTATCTACTGTGTTTTCTAGTAGACTGAAAGTATAGATGGATTCGATCCTTTATTTGCAGAAAGGTAACGTTGGTGTTTTCTACAGGTAGCAAAAACGCATGGGTAATGATAGTGAAAGTTCATGTAGCTATTGTTTTATTTAATGACTATGAGTTCAATGAGATTTGAGCTTGTGACGACTTCTGGAAGAACAAAAAAGTAATGAGAACTAAAATGTATGAGTAGCGCACTGTTTTGGTTGTATATCTTGATGTGGGTAGAAAACTTCTATGTTTCATTTTTTTTTGTTTTAATGCCTAGCTAACTGGCTACAAACTTGGTTTTTCTTTATGTTTATGTAGAAAGATAAATCCTACTTTTGAAAGATCAACTATTCTTGTTTTCTGTTTTAAAGATTGAAGACCAAGGTAAAAGAATATGATAGGTTTAAGATGGTCTATGTAAAAGAAAATACTACTTTTGACAATCGAAGTGATACTCCCTAAACATGATAAAAGATTTTAGAAATCGAATAGGAAATAATGATACTCTATTGATAGATGATTCAATCAAATACTAAATTAAATTTCAAAAGGAAAACGAAAGATCTTTAATATGGAAGCTAGTATAGGTTTTCTAGCAAAGACTAGCTTCAGCTAGGACTGCTAGATCTTCCTTTGGTTTTGGGGCAGAACTCAAATTTGATAATGAGGAAATTGATGACTAACTTTACAATAACAGAAATCTAGAAACATTAAATAACTCATAACTAGCAGCTTGAATACTTGGCGTCTCCTCGTAGAAAAACCTAGCTGCTTGGTCCTTGACTCCTTCCTGTAGCAACCTGCACACTCAACAATTATTAATGCAAAATCTGTGAGGATGAATGCTCCTGACTGGATGATGTTGGGGTTACCATGTTCCTCTCAACCATGATGCTACAACCATTCTTGGTTCTGTATGGATCCCCTCGAGATGGATTCCAACATGCAAAAGAGGCAGAGGTCCTTAAGCTATAGCTAGTTCAGTTCTGGTATGTTTGAGCAAGATTGCTTCAGTTTCTTGGAGCAGAAGAACTCTCTTTAATTACCATAAGAAAATGATAATAAAAAAGATAGGTGATCCCCAAAAAACTTGGGGTCTTCCCTCTTAAGTAGGAAAATGTTGAGTTAGGGCTATTGAAGTAAATAGTTTCTTTAAACTCCATAATTTAATAATTAAAAGATAATATTTAATTAAATGTTTAGTCATCTTGAGTTAGGACTTTCTCCACTTTATGACCATAAGTCAAATTGATTTCAGCTCTCAATAATAATTATATTAATAATAATTATCATGATAATAATAATAATGTTTCAGTTACTATTGGTACAACTTCACTAATGTTTTACATAATGCATATGTCATAAATATATTAAATAATGACAACATTATTAATAAGGCTCTTTTAATAATAACATTAACCCGGAGGCCTTTATGCATGCTAGTCATAAAATACCTTAACTATTGGTAATTATCTTTTATTAGATTATGTATGTATCTTCAAGTGATACTGCTTTTAATCTTTTAAGGACAAGGACCAATTCTTAGGATGGTCTCGGTAAGCTTGGCTAGGTACCTCTAGTCTCTCTCTCTTTTGCATGTCAGATTCCCTCGTTCAACACGGTAGTTCCCACAGTATTTGATGATGGATAGAAAAATGATTCATTTACTCAATTAAATAACTGTGATGAAGGTGCTCTTCAGAGTCTTTCCGACTCAAGACTTTGAAACTCAGTAACCCCAAGTGCTCTTAAGAACCATTTAACTCAACACTCCCACATGGGTGTTACTCTAGTGCAATTCCAGAGTGTCTGCTCAACACTAGTGCTAGAATGTGGTTGTGAGGCACATCTAGAATCTTTAAATTGCCTCAGATTCGATATTCTTTTATCAAGATTGGAGTGCTCCAGGGTTTATGCCCAACACTCAATGTACATCAGGGCTTACTCCTAGTACATCATATTTCCTCTAGGTACATTGAGGCTTTTTCCCAATATGTAGGTAATCTGTGTGTTTCTGAGTCCACACTCAACACACTATATAAGTCCATTATGTCATTCACATCACTGCACCGTATGTAAGAAAAAGGGTCATTTCAATATATTAGGGTTTTGTGCCCACATCAAATAATAATCAGAATCATTGGGGCTTTCTGGCCCAACATATAAACAAATAAAGAAATTTAGTCAGGGTCCATGACCAATATGTGAGTCTACAAAAGATTAAATCATATGTACTAGGGCTTATTCCCAAAAAGCAGAATGAATCATAGGTGCTGGGGCCGTGGCCCAATATAAAATCATAAAATAGTCAGTCCAAAATTCGGGATATTACATTCCTCCCCGCTTAGAACAACACCATCCCGATGTTTCTAGGGACTAGAAATGAAGTCATGAAACAAGGTGGGGTATGCCTCTTTCATGGTGGCCTCATTCTCCCAAGTAGCCTCATCTTGTCCAAAGTGCTTCCATTTCACTTTGAGTTGACCAATGGTCCTCCTCCTAAGCTGGACCTCTCTCTTGTCCAGAATGTGGAGTGGTTCTGGCGTGAACTCCCCTTCGGGATCCACCTGTAATAAGGACCAATCAATAACATGTTTATTATCGTATACATATTTATTTAATAATGAAGCATGAAAAAACATTATGAAATTTTATATGAGCTGGTAAGGCTAACTCATAAGTTACTGGGCCCTTCTTGGCCAGTATTTCAACAGGTCAATAAAACCTTGGGGCTAGTTTACCGCAACGTCCTAAGCTCAACAAGCTTCGTTTTGCTTTTATTTTTAGAAACACATGTTCATCGACTTGGTAGTCTTTATCCTTTATTTTCTTGTCCGCATAACTCTTTTGGTGGTCTTGTGCTTCTTTTAAGTTTAGTTGCACCTTGGAGACTAGTTGTTCCAAGTCTCTTAGTAAGTCAGGACCTAACATAAGTCTGTCTACCGGACTGTCCCAAGTCACGGGGGTCCGACACTTTCGACTATAGAGAACCTCGAAAGGGCTCATTTTGGCTGAGGTTTGATAAACGTTGTTGTACGTGAATTCTGCGAGGTGTAGATAATCTTCCCACTTAGTGGGATTGTTCATGACATACATTCTCAGCATGTCCTCAAGAATTTGGTTTACTTGTTCCGTTTGTCCATCGGTTTGGGGATGGTACGCGGTACTAAATTTTAATTGGGTTTCCAAACCTGAGAATAATGCTCTCCAGAAGTTGCTAGTGAACTTTGTGTCTCGATCAGAAATAATTGCTTTGGGTATCCCGTGCAATCAAAAGATAACCTTTAAGAATATTTCTGCGATGGGAACTGCTTTGTAGGTGGATTTTACTGGTATAAAGTGGGTTGATTTCGACAGCTTGTCTACCACCACAAAGATGGAGTCATTTAGTTTCTTACTCTTGGGTAAGCCTATAATGAAGTCCATACTTATTACCTCCACCTTCCATTCCGGAATGGGTAAAGGTTGAAGTAATCCGGAGGGGTGTTGATGTTCTGCTTTGACCAACTGGCATTCCTGACATTTCGCGATGAACAGTGCGATGTCAGCTTTCAGCTTAGGCCAAAATTAATGTTTCTTTACGGCCGATATCATCTTTTGATATCTGGGGTGCCCTAAATAGGGTTTGTGGTGAAATTCGGTGAGAATGTTTGGTCTAATGTCTCCATTCTCTGGGATGTAAAGTTTGTCTTAAAACCACAGTAGTCCTAATTCATCTATCTTATAATCTTTCTGTTGTTGAAAGAGTCTGTCTTCCTGAATATTTGCAAGGATTTTTGTATAATAACGGTTGCTCTTACATGCCATTCAAATTCTGTCGTGTAAGTCTGAGTCGGTTTGGCTCACTGTGACCTCGTAAAGCATATGTGCTCGATGGCTTAAGGCATCCACAATCTTGTTTTCCTTTCCTTTTATATGCTTTAGTTCAAAATGGTACTCATTAAGGAAGGATAACAACCTAGCCTGCCTGGAATTTAGATCGGGTTGATCGAAAAGGTATTTCAAGCTTATGTTATCAGTCATCAATAAGAATTTCTTTCCTGTGACATAATGTCGCCACATCTTTGTTAAATTTTTAGTATTAAATTACAATACTATAGGATCTTTGCTGAGAGAATAACATCTACAGTATATCAATGCATGACAATCATAATATGACAAGCATCACAAGCATCACAAGAATCAAAAGCATAGAGACAAGAGACACAAAGTTTCCGTGGGGAAAACCCTAAGGTGAAAAACCCCACAACTTCCTCAGAGATAGAGAGAGCAATGGCTCAACCAAAATACAACCAAATAACACTGAGATAGTCTCCTAGCAGATGATCCTCCTCCTCCTCACTAGTGCGCCACTTTTCAGAGAGAGAGATAGTTACTTTTCCGAGTGAGTAAAATAGAGATCTCCTATCTCTATTTATACTCACCTTTTTGTCCAGTGACCTACTGGGGCCGACTTGTCTACTTGGATACATCCACATTATATTATATATTAATTAGGGCCGACCCCATAAGGTGGTCTAATAACCCATCGGCAAGTACACACACTTGCGACACTTGTCAATCCACATGACGACACTTCCTTATAGAGGAATAACACATCTCTTATAAGGGTACAATAAATATATATATAATACACAGATGAAATACATTCTGAAGTTACATATACATCAACACTCCCTCTTAACTAGGAAGGTATTTCTCGACACAGATCTGCTAGACAAGTCTTCTTCTCTGGATCATCGTCATCGATGCATCGTCATCATCATCGTCACTGCTGCTACTATCTCAACCAATCTCTGACTCTACTCGTCATATGAATTTCTACATAGCCAGTCCTTTTTCATACTGGATGTAGGCCCACCACCTGCAGGTCTTCGTCATCACTGGCCATACTGTGGAATCCTCAGGACTTATTACGTGCGTCACAAAACCTTGAAAGAGCATCCCAGGATGTTACGGGTACACAACTCCGACCTGTAGGATCTCCCAGGGCGCTATTACATGTGACCCCACCACAACACCTCGAAAGAGCATCTCAGGATGTTACGGGTACACAACTCCGACCTGAAATCTCCCAGGGCACAAATTACATGTGGTCCACCACAAAACCTAGCAAGAGCATCTCAGGATGTTACGGGTACACAACTCCGACCTGAAATCTCCCAGGGCACAAATTACATGTGGTCATGGAAATACCTCGCAAGAGCATCTCAGGATGTTACGGGTACACAACTCCGACCTGAAATCTCCCAGGGCCCAAATTACATGCCATAGGACAAAACCTCGCAAGAGCATCTCAGGATGTTACGGGTACAAAACTCCAACTTGAGATCTCCCAGGGTGCTATTACATGTCCTCCCAGAGCAATGTCTCGAAAGAGCATCCCAGGCTGTTACGGGTACACAACTCCGACCTATAGGATCTCCCAGACATACTCATCTACACAACCTGATCCACGGCCATAGAGTATCAACCTGATACTCACCATACATCATCCTGATGTACTCATGATCGTCCTGATCATCATCACTACAACGTCCTGCTGCATGTCATCTGGAGCAACATCCTGAAGCTCATCATCCATGATCATCCTGATCATCACTGCAACATCCTGCTGCATGTCATCTGGAGCAACATCCTGAAGCTCATCATCCATGATCATCCTGATCATCACTGCAACATCCCGCTGCATGTCATCTGGAGAAACATCCTGAAGCTCATCATCCATGATCATCCTGATCATCACTGCAACATCCTGCTGCATGTCATCTAGAGCAACATCCTAAAGCTCATCATCCATGATCATCCTGATCATCAATGCATCCACCTGATGCATACCAAGTATCTACCTGATACATATCATCATACATGATCCACCTGATCATCAATGCATCCACCTGATGCATACCAAGTATCTACCTGATACATATCATCATACATGATCCACCTGATCATCAATGCATCCACCTGATGCATACCAAGTATCTACCTGATACATGATACATATCACCATACATGATCCACCTGATCATACAATGTATCCACCTGATACATATACAGATACATGGTCCAAGCATCCAACATGATGCACATACATACATAAATGATCCACCTGATCATATCCAGCATCCAACATGATGCATACATACATAAATGATCCAACTGATCATATCCAGCATCCAACATGATGCGTACATACATACATAAAAATGATCCAACTGATCATATCCAGCAGAAACCAGAACATCATCCTGATGCCCATTATCCAGCGCTTACATCCACAGCCATGTGAAGGATCCTCCTTCCAACATGCTTGGAATGGATTCAGCAAATGTGTCCATCACTTCTTCCTCGAAGTGTCCTCGATCTGAAGAATGCCAATCCTCTCTCTGAAGTACTCGAACTTCACTCTGGCTAGTGGCTTCGTCAGCACATCTGCAATCTGCTCGTCTGTCGCAACATACAGAAGCTTCATAGCTCCTCTCTGCACCATATCCCTGATATAGTGATATTTGATCTCTATGTGTTTCGACCTGTCATGAAACATTGGGTTCTCGGACAGCTTCACACAACTCTGGTTATCACAGAAGATACCAGTAGCCTCCAACGGGAGATCAAATAACTCAGACAGTAGCTTCCATAGCCATACTGCCTCACAACTAGCTGAGCAGGCTGCAACATACTCTGCCTCAGCTGTACTCACTGCTACGCAGGACTGCTTCCTCCTAAACCAAGAGATCACACCTGATCCCATACTGAAGCAACACCCAGATGTGCTCTTCCTATCTGCAGCACTGCCAGCCCAATCTGAATCAACATAACCCTGCAGGTTAAACTTTTGATTCGCCTCATACCTGAGCCCATAATCCATTGTACCCTTTAGATACCTCAGAACATGCTTTACAGCAACCAGGTGAACACTCCTCGGATCTGTCAGGAACTGGCTCAATGTGTTCACAGCAAAGCAAATGTCTGGTCTAGTGTTCGTCAGGTACATCAAGGACCCAATCATCTGACGATACATAGAGACATCAATCAGCTCAGATGAAGCATCACATAGAAGCTTCAGATTCGATGCCATAGGTGTGGCCATGACCTTGCAATCCATCATCCCGAATCTCTTCAGGATATCTACTGTGTACTTCCCTTGACCAAGGAAGATTCCACCTTCATTCTGCCACACCTCCATACCTAGGAAATAGTGCATCATTCCCAAATCTTTCATATCGAGTTCAGCTGCAAGCTTCCTCTTAGTATCTGCAATCAGTCTGTCATCTCCTCTCACAAATAGGTCATCCACATACAGGAGTAGAATCACTGGATTCCCTTCCTCAACCTTGTAGTAAAGATTGGAATTTGCTTTACTCTTGGTAAATTCCAAGCTAGATAGGAAACTGTCCATCCTACCATACCAGGTTCTGGGAGCTTGCTTCAAGCCATACAAGGCTTTCTTCAATCTGCATACATATGACTCCCTGTCAGGTCTTGGGACTGCATCCCAAGCATCTTCTTCATGATCTACGGATCATGGCATTCCATTTCTTCATCCCATATCCTGGGAACTTCAATATCTTCAATAGATATCTTTCTTGCTGGAACAAATGTTGTAGTCCTTTTTGTAGGTGAAGATATACGGTCTTTCCTACAAAACAAGTTAAATTGCATGATTAGAAACATCTCATAATTTTCAGAACAAATTCTTTACACATAAAGAAATATGTCATGTAGTCATGCAGTTATCTTAGCCAATGCTTCAATACAACATTTATCCATGTTCCACAAATTTCTAGATGCCTTCCAGTCTCTACCAGAACATTGTTTAAGAGTTTGCACTACTCCCAACATGTCAGCAAAGAGGTTTCATTCTAGATAAGTAGCACTGGAATGTTGTACAGTGCCATAAGCCACTTACTCATCACATGCATATTAGTAGTATACTGTTCATTAATGCAATCATTCAAATATGCACAATACATCTCCTAAGTCTAGGAACATAAGCATAATATTATTAAACAAACAAAATAGGCAAGAAATGATAATTGAAATACTTATCTTTGTTTGTTTGTTTGGGTGGACTCCCTCTGAGTCTTTGCTTCCTGGTAGGAGCTGCTGAAGTAGCTTCTTCTACACCTTTCTGTTGTGGAATGTAGGAAGATGGTCAACTCCCTCTGAAGATATGCATCCTTGCAGGAGCTGCTGGAATGTGCTCCCTTTTGATCTTTGCTTCCTGGATTACCTGTCCTTATATTCATCTTTGCTGACATCAATATTCTTGAACCTAGAAAAGACCTCTTCTGGTGTCTTGATGTCCAATATCTTGTGGGGAGTTCTGTTCTGCGCATATACAACTGTTCTAACTGCTTCTGCCCATAGATGCATAGGTAGATCCCGGTCATGTAGCATTGCCCTTGCTGCTTCCATGACTGTTCTGTTCTTCCTTTCTGCAATTCCATTCTGTTGAGTATTATAAGGAGCATTCAACTCCCTCTTAATCCCTGAATCACTGCAAATATTCTTGAAGTTACTTGAGGTGAATTCTCCACCATTGTCAGATCTGAATGTCTTGATTTTCTTGTCAGTTTGATTCTCCATCAAGGTTTTGAATTCCTTGAATTTATCAAGCACCTCATATTTTCCCTTCAAGAAGTATACCCAAGTCTTCCTGGAGAAGTCATCGATAAATGATACATAGTAAACATACCCACTCAGGGAGCTGGATGACATAGGGCCACATACATCTGAGTGGATGATTTCCAGGATGTCTTTTGCCTTGCTTTCACTGCTTGGGAAAGCCTTCTTAATGTTCTTACCTTTTGCACATCCTTTGCAAACACCTTCATGTTTGGTCTTGATTTCAGGAAGACCCTCTACTGCCTTGTTTGCAATTTGGAAGTGCCCTATAGTGCATATGAGCAAGTCTTCTATGCCAACGTTCACTTGGATCCATGGATTCATGTACCATGGCATGTTCAGGTTGTCCCTTCAATTTATACAAGCCTCCCTCTTGCTCTCCAATCACTACTGCATCATCTATGGTCTTTCCCTTTGGCCACATTAGGACTTGGCCATCCACAAATGCAACCCTCATACCTTTTGCATCCAATGCAGAGATGGAGAGTAAGTTCTTCTTAAGCCCAGGTACATAAAGTACTTCTTTCATCTTCAATGATTTTCCAGAATCTAGGTTGTAGGAGGCTTCACCACTTCCTTTGATTGGGTATTGATAATCATCCCCAAGTTTCACCTTATAGGGTGATTCATGTTCAGATAGGTTCACAAAGGATTCTTTAAACCCAGTCATGTGTTTGGAAGCCCCATTATCAATCAACCAATCATTACATCCATGGGAGATGGTACCTGTAAGAGCAGAAATTAGAACATATTCTTCTTCACTTGATGAGTCATCATCACTACTACTTTCTGCCCTAGCCTTCTTCTTTGGAGGTTCATCATCTTCGGCAGCATGAGCATGAAACCTTCTTTTGCTGCCCTTCTTCTTCTTACTGGAGTTGTTGTTATTATCCCTTTTGTTACTGGGACAATCTAAAGCAAAGTGACCCTTCTCATTGCATGTGAAGCATCTTAGGTCCTTCTTACTCTTTTGATGGAATCTTTTGTGGTGAGAGTGATCCTTCTTGGTTTTGCTTGTCTTGGTGTGAGCTGCAAGAGCTTGATCTTCTCCTCCCATCTTTTCCTCACGAGCTATAAGTCTAGCTTCTTCTTGAGAGCATTCTTCCCTCAATCTGTTGAAGGAGATCAATTTCTTCCTTGCACAAATTCCTTGAATAAAGGAATCCCATGACTTGGGTAGGCCATTCAGAGTGGTCATCACCACTTCACCATTCTCCACCATTTCATCCACTGCTTCTAGTTGTTCCTTGATCTAGGAGACCCTTGAAAAATAAGATTGAATGGTTTCTCCATTCTGAAACTTTACTGCTTTCAATTGGTTCCGCAGGGTCATCTTCCGATTTATGTTCTTTCCTTCAAATAGCTTGGTCAAGGATTCAAACATCTCCTTGGGTGTGTTGAGAGAAGACACATGGGGTATGAGATGGTCTTTGATAGAATCAGCAATGATTCTCTTTTCCTTGACCAAGTTCTTCTTGTGCAATGCCTTGGCCTCTTCATCCTATGGGATAGGGATGTCTTCTTTCACATATGAGTCCAACTCATTCTCTTCCAGGATTAGCCCAATCCTATACTTCGAGGCTCGGAAGTTATCAGCCCCTTCAAGCTTATCCTCAAGCTTGGTGTGGAGAGACATCTTTAAGAGTACTTCAAATGGAAATAGAAAAGATTTAGGACTTACCACTTGAAGTGCTGAAAACTGGATGTGGTCCCGGATTAGGGTTTGTCAGAGAAACCCTAAAAATTCAAAATGTGAATTTCAAAATTCCGAAAGGATAGAAAGATGCGCCTTGGAGAGCTGATCAGCCTAATACATTCAGAATTTGAGATCAGTAAATTCTTGTCCTTCAAAATTGCCTTTTTGTCCTCCCGGGTTCACTAGGGAGAGCCCTGAATTAGGGTTTGAGTTTCCCGGAGATCTACCCAGCACAAAAATCTCGATCCAAAGCTCTAACCTTCGATTTTTGCAAGGAGCTTCCAGCTGTGCCTTCAGTTTCCAGAAATTCCTATTTTTGTGGAAACCCTAAATTTTAGGGCCAAATCTGAAAATGCTCGGAACTGAATTCTGATTGAACAGATAGATGCGCCTTGATGAGTAGATCCAATCTACTATACTGAATTTCAAAAATCTGTGGAGAGACACCCAATAAATAAGGAATACAAGCTTCCGTCACTGCAAAATGTCTTCTTCTCAGTTAAGCTCTAATACCATGTTAAATTTTTAGTATTAAATTACAATACTATAGGATCTTTGCTGAGAGAATGACATCTACAGTATATCAATGCATGACAATCATAATATGACAAGCATCACAAGAATCAAAAGCATAGAGACAAGAGACACAGAGTTTCCGTGGGGAAAACCCTAAGGTGAAAAACCCCACAACTTCCTCAGAGATAGAGAGAGCAATGGCTCAACCAAAATACAACCAAATAACACTGAGATAGTCTCCTAGCAGATGATCCTCCTCCTCCTCACTAGTGCGCCACTTTTCAGAGAGAGAGATAGTTACTTTTCCGAGTGAGTAAAATAGAGATCTTCTATCTCTATTTATACTCACCTTTTTGCCCAGTGACCTACTGGGGCCGACTTGTCTACTTGGATACATCCACATTATATTATATATTAATTAGGGCCGACCCCATAAGGTGGTCTAATAACCCATCGAGAAGTACACACACTTGCGACACTTGTCAATCCACATGAAGACACTTCCTTATAGAGGAATAACACATCTCTTATAAGGGTACAATAAATATATATATAATACACAGATGAAATACATTCTGAAGTTACATATACATCAACAATCTTCAGAGCGTGGATGATGGCGGCTAGTTTGAGGTCATGAGTAGGGTAGTTCTGCTCATGCTCTTTTAGTTTCCTTGATTCGTAGCATATGGAAAAATAATCTTGCATAAGGAATCCCCAGTGTCCTTCTTTGCTTGCATCCATGCAAATGACGAAATCCCCATTGGGATCCGCTATACACAGAATCAGTGCACTAACCAGTAGTTTCTTAAGCTTTTGAAATCTTTCTTCGCACTTAGTCGTCCAAATAAAATTGTTTTCCTTTTTCTGTAAGGCGGTCATGGGACATGCGATACGTGAGAAGTTCTCAATGAACTTCCGATAGTAACCGACCAGACCTAAGAATGATCTTATGTCAAAAACACACGTAGGTGTGGGCCATTCCTCGATGGCCTTCACCTTTTTAGGGTCGATGGCTATTCCCTTCTCGGAAATGATGTGTCCTAAGTATTGGATCTGGGGTTTGTAGAAATCGTACTTACTAAACTTGGCGTAAAGTTGGTGTTCCCGTAATATACGTAAAACAATATGGAGGTGTTCCTCATGTTCTACTTCGTTCTTGGAATAGATCAAAACGTCATCAATAAAGACTAAGACGAACTTGTCAAGGTAGTTACTAAAGATACTGTTCATCATGCACATAAAGTTGGTCGGTGCATTTGTCAACCCAAAGAGCATCACTACGAATCCGTAGTGGCCGTAATGGGTTCTAAATGTGGTATTGTTGATGTCCTCATCACTGACCCTTACCTGGTGGTATCTGGTTCGCAAGTCAATTTTTGAGAAGATCTTTGCTCCTTCGACTTGGTCAAACAAGTCATCGATTCAAGGGAGCGGATAGTGGTTCTTAATGGTCATCTTGTTGAGTTGGCAGTAATCGATGGACATCCGCATCATTCCGTATTTCTTCTTTACGAAGAGTATCGGTGCACCCAAGGAGACACACTTGGTCGAATGTACCCTTTATCTATTAACTCTTGTAACTGAAGCTTGAGCTCCATCAATTCTAGTGTGCTCATGCAGTACGGGGCTTTGGAGGCCGGTACCGACCTAGGTGTTAGCTCGATGAAGAAGTCTAAGTCTTGTTTGGGTAGTAATCCTGGTATTTCCTCGGGAAATACATCCTTAAATTCTACGAGAACTGGTAAGTCCTCGATCTTTTGTTCATTTTCAGCTTCTAAGTTTCGTATGTTAATAGCGAAGAGCTTACAGCCCTTCCTGATGCATTTCTTTGCTTGTAATTCTGAAATATGTCTTATAGACACTTTCCTAGGGATACCTTGAATCGTCTCCTGATTCCCTTGGTCATTCTTGCAGAGTAGGGTTTTGTTTGCGCAGTCTAGAAGGACATGGTGTTCTTCTAGCCAATACATGCCTATAAGTACATCGTATGATCCTAAGGGTAGAATATTTAATTCTAACCTAGTTGGAAAACCGTTTAAGTCTATCTCACAAGTTTTAACTGACTCAGAGACCCTTCATTTTGTACCAGTCGCTAGTTGTACCAGCCACAGTTTCCCGCGATGTTCTCAGTTCAACTTATAAGTATCCACTATCTCAAGCGAGATATAACTCCGGTAAGAGCCAGGATTTATTAGAACTGAAACGGCAGTGTTAGATATCTCACGCTCAACTTCCACCATGGTGGCTTGGTGATCAGCCTGTCGGCCATCAAGTGCGACTTAAATCCTAATTGTCTTTTCCATGTCCCCTACCGTCGGCTATGTTTGTATGTTGTGTAAAACTCCATCCGTTTTGTTGGGGCAGTCTCTGTTGTAGTGGGGCCCTTGGCATTTCCAGCAAGAAACGGTTGGTGGGACAGATTTGGTCCCTTTGTTGAATGTTGGTCTGTTGACAGGTGGTGGGGGTGCACTTGGTCGTGCTTGAGGTCGGTTGAAGCCTCTGTTAGGTGGAAAACTGTTGTTGTGTTTTCAGAAGGGTGGGTGTTTAAAACCCGGTCTGAGGTTGTTTGAGAAGGTTCTGAACCTGTCTCTATTCCTGTTTATGTTGTCATTCCTTGGATGTCCATGCTCATAACACAGCCTTGCTTTATGTAGGGTTATATCTAGGGTTTTGGGCATGTCAAATTCTATCTTCTCTCTAAAGTTTGGTGGCATCCCACCCAAGAACTGCTGAATCTTTACCTTCTCATCCTTAATATAAGATACATAGTGCAGCAAGTCTAAGAACCAGTTTATGAATGCTTCCATAGTAAGGGAGTCCATTTTTAACTCATGGAATTCTTTTATTTTATTGTCAAAGAACCTTTCAGACATATACTTGTCCTAGAATATTCGGCTGAAAGTATCCCAAGTTATGTCTCTCAGTTCTTGTCCCTTGGTGTGTTTCAAGTCCTTCCACCATCTGAAAGCGTTATCATTTAGGTTGTATATGGCTAGTCGGGATTGCATTTCACTGGAGTAATTATGAACTTTGAAGTATTTATTCATCCCTAACAACAATTCTTCAGCCTTTCCCCTGAGTTGATCTCTCCATCATAAGTTGTGGTTTTTATCTTTCTGAACTCTCCTTGCAAACTGTCATCACTCTTCCTCCTCCTCTTGCGAGGAGTTAGGGAACCATTGTCATTGGAACAACTCTTACAGTCCTCTTCCATTGGTTCTGATTTGTGTCTTTCCTGTTCCTCTATCTTGTAACTGGCTGCTTTCCTCCCGTCACAGTTTCCTGTTTTAAGAGTGTCGACTGAAAGAGCAGGATGTTCATGGGGTTTTGCCCCTATTAAGCTTTGGAGTAAGGCTTCATTTATAGCCTGTTGTTCTCTTCTTTCTTGCATATTCTCATCTCTGAAACTCTGGAATTCTGCCTGTAGATTCTGCATGGATTTCATTAAATCCGAGTTGAGTTCCACCACAATTTCTTGCTCTCGTGGTGGAGAATTTAGTGTTTCCCTATATACTACTGCCCTATTCATCATTCATTTCTCAGACATTGACTATTCCTGGCATGTTATATAGCATAGAGAACATAAATTTATGTTAGTTTATTTATAAAAGAAAATAGAATGTAAATGTATGTTTCTTCCTGTTGAGAGTCTGTAGCGGATGTTTGTAATGAGACCAATAGGTCACTTAGTTTTTGTAATTGGGATCTAATACCACTTGTAACGTCCCTAAAAATGGTAAAATAAAAAAAAACTTTCTAAAGCTGTAATTCATTAAACCAGAATGGATGATAAGCAAGTTAACTTCAGTACTGATAACAACTTGCTAAACTGGAAAATAAGATGTGACAGTCAAAGGCCTTGAGTCCTGAGGTTACAAGTTCCTACTATTTGATATTATTACTATTTGCGGAAGTGTGAAGAAAAGAGTGGTGATGGAGCTTTATTATAACAATACAAGTACTTTGAATGTTATAATACCAATCCCTTCCTATTACTTCAATGGTTTATGATCACACTTATGAATAATTTTACTAATACTTCAGGTATGATGGACCCTTGTTGGTGGCTGTTGAGGCCTATGATGAGATGCTTGGTTTCTTGAGGGGAAGCATGTCCCTGGAAGAGCTACCAAGACATAGGGTAAATAAATGGAGGCTCTGGGATTACTTAGCGTTGTTGCTAATGCACTTGCGTACTTTTGGTTTAACGGTATATCTATCAGACATCTGTTGGAATGTCTAGTTCAACCCCTTAATCAATATTTAAGTCTTGAGTTTACGCACTTTGAAGAGTGTCACTCTTTTGTGATACGCCTTGGTTGAAGTATAAGGGGAATGTGATACTTATACTACTTATTCCCCTTTGTATAAATGTGTTGACTCTAGGTTGAGTTCATGGTCCTCATAATAATTAAATGGGAAAGTTGCACATAAATGAAAGGTCCTAAACTATGGAGCGATGGTTTGATACGAAAATAATGGTGGTAGGTTTTAGAATTGAATGCACCTCTACGAATGCACTTGGCTATACTGCCGGCTGTGGCAGAGGTTTTACTCTAAGGTACTTCACCAACGAAGGGAAAAATCGTGGTTCATTTTTCCTGGTCTACTATAGGTGTGAAGAAGGTTTCGTAGATGTTCTGGAAAAGGCTCATGGAGGGCAATCCATATGGGGAAAACGATGGCGATTGTAACACCCTGATGTAATTTCTTCTCTGGTTTGTTTCCCTCACTACTGCAATTTCCAAGTAGATAACTCGATACATAAAAGTTTCAATGCTTGACCTTGTTTATCGTGGTTGGTTGTAGGTGGTGACTGGTTCTTCTATCCTGTGTGGCCAGTGCTCCACGATGGTGAGTTTCAAATTGGTATGTCCAGATACTGCCATCTTTGAGTTCTTCCTCTCATCTCTGTGGGGGTTTTACTGTTGGTATTTAATTATGGAGGACCTGGTGTGCCCATTTGGGTTTCCTGCTATGATTTGTTGGTCCCTTGGTGTGAGGCACCTGCAACAATTAATTAACAAGAATACGCGAAATAGAAGAAATGACAGAACTCAGAATCACTTTTGTATTGATCACAGGCCACTTCGAGGGGGCAACCTCCTTTGAGCAAGCTCAATACAAATAAATTCACCGTGCCTTCATAGGTCTCAACACACACTTATATACTAATTATAGGCGCCAATACTATGGGTCGAAACCATGGGCCGTTACAAACTATGGATTAACAATACTACGGGCGGCTTACAAAGCATATGCGCCAACAACAATAACACAAACTATTGATTAACAAATACTACGGGACGACTTACAAAGCATATGCGTCCAACAACAACATACTAACAAAGTAAATACATGGGTTCCTAACATCCCCTCCCCCTTAAAAAAATCTTTGTCCTCAAAGCTTTAGATGTGGAAATTGTTGTTGAATCTGAAGGAGTGGTTCCCATGTAGCATCCTCTCGTTGCATGCCATGCCACTGAATTAAGACCTCTGTGATAGAACGAGAGCGAAGCTGACGCGTGCGCCGATTGAGGATGGCCTCTGGCTCCAAAAGGATGGATCCTTCATTATCCAGTTCAGGTAAAATCGTTTGGCTGCTGATGTTGGTGCCAAGAACTTTCTTCAGACAAGAGACATGAAAGAATGGATGAATGCGGGAAGAAGGAGGAAGTTCCAATTTATAAGCAATGGACCCAATCCTCTGAAGAATCTGATATGGCCCATAAAACTTTGGAGCGAGCCTATGATGCCCTTTGAGTTTCAAGGAGGATTGTTTGTACGGCTGGAGACGAAGAAAAACCATATCGCCGACTTGAAAAGTGCGCTCTGAACGGTGCTGATCAGCTTGTTGCTTCATGCGATTTCTTGCCATGTGAAGATTGTCCCGCAAAATGTGAAGAATCTGATCGCAGTTGCGAAGGACCTTGTCAACTTCCTGAACTGGTGAACTAGTGGGGGTGTATGGAAGAAGAGCTGGAGGTTCCTGACCGTAGACTGCTTCATATGGGGTCATTTTATAGGCAGTATGGTAAGAGGTATTGTACCACCATTCAGCAAGAGGGAGCCACTTTGTCCACTGATGTTGTTGTTCCAAGGTGAAGCAACAAAGATAAGTTTCCAAGCATTTATTGACAATTTCAGTCTGACCATCTATTTGTGGGTGATACCTTGAACTCATCTTCAGTTTGGTGCCAGTGTGGCGAAATAGTTCTGTCCAAAAATGACTAGTGAAAGTCGCATCATGATCCGAGACAATGGAAGAAGGGATGCCATAAAGACGAAAGATCTGGTCCATAAAAATTTGAGTGACAGAGGAGGCTGTATAGGGATGGCTGAGAGCGCAAAAATGACTATATTTGGAGAGATGATCAACCACAACGAGAATCACTGTCTTCCCGCCAGATTTAGGGAGCCCTTCAATGAAATCCATAGAAATATCTGTCCAAATCCATGTAGGTATGGCAAGGGTTCAAGCAATCCTGGAAGGAGTGTTGTTTCACCCTTATTGCGCTGACAGGTATCACATTCGGCCACCATCTATTGAATTTTCCTTTTCATGCCCTGCCAAAAGAAGTTACACCGTGCTCGTTCATATGTTTTGAGGAACCCAGAGTGCCCGGCGGATGGAGAAGCATGGAGTTCATAGAAGACAGCCTGTTGAAGATCTGTGCTCTGGGGAAGCACCAGACGACCCTTGTATCACAGAGAAGCACCATCCCAAGAGTAATGTGGGACAGCCGAAGGATTGTTGGTCAAGCGTTGGATGATCTGAGATAAGGAAGAGTCATTGACGTAACCCTATTGAACAGATTGCAACCAATTTGTAACAGGCATAGAAATAGCTGAAAGAGAACCTTGGGCATCAAATGTGCGAGAAAGAGCATCTGCCACAATATTGTCTTTACCCTTATTGTAAGTGATCTCATAGTCATAACCCATGAGTTTGCTAACCCATTTTTGTTGTGGCGGGGAGGAGACACGCTGGTCCAAGAAATATTTCAGACTCTAGTGATCAGTCTTGATGCAGAAATGATTCCCTAATAGGTATGGACGCCACTTCTGTACTGCATGCAAAATAGCCATCATTTCCTTCTCATAGGTAGAGGCAGCTAAATTCTTACCTGAAAGGGCTTTGCTGGTTAACACGATGGGGTGTTCATCTTGAAGGAGAACAACACCAAGTCCATTGCCGCAAGCATCACTCTCAATAGTGAAGGGCTTGGAAAAATCGGGCATAGCTAGCACAGGTGTAGTACACATAGCTTGTTTTAGTTTGTCAAATGCACACTGAGCATCAGGTGTCCATGTAAAAGCATCTTTTTTTAATAGAGCAGTTAATGGAGCTGCAATCTTCCCATAATCCTTGACAAACTTGCGGTAGTAGCCAGTCAACCCCAAAAAACCACGAAGGCTCTTAAGTGTCTGAGGATGTGGCCAATTGTTCATGGCCTCGATTTTGGCAGGATCCATGCGAACCCCTTGTGCTGAGATAATGTGCCCGAGATACTCAACTTCCTTTTGTCCAAAAAATTATTTAGACTGCTTGGCATGGAGATGATGGTCAGAGAAAAGTTGCATGACAAGATCCAGATGCTGGAGATGTTCATCCCATGTTTTACTGTAGATGAGGATATCATCAAAGAATACCAGAATAAATTTCCGCAAGTAGGGTCGAAATATTTTATTCATTAAGGCCTGGAATGTGGAAGGAGCATTAGTCAGGACAAAGGGCATGACCAAAAACTCATAATGGCCATCATGTGTGCGGAAAGCTGTTTTAGGAATATCATCCTCATGAACCCGAATTTGATGATACCCAGAACGAAGATCCAACTTGGAGAAAAAGTGAGCCCCATGAAGCTCATCAAGAAGCTCATCAACAACATGAATTGGAAACTTATCCTTGATGGTGAGGTGATTAAGTGCTCGGAAGTCAATGCAGAGGCACCATGACCCATTTTTTTGCGGACAAGAATAACTGGCGAAGAAAAGGAACTAGTGCTTGGGCGAATAATACCTTGCTTCAATAAGTCCCGAACGAGCATTTCAATCTCCGTTTTTTGGTGAAATGGGTAGCGATAGGGCCTGATGTTGGGAGGAACGCTGCCAGGAAGGAGCTGAATACGATGGTCTTCTGGCCTGGAAGGTGGTAATCCCACTAGTTTAGCAAAGACACCTGTATATCGATCCAGAACTTGTTGTAGATCCAAAGGAGTAGTGGAGACCGCTGATGGTTGCATCTGGATGGAATGGATCTGAGCGATGACACCATGTGAATTCTTCTTGAGGAGTTTTTCCATGCGATGTGAACTGATGATGCTGAGAGAACCTGGTTGTAATCCTGTCAATGTGTGTTTGTGTCCATTGAGGGAAAACTGCATCCAAAGTTCAGCAAAATCCCATAAGATAGGCCCGAGTGTGCATAGCCATTGAGCACCCAAAACCACATCACATCCGCCTAAGGGAAAGGAAAACATGTCCGAGCGCAAGATATAATCTCCCATAGAGATACGCACATTTTGACACTTCCCTTTGTAAGGTAAGGTGCCCCCATTGGCAATCATGACTTCAAAGTTGGAGCAAGGATGGATAAAACAATCAGCTTGTTTGGTGATCTGAGGGTCAATGAAATTATGAGTGCTACCAGAATCAATGAGGATTGTAAGAGGAAGCTTCTTGAAGTAACCCCTGACCCGCATTGTTTGGGGGGTGGTGATTCCAGCTAAAGCGTGGAGAGATATCTCTGGCTGGTCATCCTGAGACGGAGGGTCAATAGGCGGTTCCTGACTGTCGACCGGAGCATCCAGTGTTTCTGGATCTTCGTCACCCATTTCAGAGGCAGGCAGAGAGTCCACATCCAGGAGATAGAGATTTTACTGAACACATCTATGTCCCCGAGTGAATTTCTCATCACAATTATAGAAAAGCCCCTTTTCTCTGCTTGCTTGCATCTCTGTTTCAGACAAACGCTTGATAGGAGTCGGTCGAGGAGCCTGCGGTATAGGTGGTCGCTGAGAACCCATATTTTGGAAGGGAACAAAAGTGGGCTTGGAGCGTTGTTGGGGTGCAAGCTTGTCTTCTGCCAACTTAGCTAACCCGAGTGCTTCCATCATTATGTTGGGGCAGAAAATTTTGACCTCAGAGCGAATGGCATCCTTTAGACCACTGATAAAACAACTCCGGTAAAATTCATCAGACAATCCTTCGGTGTGGTTGGCTAGATTCTCAAATTCGGTTTGATACTCTCTCACAGTGCCAGTTTGGCGAAGTTTAGTTAGGGCTCCTGTGAAGTCATCAAAAGCACTAGGACCAAATCGTTGCAAAAGGAGCTGGAAAAAGTCTGGCCAGTTGGGCTCTGGATGAGCCTTGATGTACCAGCAGTACCATTGAAGAGCTTCCTGTTCCAAATGAAAGGATGCCAGTGGAACTTTGTTGACATCAAAAGTATTATGCAGACTGAAATACTGTTCTGCACGATAGATCCATCCAGTTGGATCGGTACCATTGAAGCGAGGAAAATCAAGCTTCGGACCACGGAAATTGCTGGAAGCAGAGAACCCATTGTCTAATGAAGACTCGAACTGCTGTTTGTTGTTCATAGCTGAATGTTCAAGATGGAGACCGAGAAATTTTTCATCCAGATCCTGGAGTTTGGCTTGGATGGCTGCAAGTGCTTCCTCCATGGTTTTTGCTCCTACACGGGTGACAACCATAACCAGGTTTTTTTTTTTTTTTTTTCTTCTAACTGGGTAGGAAAACAAAAACAGGAACTACTTCAGTAAGGGAAAATTTGGATTTGGGAAAAAATCAGAAGGGTAATTGGGTTTTGACTAAAATTTGGACACTGTTGGATAGATAGGGAAGCAAAAAAGAGGATTTCAGAAGCGGGGTAAAAGAATGGGAAAATTTGCCAGAGGGGAACAAAGAAGTAGAATTTAGAAAGGAACTCTGTGGTAAAATTTGAAGGTGATTGGGTGAAATCTGATGAAGTTATGGCAAACCCTAAAAATAGACAAATGTGGGATTTTGGGCTTTGGGAAGGGGAATTGAGGATAGGGTCCTCAGGACTGAAATATGCAGAATGGGATGACAGGGGTTCCCTGAAAATTTCAAGGGAAACAGAGTAAAAATAAGGGAGATATGGAGAAAATACTGAATTTTTTTTTTTTTTTTTTAATCTCAGACTGGAGCGGCTACGACTTGAAAGAAATCTGGAACAGTGCCGAATGGACTGAAAATGGCTGAATCTGGAAGGGCTTGCAAAATAGATCTGAAACGACGCAGCAGTGATCGGCAATAGTTCAGCTAAAAGTAGATATGGACCCCAGGTATGTGCGGCTTCCTAACAGTTCAGGGGTTTCACTCGGCCACCAATGCTGTCTGACAGCTTGCGTATTGGGGTAATACCCCTCACTCCATGGATCAGGTAAAACTGATAACCGCTTTGCCACAAACGACAGCTCTTGGTTTACCTCACGGGTGGGAACTAATCAATCAGGTAGGGGTCGTTTCCCTTTTCGCTGGCAGGTCCTCTCAATGGGCCAGCTACTTTGGGGTTCCTGTGGTACTCCTCACAATGAGTTTTAGGGATTATGCCCAAGTACTTCCCACAATTAAGCAGATGGGGATTATTCCCAAATTCGAACCTGCAACAGATGCGAAAAAAAATTTGGCAGAAATTTCACCCAGTGAGCCCAAGAAAGTGCTCTGATACCAGATGTGAGGCACCTGCAACAATTAATTAACAAGAATACGCGAAATAGCAGAAATTTCAGAACTCAGAATCACTTTTGTATTGATCACAGGCCACTTCGAGGGGGCAACCTCCTTTGAGCAAGCTCAATACAAATAACTTCACAATGCCTTCATAGGTCTCAACACACACTTATATACTAATTATAGGCGCCAATACTATGGGTCGAAACCATGGGCCGTTACAAACTATGGATTAACAATACTACGGGAGGCTTACAAAGCATATGCGCCAACAACAATAACACAAACTAGTGATTAACAAATACTACGGGACAACTTACAAAGCATATGCGTCCAACAACAACATACTAACAAAGTAAAGACATGGGTTCCTAACACTTGGGTCGCCGTTGGTTAGACCACTGCGAGATTTGTCTGTTGATTGCTTTGATACTGGAGGGTTTGGTCAACCACTCGATATGGTGTTCTAGTAGAGATTGTAACTATTCTTTTTGGACAAAGTAATGTAAATCGATTTGTGTAACAGAAAAACGATAAATTGTACGAACTATGGTTATTTTGTGTACAGTCTAGTCTCTGCGCTTTTCTAATGGAAAACGTAGTTTGTTGATGTAATTGCAACCTCTCAACGGGGGTGTGAGTATTTTGTAACTGTAATAACACTTCTTGATTTATATCGTAGTTTTTCTTCTGGTATAGTTTACTACTGCACCTATCATGATTTCTTTGTCTCTGCATTAGTTTTCTAGTGGCGTTGAAATGGTGTATCGTTTCTTTTCCGATTCTCATAGCTAAAGTGGATTTGTAAGTGCTAGGTTATGAATTCCTCAGTCTTGGTAATCGTTGAAGATTAATTCTTAATGTGTCTGAATGCTCATATGAATCTTTAAAACGTTCGCGTTTATCTACTGTGTTTTCTAGTAGACTGAAAGTATAGATGGATTCGATCCTTGATTTGCATAAAGGTAACGTTGGTGTTGTCTACAGGTAGCAAAAACGCCTGGGTAATGATAGTGAAAGTTCCGGTAGCTATTGTTTTATTTAATGACTATGAGTTCAATGAGATTTGAGCTTGTGACGACTTCTGGAAGAACAAAAAAGTAATGAGAACTAAAATGTATAAGTAGCGCACTGTTTTGGTTGTATATCTTGATGTGGGTAGAAAACTTCTATGTTTCATTTTTTGTTTTGTTTTAATGTCTAGGTAACTGGCTACAAACTTGGTTTTTCTTTATGTTTATGTAGAAAGATAAATGCTAGTTTTGAAAGATCAACTATTCTTGTTTTCTGTTTTAAAGTTTGAAGACCAAGGTAAAAGAATATGATAGGTTTAAGTTGGTCTATGTAAAAGAAAATACTACTTTTGACAATCGAAGTGATACTACCTAAACATGATAAAAGATTTTAGAAATTGAATAGGAAATAATGATACTCTATTGACAGATGATTCAAGCAAATACTAAATTAAATTTCAAAAGGAAAACGAAAGATCTTTAATATGGAAGCTAGTATAGGTTTTCTAACAAAGACTAGATTCAGCTAGGACTGCTAGATCTTCCTTTGGTTCTGGGGCAGAACTCAAATTTGATAACGAGGAAACTGATGACTAACTTTACAATAACAGAAATCTAGAAACATTAAATAACTCATAACTGGAAGCTTGAATACTTGGTGTCTCCTCATAGAAAAACCTAGCTGCTTGGTCCTTGACTCCTTCCTGTAGCAACCTGCACACTCAACAATTATTAATGCAAAATCTGTGAGGATGAATTCTCCTGACTGGATGATGTTGAGGTTACCATGTTCCTCCCAACCATGATGCTACAACCATTCTTGGTTCTGTATGGATCCCCCAGAGATGGATTCCAACATGCAAAAGAGGCAGAGGTCCTTAAGCTACAGCTAGTTCAGTTCTGGAATGTTTGAGCCAGATTGCTTCAGTTTCTTAGAGCAGAAGAACTCTCTTTAATTACCATAAGAAAATGATAATAAAAAAGATAGGTGATCCCCAAAAAACTTGGGGTCTTCCCTCTTAACTAGGAAAATATTGAGTTAGGGCTATTGAAGTAAATAGTTTCTTTAAACTCCATAATTTAATAATTAAAAGATAATATTTAATTTAATGTTTCGTCATCTTGAGTTAGGACTTTCTCCACTTTATGACCATAAGTCAAATTGATTTCAACTCTCAATAATAATTATATTAATAATAATTATCATGATAATAATAATAATGTTTCAGTTACTATCGATACAACTTCACTAATGTTTTAC
The DNA here is from genome assembly GCA_027924585.1 of Larix kaempferi. NCBI lineage: Eukaryota > Viridiplantae > Streptophyta > Pinopsida > Pinales > Pinaceae > Larix > Larix kaempferi. Next base: position 37,837,521 of record BSBM01000096.1, read on the forward strand.
ATAATGCATATGTCATAAATATATTAAATAATGACAACATTATTAATAAGGCTCTTTTAATAATAACATTAACCTGGAGGCCTTTATGCATGCTAGTCATAAAATACCTTAACTATTGGTAATTATCTTTTATTAGATTATGTATGTATCTTCAAGTGATACTGCTTTTAATCTTTTAAGGACAAGGACCAATTCTTAGGATGGTCTCGGTAAGCTTGGCGAGGTACCTCTAGTCTCTCTCTCTTTTGCATGTCAGATTCCCTCGTTCAACACGGTAGTTCCCTCGTTCAACACGGTAGTTCCCACAGTATTTGATGATGGATAGAAAAATGATTCATTTAGTCAATTAAATAACTGTGATGAAGGTGCTCTTCAGAGTCTTTCCGACTCAAGACTTTGAAACTCAGTAACCCCAAGTGCTCTTAAGAACCATTTAACTCAACACTCCCACATGGGTGTTACTCTAGTGCAATTCCAGAGTGTCTGCTCAACACTAGTGCTAGAATGTGGTTGTGAGGCACATCTAGAATCTTTAAGTTGCCTCAGATTCGATATTCTTTTATCAAGATTGGAGTGCTCCAGGGTTTATGCCCAACACTCAATGTACATCAGGGCATACTCCTAGTACATCATAATTCCTCTAGGTACATTGAGGCTTTTTCCCAATACGTAGGTAATCTGTGTGTTTCTGAGTCCACACTCAACACACTATATAAGTCCATTATGTCATTCACATCACTGCACCGTATGTAAGAAAAAGGGTCATTTCAGTATATTAGGGTTCTGTGCCCACATCAAATAATAATCAGATTCATTGGGGCTTTCTGGCCCAACATATAAAGAAATAAAGAAATTTAGTCAGGGTCCATGCCCAATATGTGAGTCTACAAAAGATTAAATCAGATGTACTAGGGCTTATGCCCAAAAATCAGAATGAATCATAGGTGCTGGGGCCATGGCCCAATATAAAAACATAAAATAGTCAGTCCAAAATTCGGGATATTACATTCCTCCCCGCTTAGAACAACACCATCCCGATGTTTCTAGGGACTAGAAATGAAGTCATGAAACAAGGCGGGGTATGCCTCTTTCATGGTGGCCTCATTCTCCCAAGTAGCCTCATCTTGTCCAAAGTGCTTCCATTTCACTTTGAGTTGACCAATGGTCCTCCTCCTACGCTAGACCTCTCTCTTGTCCAGAATGTGGAGTGGTTCTGGCGTGAACTCCCCTTCGGGATCCACCTGTAATAAGGACCAATCAATAACATGTTTATAATCGTATACATATTTCTTTAATAATGAAGCATGAAAAAACGTTATGAACTTTTATATGAGCTGGTAAAGCTAACTCATAAGTTACTGGGCCCTTCTTGGCCAGTATTTCAAAGGGTCAATAAAACCTTGGGGCTAGTTTACCGCAACGTCCTAAGCTCAACGAGCTTCGTTTTGCTTTTATTTTTAGAAACACATGTTCATTGACTTCGTAGTCTTTATCCATTATTTTCTTGTCCGCATAACTCTTTTGGCGGTCTTGTGCTTCTTTTAAGTTCAGTTGCACCTTGGATACTAGTTGTTCCAAGTCTCTTAGTAAGTCAAGACCTAACATAAGTCTGTCTACCGGACTATCCCAAGTCACAGGGGTCCGACACTTTCGACTATAGAGCACCTCGAAAGGGCTCATTTTGGCTGAGGTTTGATAACCGTTGTTGTACGCGAATTCTGCGAGGTGTAGATAATCTTCCCACTTAGTGGGATTGTTCATGACATACATTCTCAGCATGTCCTCAAGAATTTGGTTTACTTGTTCCGTTTGTCCATCGGTTTGGGGATGGTACGCGGTACTGAATTTTAATTGGGTTTCCAAACTTGAGAATAATGCTCTCCAGATGTTGCTAGTGAACTTTGTGTCTCGATCAGAAATAATTGCTTTGGGTATCCCGTGCAATCAAAAGATATCCTTTAAGAATATTTCTGCGATGTGAACTGCTTTGTAGGTGGATTTTACCGGTATAAAGTGGGTTGCTTTCGACAGCTTGTCTACCACCACAAAGATGGAGTCGTTTAGTTTCTTACTCTTGGGTAAGCCTATAATGAAGTCCATACTTATTACCTCCACCTTCCATTCCGGAATGGGTAAAGGTTGAAGTAATCCGGAGAGGTGTTGATGTTCTGCTTTGACCAACTGGCATTCCTGACATTTCGCGATGAATAGTGCGATGTCAGCTTTCAGCTTAGGCCAAAATTAATGTTTCTTTACGGCCGATATCATCTTTTGATATCTAGGGTACCCTGAATAGGGTTTGTGGTGAAATTCAGTGAGAATGTTTGGTCTAATGTCTCCATTCTCTGGGATGTAAAGTCTGTCTTAAAACCACAGTAGTCCTAATTCATCTATCTTATAATCTTTCTGTTGTTGAAAGAGGCTGTCTTCCTGAATATTTGCAAGGATTTTTTTATATTAACGGTCGCTCTTACATGCCATTCGAATTCTGTCGTGTAAGTATGAGTCGGTTTGGCTCACTGTGACCTCGTAAAGCATATGTGCTTGATGGCTTAAGGCATTCACAATCGTGTTTTCCTTGCCTTTTATATGCTTTAGTTCGAAATGGTACTCATTAAGGAAGGATAACAACCTAGCCTGCCTGGAATTTTGATTGGGTTGATCGAAAAGGTATTTCAAGCTTATGTTATCAGTCATCAATAAGAATTTCTTTCCTGTGACATAATGTCGCCACATCTTAAGAGCGTGGATTATGGTGGCAAGTTTGAGGTCATGAGTAGGGTAGTTCTGCTCATGCTCTTTTAGTTTCCTTGATTCGTAGCATATGGAAAAATAATCTTGCATAAGGAATCCCCAGTGTCCTTCCTTGCTTGCATCCATGCAAATGACGAAATCCCCATTGGGATCCGCGATACACAGAATCAGTGCACTAACCAATAGTTTCTTCATCTTTTGAAATCTTTCTTCGCACTTAGTCATCTAAATAAACTTGTTTTCCTTTTTCTGTAAGGCGGTCATGGGACATGCAATACGTGAGAAGTTCTCAATGAACTTCCGATAGTAACCGACCAGACCTAAGAATGATCTTATGTCAAAAACACATGTAGGTGTGGGCCATTCCTCGATGGCCTTCACCTTTTTAGGGTCGATGGCTATTCCCTTCTTGGAAATGATGTGTCCTAAGTATTGGATCTGGGGTTTGTAGAAATCGTACTTACTAAACTTGGCGTAAAGTTTGTGTTCCCGTAATATACGTAAAACAATATGGAGGTGTTCCTCATGTTCTACTTCGTTCTTGGAATAGATCAAAACGTCATCAATAAAGACTAAGACGAACTTGTCAAGCTCGTTACTAAAGATACTGTTCATCATGCACATAAAGTTGGCCGGTGCATTTGTCAACCCAAAGGGCATCACTACGAATTCGTAGTGGCCGTAACGGGTTCGAAATGTGGTCTTGTTGATGTCCTCATCACGGATCCTTACCTGGTGGTATCTGGTTCGCAAGTCAATTTTGGAGAAGATCTTTGCTCCTTTGACTTGGTCAAACAAGTCATCGATTCTAGGGAGCGGATAGTGGTTCTTAATGGTCATCTTGTTGAGTTGGCGGTAATCGATGGACATCCGCATCATTCCGTATTTCTTCTTTACGAAGAGTATCGGTGCACCCCAAGGAGACACACTTGGTCGAATATACCCTTTATCTATTAACTCTTGTAACTGAAGCTTGAGCTCCATCAATTCTAGTGTGCTCATGCGGTACGGGGCTTTGGAGGCCGGTACCGACCTGGGTGTTAGCTCGATGAAGAAGTATAAGTCTTGTCTGGGTAGTAATCCTGGTATTTCCTCGGGAAATACATCCTTAAATTCTACGAGAACTGGGAAGTCCTCGATCTTTTGTTCATTTTCAGTTTCTAAGTTTCGTATATTAATAGCGAAGAGCTTACAGCCCTTCCTGATGCATTTCTTTGCTTGTAATGCAGAAATATGTCTTATAGACGCTTTCCTAGGGATACCGTGAATCGTCTCCTGATTCCCTTGGTCATTCTTGTAGAGTAGGGTTTTGTTTGCGCAGTCTAGTAGGACATGGTGTTCTTCTAGCCAATCCATGCCTATGAGTACATCGTACGATCCTAACGGTAGAATATTTAATTCTAACCTAGTTGGAAAACCGTTTAAGTCTATCTCACAAGTTTTAACTGACTCGGAGACCCTTCGTTTTGTACCAGTCGCTAGTTGTACCAGCCACAGTTTCCCGCGATGTTCTCGGTTCAACTTATAAGTATCCACTATCTCAAGGGAGATATAACTCCGGCAAGAGCCGGGATTTATTAGAACTGAAACGGCAGTGTTAGATATCTCACGATCAACTTCCACCATGGTGGCTTGGTGATCAGCCTGACGGACATCAAGTGCGACTTAAATCCTAATTGTCTTTGCCATGTCCCCTACTGTCGGCTCTGTTTGGATGTTGTGTAAAACTCCATCCGTTTTGCTGGGGCAGTCTCTGTTGTAGTGGGGCCCTTGGCATTTCCAGCAAGAAATGGTTGGTGGGACAGATTTGGTCCCTTTGTTGAATGTTGGTCTCTTGACAGGTGGTGGGGGTGCACTTGGTCATTCTTGAGGTCGGTTGAAGCCTCTGTTAGGTGGAAAACTGTTGTTGTGTTTTCAAAAGGGTGGGTGTTTAAAACCCGGTCTGAGGTTGTTTGAGAAGGTTCTGAACCTGTCTCTATTCCTGTTGATGTTGTCATTCCTTGGCTTTCCATGCTCATAACACAGCCTTGCTTTATGTAGGGTTATATCTAGGGTTTTGGGCATGTCAAATTCTATCTTCTCTCTAAAGTTTGGTGGCAACCCACCCAAGAACTGCTGAATCTTTACCTTCTCATCATTAATATAAGATACATAGTGCAGCAAGTCTAAGAACCAGTTTATGAATGCTTCCATAGTCAGGGAGTCCATTTTTAACTCATGGAATTCTTTTATTTTCTTGTCAAAGAACCTTTCAGACATATACTTGTCCTGGAATATTCTGCTGAAAGAATCCCAAGTTATGTCTCTCAGTTCTTGTCCCTTGGTGTGTTTCAAGTCCCGCCACCATCTAGCAGCTTTACCATTTAAGTTGTATATGGCTAGTCGAGCTTGCATTTCACTAGAGTAATTATGAAATTTGAAGTATTTATTCATCCCTAACAACCATTATTCAACCTTTTCCCCTGAGTTGATCTCTCTATCATAAGTTGGGCCTTTTATCTTTCTGAACTCTCCTTGCAAACTGTCATCACTCTTCCTCATCCTCTTGCAAGGAGGTGGGGAACCATTGTCATTGGAACAGCTCCTACAATCGTCTTCCATTGGTTCTGATTTGTGTCCTTCCTGTTCTTCTATCTTGTAACTGGCTGCTTTCCTCCTGTGACAATTTCCTATTTTAAGAGTGTTGACTGAAAGATTAGGTTGTTCATGGGGTTTTTCCCCTGTTAAGCTTTGGAGTAAGGCTTCATTTATAGCCTGTTGTTCTCTTCTTTCTTGCATATTCTCATCTCTGAAACTCTGGAATTCTGCCTGTAGATTCTACATGGATTTCATTAAATCCGAGTTGAGTTCCACCACAATTTCTTGCTCTCGTGGTGGAGAACTTAGTTTTTCCCTGTATATTACTGCCCTGTTCAGCATTCATTTCTCAGACAGTGACTGTTCCTGGCATGTTATATAAGCATAGAGAACATAAATTTATGTTAGTTTATTTATAAACAAAATAGAATGTAAATGTATGTTTTTGCCTGTTGAGAGTCTGCAACAGATGCATGTAATCATCCCAATAGCTTACTTAGTTTTTGTAACTAGGCTCTGATACCAATTGTAGCGTCCCTAAAAATAGTAAAATAAAAAAAAAACTTTCTAAAGCTGTAATTCATTCAACCAGAATGGATGATAAGCAAGTTAACTTCAGTACTGATAACAACTTGCTAAACTGCAAAATAAGATGTTACAGTCAAAGGCCTTGAGTCCTAAGCTTACAAGTTCCTACTGTTTGATATTCTTACTGTTTGTGGAAGTATGAAGAAAAGAGTGGTGATGGAACTTTATTATAACAATACAAGTACTTTGAATGTTATAATACCAATCCCTTCCTATTAATTCAATGGTTTATGATCACACTTATAAATAATTTAACAGATACTTCAGGTATGATGGACCTTTGTTGGTGGCTATTGAGGCCTATGATGAGATGCTTGGTTTCCAGAGGGGAATCATTTCCCTGGAAGAGCTACCGAGAGGTAGGGTGAATAAATGGAGGCTCTGGTGTTACTTAACATTGTTGCTAATGCACTTGCGTACTTGTGTTTTACATGTATATCTATCAGACATCTGTCGGAATGTCTACTTCAACACCTTAGTCAATATTTAAGTCTTGAGTTTACGCACTTTGAAGAGTGTCACTCTTTTGTGATATGCCTTAGTTGAAGTATAAGGGGAACGTGATACTTATACTACTTATTCCCCTTTATATAAATGTGTTGACTCTAGGTTGAGTTCATGGTCCTCACAATAATTAAATGGGAATGTTGGACATAAATGAATGGTCCTAAACTATGGACCGATGGGTTGACACGAAAATAATGGTGGTAGGTTTTAGAATTGAATGCGCCTCTACGAATGTACTTGGCTATGCTGCCAGCTGTGGCAGGGGTTTTACTCTAAGGTCCTTCACCAACAAAGGGAAAAATCGTCCCTCATTTCCCCTGGTCTGCTGTAGGTGTGAAGAGGGTTTCGTAGATGTTCTGGCAGAGGCTCATGGAGGGAAATCCATATGGGGAAAACGATGGGGATTGTAACACCCTGATGTAATTTCTTCTCTGGTTTGTTTCCCTCACTACTGCAATTTCCAAGTAGATAACTCGATACATAAAATTTTCAGTACTTGACCTTGTTTATCGTGGTTTGTTGTAGGTGGTGACTGGTTCTTCTTTCCTGTGTGGGCAGTGCTCCATGATGGCGAGTTTGAAATTGGTAAGTCTAGATACTCCCATCTCTGAGTTCTCCTCTCGTCTCAGTGGGGGTTTTACTGTTGGTATTTAATTAAGGAGGACCTGGTGCACCCATTTCGGTTTCCTGCTATGAGTTGTTGGTCCCTTGGGTCGTCACTGGCTAGACCACTATGAGATTTGTCTATTGCTTGCTTTGATACTGGAGGGTTTGGTCAACCACTCGATATGGTGTTCTAGTAGAGATTGTAACTATTCTTTTTGGACAGAGTAATGTAAATCGATTTATGTAACAAAAAAATGATAAATTGTATGAACTATGGTTATTTTGTGTATAGTCTAGTCTCTGCGCTTTTCTAATGGAAAACGTAGTTTGTTGATGTAACTGTAACCTCTCAACACGGGCGTGAGGATTTTGTAACTGTAATAACACTTCTTGATTTAAATTGTAGTTTTGCTTCTGGTATAGTTTACTATTGCAGTTATCATGATTTCCTTGTGTCTGCATTAGTTTGCTAGTGGTGTTGAAATGCTGTATGGTTGCTTTTTCGATTCTCATAGCTAAAGTGGATCTGTAAGTGCTAGGGTCTGAATTCCTCAGTGTTGGTATTCGTTGAAGATTAATGCTTAGTGTGTCTGAATGCTCATTTGAATATTTAAAATGTTCTGGTTTAACTACTGCATTTTCTAGTAGACTGAAATTATAGAGCGATTCGATCCTTGGTTTGCAGAAAGGTAACGTGGGTATTGTCTACAGGTAGCAAAAACGCCTGGGTAATGATAGTGAAAGTTCCTGTAGCTACTGTTTTATTTAATGAATACGAATTCTATGAGATTTGAGCTTGTGACCACTTATGGAAGAACATTAAAGTAATGAGAACTAAAATGTATGAGTAGCACACTGTTTTGTTGTAAATCTTGATGTGGGTAGAAAACTTCTATGTTTCATTTTTTGTTTTGTTTTAATGTCTAGCTAACTGGTTGCAAACTTGGTTTTTCTTTATGTTGATGTAGAAAGATAAATCCTAGTTTTGAAAGATCAACTATTCTTGTTTTATGTTTTAAATTTTGAAGACCAAGGTAAACGAATATGATAGGTTTAAGTTGGTCTAGGTAAAGGAAAATACTACTGTTGACAATCGAAGTGATACTCCCTAAACATGATAACAGATTTTAGAAATCGAAGAGGAAATAATGATACTCTATTGAGAGACGATTCAAGCAAATACTAAATTAAATTTCAAAAGGAAAACAAAATATCTTTAATATGAAAGCTAGTATAGGTTTTGTAGCAAAGACTAGCTTCAGCTAGGCCTGCTAGATCTTCCTTTGGTTCTGGGGCAGAACTCAAATTTGATAATAAGGAAACTAATGACTAACTTTACAATAACATAAATCCGGAAACATTAAATAACTCATACCTAGTAGCTTGAATACTTGGCCTATCCTTGTAGAAAAACCTAGCTCCCTGGCCCTTGACTCCTTCGTGTAGCAACCTACACACTCAACAATTATTAATGCAAAATCTGTGAGGATGAATTCTTTTGAATGGATGACTTTCGGGTTACTGTGTTCCTCCCAACCATGATCCTACAACCATTCCTAATTCTGTACGGATCCCCCCGAGCTAGATTCCAACATTCAAAAGAGGCAGAGGTCCTTAAGCTACAACTAGTTCAGTTCTTGAATGTTTGGGCCAGATTGCTTCAGTTTCTTGGAGCAGAGGAACTCTCTTTAATTACCATAAGAAAATGATAATAAAAAAGATAGGTGATCCCCCAAAAACTTGCGGTCTACCCTCTTAAGTAGAAAAATCTTGAATTAGGGTTGTTGAAGTAAACAGTTTCTTTAAAATCCATAATTTAATAATTAAAAAATAATATTTCATTAAATGTTTAGTCCTCTTGAGGTAGGACTTTCTCCACTGTTTGACCATAAGTCAAATTGATTTCAGCTCTCAATAATAGTAATATAAATAATAATTATCATGATAATAATAATAATGTTTCACTTACTATTGGTACAACTTCAGTAATGTTTTACATAATGCATATGTCATAAATATATTAAATAACGACAACATTATTAATAAGTCTCTTTTAATAATAACATTAACCTGGAGGCCTTTATGCATGCTAGTCATAAAAGACCTTAACTATTAGTAATTATCTTTTATTAGATTATGTATCTTCACATGATACTGCTTTTAATCTTTTAAGGACAAGGACCAATTCTTAGGATGGTCTCGGTAAGCTTGGCTAGGTACATCTAGTCTCTCGCTCTTTTGCATGTCGGATTCCCTCGTTCAAGACGGTAGTTCCCGCAGTATTTGATGATGGATAGAAAAATGAATCATTTATTCAATTAAATAATTGTGATGAAGGTGCTCTTCAGAGTCTTTCCAACTCAACACTTTGAAACTCAGTAACCCCGAGTGCTTTTCAGATCCATTTAACTCAACACTCCCACATGGACGTTACTCTAGTGTAATTCCAAAGTCTCTTCTCAACACTAGTGCTAGAATGTGGTTGTGAGGCACATCTAGAATCTTTAAGTTGCCTCATATCTGGCATTCTTTTATCAAGCTTGGAGTGCTCCAGGGTTTATGCCCAACACTCAATGTACATCAGGGCTTACTCCGAGTACATCATATTTCCTCTAGTTACATCGAGGCTTTTGCCCAGTACGTAGGTAATTTGTGTGTTTCTGAGTCCATGCTCAACACACTATATAAGTCCATTATGTCATTCACATCACTGCACCGTATGTAAGAAAAAGGTTCATTTCAGTATATTAGGGTTCTGTGCCGAGATCAAAACATAATCAGAATCATTGGGGCTTTCTTGCCCAACGTATAAACAAATAAAGAAATTTAGTGAGGGTCCATGCCCAATATGTCAGTCCACAAAAGAATAAATCATATGTACTAGGGCTTATTCCCAAAAATAAGAATAAATCATAGGTGTTGGGGTCGTGGCCCAATATAACATCATAAAACAGTCAGTCCAAAATTCAGGATATTACAATATAATCAGTTTCAGAACATAAGTGGTAGTTTTCTTTGTAATAAGATGCATATAATCAGTTTTAGAACATAAGTAATAGTTTTCTTTGTAACAAGATGCAAATAATCAGTTTTAGAACAAGATGCATATAATCAGTTTCAGAATATAAGTGATAGTTTTCTTTGTAACAAGATGCATATAATCAGTTTTAGAACAAGATACATATAATCAGTTTCAGAACATAAGTGATAGTTTTCTTTGTAACAAGATGCATATAATCAGTTTCAAAACATAAGTGATAGTTTTCTTTGTAACAAGATGCATATAATCAGTTTTAGAACAAGATGCATATAATCAGTTTCAGAACATAAGTGATAGTTTTCTTTGTAATAAGATGCATATAATTAATTTCAGAACATACGTGATAGTTTTCTTTGTAACAAGATGCATATAATCAATCCTAGATCATAAGTAACACTCTTTTCCTTTGCAGCCCTTTCCAGAGTTTTGATCTTCTTATGAAGCATTTTACTTTGAATTTTCCTACACCGGTACCTCTGTTTTTCATACATGCTCCTAATCTAAGACAATAATTCCAACCTTTGACATGGTGATTCTTTCCCAAGTACTCTTTTTAGTTATTCTCTACTTGCTTTCCCTAGGATGAAGAAATCATATTTAATGTTTATATCGTGACCTATGCATGAATATAACATAACTTATGTGTAATGTGAGTATAAACTTGTATAACATAGGTATAACATGAGCATAAACAATTCTCGATGTGTTAGAGGGTACCTGCTCAATACCTAATTAAGGTTTGTCCATCTAGGTGTTTCCGAGCATAGTATTATATAAAATTTGTTGATCTAGTTTGATAGTAGTTTAAGGGATTACTGATGCTCTAGAGCTTCTATCTCATCATTAGTTAATCACAAGGGGTCTAAGTGCTCCATAACTTTTACTACTCAATAAAGAAGAATTTATCAACTTAAGTGATCCTCTGTGTACTTAATAAATTCCCAAGTAAGTTTTCTATCCTTATTCTGAAGTAGGGTGCTTACAAGGTCTGTCTATGTACCCTTCTTGTAGATTTTGTAAAGTAAACTGGACATGTGAAGTAAACCTACTCACAAATTAAATCAGAAACTAGAAACTCATAATTGTAACGGTACTAGAATATACCTATATTGGTAATTCAACTCGTGATCATAAGGTATTCCCGTGGTAATCTATCCCAGTCTACTCTAGCGGTCATAATGAATACTTTCACAAGGATTGTTGCACTATATTATGGTGCTATCCAAGGCTGTTTATGTGTGTTCTGAGGTTCTTCTCGACCCAACATACTAATCCCTTGCAAACTTGATTAGCATTCTATGAATATTTTAAATATGCTAAGAAGGATTTTAATCGAAGCATGGTAATTATAGTATCTTGTAACATAACATGTATAAATTATCTCAACCTTTCTTAATTTCCTTAAAGTCAGTCATTTATTTGACTTAACATGTCTCATAATAGGATCATCCCGTTTCCCCTATTCTTAACTTCTTAAATTATTCCTATAGTTGACTATCATTAGTCTAATTGTAAATCAATCATCATACTACCTGTTTGCTTGTTTGTTTGTTTGTTTGTTTTTTAATATGTAATCAACCGTTCTTTAAATGTTTAAAGTTCCTATAGCCATTTATAATGGAAGAAAATTCAATGCTCTTCTTATTTGTATAGGAAAATAAATATTCCTATTCTTACCATTCTTTGCCTAAATGGATATTTTCAACAACATATCTATCACAAATAGAGTATTTGGAATTCATTCATGCTTCTTTTAGTACTTACATTTTTCTTTTTTTAATATTAATGACCAAGTACTTTATGTTTCGTCTAACTATTCTTGCTACGTTTCTTGGATCCTCATGCCATTTAAACAATCATGACTGTTATTCTAGTTAAAAAAAAACAAAAACATTTTTTGTTATCGTCATATCTCGTGCTTCCTTAAGCATAGCCACCTACATCATATTATTTATGTAGATGTACTCTATAGCTGTGCGGTATTCATACTTATGGTTCTTTGATGTTTGTCCCTAACTTTCTGTATACGAGGTAATTGCTATGTTTACGCATGCATACTTCATGACTTCATGATCATTCAGGGGGTGCCTATGTCCATTTTTATCTTTAGGCTTAGTTTTACTAAGGCTTTAAACCCTATTATTTTAAATAGAACCGAGTTCCATTATAGGACTTAGGGTTTTAAAACATCTTTTCCTTTTTATGTAGTCCATTCTACTTGCCCCTTTTTTTTATATATAGCATATAAAACAACATTTTAATGATATACTAGTTTAGTTTGCCCTTTTTGTGAGTCCCCGGGCCACAATGTTTGTACTTCAGTTTTGTATTAGTTCATATGTCTTGGTTGTTGTGATGCTGACTTTTAATTCCACCCCTAGCTGCACTTCTTTGTAAGTGAGTCCAAGTCCCAACGTCGGCAATTGTACCTCTCTGTATTCATGATTTCCGATTATTCTTATATCTGTACAATTTCAAGTAATCAGTCGAAACAATAATCTGTTAATTCTATAAAATCATATGTAAGGTTTTGCAATATGTTTCTACAACAGATGTCCCTTTATGTAGAGAGCCCAAAGGTCTCTGAGTGTTCGAAACTGAGCTCCGATACCACTTGTAATGACCCTAAAACTATAGAAATAAAAAAAACTCGGTAGGTGATATTATCATCAATGGGCACCTAGAATTCACTTAAAAATTAACTTTAGCATTGAAATAAAAATTACTACACAACCTGTAGGTTTCAGAATCTTACTTGTGTTCTTCTTCTTAGAATTCAGCTGGTACTACTAGATTTATTTGGTCTTCGGCAAGCTACTACCATAGAGTGTTGGGCACAAGTCCTATGCAAGTTATAAATCCTATATTTTATTGTTGTAGTTATAATGGATGCCCTTTTAATTTCTTTTCTCTCTAGTTCAGTTAAGTATTTTCTTTACTAAAATGTTTGAGGATTTTCAAGACTCGAGGTCTTACTTAGCTCCCTATGGAAGCTAAAACATAACATATTCATGGTTGCAGGTACCCTTTTTCCAACAAGACCCTAATCCAACCCTTGGATGAAAAGAATTATTACTTAGAAGGAGGAAGGGTCTTCCCTACGTACAAAAGAAAACCTAACTTCTTTATCAAGGTGCATTTAACGTTTCTCCAGATCCAACTTTAGACATTAGGTAATAAATTTTGTTGGTAGTGGAAGGGGTTGGGGTTTCACATGAGAGTCACATGATAGGCACGAGGCACTGGTCCACGATGGTAGGGGTATACCCTAAACCATGATCAACCCCTTTCATGTTGTTTTCATTTTGGTAAATTGGGGGTTTTTTGGGAGCTCTCAGCAGTTCTCAAGTTGTAGAGAAAGCAACGCATCCAGCTCTGGTCTGCGTGTTCTCCTTCTTGCGTTTGATGTGGCCAGGTTGAGACTCTACTTCAGGTATTGCTGCTACCCCTTAACTGGTGACAATCTCCTCATATTACAGTAAATCCTTTATAATTTGTAGTTCTAATTAAGTCCTTGCATTCTTGTTTTTCATACCAGGTTTAACCCTGTTTGGGCACTACACGCCTGTTGTCTTTGGACGTTTTGTGTACAGTGGGAAAAATCCAAGAACGATAGCCTCCAGGTAAGACCTGGGCCCTTTGAAAACAAAACCTCATTCCATGAGAGTGCTAGAATCTTCAACCTTTATAGTTTTATGGCTGCGTTGGAGTGTCAAGGAGTTTTAGTGCCAACCTTGTTTGTTAGTCTCTTTTGTTGGGTTGTCTCTTTTGTTGGGTTGTCTCTTTTTGCGCCATTGTGGGTCTTTAGAAAAAGAGACATCGAATCTTTTATAAGCCTTTTGGCGCTGTTGGGTATTATATGGAGGTTCTATTTAATAGTATGGAGAGCATAAGTGTCCCAAACCTCTGTGTTTGGGTAAATGCGGGTGTTCTGTGAAATTTGTATCTTTTGATGCCTTATGGTAAATTGATATGTATTCATATTCTACTATGGTGCATTAATTCTGTGGTTTTTACTAAGACTTGGTTTAGAACTTGTATCTATTCCTTTTTTTTTGTTTTAAAAGGTGAGCCTATACTTCTGATACATGGCTAAGCGGGAAACTGGAAGAAACCCTTCGGGTTCTGTGTTTAATAGCGGTTGCTACTTTGATCTCTAAATGGCTATAAAAGTGTTACTAAACTTTGTTTTTACGCACCTTCATTTCCTATTTAAGTGAGTCTCTGATTATAAACTTTATAAGTATGCTGGGGAAACATGTTTGAATGAGGAAAATTCTCCTTTGATGGATAACTTAGTAAGCACGAAATATCTTGAAGAAATGCTCATTGTTCCCTTCGATGCTGTAAACCCGTTTTCCTTCCAGTAGTTTCGTCTTCTCTTTTTTTTTAAATGAAAGAGTGCCTAAAGGTACCGATCAAGATCGCGGGTAAAACTTGCCTCAGCATTCCTGTAATCTGCGTTTTCAATTTGAGAATTTCTTTATGGTAATATTAGGGTTTAAATAGGCATTGAAAGTTATACTTATGTATGTGGCTAAATGCCATTTCAAATAGGAGCTTTGGTAATGTGGATGAAATTGTTTATTTGGAAATGTTCTGTTATTCATTGTTTCTAACGTTTAAAAAATAAATATTGATTTAACTGCAAGTGCGGCTCTGTGCTATACATGGAAGCTTTGTTTAAGAAAGAACATGCTAGTGATGGCTTCCGTGTAAATTTAAAAGATTTCCTTGGAGGGTTTCTCCTTTTTCTATAATTTAATCTTTCGCGGAATTATGGGCAAATCCATTAACTCCATTGCAATTCTTTTTGTAAAAAGAAAACCCATCACCGAGTACTCGAGTCCAACATGAGCGTGGCTAGCTCCTCTCAGTGGATAGTTGGAAACGCACTCCTTAGGGATTCGATCTGGACCTAAAGAAAGGAATGTGTTATTTTTAAAAGAAATTTCTAACTCTTTGGTTCCCTAAAAAACTGTGGAAAGCGAAGTCGCTTCTACCTGTCATGATTAAGGTAACGTTTTAGTGTCTGCCTACTATGCTCCCTATTGGCATGTGTATCAACCCTGGAATAGATTATGTTTAAAGAAAACCTAAGAAGAACCTAGGGTAGTATAAATGTTGACTCGGCTCATGCCCTGTTTATTCAAGTAGTAGCTTTGCTAGCTTTGCTAGCTTTGATGTCGATAAAAAGGTACGAGTAAACTTTGCATTTTAATTAGGCGGATTGGTTGAGATCTAACCCTGGGCGCCATCTAACCATGCCCTCACATTCTAACTAATAATGATAAGCCAGAAATTGTATCAAGATATTTACAGTAATATCTAAATCATAAACTTGTAGCCTATAATAAGTTTAACCTGGAAATTTATTCATACCTGAACTGTGGCAGCTGGGAACTTGTTTCTTGGAATAACCTGCACACTTCAATAATTAAATTAAGGATAAAAAATGTAATTATCTGACCGGTAGGATGATACCCGAATAACCTTGGAACTACCATGTTCCTCCCAACCTTGACCCTGAACCATTTCTGGTTCATTAATGGATCCCCCCGAGCTAGTTCCAACATGCAATCGGAACAATAGAGGACCTAGGGCAGATTGTTGATGATAATTAGATCTTGGAAATAGTAAGCTTCTTTTGTTTTGTGGGAAAATTATCTTCTCGTACCATAAGAGAATGATAAAAAAAAAGATGATCCTTACTTTGGGAATTGCCCTTCCTTATATATGCAAATTTTTGGGATATAGTTGTTTGAGTTAATAATACTATTTTTAATATTAACTCCAGTTTTATTTTAAATTTGAATTATAATTAATTTCTCACTCCTAGTTTATCTAGGACTTTTTCAGTTGTTCTTCTCTTTTTATTTTAAAGAACCTTTATGATATTTTTACTTTGTTTATACTTATGTAGTTCTATTAATTCAGATCACAAAATATCTTATGCATATTATTTAACCATAATTTATATATAACATAAATAATATCTTATACATATATTTTATGCATATTATTTAGGCATAATTTATATATAATATAATAATATTTTATGCATATATTTTATGTAAACTATTTATACCTAAATGGGACTTCTTTTATAAATAATCAACTTGATTATTTAATTAATTAAATAACATAATAATTCTTTGGTAATCATTTAATACAAGGTCCAACCTTTGGACAAGGTCTTTTGGTAGGTTTGGATAGTCGACTAGGTTAGGTAACTCTAGGTCCCTCTTGCATGTTGGATTCCCTCGTTTAACATGGTAGTTTCCGCAGTCCTTGATGAGAGATAGAAATGATTCATTTAACCAATTAAATAATTGTGATGACTAGTAGTGTTATTGAGAGTCTTCTCGACTCAACCCTCTTAAGATCAAGTAACCTCGAGCGCTCTTCAGAGCTTTGGCTCAACACTCTCACATGGGCGTTAAGCTAGTGCAATTCCAGAGCATCCCGCTCAACACCAGGACTATAATGTGTTTGTGAAGCACATCTAGAAATACAAATGGCCTCGGATCCGGTACTTATTATCAAGCTTGGACTGTTCCACGGCTTATGCCCAAGACTCTATGTACATCGGGGCTTATGCCCAGCACATAATAAAAGTCCTCTATTTGCATTGGGGCTTACGCTCAGTACATAGGTCATCTATGCACTCCAGAGCTTACGCTCAACACATCATAACAGGCAGTCATGCATAAGAAGACTCTGCACAGTATAATCAAAGAATATCTCAGTATATTAGTGTTTATACTCACGTATCATGATAAACATCAATCAAGTACATAAGGGCTTTGATGCCCAGTACATAACAATAAGTATGCATTAGTGAAGGTCCATGCCCAAATATAAGTACATCATAAATAAATCATATGTATCAGGGCTTACACCCAATATATAACATAAACCTAATCAGTCAAAATTTGGGATAATACACCCTATGATTCCCCATTTTTATCCTAGGATCCAAGCTCCTCATATCCTATCTCGCAATACTCTCCCATCATCGCTAATACATTGCATACCCCAACATTCAAAATGTCTGGTGTTATTCTTGTTTTTAATGGAATTCCCACTAGTTGGGCTATTTGTAACCATCCATTTAGAGGGAATGCTACTATGCCTCTTTGTAGCAAATATACATCCACCTTGATTCCTAATATGAGCCTACCCTTTATGGCTAGTATAAACCTCCTATATCTAGTAAGACCAACTAATGATCCCACTAGACATGATCCTATGTGGCCTCCAATGCCAGCCAAATTACCTTCTTACATCACAAAGTTCAAAGGGAAGGTAGGTGAGGACCCTAGAACCATATCATGTCCTTTCATCTATGGTGCTCCTACAATAACATCGTAAATGATTCTAGTCTATTGTGTTTTTTCCATAGGACCTTGGTTGTAGTGGCCACTAAGTGGTACATTGAACAACCATCTAGAATACATCCAAATTTTGTGTCCATATATTCCACTTTTTTACCTTTTCGAGTTACATGTTCGGTATGTCCATGGCGGAAATCCAAACCCTATAAATTAGGATCCCAATAAACCCCCTAAATAGGGTAAGAACCTTGAATTACGGACTAAAAATGTTCGTTCCTTTTGTAGAGTTTATAGACATTGCACTCGTCATTATCTGCACCTATCAAATAATTTCAAACTATGCGATGAGACTAACAAATGTGAAGTTGCTAATGCTTCCTAAGAGAAAATTGTCCCTCCATCTCCTCATCTAACCACATCTCAACCTATGGTCCTTTAAAAACCCTTCCCATCACAAAGTCAAGGTGAAGGGAAATATAGACAATGGTCAAGGTATTTACTTTACGAGGTTTCACCCAACACTATTAACTAAGTTGGATATAAAAAAATTTCAACATGATAGATTTGTATGTGATTGTGTTATATGAATGTTCATGGATGTATTGGATGTTATATGTGTTATAATTCAAACCTTCATTTAAACCATAAAATGTTTGAAATGAATTTTTATTGTCTTAATGATAGGGCGTTGAACATGTTGTTGAACATAATTATGATAATTGTTTTGATGAGATAAAGACTCTATTTTAGAATGATTTATTAGCTAAGGTAGTTAATTGATCGACACGACCAAAATTTGACCATAACAACTTCCAATGACTAGGGAACGCAATGGTCAAGCTAATTAGCAAACAAACCAAACGCAGACATGTTTGATCAATGACCAGACTCAATGCCTTTATAAACTGACCCTAGTAAACATATCATATCAATCAACTAAATTCAATAATGTCATATATTAAGAGATATGCAATGTTGAATTAAACAAATCACCATATTTCTAAGACCTATAATATTGCATAGAGAACAAATCTCATCGAACCACAAGATCCATTGGAACTCTTTCCATTTTGTACAATCCAAATCAAGAACCCAAAATTTATGTTACCATGTTGGAACAAGTGAAAATAGCATGAGCAGATAATAGAGATTCCAAAGGAGGCGGTGGTATCAAGAGATGTCAAAATATTTTACAAGCACAATGAGAAAATATCCATGCTATGATTATTGATAGATTGATCAAAAGGCCTCTCTCTCTTTCTCTCTCTCATTAAATGTAGATCCCCCAAGTATGGCTTTTCGCCCTATCTCTCTCTTCTTATAATAATAATAATTCACCATTCCTTCCCGGTATATGTGTCGTCAACTAGCACAAGCACATTTTAAAAGTGATTGATATAATTCAATCAACGTATATCAACCACATTCTATTAAATGTTTGTCCATATAATTGATATAAGTCGATCTATGTATATAAACCACTTTTAAAATTTTAAAATTGTGATTGTGCTAGTATACAGTATGTAACTAGAAAATTACTTAAATAAAGAACAAAAATAACTAAAATATTTGTTTAATGTATGTTTTGTTATATTAGTTCTTTTTAATGTTTTAGATTTCTGAATTTTTCAACTTTAGAGAATGAAATCAAACAAAAATTAATGTCCCAAATGTACATATGGTTCAAATATTCAAATGGCTTGACTAGAAATTTATTATACTAAACTAACTGAATATAAAAAATGAAATAACATACCGCATAAGAAAACTAAATTTATTATTGAAAGTTGAATGATTTTAAACAAGAATGAGTGCTAACGAAGTAAATAACACAAAAAAAATAATGGACTGCACATTAAACTGTAAGTGAATGGGAAATCGGAATTTTATCTTCAGACTTGTGCAAGGTGTGGACAATAAATTCTCAAAGCTGCTGAAACGTTTAAGGAACCATTCTTAACAGGGTTCAAGATTTCACAATCATATTGTTTTGTTGCACCAGCTTCAGTGACTATTAAACATCTTTAGTTAATTCCATATTTTCCTTTAGAAACATCATTAACAAACAGTTATAACCAATCAAATAACATCTATGTAATCAATAGGATAGGATCAAATAACATCTACGTAATCTTGAGGGGTAGGGTATGTACACATTTGTAGATTTTACAATTACACAGTTGAGCATACCCTTCTCATCCCACAAACAAATAGTTCTCATACACCAAATTGGTACCTAACTTGGATGTGACCTTAAAAATAGATTACTATTATTATTATTATTATTATTATTATTATTACAAGTAGATGCTTCATACACCTCTATAGAGTACTTTAGCAATTACATAGTTGTGCAAGCCTCTCTTGTCCCACAAACAAAGAGTTCTCAAACACCAAATTAATCCTTATTATTATTATTATTATGTCTGTCATCTAAAATAAGCCTTTCCCAACCATGGCCATTACAGAATCATGTATTTGCATCTAGAAGCACCATTTGCAACATCGGATTTTTTTTTTTAAATTAAAGAGACTGAAACATGGACATGATCATTCTTCTCGGAAGCTCAATGTTCTAATTTTCCAGTGTAGCAACAATATTTCTTCTTGTTTTTCAGTGTAGAAACAACAATATTATTCAATTTTTATAACATATCCACCTTACGTCTTCTAATCTCTTCTTGGAGCTTATTCATCTCTGCATTCGCCTCGTTTCGATTGTTTTGAAGATTTACGATTCCCCTGGACATTCACTGCTTTTCTAAATTCAAACATTGCATCCTTTTTGCATACGTCCTATAATCGCTTTCGAAATAGAATTCTTCTTATGACTTGAGGTAACTTGGTTCATCAAAAAATTTGTTTGCAGGTTTGAAGAGAGATTCATCAAAGGGACCGTCGAAGTTAGGCATGAGTATATTGGGGCAGCATCAAGAGACTGCTCGTTGCACTTTGTTTGTGTTACACGATTTGTGTATATCCCACATCCCTCGCAAATAATAGATTTTACATCAGTATTATATATACATATTTTAGGAAAATTATTGATGGGTAGCGTAAGGTTACCTAATTTCCCATAAATTTATTGGGCATACAAATTATCCAAAAGTGATCCTTATGAAATAAATCACAAACAACCCATTAATAGTGCAAATCAACCATATTTAATTTCACAATGATAAATCATGCTATGAATTTAATGACAACCATACCATTGAACACATTTAATCAACCCTTAAACCGATCAAAAGCACAATTATCAATCATGCTATGAATTTAATTACAACCATACCATTGAACACATATACTCGACCCTTAAACCCATCAAAAGCACAAAGATCCATTCAACTAATCAAACACACAAGGATGCTATCCTTTCTATCATTCTCCAAGCAATCACAACCACACATCCCTAAAAACGAGTTTGCAATCCATTCCAATAATGTCCAACATTCTTAATTAATATTCCCATGTTATAAATCAGGTATTTTATAAGTTTTAAAATGCATATAATTTCAATTATCACAGTCAATTCTTTATAACTGTTCAAATGCATAGAATTACAATTTTCACACAATGTTTTATAGATTTTCAAATGCATACAATTACAATTATCACACTGAATCATTCATAAATTATCTAAAGCGTAGAATTCAACATGTATATAATCCCTCATTGAGAGGACCGCTACTCGTATTGCGTGCACAATCCAATTGGGAGGAGTGCTAGCTCAATAGATAGATTTTGTATTTTACCATGTTGTGTTGTGCAAAGCTAGGATACATGGGCAGTTGCTCCAAATATGCATGCTACCTGAGATGGGGAGATAGGCATTTCCTAAGATGTTATACAGATAGGAATTACCTCTGATGATTACCCTAGTTTTCAGGTATTAAATAGTTGTTATGGTAAACTGCTCTATCTAAATGATCAATTTATCAAGGCCAAAAGAGCTATTATGGTAAATTGTTCCTATAGATTCTTGCAAAGACAAGTTATATGCCATTTTAGAAGGAGATAAATTAGGTATCAAAGTTGACTCTATTCGTCGGTGGCCAACAACTTGAGTTTGTTGTTGTTGAAGAGAAGGAAAGACATGATATTCCAAAAATGTTTATGTTTGTTCCCAACTATCGTTACTTTAGCAATCAAGACAATTTCATATGTATTATTTTCATGAGCATCATCACCAAAATGAATCTGATATTATGAAGAATCAAGTGGTCTAATACAAAGTAGCTCGGGGTAATCCAATATAACTCATCTCTTATGTTTCAAACTTAGAAAATGAGTTACAAACTACTATAAGGGAATTTTACAGAATGTATGTTGCAAGCTTGTTAATGTCAATAACTATGTTCATATATGGATTCCATGTCGACAAAAGCTATAGATCAACTTTGAAACACTCAGTAGAAGACAAACTATCCTAGAAAAAATTTAAGCCGACCTTCCCATGCTACTAGTCACCAATATGCTTAACATGAAATTGATTAGAAGCCTTGGTAAAATGTGGTGGGGAAACATAGGAAGAAATGGACATATAATTTGCAAATAAGCACTGTTGTATCTCAGCTCAATGTTCTTATCACAATTATATCGTGTTCTCATATAGGTTATTGTAATCATGGAAAGAGGAAATTATGTTGCTCGAACAAGGAGGACACAAAGGAGAAGGACTAGAGGTGCACAACTACAACATGTTGCATAGATAAGGAGCCACAAGAGAATTTTGTTGGCTAGAATGAAGATGAAAATGGTGAATACTAATGAATGTCAGAGCCTGATGGTGTTGCTCCACGTCCTCCTGTAGTGTAGGTCACTAGTTCAAGCAAGAATATTAGTGCTATCAAGGGTTGGACAAATGAGGACATCATGAAGGCAATTGACGATGTGGAATACAATACGTATTCTGTGAGTGTAGCTGCGAAACAATATGGGATATCACCAACCTCAATGCATTATTGGATAAATGGTCTCACTCATACAAAGAGGAAAGGGCCTCTCACAGTGTTAACTCGACAAGAGGAGGAAGATGTTTTCAGTTGGTGTAAGGAGATGTCTGAAATGGACCACGAGATAGATTTGATATAGCGGAAGTCGAATGTTGCATAAATCTATCAATAAAGGTCTAATCCATTCATATATGTATTTCCTAGGAATTCATGGTGGGCAGGGTTCAAGAAATGATACTTTGTCCAATGCCTATCAGAAATATTGTAGTGCTCTGGTTTTACAGCAGAGCACTAAATAAAATTTCAGAGTTAATTTCCTATGTATTAACTTATTCAGGTATGTGTGAGTAAATTTCTAATGAAAATTCTATGCTTTTAAATGATGTTTAGTATACTATGTTGTCTCCAATAATCATACATTCGTATTTTAAAAGAATAACTAACATATCAATATTTTCCTTCAATAATTTGTGGTTTTCGCATAAGAATATGTTTCACAGTAATAAATCAGTAATAAGGTATATGCAGGTTTCAGAGTACTACGTTTCCACATAATAATTAAATAAAATAAATAATCAAGGAAATTACCTGATGTTGATGCTAGTAGACAGTAGGTTGTTGTAGGTTGTATATCCTCTTAGTCATCCAAGATGAAGTGTCCAACCTACCGACCAGCTATTATCTTGCTGGCCCTTGGAAATCAAAGGATTTCCAAGCCCCTGAGCTCACAATCTGATAGTCCCGAGAGCAGTCTTCACTTAGGTTCTCCAAACTTTTCTGTTCTCAAAACTTCTTTCTGTTCCCAAACCTTTCTCTCCTCACTTCCAACCCCCTTACCTTCAACTTTCTCCCCCTATATATCCACTTCCTTCCTCAAGAAGACCTTGGGCTTACTCCACCGCCCCAAACTCCCCCTCTCGAGCCCCTCAAACATTTACTCCTTTCCTTAGTTCTTTTATACACGTTTCATTTTAAAAATGTATTTTTCACACTCAATGTACCGAATAATTATTTACACTCATGGTAAATTTATTTGACTTTGATTGACGGTTGTAAGTATTTATTACGATGGGAACCATTACCCAAAGGTTATCCATTCGGGACAAGGTTTATTAATTACAAGTCTATTCACCAACTTTGTATTTATTGTTATTAATGTAATTAATAAAATATTATATAAATAGTTGCCCCTTTTCAACTTGGACATGATGTGTCTTAATGGTCTACCTCATTCGTCAAGATCACTTAGCTTGAGATTTAAATTCCAAGATTCGTATTGAATAATTAAATAAACCATTTTCCATCACATCACATTCATTCCAAAATTGTTATCCTATTATGTCTAACTTAGAAATGTAAAATAATCACACTCTAATCATTCATTAGTCAATATTTAAATTTTACCTATTTTGCAATTGTTATGACATGGGTAGTAATATTATTAAAATAAATTTTAAGTAATAATATTAATTAAATCACCATAAGGTAATAATAATGGTGAATTTAATAAAGATGTCTTTTACAACATTTGTTTATCACATGAGTATCCTAACATCTACATAGTATCGTCATTCCTCTAAACAAAGCACCCTTAAGTGCTTAAACAATCTTACTAATTAATTAGACAGTACCATTACCTTATTTAGAACAATTCTCAGACGACAATGTTAACTCATGACGCTTGTCTCCATTGTATATCACGATGTTTACCAACGAGTAATACATAGCTTAAATGACTTGTTTTACACATTTTAAATAACTTTATATTCATTATCTCAATTCGGTCAATGCATGATTAACCTAATTACTTATGACAACTTATACATTTATTCAATATGTTAAGTGTTTGTATATCGATACTAGTGTACATGTGCAAGGTGTGCATGCGTGGCCAGCGTATGCACAGATCATAAATGTACTATAGACAAACCCCATCTCACCTATGCATACCTGCTAACTAATAGTAGTATTTACCCCCATGTAGAAGAACAAACATAATATATATAGTACAATTACTTCAACATTCTCAGTTATTTAACAATTAATTCTTTACGATTTCACATCATTATCTTTATCTTTACATTAGTTTAATCAATCATATACAAGGAAGGGTACCTACTATCACTAACTCGAAATCAAGGAATACTAAACCCTCAACAGTACTAACTAACACATCCTCCCATCATAACCTACATCCAGCATCATCCCTATATTTCCTTTGCTAGTACAAAAGTGGATGTCGGACTCACCGATCTGACCACATAGAACTTGAGAGCGATAGTGTCGGCTGAACAACGGACCTATGCTCCCCTAGCAGGCATCCGACCATCGTCATCACAACAACATGGGGAGCATGTCTCAGCACGGCCCTCCCACGACCTCGGGTCTCATGGAAACATAGGGTGGGAAACACATCCATCCCTCTCAACATACTGGGCCTACGCCCTTATCAACTCATACTTTGCTGCTATCGGGATTATCAGTTTGTGTTATCGTAACATCATTTTTGGCTGCTAAGGTTTACTGTACGAACATGTTTTTTTTCCAATATATATCAAATCAAGTAACTCGCTATCCCATAGCCCTTGTGTCCTGTAGGTTAGTATTTTGCAAAATACAAATTTATTGAAAGCATTTCCCATTGATCGCCCATTGATCCATGTTATCAAAAATCATTTTATTTCATGTAACCTTTTTAGTTCATCATAGATGCGTATGACATATAACACTTCCATAATTCATATAAGAAGATGGTATCCACGTACCGAATCATATATTTCACATCTTATTAATGAAAACATTTAAACATATACTGTAATCGTAAAATAAAGAAATCATATGATAATCATGACATCGTAACCGCATAACATAGTAACATCATATAATGAGGTCCATCATATCGTGATATAGTTTACTCAGTCGAGCTGAGTTCAATAGAATATATAAGAAAATAAAGTATGGCGTGTCTAACTGATAAATATGCCTAATAAAAATATGGGCATTACATACACCCACCCTTCAGGAAACTTCGTCCCGAAGTTGTGGTCAAAGTAGTGAGGGAAAATCTCGACGCATGGTCTCTGCATCCTCCCAGGTAGCAGACCCTGGGCTATACTTGTCCCATTGGACCTTAACTTGGTCCACATGGCGACTACGGAGCTGTCGAACCCTACGATCAAGTATACGTAATGGTTCGACCCTGAAGGTCCCCTCGTCCGAGACCTGCAATTCCTTCCAATGAATTTTGTGAGTCTCATCAGCTATGTAATGTCGTAATACAGAAACATGAAATACATTATGAGTTTTATGCAAGTGGGGTGGCAGCGCAAGACGATAAGCAACTTGTCCGATTTTCTCAAGAATCTCAAATGGACCTATAAAGCGAGGTGACAACTTGGTACCCTTCCCAAACCGAATGGTACTTTTATTTAGTCTGATGCGAATAAATACACGATCTCCTACTCCATAAGTTCTATCTGATCTGTGTACATCATCGTAACTCTTTTGCCTATCCTGTGCTTCCTTCAGCCGCTGCCTAATCTGTAACACTTGCTCCTCCATTTCCTGAATCAAATCAGGCCCAATTAAAACTCGATCCTCTAACCTATCCCAACTGAGTGGTGTCCTGCACGTCCTCCCATGCAATGCCTGATATGGCGACATACCAATGGAGCTATGATGACTATTGTTGTATGCAAACTCCACTAAAGGAAGATATTTCTCCCACTGTGTCTATTGATCCATAACATACATCCTAAGCATGTCCTCCATCACTTGATTCACCCTCTCTGTCTATCCATCTGTCTCGGGGTGATAAGCTGAGCTTAACTTCAATTGTGTCCCTAATGCTGACTACATGCTTGTCCAAAATCTGGAGGTGAACTTAGGGTCTCTGTCAGAGATTATCTTCTTACGAACTCCATGAAGACGTACAATCTCATTTATGAATACCCTTGCCACATCTATCACATCATAGGTGTCTCTGACTGGAATGAAGTGATCGCTTTTGGTCAGTTTGTTGACTACCACCAAAATAGCATTATGTCTCATAGATGTGAGTGGTAATCCTACACCGAAGTCCATCGAAATGACTTCCCATTTAGTCATAGGAATATCATGCGGTTGTAGGAGACCGGCTGGGTGACGATGATCTACCTTAACTTGTTGACACTCAAGGCACTTCGAAACAAAATCCACTACATCCATCTTCATACCTGGACAGAAGAAGAGTTTCTTCATGTCAGTATACATTTTCTTCACCCCTGGGTGCGCACAGTAATGCGATCTATGGGCCTCTCTAAGGATTGTTTCCCTAATATCACCTTCCTTAGGAACATACATGCTTCCTTGATACCGCAACAATCCATCTTCCTCAAGATGGTACCCATCATACTTCAATTCCTGTTTCTTTCCATTCTGAATAGATGAGGTTACTTTTAGGTACCAACTATCGCCCAATAGTTGTCCTAGTACTCTTTCCCTCAAGTCAACCTTCAATGGAATTAAGGAGAAAAGTCTCGGCCTTCGGCTTAGAGCGTCTGCCACCACATTCTCCTTTCCTTTGATGTAAGAGATACCAAAGTGATACTCGCTCATGAACTCACTCCATCGCCTCTGCCTAGCGTTCAAATCCCTTTGGGTAAAGATGTACTGCAAGCTCTGACGGTCTGTTTTAAGGGTGAAGCTTCTACCAACTAGGTAGTGCCTCCATAATTTTAGTGCCAACATTACTGCTGCCAATTCTAGATCATGCGTGGCATACTGCTCCTCATTAGGTTTCAACTTTCGAGATGCATAAGTTATTACCCCGCCTTCCTGCATCAGCACTGCTCCTAGTCCTTGCTTCGAGGTATCGGTGCATACCATGAAATCTTTATCCATGTCTGGTACCTACAAGATCGGTGCACTTGTCAACAATCTCTTTAACTCTGTAAAAGCGGCATCGCATTCATCGGTCCATTCATACCGGATTCCCTTGCGTTGCAAGGTGGTAATAGGTTTTGTAATTTTAGAAATTCCTTCCACAAACCGCCGGTAATAGCCTGCTAACCCCATGAAACTGCACACCTCATGAGCATTCCTTGGAATTGGCCAATCTTCAATGGCCTTTACCTTTTCCGGGTCTACAGAGATCCCTTCACTTGAGATGATGTGCCCCAAGTAGTGAACCTCTTTTTGGAAGAAGAAACACTTTGATAATTTACCATAAAGTTTATGTTCCCTTAAGCATGTCAACACTAACCGCAAGTGTTCCTCATGCTCCTTCTCATTTTTAGAATAGATAAGAATATCATCTAAGAAGACCTGAACAAAGCGGTCCAAGTATTTTCGGAAGACACCATTCATGAGGCTCATGAATACAGCTGGAGCATTGGTCAAACCAAATGGTACCACTACAAACTCGTAATGTCCAAATTGAGTTCGAAAGGCAGTCTTAGGAATGTCGCCTTCCTTCATCCTCAACTGGTGATACCCTGATCATAAATCAATCTTTGAGAAGACTGACGCACCTTTCATTTGATCAAAGAGGTCATCAATTCTTGGTATGGGATACTTGTTCTTCACTGTGGCTTTGTTCAAATCTCTGTAATCTATGCACAGTCGTAGAGATCCATCCTTCTTCTTAATGAAGATCACTGGTGATCCCCACGACGAGATACTAGGTCTAATCGGTCCCAAATCTAGCAACTCTTTTAACTGAATTTGTAACTCACGGAGCTCCGGAGTTGTCATTCTATAAGGCATTTTTGAGATAGGCTCTGCACCAGCTTTTAGTTCGATTGTGAAATCGAGCTCTCTTTCTGGAGGTAGTCCTGGCAATTCCTTCGGAAAGACATCCTTGAACTCGGAAAGTACAGGGTAAGAATTCGAGGAAGGTCCTTTACTATCGCTCACGGCCTCCACTACGAACAACTGGCATCCTTGTCTTAGGCACCACTTAGCTTTCACCATAGAGATGAAATGGAGGGATACCTTCCTCTTCAAGCCTTGGATTTGAATTGTCCTTCCCTCGTCATCGAGGCACAACACCTTCTTCGCATAGCAGTCTAAGAAATCTCTATGGCCTTCTAACCAATCCATGCCAATAATGAGGTCATAAGTCCCCAAATTGGTGACATAAGCATCCAACTTAGTGGTGCATATTCCTAAGTCAACCTCACAACTCCTCACTTTAAGACCTACTGTTTGCTTAGCTCCTGGAGCCATTTCAACCAGTTTGAAATCATCGTGCTCGTAGGCTGCCATCCCACATTTATCTAATGCAAATGGTGAAATAAAACTATCAGTTGCTCTCGGATGAAACAAAATTTTAAGTTTGACATTGTTTACTTTACCAGTGGATTCTACTACGGTAGACTGATGTTCTGCTTGGTGGTTATGTACCGCTGCATGAATCCGATGACTGTTACCCGAACTATCCATGGGTGTTTTTCCTTCCCTGTGCCTGCTGCTTGACCGACCCTTGGGACAGTCTCGCTGGAAATGAGGACCTCCGCATCCCCAACAAGAGAGATTGGGAGGGGCTTGCATGTTGCTCGGAGGAATCCTCTGAGATGAGTTCCTTCCCCTGGGTCCTCTAAAACCCCTTGCTCCTCTATAGGAACTTCCCTGTGTACGTCCCTGGCTTTGGTGGGTTGCGGACGATGCCTGTGAGATTGAGTTAACTGAAGTATTACCCCTCGGTGTGAACCTGTTACCGTAAGGAGGAGGTCTAGATTGTCCTCCCCTGAAGTAAGGACGTGACGCCTTCCTTGAAACATACTGATTGGTTCCTGTCAACTTACTACCCCCTTTTCCATCTGACATATCAGCTGCATAACGATCATACTCAACTGCCATGGCAACTGAAGTTGGCTTCCACATCCGCACAACAGCTCTAATCTTGTCGTTAAGTCCATACACAAAACGCTCTACCTGACAATCATCTGCATCTAGGTAAGGAACATATTTTACTAGTTCGATAAACTGAGATTCATACTCCTCCACCGTCCTATCTCCTTGTACCAAGGCATGGAGTGCGCCTGCCTGTTCTTCCTTGTAATAATTTGGAAAATACTTCTTGTGGAACCTCTCCTCGAACAGTTCCCAAGAAGTCGTAACAGGACTAAGGTGCAACTACTTCTTGAGATCTGACCACCAATTCAAAGCATCACCTTTAAGCTGAAAGACGGCCATCCTAGCCTTGGAACTAGATGTGTACTCATTCAATGCGAAGCATCTCTTCATGCCTTCCAGTCATGCTTCGACATGCTTACCGGGTCGTCCTCCTTAAAACTCTGGAACCTTTATCTTTTGCAACTCCCTCGATATGTCCTGAAGCGGTTCCTGTCTTGGGCCATGTGCCCTTTCAGAGTTCTCTCGACTCACTTGAGTGGTTTCCACCTCGACGGCCCTTTCCGACTGCTTGTTCATCGTTGTCATAATAGCCTCCAAAGACCTCATTATGATTTGCATTTCAGGCATTGAGGTTGGTCGTGGCGGTGTTGGCAGTGATGACGGTGGCGAAGGTGGCAGTGACGGTGGTCGACCTTCACCCCGACCTCGACCTCTACATGTTGTTACCATGATAGTTCCTATGTTATTGAAATAAAATCATATCCTTAGTTGTTCAATCAAATACACACGAAACTAAAATGTAGGTATTCATACTTTATACTTATGCGTAAGGAATAACTTGCATCATGGGATAACAAATTGTCAGGATTAGCGCAGTAAGATATACAGTCGTTTTTATTAAACAATTTTTGTCATGGTGTTCAGCTCGTCATGCTGATCTTAACGGTGTCTTGTTTTTGAGATTTCGGGTCTCTCTCATCCCTTCGACTAGGAGTTGAAATCTCGGCAGAAGGAATTTTTATTATTATTATAAGAAATCAAATAAACAACTAGAATTTTACTAATCTTAACATGAGATGTAAACCCTAATTAATTAAACTATAATTCATATTAATAATAATTTTTTTTTTTAATTCTAATTATAATTTATGTAATAGTCACTAAAGTAAAATCATAGTTTTGTTAAATTTTAAATAATTGATAATTGTGCTAATAGAAATTTAACCAAATTTAATTTCAAGAAAAATGATTTTAAATCGTGAGAGTTTCAAATAATTGACACATTGAATTATAATAATTAAATTAAATTTTTAACAATTTTTAACAATTTACAAAATTTAGATAATTATAATTTGTTCAAATATTCATTAGAGAGATTTTGAGGTAAAAAAAGGGCCTCCTAAGAGATGTACTACAAAAATATGAGATATATTAAAATATTATGAATTGGGGGTTTTATGGGGTAGGTATATATGACAAGTCACCTCCCACACTATTTTCTATGCACAATATAAATAACCATGGTTGAGTTACTTTTCAAAATTCACTAGAAATAAAATTAATAAAATAAGACTACATTGATGTGACTAAGATTCATTGTAAATTCCCAAAAATGTATTGTCCTTTAACATTTATTTGTCTTGAACTTGCAAATGAAATTAAATAATAAAAAACATTTTTAAGAGTTTTTTTTTAATTTTATGTTGACTTTTTATATTTAGTACTTTTCTCATGAATTTAATAATGTAATTTAATTGAGAATTTATTTACATGTAAAATGTAATTAATATTATTATAATCCACATTGCATTATTATTATTATTATTATTATTTATTAAATCTATTATTATTATTTATCAGTTTGACATTATGTTATTAAATAGAATGGAGTGAATATATAATTTAAAATTAAAAACATAAAAATGATAATATATTATTTTATAAAAAAATGTGAAAGGACTTTCTTTATGAATTAAGAGTACTTCACTTGAAAATGACAATAATATTATTTTATGTGAAAGTGTGAAAAGACATTCATTATGAGTACTTTACTTGAAAATGACAATAATATTATTTTATGAAAAGACTATCATTATGAGTACTTTACTTTATGACTTAAAAGTACTTACACCACTACCCTGGTTAACTATGTGTTTTCATCCACCATAGAAAATTTGACAAATAAGCATTCTTAACTCATGCAATGCCACCTCACCAAGGGGGATGATGTCATCTACTAGAATGTGATTGGTTGTATTTTATAGTACATTTTCTTTGTTTTGAGGCCCTTTTTTTACCTCAAAATTTCTCTAATGTAATAACCTACCC
This sequence comes from Larix kaempferi, assembly GCA_027924585.1. Lineage (NCBI taxonomy): Eukaryota > Viridiplantae > Streptophyta > Pinopsida > Pinales > Pinaceae > Larix > Larix kaempferi. Next base: position 37,869,050 of record BSBM01000096.1, read on the forward strand.
CTAAGATCTTCATGGGCCCGTCGCGCCCTTGCATGAGGCCCACGTGTCCTCCTATTGCCATGAGAAGAAGCATGAAGGCGCACGGTCTCTCCCCGCAACCCACCGCCCTCGGAAAGAGGGGGAAACCCTAAATAGGGTCAATCCCCAAGACGCAGCCATTTTGCCTTCTCTTTCTGAGTTTTTAGCTCTGCAACTCCACCATGGAAAGTGGTTCAAGCTCCATCTGATTTCAGGTATAATCTCTACTTTGGTAGTTTTCCTCTCACTTCCTTACCTGCGCGCGACCATTCGTTGAAATAGGATGTTGAATTTGAAAACTAGCTATGCATGGTCGTAACACATTTTTGCAGAACTTTGTTGGCTAGTGTTTTTCCAGAGTCTATACAAAAGATGGTAGGTTGTTGGTCTGGGCGCTTGGACTGTAGTGTCGGTGTGGTGGTTCCCATTCGACCTAGTAGGTGGCTCTCAGGATCTTAAAAAGGTAATGTGCTTGGCACTTAGACTGTAGTGGTGTGTGCTGATGTGTTGAGTACATAGACCCAATGACTCTTGTCTCTTGGTGCTGAGCTTGGGCATAGCCCGATATTCTTTTATTATTTCTGTCAAACAGAAGGAATGGTCTTAAGCTTGGGCGCTTGGGTGTATTGGCTTTGTGTGGCCCGTTGTGAACTTGGTGGCTGGTTGCTAGTAACACTCTCGATGTTGAGCGCCTGGGCTGGACCCAACATAACTTTAATTAAAGTAAATGCTTCCTGTCTGCTTTGTAGATCTTAAAATTTTCTGGTTTTCGTCTGTGTTTTTGTCCCCAATTGCCGCAGCATAGCATTGTTCCATCGAGGCCTCAATTGGCCGCCGCCACAGGAGCCGAATGGGTGAAATGGTTTACGTGGGCTCCTTTCGACCTGGCAGCTGGTTTCCTGCTAAGTGCTCGGTGTTGAGCTCGGGCTAGGCCCAGTGTTCTTTAATTAAGGAACAAATGTGTGTATTCTTTGGGAGCTTGGCGTTTGGTTGCTTGGGTGTCTGTTCGTTTTTATTTTGAAGATTTTATAAATTATGTGCAGATTCTGCGAGGGCTCTTTATGACCTAGTTTCTTTGTATATTTTTCATTCCTGTCCTGGTTATATGTTGGCTTTTGGTTCTTTGTGTCCAAGGTTTGACCAAAAGAGAGCTTTCAAGCATCGATGGATTACGCTTTCTATTTTATGCTTTAGTTTGTAGGGTTTGCATTGGGGGTGCCATTTTTAACCCTTGTCTTCATCTACTATTTTTAGACTTGCTATATGATTATAGTGTGGCTGATGATGACGAAATAACCAAACACTGATTGACATATGATTATTCAAATTATCACCATCTTTCGACTGAAGTTGTACTGTAATTTATTGTTAAATGCATGGATAGGGTTGTAGCGTTAGCCCTAGTGGCACTCCTCCATGCTTAAAATATAAAATGTTTGTAGCCTGAATCTATCACATGGGATTTGCGGCTGATACTGTTTTGAAGCTTTTCTGCACTACTTACTGTATAGCGTTACTATATGTCTTTCTGGCTTCCCATTGCTCTTTTGATTTTAAGTTGAAAGTTTCTTGCAATTTTTTTTTTTTTTTTTATTGTTCTCTACTTAATGGAATCTTAAGCCTAGATTGCAGTCGAAATATTGTATAGGAAGGATGCAAAATAATTAGCCAAATCGGAGTGTTGGCATTGCTCGAGGCCTCCTCAACTACAAGGAAGAGCTTTGGGTGGAGCAATTGTGAATGGTTCTGCCAGGCTTTTTGAGTCAAGTTTTGCGAGGGTTTCGACAAGGGCGTGATATTGTATTAAACAATAGACACCATGGTAATTTAAAAATGTGCGTCTAGCTATTGTATAAGCTACCTACACAAATAAATTGTCATGTCACTTATTGCAAAGCATAAGCTGCTTATTATTAAAATAACATGTATTATAGCCTGAGAATTGAACTGGCATATTGACGGTGTTATGAGGCTAATTCGAATTTGGGGATCGGTATGAGGCTAATTCGAATTTGGGGATCGGTACAGCCAGCCGATCTATGGAAAACAACAGTCCATACAGACTATGCTCCCTTTTCAGTGTAATATTTTTATAGGTATTTGGTGATTCTTTTTCAGATTTTATATTGAGGAAAACACCTCTTTGTTTTTTTTTTCCTGTTGTGCCAAATATATATAGATATGTATTCCTATGGTTTGAAGATTAAAATTTTTTATATACACATAAAATTATCTTATCTTCTTTTATTTGATAATATATATATGCACTTGATAATTCCGAAATAAAATAAAAGAAAATTTTCACATCCTTATTAATTTGCATAATGGAAAGAATATATATATATTTTCTTTTTCCCTTTAGCTTACTAATGTAATTTACGTTTGTGTATTTTGCAGGTAATCCGTAACTGAGTTTTGGATTGTTGGTGTTCAATTTTTGAGATAAGGTTTTGTCCTAAGTTCCGTGTCATTATTTAAGCTTAGACATAGTAAAATTTAGGATAGTTATGTGTGTAAAGGCCTCTTGAGGTCCGAGTTTTTGACCCAGTGGCTCTGATACCATCTGTAGTGCTCTGGTTTTACAGCAGAGCACTAAATAAAATTTCAGAGTTAATTTCCTATGTATTAACTTATTCAGGTATGTGTGAGTAAATTTCTAATGAAAATTCTATGCTTTTAAATGATGTTTAGTATACTATGTTGTCTCCAATAATCATACATTCGTATTTTAAAAGAATAACTAACATATCAATATTTTCCTTCAATAATTTGTGGTTTTTGCATAAGAATATGTTTCACATTAATAAATCAGTAAGAAGGTATATGTAGGTTTCAGAGTACGTTTCCACATAATAATTAAATAAAATAAATAATCAAGGAAATTACCTGATGCTGATGCTAGTAGACCGTAGGTTGTTGCAGGTTGTATATCCTCTTAGTCAGCCAAGATGAAGTGTCCACCCTACCGACCAGCTATTATCTTGCTGGCCCTTGGAAATCAAAGGATTTCCAAGCCCCCGAGCTCACAATCTGATAATCTCGAGAGTAGTCTTCACTTAGGTTATCCAAACTTTTCTGTTCTCAAACCTTCTTTCTGTTCCCAAACCTTTCTCTCCTCACTTCCAACCCCCTTACCTTCAACTTTCTCCCCCTATATATCCACTTCCTTCCTCGAGAAGACCTTGGGCTTACTCCACCGCCCCAAACTCCCCCTCTCAAGCCCCTCAAACATTTACTCCTTTCCTTAGTTCATTCATACACGTTTCATTTTAAAAATGTATTTTTCACACTCAATGTACCGAATAATTATTTACACTCATGGTAAATTTATTTGACTTTGATTGACAGTTGTAAGTATTTATTACGATGGGAATCATTACCCAAAGGTTATCCATTCGGGACAAGGTTTATTAATTACAAGTCTATTCACCAACTTTGTATTTAATGTTATTAATGTAATTAATAAAATATTATATAAATAGTTGCCCCTTTTCAACTTGGACATGATGTGTCTTAATGGTCTACCTCATCCGTCGAGATCACTTAGATTGAGATTTAAATTCCAAGATTTGTATTGAATAATTAAATAAACCATTTTCCATCACATCACATTTATTCCAAAATTGTTATCCTATTATGTCTAACTTAGAAATGTAAAATAATCACACTCTAATCATTCATTAGTCAATATTTAAATTTTACCTATTTTGCTATTGCTATGACATGGGTAGTAATATTATTAAAATAAATTTTAAGTAATAATATTAATTAAATCACCATAAGGTAATAATAATGGTGAATTTAATAAAGATGTCTTTTACAACATTTGTTTATCACATGAGTACCCTAACATCTACATAGTATCGCCGTTCTTCTAAACAAAGCACCCTTAAGTGCTTAAACAATCTTACTAATTAATTATACAGTACCATTACCTTATTTACAACAATTCTCAAACGACAATGTTAACTGATGACGCTTGTCTCCATTGTATATCACGATGTTTACCAACGAGTAATACATAGCTTAATTGACTTCTTTTACACATCTTAAATAACTTTATATTCATTATCTGAATTCGGTCAATGCTTGATTAACCTAATTACTTATGACAACTTATACATTTATTCAATATGTTAAGTGTTTGTATATCGATACTAGTGTACATGTGCAAGGTGTGCATGTGTGGCTAGCGTATGCATAGATCATAAATGTACTATAGACAAACCCCATCCCGCCTATGCATACCTGCTAACTAATAGTAGTATTTACCCCCATGTAGAACAACAAACATAATATATCTAGTACAATTACTTCAACATTCTAAGTTATTTAACAGTTAATTCTTTACGATTTCACATCATTATCTTTATCTTTACATTAGTTTAATCAATCATGTACAAGGAAGGGTACCTACTATCACTAACTCGGAATCAAGGAATACTAAACCCTCAACAGTACTAACTAACACATCCTCCCATCATAACCTACATCCAGCATCCTCCATATCCTTCCTCTGCTAGTACAAAAGTGGATGTCAGACTCACCGATCTGACCACATAGAACTTGAGAGCGATAGCGTTGGCTGAACAGCGGACCTATCCTCCCCTAGCAGGCATCCGACCATCGTCATCACAACAACATGGGGAGTGTGTCTCAGCACGGCCCTCCCACGAACTCGGGTCTCATGGAAACATAGGGTTGGAAACACATCCATCCCTCTCAACATACTGGGCCTATGCCCTTATCAGCTCATACTTTGCTGCTATCGGGATTATCAGTTTGTGTTATCATAACATCATTTTTGGCTGCTAAGGATTACTGTACAAACATGTTTTTTTTCCAATATATATCAGATCAAGTAACTAGCTATCCCATAGCCCTTGTGTCCTGTAGGTTAGTATTTTGCAAAATACAAATTTATAGAAAGCATTTCCCATTGATCGCCCCTTGATCCATGTTATCAAAAATCATTTTATTTCATGTAACCTTTTTAGTTCATCATAGATGCGTATGACGTATAACACTTCCATAATTCATATAAGAAGATGATATCCACGTACCGAATCATATATTTCACATCTTATTAATGAAAACATTTAAACATATACTGTAATCGTAAAATAAAGAAATCATATGATAATCATGACATCGTAACCACATAACATAGTAACATCATAATCATGGTGAAATCATAAAACAAAGTAACATCATATAATGAGGTCCATCATATCGTGATATAGTTTACTTAGTCGAGCTGAGTTCAACAGAATATATAAGAAAATAAAGTATGGCGTGTCTAACTGATAAATATGCCTAATCAAAATATGGGCGTTACAAATATTCATATAGTCCAGATCATATGTGGAATTGTGATGGGACCAGTTTAAAATATGGAAGGAATTGTGCCATGTGGGTAATTACAAGGAGAGGTAGCAGGGATGTGCCCAAAATTATGCCCAAGAGTAGGGAGTGGATAACCATTTTTTGTTGTGTAAATGCATCTAGTGCATCAATCCTCGAGTTCTATCTATTCAAGGGAAAGAGTAGGTTGAAAACTTCTATCAAAAAGTGTGAAGTGGGGGAATGCATGGATACACATCCAAATGCATGGATGACCAAAGAACTATTTATGAATTGGTTATGCCACTTTTTGCATCTATACTAGGTGGTGTATCATGCGAAAACAAACACTTGATGATATTCGATGGCCATGGAAACCACATAGCCCTACAAATAGTTGAATCAATACACTATGGGAATTGATTTGATAATTTTTCTTGCACGTACCACCCATTGGTTGCAACCCCTTTATGTGATTTGGTTTGCACCATTTAAGGATTTTTTTAGGTCTAAGAGAGCAGCATGGATGACAAAGAACCCTGGGCTAGAGGTAAAAAGTTTTGAATTAGCTGAACTTGCCAGTAATGCATTAAGAAGGGCTCTCACTCCCTCAAATATCAAGGCTGGGTATAGGCATACTGGAATCTGGCCACTAGACTATGATGCTTTTATCCATAATATGGTTTGGAAAAAAAAATTTAAGGTACATGCAGACGATGAAGATGTTGCAGTAGAAGATGTAGATGTTATAGAAAAGGATGTAGATGTTGTAGCAGAAGATGCATATGCTACATACAACATGTTATCCCTCTCTTAAGGTAATTTCCAACCATTAGGTGACAGTTATGAACAGGTCAGGGCTACTTAATATGACAATGAAGCTAGGGAATATGTCATGGAAGATGTTCATTCTGTACATGAAACATGTACAAACTCTGCAAATGAAGTTCATAATGACATTGCTAAAATAAATTTGGTTGAAAGTTTCCAAGTACTGCAAAGCAATGAAGAGTAGTTGACACTACCAATCCAGTTGCAACATCGTGAATAGTTAGTGGAGGCCATGATGAATATGAACAAACATATTATTACAAACGCCACTGAAGAAAGCATGAAGATTCCTTGACATCCATCATTATTTAACAATGAAGTTGTCCATTATTATGTGGATGTCGGGGGTTTAGGAGAAGGTGATGCATGCAGTGAAGAAATAGTTGAAGGAGATGATGTAGATGTAACATAACTCCTCGAGGATACTCATATCTCTCCGAGTGGTACTACACTCAAGTCATTCCTAATGCTGCCAGTGGAGAGAATGGTAGAAATGGAAATGAGAAGATCAGTAGATGTTCTTCGCTTGAGCAAGAGTTTGCAGTTACTCACTTCATATGTGTAATATCCCGAATTTTGTTGATTATGGTTATTCTATATATTGGGCGTAAGCCCCAATGCACATGATTTATTTAGATGATATATATATGTTGGGCATAAGCCACAATGCACATGTTTTACTTTTGGTATATGTGCTCAGCACAAGCCCCAATGCACTTGATTTACTTTTGTTATATATATACATAGGGCATGGACCTTGATGGACACGGATTATTTTTATGTACTGGGCATAAGCCCCAATGGACTTTGTTGATGTTTATTATATGATTGGGTACAAACCCTAATATACTGAGATGATCTTTTTTATGTACTATGCAAAAGTTATGATATAGATGATCGACTTTTATGATGTGTTGGGCATAAGCCTTGGAGCACATGGGTTACAAGACTATGTGTTGAGTGTAATCCCTGGAGCACATAGGTAACCCCAACATATAAAATGATTTAGTGTTGGGAATCAACCCTGGAGCTCTCCAACATGATGTTTAGCATAAGCTCTGGAGCATCAGATCTTTGGCCATTGTATCCCTAGGTGTATTGTACAAATGCATCATAGTACTAGTGTTGAGCAAAAGGATCTGGAATTTCACTAGTGTAATGCTCATTTGAGAGTGTTGAGCATAAGATTTGAATAGCACTAAGGGTTACCTTACTTAAGATGTTGAGTTGGAAAGGCTCTGAATAGCACCACCAGTCATCATACTTGTTCAAATTCACTAATTTAATCACTACTTATCTCTCATCAAGGACTGAAAGACACTCCCATGAATACAAGGTAATCTAACATGCAAGGGGATCTAAGGATACCTATCTTAGGGGGAGCAAGTTGTTCCAAGACAAGTATATGTGAGAATGGTTCTTTGACAAAAAGATCAAAGAATTTCATGAACTAAGGATGGGCTCCCTAACCATGGAGGCCTTCATCAATAGATTTTTGGATCTGCAACATTATGTGCCATACATAAAAGACAAAAAGGTTAAGATACAACAGTTTTTGGGATTCCTTCCTCCCAAATTTTGAGAGAAAATTGATTTTGACATGCCTAAGACTCTAGAGGTAACTTTTCACAAAGCTAGACTCTTCTACGAACATGGGAAACCAATAAATGAAAACATAAACAGAAGTCGGGATACATTCAGGTCATTTTTTGACAACCGAAGACGACGGTTTAGGCCACCACCATTCAAGAAACAGAATAATAGTTTCCCACCAAACTGAAATTTCAACCGACCTCGTTCACGTCCAAATGTGCTCACACCAAACACCAACAGATGAGCATTTAATAAAGGATCCAAGGTTTCCCCGCTACCAGTTAGTTGCTAGAAATGCCAAGGGCCCCACTACTTTAGAGATTGTCCCAACAAAATAGATGGGTTTTGTAGGGCCCCTCCTTTAGGGTCCTCCTAAAATGAGCCTAAAACTTTAACAACTTCATACAAATAGATTATCTATCATAATTACTAGAAAAATGAAATAAATTAAGTAAGTAACTTAACAAAAATAAACAAAACCATAACCTGTCAACCCGATCAAGCTGGTCCATTGTCGTCCTCATCTTCCGTAGGATCCCTCCAGCAAAGCTCGTTTAACCGTAGGTGAAGAAACCATTAGCTTCGCCACCCAACCATAGGCTCATGCTTTTAGTCGCATGGCCTTCCCCGAGCTTTGGGTCATAGATCTCACACAAAAAAATTTAAGAAACTCAGCTTGGGTTCCCCCCCCACATGAATTTCTAGCCAAACCCCAATAGCAGCAAGTCGAATCTATCACAAGAATTATGATATCCATCCAAAAACTGGGTCCCTTCTCCCTTCCCAAGGACTTCCTTAAGTAGGAAAATCCTTTGCGATACATGTCGTTCCATGCAATAATATTTAATTTATTAAAATTTCTAATTAAAAACAACTCACCCATCCATGTGTCAGTTTTTCTAGGAGATGCACCAACATTCCTAAGTTTGCTCATGTTTATCCCCAAGATATTTCACTTAAATTATAGATCTATGGTGTAGGTGGAGTTGACTAGATGTCCATGCTAGGATTCCATTTTTCTCCTAAATAAAGATTTATATTATTTTTAAATGCCCAAAATATTCTTTTATGTGCAAATGTCTCAAGTACTAATTGCTAATGTTTAAAAGTACTAAAATCCATTTTTCTAAGTAAATTCTCTAGGTGCAATTTATACGTGTTTATGCAATTACTTTTAACAATCAATTTTACTAGGATCTCGGTGTCACGCCATTGGGCCTTCCCATTCCTTATCTTCATTTCCTTAACATGGAACCACTCCGTCGGGTCCAAGCATCTGTCGTTTCCATTTCTAAGCAAGGCACCACATTGTCGGGTCCTTGCGTCCATTCTTTCCATTCTTAGGAGGGTACCGCATTGTCGGGCCCTTCTGCCTCCATCCTTTCATTTTAACTTGCGAGAACTTCATTTATGGATTTCAAGAGACGTTACCTTCTATCCTCCGTCTGCACGCTATTAGGGACTAATGGCATCGAGGAGTAAGTCCATTCTTACTGCGCGCACCTCAACTCGTACGTGACCAACTCCGTTGTGGTCCACCTGCACAACCTCACGCTTCTCCTGAGTAAGTGGATCAATGCTTCTCTACTCATGCGTGGCCTTCCGTTGGAAGTCAACACCGTTGTCGTTTTCCCCATGTGTGATTTAACCATACTCTACGACCCTCAATTCCTTTGTGTGTCCATTAGTGAACCGTTTCACGTGTCACTACACACATTTCTCAAAACACCTATTAATAGTCCTGCCCTCATTGATCATAGTTCATTGAATAATCAATCATACAGCTAGTCATTAAGCATCATTGACATGTACATTTTTCATAGTCAAATTTAATCGTTAAACAACATGTAATCATTCATTTACATCAACTATCCAAATACACATATATCATTATTTTATTGATTCACAATCAGTCATAGTCATGAATATGCTCAATATAGCATCAAGGGGTCATTCGATTAATGTTTCAATCAGTCGGGTCACTCAATAGGTTCCCTCAAGGTCTGCAGTAGTTTAGGGGCACTACATACACCCTTACTTATTTAGAACTACGTCGCAAAGTTCAGAATAAATGCACAAATATATGGCACATCTCATTTGCGTCCTCCCAAGTCGCAGAACTAGGACTGTAACTATCCCACTACACATTGAATTGATCATTCAAGGCTAATCATTAAGAAAGAAGTAATCAATCAATTATCCCACTCCACACATATAATTTAATTCCTTAACTCATTTATCAATTATTGTCGTCATTCACATCTTCAGGTTTTCCTAAATAATTTAAGACATAACAAGGCTCAAGAGACCACTATATTGAAGTTGTTCAATCGAGTCACTCGATAGGTTCCCTTAAGGTCCACAGTCAATCTAGGGGCATTACAAACACCCCCTCTTAAATAGAACTCTATCCCAAAGTTAATTTTTGTTCATGTACTTTCGACGCTAGGCTTTATCTTAATTTTCTATTCTCATCTTCTGTCAATCTATTCTATTTTTCTCCAACAATCATGGCTATAAGCATAAGTGGTTCAAGTCATTATTTCCTATCTCATTTAGTATGATCCCAACACATCCTCAGGAACTCAATCGCAATTTCTCATATTATCAATCTGACAATACATTCATAGGTTGTCAGTCCCAACTAGATTTATTTTATCTCCTATTCATTTATGAAGATCCATGATATCAAATTTAACTACAAGCCATATTGCATCTGTATTTCACACAATAGTTACCCAAACCTCTTTTTGTATAAAAAAATCCAAGCAAGAATTCAAGTTTATTTGGCTATCCTTTCCTCTAAGGCGTGAAGATAAACATCCTACAGTATTCAGTAAAATACGAATAAACAAATAAAGAGCGATTTTTAAAGAATCCAAAACCGATTCCCATAAGACTACTCTGATTCCATAAATTTTAATACGTTTGATTCTCAAATGACATGGTTCCAAAGTGTCATAACTTAGCAACTTAGTCGAACATATTAAACTTTAACTCCTAGCTCTTTCATCAGTAATATCATGTCTAGGTTAATGAGCTCATCACGTCCTTACTTCGTTCATTATTTTAAAATCCCTATGATCCATTCGGCAATGTCTCAATTGTGTGGGTCATCATTAATCTCATCGAGTCCTATCATCAGAACTAGTCATCTCTTCGCTTAAGTTGCACCTTGTCAAGTGGTTAGCATCATTGTGTTCAACTTTTTGTGTTAATTGTCTCCATACTTCATTTTATTTGACCATTTCGATATCATGGTTAAATTTCAAGTTTGTAGTCCTTAGTTTTCATAAATGGTTTTGACATAATGTAAAATCCATGTTGTTGAGTTCATCTCATCATACTGATCACATTGATATCTCGCTTTTCAACTTTAAGTCCGTTTCACTTCCTCGACAATCTCTCAAAGTCTCGTCAATATGAGCATCTTGGTGTCTTGTCTATTAAAATTTATCAATTTCCCGTCATTTAGTAAATTCAAATTATATCCGTTCACTCATCTTCCTATCATCACTATTAAAATATCTCCTATCTTTGTTTCTTTCTCCGTGTAAATCTTCCTTGAAATTCAAATTTACGCTATACATATAATCTCTAATCCAATTTCCTTACTTTAGTTGGCATATTCTAGGCTCTTTATAATTGTTACTATTTCCCTTGCAAACATAATTATCACTTTCTCATGTGATTATAATTATATAGTTCTGTTCCAAACGTAATTATAACTTTCCAATGTAATTACATAATGACTTCAAAATCCTATTGGTATTGAATTGTTAAATATATATTAGGCTTAGTCCTTAACAAACTAAGGGTTCCATAATGTCTACTCAAAGAAATTTACAATTTCTCAAAAAATGTTCTTATTCCCTAGCTCTTCCGAAATTTTTCCATTCTACTTACAATGACACACAAAATTCTAACTATATTTATGACGGTTCATAATATTCCCACTACTTCTATATTGACTAATCTAATTTCAACAACCTTATAATAACTCCTATGTTCTTCACAATTACTTCAATGTCTATAATGGCTCATGCAATCCTACGGCGTATAAAATATCATATTTTATTTAATAACCCCCATCATGTCCCATAGCAGATTCCCACATTCTCAATGTTTAAAAATACCCCATATTAACTTCATATCCAAAATATGAAGTGCATTTTCTAGAATTATATAAAAGGAATTAAAACTATCCTTCACACTAGAAAGAGTATCTATGTTTTCTCCTTTATTTGCTTTAGTCTATAAGTTCTCAACTTATATGGTTCCCAATGAATTAATTAATCTCATTCTATTATGTCACATGCAAACCCTTTATATTATCAACCATATTAAATGTCATTCACCATTATCCATGAATCTTTAAACAAATATTTATAAATAAATATTTTCAACTATTTCTAAATTTATATATATATGTATATGTATATATATATATATATATATATATATATATATATATATATATATATATATAAAGCCCTAGGACGTTGGCGAGATCCATCTGAGTCTTCGGATTCTTATGAGACTTACGTCCTATACGTCATGACCATTGCACACTCTGACACGGGAGAAATCCCTACGAGTCCATTGGGTAGAGTTGAGCACACTTCAGACACCCCTACTCCTCGTGAGGCGTGGGGGGGTGATCCACCTGAGACCCAACCTAGTTTGTTTGGTCTAGACCCACCTGAGGACAACCCGTTCGATCCTTCATTTCCACATAATTATTTATACAGGATGCCAGAGGTCCATGATGATTCAGGTCCTACGGTCAACCCTACCGTGTTCTCATATGGTATTTCGAATTACACCAAAGTTGATCGTTTCACTCCTTTTGGTAGTCATGCTGGCACCATTCATGGTGTTAGCAACACTGTACCCACTGGGGACAATACCCTCGTCGAGGGAACCACGTTGTCCACTCACACACATAGTATGGGGACTGGTCATATTCCTCCTAGCAATGCTAATGTTGGAAGATGACCGCCTCCTAGGGCTACCCAACCTAATAGGAACATTGTTCGAAACACGACTCGCCATCCACCACCTAACACACATATCGCTACCCGTCAACCCAGGACCACTTTCACGAATGTTAATGCTCCTCCTAACCACGGGGGTGGACATATACCGCATACTTTTGCGTCCACTACCGCCACTAGTAATACTAATGTAGGAGGTGGAATATATCTTATCCTCATCGTCATAATGCCACCATTCCTGCTACTAGTAACACCAATGTTTGGGTTGGGAATACTTCTCATGCTTATGGTCACCACACGACTACTCAAACTAATCCTAATGCTGGGGGTGGATACCTCACCATTATGGTCATTAGAACTCAGTTCCTACTACAAATAGTACATATATGCCCCATACTTATGGTGGCAACCTTTACTACAACACAGTCGGTGCCAGCCACCAGTACAGCCCACCTCAATATGGTGCCCAAAATACTTATATGCCTGCTTACTCTCATACAGTTTAGGTCAGAGGAGGTTATCAACCTTATGGCCATGGTCAAGCTTATCGTCCGTCAAGTCCTCATTATCAGCGGTTTAATGCTCATGGTCAAGCTTTTGGTCCACCTTATAATTCAGTTCCGTTCAACCAACCTTTTATGGGAGCTTATAATCAAGCTTTCCAGCCACAGCTCCCATTCCTTACACGCTTGAATCTTTCAGATCTTTCGAAGCTCACGAATGATCTGGTGTGTCACAACCCTAATTGGCCTCCGGTCCCTACCAATCTCCCTTCGGACATTCCTAAGTTTGAGGGGAAAGGTGGTGAGTACCCGGGTGATCATATCACAACGTTTCACCTTTGGTGCTCCTCCAACTCGTTGAATCACGATTTTGTTAGATTACGACTATTTCAACACACCCTCACGGGGGCAGCTACGAAGTGGTATGTTGAGCTGCCTGGGAACACTTATAGGAGATTCCATGAGATTGATTTGGTTTTCTTGGACCATTTCCAGTTGCTGGTTCATTATGATACTGGTACTAAACTTTTGTCTACCTTTCGTCAGAATAAGGCCACACATATTTCTGACCACGTTCAAGAATGGCGTCAAAGGCATAGATTAGTGAAAGCCAACATTCCTCTAGAGTTTCTATTGGAATGGTTCCTCAAGTCTCTACTCCCATACATTGCTAAGGATGTTTCGATGTCCGGCATTGTGACTGAGGAACAAGCCATCTTAAAAGTCCAGCAGTTGGATTTACTTTATTCTCAGTTTGGCATTTTGTATGACATCATTCTTGACGCACCGCGAACACGACATGAGCCCAAGTCAGTTCCTGGACCACATGTCGATGGCTTCATGGGGTCCGCAAGTACTCTCCTTGTAGATTTGGTGGCTAATCAAATGCAAAATTTGTCGCTAAACCAGTCTACTCCCGGACAGGTTCACACCTTGTCCACTTCCACCCCGTTGGCTGATGTACAGAATGTGCAATCAACGAAATCGTCAGGTAACTAGCAACATGGTGGTAAGAAAAAGGGGAGAAACAACCGCAGGGGTGGAAACAATGGGAATAACAATAATATCAATCACAATACCCCTCGTAAAGAAAATTCCAACCCTCGTCGGGAAGGCGGAAATGCTGGTGAGGATCGTAAACCTAGGCGTAAGGTGAAGTTTCCTTGCAAGCTTTGTGGGGAAGATCATATTACTCACTTATGTCCTCGAATAGAAGAAGCATCGAAGCATTTGGAACAGAGCCCAGCTTTGTTAAAGGATCCCTTTCCTCATCATCAAAACATGGCTTCGCATGCTCCCACCACTGGTTATGGACCTACTGAGATGGAAACATCTTCTTCCACTACTAGTGGTTATGGATGTGTGAATATGGTTCAATCGGAGGTTAGTGTTGCCACTCGTCAACGCTATTATGGTGCACCACAACCTAATATGGGGAGTGATCCTCCCCCTCCTCCTGACAATTCCTTGCATATCGAGAAGCCCTCTAATATGCTGCAGATACGGAAAGGTGTTCTCAAATGATCTACGCATAATCCTAATGCTTGAGCTGCCCATAACTACTCCATCGTGGAATATTTGGGCCAAACTCTGTGTGCCATGTCGGCTCTTGAAGTTTTGCAGGCCTATCCTTCTCAAAAGCATGCCCTTTTGAGTGTGTTAGGAGTTCAGGATGTGGGAAATCCCAGTGCTATCAAGTTCGAAAATGCTGATGTTCAACGCGATTACCTTACCACGTGTCTTTTCAAATCCAAGTGGCGTGCCTTAAGAATTTTGTCAAACGTACGATGGTTGACGAAGGTTCTTCTATGTCAGTGATGTCATTAACTTTTTGGAAAGCTATCAGCTCTCCTCCTCTACTTGCATCTAGAACCATGCTCACTGCATTCGACAGTCAGTCATTTAAGCTGCATGGAATTATCCCTTCCCTTGTTGTCTTCCTGGGAGGTAAATATGTGCCTATTGAAGTTGATGTGGTTGATGCGCCCATCGAGTACAACCTTTTACTGTGTCGGAATTGGATGTACACTATGAAGGCTGTCGCGTCTACTATTTTCAGAGTTATCTGCTTTCCTCATGAAGGCAATATTGTGACCATCAATCAACTGGATTTTGTTAATACTCCTTCCACAGCATCCACAGGATCCATAATCCCGCAGGTTACTGATTCTTAACCGGAAACTGGGAACATGGGTGTTGGTAAGTACCCTTCATTGATGGGAACTTATAGTTTTCCTGCACCTGTGAATTTTATCGGAACCATTTCCAACGATGCGTCTCCTCCTTTGCATAATATGCCATTCCGGACTTCCTATTGTAATGATCCATGGACTTTTCCATCCACGATTTCTACGTTTGGAGACATTACGCATGTCGGGATGTCTATGACATTGTCTCTACCTGAGCTTGTCTACCATCATATTCAACAAGCCACTGCAGAACTGGATCTCTCTTCTTCTCAGACAGTCGAGGAAGATCCCATTACGTTGCCATTTTGGGCAGCCAACTCGTCTTGTTCACATGACTGCCTTGATGATACTTTGCCTTCTGATGAAGCTATTATGGAGGCCATGTGTGGTAGTGAGAGGCCTTGGGAGGATATGCACCATCGCTCTTATTTCCTTCCCAACCTCGAGCTCGCCGAACAGGAAGAGTTTAGGATGACTCTGGCAGAGATGGTTGGTCACCCTGTGACTCTTTTAGGGTCACATGATATATTTGCGAAGGGGAATATGGCTAACAATTCCCCGACTACGTCGATCAACATCTCTCGTACTCTCGGAAAGGTTGAGAATGTCTACATCGGTGATGATTTCACTCCTGAGGAGATTGTTATTTACACTGATTTGTTTACAGAACTCCAGGAACCTTTTGCCTAGTCATATGAGGAGATGCCAGGAAGAGACCCCCGCATTGTTGAACATGAGATTAGAACGTATCCCAATTCTAAACCAGTTCGACAATGCTTACATGCTATTAACCCTAGGAAGGTAGCCGCTATCAAGGCAGAGGTGTTGGCAGGCGGTTTGATGGGGCAATGTTGCGGTACTGTCGACGCTGTGACACACCAGAGGAGGGTGCGAAAGGAGTATTTTGTGCTAAAGAATACCGTAGTTGGTGGGTTTTGGGTCACTTGGACCACATAGTATGTGATAATGAGTCAGTTGTACCGTGGTATGTGGGTTTTTGGGGTTGTTTGGACCGAGTTAGTTAGATAGTGGGTCAATTGTCCATAAGTGTCGGTTAGGAAGTCGTTTGTAAGTGGACAAATATTGTAATGGCAGAAGCCTATAAATAGATGAGAGTTGTAGGTGCTAAGGAGAGTAGAAGTCGGATTAAGCAATAGATGCATGTAAGTGGAGATCTATGTTTTGTTTTTTGGTTTATGACTGCAGCCGTAATATAATGATGATGTTCTGGTATAATCTTTATGCAATATTGCGATATTGGAATGTTGTTATATTTTCTTAATGCAATGTCTATTTACTGCTTCCAAGATGATAAATGCTGTGATTAAATATGCTCTATGTTGAACGTAATGGTAAATGCCGCGATTATAGCTCCTTGCCGAATGTTTAAAGTTTCTTGTTAAACACCGCAATAGAGTTAGTCTGTGTAGCCACAACTTTCCTCCTCCTCCCTCAGCGGAAACATGGTTACGTTTTCTCTTCTTGGACTCCTCGGGTGAGACCTCATCCACTTTGCGGGTGTTGCTGGGTGGGCTCAAACCTACCCGGACCGGTGCCCAGGGAGACTGCGGTATGTGTCGATGGTGAGGCGAACCCCTGTCGACTAAGGTCGCGTTGGATTTGGTCAACAAATGGTTCCGTTGCTGGGACCATGTGCAAAGTAGAAAGAGGTCATGTTGTGGCACCCGATGAAGCCGGAGATACAAAAATGGTTCGATCAGAAGTTGCAGGAGTTTGTTGAAGAAGAAAGTCGGAACACGCAAGTGACGGTAGATCATTGGCTGGGAATATATATTCACAACGGTCCGCATGAAGGGATTTTCTGTGAATTCCCAATTATTGTATATGAATGGTTATCGAAGTTGACCTTCCAGGGTGGTGAACTGACGACTTGTACCCCAGAGTTGATTCAGGAGCTGCAGGAAGTCGATAATAAGGAATCGCGGGCTATCGAAGTTTGGCTTGATAGCATCTTGGAAGGATATATCACTGAATTTGTGGTCGACACGAAGAAATCCTATAGTGAAGCTGAAAGATACTTCTTTCGAGGACCAAGGGGAAGGTTTCTGTTGTCACTCCAACTGTTGATTAAGATGCTAATCTGCGAAAAGGGTATATTGAAGATGCACCTTGATCAGTAGACAACCTGGTGGGTGGAGGCCATGGGTACCACGACTGCTGGGGAATGGAACATGGAATGGTAAGGGGTAGATGGGTGTAGACCATGAGGAGACTATAAGTGAAGCCGGGGAAGAAAGTGGTCATACGAGGGGAGGAGCAAGGTTTTGACAGGAGAAGAGGCAGAGGACGGGAGAAGGCCCTGCTGCGATCGGACCGCAAGACCGTGAAGGAAGACCACACAGGATGAAGCAACCTCATAGTCCTGATAGGGATGACTAGGCTACACCCAGGATAGAGGCAGTACCAAACCCCGGCACCAGCGTACCCACACCTCCGCTCACTAACTCTCAACCAACAAGAAATACTACTTCAACACTACTGAGTTCGTCAATACCGGAGAAGTTAATTGGTAGTAGCCTAGCGATAGAAGGAAGGAATCCCAGGATGGTGGGCGACGATGCTAAGTTACCGTTCTTCCATGGAAGTGCAACAGACAACCCAGAACAATATTAGTTTTTATGTGAAGCGGTCTGGACCATGAAGCAGATCACTGATGCCGATGTTAAGAAAGGACAGTTAGCCATGACTCTACGGGGTCATGTGTTAGATTGGTTCATGAAGTTTATTCTAGTCCCTACGAGGGCCCCAGAAAAGTCACTAGATGAGATCCGGGATGTGCTGATTGCTGAGTTTAGAAGGCCTAAGTCGGAGGCTCAATACATTACGGAATTGAAGGAAATTAAGCAGTATCCCAATGAGACGGTATGGGATTTCGACCAGCGATTCAAGACATTGATGGAAAAGGTTAGTTTTGATATGAGTGCCATCCAACATAAAGAATGGTTCATTGCTGCATTGCTACCCCACATTCGGCTGCCGCTGATGCAGCAAAGTATATCGATGCCTAGCGAAGCTCTAGAGATTGCAATGCAGTTGGAAGCGTCACTGATTGGAGATAATGTAGCTAGGATGTCGCAGATATAGACACAGCTTGCTAACCTGACTATACAATTGCAAGATTTGAAGAAGAACAAGGAACAGTGTGATGAAGTATGGTGTACGCGATGCCGAGGAGAAGGGCATATGAAGGATAATTACCCAGATGTCCTTAATTATTTGGTGTCAGGTGCGCCAAATCCGCTGAATGGCGACAGTATGCCGTGGTGTCACGTTTGTCATGTATTTGGGCACAATCACGATAATTGCTCATATATGCAGAAAATGGTCACAATCCCGCGAAATCTTTATTGTATATTCTGTAAATCGGTGGGTCATGATGAAAAAGATTGCCGTGCATATGGGTTGCTGCAAGAGAGGATGTGCGATGCATTCTATGTCAAGGACGATCAGCGCGCGGTGCAACAACCCCAAATGCAACCGCAGGTAGCTCAGCCGCTACCACAGCCGCAGATGCAGTTTGCACCACAGCAACAACAACCGCAGTAGTTCATGCCGCAATACACCCCGATGCAGATGACTCCCCCATAGCCACAATATATACAGCAACCGCAGTATGCACCACAAGGGCAAGGTATGCAGCAGACTCCCATTCAGCCACCGTACCAACATCAGGGCAGATTCTGAGGAGGATACCAGGGTGAACGCGGTGGAGGATTTGGTCGTGGAGGAGGAGGCCAAGGTGGTCGTGGACCTGTTCAGTGTTACCACTGTGCGTTATGGGAGAACTATCAGCGCGACTGCCCACTGCTACAGAATCAGTGTACGTTTTTCTTTGGTAATGATCATATTGTTGAGAATTGTCCACATTTGATTACACGATGGCAGGCTGGGAATGCTCTGTAGCTACAGAATCAAGCCCAACCACAACAACCAGTACAGAACCAGGTACAGCAACCAGTACAGAACCATCCCCGGCGACCACCGTCGAACACCAATCAAAATGTCAATCAACCAGGGAATCTGTAGCAGAACCAGACGTAGGGTGCAAATATTGCGACTATTTCTGCAGAACCACAACCACAAGATGCTTCGGTGGCTGTTGTGACTCATGGATGCAAAACAACTGGGGAAGATAGCTCGCGACCAATGATTCAATTGACATAATAGAATACGGTATCATTTGACATTGATGTGGAATGGGAGGCATTCCTCCAGGCGTGTCGCGCCCTGGAGGAAGACCGCGGGAAGGTTGTTGTTTGTGATATGCCACCTGTCTTTGATACTACATCAGAAGGCAGTCCATCGACACCATCAGGAACATTGCAAAGGTTTCTTGAAAACTGTCTATTATTAGCCCGAGACCCGGCTTCCCTAGTTGAGATTGAGGGATTGTTGAAGTGCCTTCCGAGAGGACAGCAGGAGTCGGTAGTAAACTCTCTACAGCGATGGAAGACTGGCAAGGAGATGCGAATGAATATTCATATTGGTGAATATGATGTTGACTCTGTGATTCTTGATCTTGGTTCGGATGTTAACATCTTAACCAAGCAAGCGTGGCAGAAGATGGGGAGTCCCCTATTGAGCTAGTCCCCTATGCAGCTCCTGTTAGCTAACCATCTGAAGGTAACACCCATTGGACGAGTTCCGCGGCTCATGATCGATATTGAGGGTATGAAGACTTACACTGACTTTGATGCTATTGAAGTAGTTTAGGGAGGAAGCTCCTATCCCGCTCTATTGGGGATTGGATGGCCTAATGATAGTGGAGCTGTAATCAACTTCAAGAAGCGCATGATGACCTTTGAGAACCACGATTTCATAGCCAATGCCCCATTAGATCTGGCTGAAGGACGCCGATATGTTCAGCCTGTGAAAGATGATGATCCTGCTAGATGGGACAATGCATTCAATATTTATGAATATTATATTCATCCTACCGCCTACGGTGAGTTGGAGTGGCGTAGTGAGAGTTCTGTGTCTTCCGACTCTGACAATGCATTGGAACATTGGCAGAACAGAATGCATGAAGCACCATTTCGGAAATGTGGGTTAGTTACGCAATTTTTATGTTGTGTTGTGACAGAAACTATCACATTGACTACCTATGAGGGGTTTCCTGGCATAAACACCTTATTAGAAGAATTTGAAGACTGCGTTCTAGAACCACAGCGATTGTTGGCCTTGGAGGAAGCACTGAAGGCTGCTCCAACATGATGGTGGGAAACACATAAGAAATTCATTAAAGGTTGGTCACAGTGTTGAAGGTTGATGATGGTTCGGTTCGGTGATACTGAGGTTTATCACGTTGGCAAGTACGATGGCTGGACTAATCCCAGTGATCATGTGATGGAGTGTGAACGGTTATGGGTAGCATGACCCAGAGATGAGTGGGTCCATGATTTTGTCCACACTTTAGATGAGATACCGCTCTCATGGTACACTGCAGCCGAGTTGCCTCGAGACATTATGACATGGGGAGAGTTGACAATCTATTTCACTCATACGTTCACTTTTGCAAATGCCAACCCTAATGTCCACAACGCCCTACAGCTTATCCGCGACTTGATATTTCAGGTTGTTCCAGCAGCCTACCCTGTCGACCTGCACACACACTGTCAGATGCAGTCTCTCATGGAGTGCTTCAACATCAGTGACAGCCTAGAGGACAAGGATGATCCCCGGAATGTTAACATTCTCGAATCTGAAGGAATTCGCGATGTGGTCCCACCTGCTGCGCCAAGTAATCCGTTCAGTCAACCGTTGCAGCTTCGCAAGATGAATATCGGCACTGAGGCTACTCCAAAGTTTGCTAATGTTGGGGATTGTTGGGACGATGAAATGATGAGTAAGGTTACTGAGTTACTTCATGAGTTTTAAGATGTGTTTCCCATGAACTTTTCCGAGATGAAGGGAATCCTAGGTGATTTAGGAGCAATGAGGATTCCATTGAAACAAGACACTAAGCCAGTCCGATAGCGACCTTATCGGTTGAGCCCACGACATAAAGAAAAGGTCAAGGCGGAACTTGATCGCATGTTGGATGCTGGCATTATTGAACTTGTGGAGGAGTCTGAATGGATCACTCCTATGGTAGTGCTAGACAAGAAAACTGGTAAAGTGTGCATTTGTGTCGATTGCGAAAGTTGAACGATGCCTACTTGCATGACCCTTTTCCGACCCCGTTTACTAATGAAGTACTTGAAGGAGTGGGTGGCCAGGAGATGTACTCTTTCACTGATGGATTCTTTGGCTACCATCAGATTCGCATTGCTAAGGAAGATCGCCATAAGACAACTTTCGTTACTGAATGGGGTTGCTTTCAGTACACGGTAATGCCATTCGGTTTGAAGAATGCACCCGCGATATTCTCCCAGGTCGTTGTTGCTGCATTCAAAGATTTTATTCATAATTTTTTGCAGGTATATATGGATGATTGGACAGTTTATGGGTTGATTCGTGATCATCTGGCCAATCTGCGGTTAATGCTTGAGCGATGCCGACAGCACCCGATATCGCTAAACTTGAAGAAATGTATTTTCTGTGCACCGTTTGGGATCTTGCTAGGTCATATCGTGTGTAAGCAGGGATTGCTGGTTCATCCAGCCAAAATTGCACTCATTTTAGGGTTGCAACTGCCAACCACCGTTAAGCAGTTGCGTGCGACTTTGGGTCATACGGGATATTACCGCAAATTTGTCAGGGGTTATGCTGCGATTACTACCCCTATGGAAAAGTTGTTGAAGAAGGACATGGCATTCCAGTGGAACCCGAAATGTTAGGATAGTTTTGAAACGCTCAAAGCGAAGATGGCATCGGCCCCAATCTTGGTCTTTCCGGACTGGAGTAGGGAATTCCATGCCCATGTTGATGCTTGATCGGTGGCACTAGGGGTTGTATTGGCTCAACCGGGAGAAGGCGACATTGATCATCTTATTGCTTTTGCTAGTCGGAAGTTGTCTCTTGCAGAACGCAATTACACTACCACAGAACGTGAAGGTCTGGCCATGTTTTACGTGCTACATAAATTCAGGCATTATTTGTTGGGTGGCCACTTCAAAATGTTCACTGATCATTCTGCATTGAAAAACTTGGTCAATAACCCTGTGTTGGGGGGAAGATATGTCGGTTGCTACTTTTGTTTCAGGATTTTGATTTCGAAGCCATTGTGAAACGGGGGTGGTTGAATGCTGGACCAGATCATTTGTCATAGATTAATACAGGGAAGGAATCAACTATTATCAAAGATGGGTTGCCGGATGCCCAACTGTTTCACATTGCCGCTGCTGACCAATATTTTGATGACATGCTTCACTTTTTGGTGACCAGCACCGCGCTCGATGACTTTACCACTACTCAGAAGAAGCAATTAGTCGTCAAGGCTACTGACTTTCAACTGATCACGGGAGAGTTGTATAAATTGGGTGCTGATGAGATATTATGCAGATGTGTCTTGCCGTATGAGCAAGCGCACATATTGGCTGAAGCACATGGAGGAGTAGTAGGAGGACACTATGGTGGTCGGTCGACTGCTAGGAAGGTACTGCGTGCCAGGCTTTGGTGGCCCACCTTACATAATGATGCAACAGACTATGCCCGGTCTTGCGATGTCTGTCAACGAACTAGCAAGCCGTCTAGATGTGACAAGATGCCGCTGCTACCTCAAGTGACATTACAACCGTTCGACAAATGGGCTATGGATTTTGTCGGACCAATCAATCCCCTAGGGAAATGCACGGGTGCGCGGTACATCATCACAATGATAGAGTATTTGACCCGATGGGCTGAGGAAGCACCCGTAGTTGATTGTTTTTCCACCACAGCTGCTCGATTTTTGTTTGATCACATTATCACTCACTTCGGCTGCCCCAAGATATTGCTGAGTGATCAAGGCAGGCACTTTCTTAATCGCACCATCAACGCATTAAAGGAGGAGTTGCAGATACAGCATAAGAAGAGTACACCCTATCACCCACAGGAGAATGGCACGGTGGAGGAATTTAACAAGGTATTGGAGCGTGCATTGACAAAGGTGTGCAATGCGAACTGTGACGACTGGGATCTGAAAATCCTAGCAGTGTTGTGGGCCTATCGCACCACATGTAAAAGGTTGACTGGTCAGATACCTTTCAAGCTGGTATATGGAAAGGAAGCAATTGGTGTAGTTGGAAGAGGATTGATTTATCGTTGGCTTTCACCAAGGAGTGGAGAAGGATTTCCAGAAGGCATGGCATGATCACCACATCAAAAGTAAACAGTTTCAGCAAGGCGACTTAGTGTTATTATACGACAGCAAGTTTATGAAACATCCGGGGAAATTGCAGATGCATTGGCTGGGTCCATATCGCATCCATAGTATTACGTCAGGAGGAGTAGTTCAGTTGCAGCAGTTGGATGGGGTGATACTCCCCAAGTTGGTAAATGGCCATAGATTGAAGCCCTATCGATCAGGCTTGGAATAGTTCGATGCTTGAGTCACATCGGGGAAAAAAAAAGGGAAATGTGTGTTGCAGGTTGCTTGCTGGAAGATGGCGCACCAACAGAAGAAGGTATGCGAAGAAGGGAGGCTTGTACTGCATGTTTGGAAAAGTCGGAGCCTCATGGCAGTATTCCAACCAGGATCGATGGCAGACGTTGTTCAGGGATTTTGTGATGAATATGAAGGATTTGGGGGGGGTATGGGACAATGTCGTGACTACCATTGTCACTGTTGTCCATCATCCCTATACATGATCGCACTTAACAAACTCGACCAGATTACCATAAGACGACGGCATGTTTTGCACATGGCATGCTGGGTCGGTACAATCAGCACGAACTGAGGAGATTGCTCACATTTTGGCACGTAGGATCTTCGGTGACAAGATCGTCACCCCCCCCCCCCCCCCCGATTATGTCAGGTGATGGGTTCACACATGCAAATGAGAGGTAGTGGAACATCATTCCCACCGTCATGACCCGGGAATGGTCTAGCTATAAGTAGCCGAGGCAACTCACTGTTCGTTACAACGACGATTGTTCTGAAATAGAGTGGTTATGTTGGTTGATCAAGTTGTGAGTTTAGTCGTGAGGAATTCCAAGGAGGCTATGGAAATGCTTCACTTCGTTTCCCATGGCAGCACCGCAGGGGCCCTGCGAGCCCGAACAACGAGTGTCCCTGAGTGCCTTGATACGGTGGGTGCACTGACACTATGTTATGCCCGAGCCGAGGGTCGGTCCAGCATGGTTAAGTACGCAGTAGTTGTTCAAAGGATTGTGCTCTTCTCGACCCCTGAGTGAGTTGTGGCGGTAACTCCCCCATAATAGGAACCAGTTGCCAGTGCGAAACAGATGTGCCAGAGTCATCTGCTAATTTTGCACCTTGGTACTGTTTGTCCTCTTTTTCTTCCCGTCAATACCATTCCAAGAGACTGGAGGATGAGTTTGAGAAGTACATGACAGCGAGTCGGGGGTGACCATTTTGGGTTACCAGTACATGGAAACCAGTCGATGCTCAGTATAGCCGAAGAAGTAGGACAACAACGCGTGATCCAGATAGCAAGAACAGTTCCCGGAACACGCTTCCCAGCAGTTGATGTGGCTCGAGGGTGAGCCACAAGATTGTGTTGGGGGCCTGTTGGTAGGCAGTTTGATGGGGCAATGTTGCGGTATCGTCGACGCTGTGACACACCAGAGGAGGGCACGAAAGGAGTATTTTGTACTAAAGAATACCGCAGTTGGCAGGTTTTGGGTCACTTGGACCACATATTATGTAATAATGAGTCAGTTGTACCACGGTATACAGTTTTTTGGGGTCGTTTGGACTGAGTCAGTTAGATAGTGGGTCAATTGTCCATAAGTGTTGGTTAGGAAGTCATTTGTAAGTGGACAAAGATTGTAATGGCAGAAGCCTATAAATAGATGAGAGTTGTACATGCTAAGGAGAGTAGAAGTCGAAGTAAGCAAGAGATGCATGTATGCAGAGATCTATGTTTTGTTTTCTGGTTTATGATTGCGGCTGTAATATAATGATGATGTTTTGGTATAATTTTTGTGCAATATTGCAATATTGGAATGTTGTTATATTTTCTTAATCCAATGTCTGTTTACTCTTGCCAAGATGATAAATGCTGTGATTAAATATGCTCTATGTTGAACGTAATGGTAAATGTTGCGATTATAGCTCCTTGCCGAATGTTTAATGTTTCTGGTTAAACACTGCAATAGAGTTAGTCTGTGTAGCCACAACTTTCCTCCTCCTCCCTCGGCAGAATCATGGTTCCGTCTGCTCTTCCTGGACGCCTCGGGTGAGACCTCATCCGCTCTGTGGGTGTTGCTAGGTGGGATCAAACCTGCCTAGGCCGATTCCTAGTGAGACTGTGGTATGTGTCGATAGTGAGGTGAACCCCTGTCGACTGAGGTCAAGTTGAATTTGGTCAACAAGAGGTGGAGAAACTGCTTAAAGTTGGTTTCATCTACCCCATTCCCCTTACCGAATGGGTGTCAAACCCCGTTCCTGTGGATAAGAAGTAGGGAACGATCCGTGTATGCACCGATTTTAGAGATTTGAATCGTGCATGTCCGAAAGACAACTTCCCCATGCCCTTCATCGATCAGATCTTGGATGCTTGTGCGGGAAGTGAGATTTTTGCATTCATGGACGGCTTTTCCGGGTATAACTAGATTCAAATCAAACCCGAGGACCAACATAAGGAAGCTTTCATTTGTCCTTGGGGAACGTTTGCATATCGGAAAATGCCCTTCATCCTTAAAAACGTCGGAGCTACGTTTCAGCGTGCCATGACCTACGCCTTTCACGATCTTAAAACGATTATGGAGGTTTTCTTGGATGATCTTCCTGGCCATTCTCGCAAGAGAGTGGACCACCCCAAGCACCTCCGCCTGATTCTCAAATGATGTATACACTACAAGATTTGATTGAATCCTAACAAATGCATCTTTTTTGTAAGGAATGGTCGCCTTTTGGGCTTCATAGTTTCAAAAGAAGGTATTAGAATCGATCCACTTAAAGTTGAGGCAATACTTTGGTTGCCTCCTCCACGCAACTTGTTACAACTTTAGAGCCTCCAAGGGAGAGCTACTTTTCCGCGTTGATTTGTAGTCAATTATGCTAATCTTACCAAAGGTTTCTCGCACCTATTGAAGAAAGACACGCCTTTTATCTGGGATGAGCGAGCCTAGCAGTCTTTCGACACCCTTAAGAAAGCTTTGTTATGAGCCCCTGTGCTTAGTCCACCAGACTTCGCACGAGATTTTATCCTTTATGTGGCTGCATATCAAGAGACGATTGGCATGGTCTTGGTTCAGGTTGATGACGCACTCATCGAGCACGTTATCTATTACCTTAGTCGAAATCTAGTAGATGATGAGATAAGATATAATCACGTGGAAAAGCTAATGCTTGTGACTATCCATGCAGTCCAAAGGTTACGACATTACATTTTTCTTAGAACAACCACAGTTGTAGTGCATATCAGTATTTCTCAATTCGTGCTATCATGACACCTTATAGGGGGGAAGTAGAATAAATGGATTGTGATCCTTCAGGAGTTCGATCTCGATTTTGCTTCGGCAAAATCGGTGAACTCGTTGGTGTTTGCTGAGCTTATGTCGGACCTTCCGAGACTTGATGAGGATGTCATCCATGAAGATTCCTTTGTGGATGAGCACTTATTTCTTATCTTGTCCGAGGACCCTTGGTATGGGGATGTCATTGTATATATCCAAACTTTGAAGTTTCCTCTGCATTATTCACAAGATGAGTGATGGCATGTGAAACATCACGCTAAATATTATACTATCGTCGGTGACATTTTGTATCACCGAGGAAAGGATTCTATCCTCTGTCATTGCTTAACTGACAAAGAAGCGGAGCAGGTGTTTAATGATTGCCATGCAGGGACGTGTGGCAGTCACTTATCTGGGCTTTCTACATCCCAATGCATTATGCGAACTGGTTACTTTTGGCCTTCAATATTTAAAGATTGTATTAACGCTATGAAGAGATGCCACCTTTGCCAAGTGTTTTCTCGGAATATACGCTCGCATCCAGTGCCCCTTCATCCGGTCATCACCGTCGATCCCTTCACCAAGTTGGGGGTGGATTTCATGGAATGCAAACCAACTTTGGCTAGGGGGAATCACCATATCATAGTGGCCATGGACTAATTTTCCAAATGGGCTGAGGCCATGCCTACCATAAAAGCCGACGGTGCTGCTGCAGCCCATTTCGTGTTCAATCAAATTATCACTCGGTTTGGTATTCCAAAAGAGATTGTCATTGACCATGGCAGTCACTTTCAGAACAAGATGATGGAGGATTTGTCTCTCAAGCTTGGGTTTCATCAAGAGCACTCATCTTCTTATTATCCCTAAGCGAATGGTCAAATTGAAGCAGTTAATAAGTCTTTGAAGACCATTCTCCAGCGTAGCATCCAACAAAGCAAGAACTGGCGCATCATGTTATATCCTGCTTTGTGGGCGTATCGAACTGCAGTCAAGACTGCCACCGGGTTCTCACCATTTCATTTAGTACACAGTGTGGAGTCAATTTTACCGATTGAATGCGAAATCCCTTCGCTTAAATTGGCCATAGAGCTCATCCCTAATACGACAGTTATTGAGCAATGTTTAATCCACCATGAGCAACTTGATGAGCAATGTTGAGATGCCGCTGTGGCTATAGATGCCAACAAATGTTGTGTCAAGGTTCAGTATGATAGGTCTATCCATCCCCAGCAGTATGTTGAAGGTGACTTGGTCCTCTTATATGACCAAGCTAAAGAACCCTTGGGGACAGGCAAGTTTAACCCCATGTGGCACGGTCCTTACATCATGAGGCGTGTCCTGGAAAAAGGAGCTTATGAATTAGAAGACTATGAGGGGAATGTATTGAAGGAGCCTAGGAATGGCCTCTACCTCAAGCAATATTATGCTTGAACCTTTAGTTCGAGCTAGTGCCCTTTGTATACTATTGTATAGTTATTTATGTACATAGTTTAGTTTGATTTTGGTTTTCGTGTCTGCTAATTCGCTTCCGTTTGATTGGCAGATGTCAGCAGAATCTCCTACATTCTTAGGTTTCATAAATGGTGCTAGCCGTCATATGTAGTAGCTTGCTTCTGCTGCATGGGTTATTTTTTTGTTGGACCATTTAGTTGTGTCTTCAGGAGGTGCTTGTCTTGGTGCTACATCTAACAATGTGGCCAAGTATAGTGTCGTGATTGAGCTACTTCGGGATGTTATTTCATATGACATCTAGTCTTTAGAATTCCACCTAGATTCACAACTAGTTGTGTCTTAGTTGAATGTGTAGTACCGTGTGCGAGATCCTATGCTACTACGAAAATTCCTAAGGGTAAGACTTTTGGAACGACATTTTGTTACAATTACATACATACATGTTCGAAGAAGTGCTAATCAGATATATGATGCATACGCTAACTATGTATTAGATTGGCATTTATCACATTCATATTGAAGCACACAAATAAAAGAAGACATTCACACATTTGTACATACACACATAGTAGAACCAGAGAACCAAATTTTTTTATATAATAATATGTCCAAAATGGTAGTGTCATGATACAAAACTGGAGCCTGTAGCCCTCAAAAATATATATATCGATACAAAAATGAGATCATCAGATATCTAATCCCTATGAGGAGGCCTAGCTGTCGCCCCAATAGGATGAGCCTCATAGAAGTACTGTACTGCATTTGTTATCCGCTGCAGTAGTTGTACCTAGTTACCCGGCACCCCTACTACCTGGCACTGCATAGCCTCTGGTAGCTGTGCCACCTCTGCCTGTGGTACCCTGGAAGTCATCTGTGATATGTTGGACCACAGATTTTGTAGTGTCCGCTCTGTTACAGCACCTACCACCTCATCACCCCTGCCCCGGCGATGATGTCTCGGGAAGCCATCGGGTCTCACTGGGCCCTTGTATGCGAGCAAACAGTCAAACATTAATACATGATTCTACCCCCAAAAATATTTTTGCATTTACATCTATAATAAAAAACCCATAAAAATTTAATACACAAAAAACCTAAAAAGACTACTCACCGATGTCTCCGAACACTGCATCTAGTGGGAGCGGCATGTCTCGGTCCTGCTGGAAGTCTATCCCTGCATAGGGGTAGTGATCTATCGCTATGACTTGTCGATGCCACCAATGAAAGGACTCCTCTGTATATGGTGATGCCTGACAGCCACCACCCTGTCGTGTCAAGACCTCAGCCCACCGGGTCATGGCTGGGTCGCGGAGACTATGAGGAGGGACCTCAACCCTCGAACTAAGCCCCGGAACCCGCTCGAAGAAGAAGCTGCACAAAATTTTTCCATATTTGAATTTTTTCGCATCGCCCTGCTTGCACTCTGTCAGCTCAGTCTTCATGGACCCCAGTAGCATAGTACACCAGTCAAATATCATAGGCTGCATACACCGTGATGCATAGAACATAACTGGCCTGAATGCCTGGTGAAGAGCTTTGGATCCAGTGATCTACACTAAAGTTGCCACGACAACCTTCATAGTCAGGTTGACTATGGCTCGGATGGGCACCTCACTCCCCACTGCTCGAGTATTTGGAACACAATACCTCTCTATGTAGTCGGGGATGGTGATCCCACCACCCACAGTTCGAGACCGAAGGCTTGCCACCTCACCTCGGTGGGACAAACCTGTAATGAACTAGATATCTTCCACTTCTAGTGTAAGTATTTTCCCATCAAGGTTGAAGTTATGTGCATCAGCATCCCAATAGTCTATCAAACGGCGGAGCAGTAGGTTTTGGGCCCTCAAACCCCCTATGCTCAAAAATTTGTATAAACCACATGCTGTAGTGCTTATTGTGCACGTAGATCATTACGAACAACCTCATCCACTAGGTCATGTTCTCTCTCTCTCCACTCTAGAACCATCCTAGAAAGAGAAAAACCCAAATATTTAGTCAGTTTTGCTTTAAAAACTAGCTTCACGGCCTTACCCGTGAGCAGGTGTGCTCATAGAGGCAGGTACTTATTGTCAACATGTGCGTTGACTGCGCGTACCCATCCCTACCCGTGACCTGTGTAGTTATAGCTCGCGGGTAGCACCGTGACCACGTAGGGCATGGCCAAAAGAAAATTTTAACCAATGAAATTTGAAAAAAAAACATTGAAATGGAAGGTGGGGATGAGATTACCAACCTGCTCCGGACGGTTCGATGATCAGATGCCTGTAGCTCCCGGAATCTGCAGTTGAACTTTGAGGTGAAAACTAACCACAAAAATCCAAATGGGTGAATAGTAAAAATGAATTGTAAATTGTAAATTTTTGTTACTATTTATAATTTTCAAGACCCATTTGTCTATAGTTTTCGCTGTTATACATTTTTTTGAACTAATATAACATCTTGGAGTAGCATTTTTTACCAGATCTCTTTAGCGGAAGTTGTTTCCGAGCATTTCACACCTACGGCAGGTACCGTTTCACACCTAGCATATAGGTTAGATGTCATTTTCACATGCATTATGCATTTTACCTTTTGACCAACTTTCATAAACCGTAGGTGCGACTCCGCTTCGTAACTGACACTGAACCTTCACAATGCTATAGAAGTGTCGTTATGTGGTGGTAGGGATTTTCCGAACATGGGTACCCTCGTTAGAACCCCTTTGTGCATTATGGTGCCCATGTCGTTGTTTGTCCTTAGGATTGGGAGTCCTTTGTAGTTACGCCATGACGTTGCGATAAAGACTCATACTCTACTTTGTATTATGCTGGCCATCTCCCTTAAGGACTCCCCTTAGTTATATCATGTTGTGTTTGCATTGCATCATCTTGCTTTCCGCTTGAGCCTTGTACCGACTCCCGCTTACTCAGTTGTTAGCTTGGTGCCTGAGCACTTTTCCCTGTCAAGCCTTGCAGAGCTTCCATTTGTCCTTCACAATTTGATGACCTTTTGACCTCGAGGGAACACACCCCCTGAGTGTCCACATCCTGCATACACTTTCCTGCATTGATCATAGGTATGTTCCATTGCTTGGGACTAGTCTGCTCGTTATTTGACACTCGTTCCCTCACTTGTTGTACTATAAGCAATTTTATTCTTTTTCAAGCTTTCCCCAAATATGAAAAAGACCAAAAGAATCAAATATTCCAAAAAGCCGGACGGGATTATGGTTACTACTTCTAGTTGGAGGCTGTTGTGTCGCCTTTGAACAGAGCATTCATTGCACTCCGTACATTATGAGTCAGGACTATAGTTGGACCTTAGGAGTTGTACTTGTTTCTCAGTTTACTCCACCGATTGGTTAAGCTTCCAGTCATTATGGAGCCTTTTGTGGTGCCTCCTGCATCACACAGTCTATATCAAGTCTATGCTGCCTGAGTCTATCCATCTGCTCATGCTCTTGTTAAAAGGAAGTCCTGAAACTAGAGTCGGCCATTCCTCAGATCTCTTGACTATTGCATGTCATCCATCCTTGTTGAGTCAGTCCGTTTCACCTAAGATCTTCCAAATATTTCAGCATAGTTGGTACCTCGAGCTGGTTGATGGGGGATGCCTTAAGGCCCTCCTTCCAGCAAATATCGTTGCGTCGACTTCAACCCATTTATTCCGGGACTTGAGGCTTAGAGTTCGGTAGAGTACCTTGAGGCTTGCGGTCATTAGTGGCAGGTTCTCTCACCATCGATAGTTTTGGGAATACATCAATGTACCCTGATCGATGGATTCATCCTAGTTTTCAACTTCAACTCATCTATTCACACTCCGATGATTATGCTCTGTGCCTTGATGCCCATTTTCATTAATGGTGGGTTATCTCGCGTCTATTAATGGTATACATCATTGACTATTAATCGGACGATGTAACATCAGGTTCGACCCCAAATCCTTTATTCACTTGATGGGACTTGCACCGTCGAAGACTTGTGTAGAAGACCCCAGGCGATAACGGCATTTAGTATGCTACTTATGATTATGACTTTACATCTCAGATATCACCTTTCAGATATCAGCAGTTTGTACCTCCAGTTTGCACCAGTTGTTTCCTTTTCAGCAAGAGACCATATCTTACTGTAGAGGGATCATGGCTATGATCACTTATGACATGTACTCATTATCTACTACCTATTCATGGACAGTGTATCAAATTGTTGTACTACCGACATGTATTCAGGGATACTATTGTATTATGACGAGTGAGCTGCTCCTTCCCCTTATGTCTCCATCACTCCACTTATGAGATCTTTTTATAATGTATTTCGGCCATTGTAGCATCATTCTTTAACCTCACACGTTAGGGGGCATCTGTTACAACGTAATTTTCCACCTTGTGAGCATCAGCATTCTTTGGCCTGCAGGATCCATTTTACTGACTCACATCCACTTTATATCCTTCAGACACTATTTTTCCCTATTTTTTTCTTGTGCACTTGCTGCATCATTATAGTGGGCGTACCCGCGAGTTGCATCACTATAGCCCGCAGGTAGCATGTAAAATGGTAAAAATCACTAGTTTATTACTTTTTACTCCCAAAAAGCGGTCATTGGGTGACCTTTGACCCTCCATCTTCCCAAGAAATGCCTTGATGTGTCCTTTCACTTACCTTTGAGAGGACTATATATTGAGCACATATGGCTTATGGACGGGGGGGGGAGGGGGGGAAGAAGAGCAAGAGAACTCTATCATATTTTTGCCCTATCTTGAGTCTACACTCATTGATCCTTGTAGTTGTGAACCCCTTATGTTCACCTTCCAAACTCCTACCATAGTTTGAGTTTTCCATTCATGGAGGATTGAAGTGGTGGAGGCACAAGTGGATTGACCCAGATCTTGGTTCAGATTGGTTGCCGGAAAGAGGTCGTATCACATTGTACGTCTTCTTGTTTATTAATAGAAATACTCATATTCTTGTCCATTACTGTTGTGAATGTTGTTTATTCTACATTGGGTTGCATTTACTTATAATATCATGGACCATTGCTATTGATGATGTTAATGTCGTTTATATATTATATGTACTTGTTGTATATTGGCTGTCAAGACTAATTTGTAGATTCAAGTGCACGGATTGAAAGCTCCAAAGGGGATCTACATCAAACGTTTGGATCAAGTTGGTTATATTCTTCATTATCTTAGCATTGTCATTTATATAGCATAGTATTGAGAATTGAGTTAATTTCTGGTAGTCAGCTGTCTGTTGTGGTCTACCCCAAGCCATAGTGAGTATTCTCCAATACAGGAACATAAATCAGACAAAGTAAAGTCTATCCATTCACATAAATGGATTATACATATACATATATTATTCTTATAAATTAAATAATCAAATTAAAAGTTTCCAATATCAATTAAAAAAAAATCAATTTAAAAGTTCCAATATTATATGATTCCAAATAGGAGTTGAATTCAAGATAACATTAAAAATAATAATATTAACTCAACTACCCATTCCAAAGATTTCCTATAAATACAAGTACAATTTCCAAAGAGAGTGATCTATCTTATTATAATTCTTTATGGTATCAAGAGAGAAATTGTTTCAAATCCTGTAAGAGGAAGATACCAAGATGCAGTGAAATCAGCCATTGCCTTAGGTTTTCCAAATTCTCTTGCATGTTGGAACCAACTCGGCGGTGATCCGATTAAGAACCAGGAACGATTCTGGGTCAAAGTTTGGGAGGAACGTGGAAGTTCTGAATTTATTCGGTTATCGTTCTACAGGTCAGCTAGGAGTATTTTTCCATTAATTAGTGTTTGAAGTGTGCACGGAAAAAAGGGAGATCACAATAGTACATTCCAGATAAGAATTTAATGCTCATTATATATTATGCTCCCATAGGATCATAGACTGAAATTTATAAGCATGGTAGTTCTTTATTAAAATATAATATCTCTCTCTTTTCAGAATTCTGGTTGTTATTAATTTCTGCATGAGCAAGGGCATAAGCATTGGCTCCCTGGGTTAAACATTAATTAAATCTTAATACTAAAAGTTGTTTCTGCATATCTAATTTTTTTAAAACCATCAAATGTTTTCCACTTCAAGTTCCGATATAGCAGAGCTAGCAAAGCTAGCTTGTACTAGATCTCCACCATTTAAAATGCTTTGTTATCTTAAATTAAAACAAGATCTCATTTAAAATTTTCAACCCGAAGTCTCGCGGGACCCTAAATCTCTTTAGAACGTTTAAAACACTGTATGAAAAGAGGAAAGGGTTTATAAAACCATATTCATATGATTTCCTTTAAACGCTACCCTAGCTCTTTTTAGGGTTTAAAGAGATAAATAAATACTTAGAATCATACCCATGCCAACTAACAATCATAGAACACTTTAAAACTAAAATTTAAATTTACCCTAAGTCCGGTAAACCCTAACAGGCGTAGAAGTAATATTGCTTCCCACTCATAGACAACCAACCCATTACTAAAATCAATTAAAGGAACAAAGGTTATAAAAAAAAATTACCAATCGAAATTGCATCAACAGAGACCACGAATATTCTTATAACCACATACAAATCCAATAGGTAGGCTCGGGATTGAATCCCTGAGAGAAATATTTTTCAAACATCCATTGGATTAAGCTGGCTACTCTACCAAACAGGCTCAAGGCACTTCGGTGCTTAGGTCTAAATTAATCAAATAAAGTTATGACAGAGTTAGGGTATCACCCAGACCTCTGTGAATATAATTAAACCAAATAAAAGATTTCCAAAATAATTGTTAAACCATATAGAACAATCGTTGGCTTTTGAAATGAAGAACACCATTAACATTTAAGCATAAACCTCATCAAACATCTTATACACAATCTTAAACATAGGAATCGTAGATCTTAGGATTTATACATGGGTTCCCTACCACTACGCTCAGCATTGGCTGAAAGCCACACTACCCTTAATCATTTTATGAGCTGACATAATTAAAAGGTTTATCCTTACAAATCATAAACTATTTATTTAAAGAAGCCTTGCATAAAGAAACACCCCAGTGTCGAATACGAAAGCACCTACAGGATTTGGGACACACTCTCTGCATTGAATAGGAATTCTACTCTAGAATTTTTAAAGGAACCAATATTTAATTATCTGAACAGTCACCACAGAGATTCCTACAATCAAGATTCTCATTCAAATCTTAAATAGGTCCTAGCCTAGAACTTTCATTATGAAACTAAAACAATAAACAACAAAGTCTTCATAAACATTAATTGCACGCAGATAGTATTCAAAAGATAGGAACTTAGTGGAGTTCAAAACCACATCAACAACAGAACAAATAGCATGGAAGAATTTCCATTTAAACGTTAAATCCACAGTACCAAACTTTTCATTAATTTGACGTTGAGCTGAGACATAGATACATCATTTCAAACACTAAACATAAAACTGAATTTTTTATAAATAAGTCTTCAAAGGTCAAAATGCATCCTACAGGATTGCTGAAACGGGTACATTCACAACTTTGCATTTTAAAACACAGTCTCCCTTCCATTATAAAAATAGAGATAAATTTTTATATAAGTAGTAATCACATCAACGAATCTCGAGTTGAGAATCACACTGTCTAGGAATCCAAACACAAGCATCCTCTGTCCAACGCCTTCATAGGCTTATACCATTAACTTATACATTTTACTGGGCAAGTTTCCCATACAACAAGTTTGCCCACAAAATACCAAGTAAATTGAGCATGCCAAAATTTACAAACAGAGTATGAACATGCATTTTTAAACCCCGAAGGTTAACCACTTCCCCAAACACCCAGTAGGGAAACCGCTCAGTAAATAACCAAGAACATACATCGATTCACATGAAGGGATGAAGGGTTGCAATGGACGTGGGATTACCAGGGACATTCATTCCATTAAACCCCTATGCCCTAGCACCTCACCCATGTTGAGTTCGAAACTTCCATTGCTAAGCCCCTGTCAAAAGAACATAACCAGGGTGTTAGCGTAATAAGTTAATGAGCAAACTAAAACCCAGTGAAAGAGAAATGTCACACAAACAATAGTTTGGGAAATGCAAACGGTTATAGAGTTTACCTTAAACCATCCCTTCGTCCTCCATGCCATCCTGTCGTTAGGGTGAACGCAGAACATGAGCAATGCTCAGGTCAAGCACAGGCTCCCCATAGTAATGAAACCTTGAGAGCTCTACTCTCCCTCCACAAAAATGAATCAAGACCAAACTGAATGTTGAGCAAAGGGTTTTACTTACCCTCTAGCTTGGTTGGGTTTCCATGTGGCCATCACATGGGATGCATTAAATGCCATCTATCTCCACTACTAACACAATTCTTACCCACTCTCTATAGTAGGTGAGCTGCATTTCTTTACCAATTGTGATTCTCATTACATTACCTTATCCTAGGTTAACCCCTCACTTGCCAAGGTTCTTTCATGTTCTAATTCAAACTTAAGTGCTAGCTTAGGAGCAACCCAGGGAGCCTCCAAAATAAAAGTATAAGATATGTTTTAGAAAATATCTAAGTAGGCCCACGACCATCATCCTTATCTTCCACCATTTAGTTTTATAATATTTACAAGATACATCTAAGTAAAAAATTTAGACACTTAAAATTACACAGACAAAGTTTGGAAATAGAGCATACAATCGACTAGTAAAACAAACATTTTAAAAGTATAAACTTTGGCACGATACAGAGCGATAAGATCATATTTAAACAACCATAATGGATCCATTAGCATCAAAACTAATCAAATCATAATAGAATGATAACGACCAGCATAATATTTTCAAGTCTTTACCATACACTTTAGACCATTGGAATATCGTAATTAAGATTACATTTTCCATACAAATTTTAAATAAGAGATCTTCCAACGAGATAAGTATATCTCTCTCAGCAATAATAAAGAGTGCTGAACTTAATTTTACATAAAATTTAGATCCAAATAACGATAATACCCCACATTTATTTTATTTTTTGAATTTCAAGGACATTACAATATGAGTACATAAAACTATTTGCTGATCCAAAACAAAATAAAAAATAGCTGCAAGAATGGTGAGAGAATAAGGAGCTTTCAAATGAGAGGAAGGTTTCAAGGATTGTTTAGCTAAAGAACGAATCCTTGCAAGGATTCAAAGAGAAAAAGAGAAGAAAGAAAAAGAGCACCATAAACAACTATCTAGTAAGGAAAAGGCTCAAATAAAGGCACAATAGAGACCACAAGAGGATGACAATAGGATGGAGGAGTAGATGATATACAACTTATTCAATCATATTGAAAATAATACAAATTTATTCCAAGACCTTATAAACATCCAAGTCCCCCAATATCATCTTGCTCTTGTTGTGCCCCACTTTCTTCATGGAAGTGGGAGGCTTAATCCAATAGATGCTTTTCCAACTCCTCTAGTTAATACAAGGACATTGAGGTCAAGTGAAAACTATGAATTTTCAATGCCTCCATGGTGGAAAGGAGAAAAATCACCTCAGGAAAGTGCAGGATTCTCAACCCATTCGTCTCGTGCATGTGTAGGAAACTCAACCCAACCAAAGCATGCAAATGTGGGCACTTCAACTTGCTTGGGCGATGAAAATGCAGGGAAACCTACAATAGTGGGTAATCTAAACAGTCATCCTACACATGAGTGAATATGTTTGGTGCTTATGTCTAACCACATCCAATGTGGATTTTGATACCTCTGCAATGTTTTTTTAACTCGACAATGTTTTATTGTAATCAAAACCAGGCCATAATGGATTTGGTACCCTATGTCTCTCAGATCCTAGTCCTATCTGAAACTCATGGCTATCTATTCTAATACTATTAATATAAAATAGTGTTTTGTTACCCTTAAATGGTTATAAAATAGGCAGTGCAACCCACACTACACATTAATTATGGTAATGAAATCATTCAGGTTGCACAATGCCAAGCTTGATGTGTTTTCCATCTTATAATCATGTTATGTATGTTGGTTATCTAAGAGGTAAGTATCTAACCAAATTTGTTTTCTAGTCTGATTTCAATTTTTGCAATCAATTATCTAATCATTTATTATTTTTCAAGTTTACTAATATAAATTCAAAGATACCATAACTTAAGTTTACAATTGAAACTATAATACCAACTCCAACTACAAATACAACCACTATTGCAATTACATTTTGAAAATTACATAGAAGATCAGAATGCATTAGAAGAACTTTTCAATTACCATTACATAATTCATTGCATGGACCAAATTACATAGAAGACCAACATTCTAATTTCCATTAAATTACATTACAGAATTTATTGCAGGACCAAATTACATAGAAGACCAACATTTCAATTACCATTATGTTACATGACAAAATTCATTGCAAGGACAAAATTGCATAGAAGACAAGAATAGATTACAACATCATTGGTTTTACCATTCCATTCCATTACACAATTCATTACAATTACCCAATTACTATAACATTGAAACAATTCCAATGCAGAAAACCTCGAAAGACCTAAATAATAGAAGGGTATAATCCTCCCAACCAAGGGTATGAATACAAGGGTATAATTAAATCAGACCTACCAACCATCATTCTAGAATTTTCCTGGACACAAAGACATTCTTATAACCAATCACATTGGTTTGGGCCACCGAAAAGGAGGATGATCAGTCAAAAAATAGTCATGAGCAGGGGAAAACAAATCATGAAATCCCACAAAAAATACCCAATAAATCCCACAAACAGATACCAACTATTCGCTTCAAAACCCACAAAAAAATCGCAGATATTCACATGAAATATGACATACAAATCCACTAGGGTTAATGAATTCATTGCAATTTGGGAGGGCTATTAAAAAGAGAGCTATTAGGTCGTGCTTGTAATGGTGTACACTAGGGTTTTGGCAGGGTCGTTCACTTAGTGTTGTTTTGTCCAGGCCTATTCTAACAGGGGAAGCCCTAATAGCTATAGTGAATTCCACCACCCAAATTATTACAATCATTGTAGAAAATTGAGTCTAACCTATCACAATACAACCAGGCCCTACTATGGCCAAAAATGCGCAAACCACGCCTTCAAATTTTTGCAGTTATAGCAAATGCACAAAGGTAGAAGTTGCATTCCAAAATACAAGAAATGTTTTTCGTAACCCTATAGCAAAGTCTTTCAAGTCGTGGAGAACCTGAATTAAAACCATGCATTCAAATTTCAATACAAGCAATTTTAATAATAGGTTAAAAATTACAAACAATTTTAACCATGAACCTATAGCAAAGCCTTTCAAGACATGGAGAAGAAGAAAATACATTGAGACCACCATTAAAACAACAATGCAACCAATTTAAACCCATAGCTAGGTTAAAAATATTACAAATTTCCAAAAATATTTGAAGTGTTTAAAAACACAAAGGGTAAGCAAACTCGAAATTGACAGAAGAGCACAACAAATTCCATCTAGCAGTCGAGGTGTTGTTGAAAAACAAAGCAGGTCAATAGCTGGTAGGGTCAAACACCTACCAGGAAAATATAGACAAAATGCCACTGAAGACCCCATGCACAGGCTCCACACATAGTGTCCATCCAAGCTTCACGATCGAGCTCCATGGACAAACTCCAACTACAAAAAAACATACGGGGGTGGTGAGGAAATGTTGAGCTAAAATACAAAAACTAAAGTCGAAAACCCTCATTGGAGTGTTTCTTACTTGGTTTCAGGATGTACTCCAAGGCTAGTGGCAAGTCAAATGCACACAATAACACTCAACAATGGTGCACAACACCAAGCAATTATTGAGACGAACCTTCCTTCATCGTGATTCGAACCATGTGGGCAACACCATCCTTGAGGTTGAATCACGAACCAAGTGACAGAGGATGAGGATAAAGCTAAAGACAAACCAGCAAGCGGATAAGGATGCACAACCACCCGGGGGGGGTAATCATCCACCAGGCCCGATCAAAACAACATTAAGAGAAACCTCCTACAAAACCCCTAGCGTAAACTCTTTAAATCGCGACCAAACAAGTGTCTTTTTAATTGGTATATATGCAACACGTGGAGGTATTTTCAAGATGACCTTGATGTACGCTCGGTGGGCCTCCACTTGGATGCCATGATTGATTTGGGAAGGGTGCACCACTATTGGTGTCTCTCCCCTATGATATCAAAGACACTTAGAGGTCTAACACAAATTTTTTGAAACATCCAACAAAACCTCAAACTATAATTAATTTATTTTTTGTATTTTTTATTTGCTAAGGCTATGATATAAACGACACTTAGAGGTTTAATGTCAATGTTTTGCAACATCCAACAAAGCATCAAATCAATATAATGAATTGATTGTTCAAAGAAACACGGTTTTGCAGCCACCAATCAACTCATACTTTCAAATTAATTCCAACATCATCAGAGAGGCAAATTTTCATACTTTCAACTTCATTTCCACATCATTAGAGAGGTACCTTGTCGCAACATTCAACAAAACCTTAAATCACTATAATGAATTTATTTCTCATTGCATCATGGGTTTTCCTCCACCAATAGACTCATACTTTCAAATTCATTTCCACATCATGAGAGAGGCACCTTGTCATTTGTATAACATTAGATGGGTTTATCACACCCAATACAGAAAGAACATATCTACCTCCATTTATGGGCATATTAAATTTTTCTCGAAACCAAGGAAATAAGACTAGTACATAAACTAGCATCCATTCGTCACAAAGTTGTTGCATGGAAATCACATGAGCATATGCTTAATTGAAGAGCGAAGAATCTCCGTGCTGCAGACTCAATTTATTGTTTGGATGATCCACTAGTCATAAAATTTGTTGCATGGAATCCACCTAGACATAAGCATTCACCTGCAAAGAAAACCATCTTCCTATTACAAAATCAAGCTATCATATGGATGAGTTGCTTCATATAATTCCTATTTTTTATAACTTGAATCCTTTATAGATTTGATGGACGGGAAAATATGTTCAATCCCTAATTAATCATCAACAGAACAACCCAATGGATCTTAGTACATACTTTGTTGTCAGGTATGGCATTGGGTTCACTACGCAACTACAACAGTGGTTCATGTTCTCATGTTTCAAGTAAAGTAGCTATTGGATAATGGTTTAGTAAGACCCAGGGTTCCACATACATCACCAACAAAGAACACTAAATTGGGTAGCAAAACATGGTGCTAATGTTGACATCAATAGAGATGCAAAACTAGGCGTTAAAAAGGATGCAACACTTGACGCTAAAAAGGAAGCCAAATATGGCGTTGATATGGTAGCAAAATATTATGTTAATTTGGATGAAAAACATGGCACTACATAGGAATCAAAATATGGTGCAACAATAGAAGAAAATTTTTGCGCCATTTTGGTAGCAAAACCCGATGCAAAAAAGGAAGCAAAAATTGGTGCAAAAAAGGAAGCAAAAATTGGTGGAAAATTAGAAGTGAAATTGGTGCATATTGGAAGTAAAATGTGGTGAAATATGGGATGGTAAAGTGGTAGCACATATGGATGCAATATTGGATGTTAATTTGGATGAAAATATGGCACGAATGGCCTCCCCCAAGCTTTGGGTCATAGAGCTCACACACAATAATCAAGAAACCCAGCTTGGGATTCCTCCCCACCAAGATTTCTAGCCAAACCCTCAATAGCAGCAAGTCATGAGGTAACTCAAAATTATGATAGTCATCCAGGGTCTGGGTCCTTTACCCATTCCCAATGCCTTCCTTATAAAGGAAAATCTCATGCGACACATGTCGCTTCATGCATAATTATTTATTTTATTTAAATTCTAAATAAAAAACAACTCACCCATCCAAGTGTCAGCTTTTTTAGGAGATGCACCAACATTCCTAAGTTTGCTCATATTTGTCTCCCATATATTTCACTTAACTCCTAGATATGTGGTGTAGGTGGGGTTGACTAGGTGTCCATGCCTAGGATTCCATTTTGCTCCTAAATAAATATTTTTAATATTTTTAAATAATCAGAAATATCCTTTCATGTGCAAATGCCTAAATAACACTTAATATTTTTAAATAATCAGAAATATCCTTTCATGTGCAAATGCCTAAATAACACTTAATATTATTTAAATGCCAAAGTAATCATTTATCTGCAAATGCCTAAAGTACTCAAACGCATTTCTAAGTAATGTTCTAGGTGCAAACTTATATGTTTTTATGCAGTTAAGTTTAACAATCATTTTCACTAGGATATCGGTGCCACGCCGTTGGGCCACGCCGTTCCTTAATTTCATTTCCTCGACCTGGCACCACTCCGTCAGGTCCAGTCATCTGTAGTTTCCATTCCTCGGCAAGGTACCACATCGTTGGGTCCTTGCATCCACTCTTTCCGTTCTCAGTAGGGTACCGTACCGTCGGGCCCTTCTGCCATCATCCTTTCATTTTGACTTGCAGGAACTTCATGTAGGGATTTCAGGAGCCATTATCTTCCATCCTCCATCTACACGCTATTAGGGACTAATGGCACTGAGGAGTGAGTCCGTTCTCACTGCGCAGCCCCCAACTTGTATGTGACCAGCTCCGTCGTGGCCCACCTCGTACGACCTCATGCTTTCCTCTTGATCTAGCGGATCAGTGCTTATCTGCCCATGTATGGTATTCTGTTACTAGTTGACATCGTCGTCGCTCTCCCCATGTGTGATCTATCCATACTCTACGACCCTTCAATTCCGTCGGTGAACCGTTTCACCTATTGCGACACACATCTCAAAAGTACATATTTAATATTCATGTCCTCATTCATCATAATTCATTTCCTAAACTAGCTAATCATTAAGCAATTTCAGTTTTACTCAAAACATCATACATTCCATTAATTAGTGAGGGATTATGTCAATATCTGCTTCTTTCGTTCTCATCACATAATTCATCATATAGCTAATCGTTTAAGCATCATATTCATGTATACATAACACATTTTTCACAATAAAAGCTAATCATTAAGCAACATGCAGTTATTCATTTAAATCAACTATCCAACTCCACACATGTCATTTAGTTCATTAATTCATTTATCGATTGTCATCATGCACATCATCAGGTGATTCTCAATTATTAAGACACGTCCTAACTCGAAGGGCCACTTTATTGAATCCAGTTCCAGCAAGTCACTCGACGGGTGCCCTTAAAGTCCATAGTCAATCTAGGGGCATTACATACACCCCCCTTTTGTTCTTGTACCTCCGACACTAGGCTTAACTTTTAATTTTCTATTATCACTTTCTTACCATTTTCTTCTATTTCTCTTAAGCAATCATGGCCATAAGCACTAGTGGTTCTAATCATTAGTTTTCCAAATCTTCTAGTATGGTTCTAATACATTCTCAATCATAATTTTGTGCAATGCAACTCCAATAATGCCCTCATAATTGTCAATACCACCCTAGATTTTCTATGTCTTCTAGTCATGTGCGAAGATCCATAATATCCAAATTGACTACAAGTTATAAAGCACCAATGGCCATACCACAGTTACTCAATCATCCCTTCGCACAATGAATCCGAACAAGAATGCAAATCTGTTGGCTATCCCTTCCTCCAATATGAAAAGGTGAACGTCATACAATATTCGGTAAAATAATGACGGCAAATTATAATCTCCAGTTAACAAATCTAGAGCGGTTATAAAATATTCCAAAATCCAATTCCCAAAATACTACATCCAAAGCCCTACTTGTTTTTAAAAGTGTTGGTTCTCAATTTGACAGGATTCCAAGCATCAATGCTTAGTGACTTAGTCAAACATATTAAACTTTAGCCATTATTCTTTTCATCAGTAAGTTCATGTACAGGTCAATGAGCTTATCACAT
This sequence comes from Larix kaempferi, assembly GCA_027924585.1. Lineage (NCBI taxonomy): Eukaryota > Viridiplantae > Streptophyta > Pinopsida > Pinales > Pinaceae > Larix > Larix kaempferi. The sequence continues at coordinate 37,913,372 of BSBM01000096.1, forward strand.
CCTTACCTTCTTTCATCAATTCCGTTGTCATAGGACTACTTCAATAGACACATCAAGTCGTACCATGTGTGTTTTATCAACCCCATAGAGTCTCATCCCGTCCAGTCGTATTTTCATCAAGGGTTGACTATGTGCTCAGGTTAGCTATATTATGTTTAGTTCATTGTGTTGATCATCTCCATACATCGTTTTACTAAAAATCATCTTCGTTTGGATCTTTCGGTGGATTTTCCTAATTAATAATTCTTCATTTACCATTTTCATGGTCACGTCGAGTTTGTATATATATATTATTTATTTTTTCGTCCCTTTGTACAACATTGTCATGCTAGAAAATTGGTTTCATTGGGCTCAGCTCCTCATTCTAGTAACATTGATATCTTGCTTTCCAATTTCTATGTTCGTTTCACCCACTCGACAATCTGTCAAAGTCTCATCAATAAGAGCATTTCGGTGTTTTGTCAGTTATAATTTATCGGTTTTCTCTCACTAACCAAATCTATCTGTTCACTCGATTTGTCATCATGGTCATGTGGGAAAAGCTTAAAATATCACTGACCTATATGAAACGTAACTATATATATATGGTATTTGATTATATATATAAAAATCTTTCACTTTTGATAAAGTTACTATTTGTAAACATCTCAAATGCAACTTGAGAGGCCAATGCCTCTAGTAAATGTTCTAAGTTCAAATTCATTTATTCAAATACAAATAGTTAAAGTATATTCTACAATTCCAGTTCTAATATATATGTAAGACATTTCTGCTAAATGTTCTAAGCCCAATTTACTCTTTTTTTTGTTTTAAACTATATATTACAATTTCATTTCTAAAATATATGTAAAACATTTCATCTAAATGATCTAAATTTAATTCCCCTTTTCAAATGAAAACCATAATATACAATTTTAATGTTAACAACTATGTAAAACATTCTGTCAAATTACTTATTCAAAACCAAATAATTAAGTCCCATCTCTAAATTATATGCAACACCCTTTTATGCAAGTATTCCAATATCAACTCACTTTTTCAAATGCATATATTTAAATTATAATATACAATTTTTAATTCCAACAAATATGTAAAACCTTTTATTAAATATTTTTTTTTGAACTTAATTTACTTTTCAAAAATAAATTTCCATCTTTAAATTATTTCTAAATTTAATTTATTTTTTTTCCAATATCTAATTATATTTTCTATATATATAATTGCAAGGACAATAACATTTACATTTAATTACTATTGCATGATTCTTCCTCTATGCTCACAACTCACTAAAACAAAAAGTCTTAATTACCAACTTACCAACTTATAATGCTATACCTTACATGTACACCCTAATTCACATTCTATCTATATTCAAGACATCAATTAAATATATAAAATTTCATGTCTAACGAATTCACATACTAGCAATAAGAGAATTCATTTCCGAATTATGTTTCTTCAATATACATACATTTACTTCATAATACAAAGGCAATCTCTTTATAATTTCCAATATCCATTTTCAATTTTATTCGTTCAATGCATAACTACATATAGACACATGCTAGATATAGTCCATTCATTTAATGACACAATATTTCTTTGATTTCTGTCCGTTGAACTATAAATTCTACATGCTAAGATAGACACTTATCTTAATGATAATTGATCATTTTCCGAATCTATTCATTTGATATATAATCCTAAAACAGTCGTTTTATTTATTGATAAAGATCTCCTCGAATCCTATTCGACCAACTCAATGTGTAGCATTCCATATGTATAGAAACGATGAGTTTAATGAGTGAAAATAAACAAAATGTCACTTATGTTGTTTGAGAATATATAAATTTCAAATTAAATAACATGTTAAGATGGTGAAGAGTTCCTTTCCGACTTTATTCTTTTTATGACTACGCAGACAGTTACAAGAGGTAAATAGCTAGAGCTTCAATAGAGAATTTTATTATATATCATTAATGAGAAGATTAACCATTGACTTATTTAACTAGAGTCTTAATTCAAAGAATAAACAGTTCATTAAAAAAAATAAAACAAATCCAAACTAACAAAAAGATAAAGAGAGGATCGCTATTCTAGCTTAGCGATCACTTAATTCGAGTAGCATGATATCACGCATAATCCATGATCTGAAATACCCTCCAGGGTTTGATAAGTTCAAGCATTGTGTTGATGGAGAAACGAGTTCACTACTTTTATATCAACAATTAATGAATTCCAACCTGATCTACCATATACCGAATTATTCCTTTGTATTAAAAACTCATAAAGTTGGAATTCCGTAATGATTTGGAGAGACGGAAGGGCGCGGTTTAAGCCATCGACTATTATTAGATTTTCGATGTATCATAGGAGAAACTATAGTTAAAAAAAATAGTCCTGAAACCGTCATAGTTTAGTTCCACCTACTGTATGCTTAGATGAGCTGGATACTAGGGAAAAAAATTTTAATTGGTCACCTAAGTAGTGGTTGTCAAGATCTACCAGGAGAATGTGAAGGGCGCAGTTTCAATAGAAGATAGGGCTGGAGGTAAATACAAGGGTTTCACGATGCCAGTTTACGAGGATGTGACCGTTTACTGCAAGGAATTAATACTGATCCGAATCTCGAATCTACCACAAATGAACTCAAGCTATAACCGGAAAGAGAAGGAAACATTGAACCTACTCACAGTTTTGTAAGGAGAGACACCTGTCGGCTGAGTTAAGTGCCTGATTGATCGCTTAAGTCAAGTGATTGGAGGTCTAGTAAACAGATACGTCTGCAAAAGGTTTGCTACAGCAACTCGCACATAGATCAGATCCAGGGACAAGTTCGAGTTCGAACTAGACCAAGGGGGCACATAATAAAGCCATTCGCAGATCTAGGTGGATGGGCGATGTTCACAAGTTAACGCACTGGAGCAGAGATCAGTCATAAACCCTGAACAGAGTTGGTGACAACAGAGCAGGGTTCCAAATGGGTATGCAGATATCCTTACACAACGGGCTCTTTAAACATTACATTATAGATCGACAACAGAGTTTTTGGATTGAATCAAGAACTGGTCTACATATTACAGACAGGGAACCGGTTATCAAAGTTGTAATGCATGAACTTCGAACAGTAAATTTAAATTAGATCCAAGAATGTAGTGAGGTCCATTCGCCGTGTACATGCGACCTAAAAACATCTATGCCGAAATCAGATTTAACCTTTTGTAAATGTAACCTAAACAATGGACATGGATCTATTTAGATCAAGCGAAAATTCACTGTTATAATTTTATATTCCAACGAAAGCAATTTGTTCAGTCAGAATAGAGAACTATTTTGTGTTCTAGCTGCTGATCCGAACTTCTTTAAATTTACAGAGGAGCAACATTTCATTTTTATAAGGAAAATGTATAAGGATCTAATCCCAATCGCTATGCCACAATGATGGTATAGCCCACTGATCGACATGATCTGAACTTCTTTAAATTTACAGAGGAGCAACATTTCATTTATAAAAGAAACATATATAAGGATCTAATCCCAATCGCTATGGAACAGCGATGGTATAGTCCACTGATCGGCATGATCTGAACTTCTTTAAATTTAGAGAGGAGCAAATTTCATTTGTGACAGAAAATATATAAGGATCTAATCCCAATCGCTATCGAACAACGATGGTATAGTCCACTGATAGTTATGAATTATACTATGGGAGGACTTGATGTGCATATGCGCCCACCAATTAGATAGCTGGGTCTTACCGCCAAATTATCGGCGATCATATCAAGGTTTACGTAAATCATGTTAGAGAGTAACAAACAGAGTACTCCCGATTTCTTACATGTGTAACTAATAAAAGAGCAGAAAATAACATAAGTTTCCCCGGTTCTGTATAAGATACGCTAAAGTAAATTCAAGACATAAAGAATAGGTTACAGTGCAGAATGGGTGGCTGGCTACGCGGATCGATTTGGCTGGGCATACATAGAAGGATTAAACCATTTACCAAATTAGAATTTGCATATCTATACACTAAAACGAATTTAATCTCAGAACCATAATTATTTACCGAATCGAAATTTACAGATCTATACACTAAAACAAATTCAAAACTCAGATCTATAATTTTTACCGAATTCAAATTTGTAGATCTATACATTAAAACGCATTCAACACTCAAATCCATAATTATTTACCGAATCAAAATTTACAGATCTATACACTAAAACGAATTCAGAACTCAGATCCATAATTTTTACCGAATTCAAATTTGCATATCTATACATTAAAACGAATTCAAAACGCAGATCCATAATCTTAATCATACAGAATTATAAACAAAACATTCAAGCAATAAGAACCTGTAGTGGTGGTGGCTTTGGTCGGAAGATGAAATTCCTTGAAGATGGTTGTTCCAATCCCGTTGTTGATCACCACGGTCACCGACGAACCCCTAAATAATATGAGTCTGCTGCCCTCAAGTCTCGACCGGCTCTGATACCAAATGTAGGGCCCCTCCTGTAGGGTCCTTCCTGCTTAACGTGAAAATCAACCACTTGATACAAAAGAGATTAGAAATCATAATGACTAGATAAATAAACTAAAAAAATGAATAGCTTAGCAAATTAAAACAAACCATAACCTATCTCTGATACAATCTTGTCCACTATCGTCTGCGTCTTCCGTAGGCTCCCTCCAGCAAAGCTCGTTTAACCATAGGCGAAGAAACCGTTAGCTTCGCCACCCAACTATAGGCTCATACTTTCAGTCACATGGCCTCCCCCGAGCTTTGGGTTGTAGAGCTCACACACAATAATCAAGAAACCCAGCTTGAGATTCTCCCCCACCAAGATTTCCAACCAAACCCTCAATAGCAGCAAGTCATGAGGTAACTCAAAATTATGATAGTCATCCAGGCTTTGGGTTCTTTACCCATTCCCAATGCCTTCCTTATAAAGGAAAATCTCACGCAACACATGTCACTTCATGCATAATTATTTATTTTATTTAAATTCTAAATAAAAAACAACTCACCCATCCAAGTGTCAGCTTTTCTAGGAGATGCACCAACACTCCTAAGTTTGCTCATATTTGTCCCCCAGATATTTCACTTAACTCCTAGATATGTGGTGTAGGTGGGGTTGACTAGGTGTCCATGCCTAGGATTCCATTTTGCTCATAAATAAATATTTTTAAATAATTAGAAATATCCTTTTATGTGCAAATGCCTGAATAACACGTAATATTATTTAAATGCCAAAGTAATCATTTATGTGCAAACGCCTAAAGTACTCAAATGCATTTCTAAGTAATGTTCTAGGTGCAAACTTATATGTTTTTATGCAGTTAAGTTTAACAATCATTTTCACTAGGATATTAGTGCCACGCCGTTGGGCCACCCCATTCCTTAATTTCATTTCCCCGACATGGCACCACTCCGTCGGGTCCAATCATCCGTAGTTTCCACTCCTCGCAAGGTACCACATCGTTGGGTCCTTGCATCCACTCTTTCCGTTCTCAATAGCGTACTACACCGTCAGGCCCTTCTGCCGTCATCCTTTCGTTTTGACTTGCGAGAACTTTATGTAGGGATTTCAGGAGCCGTTACCTTCCATCCTTCGTCTACACGCTATTAGGGACTAATGGCACTGAGAAGTGAGTCCGTTCTCACTGCGCGCCCCCCAACTCGTACATGAATAGCTCTGTTGTGGCCCACCTCGTACGCCCTCACGCTTTCCTCTTGAGCAAGCGGACTAGTGCTTATCTGCTCATGCGTGGTATTCCGTCAGAAGTCGACATCGTCGTCGCTGTCCCCGTGTGTGATTTATCCGTACTCTACGACCCTTCAATTCCGCCGGTGAACCATTTCACCTGTCGCTACACATATCTCAAAAGTACATATTTAATATTCATGTCCTCATTCATCATAATTCATTTCCTAGACTAGCAAATCATTAAGCAATTTCAGTTTTACTCAAAACATCATACATTCCATTAATCAGTGAGGAATTACGTCAATATCTGCTTCTTTCATTCTCATCACATAATTCATCATATAACTAATCGTTTAAGCATCATATTCATGTATACATAACACATTTTTCACAATCAAAGCTAATGATTAAGCAACATGCAGTTATTCATTTAAATCAACTATCCAACTCCACACATGTCCTTTAGTTCATTAATTCATTTATCGATTGTCGTCATGCACATCATCGGGTGATTCTCATTTATTAAGACACATCCTAACTCGAAGGGCCACTTTATTGAATTCAGTTCAACCAGGTCACTCGACAGGTGCCCTTAAAGTCCACAGTCAATCTAGGGGCATTACATTGTATTCAATGTTAATTAAAGACTTAGGAGACTGAGGGCATGGTGCAACTTAACGATGGGGGCACGACTCCACTAGGTGATAGAGGTTGACTGGCTAGGAATCCATGGAGAATGAGTTAGTGATGTCTGCTTTCATTGTGGTGTCGTAGGAACCTGAAGAAAAGTGAATGGTTAATGTTCACTTGATGGTATAATCTCTTAGGTGTCATCCTATTTAGAGGTATTTTTTCAAGTAGACTTAATTACTACTTGGCTGCTATCAATTAAGTGAAACTAATATTATGCTAAATAAGGTGAAAAGATTATCATAATTATCATAATCATCCTAATTATGGCATTGAGTGTTAAATATTTATTCCTAAAACCCTTGATAATAAAATAAACCTTCTTATTCTAAAGGGACATATTTGGTCCCCTTATTTAAAGAGATATATTGTTATATGCATTTGTAAAATATTATATATATATATATAGTAAGCCTAATGAAAATATTTTACAAAAGGCCATAGGAAAATGATATATATATATATATATATATAATATTATTTGAAATTTATTTAGAAAGCTATATTGTAAAAAAAACAATACTTAGGTCTATATGGACCATTCGAATGAGTTATTGAGTATTAAAGTAAGTGGTTTCAATTCTTTTTGGTTTAACCAAGTAGTGTCTTGTGAATGGTTTTTTGTCTTTGATGATGGGAAACAGTCTTTAAATTTTGTATATTACTACTATTCGTGTGGATTAAATATTTAGGGACAACTGCCCTAAAAAATAGGGAGAGAGCTGAGCCTTGTTGGGGAAGCTTCTCCAATAAGGGAAAATCTCCCAGGGCATGCATGAAAAACCTTGTATATATATTACGATCTTTGATTTTGATAGGGGAGATATGATTGGGACGGCTTGGAAGGGAGAGGAAGGCTCTATAGTAGCCTGATCCCATTTCCTAATAGATATCTATTGTATGCATTTTTGTTTACAACAACCAGAATGGATATCTACACTCGATTTGCATTTTCTTGTTGATTGTTGCACATATTTTACTTTCCTCTTTGTTATGCAATCCTCAATTGATTTCTATTTTTCTTCTTTAATTATATAATAGAAGTTTACATTAATCATTGCTCATAACAATAGAGCTCTACATATGGAGTTCTATGACAGCGATCGCTACTTGATAGTGAATCATTTCTCATAACATTCGATATTTGCATATAGGGTTTAATTTGTGATCTATTTGTTTGGTCATCTTGCAATTACTTCTTTATTTATATATTAAACCTATTTTTTGATGGAATTCGAATTATGATCACTTCAGTTACTTACTTATATAATCATAATACTCTATAGTGATGGTTGGAGGAAAGCACGGCTCCTTAGCGAGAATGATCACTCTGCAATACACATTCATGTATATATTTTAATCCATGCTATGATGGGAGAAGGGGAGGAGGGATCCTTAGTGAGATTGATCCATTTGTAGTTCGTTATAAGTGTTAATTGTAGAGTTAGGAGACTAAGGGAATCATGAAACTTAAGGATGGGGGCATGAATCCACTAGGGGAGAGAGGTCAACTGGCTAGGAATCCATGGAGAATGAGTTACTAATGATTGGTGTCATCATGGTGCCATAGGAACCTGAAGAAAAGTGAACTGTTAATGTTCACTCGATTGTCTAAGCTCTTACGTGTCATCCTATTTAGAAGTATTTACTAAGTAGACTTAATTACTAGTTGGCTACTATCAATTAAGTGAAAGTAACATATGCTAAATACCATGAAAAGATTATTGTAATTATCATAATCATCCTAATTATGGCATCGAGTGCCAAAGAGTTATTCCCAAAGCCCTTGATAAGAAAATAAACCTTCTTATTCTAAAGGGACAGATTTTGTCACCTTATTTAAAGAGATATATTGTTATATGCATTTGTAAAATATTAAATATATATATATATATATATATATAGAGAGAGAGAGAGAGAGAGAGAGAGATCCTAATAAAAATATTTTAAAAAAGGCCATAGGAAAATGGTTTATTAATATATATATATGTATGTATGTATAATATTATTTGAACTTTATTGAGAAAGGTCTTCCTTTGAAAAAAAATGCTTAGGTCTATATGGACCATTAGAATGAGCTATTGAGCATTAAATTTGTTGATGTATTTGTAACTTCGAAGATATTCACTTGTATATTGTCTGTATTACATTTGTACTTTATTGTATCCTCGATGCAGATGTCTTATTCCTCCGTTCGGAAGTGTCATCATTTGTATTTGCAAGTGTTGCAAGTTATATTGTAAGTGTCGTAACTTATATTTGACGGGTTATTAGACCACCTTAAAGGGGTTGGCTCAGTATGAGTTAAGTAGAAGGGTTATTAGACTCCCCTAAGGGGTTGGCCCAGTTAGGGTAAAAGGCAGGTCAAGTTAAAGTATAAATAGAGTGGTTGCACCACTCTATTTGTTCATTCACTCATTCATCCAACTCGTATAGTTGAGAGAGAGGAGTGCACACAAGTGGAGGAGGAGTAGCTGTTGGAGACATCTATCTTTTGGGGTTTCATCTTTGTGATCTTTGTATTTGTTCTTATTCTATCTCTAAGAAAGTTGTGGGGTTTTCACCTTTATGGTTTTCCCCGGTGAAATGCTTTGTGTCTCCGTGTCTCTTGTCTCTTATGTTTGATATGCTATACATGTTTTTCTATCAGTTAATATCCTAGATAATATTGAATTAAATGATTAAAAACTAACATGGTATCAGAGCTATCCTCAAGGAAGGCATTGTACGGCATTTATGACACTTGTTGCACTTGCAACAAATTGGAAGCTAGGGCTTGGTTTAGTAAAAACTAGTAATCGTGGAACTTTCACTATATATCCGTTTTGGAGAAGGTTCAGGATATGAATTGTTTAGAGGCCGAATATCAGACACAGATGTACCCTATGTAAAAATTTCAACCTCACATTCATTGTAATTTGTGAGATATGATCCGTACAAGTTAGGGTTTATGCCTCTTCCAGAATGAAACCCTAAATAGGTGACCTAGGAACAAAGGTCACATATCGGGCTAGGAAGATCGAAATGGAATTCTGTAAAAAGTGACAGTTAGGGAACGGATTGTAGTTTCACAGGTCCTAGTTTTAGAGGCCGAATTTGAAACAATGACAAGTGGAACTCCATACAAGTTCACTATACTGTTTTATCCCATAAACAGGTCATGTTGCGACACTTAACATATCTCTCTCATGGAGAATCGATTGAAGCTCAAACTTGTGGGGTTGGAACGATGATGAGTCACTCTACCACAGGCCGAAATTTCAAACCTTGAGGATCCAAAATTTCAGAGATGCACCAGAAACAATGTGGCATATTGTTCTATCAAAACAGAATTGGATCCTCAACACTTTCCTTTTTGGCTTGTCACTGCTGCGGGAAATTAGGGCTTTTGAAAGAAGTGGAATTTTGGAGTGCTCTCAGCATAAGATTGATCTCCTCATAAAAATAAAAATTTAGAGACCAAGATCAAACTTTTTGGTTGGGAAGAACCCTGGGATCTATCAAACCTTAGTTCGGGTTTTGAACCAGAAAACTAGAATTTGACAGAAGTTACAGATCCGAATTTCGCAGGTCATTTTTGTGGGGTCAATTTTTGGAGTTTTCAAAATCTGAGCACACTAGCTTGCTCACCTCATTCAAATGCATCTCCATGTCCAGATAGAAGTTTGAAATTACAAGTTTGGATTTTTAGGGTTTCTCTGTCAAACCCTAGCGAGTTCCAGATCCAATTTCAGCAAATCAAAGTGTATAGGATTGGCTTAATCCTAGAAGAGAATGAATTGAACACCTGCATAAGTGAAGAATTTCCAGTTGAAAAGGGAGATGATGGTAAGGCCTTACATAAGAAGACTACAAGCAATCTCGATAGGTATGACTTGAGGAGATACATGTATGGTTTGAAATATGTTCATGATTAAGATTATGATATGTTTGTCTTCATATTATTGAGGTTAGTACAATCTTGATTAATTTTAGAATTGTCTTATCATCTTATTAAAAGTATGAATTTATGTGAATGATAGAAGACATTCATTGATTAGGGTTATGACACTTATGATTGTACTAATGCACTATGGTGTTGTATGAGGATGATCTTGTCCGCTAACGTGAAAGGTACATCAAGAAAGACAAATCAAGTTCTAGATCAAGAACATATGACCATGGTGACATGAAGACAAAGACTCATCCATAGCCATTGATCACATCGAAGATCTACTTACGAGGTATGTATAATTTGGTTCTATAATGCTTAACCTATGAGATATGCAGGTTACTAGCACAAGGTCTCTAAATCATTGAAGAGAACAAAAGAAGATGTTGTTTGGGTATGTTAGACATAACTAGCAAACATGATAATCCATGTATGTTTTTCCTATATCAAGTTAGAATCCTATCTTGTGTTAGGATCTCATATAAGTATAATTTTGTATGATTGATAATGATTTTTCATGAAGTTATAAGTTTGAGTAATCATGGGTTTATGCATATTATGCTTCTTACTTTGATTGATGATATGACAAACCAGAAGAGTCCTATGGTCAAATAAGAATATGCATGAGTAAAAGAAGTCCTCTCTGAATCCTTGAATACTAACGCTTGTGATAAATTACCTATGTATGAAATGACCATGACCATACATGTTTAAGATTATTTAGAATCATAATATTTTGATAGTGTTGAGAATATACTAATGAATGTATGATTATGTATGAGATCTTGAGGATGACACAATGATGACACTTTTGCACACTTAAGCATGCATAGTGGTCCAGGATGGATAGAATTTCAAAGACATATAATCATGATGATATCATAAAGGAAGCAAAGAACACACATTTAATTAAAAATGGAAATATTTTATTCCAAGAACAATCCCATAATTGAGGATTTTAGTTATTTTTGAATTCTATATTCACTATTTAATTCCAAATTTAATGAAATATGTGTTAAAGACCAAGAGGGAGCACACTCCAGCAGTTCCTGCAAGGAAGCAAAGATTGAGAGGGAGTCCACCCAACAACTAAACAAAGTTAAGTATTTGAATTATCATTTCTTGTATATATGATTACTTAAATGGTGTTGTGAAGTCATGTACATACTTATGTTCCTAGATTCAGAATGTATATTATGCATTTTAGAAAAGTTGCATTAATGAACAAGATACTACTAATATAGTAATGGGTAAGTGGCCTGTGGTACTGTACAACACTCCATTGCTACTTATCTAGATTGAAACGTCTTTGCTGACATGTTGGGAGTATTGCACACTCTTAACAATGTTCTGGTAGAGATGGAAGGCATCTATAAAGCTACCGTATGAATACGGGATATGGATAAATGTTGCATTGAAGCATTGACTAAGATAATTGTATGACTATATGACATATGTCCTTATGTGTAAGTTTTTTCTATGAAAACTATGAAAAGTTTCTAATCATGCAATTGAATTTGACTTTTAGGAAAGATCATGTAAAATCACCTACAAAAGAAGGACAACGACATTTGTTCCAGTGGCAGAGTTGAAGAAAAATACCTATTGAAGAATATGAAGTTCCCAGGATCAGGGATGCAGTAATGGAAAGATGCCATGATCAAGGAGTACCAGTCGATCATGAAGAATGAAGTCTAGGATGTGGTCCGGAAACCAGAATGGAAGTCTGTTGTGACTTCCAAGTGGATCTACAAGATCAAGCATGGTAGCATAGAGAAATACAAGGCAAGTAATGAAGTGAAAGATACACCAGATGGATGTCAAGACAACTTTCTTGAATAGTGTAGTCGAAGAAGAAGTGTATGTAGAGCAGCCACTCAGGTTTGAGACACATGACAAGGAGTCTCATGTGTGCAAACTGAAGAAAGCCTTGTACAGTTTGAAATAGGCACCCAGGACGTGGTACGGCAGGATAGACAGCTTTCGGACTAGTTTGGGCTTTATCAAGAATAAAGTGGATTCCAACCTTTACTACAAGGTTGAGGAAGGAAATCCAGTGATCCTCTTACTGTATGTAGATCACCTGTTTGTGACAGGTGATACTGGGTTGATTGGTGATAGGAAGAGGAATCTTGCTGCCGAGTTCGAGATGAAGGACTTGGGTATGATGCATTACTTTCTAGGTATGGAGGTGTGGCAGAGTGCAGATGGAATCTTCGTTGGACAAGGGAAGTATGCAGTAGAGATGTTGAAGCGGTTTGGGATGACGGACTAAAAGGCCATGGCCACACATATGGCATCGAACTTGAAGCTATTGAGTGATGCTTCATCAGAGTCGGTTGATGCCATGATGTATCGTCAGATGATTGGGTCCTTGATGTACCTGACGAATATGAGACCAGATATTTGGTTTGCTGTGAACACATTGAGCCAGTTCCAAACAGATCCTAGACATGTTCACTTGATTGCTACAAATCATATTCTAAGGTACCTGAAAGGTACAGTAGATTATGGGCTCAAGTATGATGCGAATCAAGAGATTAACCTGGAGGGTTTTGTTGATTCGGATTGGGCTGGCAGTTCCATTGATAGGAAGAGCACTTCGGGTGCTGCTTCAGTATGGGATCTGGTGTGATCTCTTTGTTTAGAAGGAAGAAGTCTTGTGTGGCACTGAGTACAGCCAAAGCAGAGTATGTTGCAACTTGTTCGGCTAGTTGTGAGACAGTATGGCTAAGGAAGCTACTATCTAATTTGTTTGATCTCCAGTTGAATGCTACTTGTATATATTGTGACAACCAAAGTTGTGTGAAGTTGTCTGAGAGCCGAGTGTTCCATGACAAGTCGAAGCACATTGAGGTCAAGTTCCACTATATCAGGGGTATGGTGCAGAGAGGAGTGGTGAAGCTCTAGTATGTTGCGATGGATGAGCAGATAGCTGATGTTTTTACCAAGCCACTGGCTAGAGTGAAGTTTGAGTACTTTAGAGAGAAGCATGGCATACTTCAGATCGAGGTTCCTTCCAAAGGGAAGTGATGAGTCCAAAAGACGAAGATGCACACAGGCCATTCCGACATGGTTGAGGCGTGTCTTCCCATGGTCGTTGATATAAGTGTCGGGCCATTCCGACATGGTTGAGGCGTGTCTTCCCATGGTCACTAATATAAGTGTCGATCCATTTCAGCATGTTTGAGGAGTGTCTTCCCATGGCTATGATATAAGTGTTGTGCCATTCGAGCATGGTTGAGGCGTGTCTTCCCATGGCTGCGATATAAGTGCTGTTCCATTTTAGCATGGTTGAGGTGTGTCTTCCCATTGCTATGATATAAGTGTTGTGCCATTCTAGCATGGTTGAGGTGTGTATTCCCATGGCTACAATATAAGTGTTGTGCCATTCTCACATGGTTGAGGTGTGTCTTCCCATGGCATAGATGTAAGTGCTGAGCCTTTCACGGATGGTGGTAGGTGTATCCTCCCATGCCGGTGAGTGTAATTGTTGTGTTGTGTGCATCTGGATTGTGCTCTGTGGACGATGAAATGATCTTAAGATGATGAGGTGATTGTATGGTATACAGGTTTTGCATAGGCATATAATTAGTCATAGGATGCTCCTATTCAGGTTTCGTAGTGGCATATAATCAGTCCTGGGAGATCTTGTAGGTTTTGCAAAGGCAGTGTAAAAAGTCCTGAGATGTACATACTTGATCGCTTTCTCGCAGAGATGATGAAGACCTACATGGAGGCTAGGCCTACATCCAGCATGAAAAAGGGTTGGCTCTGTAGAACTTCCTATGACGAGAAGAATTGAGAGATAGCACCAGTGATTCAGATGATGAGTACAACAGCAGTGGCGATGATGCTTCGTGATCCAGTGACGATGATCCAGCTCCAGTATTGAAGATTTGTGCCTATAGGTATTGATGACCTATGTCAAGAGAATACCTTCCTAGTTAAGAGGGAGTGTTGATTTATTTGTAACTTTGGAAGATATTCACTTGTATATTGTATGTATTACATTTGTACTTTATTGTATATATGACGGAGATGTCTTATTCCTCCATTCGGAAGTGTCATCATTTGTATTTTAAAGTATAGCAAGTTATATTGTAAGTGTCGTAACTTATATTTCATGTGTTATTAGACCACCTTAAAGGTCTTGTCCTAGTATGAGTTAAGTGGAAGGGTTATTAGACTCCCCTAAGTGGTTGTCCCAGTTAGGGTAAAAGGAAGGTCAAGTTAAAGTATAAATAGAGTGGTTGCACCACTCTATTTGCTCATTCACTCATTCATCCAACTCGCATAGTTGAGAGAGAGGAGTGCACACAAGTGGAGGAGGATTAGCTGCTGGAGACATCTATCTTTTCGGGTTTCATCTTTGTGATCTTTGTATTGGTGCTTATTCTATCTCTGAGGATGTTGCGGGGTTTTCACCTTTATGGTTTTCCTCAGTGAAATGATTTGTGTCTCTGTGTCTCTTGTCTCTTATGTTTGATATGTTGTACATGTTGTTCTCTCTGTTAAGATCCTAGATCATATTGAATTAAATGATGAAAAACTAACAAAAGTAAGTGGTTTCAAATATTTTTGGTTAAACCAAGTAGAGTCTTGTGAATGGTTTTTTGTCTTTGATGATGGGACACAGTCATTTAAATTTTGTATATTACTACTCTTAGTATGTATTGAATATTTAGGGGAAAAACACCTTAAAAATAGGGAGAGAGACGAGCCTTGTTGGGGAATCTTCTCCAATTGAGTTGGATTTCCCAAGGCATGCAGGAAAAAAATTGTATATATATTACGATCTATGCTTTTGATAGGGGATATATGATTGGTATGAGTGGGAAGGGAGAGGAAGGCTCTATAGTAACCTGATTCCATTTCCTAATGGACATATATTGTCTGCATTTTTGTTTACAACAACCGGAAGGGATCTATGCACTCGATTTTCATTTTCTTATTAATTGATGCACATATTATAATTTCCTCTTTGTTATGCAATCCTCGGTTGATTGCTAATAATATGATTTTCTTATATAATATAAGTTTACAATAATCACTGCTCATAACCATAGAGCTATGCATATAAATTTATATGACATCAATCACTGCTTGATAGCGAATATTGCTCATAACATTCGATCTATGCATATAGAGTTAGATTTTTTTTATCTTTGGCGAAGGCAGAAAAAAGAAGAAGAATATGTTTCATTGATGTGGGGAAGAGTGGATCCCAGGTCACAATTGCAGAACCAATCACACAGCACATTGAAAAATCATAAATGGTAAAGTAGTATAGGTTTCAGTAGACGAAGACACATCCAATTCTGATGACAACACAAGCTCACCTGAAATATCCATTGCGACAATTACATGTACTCATCAAATTAAGGAATAAGAGTTAGTGACACATAAGATGGATAATGCCCGAAAAAAGGGAGGTCAGTCACTCACAAAGAAATATATTCCACCCCCATTAAGAAGTCATGAAAATCTTAAAGACGAACAACTCACGTTTCCGGAAATAGAACCAAGGAAGTCAGATGCCAAGAGATTACATTTTATGGGGACAATTAAAAATAAGGACCTCCCATTTTAGTCAACTCAAGAAGTACACATAATCTGATTAATATCAACAGAGAAAAGGAACTTAATATTTTTTTCGTTTCCCACAAAAGGGATTAAATCCTCAACCAACACTAATCAACACATAGAAGAAGTGGGAAAATGAAATAAGGTGTCACTGCAAATACAAAACTTAAACTTACAGCTCAATTGTTACTCCCTACCACTCAAGGAAGTAGACATGCTACTAAGCGTCGAATGGTTAACAACTTTAGGGACTTACTCTACCAACCTACAAAAACAATACATGGCATTTAAATGTCCAAAATGTAAGTAAGTATCGATTACATGGATCGAGAATTTCACCACCCAAGCAAAATGAATATCAGCACAAAAAGGATCATGTCCATCGTAAAGATAAAATGATCAATCCAAGTCAAATGTCTCAAATCAACGCCAACATGAACCCAACACAAAAAGCAACATCAACAAATTCATCTTTGTGGACAGAGTTTACTTTAAGGGGTAGGAAATGTAATAAACAAAATAATAATAATAAGTAGAAGAATAGTAATAGTAATAGAAATTATTAAAAAAATTACATTAAAAGACACACCCCTTCAATGAAAGGGTCTTATATGGCCTATATAATGGACAAGCATTGTATCTTTTTTAGCATCACCAATATATATAATTTTTATCATTAAACTATGGGTTTTTCGAGTAATTGTGGGTTTTCAGAAGTTTTTTGCTTCAGTTTGCTGCCAAAATCATAAGTCAACTCAGCTCAACAAAAACTTGGAAACTCGCCAAAAAATCAACAAAATTGTTTGGGTAAATTTTCTGCAATTTTTTTATTGCCAAAGTTTCAGCAAGTTTGGTCAAGTTTGAGTCATGCTCTTACTTTCATTTTGCTGAGATGTTTGGTGATTCAAATCCGACAACATATGATAAAAACATAAAATACATTCATTATTCAATAACTCATTACATGGTATCTTTTCCATCTTGAAATATGCCAATGAAATCGATGTATAGTGCAAAAATTAGCTTGAACCCCTACATAATAAAAAATTTCTAGAGAAAATTTAAACATGAACACTGTAATACCTCTACAAAAGTATTGAATCAAATTTAGACATGCTCAATTTTTCTGAGTAATTTTTAGATGGAAAATTTTTCATAAATAGTGCAGTAGAATTATCATCAAATACCATTTTAAACAAGGTGATGCATAAATCCTAGGTTCCTTGACCAAATCAAAGATCATTGATCACACAAAAGAAGCCACATGAATTACAATACATTCAAAAATAGGTTACAATCAATAAAATATAAAAATTAGATGACGATTAACATATGCATGAAAAATAAGCAGCCCGCTAGGTATGGCTTTAACCTTCTTTACCAAGCCAAATACCATTGAATCTGTGCTTGGTTTAGGACACTTATGAATATGTTGCAACCAAATTAGTTAGATGTTAGTAACCACTTCCCTGAATGATTTAAACAAAAAATGAGATATTCTTGAATGAGCTAGTCCAGTCGACATTGTTGCAATCTTGCTTATCAAACTATCAACCATTGAATCTGTATTGTGTGTAACAACACTTGATTCACGATTAAATTCCTATTTTTTCTCATCCTTGGGTTTCATTGTGGAGTTTCTACTTTGGCAGGCATTGAAAACAATTATGCACTGATGCTAGCACTCCTCATTAGGTTCCATGGATCTGGAACTTCTTTACTTGCACCATTAGTTAGTGAAATGGAAGATCCAATCATAATGCTTGGTTGTGTAGATACTCGTGTATCAACAACATATCATTAAACTATAGAAGGTAGTTGTATATGATATGTAAACAGAGTTAGTTTCCCTTGAGAAAAAAATCATAAAATCGATTGTTATTAGGATCACACTTATCACACTCTATCAAAAATGATGCTTGCATATAGCCATCTATAATTCAATAGTAGAAAAGGGTTTAATTTAACTTTGTACAGTAGAATAGAATACTTCAAGTCTCATGTAGGATCTATGGTACTGACATAGAGTATCTTCATCATATAAAGGCTAATAGAAATAAGTACCTTCATTGGGGCCCATAAGCTAAAAGAGTGAAATGTGACCAATTTTCTTCTATGTTTAATTTTCCATTTCCTACCTCCAACATGTCAGGGTCTGATCCACAAAAGTTTGAGTCAATTGCTTTGATCACTTGGAATGGAATTGATCAAAAAGTAAAATGAAATATAATTGATTAGGTTTATGGTTGTAATAGAAATTGGAATAGACTCTTACTACTCCATCCACCTTGTCCCGCATAATGTACCCATCTATCATTCAAATCCACTCGAGAAGCTATGTTGCACCAGATGAACCATTCAACTGGCCCCAAACCAAAAATAATCAATCCATAAAAAAATGTTCATGACTAGTTACAAGTAGAACAATGAAGTTGAAGTAACTTTCAACACTATGATCACCTAATCCAATTGTCAATAATGTATTTTGTTGTCCTCGAGTTATTTACAAATTTGGATCCCCACATAACAGCATGATCTCTTTCCATGCAAAAATAATATTTTGTAAATGAGGATATCAATATTATGTCGTCAATGAATGGAGAAATGTATGACTTAATTACTAATTTCATAAAATATGTACTCAAATCAAAACCTACCATTTACACAATGAATAAAATATTGGATGCGATGTTCTAAAAAGTGCATCCTTCATTTTTGGGTACATATAATTTAGTAAAGAGATTTATATTTAGTACTTGGATATGAAAATAAACTACATTCTCTTGTTGCAGTGAGCAATTAAATTTTAATAATATTAAAACCGTGCTAAGTTGTCATTTTACAAAGACTTAAAATTGAACTCGTTACACCTCAAGATAAAAAGAATTGGACAATCAATGTATCTATTTCGTATTTAGATTGCACAAAGATGAATATACATTAGATGAGTTATTATTTTTGGAATCCCCCATCCCCATGAATTTATCTACAATTTGGGGGTGTCTCCACTCATACCGAGTGTGCATTTATCTTGGTGGAACTCATCATATTTGTGGGAATAATGAATAAAATTCAAATAAAAACTTAGGATCAATTAAAAATAACATGTAATAAATCCTTGCCATAATGAAACCTATAAGCTAGATAAATTTCAAAAAAAAAATCAATAAGAAAAAGGTAATAATGAGAGTTTCAGAATAAGACCATCCAAAAAAGTAATTGAAGGTTAACATCACTTATTCTTAATAATGGAAACTAGCTATGCCAGTGAAAATATAATGTGTAAGAAAACCATAAATACAATTCTCTGAACCTGCAATGTTGCAATAATTTCAATCTTAGGGAGAGTGGATTTCAAGAAAGATTTATCATATGCACATCCAAATCTGAGTCTTGGGATTAAGGCCATCCAACAAACTACAAGTCCTTTGGAGGTTAACATAACCTAGTATTTTCATTAATGACAACTAGCTATGCCCAATGGAAATATAACACATAAAAAAACCATAAATACAAGTCTCTGAAACTAGTAATGTAATAATGTTAATCTTTAAGGTAGGGTGGAATGTAAGAGATCAAAATTTATCATATGTACATCCAAGTTTAACTCCTAGCATTAAATTTTATGGGAATGCAAAATATGATACAAATGAAGTTGAACTGGTGTCGCTTTCACCTTTAACCCTAAACCCTTAAATAGAGCCTAAAAAATGAAGTTTGATATAAAGGTCAATGGAATCATAGTTTTTTTTTGTAGCATATCTCAAACTCTAATTGGAAGCCCTATAGACGAATAATACCAGTAGCATCTGCTTGATTGGAAATTCCACTACCCTCAAAAGATGATATATCTTGGTGATATAAGGTGTATGGACTTATTCATCTCACAAAAGACAAAACCCTTCTAAAGTTTCAATGTTATAGCTCCTTTGGTTTTCTCCCTATCTCCCTGCATAAACCAACTCTGCATATTTTAAAGCAATAGTATCTTTAACCTGCATGGTTTCTCTATCAAGTGTGAGGGATTCAAATTCTTGCACAATAGTAGTTAGAATAGTGCCCCCAAGAGTTTCATAGACACCTATACTTTTCATACCAACCTATTTGTTTTCCACCGTGTCCACATGCCCAATACCATGTATTTTCTCAATTTCATTCAATATTGCCAATAAATTTGCAGGAGAAAGCTATTTTCCATTTATTGAAACTGGTATTCAAGAAACAATGCCTATCTCCACATATCTGCATCATAAAATTTTGTTTAAAACAATGATTAGGTGAGAACATGTTTTATAGAAAAATGTCTTCTTTATAATTTTGTTAAGTATTAATTATTTTTAAGGGGTGTCAGGTGCGGGAGGGGTCCTCTACAATCTCGGAGGAAACAAGTTATTTCAATTCAAGTGGTGATTAAGAAGGAGGACATATGATCAATATGAATGGGAGGCTCTCCTCCAAGGGGTTGAAACAATGATATCCCTTCACATAGATCACTTCTCCATCCTCGAAGACTCCAAAATTGTAATGCAGAAACTGATAAATATTCAAAGAGGCATGAAAATAAAATGAACAGAATCCAAAAACAAATTGTCTCGACCATTAGTGACATATCTCAGATTCAGTTCTTTCACATCCTAAGGAACAACAACATGGAGGATGACACCATGGCTAACCATGGAGCTAAGTTAAAAGAAGGGATTATTTTCCTAAATTAGGGTCCTCCCCACACCAAATGGTCTCCATGTTTTTAACCCTTAACTTTCTAAGGGGGGGCACATGCATAGCTCCCCTCTCCTTTCGTGGACAAGTGGTTTCCACTTTAGTTCGAGCATTAAAGACTACTCTCGGACCTCTCTTCACATTAAAGAAGGTTGGTGTGGTGTAAATATGGAAGCATGAAAAATAATTTCAAAGTTTCGAGGTCCTCGTTCGCATGACTCTTCACAGGGAGATGGTATTGCTCTTCATTCGGTGGTGTTGGGTATTGAATATCTCACTTATGATGGGGGCTTTTCACGGCTAGTTTGCACATTGTTTCCTGGTCCATCACTGCTCTTAGAAGGATGAATTTGAAAAATACGGTGAAGGATCTTAGGGAAATCAAGGTGATCCATTAAGACATTAAGAAGACCGCACGCAATGCTTTCAAAGCTTCTAAGGTCACTTTGGATGAGAGAAAACTCATCAGTCAGGACATTATTCGGATGGAGTCACTCATTGAGGATGTGGAAACCAACGCCCGTCGCATGGGTTCATGTGGGTGACCTTGAGGGGCTGCAGAAGGATTTCAAAGGCTTGAAATACTATCAACTGGCCAACTTCGAAGGCCTCAAACAATTTATATTTTCTCTAAAGGGGCAGTTGTTTGATACCCTGCAAAATGGTAATGATAGGATTGATGCTTGTCTAGCTGAGATGGAAGTGTCCTTGAGCTACCTGAGGGGTTATTTCAAAAATCACTCTGAACCTGCGGACCCTGGAAACCAGTGTTAAGATATTTCTCTGATGGAAGAAGACTAGTAGACTCATGCAAGAATTCCTCCAGCTTAATCTCAAGAATGTTGATGTGTTTCTCTTTTTTTCCTTGCTAAATTTTTGTTGTGCTTATATATGTAATCAATATGTGAGGATCTATCCGAAAAAAGACAATAGATATGAATAGTTAGGAAGAACAATTCTGAGGGCTGAAAATATGAATTTTTCAGTTTTGGACCACTCATTATCCATGCTATGGTTTACCCTTCCAGGAAGGGAATTTTGTATCTTACTCTCTGTTTAATATAAATCTAATTTCACATTTCTGTTAAAAAAAAGTATTAATTATTTTTTAGAAATACTAAGGTTGAATTCAAAAAATTAAAATAGGGGATTGCGACAAATTTTAGCATAAAAGTTGTTGTCAAAACATCCCATCCCAATTGCATAAGCCAAGAATCTCCCATGATATAATGAATAAATAATATTATGTAGAACCAATATGCATTTACCACTAAAGTGCAAAATCCATATTTTGATATGCCATGATAGCAAAAGATGTCAACCATATGGAAACCCTACATCAAGCCAACATCCTTGATGGTATCAACAACAATCCATTATGAATAATAGGTTTTAAAACTATCAACTCGAGAAGCTTCCCAACTCGCCTAGATACCTAGCATCATTTCCGATAAAAAAATGATAAAATAATTTCACGGAAAAGAGATCAAATTTTTTTTATTCAAAGTTCAAAACTATTTGTTTAGGTTGAAATAGACCAACAAAACTGTTGAAACTGTCTTGAAAGTTGAGCATCAACTCTCATCAAAAACACTATTACACATCTAAAAGATAAGGGATTCAAAGAATAGGGATTACCTAAATCATTCATTTTTTGGATCCATATATGAATTGCTCTCGGCATCCAGATGCAATAAAAAATGTTTTTGTCAAAAGTTCTTACATATACCGATTAAACACATAAATTAACATTTTTTTTTAAAAACCCTATCATGTAGATTGAAAATTTGCATTATATAGGTGTTAAAGAAACAAATAGTCAAAATGTATTTGGCTTCAAAAAATTAAGAAGACAAAAATTTGGAGTTCATTTAGATAACAAGTGTTGAAATGGTTCATGTGCCATCTCAAGTATTTGGGAAAAACTAATTCAACATATCCACGCTTTTCAAACCAAAATCTCATTTTGGAAATTTTTCTCGCATTATCCAGATGTAAAAGGCATGGCTTTAATATGTCCTAGCACTAGTTTCTTTTTGTGCAGAACATAGAACAAACTAATTAAAAAAGCCTAAAAAATGAGAAAGGTCACATACCATGGATAGACAACTCACAAAATAAATAAAATTAAAAATAATTTGGATCCAAAAAAAATCATGCACAGTTTTGGACCTTGATAAGAAGATGGGGAAAATTCATAAATGATGATAAGCACACACCAAACTAAAAGATTCAATCAAGTTTTGCATTTCAAGCCAAATAATCAACTTTTCATTTGACATAATAAATTCCTAAGGAAAATGGAAATGTTGGCAAGATCATTCTGAAAAGTATGATCATAAAGTGACACTGATTATATAACTGATATAAAAATAAACAAGCCATGAGGGATAACCCAGTTGGTTCAACCTTTTCTGCTAAAGCGTAAGCATAATTCACAAGGAGGCCGTGGGATTAATTATGACCGAGTCCTAGAGGGGAAGAGGAAGGAAATTTGTGGCAATTGGAAGTTAATATTGTCCTCCATCGGTCCAAAAATGTAGGGTAGGGACGAGTGATTTCAATGTGGATGCTCTCATATCAGGAGATGCCTCTTGATTTGCATCAACTTCACTAGTACTAGACAACATTGATCACACAGACAAAATTTCAAAATTTATATTTGCATCATTCTTACTGGGGTTTATTTAATTCAAGTTCCCCTTAGAATCATCTCCAAGATCCCCAGCCATGCAGTTTGAAGATGTAAATGCCATGAAAATTTCCATATTACATCCTGGCAATTAAACTAGTTTGCAGCAAAAAAGGTTTCCATAAGCAGTAATATGTTTTCTCCTTCTGGAAAAGTTGCCTCGAACTGTTCCTATCATATACCCTATATTGAACTACTTATTGATGCAAAGGAGTGTAATAAAATACCCAATGTTTCTCTTGCATACAACCTGGGAAATTTTCATGACCTTCCACTACCCACTGCTTTCGTAATAGATCTTATGACATAAGACATGGAAGTTCTAGCCATTGAACTTCCACATACCATTGAGCCAACTATCATTCAAAGATTCAAGAAAATAGTCCCATTTCATTTGATCCGCATTAACACATCTACAGACATGGTGCACAGGAAATGATCCTTTAAACTATGATGGTGCACCATAACATATTATTTATTTCCAACAAAGGCACCTCTGAGTTGCTCCATAGTGACAAATGACAATACCATTTGGGCACTAATAATTGAATGATCCTACCAAGGGATTGGTATAATTCTGGTCACAGTGGTCCCTCCACACAATGCCACCATCAAAGTTGTTACTAGCTTGTTATTGCAGTGGTAGAGTGTTTAAGAGTATGCCATCCTGACTCATTTTCAAGACTTCTATATGTGACAATATCATGATGAAACATACACAACTTGGAAACTCCCTACAGACAATGCCATAAAATTCCTTCGGTATAAGTTGTTGCTTCCTTGTAAAAGGAAAAATTCTTGTTGTGAATAAATTTTGTATGAGACACTTATTGAGCTTAAAACATTTCGAATTATCGATAACAAATATTTGTGCATTAGAATAAAATAAAATCCTCAAATTAGAAAATTCCAAGGAAGAACTAGACTTACTCCCATGCATCATCCCCAACAAGAAGTACATCATTCTCATTGTCCACAAACACAAGCTGCCAACTTGACCGTTGAGAGTCTTCAAGCTGGCCTTCTAGACAAAACATACGAGCAAGCTCATGTCTAAGCTCATCATATTTTTTGCGTTGTGTTGCATCAATTAACCGACCAACTGAACCAAGCTTTGATACCTCTGCACCAAATGCACAGCTAATAACATTGATATCAATTCAGATGATTAATATACATAGTCATACATCTATAATGGATGCTAAACATCAAATATATAATAAAATTAGCAATTTCAGAGACATTCCACCAATATGACTACCATTTAAAATCTTTAAAACAATAACAGTCATTAGAATCACAGACCTTAGTATAGGTCCTCACAAGTGGAGGTGGATGCTTCCGGGACCCTCCTCTCCCCAAGATATTGTTGTCACTGATTCCCAAATTGTTGGTAACACATGAGTTCAATGGAAGATATGGAACACTAAATGTTTGGGAATTTATCGTTGCTGAGACTTGTGCTTGAGTATCCTTGCCAGTGTTAAAGATAGGGAGCATGTGAGACCAATGGGCCATGTATCGATTGTGTGTTAGCCGCTATTCAATTTCTCAAGATGGGGTTGCAAATAAGATGGCATCTAATTCTGATATCAATGGGCCATCAGCCATGTAACCCGAGGAGACTGTGTATTTGATTAATGAAGATAATAGGAGTTTATGTGTGGTGTTGATGGCCATTTATCTTCTGTTTTGGGTATTCAATCTTAAATTATGTTTACATTCCCACAAATTCTTTTTTTTTGTTTTTCTAAACTTTGTCTGCAGGTTTTGGGCGCCACAGATTTGCATCAAACATGAAGGAAATATGTGGGGGTGCTCGCAAGGTACCAGCTTCATCATTCTGACGGTGATCAATATGCATGAGGGTGAGGTGAATTTATTTCTCTGGAAAACAAAATATGAAAACTAGCATCCCTAAAGAATACACATGTTCTCCTGGGAAAGAGTTGAAATTGAACACAGAACCTTCAAGCAAATAAATTACATAGAAAGCAGTATACAATTAATGTCATCCAGATTGTGGATAGCCAATTAAATTCCATAGAAAGCAGTATATAATTATTGTAATCCAGATTGTGGATAGCATGGAAATTTAACAACTGTACGGGATGGAATGGAGCAATTAATGATCCATCAAGTATAAAAGAGACAATTGGATTAAAGACTAGAAATAGAGAGTTATTGTAATTTTGGTATGTTGCGATCAAAGCACCAATAAGGTCTAGAACATGAGCTGGAGGTGGAGTTACTAATTCAGGCACTACTTTTGTTGGGACATGAGGATCATTCCTTGAAATGATAATATCCTTCTCCGTTCCAGTGGCATATTAAGCTTTCATTATGATAGTACACCTATGTTTGTTTCACAAGACTGCTCCTAGAAGATGTAAAACAAATACACTGTGAATGAAAAATGTAAAACAAATACACTGTGAATGAAAGATGTACATAGATTTAATCACATAAAGAAAAACACCTAGTCCAAACCGGACGTCATCAATATTGTTGTTGCATAAAATATTAACAATTTCCATTTGCATCGAGCACATGCTTCTTCATTATCATTCCTGTACAATCCAACAAGAGCATCGTCCTGCAGCAATATGGCATTGGCGATCCCTCCTCCGTCTGAGTGAGCGATCAACCCTAAAACACAAGGCAGGTAGTAATGCATTGCCTCTCAGATTTCTCCAAAATTATTCACAAAGCAGTATGAGGATTGTAATATACCTATACCATCAATAAATTGTCAATCCTGATCAGATTAAAATAACCAAATGAAAGGGCAGGGCTTCCAACATGTTGATGGATAACCCTCCTATTATTGTGCTGGAGTGAGGTAATTAAATCTGCGTGCAATATACCTAGATCGATTGGAATCCTAGAGTTGGAAGATTCAATTGCCATATTGGATCGACTGGATTCACCAAGACATGAGACTCTCTTTATTTCAGATGCCAGGTGATCCATGATACCGTTTGCTTGGATTTTCGATCGATTGGGAGGATTAGAAAATAGTAGTTGGTTTCATTCACCACCCATGGATTTGTTAAACCAGCAATATTAACCATGTTCAATCTGAGCCCTCCATAAGTGAAGACGAGTAAGAACATTCAACATTTCTCAATCCTGATCATTGATAATTAAAAAAAAAAAATTATTGAACAACCACCCCACCCCAAAGTTGAACCGCATAATAATGTAAAGCATTAATATTCACCTCAATTTTATTTCTTTTTTATTAGTTATATTTTCATTTAGCTTATATTTAATTTTTTTATTTTATTTTGTAAAGTTCTAAAAAAAAAATTGTAAACCTATATTTTTTTAATTTTGTAAAGTTATAAAATATTATTATTATAATTATAATTCCTTTTTAAATTTGTAAAGTTTCGATTTTATTTTTGTTTTATTACTTTCACTGAGTGTGTGAGCTACATGATTGTTCCAGAGGCTATAAACCCAAGGTCCCACTCGTGTCTCTTCTTAGCTAGCCTCGCCGGAGGTTATAAGGTTGATTTTGAGGCATTCCATCCTCCTAATCAATAATCAACATAACATAGGGTCGAAAGTACTTAGGAAAAGAGAAATGAGTACTCTCTCTATCGTCATTCAGAGGTTGACCTTTTACTACGGGAATGGAGACCAACGTATATTCACGGGCGACATAACTCTCATAATAAACTTTGTTGAAGTCTATGAGAGCTAAGTTAGATCATATGATATGGTCCCCATTGATGAGAACTAAGAACATATTGTAATTGACTGAGATGGTGAGAGTACAATATGAGATAAGATGATAAACATGAAGCTCATGACTTCCTTTGATTGGAGTAAGATGGATGGTTGACATTAGGTAAAAAATTTCAATAAGTTGAATAGTATATGACCAGAGGTGGAGCGGAAAAGGATAAGAAAAACCTTTAAACTATGATGAGGAGCATGATGCCAAGTTATGGTGAGGAGCGGGAATAAGGTAAACAAATTCAATAAGTTGAATCGTATATGATTAAAGGTGGAGGGGGGAAAGAGTATGCAAAACTTTTAAACTAGGTATCATTCAATGATGTCAAAATACGATGGATTGTAGTCAACCTTGAATTGAAGTTAACCGTTCTTAAAATTCAACTATGAATTGAATTCAACCATGTATTGAATTCAACCAAGGATTGAAGTTAACTTTGAGTTGAAGTCAACCTTGTTTAAAAATCAATTATGGATTGAAGTCAACCTTGCTTAAAATTCAAATATGGATTGAAGTCAACCATGGTTCAAAGTCAACCTTGCTTAAAAGTCAACTATGCATTGAAATCAACCATAGTGCAAAGTTAATCATGTTGGTAACTGATGCTGTGCAGAATTATTGATAGTGTCTATTTTAATTTTAGGTTGCATATGTTTATTAAATAATTAGCAGCAAACTTCACAACATGCTAATGCACGTGAAGAATAAAATAAGTTTGTATAATTATACATCAACCTACAGCTAACTTTATGGCATGTAAAAATAATGCTTTTATTTCTATGCAATGTAATCTCTATATAAGTATGTAGTTGTGCAAGTCTAAGATCAATGGGAGATAAATAATAAAAGTTTTTTATTTTCCTGTGTTGAATTAAAGTCTCTCTCTTGTTTTCTATGTTGTTTTTCTTTGTGCTATTTGAAATTTGGCTCTTTCAAAATCTTCATTTGGTATCAGAGTAGGTATTTTGTTTGGATTAAGTTCATAATGTCAAATTCTAACTCTTTGCCCATTCCAGAATTTGATGAAATTGATTATGATTATTGGTGCACCAAGATGATGACCTTTTTGTCAGGAGAAGATTTGTGGGAGATTGTAGAATCAGGTTATGAAGAGCCAGCTGATTGGAACACCTTACAGCCAATGATAGAACAACTATGATAGAAGA
Organism: Larix kaempferi; assembly: GCA_027924585.1. Classification (NCBI taxonomy): domain Eukaryota; kingdom Viridiplantae; phylum Streptophyta; class Pinopsida; order Pinales; family Pinaceae; genus Larix; species Larix kaempferi. Next base: position 37,941,615 of record BSBM01000096.1, read on the forward strand.
AAAGAAGAAGAATGCCCAAGCTTTATTTCATATTCAAATAGCCCTAGATAAGAGCTTATTTCCAAGAATTGCAGGAGCAAAGTCATCTCAGAATGCCTGGAAGACTCTACATGAAGCTTACCAAGGTAGTCATCCAAGTTAAAGTTGTCAAGTTATAGACATTGAGGACAGAATTCAAGAATTTGAAGATGCAAGAAGGTGAGAAGGTGAGTGATTATTGTGTAAGAGTAAATGATGTTGTCAATAAATTGGCTGCTCTAGGAGAAATTATTGATCAAGAAGTTTTGATTGAAAAGGTGTTGAGGTCTCTAACACCAAGATGAAACCATGTTGCTATATTCATTGAAGAAAAGAAGGATTTCACTAACCTTCACTTTGATCACCTAGTTGGATCTATTATTTCTCATGAAGATGGAGTGAGAGATTAATTTGCAAAAAGTGATGAGAAATATTTTTCCACAAAGCTACAGATTACAAAGAAAGAAGATGCTAGCTCTAGCTTCAAAAGAAACCAAGCCCAAGTTAAAGTTCATAATCAATTTTTTTCAAGAGGAGATAGAGGAAGAAGAGGTGGTTTCAAAGGAAGAGGTAGAGGAACATTTGATAAGAGAAACATCCAGTGTTATCATTGTCAAAGGTATGGTCATTTTGAAAGGGATTGCAGATTAAAAGAAAACAAAAGTGTTAATTATGCTCAAGAGGGTGATGATGCTTATCCAAATAAATTGTTTTTATCTTATGGAAAAACTGAAAATACAATTAAAGATGTTTGGTATTTAGATTTAGGTTGTTCTAACTGTTAGAAAAACATGATCGCAGAGCAATAACAATAAACAAAAATGCAAATATAATCACACATACACATTACAAGAGAGACACAGATATATCGTGGTTCACCCAACTTGGGCTACGTCCACACTGAATTTGCCAGTCCTTATTATTATTACCGTCCAGCAAGGTGAAGGGATACAACCTGCAGCACAACTGATGCACTTCGTCTTCTCTGTTTTCATAGTCTCTCTCCTGATCTCAAAGATATTTACAATGCATAAACCTAATACATCATCTTCATCCCTAGCCGTATTACAATGTCTTTATTTTATAAGGGAAATACAATGGGAAAATACCACGGGATACCCAAAACCATGGGCCCGCAAAACAGATGGTCCCCCCTGGAACCCTGTGGGGGGGTGATGCCCCCCCACACCCCCCCGCTGGGGTGACTGTACAGTCCACCTACATATCATATAAAACTGGGGTACAAACATGACTGATACAATATCATCTATGAGACTAGAAGATCTGGCTCCACAACCAACAATCTCCCACTTGGAGACTGATCACAGCAACTCCACCGCTGCTGCGCTTGCTGGACTTGGACTTGGCAAATTTCTCCTCTTCACCTTCATGCCGGAAGGCCAACTGAAACCGAGCACGAACTCAGTTTCTCTCTGGTCACTACCTTTGTGAACATGTCTGCAGGATTCTGGCTAGTATGTATCTTTTCCAGCTTTAACAGTTCATCTTCCAGAATAGAGCGTATGAAATGGTACTTGCGCTGTATATGTTTAGTCCTGGAATGGAATGCTGAGTTCTTTGCAAGGTGAATGGAACTCTGGCTATCACTATACAATCTGCTATCCTTCTGCTTCTTACCCACTTCCTCCATAAACCTCTGCAACCAAATCATCTCTTTACTAGCCTCTGTAATGGCAACATACTCTGCTTATGTTGTTGAAAGTGCAACAACCTTTTGTAGTTTCAAAATCTAGCTTACTGTTGTTCCACCTACAGTAAACACATACCCTGTGGTGCTCCTCCTACTATCCTTGTCACCTGCCATATTTGCATCAACATATCTCTGTAGAACAGTGTCTGAACCTCCAAAACATAATTCCTCAGTGGTAGTACCTCTCAAATACCTGAGAATCCACTGTATTGCCTTCCAATGTTCTTTACCTGGATTGTTCATATATCTGCTCACAACTCCCACTGCATGTGCAATATCTGGTTTTGTGCACACTATGGCATACATCAAGCTGCCAACTGCTGATTGATAGAAAATCTTGGACATGTAATCTGTCTCTTCTTGTGTCTTGGGACACATTTCCTTACTTAGACTGAAATGGCTAGCCAAAGGTGTACTTACAGGTTTTGCATTCTGCATTCTGAACCTCTCCAACACCTTTTGTATGTACTCACTTTGAGACAATGTCAATTTGCGATTTTTCCTGTCTCTCGTTATTCTCATACCAAGGATTTGCTTTGCAGCACCCAAATCCTTCATCGCAAACGAATTAGCTAGCTTCCTTTTGAGTACATTTATATCCTGCATGTCAGACCCTGCAACAAGCATGTCATCCACATACAATAACAAGATAATATATCTTCCATTGTCTAGCTTCTTGAAATAAACACAGTGGTCAGAATGACATCTACTATAACCTTGTTCTGTCATAAACCTGTCAAACTTTAGATACCACTACCTTGGAGCTTGCTTCAAGCCATACAAGCTCTTTTTCAACCTGCATACCAGATCCTCCTTACCTTTGACCTCATACCCTTGTGGTTGCTGCATATATATTTCTTCCTCCAAATCCCCATGGAGGAAGGTTGTTTTTACATCTAACTGTTCAAGATACAAATCTTCTACCGCCACTAGACTTAAGATAGTTCTAATTGAAGTCATCTTAACAACAAGAGAAAATATTTCATCAAAATCTATACCTTTCTTCTGTGCAAACCCCTTTACAACAAGTCTGGCCTTGTACCGCTTCTTACCTCCTTCTTCTTCCTTCAACCTATAAATCCATTTGTTTTGCAATGCTCTTTTACCAGCAGGAAACTGAACCAAATCCCAAGTCTGGTTTCCTACCAATGAGTCCATCTCCTCATTCATTCCTTGCTCCCACTTCTTTCTAGTTTCCACCTGCATTGCTTCTTCATAACATTCTTGTTCACCAGAATCAGTCATCAATAAATAATACATTGAATGAGAGTATCGTTCAGGGAGTCTACTTGACCTAGTAGATCTTCTTACAGTTGCAGGAGTTTCAGGTACTTGTTGCTGCTCTTGATTTTCTGGCACCTTCGAAACTTCATTTTTTTTAATTTCATCAAGCACTATGTACTCTGTGTTTTTCTTTTCCTATTTCTTTCCCTGCAACTGATCTTTATACATGGCATTTTCATTGAATATCACATCTCTACTCCTGATGATTTTTTTATTTTCATAATCCCATAAACGATAAGCAAATTCATCAACCCCATATCCAATAAAGGTACATTTCTTGGATTTAGCTTCAAGCTTTGTTCTATTTTCTTTATCAATATGGACAAATGCTTCACAACCAAACGTTCTCAGAAATGAGTAGTTTACCTTTTTATCTGTCCATGCTTCCTCTAGAATACCACCATCCAAAGCACTTGAAGGTCCTCTGTTTATTAAATAAACAGCAGTATTTATAGCATCCGCCCAAAACTGTAAGTGCAACCCTGCATGCAGTCTCATACACTTTTCCCACTCCATGATCGTTCTATTCATCCTTTCTGACACACCATTTTCCTGTGGTGTTCCTAGGACTATCTTCTCTCTACGAATCCCATGGTATGAACAGTAACTATCAAACTCATTGCCGCAGTACTAACCTCCATTATCAGATCTGAGACACTTCAATCTTTTTCCTGTCTCATTCTCAACCAAAGCTTTCCACTTCTTAAAAGTAGCAAACACATCATATTTCTGTCTAATGCAATAAACCCAAGTTTTTCTAGTTGCATCATCAATAAATGTAACATAATAATGAGAGCCACCAAGAGATTGTACCTAAGTCAGTCCCCATACATCTGTATGCACAAGCTCTAATTTTTCATTCTTCTTCTGTTTCCCAACCCTGAGAAATCTGACTCTCTTCTGTTTTCCATAAACACAGTTTTCACAGAATTCCAAACTTACATGCTTCAAATCTGGCAGCAACTTCCTTGAGTGGAGAATCTGCATCCCCTTCTCACTCATGTGGCCAAGCCTATGATGCCACAATGTTGTATCTATTCCTGTGGAAGCTAAATAGATAGAATGGTCAGTATTATGAGGACATAAATACAACGTACCTACTCTATCTCCTTTTGCTATCACCATTGATCCTTTAGTGATATTCCACCACTTTTCTCCAAACGTAGATAGACAGCCGCCATCTCCCAACTGCCCTATTGAGATCAGATTTATTTTCATAGCAGGAATATGCCTAACTTCTTTCAACAACCAATCAGTTCCATTCTTAACTTTTATCCATACCTTACCCATTCCAACAATTTTACATGGCTCATCATCACCCAATAAAACATGTCTAAAGTCGCCAGTAACATACTCATGAAAGTATTTCCTATGGGGTGTAGCATGACATGAAGCTCCTGAATCTACTACCCAATAATCACTAGTATTATCTAATGCAAGAATCAAAGCATCTTGTAACACATCACCTGCTACATTTGCTTCCTAGGTAGTTTCCTTCTGTGCATCTCCTTTCTTCTTCAGAGATTTGCAGTCTTTCTTCAGATGTCCTTTCTTTCAACAGTTCCAGCACTCTATCTTTCCCAGTCTGGACTTGGATCTGCCCATTTTAGACTTTCCATGATTACCTTGGCTCTTTCCTCTCTCCTTTTGTCTTCCCCTGCTCTCCATGGTTAACGCATTACCTGATGTCTCACCTGTGCTTTTTCTTCGCATTTCCTCGCTAAGAATAACACCAATAACATCATCAAATTTCAAGGTGTTTGAACCAGAGACAGAGTTACTTACAGCCATGACCAAGCTATTCCAGCTTTCTGGCAATGAACACAAGATTAGAAGAACCCTAAACTCATAATCAAAGTTCACACTTACAGAACTTAGCAGATTTGTAACCATATTAAACTCATTTAAATGATCAGTAACAGATCCACCTTCAAATATCTTCATATTAAATAAACGCTTCATTAGAAATACCTTGTTGGAGGCAGAGGGTTTTTCATACAGCTTACCCAATGCGCTCATCAAACCCTCTGTTGTCATTTCTTTTGAGATATTGAAAGCCACCGACGAAGCCAGGCTCAACCGTATTGTTCCCAGAGCCTTTCTGTCAAGAACCTCCCATTCTTCGTCCTTCATAGCCGTCGGCTGCTTTGCTTTTCCTCCCAACGGTAGGAATAGATCCTTCTGGTACAGATAGTCCTCCATTTGCATCTTTCATAACCTGAAGTTTTGGCCGTTAAACTTCTCGACCTTAAACTTTCCTTCTTCTGCCATTGCTCCCACTCGAACTAGAAACCCTAGCTTCCTGCGGGTTTAACTGCCAATTAGACCTTTGGCTCTGATACCAATTATTAGAAAAACAGGATCGCAGAGCCATAACAATAAACAGAAATGCAAATATAATCACACATACACATTACAAGAGAGACATAGATATATCGTGGTTCACCCAACTTGGGCTACGTCCACACTGAATTTGCCAGTCCTTATTATTATTACCGTCCAACAAGGTGAAGGGATACAACCTGCAGCACAACTACTGCACTTCCTCTTCTTTGTTTTCACAGTCTCTCTCCTGATCTTAGAGATGTTTACAATGCATAAAACCTAATACATCATCTTCATCCCTAGCTATATTACAATGTCTATATTTTATAAGGGAAATACAATGGGAAAATACCACAGGATACCCAAAACCATGGGCCCGCAAAACAGATGGTCCCCCCTGGAACCCTCTGGGGGGCGATGCCCCCCCACACCCCCCCGCCGGGGTGACTGTACAATCCACCTACATATCATATAAAACTGGGGTACAAACACGGCTGATACAATATCATCTATGAGACTAGAAGATCTGGCTCCACAACCAACACTAACCACATGACAAGAAATTGCAAGATCTTCTCTACAATGGATCAAAGTTTCAATTCTAATATCAAAATTGGTGATGAAAAAACCTTAGAGATTTCTGCAAAAGGAGATATGGCATTCCATACAAAAGAAGGTATGAAAAGGGTCGAAGATGTTTATTACACTCCACAGTTAAAGCATAATTTATTAAGTGTTGGGCAGCTATGTGAAAAGAATTACAGGGCAGTGTTTAATGATAGGCAATGCACAATTTATGATAAGAATCAAGGAAATAGGGTGGCTACAGTTGTTCCTATGTTAAAGAATATGATGTTCCCATTGAAGTTTGGAGAAAATAGCATCAACCTTGCTAATATGGCATATGAGGACAAAGGTTGATTGTGACATCTCAGGTATGGTCATTTGAATTTTCATAGTTTGAAGCTGCTAACATCAAAAGAATTAGTTTATGGTTTTCCTAAGGTTGAATAGCACAAGGAGGTTTGTGAAGGATGTGCTAAAGGAAAACATGCAAGAGAGAAATTTCCTAGAGGCAAGGCATGGAGGGCCCATTATCCACTTCAGCTAGTTCATTCTGATATTTGTGGTCCTATGCAGACAAAAAGTTTGGGTAAGTGATCATATTTCATTACTTTTATTGATGATTACTCCAAAATGTGTTGGGTTTATTTTTTGAAGAGCAAGGATGAAGCATTAGATACATTCAATAGGTTTAAAGCCCTTGTCGAAAATGAAAGTGGTTACAAAATAAAATGCTTAAGGACTGATCATGGAGGAGAGTTTTGTTCAAGAGGTTTTCATAATTTTTGTGATATGAATGGCATTAGAAGACAATTCGCCACCGCTTACACACCTCAACAAAATGGGGTAGCTGAAAAGAAAAATCGTACAATGGTGGAAATGGCAGGGAGTATGTTACATAGAAAAGGATTAACCAATTCCTTTCGGGGTGACGCAGTTGCTACATCAGTGTGCATTCTCAATAGAAGTCCCACTAGTGCACTTCACATGATGACTCTTTGTGAAGCCTGGTATGAGAAAAAGCCTAATGTTAATCATTTCAAATTTTTTGGTTGTTTAGCCTTTGTCCATGTAGCTGATCAAGAGAGACAAAAGTTAGATCCAAAAAGTTAACCATGCATTGTTTTTTGATATAGTGATCAAAGTAAGGCTTACAAGTTGTATAATCCTCTCACCAATCGCATTGTTGTGTCAAGAGATATAATTTTTTATGAAGGGGGATTTTATGGTCATAAAAAATAACATGTTGAGAAGTCAAAATCTGGTTTGGATGGTGATATTATTGATGATATTAATAATGAGAATCCCACTAATGTATCTGTTAAGATTTAATATGCTAAGACAGAAAATAGCAGCATTGCATTCCATTTCACAACAATAGCATATACAGGATCACTGAAGAAACAACAAGTACAACATAAAGACAAGAGACACAAATTTATCCTGGGAAACCCTCATGGGGTAGAAAACCTAGTAAAGCTTTCTCAATATAGATGACCAGCAATATACAAAGATGTAACCCTGAGCATAAGCTCCTCCTTCTCCATAGCAGACCTCTCCTCCACAAGTGCGCCACTCTCAAGTGAGTGAGTGTGTAAAATGAGGAATACACCTCCTCTATTTATACACTACTATGACTTATCTTTGACACAAGACATGTAGGCTCGTATTTAACCAATGGGTTAAATACCCCACTACAACTGACTGGGCCGACCCCTCTAGGGTGGTCTAATAACCCTTTGACCCACATAACACATACAGGGCCGACCCCAACTAGGGAAGTCTAATAACCCAAGTTACCACATTCCAACGGAGGAATAAACATCTCTGGATATACTATAAGATCTTCAAGGAGGAATGAAACATCTCCAAAATAATAAAGTACAAATATAATATTCTTTGAAGCTACAATATATCAACACTCCCCCTTAACGAGAAGGATATTATAACAGCATCTGCACGAGCAAGGAGTCATCAACATCATACATGATACATCTATAAATCATTGGAAGCTTTCTCAACATCATCAGTAACTCAAGCAGTTACTGGAACATCTTCAATAATGGAATATCAACATCTTCAATACTGAGTCTTTATCTTCTGCAGCACTCGAACAGCTACAACAACATCAACATCAACATCTGGATCCTCACGATCATCAGCATCGTCATCATATGATCATCAGCATTGGGATCATCTCGATCTACAACATCTGGATCATCTCGATCTACAGCATCTGGATCATCTCGATCTACAACATTTGGATCATCACGATCTACAGCATCTGGATCATCTCAATCTACAGCATCTGGATCATCTCAATCTACAGCATCTGGATCATCTCGATCTTCAGCATATGGATCATCTCGATCTACAGCATCTGGATCATCATGATCTACAGCATCTGGATGATCTCGATCTACAACATTTGGATCATCTCGATCTACAACATCTGGATCATCTGTATTAGTATCCACACCAATACATCTATCATCAAAACATGTATTCTTACTAATACAAATATCATCAAAAAAACATGTATTCTCACTAATACATCTATCATCAAAAGCATGTATTCTCACTAATACATCTATCATCAAAACATAGCAGCATACTCTGCAACACACAAGATCCTATTACAGGATGATCAATCCCTCTCACTTTAGGATATAGGTCCAAGGATGATACAATCCTGATCCGCTTACGGGATGATCAGTCCCTCTCAGTTTAAGACATCTCTCATGTCTATGGATGATGCAATCCAGATCAACTTACAGAATGATCAATCCTTATCCTTTTAAGACACCTCACCATCTCTAGGGATGATGCAATCCCGAATCAACTTAAAGGATGATTAGTCCTTATCACTTTAAGACACCTCACCATGTCTAGGGACGATGCAATACCAATCTACTTACAGGATGATTAGTCCTTATCACTTTAAGACACCTCACCATGTCTAGGGACGATGCAATCCCAATCTACTTACAGGATGATTAGTCCTTATCACTTTAAGACACCTCACCATGTCTAGGGACGATGCAATCCCAATCTACTTACAGGATGATTAGTCCTTATCACTTTAAGACACCTCACCATGTCTAGGGACGATGCAATCCCAATCTACTTACAGGATGATTAGTCCTTATCACTTTAAGACACCTCACCATGTCTAGGGACGATGCAATCCCAATCTACTTACAGGATGATTAGTCCTTATCACTTTAAGACACCTCACCATGTCTAGGGACGATGCAATCCCATCACGTACATTTTGAACCCAGTTCATGGACGATGCAGTCATCACATACATTTTGAACCCAGTTCATGGACGATGCAGTCCTCACGTATATTTTGAACCCAGTTCATGGACGATGCAGTCCTCACGTACATTTTGAACCCAGTTCATGGATGATGCAGTCCTCACGTACATTTTGAACCCAGTTCATGGACGATGCAGTCCTCACGTACATTTTGAACCCAGTTCATGGACGATGCAGTCCTCACATACATTTTGAACCCAGTTCATGGACGATGCAGTCCTCACATACATTTTGAACCGAGGTCCAGGGACGATGCATTCCTATCTTCAATTATCGGAGACATCAGTCTACGGATCATTTCTGGGACCTAAGTTTGGGGAAGATACAATCCCCTACCTATTCATTCAGGACTTCATTATCGGAGACCCAGTCTATAGCTCAATTCTGGGACGAGAGTCCGGGGATGATACAATCCCCCACCTGTTCATTCAGGACTTTATTTTCAGAGACATCATGTCTACGACTCTCTTTAGAACATGTGTTCAAGGATGATACAATCCCTCTTCTTTCTCGAAGACATTTGTCTACGGCTCACTTTAGGACTGAAATCCAAGGATGATTCAATCCTCACATGTCCACGAAGGACTTCATTCTCGAAGACATCTGTCTACGGCTCCTTTTAGGACTGAAGTCCAGGGATGATCCAATCCCCTCATGTCCACCAAGGACTTCATTCTCGAAGACATACGTCTATGGCTCTCTTTAGGACTGAAGTCCAGGGATGATCCAATCCCCTCATGTCAACCAAGGACTTCATTCTCGAAGACATACGTCTACGGCTCTCTTTAGGACTGAAGTCCAGAGATGATCCAATCCCCTCATGTCCACCAAGGACTTCATTCTTGAAGACATACGTCTACGGCTCTCTTTAGGACTGAAGTCCAGGAATGATCCAATCCCCTTGTCACCTTAGACCCTGTCTAAGGACCATCCACCAACCTCTCTATCGGCATCACCAATATAGGTATCCACATCATCGACCTTACTGTCGATGCGGGAAATCTCATCATAAGTGATCACATCGCTCCCCCTTTCGAGGAGGTTCCTTCTGAAAAGTTTGTCTCAAAAAACTTTACTTGAGGTAGAGGTTTGGTTATTACATTGGTAACTTGCTACAATTTTGAACTTTAATTCTTTTCTGCACCATATCTTGTATATAGAAATGTCAGATCTCTATGTGCTTTTACTTATCATGGAATATTGGATTCCCTGTCGTTTTGGTACTACTCTATTTGTCACATAGGATCACATTTGGGTCTATCTCTAAGTCAAACAATCTTGAAGCCATACTGCTTCACAAATAGGAGAGCAAGCAGCCATATATTCCGCTTGTGCTGAGAGCCACACTAGATTGCTTCCTTCTAAACCATGAGATCATGGCTGATCCCAGATAGTAACATCCTCTCGATGTGCTCTTCCCGTCTGATACAATTTCTGCCCAATCAACATCTGTGTAGAGAAACCATATTCAACCTTGTAGCAAAGGTTGAGATCCACATCACCCATGTTGATCATTAAGCTCATCAATTGATTATCCATCCTGGGAACCCATATAGAACCTGATTCACACTTCTTCTTTAATTACACCATTAAGAGAATGGTCTTATCTAGCCATTTGAAGCAAACATCTTATCATGATTCTCTTCCTCTTTCTAAGAGAATCTTCTATCCACAAGCCTTCTATAGTGTGTTTGATTTGTAAATCTTTTGTTGAACATACATCACTTGTTCAGTGTTCATCATTCATCATGATCCTTCCTACAATTCAAAATTAAGTACATGATTAGTAATACTTCATAATCATCAAATCATATTGACATGATAACCTATTATGCATACAGATATCATTTACATAGTTATGCAACTATTTTGACCAATACTTTGGCACAACACTTTCCCATATACTGTATGCATACAGTGGCCATCTAGATGCCTTCCATCTCTACCAGAACATACTATCGAGAGTGTGCACAGCTCTCAGCATGTCAGCAAAGAGGTTTCATTCTAGACAAGCAACAATGGAATGTTTGTCCAACTTACCAATCATATGCATATTAGTAGTATACTGTTCAATGCTCTATGAATGTTTACACTCAGCATGATATATTCTAGGAATACAAATATGCATACAAGCAATATCATTTACTATTTCAAATAACAACTCAAATACTTATCTTTTATGTTTGTGTGGTTGCCTCCCGCTTGATCTTCTATATGTCTTTTGAACTTCTATTCATTCTGTACCACTGTGCATGCTCAAGTGTGCACTAGTATCATCCTCATGATCTCATACACAAACATACATTCATTAGTATATTCTCAAAACATTCTAATTCTAAATAATCTTGAATATGTATAGTCATGATCATTAGTATTCAGGGTTTCAAGGAAGTCTTCTTTTACTCATGCATATTCTTGTTTGATCATAGTACTCTTCTGGTTAATTAAATCATCAAGACAAGAGACATAATATGCATAAACCCTTGATTACTAACTTTATGAATAAGCATAACCAATCATACCAAGTAAACTTATATAAGGGATCCTAACACAAGGTAAGATTCTAACTTGACATAGGAAAACATACCTGGATTAGTATACCTGCTTAGTTATGTACAACACACCTAAACAATCTCTTCAATGATTTAGAGATCCTGAGCTAGAACCTGCATGTCTCATAGGTTAAGCATAATATAACAAAGTCATACATACCTCGTAAGTAGAACAAAGATTATGGATGAGTCTTTGTCTTCATGTTGTCATGGTCATGGAACTTGATTTGTCTTTTGTGATGTACATGTATCTTGTTAGCAGACAACATCAACCTCACACAACACCATAATGCATTAGTACAATCATATAGCCCTAATCAATGAACGTCTTCGATCATTCACATGCATTCATACTGTTACTAGGGTGATAAGACAATTCTAACATTAATCAAGATTGTACTAATAAATAATATGAAGACAAACACATCATGAACTTAATCAAGAATTAGATTTCAAGACATACCTGAACCTCCTTAAGTCATACCTGTCGAGACATCTTGTAGTCTTCTTATGTAAGGCCTTAGCCTCAACTCCCCCTGAAACTTGATCTGGAGCTTGATTAGGGTTTGCTAGAGAAACCCTAAAAATTCAATCTTTGACTTTCACACTTCTGAATGGATGTAAGGATGTGTCTTGCTAGCATACTTCAATTTTGAAATCTCCAAAATTTGACCCCTCAAAATTGCCTTCGAAACTTCTGGATCTTCTAGACAGGAACCCGAACTAGGGTTTGATGAAGCCCACCCTTCTGTCCAGTCAAAAGGTTCAATCCAAGGCTCTAAACTCTTATTTTTCTGAGGAGCTTCCAACCGTGGTTACAGACTTAAAAAATTCCAACTTTTGCTGAAGCCCTAATTTTCCATCTTTCCGATCAAAATCCCGAACTGGGGTTTGATCAAACCCGGTCTTCTACCCAACCAAAAAATTTGATCTTGGTCTCTAAATTTCGATTTTCCTGAGTAGCATTCAGCCGTGGATTCCGATTCCAAAAATTCTAACTTTCTCTGAAACCCTAAATTCCGGAAGCCATGAATGAAGGTGCTCCAAAAATAATTCTGTTTTGACAGAAATATGTACCTGATTGTTTTTGCTGTAACTCTAAACTTTTCACTCCACAGGGTCTGAAATTTTTTTTTGTGGTAGCCTGACCTGTCATCTTTCCATCTCGACAGGTCTGACCTCAATTGGATTTTCTGAGAAAGAGTTATGCCAAGTGTCGAACGTGACCTGTTTATGTGGTAAAGTAGGAGAGAGAACTTGTACAGCGTGCCACATGTCACTGGTTCAACTTCGGCCTCTAAAAAACATTTCTTGAGATAGTACAGTCTGTGTACTACCTGTCACTTTTTACGAAATTTCATTTGGATCTTCCTAGCCCAAGTTATGCCAAGTGTCGCAACGTGACCTGTTTATGGGATTAAACTTGAGAGCGAACTTGTACGGCGTGCTACGTGTCACTGGTTCAACTTCGGCCTCTGAAAACGTTTCTTGAGATAGTACAGTCTGTGTACTACCTGTCACTATTTACGAAATTTCATTTGGAGCTTCCTAGCCCAAGTTATGACCTTTTTTTCCTAGGTCACCTGATTTTGACTGAGATCTGGAAGAGGCAGAAACCCTAACTTGTACTGATCATAACTTACAAAGTACAATGAATATGAGGGTTCCCTTTGGACACAAGATACCTGGATATGTTATGTACGACCTGTAAAGGTTTCAGATCCTGAACCTTCGCCAAAATGGATTTATGGCGAAAGTTCCACGATGACTGGTTTTTGCTATATAAAACCCTAACCTTCAAATTGTCGTAAGTAAAGCAAGTGTCGTAAGTGCCATACATTGCCTTCCTTCAGGTTATCTCTGATACCATGTTAAGATTTAATATGCTAAGACAGAAAATAGCAGCATTGCATTCCATTTCACAATAATAGCATATACAGGATCACTGAAGAAACAACAAGTACAGCATAAACACAAGAGACACAAATTTATCCTGGGAAACCCTCATGGGGTAGAAAACCCAGTAAAGCTTCCTCAATATAGATGACCAACAATATACAAATATGTAACCCTGAGCATAAGCTCCTCCTTCTCCATAGCAGACCTCTCCTCCACAAGTGCGCCACTCTCAAGTGAGTGAGTGTGTAAAATGAGGAATACACCTCCTCTATTTATATACTACTCTGACTTATCTTTGACACAAGACATGTAGGCTCGTATTTAACCAATGGGTTCAATACCCCACTACAACTAACTCGGCTGACCCCTCTAGGGTGGTCTAATAACCCTTTGACCCACATAACACATACAGGGCTGACCCCCACTAGGGAAGTCTAATAACCCAAGTTACCACATTTCGACGGAGGAATAAACATCTCCGGATATACAATAAGATCTTCAAGGAGGAATGAAACATCTCCAGAATAATAAAGTACAAATATAATATTCTTTGAAGTTACAATATCTCAACAGTATCAGTCAGGGAAAATTTTAAGAACCCCCCCCCCCAAATTTATATGTATAAAAAATGGGTGAATCTCCCCGATATATAGGAAAATTTGAAGGCGATTTTATCAACAATATAATATGTATATATAATTTTTTGGAGAATATTTCATTTTTTTGTAAAATTCTATAAAATATTGGCGAATCTTTCACTAAATTATAAGATATTGTAAAATCTTGGCGAATATTTCACTGCATTATAAAAATTGTAAAAACTGCCGAGTCTTTCACTGATTTATAAAATATTGTAAAATTTTGGTGAATCTTTTGCCAAGAAGACTCGCCATCTCTTTGATTCCTAAGAAATCACAATTCAGTGTGCTTTCACTTTTCCTTCTAATAGGTTTCTCTTCATATTATTTGATTCGCAGGAGACCGATCCCAGTCTTCGAAGGAAAACACAATTTCATTTTCAAAATCATTTATTCCTGTTAGTATAAATTTCATTTTATTATTGCCTTTAGCAGATAAATTTCTTAGACTCTTGAATTATTATAGTTTGGGATTATGAATTTTTTTTATCTCCTCAAAAGACTACTAGAGGATGCATGATTTATATGATCATGACTCAAACTCTTTTTCAAACAAACTCATTAATATACTTCCTATAAATGCATTTTTAAGTTGTAATGGAAAATTCCTAACAAGTATTTTTAATGACCATCTATCACATTTTTAATTTTTCATAGTCCCATTCTTATGAATCTATGTATGAGATTCTTAAATATTGAACAAATATTTGGAGATGAGGACTGTATGTAGAACAATACGAGTGAAAATTAAAAGATCTAGTTGAAGACTTTGTGTTATTATTGAACGGTCCTATTCTCAAGTAGTCTCTACCTTTTTCAATGGAAGGTGATAATGCATGACATATATTCAAGCTTATGTTTTTAAAAATTGGCATACGAAGTTAAGGGAAACAAAAAAAGCTTCTTTCTATCATTGAAAATAGAGTTTAGATGTGTTATGCTGTAATAGAATTGAGATTCAAAACTCTCATTCTGTTTCTTGGTTTAACTTTATTTACATCTATTTAGTATTCACTAGAAAAGTATATGGTGAGAACATTCCCTTTGATAGATGAATCGAGGAGAAATGCCTCTTAAAAAACAAGAGGGAATGCCTTTTGATTTCCAAACATAATCAAATTCTCAGCATTGATGAACTTCTCCCCTTAGTCAAGGAAAGGTGTCAACAAGAATCACAACCAACACTTGTTCATTATGGGATACATCAAGACAATTCAAAAACAATAGTACAGAAAAAATGTATGATTTTCTGGAAACCTAAGCCAGACACCAAATCGGTGTATGAGACTCCCTTGTTTATGGAACAAGGGACCCCCCCCATGCAGGGATTTGACTACTAAAGTATACCGAGGTGTACATACCCTACCCCCTTGTATTTGAACATATGTGACCTCCTAGGATAAAACACATGTTCTTAATTATTAGTCTCACTCAATTTGTACGTCAGAAAGAAACTTAAAACTAGTTTTTAATGCAAAATGAATTGTTTGTACGACAGGTAACTAAGAAGGGTAGATATTTGACTCAAAATTTCCATAAAAATGAATTTCTTGTTAGAATATGTATGAAAAATTACACTGCAATATTCTCTGTGACCTCATTTCTTGCACAAACCTTTGTTATTTAGCACCACTTCATTGTCCATACTGAATCTCATGTGTGTATGATGAGCATTTTCCTACTTGATGCACTTCTGAGTGATGACCAAATGAATCCATGCGCATTTAATTTCGTTTAGTCTAGACCCTCCGATTTTCAGAAGGGCTCTTGAGGCTTAGTTGTAAACCTAAGATGTCACAAAATTATATAATATACTATATTACTTCTTTATAATGTGAAACTACTTCTCGAACATAAATATACAAGAATGCAACAACCAATATTTTGCAAAATGTTAAGTTGTGTGGTAGATAAGATGGAAACAAGACTAATTCAACCATGATAGCACATGCAAGTTTGATTGGCATTGAATGTCTACTTTTCACCTCCATACAATGTCAGGTGGAAATCTAGGAGTTCGCCACAATTGCAATATAGATTCATGGGTCTAGATTTGATGTTTACTCACAATGCATTAACATTGCAACACAGATCTCATTATAGCTACATGATTATAGAGTATATATAATTATATATTGAGAAGACAATTTCTACATCCAAAATAGTTTATGTTGAGGGTTTCCAGATCTAGTTGGTGTGGGTATTTACGCTGCAATCAAAGATAAATTTCCTGAAATAACAAATTCAACTTTTTTTAAATTCTTGAGTTTAGTAATGTTGTGATGGTAAATGGGATTCAACACCCATTTACCATCACATCATTACTGAACTCTCAAGAATTAAAAAAAAACTACATTTGTTATTTTAGTAAATTTATCTTTGATGGCAGCTTCAATACCCACACCAACTGGATCTAGAAACCCTCAACATAAACCACTTACATTGAACCACCATAATTGTGTATTGATGACCTTTGCATGTTTGAGTGATAATTCATAGACTGCAACATAAACAGTAATATCACAACGTTGAAGATATATTTGATTACTATGACAACCACAAACATATAACATGAAACGAGCTACCCTTTCTGACAAAATGATAGTTTGTTTTGAAAATCCACAAATATGTTGGATCAAGTCCTGTCACTGAGGAGGGGGGGGGTGGATCAGTGACTCAAATTTAAACACAATTTTTTACTTTAGCAAGTGTAAAAACAAACTTGAACACAATAATTTATCGTGGAACCCAATAAGGTAAACCACCAATACTTTTCTATTATCTGCAAAACTTGTTTTACAATATTACAATAGAAGGAAGATGTCTTCTTGCCTTTTGGATCAGCACCCACTGATCATGATGCACCCACACCCCTATTTAGTCAGTTACAACTAACAAGCAATCACCTACTCCCTTGCAGGCACCAACCTGCCCTAGCTCCTCCCAGCCACCCTTAAAATATCAATTCTTCATTAACTGCTTGGATTGTTGATTTTCTTCTTCTGCTCTTGATCTTCGATCTCTCATCTACAGTCACACTCTTCATCATATTATCTCAGCATATTTATACATATATTCATTACACCGCTTCATGAAACAGTATGTTTGTTCATATAATTCACATCCTTTTATTAACTACATACCTCTTCATTTACTAACTGATTACCCTTGATTATTAATAACATTGTTATTAATTTACTTATTAATAAATAAGTAGATTAATTAATTAAATTACTTATTAATTAAATTACTAGATAAACTAGTTGGTTATGATTAGTTTAGTCTATTCTATCAAGTTCGCAACCTATGCTAAACCTTTTCAACCAAACTTCAAAGCTCTTCACATTAAAGCACTTAGCTCTCAACATATTCACATATGACCTTAATTTCAGGACCTGGTCCCTATCCCACTTTCCACTAAACCTTTTCAACCAAACTTCAAAGCTCTTCACATTAAAGCACTTATCTCTCAACATATTCACATATGACCTTAATTTCAAGACCTGGTCCCTATCACACTCACGAAAAAGAGTTTTGTTGTACGGAAACTTGGATTGTGAAGCAATCTAATCTTGACACGTCACTATCCATCTCAATGCCACATTCGCCAAAAGGTTAGGGGACCTGACACGTCGATGTCCATCTCAATGCCACGTTCGCCAAAAGGTTAGGGGGCCTGACAGGTCGTCCCGGGCTCCGGGATGGTGACTTCTCGTGGAGTCCATTCACCCAAAGACCCCACCATAACCTTTGCTCTTATGCGTCAATAAGTATAGGGATGGTAAGGTTTTATAAACACATATAAATCACTCTCTGTTGCCAATGTGGGATAAACCTCACTGGACGAGTCAGTCACCAATGCCAATCACCTGATCGAGTGGTTGTTGAGTCTCTTCCTACTGTACTTTGTTTTTGGTTTTATCCACTAAGATTCACCTTTGAGTGATTTCCTTCACCTCTGCGCTATAGAGAAAACTGGTGGTATCGCTTTATGGTGGTATTTCACTATAATTTATGACTGCAAACAAGACTCATGTGTCCTCGTTTATCCATGGCTTCAAGCGAACTAAACTTACAGTTTATTCCAGGGTGAATTAAGTCTTGGTTCGATGAATATGGAATCCATCAAACGACTGTCCAGGACTCAATCTATCTAGATCAGAAGCATCTTCCCATATCCACAAGTTTGATAGGAACACCGATTGGTGATGAATATCGTTTCCATTGTGACCTCTATTCCATGTAATTTTCCTCTAGGAAATTGTCCATGTCATACCTCTTTAGGGTATATATATGAATATTACTACAAAGTTTCAAACACGGGCATGATGGAAAGAGACATCAACAGTAGGATCTTCTACTACTTAGACACTTCCATGTCCTCTGCTACTTGATCAAACTCAATGTCTTTGAACAAAGACCGGGACTCAAACTTCTTCAATGCTTCAATAACACATCTATTATAAGAGGATCAGTCTTCTGCAAGATAATTTACTGTCTATTTGTCCAATTCACTTCCCAGGATAATACCCTTTTCAACAAGGTCATAACTTCATAACTTTGTCATATAATCTGTCATAACTTTCTTTTGATCCTTCTTCTCATAGCTGTCAGTACAGGGAGCCTTATAACCATCTGCTTTGTCACCATAGACAATGTCTCATTTATTTTCCATCAATGCCAACCTGTATAACTGCCATATTGCCAACAAAATATGCAAAATACTATGGTGTTCATACCACTATTGTTGCATGGATGTTTTGTTGATCAACTTGAAAGATCTCTTTTAATTCGTCTCCAAATTTCTCCTTTAAAACTCTTTCAAGAATCAACGCCCATTTTCCTTGGAGTGGTAGAGTTATGACATGCCCTGCATGCTCCTATTGTATCATACACTAGTGCAAATTTTAGAATTGCAGCAAGATTTACAATCACAGGATATGATCAATCCCAGTTGAATAGAATGAAAATATGCTAATGATAAAATGCTAATCCAGCCAAGGTCAAGGACAAATATAAAGGGCAATTAGAACCAAAATCAATTTGTAATATGATCCAACTTATGAGAAAGATAATGAACAGAAATAATGCAAAGCTAAGGGTTTTTCATAGACCAGAATGCATATCTTTCTTATTGTGTGTGGATAAAGTGCCTTGTCCTTTCCATGAAATTATGGAGTCTTCATTTGTAGTAAACCCACACTTTTTTTTAACCCTACAACAAAGAAGAGGGACTACCTTCGTGTTAATATGTCCAAAGATTTGAAAGGGTTTGTCCTTATTCAGGTGTGTGACAAAATGATTAAACATGGTCAGGTATATCAGAATGCCAAACCCTTCCTTCCAATCCTAGAGTCCGAACCACAAAGTCCATGGTTGTCCTCTAATGTCTCAGCTCACTAGTACAAATTGAGAGATAAGTGACTAGGCGACCAAAATTTTTTGTCCCCACAGCTTTTTCAAGGGATAAATGACCAAAATTGAAAAATTTTAAGTGCACTGATTAAAAATGACCAATTTGGTCATGGGATAAGAACTAAATTAAAAATGACCAAGATAAATGACCAATTTGGTCAGGAGATAAGAACTAAACTAAAAATGACCACATAACAATTGGTCATTTTTAGTTGTGTCATTCCGGCAATGGAAAATTATAATTTTGATAATGAATTTGTACAATTTACTAAATTTTAACACTGCAGATGGATTCAAAGACCCCCTAGAATTCCTTGACAAAATGTATCTCCCATGCAAAACCTCGTTTTGGATTTTTCATGCTTAGATAGAAACCCACACAAACATAGAGATGATATACACGCAGAGGTCACAACTTACACAAATAGCTTGCACTCAATATATAGGTAGAGGTAACCAAGCATGCACAATTATCTAGTAAACCACACATCGGGAGGTAAACCATGAACCATAAGATAATACAGAGGTCGCAAAGGTTGAAACACACATAGAGATAAATTTGAAATAGGAGGCATTGGGGGCTCTCAAAACGTCATCGCAATTCTTCTTCAACAACCTCTTTCCTTTTTCGTCTTTGATTTCAAACTCACATGGAGATACACAGATAGATAAGCATGCCTAGCTAGAAAATAACTAATCACACCTAGGGAGAAAAAACGATCACATAGTTAAAACCTTTCATGCTTCAACATGTGCTAGTGTTCATTATTATCACCACTAATATTGTATAATTTATAATATGCAGGCACCAAAGCACATGCACAAATTTATTGGCAATAAAAACAATGCACTTACATATAATTGTTTTATCTTGATGTTAAAGAAAAAGGCCATATCATCTGGTGTAATGACAGAGATTAAACAACCGATGATAGTGGCATAAGATGGAGACCATTGTTATTTCATATAGCATTCAATGAAATTCTTCTAATCGCTTCCTTCTTTGATATTCCCTTTCAGCATGTATTCCCCTGATTCTCTTGCAATCACAATAGTTAATCTAGAAGTTTGAATCTCTCTTGTTGTGTTCCTTCACTTGGATTGCAAGCACATTGGACTGCATCGTTTTTTGTCTTGTTGCAGAGGTAGATGTATATTCAACAAAATAGTATCCAACTCACATAAGCGATTCAACACATTAGATTCTTCATCGCCAATGCTCCAACATCTTGTTTTTCAAGAGCACTTTCTTAATTCAACCATCAACAACAAGAAAACATCTTCATCCACAAAGTACCAACATCTTTGTTCAACATCTTATATGAATGATTAATAAGGTAAGAAAATCATGACCCTTTAGATTATGAACGTTTTGATACCACTGCTAGAATGGCTAGACAAGAATATCAATAAAGCAAGAACATAATCATATGGTGGAAAATGTTAGCATAGAGCATATATTAATATGTATAAAATAATACATGTATAGTACACCTAACAACAACATCATAACTAGACGTGTGTTAAGGTATGTTTAGGACCTAGTTTAGGGTCATTCTAAGACGATCTTTACAAGTTTCTATTAGTAGTAAATGCAATAAATGTTCTCATAAAATCGTAATTTTGATTTTAAAGTTAAATGATAAACATGCAATTTTTTTTGTGAGTGGTTTCATTAAATATTTTGAAATGGGATAAATCAACCACATATATGGATTGAGATACAGAAAATTAAAAATGATCATTGCTTTGAATATTTCCATACTCCTATCTTTGAATAAGCTCCAAGAAAGTTATAGAGAAACTGCTCTACCTAAAATTTGTTATGAACAATCTCTATTGTTTTCTTAGAGAAATTTGTGTTGTATATGGCAGGTTCTTTGTATATTTTTGTTAATGATGTTATCATTGAAACTTTCTAAATTTCTTTTTAAGGAGGTTAATTGAGACTAAATGTCACTTTGCTGGTAAACCTTGGAGATGAGATATGGCCCCCTGTTTGTTTTTTTTAAATGTAATGCTTTGGACTGTAAATGGTTTTAAACTATGATACTTTTTATGAGATCGTGGATGTTGTTGTTCCTTCAAATGTCCCTGGCTAGGGAATTATGCAAAGGCACTTTAAGTAAATAAAATCCTCCTTGCTATAGGTCAATTTGAAAATTTTCAATGGTTAAAGGGGGTATCCCTGAATAATAGTTGTTTTAAAAACTTTAGTAGTCAACGAAACTTGTTAGATGAGGTGGTGATGAAAATGAGTTAATTGAATTAAATGAAATCCAAGTACACAATTTTTTCTTCACATGGCATCTTTGCCTAATTTTATCAATCATGAAAGTAGAAAAGATGGAAAAGATGGAAATATGCTAAAGAATAATTCCTAATATAACAATTAACATTTAAGTATTACAAATATGGCCTAAATGTCTAGAAAAGTGGCAGTTTGAATACATTAATCATGAAATGAAATGAAATTGTACAAGCCATTAGAAATTATTATTGTAGTGCAAAATCAATTATAGGGTTAAAAACAAACTTTCAAATTAATGAAACTCCCAATTTCAAAATTAGGAAGCAATAAATACCATAGCATTGTATCAAAATATTTTAGGAAGATCCATCCTTCAATTTTCTTCTATATTTCTATGATCCATAGAAAATAAAACAATATGATACCAAGTTTGCACAAGAACTAGATAGGAAGATACTAACAAAATAGAGGGTTGAATCCTCAGAAGTTAAAAAAAACAATGTCCAAGTTACAGTAACTTGTCTCATTTAGTCTCCCAAAAGTGTCAATCCTTCACAAAGTTTTTTGAGGTTTATTATATAGCTCTTTGTTACCAATTGCGTCTTGATTCTACAATTATTCACCCTATAAGATAGATTGAAAAGATGATGCAGAGAGTGGAATCTTGGAAATAACTGTTTTAGTGACTAGGAGACTAGGAACATTATGTTGTCTTTTTGTTCATTTTCTTCTTTACCTTTAGTTTTCCTAGTGGTATATTGGATTCTCTTTTTCTCGATGATTCTACAACTTCCCTACCATGTGGTATTAGATTCTTGGATCTCAATTGAGTTATTTTGCTCGTACGAAAATAAAACTCATGCATTTTTAATGTGTTATATACAGATCAATAAACAAATTAAAACAAATAAATTAGAGGCTATGTTTCAAGCAAAAGTTTGGCACCAACAAATATATCGAAGTCAACAAGTAACTTTCAAATAATATGATTCCCTATAAGAGCTCCTTGGTCTTTTTCTAGTGTTCCTAAATTGTTTCAACAAGCCATCAACCCCCCCTCATATACAACGAGTGTGTATAATTTTAACGATTTAATCCATGAGGAAGGTAGCCTAATCTATATAGAGAAGAAAATTGACCCTTGAATGCCTTTGGAACATTGTCCACTAAACTATCACTGAGACCATTTCATAGTATTTTTCATGTAGCATTTTCGCTGATGCATTTTCAATGGACACTTTTATGATGTACCTATGAAACCCTAACACATGAGATTGACCTAATTTGGTGCACAAGTTCCTTTTCCCAATCTTGATTATATAGTATTTCATATTTTTTTTTATCATTTATTTTTTTCAAAGCCATGTTCATAGTGAAAATTTCACTGAGACCATTTTCACCGAGAAATTCTCAATGGGCATTTTCATGGCATACCTTTAAAACCCTAATCGACAATCTTGATGGGCAAGTTCGTTCTCTCGATCTTGGTCATTATTTATTACCTCTCTATTTCTTCATTCCAATATGAACAATTTACCACATTTACATAAACAAATCTAAAGGGGAGATCCACTGAAGTAACCCTAGAGAGATTTCTGAATAATGGGCACAATAATAATTAGAAGAATCTTTGAAAATGGGGAAGGATTTGAGTGAGGAGCATATCGCTACAATAAGGGAGGCGTTCATCCTAAGAGACACCGATTGCAATGGCTACGTAACAACGGCCGAACTCGCAACCGTGATGCGATCCCTAGGGGAGAATCCCACTCAAGCGGAGCTTAAAGAGATCATGAAACGTTAAGAGATAAGTGGCACCATCGACTTCCCTCGCTTCCTGGACGTGATGAAACGAAACTTCAAGGGAGGTAGCTTCCACATTCAGCTCAGGGATGCCTTCAAGGCTCTTGACAAACAAGGCACCGGCAAGATTTCTGCCAGTGAACTCCATCATATTCTTACCAGTGTTGGGGAGAAGTTGGAGCCATCTGAATTCGATGAGTGGATTCGAGAAATTAAGGTCGATTCCGATGGAAACATCTGCTATGAAGATTTTATCGCCAAGATGATGGCCAAGTAATTACTAGCTTGCTGTATTGTGGTGATGCACACTCTTTTTATGTTTTCCTGATTTTTGAAACCTCTAGCATTCTTGTGCCCTTTTGTTTAGGGAAATTCGAAGAGTAAATTTTATTATCTAAAAGGGCCTGAATTTAGCGTATGCTAAGGATTTACAGTGGCATTGTCTATTCATATGTTAACCCATATTCATAGTCTAATTTAAAGTAGATTGCTGCGATCTTGGATGTTTTTCCCTTTCCCTGAGAGCCCCCTATTTGTCAATTTGCCGCCGACGACTTCTTTGATAAATGTTTTTGCTTAAATGATTTCAGTGCATTGAATTCTTGTACACGGCTTACGCAGGTTTGTTGTTAAATGATTTTTAATTGATTGTGGATGTCAAAATATGCTTTGTGTGGGTTAAAAGATTCTTGAAAATGTAATATTTTGTTCAGGCCAGCAAGTTCTGTGTAGCCTTATTACAAGGTTTAATGTAAAATGCTTTAATTATGCTTTTATATTATCCGATCTTTGTTACCAACATTTTGATCTGTAGAAAATATTAAATGAAAATATAATAGGAGGCTGGACACATAGGACAAGAAACAGAGCAGGCAAATACTAGTCTTTTGGTATCCGTTCCCTCTGGTTGTGTTATTCACAAAATTGTAACTGATAAAGATCTATGAAGTTACAAGAATTGTAGTCATGTGGTACAAAATTGTAACTTATAAAGATATATGAAGTTACAAGAATTGCAGTCACGTGGTAACTGCAGTTGCAAAATATTTTTCTTAGTTGCAACCTAACAAGCATTTTCCTGAAATATAATCACATATTTATGGTGACCATGAGAGCAAGAATTTGGCAATAAATTGACATGATTTACCTTTCCCACATTTCCAAAATGAGCATTAGAAGCATTCCATGATGATATGACTTGCAAAGGGTATGCTCAGGATCTCTAGGCTTTGAAATGGTGTGATCATGTCCTTACATCCCCACCCCCCAAACCCACAAAATCACATATTGCACACAGGATTACAAAAATTTGTTAGCAATTACTTGGTCATGTACTCTTCTGCAAACTATGTTGATGTATATGTAACTTCGGGATGTATTTCACATATATGTATATTGTATTCCTATAGAGATGTTATTATTCCTCTATACGGAAGTGTTTGTATTCCTATAGAAATGTTATTATTCCTCTATACGGAAGTGTCATCATTTATATTGTCAGTGTCATAACTTATACTTGATGGGTTATTAGACCACCTTGTTGGTGTCGGCCCTGTATAAGTCATGTGGGTCAAAGGGTTATTAGACCACCCTATTGGGGGTCGGCCTAATCAACATTATGTTATGTGGTTAAGTTAAGGCTGACCTAGTAAAGGTTATTAGGCAAGTCAAGTCAAGTATAAATATAGTGCGGGAGGCACTCTATTTGATCACTCTATTCTCTCTCACACTCTTTGGAGAGTGGTGCACTTGTGGAGGAGGAGAAGCTACTGCTAGGAGATGTCTATCTCTTATGCTTGGGTTGTATCATTGCTCTATCTATCTCTGAGGAAGATATTGGGGTTTTTCACCTTTATGGTTTTCCCCAAGTAAACTCTGTGTCTCTTGTGTGCTTGCATTATTGTCCATGATTGATATGCTATAGATATGCTCTACGTGTTGTTCTCTCAGTTAAGATCCTAGATCAGATTGAATGAAATTCTGAAAAAATAACATGGTATCAGAGCTAGCCTGAAAGAAGGCATGGTATGGCATGTATGACACGTTGCACTTGCGATGTTAGGGCTTGATATAGCAAACACCAGTCATCATAGAAATTTTGCTATAAATCCATTTTTGCAAAGTTTTCGGATCTGAAACTTTTACAGCTCGAATATCCGATCCCCATGTACCTTGTGTCAAAAGGACAACTTCTAATTCGTTGTACTTTGTGTTTTATGATCTATACAATCTAGGGTTTCTGCGTCTTCCAGATCTGAGTCATAAACAAGTGACCTAGGAAAAAAGGTCATAACTTGGGCTAGAAAGCTCCAAGTGAAATTTCGTAAAATGTGACAGGTAGGGAACGGACTGTACTTTCACAGGCCAAAGGTTCAGAGGCCGAAATTGAACCAATGAAACGTGGCACTCCGTACAATTCACTCTACCATTTTATCCCATAAACAGGTCACGTTGCGCCACTTGGGCTAACTCTCTCTCAGAGAATCCAATTGAGATCAAACCTATGGGGTTGGAAAGATGACAGGTCTGGATACCACAAGTAGAAGTTTCAAACCATTTGGATTCGTAATTTCGGAGTTACACCAGAAACAATCAGGTGTATATTTCTGTCAAAACATAATTGGATTTTGAGCAACTTCATTCATGGCTCTGGGAATTAGGGTTTCGGAGAAAGTTGGTATTTTTGTAATCAGAGACCACAGCTGAATGCTACTCATCAAAATCAAAATTTAGAGACCGAGATCAAATTTTTTGGTTGGGTAGAAGGCTAGGCTTGATCAAACCCTAGTTCGGGACTTTGATTGGAAAAAAATGGAAAATTAGGGCTTCTGCAAAAGTTGGAATTTTTGAAGTCTATGACCACGACTGGAAGCTCTTCAGAAAAATCAAAGTTTAGAGCTTTGGATCGAACCTTTTGTTTGGGCATAAGGGTGGGATTTATCAAACCCTAGTTCGAGATCCTGTCTAGAAGATCCGAAAGTTTCAAAAGGAAATTTTGAGGGGTGAAAGTTTGCAGTTTTCAAAATCTGAGTATACCGACTTGATCAGCTCATCAAGGCGCATATTTCTATCCTTTCAGAAGTTTGAAATTCAAAGTTTGAATTTTTAGGGTTTCTCTAACACACCCTAATCTAGCTCCAGATCCAGTTCCTGCAGATCAAGTGGATTAGGTTAATCCTAGAAGAGAATGGATTGGTCACCTGCATAAGTGAAGAGGTTCCTATTTCAGAGGGAGATGAGGTGAAGGCCTTACATAAGAAGATTACAAAGCAATCTCCACATGTATGACTCATACATGTATGTTTCGAATTATGTTCATAACTAAGTTTATGATATGTTTTTCTTCATATTATTACGATCTTGGTTATTTTTAGACTTGTCGTATCACCTTAATAAAAATATGAATGCATGATGGAAGATATTCATTGATTAGGGTTTTTTACACTTATGATTGTACTAATGCATTCTGATGTTGTATGAGGTTGATGTTGTCCACTAACATGAAAGGTACATCAAGAAATACAAATCATGTTCTAGTTCAAGAACATATGACCATGGTGACATGAAGACAAAGGTTCATCCATTGCC
Organism: Larix kaempferi; assembly: GCA_027924585.1. Classification (NCBI taxonomy): domain Eukaryota; kingdom Viridiplantae; phylum Streptophyta; class Pinopsida; order Pinales; family Pinaceae; genus Larix; species Larix kaempferi. The sequence goes on from BSBM01000096.1 coordinate 37,968,986, forward strand.
ATGGATAACATAGAAGATCTACTTACGAGGTATGTATAACTTGCTTCTATAATGGTTAACCTATGAGATATGCGGGTAATTAGCACAAGTCATTGAAGAAAACAAGACGACATTATGTGGGTATGTTAGACATAACTAGCTAGCATGCTAATCCAGGTATGTTTTTCCCATATCAAGTTAGAATCCTACCTTGTGTTAGGATCTCTTATATAAGTATGCATGGAATGATTGATAGTGATTATTTATGAAGTTAGAAATTTAAGTAATCCAGGTTTTATGCATATTATGTCTCTTACCTTGATTGATGATATGACTAACTAGAAAAGTCTTTTGGTCAAATATGAATATGCATGAGTAAGAGAAGTCTTCCTTAAAACATTGAATGCTAATGCTTATTATCTGTGTTTGAAATGATCATGACTATACTTGTTTAAGATTATTGTAGTATTGAGAATGTATGATTATGTATGATATCTTGAGGATATCACAATAATGATACTTGTAAGCATGCATAGTGATCAAGGATGGATATAAGTTTCAAGGACAAGTAATCTAGGAAGCAAAGATCAAGAGGAAGCACACTCCAGTAGTTTCTACAAGGATGCAGATATTCAGAGGGAGTCAACCACTTCTCACAATCCACATCAGAATGGAATTGCAAAGATTCAAAGGGAGTCCACCCAACAACCAAACAAACATAGGTATTTGAATTGTCATTTCTTACATATTTGTTTGTTTAAATAATGTTGTTCAATGATGTATATGCTTATGTTCCTAGACTTAGGTTGTGTATTATGCATATTAGAATAATTGCATTAATGAACAGTATACTACTAATATGCATGTGATGGGTAACTGGCCTATGGAAATGTACAACATTCCATTGCTACTTATCTAGAATGAAACCTCTTGGCTGACATGTTGGGAGTAGTGCAAACTCTTAACAATGTTCTTGTAGAGATTGGAAGGCATCTAGAAAGTTATAGGATATGGATGAATGTTGTATTGAAGCATTGGCTAAAATAATTGCATGACTATATGACATATTTCTTTATGTGTAAGAATTTGTTCTGAAAATTATGAGATGTTTCTAATCATGCAATTTAACTTGTTTTGTAGGAAAGATTGTATACCTTTACCTACAAAAGAAGGACTACAACATTTGTTCCAACAACAAAGATATCTATTGAAGATATTGAAGTTCCCAGGATCTGGAATGAAGTAATGGGAGAATGCCATGATCAGTCGATCATGAAGAATGATGTTTGGGATGCAGTCCCAAGACCTGAAGGGAAGTCTATTGTGACTTCCAAATGGATCTATAAGATCAAGCATGCTACAGATGGTAGCATGGAGAAATACAAAACGAGGTTTGTAGCTCGTGGCTTCTCCCAGAAAAAGGGATTGAGTATGAAGACACTTCTACACCTATAGCCAGGTACACTTCCATCAGATCAGTACTTGCTCTGGCTGCAGTGAGGAAATGGAAGATACACCAGATGGATGTCAAGACAACTTTCTTAAATGGTGTAGTCGAAGAGGAAGTGTATGTGGAGCAACCACTTCGTTTTGAGACACATGACGAGAAGTCATATATGTGCAGAACTTGGTATGGTAGGATAGACAGCTTTCTATCCATTTTGGGATTTACCAAGAGTAAAGCGGATTCCAACCTTTACTACAAGGTTGAGGAAGGCAATCCAGTGATACTACTTTTGTATGCGGATAACCTGTTTGTTACAGGTTGTTAAATTTTGAGCATTAATTCAAGATACTTTAGGATCTTTACTGAGAGAACAACATGTACAGTATATCAATGCATATCAATCATAGCAAGCATGTCAATCATCACAAGAAAAAAATCATGAGAGACAATAGACACATAGAGTTTCTGTGGGGAAAACCCTCGGGTGAAAAACCCCACAACTTTCCTCTGAGATAGATAGTGCAATAGCACAACCAAAGTACACAAAGATAGACTCCTCTTAGAAACTGATCCTCCTCCTCACATGTGCGCCACTTTCCAAGTGAAGGAAGAGTGAGTTCTGAGTGATCCAAATAGAGATCTCTCAATCTCTATTTATACTTGTCCTACTTTCGCAATAACCTTATGGGGCCGACTTGTCTAGCTAGGTACAATAACTTCATATTACATTATATCGAGTCGATCCCTTACAAGGTGGTCTAATAACCCATCAGCAAGTTAACACACTTGCGACACTTGTCAATACAAATGACGACACTTCCGTATAGAGGAATAATACATCTCTATAGGAGTACAATAAATATATAAATGAAATACATTCAGAAGTTACATATACATCCACACTCCCTCTTAACTAGGAAAGTATTTCTTGGCACAGATCTACTAGCACAAGTCTTCTTCTCTGGATCATCATCAATGAATTATCATCCTCGAATCATCGTCATCGTCACTGCTGTTGCTATCTCAATCAATTATTGAATCTACTCGTCATAGGAAGTTCTACAGAGCCAGACCTTTTTCATACTGGATGTAGGCCCACCACTGTGGAATCCTCAAGACTTATTACGTGCATCACAAAACCTGGCGGTAGCATCCTAGGCTGTTACGAGCACACAGCTCTACCTGTCGGATCTCCCAAGAGCACATTACATGTGACCCGTCACAAAACCTGGCTGAAGCATCCCAGGCTGTTACGAGCACATAGCTCCACCTGTCGGATCTCCCAGGAGCACATTACATGTGATCTCACCATAAAACCTGGCTGAATCATCCCAAGCTATTACAAGCACATAGCTTTACCTATCGGATCTCCCAAGAGCGCATTACATGTGGTCCACTATAAAACCTGGCTGAAGAATCTGAGGCCTTTTTCATCCTGTCCAGATCTCCCAGGAGCATATTACATGTGGTCATGGAAATGCCTCGAAAGAGCATCTGAGGCCTTTTTCATCCTGTCCAGATCTCCCAGGTCCACTTCAATGCCATAGGAAAATGCCTCAAAAGAGCATCTGAGGCCATTTTCATCCTGTCCAGATCTCCCAGGTCTACTTACATGTCCTCCTAGAGCAATGCCTCAAAAGAGCATCTAAGGCCTTTTTCATCCTATCCAGATCTCCCAGGTCTACTTACATGCTCATATGCACAACCTATCCACGGCCACAGAGTATCAACCTGATACTGTCCATACATCATCCTAATGTACACATGATCATCCTGATCATCATCACTGCATCATCTTGATGCATGTCATCTGGAGAAGCTCGTCATCCATGATCATCCTGATCATACAATGCATCTACCTGATGCATACAAAGTATCTACCTGATACATACAAAGTATCTACCTGATACATATCACCATACATAGTGTATCCACCTGATACATACATAGATACATGATCCACACAATGTATCTACCTAATACATATCAACATATCCACCTGATACATATACAGATACATGGTCCAAGCATCCAACATGATGCATACATACATAAATGATCCAACTGATCATATCCAGCATCCAACATGATGCATACATACATAAATGATCCAACTAATCATATCCAGCATCCAACATGATGCGTACATACATAAATGATCCAACTGATCATATCCAGCATCCAACATGATGCGTACATACATAAATGATCCAACTGATCATATCCAGCATCCAACATGATGCGTACATACATAAATGATCCAACTGATCATATCCAGCATCCAACATGATGCGTACATACATAAATGATCCAACTGATCATACAGAGCAGAAACTAAAACATCATCCTGATGCTCATCATTCAGTGCTTACATCCAAAACCATGTGAAGGATCCCCCTTCCACCATGCTAGGAATGGCTACAGCAAATGTCTCCATCAATTCTTCCTCGAAGTGTCGTCAATCTGAAGAACACCAAGCCTCTCTCTGAAGTACTCGAACTTCACTCTAGCTAGTGGCTTTATCAATACATTTGCAATCTGCTCATTCGTCGGAACATACAGGAGCTTCACTGCTCCTCTCTGCACCATATCCCTGATATAGTGATATTTGATCTCTATGTGTTTTGACCTGTCATGGAACACTGGGTTCTCAGATAGCTTCACACAACTCTGGTTGTCACAAAATATACCAGTAGCCTCCAACGGTAGATCAAATAACTCAGACAATAGCTTCCTCAGCCATACTGCCTCACAACTAGCCGAACAAGCTGCAACATACTCTGCCTCGGCTGTACTCAGTTCTACGCAGGACTACTTCCTGCTAAACCAAGAGATCACACCTGATCCCATACTGAAGAAGCACCCAGAAGTGCTCTTCCTATCTGTAGCACTGCCTTCCCAATTTGAATCAACATAACCTTGTAGGTTAAACTTTTGATTTGCATCATACTTGATCCCATAGTCAACTGTACCCTTCAAGTACCTCAGAATATGCTTTACATCAACCAGGTGAACACTCCTCGGATCCGTCAGGAACTGGCTCAATGTCTTCACCTCAAAGAAAATATCTGGTCTCGTGTTCGTCAGGTACATCAAGGACCCAATCATCTAATGATACATAGTGACATCAATTGGCTCAGATGAAGCATCACACAGAAGCTTCAGGTTCAATGCCATAGGTGTGGCCATGGCCTTGTAGTCCATCATCCCGAACCTCTTCAGGATCTCTACTGTATACTTCCCTTGTCCAAGGAAGATCCCATTTGCACTCTGCCACACCTCCATGCCTAGAAAATAGTGCATCATCCCCAAGTCCTTCATCTCAAACTCAGCAGCAAGCTTCCTCTTTGTATCAGCAATGAAACTATCATTACCTGTAACAAATAGATCATCCACATATAGAAGTAGTATCAATGGATTTCCTTCCTCAACCTTGTAGTAAAGGTTGGAATCCGCTTTACTCTTGGTAAATCCCAAACTAGATAGGAAACTTTCCATCCTACCATTCCAAGTCCTAGGAGCCTGCTTCAAGCCATACAAGGCTTTCTTCAATCTGCACACATATGACTTCATGTCATGTGTCTCAAAACCGAGTGGCTGCTCCACATACACTTCCTCTTCAACTACACCATTCAAGAAAGCAGTCTTGACATCCATTTGGTGTATCTTCCATTTCATCACTGCAGCCAGAGAAAGTACTGATCTGATGGAAGTGTACCTGGCTATAGGAGCAACATTTTCTTCATAATCTATTCCCTCCTTCTGAGAGAAGCCATGATCTACAAATATTGCCTTGTATTTCTCTATGCTACCATCTGCAGCATGCTTGATCTTGTATATCCATTTATAAGTCACAACAAACTTCCCTTCAGGTCTTGGGACAACATCCCAAACATCATTCTTCATTATTGATTGGTATTCTTAGACCATGGAATCCTTCCATTCTTTATTTTCCGCTGCTTCTTCATAACTGGAAGGTTCTTTGTTCATGATATCATAGACTAAAGCAACATAGCTGGTATGTGATCTAGTTCTATTCTTTGCTCTGTGTTCTTCTTCTGGAATGCCATATCTTTCTACATCTTGAATGAGCTCTCTAGCCCATGCAGGTTTTCTCTTGTGAGAGTTATTCTCACGAGGTGGATCTACAGGTTTTTGCGGATCTTCAATTTCACGATATGCATCTGGAACTGCTTCAGTCATAGTAGTGTCTTGAAATCTAGTTTCCTTAGGTTCTTCATAATCTTCAACAGGTGTCTTCCTTGATTTGATAAATGTTAATTTTTCATCAAATGTCACATCTCTGCTGACATCAATCTTCTTGAACCCTAGAAAGTTTATTTTGTAATCCTTCGAGCTTTCACTGTAACCCATAAATATACCCTTCTTTCCTAAAGGATCTAGCTTGGTCCTCTTTTTCTTTGGGACATGAGTGTATACTGGACAACCAAATATTCTGAGATGGCTGACTTCAGGTTTCTTACCAGAGAAGACCTCTTCTGGTGTCTTGTTGTCCAATATCTTGTGGGGTGTTCTTTTCTAAACATATACAATTGTCCTAGATTCTTCTTCCCATAGATGCATAGGTAGATCCTGGTCATGCAACATTGCCCTTGCTGCTTCCATAATTGTTCGATTCTTTCTTTCTGCAACTCCATTATGTTGTGGATTGTAAGGAGTAGTCAACTCCCTCTTAATCCCTGAATCACTGCATAGCTTCTTGAAGTCACCTGAAGTGAATTCTCCACCATTGTCGGATATCAATGTTTTGATCTTCCTATCAGTTTGGTTCTCCATCAATGTTTTGAATTCCTTGAACTTATCAAAAAATTCATCTTTGTTCTTCAAGAAGTAAACCCCAAGTCTTCCTAGATAAGTCATCAATGAAAGAGACACAGTAAACATACCCACTCAGAGAACTGGATGACATCGAACTGCATACATCCGAGTGGATGATTTCCAAGATTCCTTTAGCTTTGCTTTCATTGCTTGCAAATGCTTTCTTTATGTTCTTTCCTTTTGCACATCCTTTGCAAACACCTTCATGTTTTGTCTTGATTTCAGGAAGACCCTCTATAGCCTTGCTTGCAATTGGAAGTGCCCTATAGTGCATATGAGCAAGTCTTCTATGCCAAAGTTCACTTGGCTCCATGGAATCATGCACCAAGGCATGTTCAGGTTGTCCCTTCAATTTATACAATCCTCCCTTTTGTTCTCCAATCACCACTGCATCATCTATGGTCTTTCCCTTTGGCCAGATTAGAACTTGGCCATCCACAAATGCAACCCTCGTACCTTTTGTATCCAATGAGGATATGGAGAGTAGGTTCTTCTTGAGCGGAGGTACATACAGAACTTCTTTCATCTTCAAAGACTTTCTAGAATCTAGGTTGTAGGAGGCTTCCCCACTTCCTTTGATAGGGTATTGATAATCATCTCCAAGTTTCACCTTGTGGGGTGATTCATGTTCAGATAGATTTACAAAAGATTCTTTAAACCCAGTCATGTGTTTTGAAGCCCCACTATCAATAAGCCAATCATTACAACAATGATAGATAGTACCTGTGAGAGAAAAGATTAGAACATACTCTTCTTTGCTTGATGAGTCATCATCATCACTTTCTACTCTAGCCTTCTTCTTGGGAGGTTCATCATCCTTGGCAGCACGAGCATGGTACCTTCTTTTGCTACCCTTCTTCTTCTTGTTGAAGTTGTTGTTGTCCTTCTTGTTCTTGGGACAATTTATGGCAATATGTCCATTTTCATTACAGGTGAAGCATATTCTCCTTTCTTTATGGTGATGCGAATATTTCTTGAAGTGAGATGGTTCTCTCTTGGACTTCCCTTTCTTGGTGTGAGCTATGAGAGGTTGATCTTCATTCCCCATCTTTTCTTCTCGTGCCACAAGCCTTGCTTCTTCTTGTGAACATTCTTCCCGTAGTCTGCTGAAGGATACCAACTTCTTTCTTGCACAGATTCCTTGGATAAAGGAGTCCCATGACCTGGGTAGGCCATTCAGAGTGGTCATGACAACTTCACCATTCTCCACCATTTCATCCACTGCTTCTAGTTGTTCCTTGATCTGAGAGACCCTAAAAAAATAAGATTGAATGGATTCTCCATTCTGAAGTTTTACCGCTTTCAATTGGTTCTGCAGAGTCATCTTCTGATTTATGTTCTTCCCTTCAAATAGCTTGGATAGGGAATCAAACATCTCTTTGGGTGTCTTCAGAGATGACACATGGGGGATGAGATGGTCCTTAATAGAATCATCAATGATTCTCTTTGCCTTGACCAAGTTCTTCTTATGCAATATCCTAGCCTCTTCATCCTCTAGGATAGGGATCTCTTCTTTTATATATGAGTCAAACTCATTATCTTCCAGGATTAACCCAATCTTATACTTCCAGGCTCGGAAGTTATCAGCCCCTTCAAGCTTATCCTCAAGCTTGGTGTAGTGAGACATCTTAAAGTGTACTTCAAATGGAAATAGAAAAGATTTAGGTCTTACCACTTGATTTGCTGAAAACTGGATCTAGTCTCGGATTAGGGTTTGTCAGAGAAACCCTAAAAATTCAAAATGTGAATTTCAACTTTGTGAAAGGATAGAAATATGTGCCTTGATGAGTTGATCAGCATGGTGTATTCAAAATTTGAGATCTGCAAAGCTTCACCCTTCATAACTTCCATTTAGTCTTCCTGGGTTCACTATGGAGGACCCTAAATTAGGGTTTGAGTTTCCCGGAGATTTACCCAGCCAAAAATCTCGATCCAAAGCTCTAAAATTCGATTTTTCCAAGGAGCTTCCAGCTATGTCTTCAGATTTAAGAAATGCCTATTTTTGTGGAAACCCTAATTTGTAGGGCCAAAATAGAGAGCACTCAGAATTGTATTCGGATTGGACAGATAGATTCACCTTGCTGAGGAGATTCAATCTATCATATTGCTTTTCCAAAATCTGTGGAGAGAAACCCAATAAACAAGAAACCCTGGCTTTCGTCACTGCACAATGTCTTCTTCTCAGGTTAGCTTTGACACCATGTTAAATTTTGAGCATTAATTCAAGATACTCTAGGATCTCTACTGAGAAAACAACATGTACAGTATATCAATGCATATCAATCATAGCAAGCATGTCAATCATCATAAGAAACAAAAGCATGAGAGACAATAGACACACAAAGTTTCTGTGGGGAAAACCCTAAGCTGAAAACCCCACAACTTCCTCAAAGATAGATAGTGCAATAGCACAACCAAAGTACACAAAGATAGACTCCTCTTAGCAGCTGATCCTCCTCCTCACATGTGCGCCACCTTTGGAGTGAAGTAAGAGTGAGTTCTGAGTGATCCAAATAGAGATCTCTCGATCTCTATTTATACTTGTCATGTTTGCCCAATAACCTTATGGGGCCGACTTGTCTATCTAGGTACAATAAATTCATATTACATTATATCAAGCCGACCCCTTACAAGGTGGTCTAATAACCTATCAGCAAGTTAACACACTTGTGACACTTGTCAATACAAAAGACGACACTTCCGTATAGATGAATAATACATCTCTATAGGAGTACAATAAATATATAAATGAAATACATTTCGAAGTTACATATACATCAACACAGGTGAGGATAAATTGATTGCCAACACGCAGTGAAAGCTTGCTGTCGAGTTTGAGATGAAGGACTTGGGGATGATGCACTATTTTCTAGGCATGGAGGTGTGGCAGAGTATAGATGGAATCTTCCTTGGATAAGGGAAGTATGCAGTGGAGATCTTGAAGAGGTTTAGGATGATGGACTGCAAGGCCATGGCCACACCTATGGAATCAAACCTGAAGCTTCTGTGTGATGCTTCATCTGATCCGGTTGATGTCACATTGTTTCGTCAGATGATTGGGTCCTTGATGTACCTGACGAACACGAGACCAGATATTTGCTTTGCGGTGAACACATTGAGCCAGTTTCTGACAGATCCCAGAGGTGTTCACCTGGTTGCTGTAAAGCATATTCTGAGGTACTTGAAGGGTACAGTTGATTATGGGCTCAAGTATGATGCGAATCAAAAGTTTAACCTGCAGGGTTATGTTGATTCAGATTGGGTAGTGCTGCAGATAGCAAGAGCACATCTGGGTGCTACTTTAGTATGGGATCAGGTGTGATCTCTTGATTTAGTAGGAATTAGTCCTGTGTAGCACTGAATACAGCCGAAGCAGAGTATGGTGCAGCTTGTTCGGATAGTTGCAAGGCAGTATGGCTCTGAAGGCTACTGTTTGAGTTATTTGATCTCCCGCTGGAGTCTACTGATATCTTTTGTGATAACCAGAGTTGTGTGAAGCTGTCTAAGAAATCGGTGTTCCACGACAAGTCGAAGCACATTGAGATCAAATATCACTATATCATGGATATGGTGCAGAGAGGAGCAGTGAAGCTCCTATATGTTGCGATGGACGAGCAGATTGCAGATGTTCTGATGAAACCACTAGCCAAAGTGAAGTTCGAATACTTCAGAGGGAGGCTTGGTGTTCTTCAGATTGATGACACTTCAAGGAAGAAGTGATGGAGACATTTTCCTAAGCCATTCCAAGCATAGTGGAAGGAGGATCCTTCACATGGCTATGGATGTAAGCGCTGGATGATGAGCATTAGGACAATGCTCCATTTACTGATTTGTATACGCATCATGTTGGATGCTGGATATGATCAGTTGGATCATTTATATGTATGTCTGCATCATGTTGGATGCTGGATATGATCAGTTGGATCATGTGTATGTATATGTAGATGTATCAGGTGGATACATTGTATGATCAGGTAGATCATGTATGATGATATGTATCAGGAAGATACTGTGTATGCATTGTATGATCGGGATGATCATGGATGATGAGCTTCAGGATGCTGCTCCAGATGACATGCGTTAGGACAATGCAGTGATGATGATCAGGATGATCATGTGTACATCAGGATGATGTATAGTAAGTATCAGGTTGATACTCTGTTGCCGTGGATAGGTTGTGCAGATAAGCATATAATAGCGCCCTTGGAGGTTTGCATATTCTCTTGCTAGGTTTTGCCGCTGGCATATAATAGCTCCCTGGGAGATCTGGAAAATGCTCTTTCGAGGTTTTTCTTTGGGAGGACATATAATAGTTCCCTGGGAGGTTTGCAGATTCTCTTGCTGGGTTTTGCCGCTGGCATATAATAGCTCCCTCGGAGATCTGTCAAATGCTCTTTCAAGATTTTTTCCTATGGCATATAATAGTGCCCCGGGAGATCCGATAGGTTGGGATGTGTTCTCGTAATAAGTCCTGGGATGCTCTTTCAAGGTTTTTCCATGACCACATGTAATATCTCCCTAGGAGATCCGATAGGTTGGGATGTGTTCCCATAATAAGTCCTGGGATGCTCTTGCGAGGTTTTGTGGTGACCACATATAATAGCGCCCTAGGAGATCGGATAGGTTGAGCTGTGTGCTCGTAATCAGTACTAGGATTCTCTTTCGAGGTTTTGTGGTGGGGTCACATGTAATAGCTCCCTGGGAGATCCGATAGGTTGGGCTATGTGCCCGTAATAAGTCCTTGGATGCTCTTGCAAGGTTTTGTAACACAGGTAATAAGTCTTGAGGATTCCACAGTATGGCCAGTGATGATGAAGACCTACAGGTGGTGGGCCTACATCCAGTATGAAAAAGGACTGGCTCTATAGAACTTTCTATGATGAGTATATTCAAAGATTGATTGAGATAGCAGCAATAGTGATGATGACGATGATTCGATGACGATGATCTAGAGAAGAAGACTTGTGCTAGAAGACCTGTGTCGAGAAATACCTTCCTAGTTAAGAGGGAGTGTTGATGTATATGTAACTTCGGAATGTATTTCACATATATGTATATTGTATTCCTATAGAGATGTTATTATTCCTCTATATAGAAGTGTCGTCATTTATATTGTAAGTGTTGTAACTTATACTTGATGGGTTATTAGACCACCTTGTTGGGGTCGGCCCTATATAAGTCATGTGGGTCAAAGGGTTATTAGACCACCCTATTGGGGGTCGGCCCAGTCAGCATTATGTGATGTGGTTAAGTTAAGGCCGACCTAGTAAAGGTTATTAGGCAATTCAAGTCAAGTATAAATAGAGTGCGGGAGGCACTCTATTTGATCATTATTTTCTCTCTATTTGATCATTCTTTTCTCTCTCACACTCTTTGGGGATTGGCGCACTTGTGGAGGAGGAGAAGCTGCTGCTAGGAGATGTCTATCTCTTATGCTTGGGTTGTATAATTGCTCTATCTATCTCTGAGGAAGTTATTGGGGTTTTTCACGTTTATGGTTTTCCCCAAATAAACTCTGTGTCTCTTGTGTGCCTGCATTATTGTCCATGATTGATATGTTGTAGATATGTTGTACATGTTGTTCTCTAAGTTAAGATCCTAGATTAGATTGAATGAAATTCTGAAAAACTAACAAACTGTCATGATCCTAGGGTCATGCAGTCTTCTGCAAGCTGATGTGATCATAGGCTGACATACTCTTTTGAACTTGATTGATGCAGGAGCATCCCTGCCTTACTGACTATATTGCACAACCAAGAAAAAATTTATGTTTACAATTATGGTTGATTTTCTTTGTTACAATGGTTATGGATGATTTTTCTCATATGAACAATCTCTAAGGAATTCAAGTGAGCTCACATAGCTAACTCTTACCTTTCACATTCAAATCCTGGAAATTGTTGGCTATAAGGGTGAGAGAGAAACAAGTTTTGTTTGCTTGCTGCATTATACATGAAGGTCCATGGTTTTAAAGAAACGTGGATGCCCAATTTTATTTCATTGACAAAGGTGACAAATTGCCTTTTGCCAATGGGGAGATTTCTGAGCATTGTTTCTTTCAATGAGTGAGACAGTGAGTTAATTATGGATGGCTAAGTGGTCGATGGCTATTTGGTCAATATCTTTTCTGTTGAAGAGGGAGAAATTGTGTTGTTGGAGGCAAAATATGGATTGGGAAAACAGAAATACACCAATTTGCTAGGCATTAATGGTTGTGTGAGAGATTGGGCATTTTCTGGGAACTAGACAGAGCTGCATCAAATTGTTTGAGGCACTGATAAAGGGAAAAAATCGGTCTGTTGATCATCCTTTGTTGTGTGAGAGAAATTGGTTTTGTAAATTTCAGTTATTAGAATGGAATATTCAATATTGTTTTTCATTAATGCAAATAAAATTATTATTGATGTTATTGAATCCACTTTTCATGGTGTGTCCTTACAGTGTTGGTGTGAACAAAATTGATTGTTGTGCATATCATTTCCCTGTGAATTAATAATCACGTCCACCTTTTACTATGGCTCTGATTTTGGTGAATCTTTTGTGTATGGATTTGTAAAATGTAGGCAGAAAATCTCTTTGGGTTTCACTGCTTACATCAGTTGGTGTTAGAGACAGATCAAAATTATGTGTGGAGATAGCTCCAGTGGAAGAAATCTAGGCAGAGTTGTGGTTTAAAATCATGTGTGGAGAGCTGGAGACAGCTCCAGTGAAAACAATCACTGGGTAGAGTTGTGAGGACTCTGAAGAAGCTGCAGAGGAGACTGCAGTATGGAACAGCTTCAAGTGCAACCCCAAAACCCTGTTGTTTCACAGCAGCAACAGGAAATTGGTAATGGGAGCAACAATCCTCCCAACTAGTTCGTATCGACATCTCTGTATGTGGGGGATCTGGAGCACAGTGTTACCGATGGCCAGATTTTCGAGCTCTCCCAGCAAATTGGCCCTGTGGTCTTTGTTCGCATATGCAGAGATATCAACACCAAGAGTTCTCTGGTATATGCGTATGTCAATTACAACTCTGTTGAAAATGGTATGTCTACAGTCCTTTGTGTTTTTTGGGGACACTGTTTCACTCAGCTACTTCTCTCCATGTCCATGGCTAGATTATCTGGAAGCCACATTAAAACCTCCATTTTGCAAAATAGGTTGGAATAAAGAAGTGATCAACCTAGTGGAATTGGGTATGGACAATCCTTGTAGGGCCTGCTATCTGAGGGTAATTGCCTCTCGGAGATAGAGAGGTAAACACCTCTATTCTAGGTTTTGAAAATTGTAGCAAGGGACCTTCTTTAATATCTATGTAAACAATGAAATCTCCCCCAGATCTCATATATATAGGATGTATGAAAATAAAGTTCTCTTCTACCCCAATGTCTTGTGGAATGTACCTGGGAAGGTACAAATATCCTCCCTAGGCACATTATATCCTGAAGAGGGCCAAGTTGACATGTCCTGTCCATCTGTGAGATGTGGGAGTTGGACTCTGCATGTGCAACTGGCAGGAGCAAACCTGCACCTAGTTGAGGGAACTCGTGAACTTAGAAACTTTAACCTTCTTGAAAGCTTAGAGGCAATATTTATGGTCAGGAGTTTATTTTAATTTCCTGAGAATCATCATGATAGATGTCTATAGGGATTGCTTTCTAGGACACTGACACAATTGAATATGATAATATTTTCTTATGGTTATTACTTATTATTCTAAGCTTTTTATAATATCTTTTCCAATTTCTTTGAGCAATATCTGTAAATCTTGTTGGACCATTCTCAGTTTTCATTGAAGATGTGAATTGAGGATGTTTAAAACTACTTTGGCAATGATTTGAGTTTAAATTGTGGAAGCTTTTTGTGTTTTCATACTATTTATTTGAAGTAGTAGAAGAGTTAGAATGGGTTATATATATTGTGGTTAAGAAGTCAGATCCAGTTATTTATGGGATTTATAGTCACATGATTGATAATGTGTATCGACACTGGAGAGTTGAAATTTCATTGTATTTTGTGTAGAATAGTCTTTCTTATTAAAGTGGTGTTGTCACGTTTTGGAAGGAAGAGTTACTCATTCATGTTATATTTCTTGGTAATTTAAAAGAAACATCTTATTGATATGCACTTAAACATCATTTTTGTCGTTCTACCTACTTGCCTTCCTCTATTGCACAATCCTTGGAAAAGTTTTTTAATCATATGGTTATCTTTATAAACTACAGTTACAACTATATGTCAAGTGAAACTAATTTCCTGTGGTAGAAAGAGTTTATCATGAGTGATAACTTTGTTTAGATATAAATTGTTCTGAACTCCAATTAGATGTATTTTTTTGGCAAATCACGTAGAAAACAATTGCAATATGGTACATTGAAAGGTCGAGTGTGGTTTTGTAGTTCCATTATCATGTTGCTACTATTTACAGTCTCTGTTTTTATTGGAACTTCCCAAGCAACATAAATGTGGTTATGTAGAATGAGAAAAAATGATGCACATTTTTAAGTGATTTTTTCTTTCAAATTATGCATTATTCCATTTGACTTAAGTCCCAATATTCTGATTTTAGTCAATGCTATTCATTGTAACTATGTTTGGCATATTAGCTTCTTGCTTTGCAGCATCATATAGGTCTGACATGGTAAGTTGCACTTTTGTTTGGAAACCCCAAGTCTATTGATAGAGCCATGCAATCCAGCTGGTGGGATGAATTGTTAGTAGCATATACTCAGTCTTGTTGTTCTGTATTCTACACATGCATAAGGGAAAAAGTATGAAAGGTTTATGTAGACCAATGGAAGCTACGTGATTTTGTTTGAGACAGTTGTGCATTTTTGCAATTTTATGTCTTGTTTGCAAGTGCTATCACTGTAATCAATTTTGCTGAAATATTTGTTGTATGCGTTCAAGGCACCACTAGGAACTTCTGGCACAGCTTCAACTGCAACCTTACATCATTCATTGTCTTCATTTGGTGGGCCTATATCACATTCTTTGGGTAATCCATTAAAGGGTCAGATGTGCATTCCCTTTCCTTCAACACCACCTTCTTCAGTACTTGGTTCTCATATCAAGACTCCAACAAAAAAGCCCCTAATTGGACAGAAAAAAGCCTTATGAGGTTGCTGGTCCTTAGTAAAACTTCCAAGGTCAATATCAATATTGTTGGGTGTTATTTGTTACTCTGTTCTAGGCCATACATTAGATTCTATTATATTATATCTTGATACACTCATGATGCATGGAATTATTAAATCCATTTAATTCTTAATCTCAAGGAACATTGTCTCTTTTCGTGTTTTGTCTTTTCAGAGGTTTCAATTTTATTCCATAATCATTATCTATTCTATTACATGCAGTAAAAAGCAGAAGACATCTAGGGGTTTTCTAGATCAAAACATTGACCAACTTAATGATGTTACTACTGTCAATGGAGTGAACCTAAGGGTAATGTGCAGTTCTAAACAACAGTTGATATGGATATTGCATTGGTTGGATTGCCTTAATGTCCTCATGAAATCTTGGAAAACTTGATGGCTAACTTAAATACAATTTACATGTCAATTTTTTTTGAATTTGACAATACTATGGTTTCTTTGTTGTGGTCCAGGAAGAGGAGGAACAATTATTTGCTGGGGCGAAAGAAGAAAGCCATGTTACAGAGGTAATGAGAAGGGTTATGCAAGAGGAGGATGATAGAATGTTCTTACAAAAGGGCTCACTGCGTGCCAAATTAGCTGGAATCAGTTACATTTCTTCTTATCTTTCTCCCGATTAGTTGGAAAACATGGTGGTTATTGCATACACATCTCTTAATGATTGTAGCCTCATTCATTGAAACACTCTTAAATGCATATGTTTTTAAATTGTTGTGCTTTATGATATCCCATCATGCCTAAAATTAAAAGATGTTTTATCATATTCCAAATAATCTTCATTATCTATGGCAGTGGCAAAGTGTGGTATAAAAAATGTAAGTAGTGACACCGAGCTCTGCTTATTACTGGTAAGAAATTCCTTTTGAATTTTTTTTGTGGTGTTGACTTATTATATTCTATTTTATGTTTGATTGATACATCAGTTTTGCAGTGCATTGAAGAATGTTTACGAATTATGGTGGGCCACTTGATCAGACTATCTAAACAGGTGATTTCCTTGGATCAATCCTTAGTTGGGAAACTTGCAACTAAACCCCTATTCTTCCTAATTGTGATTGGGTTTTCATAGTGAGTTGGTCTTGAGAAGGTTAGCCACAAAGTTACCATTACAGTTGATGTACGATGTCAAATTCAACTAATGAATAAAAAAGCAAAGGAGGATTGGGAGAAGAAACAAGCAGATGAGGAAGAAAAAACTCCGAAAGTTGAATGAGGCAAGTGCCATCATGTTCTAATGTAGCACAGAGAACTGTTCATTTTTATTTCAGATATTTCCTTCTATCTATTGAAGGATTAGGCTATTAGAATACCTTAACATGCATAGGATGCCTAGAAATTCTTGCCATTGTTTTCTCACTAATTTGTTGAATTGTGGGATGTATCAATAGGTTTGTTTGCATGTATGTAGATTTATTTATTAGGTTTTGATGTTCATTGGTTGCAGAAGAGGGAGCAAAATGGATATGTGTTTTCCCTACTCACCAAGTACATTTGGATGTAGAATGCGAGGGAAAATAAAGGTTCTGCACCTGAAGCTTTGCCAACACATATGGCTGGTCGAATTGATGGTATGTACATGTTGAAGATTTTCTTGACACTATAAAAACCAGATTACAATGACAAAGCATATTGTGTTCTTTGAAGATTACTGTATGATACTACTACTGTCATGTACCCACCTGCTGGACAATATAAGGCAGGAAACATGATGCCACAATCAGGGCTTTTACATGATCTCAGCCCATTACTAGATTCACAAAAATGATAATAGGGTGTGCAGATGTAAAACAATCAATTATGCACGGCGGAAACAACATCCACACAATCTTCATACGCATTCAACATGTCAATTTCGGACATTAATAAAAACATTTCAGAAATAAATACATAGACAGGAACACTTATCTTCATTTCAATTGTCCCAAGCAACTAGCTATGTCGCTGCAACGTTCCGCCCAACCATAGGCTCTTCGACAGCTTATACTGAGTCCGTCCGAAGGCCACCCCCGAGCCGGGCATGATTCTCACAAGGACAAAGGGGACATTCATGCTCGCACACAGTCTATTAACCATTTTATTGTAGCCAAGCCAGTCTAACTGGGTTTATCAGGCTACACTTGCACAATGGATGCTCATTCCCAATCTCAAGCCAGAACAAGGGATTACCCATCACCCATACCCATCATACTCTTCTTTCTCACAGCAAAAACGATTATTGACAGGGTTACACATTTACAACAGAGGTGTTCACAAAACGGGGTCTACATTGGCTCTCCCAACTCATGGATTCACCCAAGCGAACTGTGGAATTTCGATTTCAACCCCAGGGAGCAAAACGATTTCTCTCCACTGGTTAGGATCCCTTCCAATGGCCTAAACGACCTCCAGGAAGATCCAAAACGTTCCGCTCTCTTCCCCCACTGGTAACCAGCACAAAAACGCCCCTTCCCAGCTAGAAGATGAAGGGAAACACAGAAAAACGAGGGAGGAAAATGCCCAGGCAGCTAGAGCTGCGTGAGAGAGCAAGGCCATGCTGAATAATGGCTTAGGCAGCCATTTCGTGGCTCTATTCTTGCCCAAAAAGACCAACACGTTTTTCCATGAAGGGTGGCTTGCCCATACCCGATTTTGGACAGCCATACCTTCCCATTCCCAAGGCAATAACTTCCCCAACCAACTCTTGGGAGAAATCAATGGTTGGGTACAAAAGTCAACATGGGTAGTTGAGGGTTTGATGGGTTCCCTCATTGACACTTGGCTTGACTCTATTGGCTCAAGGGTTTGAATGTTTTTCCCTCCCAATTCCTTGTGAAATCATGCCCCCATCTCTTTGTTGCATTGCATAGCTAGTTGTGGGTATTTTTATTAAAATGCATATTACATGATATTTGAATTTCCAATGTGCATTGCTAGCACGCAACCCATATGCATCACTAAATCGATGGCGGGGCCTTGGCCTTGAGCTCCTCACCATGATTTCATAACACTATTACATCATTTATAGTGTTAATGCCATGGGGCCAAACTGGGGACATTACAACTACAAAGTGCAAATAATTTAAAAGCCAATATTTAACAACTTATGTCACGTATGTTAGGTGCAGGGTTGTCTTTTCAAAAACATGATCAAATTGTAGATGTTGCAAACTCTGCCATTGTTTCTATTTCTATTGAAGATGTTAAAAGCATTGTTGTTAGTCATGACTCATAACTTAACATCAATGCTTCTATATTCATATTCGTATGGGCTATTCATAAACAAGGAAACTTCAGAGATAATTGAGGTTCCCATTAACATCTTTCAGATAAGCATGAAAGATGAAACCAATTGTGTGAATGACTTCTAGTCATTGTCTCAGGACTTGACACCATCATCAAGCACTAGGAATTCTAGCCCAGCTATGTTCGTGAGAAATAAAATGTCCAATCCTAAAATTAATAATCAGACTTCGTCTGAACAATACGTATTAGATTCCAGTAAGCCATCAATTACAGAACATGTTTAGGAAAGTGAAAACTCAACATCTAAAAATGCTATAGGAATACTAACACAAGTAGATGCTGCAAACTTTGGCTTTGTTTCTATTTCTATTGAAGATGTTAAAAGCATTGATGTTAGTCATGACTCATAACTTAACATCAATGCTTCTATATTCATCTTCGTATGGGCTATTCATAAACAAGGAAACTTCAGATATAATTGAGGTCCCCATTAACATCTTTCAGAAAAGCATGAAAGATGAAACCAATTATGTGAATGACTTCCAGTCACTATCTCGGGACTTGACACCATCATCAAGCGATGGGAATTCTAACCTAGCTATGATCATGAGAAATAAAATTTCCAATCCAAAAATGAATCATCAGACTTCGCCTAAACAATACGTATTAGATTCTAGTAAGCCATCAATTACAGAACATGTTTAGGAAAGTGAAAACTCAACATCTAAAAATGCTATAGGAATACTAACACAAGCAACATGTTTAGGTAAGGACTCACTACCTGTAAAGGTTCTAGAAAATTCAGGAACTTCTTCTTTGGAGCTTGGGCCACAGATGAATGGATTAGAACTAATATCATCAGAAACAATGGTTGTTGCATTCCATAATGAAGATGCCAAACCCTCTAAAAACCTCTCAAATTTTTTTAGCTGCATTCCTGCAAGTCCAGCTTCTGAGTGGAGTACAATGCTAATTTGAACCCTGCCAAGGGCATCCTAGATTTGGATGTTGCGACTAATTCTGGATTAGCAGGTGTTGCAATTAACAATGGTCATGTTACTGATATGTCATATATCAGTACATGCTCCATTGAAGGCGTTGGATTCCCTGCATCAAATACAGTCTCATCTAGCTTGAGATTCAGAATGAAGCTAGAACCCCAAAACATTCGGTTTGTTGATGAAGAGAAGAGTGGGGTAGTTATGGATGAATCTTATGGTTGTTTTGCTAAACAACATATTAATGGTATCGATCTTAGTTTTGAGCATCCAAGAGATTTCTTCAGTTTATTCTCTCCCCTTAGAAGGAGGTGGTCATGGACAAGCTCTCTTGTTGTTTTTCTAGTAGCCTTTCTTTTTGGCACATCATTTTTTATCTTCTTTTTCTTGTTGTCGTGGGACTTTTCGATATTTACTAGAATTTTCCTATTGGTTGTATTTTAGCAAAGATTCCTCTCATTACAATATATGCAGTTTATCTATAGATGACCCATTGACATTCATCCTAGATGCTGGCTAAAACCAGTTCTCATATTCTCTCGGGGTAAAAATTTTAAGTTAGAGGCTATTATATATTTAGTTAATTTTCTTACAATGAAAAATTGTAAGGTAGAGGCTATTATGTATTTAATTATCTTTCGATGATTCTTTGTTAAAACTTGGAACTATAAAAGTGGCTATAATTTTCAGTCAAAAAAAAATCTATAGTTTATTTTGACTTTTAATATGGCAAGGCTTACTCTTTTGTTTGGAAATCCTTTCATGTAGATTGTAAATAAAGTGGAATCTGGATACTCAATGTGAAGCCCATGCATTTGTAGAAAAGGTGAATGTTGTATGCTCCTCTTTTGTTGATTATTGTTGCTTATGAATTGTAAGTTCTCTATGCTTATAATTGTTTTAGTGAGTTTGTTTGCACATGTTTTTCTGGGTGGAATAGATGAAATCAATACGGAATAGATGAAATCAGCAGAGCTACTTACATTTACTTGGATGTTACATTGAAATACTATTTGTAAACCGTTATCACAAAAACTTACACCCTTCAAGATAAAGTCCAAAAGCTCTAGGTATGGGTTAAGTACTTGCATCTGTTTTTATTCATTGTATAGGTTTTGGTTAAAAATGAATATATTTGGAGAATATAATAATTCATTTTTTTTTTGTTTTTTCTTTTCCTTTCCTCCAAACATATCTATTTTTATTAGATCAGTTTAATTTGCACTCAAAAATTGTTTGACACACATGATATACATTGTGGTTAAGAGGGCCAAGCTAATCTACATTTGAATATGACATAGGTTGTCGTTGCAGTTTAACAAATGCAAATGCCCAAGATCAGGAAAAGACAATGGGAGCAAATGCATATGCCCAAGATCAAGAAAAAACAATTGTGATTCTTGATTTGGTACCACTCAGAGAAAAAAATGACAATACAACTGCATTCTTGATTTTTGAGAGATTTTGTCAAAAGAAGGTTATCATTAACATGACCATTTTTGGTGACTATTGGGTAATCTTTGTTGCTTACCTAGGTATGTGACCCTTTTCCAAAATTTGGCAAGATGGTGTTAACTATTGGAAATTTTATTCTCATATTTATCCATAAGGAATTCTATTTAAGGGTGCTAGCTCAATGGTAGAGCACCTGCCTTATAGGAAGGAGGTTGGTGGTTCGATTCCTCTGTGCCTTATTTATATTCCGAAACCACTAAAAAGAGATAAATGACTAAAAAAATGACCAAAATTTGCATATAAATGACCACCAGTACAACATGAGAGATAAGTGACCAAACAAATGACCAAAATATACATATAAATGACCACTTTTGAGTTGGCGATCGATGGTAGCAAATTAGCGGTCATTTATCACGTGACAAAAAATGTGGTCATAAATTTGGTCATTAATTGTGACAATTAATTACCAAATATTCAACCAAATATATGACCACAATATAAACTATAAATGACCAAGATAAATATGACCATATTTTTTGTCGTGTGATATATGACTGCTAATTTGCTACCAATGGTCACCAACTCCAAAGTGGTCATTTAAATGTGGATTTTGGTCATTTTTTTGGTCACTTATCTCTCATTTTGTACTAGTGGCACTCAACCACCTGTCGACTACTGATCCATAGGAAAACCAAGGTCAAAGTAGTTTTCAAGTTAATACTAATAATGATGGAAGGCGGATACAAGTTGTGTATAAAAATAGCCAAAAAAACATGTTGATATTCGCAACATTAGTTTAGACCTTTGGTTATTTTGGTAGATAGCCAGCTGATTTTGAGTTTTAACAGTATTTGTAGAGGCTGCATGCATGACCAACTCTTTTTTGTATAAAATACGCTTTATGTACACATTCTTAGGATAATTGAAGGAGGCTTTTTATTCAAAATAAAAATGATAAAATCATTTTTGGAATTATTTTCCAAATCATCATTATTCTATTGTGGCAGTTGCACCGGGTTCTTTAAGAGCTTTAGAAAAGGTGAGGATGTCTTTCTTGTGGAATTAAACTTCTTAGAGATATAGGTCATCACTGTTGGTATGGAATAAAGTCTTTCAAGAAATGAGAGGAACTACAAAGTACATTTTTTGAACATTATAAGTAAGGTTTTGGGGGATGAGTTGTTATGGAGCTTATGTAAAGGAAAATTGATACTGTGGAATTCTATTTCAATTTCAAAACACTATGCAAATCAATCTTAGAATGCCATTCTCAAATATGGTAAATTATTTGAAGGAGGCTCTGATGGTTGAATGTTACTAGGTGAAATAATTTGATCTCTATTTTTTTTATCTTAGAGGGATAACAATCACTAAAACTAAAAGCCAAGCATTGATCCAATAATTGGTTAGACTCTAGGAATTATCATCCTCCTTTATTCAGGTTCGAATCATTAAAAAAAATTAATAGATGTGTACAGCTGAAGTTAGAGCCAATGTTGTTGATCTTGTTACTATGTTAGGGAGAATGAACACTTCTATATTTGGCCTTCCCATTGAACATGGCTTACTCTAGATAAAAGTATGGCTTTGCTTAATTTATATCAAGAAGATTTTATTGACTGGGTTTCCAGGTAATTGATTTGGAGATTTGGTTGCCTGCTTTTGATGGTCAATTTTTCCAAGGAAAAGGTTCAGGATTTAGCCTATAATGACTAAGATATACATCCCATAAGAATAATTTAGAATCACATTTAGAATATTCAATTGGGAAATTTGGCTAAACATTTATGCTTTCACTTGTTGATGGCTTTAAATATAATTCTTACCTAGATTAACTCAGCAAAAACATCCTTTCAGGACACAAGTAGGTGCTATATTTTTCCTATTTTGTGATTTTGTATTACAGTTTTGCGAATATGCTTACAAAATGGTAACAACCTCTACTTAGCTATTAAACATTTCAAAAGGCTAAATAAAATGTTTGTCAATTGAAATGTTGTGAGAAATGTATTTTAAAGTTATAGTTGTTATTCTTTCAAGTTATATCTCTTGGGAGGTATGGATTTATCAAAATGCAACCATTCAAATTTTATCAGATTCTCTTGCACATGTTTGGACAAGGATTGAGACTTAATCAAAGGAAACTGTTGAGACACACTTGGAACAAAAAATTGATGAATATTTTCTTCAAGATATAGAATTATAGATGGTATAATTTCAAACCTTTAAAGGATAGATCATTCTCTTTTGAAACATGAGATTTCAGAGTTTTGAATACAAATGACCTCATAAGTTTGTTGAATTCTAGGAATACAAATGACCTCATGATATTTCTGGGTTTATTAATACAAATGACCTCATCCACCCTTGCAAGTCTAATTTGGTTTCCTCTGCCTTTGAAGTAGTTTGCTGATCCAAAAATCCTTGTTACATGAAATGATGCAACTATATCGATCAATAAGAACATTGCTTATGAGTAATTAATGCTATACCATCCAATTTAAGGTACTTAAATATCAGACAAAATATATCCAACATATATAGAATTAATTGTTTTGTTGCAAGGATCATAAAGTTTTCCATGCAAGTTTAGGAAGAAGTATCAGTTCATGTCAACATAGTGATTTTCCCAATAAATCAATGTTCATGTTGGTCGATGAGTGGATAAGAATAAAAACTAACCATATTTCAATTCCAAAGAATTTATAAACAACTAAGATTACCCCAGACAAGGAAGGACAAGATATAGACTGTCAATAACGTCACAACTACCTAAAATTCACACTTTATGTTTTTTTTAACAATTCCCATTAACAAATATCAGCAAAAATAGTTTAACTTGGCTAATGACCATTTACTTAATATAAGGTAATTTACAATTAATCATCATACAATCCTAATTCAAGTGTAAAATCATATAGACTTGTGATATGTTTCTATGTTTGGTATACTTTACGCTAGGGTTTCTAGAAGGAAAATTGGTCCATACTTCCATGGAGGTTTTACCAGCAAGCAATCTCTGGTATATTGTATGGTATAATTTTTTCTCATAAATTATTTCAAACTCTTCTCACCTACCATGCTGACAATTTGCAATTTTTATTTCCTTTTGCAGACCTTTGGTGTGTGTGTGTGTCTATTACTACACAAGATGACCAAGTGACATTTTAAATGAATGAATTTCAGACGTCTTATCAGGGTTATGGATTGAATCAGTCCAATTTAAAATATTCCTCAAATGATTTATACTATATTAGGGTTTAAGATTATTCCCTTTCCATGCATGATGGTCGTGGATAACATTTGAATTTGAAAGATGCCTTGAAAGGTTTGGATATTAACAAATTGAGATCAAGCTTCTAGAAGATTTGACAGTTCTTGTATTATAATCAAATGCAATGATACAACCTTTTCACTGTATAGCACCAAAAATAAATATATAAAAATTTCCCTTTCAATCTATTGTATTCTCTCTGATTTTTCTAAGCTGACATAGGGTATTAAATTATGATTGATTATACAAAGCACAAATTTCACAATCTTAATAACCATATCATTGGCGGAGATAATATGGAATTTCCACGGCCATAGCTTTAAGATGAATGCACAACACTAGCAAAATTTAAATCAAATCAAATGACAAAAGCCTCTCTTGACACTAGCCACTAAGCCAGGCAATGCTCTTGCAAATGCTCAGTGCAATTAGGTTAAAAGAGTTCAATGCAATCATTGATTTCCATCATGTGTTCTTAAGGATTCCCTTTTCAATTACAATAGAAAGTATACCTGGCTACAATTTAAACAATCATTAGCAACATTTTCATTATATTGCTTCAATAGATTCCTTTCAACATATATAGATTAATTACTTGCCACATCAACTGATATCAATATGCACCTGATGTGTTACAAAATTTACTCTTCCTCATTACCATCATGGATAGCCACTTACCCACCTATTCCTGAAGGAAAACAGGTATATCTTCATGAGACTCACTGAATAGGGAAGGTGAAGATGACTCTTCATACAACATATATGATCTACTCAAAGCAAATCTTATTTCTCATCCCTATTTCTTTACTCTCTAGTAACTCAACCAGCCAAACCCCCTAATTATAACATTTAACTAAAATCTTTTAAGTTTTAAATTTTAATAGATCATTGATTTCCAACACGTGTCCTCAACATATCCCTTTTCAATTATAACACATACTTACCATAGTTTGTAGTATATCCGGCTACAACTTAAACAAACATTAGCAACTTTTCCAGATCCCGATTTATGAGCGCTTTGAGCCTCCATGGACACAGCTTTTGCTAATTCAGGATCACTGACAACTACTTTGCTTGGATTTTCTTTTTTTATCCTTCAAAAGATGACGTTCTCTATATATTAAACAAGAAAATCCTTGACATCCATTAGAGAGATTTTGAGGTCAAAAAAGGGCCTCCTAAGAGATGTACTACAAAAATATGAGATATATTAAAATATTATGAATTTGGGGTTTTATGGGGTAGGTATATATGACAAGTCACCTCCCACACTATTTTCTATGCACAATATAAATAACCATGGTTGAGTTACTTTTCAAAATTCACTAGAAATAAAATTAATAAAATAAGACTACATTGATGTGACTAAGATTCATTGTAAATTCCCAAAAATGTATTGTCCTTTAACATTTATTTGTTTTGAACTTGCAAATGAAATTAAATAATAAAAAACATTTTTAAGAGCTTTTTTTTAATTTTATGTTGACTTTTTATATTTAGTACTTTTCTCATGAATTTAATAATGTAATTTAATTGAGAATTTATTAACATGTAAAATGTCAATAATATTATTATAATCCACATTGCATTATTATTATTATTATTATTATTTATTAAATCTATTATTATTCTTTATTAGTTTGACATTATGTTATTAAATAGAATGGAGTGAATATATAATATAAAATTAAAAACATAAAAATGATAATATATTATTTTATAAAAAAATGTGAAAGGACTTTCTTTATGAATTAAGAGTACTTCACTTGAAAATGACAATAATATTATTTTATGTGAAAGTGTGAAAAGACATTCATTATGAGTACTTTACTTGAAAATGACAATAATATTATTTTATGAAAAGACTATCATTATGAGTACTTTACTTTATGACTTAAAAGTACTTACACCACTACCTTGGTTAACTATGTGTTTTCATCCACCATAGAAAATTTGACAAATAAGCATTCTTAACTCATGCAATGCCACCTCACCAAGGGGGATGATGTCATCTACTGGAATGTGATTGGTTGTATTTTATAGTACATTTTCTTTGTTTTGAGGCCCTTTTTTGACCTCAAAATTTCCCTAATGCAAATTCAATTAGCAAAGTAGTGAAGTGCACTACCAGTCAGACAAGCCATATCTTCAATTTGATACTTTATTGTATAACATATATTTCAAAAGAATTATCTCCTACAAGGAAACGCATTAAACCAACCAAAGCAGTAACAAATGTCTTGAAACTCCTCGGCTTCGGATGAAACTTTGAAGCTAAGCAACTATGATTCTCTAGCAATGACCACCGCAGGCCACAAGTAAAACAAACAAAATAAAATGGTGGCATAACATTATAGCCTACTTATTTTACTAAAGAAAATCAAACATACAACATAAATAAAAACTGAAGACAATACATTAAATGCAGACAAAGAAATATTGAGCACAAGGAAATCATAACATATTGAACATATTCCTCTATATAAAGTCATGCATAACCATTATCACAACAAACTATTTTCTCCAGATAGCCATTACTACAACATTCCTTGAAGATGGTTGGATCAGATCACAAGGGTGCAATGCCAGGAAAATTTGTTTCGCACTTAGGCCAAGTGTGTCAAGGTTAGGAAAGAACACCACATACATTCTTACAAACTCCTTTTAACCATCCTGTCAATCCCACTAAAAAAAAAGCTATTTGAATCATGCCCTTCATACTCCATGGTAATCATCAATCAAGAAGGGAAAAACATGATGATAATCTTCTGACAGTAACCATCTACACTGGTTGCAGGTAAAGTTGATTCATGAACATCATAGAGGGAATGATTAGATGTTTCTCTAGTTATTGGTTGCTCATCTGAACATCCTTGAAGTTTAGCGTGCTTTTGAGGAGTCATTTTCTCCACCCCTTCTCGAGTATAAATGAAAATCTTGCGCACAATGCTACAGAACTCCTTGTTTTAATACAAAAACACTTTGATTAGACAAAATCAGAAATCAGTCATCATACCAAATAATAATTTAACATTATCAAATACTCAAAAATCAAACAAAAGAAAAACAGATTTTATTGTGAACACTCACTACCAAGGATCATCACCAACATGCATCATGTCTTCTTCATTATCCTTGTACACAACCTGCCAACCTTTGCTAGGATCCCCTAGTTCTCCTTCAATGTTGAACATGCATTCAAGCTCACAAATTAATTCTTCGTAACCTTCAGAATTAGTAAGGTCAACATCTCTTCCTAGAGAAATTCCCTGCTTATGAACCTGCATGAATATACAATTGGTGTCAAGCAATCAGATATATCTCAGGCCAAATGGAATTTCCACGGATCCAACTTGTTAATACTAGCAATCTATATGTCCAAGCATAGAAATACCTTGGTATTGGAACATATTCCTCTATATAAAGTCATGCATAACCATTATCACAACAAACTATTTGTATTAGATATCCAGTACTACAACATTCCTTGAAGATGGCCGGACCAAATCACAAGGGTGCAATGCTAGGAAAATTTGTTTTGCACTTAGGCCAAGTGTGTCAAGATCGGGAAAGCACACCACATACATTCTTACAAACTCCTTTTAACCATACTACCACTCCCACTGACAAAAATCTATTTGAATTATACTCCACGATAATCATCCCCTTCATACTCCACGGTAATCATCAATCAAGAAGGGAAAAACTTGATGATAATCTTCTAACAGTATCAAACATCTACATTGGCTGCAGGTAAATTTGATTCCTGAATATCATAGAGGGAATGCTTAGATGTTTCTTTGGTTATTGGTTTCTCATCTGAACATCCTTGAAGTTTAGCGTGCTTTTGAGGAGTCATTTTCTCCACCACTTCTCGACCAGTTCACCCATATCAAGCTAACAATTGGCTCAATTTCATAACAACTTGTTGCACAGAAGATGATATTGATTATTATACAATCTGCTATTGTGATTTAAGATTTATGTGTCTGTAGATCTAGCACTTAAAGTTTCACTATTTTTATAGGAGCTTAACTTGTCTTAGTTTCCTAGCTGATAGGGTTTTGAGTGCAGATCTAACTAAATGAAAATTTAACATAAATTACCATAGCAGAAATATTAGAATAAATATCAAAATATGGATTGTGTATCCAAAGGAAAATGTGGATCAAATAAGACATTCTTCAAGGGAAAAAAAAAATAATTGTAATAAAACATATTTCAAAAACCCCTAACTCAACTTTATCACATCAAAAAAAATATCACACATCACAAGAATAGCTCTCATTCAGGAAAATGAGTCTGCCAAGAGAAGGTGGGGAGAGAACTATTATAACATAAGAAAAATTCCCACTTGTAACTAAGGAAATAGTAAACTATGCCCTCAAAGTGCTAGAACACAGTTATAACAGAAACAAAAGAATAAATATTATGATCCTAAAGAAATAAAATGTTAAAAGAAATTGATAAAAATGTTATTTTCAGAGCTGGGGAAACATGAATTATCTAATCTGGGGTTAAAAAGGGAATTCTTAGTCATCAAACAACCTTCATCTTGGGTTCTAAGCTTAATTCCAGCATACAAAATGCCCTCATACTCAAATCTGGGCACTGTGTAAGCAGTTCTGAGCACAAACAGTGGTCAAAAGTCATATGGAAACCACTAAAAAGTGATGAGTGGCAGTTTAAGACCCCTAAACTTCCATTCTGAGTGCACCTGTAGTTTGACATATACCTACCTTCATGTGGCATTCAAGATGAATTTTGGGCAGTTATTGGATTACAATACTATTCCAGAGGTTTCCAATGTAAGCCCAGGTTCTTCGCAGTTTCAATGAACCAAAAAACCCGTTTTCATCGGCCCTTTTGGCAATAATATGTGAACAGACTGAGGTCTCACCCGAGGCGAAGATGAGGGGGTGGCTATGGAATCCAGTTTCCAAAACATGGTGATGCGAGTTTCGAATACTGATGAGCAATGCGCTACGGAGCTCTCGCTGTGAACTGAAGGCTGTGCAAAGTCTCCTGCTTCACGGCAGAGACTTCTACAAGTCCAGACACTTGCACAACCAATGCATCCAAGGACTACGCAGTTCGGATAGGTTTCAACGAAGAGACAGTGCAACTGACAAATATGCTTCCTCTTAGGACATAACCAACATTGACGACTTTACTTAGTGCTCTATTCATTCATCTACTTCCTTAGATTATTTAGTCTTACATCTTATGCAACAAGATGAAATACACTGCTCTGCGCACTTCCAATGATGTGCTTCAAGGGAGTCGCACGGTGCAATCTCTCCTACCCAGTGCAATATCTCCTACCCAGGCGTTTATCTAAATGACTTATGCATTTGTTAACTCAAAAATACTTTGCATTCAACATTCATCCATACATGTGATACTTAACATATTATTCCCATCTAATTCTTCTGGCGAATACATATAAAAGTATGAACACATCAAATGATAAATGAGATTTCAAGCATTCATTGTAAGCAAACAGACAAGTGCGAACACATAAAGAGTCACACTGCACAAGATTTAATGTGGTTCACCCCAAGGATGGGAGCTACGTCCACAGGAACTGTTGTTATATTATTCTTTGGGAAGGGTACAACAGTTCCAGTCTATGCACTCAGTTGCAGACTCTCTTCTCTCTCAATAGGACTCTGCGCACACAACTTGTAGAGGCTTTACAAAAATGTCTCTCAACAGAGATCTATTCAGTCTTTACACTTAGAAGATTCTCAATACTAAGCATCAACAACAACAATGAGATATTAACCCTTTCCCTTACAAAATATGCCCCTTTTATAGATCATGCCCAAAGGTCATGTCTTTACAATAGCTGGGTGAAACCCTAAGGGTTTCCAAAACTGTCGCGGTTTTCAGCTAACTGGACTTGCTGGTTTTGGTAGTGAATCTTCCATCGTGGTCGTCCTCTGCGCATGGTCATGTCACTATCATCCCCCCCGTCGTGTGCATGCCAACATGTCACTTTCACCGAGTGATTCCTTCTCTAATAGCTTCATTCAACCGGTTCATGTAGTGGTTCCTTGCTTGTGCAACCGGTCGCTTTCATCTGCTTTACTCCTTACCCGCCGCTTGGTAATCCTGGAGCATCTTTAACAAAAATAGACCATCTATAGTCTAACTGGAATATCTGCGATTTTTTGTCCAACATTCTGCCTTGTTGGATCTTCGTAGATCGGACTCATCGTAGCGCTAACTCCTCTGTAGCAGTGTACTTCGTAGCTCTTCCGACGCTGTGTTGAGCTCAATTTTGCAGCACTTCCGACGTTGTGTTGCGCTCAACTTTGCAACTCTCCCAAAACTAACTTGTTCAAAAATGCCCCATTGTGGCCAGGACCAACAGGAGTCTTGAAGACCAGAAGTTACTGACAAACCTATCAGTGTTCCTCCTGCCTTGGGCTGTCCAATCATAAAAATAGGCTTCTAGAGAATATGGCAGGCGCGTTCTTCAGACCAAAAGGCATTACTGTATACTGGAACAACCCCCATTCAATGAAAAATGTGGTCTTGTGTCTATTTGGGGGATCAATTCTTATCTGATGGTATCCCGAAAATCCATTAGTGAAAGAGTAGGCCTCATTTCCTCCAACATTATCAAGCACCTCATCAGTAAAGGGAGTAGGAAATGGGTCATGCATCGAAGCATCATTCAATTTTCTGAGATCCATGCAGATCCTGATCTCACCTTTAGTTTTCTTGTCTTGGATAACCATCAGGATTATCCACTCTGACTCTTCAACCAGCCCGATGATCCCCGTGTCGAGCATCTTATGGAGTTCTTCCTTGACTCATTCTTTGTATCACGGATTTAGTCTATAGGGCCTTTGCTTAACTGGATTCCCACCTAGCTTAAGAGGTATCTTCATAACCCCTAAGTCACCCAGAATACCCTTCATTTATGTAAACTTCGTCAGGAATAGATCCTGATATTCATGTCATAGGTATGCGATATCTGCGACCGTCTAATCATCCCAATAGTCCCCAATAGATGCGAACTTCAGCTCTTTGCTGGTGCTAATGTTCACTTTCCTCATTTTCACAAGTCCGCTCATGTCTGGAATTTCCAGCGGAGGTCCCTCGAGGTCGCGAACTCCCTCTGACTCGGGTATGTTTATGTTGCACGGGTCCTCGTCATCACTTTCTTCTTTATCTTCAGACTCTTCATCTATATTATAACATTCCATGTCATGCTCTATCTTTCCAGTGCAATCTGTCTGTAAGTTTGAAGGTACTTTCGTATCTCCAAATAATTCCTCTAATGTCATGTTTCTATGTCGACATTCTGGTCTAAATATTCTTTCCTTAATAATCTGCAAATCATCATTTATGCTAGGTTTCTCGTCTTCAAAACTAAAGGATTTTTGGAATTTCGTAGTTAGGGTCGTCCAATCCGTAGTTCCCCTGCGCAACTCTGTATCCAAGTACCATTTCTTTGTAGTGGGCTCTTCCAATGTATGTACAAACAAGTGAACCCATTCTGTCTGTGGTCTCTCCCCCCATGATTGTGAACAAATTTCAATATGATCCCTTGGATCCGTCTGTCCATTGTATTTTTCAAAGGATAGTGTAACCTTCTTAGCGAACCTGATCTACATCTTGATTCTGCACTGATCCCATGTTGTCAATGTTTCCTTATGCACAACCCACCATCTGGCAGGTGTCTCGCGTAGTGCCATGTCTAATGTTGGTAAGTGATGCTCAACTGCAACTGAGGTAGTATATTCTTTTATAAATGAATAAACATTAGATAACCCATCATAGGTAGGAATTGGACTTACCTTTTTTCCAATCCAGCATAGTGAATTTCTCATCTGCGCACATCTTCTAGGGGATACTTCATGCATGCAGTTCTGCTAATTCTCCAATCTTGCGTCCAAGTCTGAGATGCAAGAGCTATCGCAGTGCCATCTGAGTGTTCCATCAGCAGTAGGATTAATGTAATCAGCATCACTCATAGTCATTTTGTGAATGCAGTCCAAGTCTTGAGCTCAGGATTCTTCCTGAATTGGCTCAATGTATCTTTCACCATATGGTCCAATGGTGTGATGAACCTTATGTCCTCGCCTTCAAATATCATCTTCTTCGTCTTTAGGTTAATGATAGCGAGGTTATCCATATCCCAGTCAATTCCCAACAGTGAAGGATAAAGCTCGATAACCTCGAAGTCTGCATAGCTTTGCACTCCATTAATGTCAATAATAACGTTGGCCAGTCTCCCAAGAGGTATCACTGTCAACTGGTTGGCTAATTTCAACTATATGGATGACCACAGCAACTTTGGTCTCCCCATCTGCTTCCATGTCTTCTTTGTCAAGACATTTACTTCTGATCCGAGATCAAGGATGATATCATCCACCTCATAGTCTCCTATCTGTGCACTAAGCCGCATTTCTTGGCCTGGTCTGTTGTATGTATTGATCTAATGGACTGCGCCCTGTGCAGTCTCTGTCTTTCTACATGGCTCATACTAGGTCAATAACTTTTCTAATTCCATCACAACATCTAAACTCTTCAGCAGTTTCATGCAGCTCCTTAAAGAACTGTGCAACAAAGGTGCCTGTCTCAGCTGCGTCGTGCATTTTGTCATATGTGGCTGGCATATCTTATGTCTGTAATACTTCACTGCGTAACAAGATTATTGGTGAAGTAGGTGGCAGTTCTTTGAAAATATCTCGTGCTTCTTCAAATACTTCTTTATTTTTCTCTAGATTGAAGGCAGGTGCCTTCCCAGTAGCTTTTCTGATCCAAATTGTTTCGGCAGGCATATGCTTAGTATCGAATCCCCCGGAAGGAGAATCTTCTGCTCCTCTATCGCTTCCTATTGCAGCTCCACTTCACGTCACTACATTGATACTTGGATCAGCAGCTCTTCTTTGTGCTTTGATCAACTGAATGTTTGGGTTCGGCGCATCTTGCTTATGTTTCTGCATCTTTGCTGCTAAGACTAGACATGCCTCAATTACATGACCAAAGGATTTACAATAGCTACAAGTAGTGCATTCATTGGTACAGTATCTAGACACATGTCCAGGCTGACCACAATTGTAACATATTATTTGACCTCGGCCTCTTCCTTGTGTTGGGCTGGCATTCCTTCCTCTCCCACGGTATCCTCCACCATGGCCTCTATCTGTTCCTTGATCATACTGCGCATTTTCTTGTTTCGACTAATTTTCTACCTAGACTCTGTAAACTCCACTACCTCGCAGATGCTCCATGTCTCGCTTTCTTTCATTCATGAGCTCATATGTGCAGCAATTGGATTCATCATGTCCAACTGACTTACAGATGTTACAATACAAGTTCTTAGGGGTTCTGACATACTTCTATATCAAATAACAGTCTTCAGGCCGGTGTCCTCTAGTTCTACAGATTTCGCACCACGGCGCCTGGTTCTCATTTAGTGGATTTGGTGCTCCACTGTTAAGGTAGTCCTGAAATAAAGGATAGTGTTCTCTGGTGTGGCCTTCTCCTTTGCATCCTATACACCAGACTTCTTGTCTTTCTTGTTTTCCCTTCTTCATATCCTGTAGTTGTAATGTTAGGGTAGCTAACTGGTTCTAAATCTGAGACATCCCAGTGCTAGTCTCTCCAATCGGTGAAGCCTCTAACTTCATCATGATTTCTAAGGCCTTTACCTACGATGCAACCTTTTGTTGCATCAATGGTAGTCTGATATGAGGAAACAATGTAGCTATGAACCATTCTTGCTGTTGTTGTGGAGCTATGACAAAGCTCATTTGGTCCAACAGTGTCTTGAATTTTTGGTCAAATTCCCAGACTGTCTCGTTATGTTTTTGCTTAATCTCTTTTAACTCTGTAATAGACTACGATTCTGATTTTGGCTTCTTAAATTCTACTAAGAGTGCAGCCTTGATTTCTACTAGGTTTCTATTATGTCCCTGTGAATATTTCATGAACCAGTGCAAGGCTCTATCTCTGAAAGTAATGATGATCTTTGCTTGCTTCACAGCATCATCCTGAACTTGCTTAACACTCCACACAACTTCACATAGAAACCAATGCTGATCAGGGTCTTCTAGACCCATTCCCTTGAATATCATCAGTAATCCTCCTTCTAGGTGGCGCGGTACTCTGAGTAGTGCTAGGGATAATATTATGAGGAATGATCTGAGGTTGGGCGTTCTGATGCAGAACAGTTTGGCCACCCGCTCCTACGGTGTTACTAGTACTGACGTTCTGCGGAATAGGAATACTAGCAATGGGAGGGTTCTAAACTGACGGATTATGAGATAGGGGGGTGTGGTACTTGCAACCAGCAAATTCTGCGGTGTAATAGGATGATAAGTAGCTGACGAAGGTGTGGTCTTATTATTAAGCTCACATGGTATCTTAGTATCTATGCAGAGTCCACGTGGTCTACGATTTTTCTCGATGGTATACTTGTATCTCTTTCCACTTCTCAAATTATGGGTTTCTTCGTCGGAATCACGATATTCAAAAATTTCACTACATTCTCAACACGCCTTTCTCGGCTAAAATCATTTTAATGTATAAATTGAGATTGTTCAGCTACTTACCTCTGAACCCTTTGAAAAACTATGCTTCGGCTACACTGTAGGATTTCAACATGTCTACAGCCAACTCTATCACGAATCCTTCCAATATGTTGTCAACCCAGAATTCGATTGCTTGCTACTGTGGACTATCTATCGCTTTGAGCCTCTTTATGAGCTCTGGAGTCCACTCGGTCGATTCTCCTCACTGGAAACAGTTCTTTCGCTCTGCGAGCCTTGAAAACCACTCGTGCAACTCGTTTCCAAACGATTCCCAGAAGATCTCGTGAATATCTTTCCAGAGGTATTTGTTCAACCACTGAACGTCAAAGAGACGCGGATGTCTATTCTCCTTCCTTGCAAATTCTCTTTTGGTCTTATCACACCAGTCCCAAATCTCTTTCTTGTCTGGATGCCAATTTTCTGCAATCAACGGAATCTTGTCTTCATCGTACATCACATTTTTCAAATATATTATCGCATCACTGGTCTTAGCGTGGCAACAAAACCATTTGTTGGCTTACAACACTGTTCTAGAGGTTTCCAATGTAGACCCAGGTTCTTCACGGTTTCAATGAACCAACAAAACCTCTTTTCATCGGCCCTTTGGGAAACAATCTGTGAACAGACCGAGGTCTCACCCAAGGCGAAGATGAGGGAGTGGCAGTGGAATTAGGTTTCCACAACCTAGTGATGTGATTTTCGGCTACTGACGAGCAACGTGTTGCAGAGCTCTCGCTGCAGACTGAATACTGCGCGAATTCTCCTGGACTGCGCGGTTCGGATAGGTTTCAATGACATGACAACGCAACTAACGAATATGCTTCCTCTTCGGACTTAACCAACCTTGATGACTTTACTTAGTGCTCTATTCATTCATCTACTGCCTTATATTATTTAGTCTTACGTCTTATGCAACAAGATGAAATACACTGCTCTGCGCACTTCTGGTGCTGCGCTTCAAGGGAGTCGCACGGTGCGATCTCTCCTACCTAGGCATTTATCTAAATGACTTATGCATTCGTTAACTCAGAAATACTGTGCATTCAACATTCATCCATACATGTGATACTTAACATGTTATTCCCATCTCATTCTTCTGGTGAATACATATAAAAGTATGAACACATCAACTAATAAATTAGATTTCAAGCATTCATTGTAAGCAAATAGACAAGTGCAAACACATAAACAGTCACACTGCACAATATTTAACGTGGTTCACCCCTAGGATGGGAGCTACATCCACCGGAATTGTTGTTATATTAGTCTTTTGGAAGGGTACAACAATTCCAATCTGCGCAATCAGCTGCAGACTCTCTTCTCTCTCAATAGGCCTTTGCGCATGCAACTTGTAGAGCCTTTACAAAAATGTCTCTCAACATAGATCTATTCAGTCTTTACACTTAGAAGATTTCTCAATACTAAGCATCAACAACAACAATGAGAGATTAACCCTTTCCCTTAAAAAATATATCCCTTTTATAGATCATGCTCGTAGGTCATGTCTTTACAATAGCTGGGCAAACCCTAAGGGTTCCCAAAACTTTCACAGTTTTCAGTTTACCGGACTTGTTGGTTCTGGTAGCGAATCTTCTGTCATGGCCTTCCTCTGCGCATGGTCACATCCCTATCAGTCCCCCTGTTGCACGCACGCCAACAGGTTGCATTCACTGATCCATTCCTTCTCTAATGGCTTCATGCTGCTGGTTTCATGTAGTGGTTCCTTGCTTGTGCGACCGGTCACTTTCATCCACTTTACTCCTTACCCATCTCTTGGTAATCCTAGAGCATCTTTACCAAAAATAGACCACTGATAATCTAACCGGAATATCTGCCATCTTCTGTCCAACATTCTGCCTTTCCAGATCTCCGTATATTAGGCTCATCACAGCGCTGACTCCTGCGCAGTGCTTTACTTCGCAGCTCTTCCGACGTTGCACTGCACTCAACTTCGCAGCACCTCCGACGCTATGCTGCGCTAAACTTCGCAACTCTCCCAAAACTGACTTGTTCAAAAATGCCCCATTTGGGCCAGGCCCAACAGGATTCTTGAAGACCAGAAGTTACTGACAACCCTATCGATGCTCCTCCTGCCTTGGGCTACTCTACAAGCCACTTTAAATTGTTAATTGTTAATTGAAGCAGTTAATTGTTGCCTTCTAGCTCTAGAGGAAGAGCCATTACTAAATCGATTGCCTTTCAAGAAAAATTTAGCAAAGAAGCATGTACTATGAAATTAGCCAGTTGCATGCAGTTCAATGTCAATTACCTTGGACAAAAACTTCATGTAAAATGTAATTACTTTACATAACGCCATAAATTTTCAAATTGCCCATCTTGTGACATTGTTTCACTGTCAAGTTTTCAAGAAGAGGCATTTTGGTACAAATTGCTCTACCCGTGATTAGTAATAAACACAAAACCAGTAGTTCTTCTTGATATATCTATTTCATAGTTATGTTAGGTTTTCAATTTATCATTTTGGAAAGAATCTTTGAATAAACCTTCTATGTCACAAACTAGTCCAAATGCCCCAAAGAAGTTAACCTAGAACAAGCAATGACAAAACAAATGTGTGAGTGGCTTACTTTTGATTGTTCACCGGATTCACAAGATTTCAACTCACAAATTTTATTAAGATAGTAAAAAGCAGCTATCCATATCAATTTGTGAACATAAACCCCCAAGTCTACAAATGGACCTGTAGAGAATTTTCTGGCCTCTAGAGATATTCCCATGTCCAAAAAAAATTCTCGGGCTTCTTCTTCCAAGGTATATGTGCTTGTTTCCATGCAAGCATTGGTTTTTTATATTCAGATACGGCTTGTCCTTTGCAATAATCCATGCTCCAGGAGGATGACCATGCAAAGATCTTCCAATCGCCTTAAGATAAACTAGCAATCATTTGAATTATGCTATTATCTATAATAAAAGTGTTTCCAATTGGTTAGAATTTTTAACACCCTAATTTATAGAGGCTAATCCTCAATTCCAAATATATTTCATTCTCATTCTGGCACAATAAGATCAAGAATTATGTTGTATTGCATTGAAAATAGAAGGCAGAAGTACCTCTTTGACTATGTTGTCATTTGTTGTTTCTGGAATGGACTTTTAATAGAATGTTGAATAGCAGAAAAGGGACACGGCATCTGCCTCTCTCAAACATTGTAGGTCATATCAATAACCAGATTTAACAAAACTGGTGTTTCTAGTTGTGATGAGTGTCTGAGTGTCTTGTAGCACTTTTCCTTCATACAACAGTTTTAGAAAACAAACAAAAAATCAAATATTTCCCACACAAAAAATCCCCTCCATATTGTAGATGCCAATAGAAATAGATAAATTAAATTAGAACCACACTTTACTGAAATATAAGAATAAATATACATAAACAACCAATTGATTCAGCTTACCCAAAGCCTTGATCATTGCAGAACTGTTGATCTAGGTTCATAGTAACAAGGATTTGATTATAAATCAACCTATATAGTAGCAAGGTTTGGAATGCTCCTTTGACATTATGCTTCCCTATAGGTGTTGAGATTCAAGTGAATACTGTATTGACAGTCTGTGGAAAGATGAAAATTATGCCAATTACATTAGAGGAATGTTGGTCTCATGCCAATAGGTCTCCTATGATGGATGCATAGGAACCTAGTAAGCCAGTGCATAGACCATTTTTCTCTTCGCTTAGCAACTCAGATCTCATTTCCCTTTCTAAATACCAACACACCTTTAAAAAAAATATAAAATAAACATAGTAGATTCTAAATGGTGAAGATGATTAACTCATGCTACAAAGTGAAAGGATATACAAGCATCTTTCCTTGAACCATCAAATATTTAAAGAGGACAATAATTATTATAAAAAAAACATTGAATGATACAAAGGGCTAAAATCATAGTCAAGTATCAAGGGAATAAAAAAATATAAGAAAAATAAATGCAAACTTCCAAACTTGAAAAAATGCTCCAAATGTAAGAAAAAAACAAATAATTTATGAAACAAATCAAACTAGTACAAAGGGCTCAAACTGCAATCAATTATCAAGGGAATAAAAAAATATTTAACCAAATGTAAGAAACCAGCAAACCATTGATATTTTCCAAGATATCAGAGCTAGAAATACAAGCAATTCCCTTGTGCCCATCGCCTTTAAAATTTAAATTTAGAAGATGTAATGGTGTCCACAAAGTCATGAAAAGAAAGAATTAAAAGCTATGTGAAATAATATCAATAATTTATTCTAGAATCTAAATAGTAATTCTTATATTGTTATTCATTCCCTAACAAAAACAAGACCTCGTATACACATCTAAAGTGTATGATCCTATGATGAGAGAAATTGAAAAATTGAAAAATTGAATGATATATGATTCATTAGAGGGAGACTCCAAAGAAAGGGTGAGGAGCTTGCCTCCTAATTCCATAGATTCTATAGATAATTTTGGACACATGGACAAAGAAATAAGATCACTACAACAATAAAAGAAACATGATACACGGCTAACAAGTTTAAAGATGAGGATGCACCTTAAAAACCATTGAAGGAAGTAAGTATCCCATTATAATTGCCAATGTTCATCTGACATCTTCTCTATTTGTAGTGTTCCTTCGAAAACCACAATTGACCTTTTACAATTATGTTGATAATATTTTGGACATCAACAACTCTTTTTATTTCGATCCACATGATCATGGTGGGAATTGGGAGCACCATATTAAACCATTTGTGACAAAAGGAGTTGACATCAGTTTGTAGTCAACATGATCACATAGACACATGACTCGAGTTTATGAACAATCTTTTTAGACTGATTCAACTTTGAGGCTAGACTTGTACACACTATGCTTATGGATGGGATTATAAAATGAGTTTAGTGTGGAAGACAAGGGTTTTACATGGGACCTAGGTTTATGGAAATATTCGCTAACTACATCATTGTGGATAGCCCTTATACATGAAATACTTGTTCCTTGGACTACTTCAACATTACGATCAACACTTGTACCTAGGGCATAGGTCTATGGTTGTACATCCTCAATACTAGTGTTGATGAAAACTCTTTTTGAAAGGGGATGGAGTGTTGAGATCCTCCCTAAGGGTGTAGTAGGGGATGAAGAATCCATTAGAGTAATAATAGTGTAGTTATGGTCTCCATTCAATGTAAATTGTACTGGGTCCAATATGTTTTTTATTATTAACGAAGGCTAATTAGTGAGAAATCTTGTTTGATTGACACCATATTTTTGTGATAAAGCTTCTTGGATTGACACCATACTGCCCAGAATTCATGAGAATCCCTTCTTGATGATTTGCAGTGATTTTCATGACTGTTTTCCACTATTTTGGAGGTCTAAGTGCACCCAAAACTACTTTTCTTGTCAAATTTTACACCAGAAATTACCAATTTAGCTTGAATTTATTAAGTAAATTATGGTCGATAGTTACATTAGTTCATGGAAAAGTCAAAATATTCTAGGTCAAAATATAGGATCCAAACCAAAACTGGCATTTATCT
Organism: Larix kaempferi; assembly: GCA_027924585.1. NCBI lineage: Eukaryota > Viridiplantae > Streptophyta > Pinopsida > Pinales > Pinaceae > Larix > Larix kaempferi. The sequence continues at coordinate 38,009,428 of BSBM01000096.1, forward strand.
TCTAACAAAGAAGTCAACAAAAGAAGGTGCCAGCAAATATTGTAAAACTGATTCAGGAGGACATTCCAGGGTATTTGTGCTTGTATATACTCTTATGGAATCCATCAAAAATGGAATTGGATATCCTTGAGTCGGTTCTACTTCTACCACATATTCACTAGTGATTGCACCTTGGATAGGACAGTTGAGTACTCCTTATACTCTATTTCTTTAGCTTCATCTTACTTCTCATGATTGGATTTGGTTGAAACACTTCCTTATCTCAAACAAAATACTGGTAATGCCCTCCGTTGTACTGGTCAGGAAATATTCACAGTTTATAGCTGTTAATTTTTTGTTCCCTTCCTTGGTATCCTTGGGGTTTGAGAGAAAGAACTAAGAAGGATCCCCATCCTTAACTAAGTGTGGCCCCACAACATTGCCATTCCTCAACTTTCTATTGAACATGGGAAGGAAAATGAAGGTGAATGGCCCAATAAGGACCAAATAATTTTACTATATTTGAATTTCTTCCTACAAGGTTTTTAGATTGGTTCCCTCCTAGATGGTTTATAGGATGTAGCATGCTTAGCCTTTGTCTCAGGAAAATCTTGCAGACATCCCTTACACTTGATTTTGTCTAAATACCCCAAAATGTTCCCTCATTCCCAATAGATGGCAAGAATTTAGGTTTCACGACTTCTTGATTGATGTGTCGATGTTTCCATGCAATCTAGCTTAAGTTGTGTTTCGTGTCACTACCATTTCCATGGAATTCATTAATTGCATTAGTCTCATCATTCCCATGGGTTTTCCTTTATTCCTTGGATCCATTATTTTATCCCAAGTGGGTTTCAAGTGTTTTCCTCTCCAGTTTTTATTAATTCCCATATCGCTTTGTATAGTCTAAAGCAGATTTCATATGTATTTGCTAGGCATTTCTGTTTTTAATTAAAGTTGTAGATAAGGATTACTAATGATCCAATTAAGCCTACTTATACAACTCTTAGAGAAACACTATTCAAATTAGGAACTCTGTATTGCAAGGCCCTTTTTTCCAAGTGCACGGATCTCTTCTTAGATCTCATTCATAGCTAAGAATGTGCAACACCACTCTTGTAGTGCCGAGTAGTTTGTCAATGCATCTTTCTTTGTTAATGCTTGCTTTTACTGAAATAGGCAAGATTATAGTTCCTTCTTCCACTTTCTTTGTAGGACAATAACTGATAAGAAATAGCTCTTTAATTTATTTTTTATGATATCCATTGAACATATTGAACAGTGTAGTTACCTTAATTGGTCTCTAAGTATGAAATTTCCATTAATGGCAAGTTCCTCAATGGGGAAAACTTATTGAGCATATCCTTTTTTATGAGAGGGTTTTAGAGGATTTATTTTTGGGTGTGTTTCAGGCGCTATGTTGGCAGTGTGGAACATATAATGCCGTAGAGATGCAATGCCAAATATTGTTTGATTGTGATATTTAAAGTGCGAATAACTGTTTTTAATTTGTGCATATGAAAGAGCTTTTGTTGATCTGTTGATTTTCTATTCCTTTTAAATGTCGTTTAAGAGATGTGTATTGTAGTTTCCAAATTATTGGATGAACACTAAGTAAATATTTGAGAAGCACATTGTTAATAACTATCATATATCCATCTTAACCTGGGATCTGTTATGAGGTGAGAGGTACTACTGGCCCACAACAGGTCCAGTGCTTCTATCCATAATATGGGGGCTTAACGTGGAGACTATTATGTAGATAAGATAAGATAATATTATTAATGTTCAAAAAATGACAACAAAAGTAGGTCAATGGGACTATTGACTGCAATGATGTCGATACAAATCCAGAGCACTAAACCGTCTCCGATAAAAATCAAGATACAGAAAGTAGAATGTGGATCTATGCTAAAGCCTGAAAACCCTGGTCTCTGATAGTGGGAAACTGCATTAGGAGAGAGATGCACAAAGGGGATGGATCCATGTAGTGGAAAGCAAATGATGATGTAGTTATGCCATGGTCTGCTAGATCCATTTCTTCTAACATCCGAGGCCGAATAAATATGAACGACATTCCTATAGTACATGTTATAATTGATATCATTGACATTCCTAGGGTTCTTATTGAAAAGCCACATTCCCAATAAAACTTTAGAGATTTTATCCTCTCATGTTAGTTAGTCAATTAATGCATAAGGAGAGACTGAGCATTTAGTACTCAGAGTGAGGAGAGATAGATCACTAACTTGGGTCGATGAAGAAATGGGATTAAAAAATGACTACCAAATGTGCATAGAGTGATCATCATTGTCGGTACTTAGAGTGAGAGGAGAGAGGGATCACCAACTTGGGTTAATGAAGAAATAGGAAAAAAAAGGGAGCCATTAAATGTGTGTGGATGTAGAAATTCTTAACCAATCTTGGGTTTTTAACATCATCTCAAATGGAAATCTCATCCCTTGACATGATCTAAATACAATCAGATCAATGGAATCAACTTCAAGATGAGATCTAAAAGCTATTGTCATTTCTAACACCATTTTTAGCAGTTCATACACATTGATGCATGGTAACAAATCAAGATTGACCCTTCAAGTTCATATTATTAGGTTTATGTGGTTGTCCACCTATCCACCTATTCCAACAGAGTGGCTTACGTTTGTGTTGCACAGATTTGAGTTTTGATACAATCACTTACATTGCATACATTAACTTTAGGGTATGGACACCTAAGGTAATTTTTACCTTAAACTCTATATTCCCGGACTAAAAAATGATTGTGGATGAAATTAAGCTTCGTACTGGTATAATTTACTGCTTGTTGGCTTCCTAGATGTCTGTAATTGGTTTGAAGGACAATCTATAATTATTTTTAACCTTTCCTATGGTACTAATTTGTGTTGCCTCTCACTGAGGTTCTACATTGGTTGCAGAAACAATGGAAAATTAAAGAGCCTTAGGCTTGAAGTTATTCATGTTCTAGATGCAATTCAAATAGAATCTGATAATTTGTTGAACTGTTATCAACCAATAAAGGTACTGTGGGACGAGAGGTTATATCAAGATGGTGCCAAAGTTTATTAGGCAACTTTACTCGCCCCTTACATGCCAATAATAAGTTTCATGTTTCTCAAAGAAATATCTCTATTCTCAATAGGTTATATGAGAGGGCATAGAAATAGAGATGAAAATCCCAACTAGGCCAAGATTCTGACAAATTGGCATCCATACAATACTATCTATAAATAATATGGTCTAACAATACTGGTTCTTATACAGAAAAACAAATTGGGTAAAAGTTACCCAACCATGATTGGGACATCATACAGGTGCCTTAACTGCCTACAAAAATCTATATCACATTGAATTCCCATTTTGAACATTTTGTAGTATTATTAAGGGATTATGGCTAGAAATTAAACACAAAATTTTATAAGGAATGCCAAAATCGTTGATCAAATTCTATGCACACTCCTATAAATTAATAAAAAATCATTTTTCTTCATGAAGTTAGGTCACCAGTGCTCTAATTATAGTAACCCAACAACTCTATTTTAGTGTGATGGATTATACTTTTCAACTTTCCTCTTGGTCATCCTCCTTTATAGTCATTCATCATTCACCTAGATTTTCGATAAATTGACAAACTAATAAATAGTGAACACCTTTCTGACAAAGACCTGAATATGGAAAAAAGACTAGCAGAAACCGTGTAGACATTGTTCAGAATAATGAATTCTCTTAAGGACTAGATCAACATCCACCCTCCCTCATTTTCATCTAGTGTCAAGGTCGACATCAAGTTCAAGATTTGTCATTATGATTGGTAGTCATGAACAGGCTAGAATTTCAAGAATCATTCACATGGAGACTTGGCTTGAATACAACACATTTGAGATTCAAATAGACGACATTGCCAAATTAAACCTTGTAGGGAGCAAGATCAAGATTCAAAATGCAATTTTGAATTGGGATGACCTCATAAAGTTAAAAATACTACATTTTAGCTCTGCATTGTTATACATGATTTGCACATCAGTCGGTTGCAACTTTGGAAAAGGTTCAATGAAATGTACAAGAGCACATCCAAGAGTTCAACAACAATAAATAAATTCTCATATTGATGTTCAAGTTGTTGATCTCTTCCTCAAGTTTGAAAGTGGCCTCCTTCCCCATCTATTTCCAAAGGTAAAATTTTAGAGGATAAATGTTTTATCTAGAACAACCTTCTAAGGAGAAGACCTAAGTGATGAGTCATATGAATGCCAAGACAAAACTAAACAAGGTTTAAAAAAAACCAGGCTACATCCAAGGAAGCCTCAATACAATCATGATTAACATGCAAACTAGCTTCTACTCACTACAAATCCACTGCAAAGAGGAAAATAATTCAAAGTGTGATTTAGTTCTTGAAGTTTAAAGTCAATTATTTGAACCAATACTTTTATTTATTTAACTTATCAAAACAGAGACCATTGGTACTACAAAATGACATGGAGAATGTGCTCTGTATTCCCCCCCCTACCTTAGGAAGGAGAGACAATTCTTGTTTCAAACACCATGGATGAATGCAATTGAAATAAAAATAATACACTAGGGTTATTAGGAATGAGAGACACAAGTATTATTATCATGAAGGATATCATGAGCTATATGTTGAAATTTCAAAAAAGAGATATCTAACTATATTTGGATGCATTAATAGGATATAGAGATGAGAGTGGGTTCTATATTGGTTGCTTAGCCAGGCTTAGTTTAGATTCTAGAAGACTAAAACAGTGAGAAGGACATTTTTGTGGGCCAAGTATGCCGGTGAGCAAGGGTTGTGTTTGGTCCCATGGGATGTTTACATTTTGCTTAAGGAGGAGGCTGGCTTGGCATTGACTTATATGGCTTCTTGACGAAAAAATCTTAACAAAAAATGCATTGGAAGCAATTTGGAGGGCTCATCGCCTTGGCATGTGCTATTGAGGTACAAGAAATTGCAAGCACAACATGTTCATAGGATCCATGGTAATTTCATATTGTCCAATATTATTTCCACCCCTCAATTGTAAGTCCAAGGCTCTGTTATTTTTGAGAGCATGTGGACTGATTGGAATTTTGTAGCTAAGTATGTGAATTGGAATTATTCAGGCAGTATATGTTGTTGGTACCTAGATTTCTACTCAATTTGGAGTTGGAAGGATCAATGCAAATGTGTTGCTGAAATCCCATGGTATCAAACTCACAGAATAAACTAGACGCATCTTCCATTGGAAGGACACATGGGATGTTGATTCCAGATCATGGATGGAGTGGAGGGTGTTAGCAGATCAGAAGGATTTTCTTACTTCAATATTGTCTATTTTGGGCATTCAAAATTTCAAAGGTTGATCCCGTCAGAATATTTGTTTAAGATTAACGGTCAAATACAAGGCCGAGTTTGGAGGGCTTAGAGTGAGTATTTTGGTAAACCAATCCAGAATTATGACACAAAGCAATTATAGTCCTTGCGGCATCAAACTTCCTTATGCTCCAAGTTTGAATGATAGGTGGGCCTCTTCCAATCATGAGAGAAGATGGATACAAAAAATCCAGTTTTTGGCCTTTTCACTTATCTTAAACAACAGGATAGACGAAGTATTGTCGACATCGTCCAATAGAAACACAGTTCTAATGGGTGCCCAATCTATTCCATTTGGAATTCATAACTCATCTATAATATCCATTGGTAAATCTAGTGGAAAATATACCAACACTGGTTGGTTTATCATAATGGCCAGGTCCAATTGGTCATTAGACAACCGTTATAAGAAGGTCCTATTAGGAAGAACAATTAAACAGTAGTTAGTCAAATCTCTGAAACAAAAAAAATACAACATAGTTCATTAATGTATTTTACTGACCATTTGGTTCCCTAATACACATAATTTGTTGGTATTAAAAACTCAACAAGAAGTTATGACAAGTTCCTTAGTTTCTACTTTATATTTGAGATTACATTGTTTCAGAGCCTATTGAAATTAAACCAAAGTAACTATCCCGTAATGGACTGAAAATTGGCACTTGACCAAGGACAACTACTGTATCAGGCAATGCAAATCCACCAGAAATATTGTGCAATCACGATGACCATTGTATCACAAAAAAAACTATGTTTCCAAATGAATTCCATATGAATTCTTAGTTATTCAAAAGACATTGATGGGTTAGAGAACCCTCAACCCTAAAACAATAGAAATAAGGGAAATGAAGTAACTGGTTCCATGCAACCAGAGCACCAAATTGAAATATGAAATGATTTAATAAATAAGGACATACCTCTCTTGGAATACCAAGTTCTCTATCACGTTCTTCCCCATAAGAAAGTACAACCTATCAAAAATCACAATGATATTTTATAGAGAGCTCTTGTTTGAGATCAAAAGAATGAGCTTAAGTGAACTAATGGGTGTGCAAGTCAAAGACAAAGCAAATATAATTTCATATCAATAATTATAATAATACCACATGGTATAGTTTGTGAAGATCCATAAGAAATATATCCTCTCTTAGGGATACATTTCCAAAAAAGGAGCACTTCGCATTTGCACCAACTCGAGAAAACTAGTTAACGACAACCTTAATGCACATATTTATGAAGAAGTCAATGATGAATAGTAATGGATTATGGATGTAGTTTTGTGGTTATACAATAGGGTTGTCTTCACTCCATTCCATTTTGTATCTTTCAAATAGCAATGTGTTGAATGGTGGGCTCATTCTAGACATGATTTCACCTTCTAACATCCTAATTGTTGGATCTGAGATAATTCTGTGAAACTATCATAACTCCTGGGCATCCTTGAGGCAATAAACAATAGCAATGAGCATCCTATATAGCATGAGAAGAAAATATGGGTTATTTCCATTCACATTTGGGAATGTATAAGACTACTCTAGGTGGTTAAGCCAATTCCAAACCCTATTTGAGTCTTTGAACTTCATCTATTCAGGGCTGGAGAGAGCGCCTTATATCGATGTCCTTTCTATCAAATATCCTCACTAGAGGGACTAACCCCCTATGTATGTTAATTTTGTTTTAGCTGGATTATCTCGTCGTTGCCAATAATGTCAAGAGGATCAATTCTATTATTTATAGTCTCCCTTTTGTTCGACGCTATCCGAACCAATCCAGTGCACTACACCCTACTTAGTATAATACACTTCTAGAAAAAAGGCTCTGAGAACCTATCTAGAATCTTGTTAATGAAATTGTTGATAAGGTCAATGATTTCATCTTGTAGCTTATGATTAGTTTGGAAACTAGGGAACTAGGTAATATTTCCAATAATAGGGAACTAGTCCCCAATAAGGGTATGGAACATGCTAAAATGTTATTTGCTAAAATGGTGTCTTGGATTGACACCATACTGCCCAGAATTATTGAGAATCCCTTCTTGATGATTTGAATTAATTGTCATGATTGTTTGCCACTATTTTGGAGGTCTAAGTGCACCCAGAACTTATTTTCTGGTCAAAATTCACACCATAAATTACTAATGTGTTCTATATCTTCCCTTTTGCATGCCCATAATTGTTGATTAGGGATATATAAGGGATAATAAATGCCCAGGATTGCTGATTAGGGTTGTCTGAGGGTTAAGCAGTGCCTAGAATGTTGCATAGTGTGGGAGAATGGCTCGGAGTTTAGTTCGGAGAGAGGCTGCACCTGTCAAAATTCATCCTTAAGGCCGAGTTAGGGGATTGAAGAAAAGGTTGAACCTGCAAAGAACTATTACAAAGTAGACATCGAACTTAAAATAAATATGTGTCATCATCCTTGAGGGCTGATCCACTTGAAGAATGTCCCACTATTGTTCAAACATTATGGCATCAATTTGAGGGTTTACACATTAATTTAGGGAATATTTGTGACATTTCAGAGGTAGCAACATTTTTATGGATAATCACATCATTGGTTTCACTGTATGTAGCAACAAGTAGATGGTATATAGTATAGAAACATGAAACCTCTTGTTACAATCCTAGTGCTCCTCTTCAAATCTGTGTTAGAATTTTATTGGAATGTTCAACCTGAGTTTAGATTAAATGTCTTTTGGAGGATAGCATGGAAATATTGATGCACAATGATAAGATCAATAAGATGTATGGGCACCAATATAAAGGACCTATATAATTTTGATGGAAAAGGAGATATTCATGCATGTATAACTCCCTAGTGAGAATCAACAGTCATATAGAAAGGAAAGACATTTAGGCTAATGACACCATATTCTAGTTGTAGCAATAGTAAGCATCCAGTCGATAATTATGAATAGGAATAGAAAACATAATAACCAATTGTAGAAGACTAGAAATAAAACTACAGAGTTTTGCACACAATTGATTTTTAATACTATTCGAGATAATGAATGAGATAGAAGATGAAGTACATAACCAAATTGAAGTGTTAGAGGAAGGAGTTTTGATTCGCAATGAAAAAATGGGACTGTGGATGGACAAATGACCCACTCTACTAAGATGTTGCAGCCATTAACAAATCAAAGACAAATAATGCAAACACTTATTCCTCAGAAAATCCTTGTGAACAATCCCATCTCTCCACCACTTTCAAATCCTAAACTTTATTAAGAATTCCATTCCTCCATCACTGTCAAATTGGCTAACCTACCATAATATCCATTGGTAAATCTAGTAGAAAATATACCAACAATGGTTGGTTTATCATAATGTCCAGGTCCGATTGGTCATTAGACAACCTTTATAAGAAGGTCCTATTAGTAAGAACAATTAAACATAGTTAGTCAAATCTCTAAAACAAAAAAATACACACCATAGTTCATTGATGTCTTTGACCGACCATTTGGTTCCCTAATACACATAATTTGTTTGTATTAAAAACTGAACAAGAAGTTATGACAAGTTCATTAGTTTCTACTTTATATTTGAGATTATATTGTTTCAAATCCTATTGAAATTAAACCAAAGTAACTAGCCCATAATGGACTAAAAATTGGCACTTGACCAAGGACAATTACTGTATCAGGCTATGCAAATCCACTAGAAATCTAGTGCAATCACGATGACCATTGTATCACAAAACAAGCTCTCTTGCTAAATGAATTCCATATAAATTCTTAGTTATTCAAAAGACATTGATGTCCAGTAAAAATAAACTCAAATTTGTAGCTCAAACCACCAACATGCACAACAACAAAAATGTAAGACAATTTGCTAAGCTTTAGCTACTAAGCATTGGGGAAAACAAATTTTCTATGGAAACTAACCTCTATAAAGAGTCAAAGACTGCAAACCTTGGGGAACCTTGAACAAACGAAGGCATTTTCCACTCAGCCACCGTCGAATTGCTTTCCACTCAGCCACTGTAAAATTGTAACCCAAATCAAGCTTCATGCAAAGATACAAATCATACGATTCTTCATGTGGGTTTGTATGAGATAAATTGTTTGAACTCTTGCAGCGTTATATAGGGGAAAAAACATCCCCATTTCACTGAATCACTAGACCGTTGCACGTTTTCCCATCTTACTAACAAATTTGGGAGCTAAAACCCACAATTTTCTCATTAACCGCAAAATAGGGAGGTCAAAAACAGCATGGATACCTCCATTGATCAAATTCCACAGAATATTTGGCCCAAAAATTAGAAAATATATATTTGGGGAGCAAATTCAACCGAAAACCTCGAATCCAAGGTGAAATAACCAGTGAAAATTCCCTATGGTCCATAAATCGGGGCGAACAAACTAGCAATCCCCGCTATGAATGAAAAAAAATGGGAGGACGAACTACTCACGCCTCCATGAATGAAAATTTACTAGCGAACCAACTACCTTTGGACTCCATTACGGGAATTACGGGGGCAAAACTACCATTTCCTCCCTCTTTCATGGGGCTAAATTACGTTTTCCCTCTCTCGCCGGGTGGGCTTTCCGATTTTTCACCATGTGGGGATTCATAAAAAGTGGACTAATTTCTTAAATTTCAAAAAACCCGTTTCATATTAAAAATTCGCCCAAGGTTTCTTGGTGACCCTTATAATTTCGCCCATGGGCTATAATTTGCCCCTAAAATTTTCCCTAGTTTCAGTTCCAAATGCTACAAATCCACCAAATAGCCCCTCATCTAGTTATCCATATTCAAGTCCAAGTACTGCAAGGAAGGTGAGAAGCTTGAATGAAATTTATCAGAGAAGTACAAGTCTAGCACATGAAGAAAATCCAAGAGGTGAGACCGTAAATTTTGCTTTATTTTCACAAGTTGATTTTGAACCATCGAGTTTTGAATAAGCTTCTACTAATGAGGTTTGGGTGCAAGCTATGCAAGAAGAGATGGATTCAATTCATATGAATGATACTTGGGAGCTTACAGATCTTCCACATGACAAGAAAAAAATTGGTACTAAATGGGTCTACAAGACAAAGTATAACAGTGATGGGACTGTTGAAAGACACAAAGCAAGGCTAGTTGTTAAGGGATTCACACCATAAGTATGGCATTGATTATGAAGAAACATTTGCACATGTAGCAAGGAAAGATACTATCATAATGATTTCACTGGAAACACAAAAGAAATGGAGCATTCATCACATGGATGCGAAAAGTGCCTTCTTGAATGGGTACTTAGAAGAGGAAGTCTTTGTGGAACAGCCACAGGGTTTTGAAGTGCATGGAAAAGAACATCAAGTCTACAAGTTGAAGAAGGCTTTGTAATCCCTAAAGCAAGCACCAAGAGCATGGTATGCTAGGATTGATGGATATTTTCAAGAGAATGGCTTCAAAAGAAGTAAGAGTGAACCTACCCTTTACTATAAACAAGAAGGTAATGATATTCTTATTGTTAGTTTATATGTTGATGATTTGTTTTATATGGGTAGCAATTCTAAGATGAAGGATGAATTCAAATTTGCTATGATGAGTGAGTTTGAGATGAAAGATTTAAACCTCATGCAATATTTTCTTGGAAACGAAGTTTATGAAAGTGAAGATGAAATTTTTGTTTGTGAGACAAAGTATGCAAAGGATATGTTGAAGAAATTTGTTATGGTTGATTACAAACCATCTCCTACTCCAATTGCTCATGGAGTTGTGTTGTGTAGAGATGATGGTGTTGAAATGGTTGATGAGACAATTTACAGAAGTATTGTTGCAAGCTTAATTTTTCTAACACACAGAAGGCCTGATATTGCTTATTCAATTTCACTTGTTTCTAGGTATATGACAAAGCCATCTGAAATGTATATGAATGCAGCTAAAAGAATTCTGAGGTATGTGAAAGGAACTATAAATTTTGGCATTCATTACTATAGTTCTAAGAGTTTTGAATTGGTTGGATTCAGTGATTCTGATTGGGGAGGTAGTTTGGATGATAGAAAGTCTACATCTAGTAATTGTTTTTCTTTTGGTTCTGGTTTGATCACTTGGAGCTGAAAGAAGCAAAGTATAGTTGATCTTTCTTCTACAGAAGCAGAATATGTTGCAGTCACCTCAGCAGGCACACAAGCATTATGGCTTAGAAAATTTCTAGAAGAAATTGAAGAAGAACAAATTCAACCTAGAGTGTTTTTTGTGATAATATGAGTGCCATCAAATTGGCCAAGAATCCAGTACACCATAGCATGACAAAACATTTTGACATGAAGTATCATTTTATTCGAGATTTGGTGCAAAAGAAGCAAGTGGAATTGAAATACATCAACACTGAAAAACAACTAGCAAACATCTTCACTAAGGCAGTCTCAAAGGCCCAGTTTTGAATCTCAGAGATGTTATTGTGAGCCCTCTCAGCATCAAGGGGGAGTATGTTGGTAACTGATGCTGTGCAGAATTATTGACAGTGTCTAATTTAATTTTAGGTTGCATATGTTTATTAAATAATTAGTAGCAAACTTCACCACATGCTAATGCTTGTGAAGAATAAAATAAGTTTGCAGAATTATACATCAACCTACATCTGACTTTACGGCATGTAAAAATAATGCTTTTATTTCTATGCAATGTAATCTCTATATAAGTATGTAGTTGTGCAAGTCTAAGATCAATGAGAGATAAATAATAAAAGGTTTTCTTTTCGTGTGTTGAATAAAAGTCTCTCTCTTGTTTTCTGTGTAGTTTTTCTTTGTGCTATTTTAAATTTGGCTCTTTCATAATCTTCAAATCAACCACTTTTAAAAATGTAGTTGTGGTTCTTAATATGGTCAAACAATGGTTGGCCATGTTCTCCTTGTTATGTCAACCATGGTCATCCTCAACCATGTTCTCCTAGTTATGTTAACCATTTCAAAGTCTACCTTAATTTAAAGTCAAATATGAATCAAAATCAACAATTAAACATTATGTAAATATTTGAACTTACATTATTATTAATATTAATTATTTAATAATTTTTTTCTATTTATTTATATTACTTATTTTCTATATTTTACTTATAAATCATTATTTTATTTTTTATAATAATAATAATTATAATAATAATTGACCATAATTAATATCACTTATATCAACTACTTTTAAAATGTGGTTTTACAAAGAAATATATATATTTGGACTATGGTCTTAACCAGCCATGACCATAACCAACCATAAAAGCCATGAAAATTTACCTTTTTACCTACCCATCAGAATATTTAATTTGTTGTCCATGATTCTTATGCATTTTTTTAATATTCACGATGATTCTCATACATAACACTATCATGGGGTTTTTCAAATAAAAAATGATTTCATCTCATTATAATAATAGTTAACTTACGGAGTGTAGTTCCTTTAAGCACCACATCTTTATCACATGGTCTGCCTTTAAATACCGCATCTTTAAAGATTGCTTTGGTCGTCTTTTGAGTTGGTGATTGGTCGATGGAGGTGCGGCATACCAAGGGACAATCCGACAACGTTCGAAGTGGTCCTATGTTCAAAGGGAGAGCTTTGAGTTTGCTCTTAAAAGCGGGCGTAGGGGCGCGAGAACACTTTGAGTTTGCTCTTAAAAGCGGGCGTAGGGGCGCGAGAACACTTTGAGTTTGCTCTTGATTAAAAACCGGCGTAGGGGCGCGAGATGTACGCTCGAGCTCGAAGATTTCATGGCGGCAGAGGTGAACTGTGTTTCTAGTGTGTTCACGGAATCGCCCGTCACTGAGGCTGTAGCTGTTGTCAACTGGAAAGAGTGGGAAACAATGGAGGAGCGGATATCTTGTAGGTTTCGAGATCACCAATAGGCGGCGGCCGTGTAGCTAGGGTTTTACCCGAGTTGTGGCTCTTGAAGGTCGAGAACTATTCTGTTTCATTACCAGAAGTTCGCTTAATTAATTGAATCATTTCATTGAACATAAAATCGAAATATAAAGTTTCATAATATAGATCGTTTTAGACTCGACAGACGAATTTCTAAGAAATCCATAAATTTCTGGAAACTTTCCTGAAATTAATGTCATAGATCGTTTTAGACTGGACAGACGAATTTCTAAGAAATCTATAAATTTCTGGAAACTTTGCTGAAATTAATATCACCATTTGATTGACCATAAAATCAAAATATAAAACTTCGTCATAAAGATATTCTTTTAGCGTAACGTGTAAAAATGAATTTACAAGCATTGCAATATATCCTGCGACATACACATTCGTACATGATATATTGCATTTTGATATGATAGCCCATTTTTAGTACAGCAATGGGTCCATGATATTGCAATCTGCCTCGTCTCCAATCACAAGAAAGCAATATTATGTCCTTAATTTGTCATATCTATACTTGGCGTTGATGACTCGCCATTTGTAGTCATGTCCATTCTGCTATAAGCACAGAATCGCGCTCTTCGGGGTAGTCCAAAGGTTGGCGATCCTTCTAGTTACTTGCCAAGAAAAACAATAACTTCAGCGAATCACTTTACTTCTTAAGCGACAAGCGCGAACTTGCTAGCTTAGCCTGCAGAGTCGTTAGTTTAAAGTAATGAGTTCTCAATAAGTCCAGTAAATTAAAAAAAAACATTAAAAGGTTTGGGAAAGATAGATGCAATATACAATTCTCTTCTTGTGTTAACCGTGGTTGTGCTGTATAAAGTATTTTAATTGTGCAGAGCAGAAATGACAAGATTGAATCTGTCTGAAGATAAAAACCTATTTTCAAAAATTCAATTAACTAAAATTCCATCAATAGTAAATAGTCAGGAGACCTTCTGGGAGCTCTCTTCAATCCAAGTGAAAACAGCGTAGTGGCAATACAACTCCCGTGTCATGCACACCATTATCTTGCCGCGGAAAACAGGTCCTCGAACATTACAAGATAAAAGAGTCCATGAACCAGCAGTTGAATCATCCCCACACGGCCCTCCGTTGGACTGAAGGGAGCTCCCCGTCGCCCCCTTCTATGTATACAAAGAAACCAGAAATGCTAATGAATCCTCACAAACCATCCAATAACTTAGGCCTAGCTGAAACATAAAAAACCAAAATCCAGTAGCAACCAGGACAAAAAGCAGCCAGAGAGATAACCAAACACAAGGAAACGAATTACCAACAGAATTAGTTTTGACGGTAGAAAAGCATGTTCACAAAAAACATATAACAGCACAGAACCCACATGAGAGGATTATGCTATAATATTCTAACTGAGGCAATGAATTACAAGCATTTTGAAACCTGGTCCCTGCAAAAACAAAATTTAACAAACTAGTACGTAGAACATGAGCTTATAATATAATTGCTTCTTCTTGAGAAAGAATCGAACTCGTTATCATCTCGTTCTGTAATAACCCGGGCGACGCCAACACCAAGCTTCGTTCGATGCTCTGACATTGGCGAAGCTCGAGAGACTTATATAGAGCCTACACACTCACGAACACATTCGCTTGAATTCATTTGACTTTGTGATTACGACATTACCGACTTGAATAAAAACATATTCTGAACCTCTGTCAGCATAATGAAAATCCCAACACTCAATCCAATCCAATCCAACCCCATGAACAAACCCTACGATTATATTCGTTCATGTGTAAATTCGTTTGTCGATTTGATATTGGAATCGTGCTTTAAGTCCTTCTTTTTAGCATTTTTATAATATTTCTTTGCTTGATCAACCAAATCCGAACATCTTTTTAAATTCCAACAATATTCGACCGTGCTCAGGACATTGAAACTTTATTAAAGTGTGATCATTTGAGAATAACACACAAGTCAAAGGGGGCAATTATTTATGTCAACTAGCTGTTCGTCAACTTAAAATAGGTGACACAATGGATATGCCTATTCCTGAGTGCCTGAAATAATCACGTACTCTAACACCAAACATCCGAGTATCACTGTATATCATTGCATGTCCGAGGCTTCCAAATGAGATTCTTTATTTTAACGAATGCAAGGAACGAGACAAAAAGTTTCACACAATTTACAACATGGATGATGATAAATTGAAACATGATGCCTTCTGCAATCTGAGTAATGCTAGCTTTCATGATATTAAAAATTATACCAAAAAAAGTTTCCCTCACCCAATTTATTCATGAACTTTTCCAAACAAATTCATATGGGATGGCGTGCAGTCGAACACCTCCGTGCCCTAATTAGGGTTCCTCAATAAACATGTAATCCACTATCGATCACCTACATTCACGTTACAAGGCAGAGCTGCTAAACATTTATCATTTAAAATTGATTTTTCCTCACGTTACAAGTCATAAATTTAATTGACTCATAGTGTTACTAGTAAACTAATAATAAACAGCAGTAACATTATTATTATAATAAATAGAATGCATCAACAATAACCATAGTAGTGGAAACAATTCATAAAGTATGTGCAGTAGTGCTTAACTTTGATCATTAGCAACTACTAGCTTAACTTTGATCATTAGCAACTACTAGTCCAAGTAAGTCTCCACAAATCGCCTTGTCAATTAAGGGGAACTGACACAAGAGTTAATTTTCCACCCAACTACCATATTTTCCTAAGTTAGGTCTTTATCCTCTTGTAAGGATTAAGCTCAATAAGGTAAATAATATAGGGTGGGGAACTCAATAGATGGCTCACTGAGGTAACCAAATACCTAAGAAATATGGCATCCAAGACAATAACCATACTATGATGGAGAGACTCTACAAGTATGTTAATACCACACTTGACCTTATACCTATACCTATTGTAATACGCATTGAAATCATGGTATTTTTTAATGATTCAAATATTATACCTATACCTATGTGTAGTATTCTAGGTGAACACTTGGATTGAAAAATTATACATATATATTTAGGCAAATATCCAATTAAAAACATAAAATATACTATTAAAACTTGTAATTTTTTCTCTATTTTTTGAAAATTAATCATATCTTCTGTAAAAATAGGTGAATTTTTAATCTAATTGGAGATTCTCTCTCTCTCTCTCTCTCTCTCTCTCTCTCTCTCTCTCTATATATATATATATATATATATCCAATTAGAAAAATGTGTTTTATGCAAAACACATGATGAAACCTCTTCTCACCTATTTGAAACTTGCCCTTATGCAGGTTTAGTTTGGAACTCAATGACCAATGCTGTCAATTACCCTACATATCCAATCTCACTGTCATTCCAGAACATCGCGCCAAAGACTGGTGGAGCAACCCCGGGGTACGCAACTATGATGCCTTTCCAGGCCTTTTTGTCTTTAGCATCTCGACAGCTCGGAATAATGTTATATTCCAAAATGTCTTTATGACACCTGAGCTTACCAATGCACTCTTGTTAAAAGACTTAAAGGAGCACAAACACACTCCGAAATAAAAAAACCAAGGAAGATCTTTGCTCCAGAAATCGATAAGAACATCAATCTTCTTCGATGGGGCAAGCCAAGGTAACGCACCATTAGGAGGAACTGATGGTTTCATCTGTCAGAACGACACCAAAAAGATATGCTTTAAGTATGCTACAGGAGTTTCAACAAACAGCAAAGCAGAGCTAGCTGCACTATGGGCAGTCTTAAAAATAGCAAAAAATGCCGAGATAACAAAAATTCAAATCTTTGGAGACTCAAAGGTGGTGATCGACTGGGTGAACGAGCTGATTTAGATCAGAGCTCCAAATTTACAACACTTCCTAAGAGAAATCAAGGAAATGAAATCTAGCTTTGAAGCAGCCACATTAAGCCACATCTACAGAGAATTAAATACTGAAGCAAACTCATTGTCAAAGCTAGCTCTAGCTATTCAACTGGGGTACATGGAAATAGAATGCAATGGAGAAAATCAAATCTCTAGATCTTGTATAAAACTGTACTAAATGTTTTAGCAAATCGATAGACAGAAGATATATGTAAGGTTCAGACTAAAAGTGTTATGACAGTTTTTTGATGTAAGCTCGTAAGAGCAGCTCTATGTAACTAGACTGAAAGAATGATAGCAATCTTTTTTATGTAAGCTCGTATGAGCAGTCCAATGTTTTATTCGATGAATAAAAATATTTTTTCCTTGGGAAAAAATATATCCAATTGGAAAAATTTTCCCTTACAAAAACCCTGATTGTATGGAAATTATCATACTTGGTAATGGTGTCCTAGAGGCTCATAAAGAATAACAAATTTCCAAGTCCATTGATCATAAATTATCCTATTTAGGAAATTACACTCCCACCCCGGATCTCTTTATTCCACTTAGATGAGGCTAGAGTAGCTGTCAATATACTCCCCCAATATCATAATCTAGAATCATGTTTTCTCATTCAACAAAATAACCTCAACATCTCATCATGGCCAACTCCTTGAGAGATGTCTATTATAAGTCCCTTGACTTCGAGTTGGAAATGAATACCCCTACCCATCCATTGACATGGTCATTGGTAGGCATGGTTGGCTATGACAAAAACTTGCACAAGGATTGACAAGCATGCCAAGTAGGTAGTCTTGCATGATAGAAATTTGTGTTTAAGTGTTAAAGAGCTTGGTAGCAGTGATTTCGATAACTATGTAAAATGTAGCTAAGCTAATTATTGTCATAATTGTATTCTTATAGAAGTCACATGAAAGGCTTGAAGATTGGTTGGGATATTTTATGGTTAATGGGTGATCAAGGTAGTTGTGCCTTGGTTTGCAAGTAATAGAATCTTAGTTTGTGGGAAACAATACCTAGTTTGATTGGGAACACAACACAAAAGTAGATGGATGTTGGCTTGGAATGACATCAATTGCAAGGAATGACACAAGTTCCTATGGCATTGTTCGAGTGAAATAAATGTAGTTGTATATTGCATGAGACTCAAGACACCCTCTATAGTCATGTGCATGATGTTCCAAGCCTTGGAATACTTCAGGGAGATGGACACACATGGAGTAGAGTGTATTTTACTTTTGGGTCTACTTCGACATCGGGCACGATGAAAGACAACTCAGAAGAAAAAATTAGTTGGGAGCTCCCACCTATATAAAGAGGTTGCTAGGATTGTGAAAAAACATTTATTTATTCATTCAACAAGAGAAAGTGAGAAAGAAGTAAACAAGGAGTTTTTAGGTGCTAAGTCTGAATTTTGCAACAATGAATAACGTGTATGCTAGTGAAGCCTCGAAGCCTTATGGAATCTACATAGAGGAATTAGGTAAACTACAATGTGGGTAAAGCATGGCGAAGCTAGAATGAGATTGTTGTACACTTTATCAATGGGATATTTAGGAGGTAAACTTGTTGGACTATGCAAGTGGCATGGTAATAGGAAAGTGTGCCATAAATCATTTGTACTTTGTAAAATGATTCATATAAAGTGGCCAAACTCCCTTCTTGTATTCTTATAACCATTATTCATAATAATGTTAATGCATCCACCTTGGGTATCACACATATATATGTTTTTTTGTCATTTTACCTAATCTGATGTTATTATTTCTTGATAGTTTATGGTTGGATAAGTATTAATAATTACTGGATAAGTCCTAAAATTATGATTAGTATTTTTTAAGGCCATAGTTTGACATGTACTTAGTTGATAGATAACTAGGTTGTGGAAATTAGTTGTACAACTATAATTATGGGTTGACCTTAAGTGAACATGTGGAGTCTAGTTTTAATAGGTGCATGCCGCGATCAATCTATTGTGGTTGAGACAAGGCAATGTCACATGATCTAGTGTGCCAGAAGTGAAAATTTTCAAATAGGAACTATAGACTCCCATGAGAGGAGGTATCAACACTTCTCTTCACCCCTTTTATATGGGAAAGGTATTATTAGAGTTGTTTTCGGACACCCTTCACCATAACTTGAAAGGAACAAGTTTCAATGAATATGTCTACCACGTGGTCATAAGAGTTGGCTTGAAGACGATATATGGAAGTGGAATCAACGCCTTGGTGTTGGAGGAAATCTGGATGAATATATCTATGAAGAATTAATATGTTCTTGTCATTTTTCAGGTATATGAAATACAATGTTGGACGTGCTTGAGGAAACATTCACTTAGGTAAAGCGATACACTTAAAGGATAATGTAATACCCCCTATGAGCATTGGGAATAATGAAGAAAAATATAGTAAGTGGGTAAGTGGATTTCCATGTTATTACATTGGAATTAATCATATAAATAATAAGCTAATATAATCAAAGTGCACTTGTAGTTATAACCCCCTGTGATCACCATGACGGAAATCAACCAATAAGGGAAATAAGGGTGGTCAAATTAATAATATTTTTTTAATTGGTTGGAAAACTTGTCATTATCCCATCATTTATTAAAAAAAATTCCTATGTGATCTGTATTTTTTATTTCCCAAGATTTATCAAGGGGTAAGTATTACGCATGTAATCTTGGATATCATGCAAACTTTAAGGATGGGAATTGCTAACCTTTAGGGGAAGTCATTCAAGCATTCAATGATTGGGGTTGATGTGGATTTGTTGGTGTTAGTTATTTTTCCTTAGTGATACCATAGTTTCCACCACGAAACCATGTAGAAGTCATGAGTGTCATATTTAGGGGTAGTTTTTAAGATTAAAGTGAAATCGTTTAGAGATGAGATTTCCATAGTTCCTAGTAGTATATATTTACTAGACACCATATTTAGAGAAATCAAGGAAAGTGGGATAGCCTAAGGGGCTGCTTAGTAGAGAAGAGGATCCCATTCCTTGTTTTTTGAAAGAATAAGGGGGAAAGAGAGGCTAGTGAGTGGAAGGGATGTAATAAAAAATATTCGAGGTAATTCTTTGGCTATAATAATTAGGGAAAGGGCTGAGTGAGTATAGCGAAATACACAGTAATGAACATACCTAGAAAATTCACCCTTTATTTTTCATTCCTTTACATGGGGTGGCACCTACTTGACTTGGATCCTATGGTTGGGAGGAAAAATGATCCCATGGAGATATTTCCCCAAGTACAATCCTATAACAAATAAGTTATATGGAATTTATTGTTATATGTTAATGGAGAATCTTGTTATTTCTAATGTATATGGGAATTTACTGCTTATTTCATGAAGATAAAAGGATAGAAATTAGGTAATGTATTAAAATTAACTTGTGTCAATGTATAATAACCCCTCCCATGCCTTTAACTTCACATTCCATCCTCAATTTGAACCCTTTTTAAATTTCCATCCTCTATCAATGAGCATTCTCTCTCCTTATTTTTGATCCTCTGCATTACCATGTATTCCTCCCCATATTTTCATTCCTAGAACTCTTCAATCACCCTAATATGTTCCTCCCCTATCTATATCCAACACCATTCCTTCCACAAAACATAACTCTTTATTTGAACATGGTCTTGTTTCATTGTCCACTCCTCTCTCAACCAAATCTACTATTTCTTAATCCTCACCACTAGGGATGAATTTCTCCTCCTCTCATATACCACCTTCACCTCGATCTTCATCTATGAATATTCCCCTTATCCATTATATTACACATGAGGTGCATCCTTGAATTATTAGTCTAAGCATGTAATATCCCAAATTTTGGTTGATTATGTTGATGTTATATATTGGGCATAAGCCCCGATGCATATGATTTATTTTGACGATATATATATTGGGCGTAATCCCCAATGCACATGTTTTACTTTTATGATATATTTTGGGCATCAACCCTGATGCACATGACTTACCTTTGCTTATAGATATACATATTGGGCATGGACCCCGATAGATGCAGATTACTGTTATGTATTAGGCATAAATACCCAATGTACTTGATTGATGTTTTATCATATGACTAGGTACAAACCCTAATATATTGAAATGATGTTGTTATATACTTTGCAGAGTTCTAGTATGCATGACTGACTTTTATGATGTGTTGAGCATGAGCTCTAGAGCACATGGATGACCTATGTCCTGGGCGTAATCCCTGATGTACATAGAGGAATTTTATTATGTGCTGGGTGTAAGCCACGATGTACATAGAGAGTTGGGAATAATCCCTGGAGCACTCCAACTTGATGTTGAGCATAAGCCCTGGAGCATCGGATCTTTGGCCATTTTATCCCTAGGTGTATCTTACAAATACATCCTAGTGCTAGTGTTGAGTGAGGGCTTTGGAATTGCGCTAGCGTAACGTCCATTGAAGAGTGTTGAGCATAAGCTCTGAATAGCAGTTAGGGTTACTTTACTTCAAGAGTTGTTGAGTTGAGAAAGGCTCTGAATAGCACCACCAGTCATCATACTTATTTAATTTGACTAATTGAATCAATGCTCATCTCATCAAGGACTAAGGAAACTACCATGAACTACGAGGTAATCCAACATGCAAAGGGACCTAGAGCTACCTAACCTAGTCGACCATCCAAACCTACCAAGGCCTTGTCAAAATAGTGGACCTTAATTAATAAAGCATCAAAGTCATAATGCTATATACCTACTTAAATTAATCAAAGTGATTAAGTATAAAGAGCCCCACTTATGTACAAGTGGTATACATAAGTATAGGTAAGAAATATAGTAGGATAAGTAAAATATTATTATTTGTAAATAAAGATATTATTTATAAGTAAAGATATTATTTATAAGGGAAGTTATAATTTATAAAAAAAATTATTATATAAAAAGATAATATAAAGTTCCTTTAATAAATCTATCAAGGAACAAGTTAAAAAAAAGTCCTAGATAAACTAAAGTTATAATTAAATAAACTTTTCAAATTATATATATTATAATTCAAACTGGAAAACAAACTGAAGTTAATATTAATGAAATTAATATTTCTCAACTTCCATTTTCCAAAGTTCACCTATAAAAACTAGGACAATTCCCAAAGAGAGGATCATCTATCTTTTCTTCATTATTTTATGGTAACAAGAGAGAAATTGTCCCATGGATATGAAGGAGCAAATTATTCCAAGACTGAATTGCAATGAGTTGTCCTCCCTAGGTTCTCTAGTTTCCTCTTGGATGTTGGAGCGAGCTCAAAGGGATCCGACCAGAGTTAGGAACGGTTCCGGGTCATGGTTGGGAGGAACGTGGTAGTTCCAAATTTATTCGGTTCTCATCCTACATGTCAACTAAGCATACAGTTTCCATTAAACGGTGTTTGAGGTGTGCAAGATTTTGCAAGAAGAAGATCCTAGTTGCAAAGTTCAGGTATGAATTGTTTTCATGTTTCTAATATAAGCCAAAAGTTTAGGATTTAATTTCAATTGTTGTAATCATTCTTTATGGTTAAACTCTATGCTTTGGGAGACATGGTTGTTGCATTGGCTCCCCAGGTCAATTTATCTATATTTAAAAGTTAAATTCATGTTTGAATTTTCAAACCCTCTTCAGTATTCTAGCCTTACAATCTAGCAGAGCTATCTTGTGCTAGATCTCAGACCCTTAAAAGCCACTTAGTAATTTTATACAAAGCTTTAAACCAGAACTCATTATTCCCAAACCCTAGCTAAAGCATAATAGTAAAGTATTGTAACCATGCCTAAATCAAAAACTACAGCAGAATCATCTCATACAAAGAGATTGATTCGCTTGGGTTCCCAAGCCTAGAACCCTTGGTTTCAAACTTAAATAAAATCCAAACTCCAAACAGTGCCAAACATTTATTTAAATGATAAATTTAATAATCATTCTCTGACACAGATTTCGTATAGTCCTTTTTAACCCAAACAAAAATCAACGCAACCTAATCATTAACCACAGATGAATCATCACATATAAACTCATGTCTAAAAGCAACCACCACATATTCTATCTCTTGAATCGCCAACACAAGCTCTTACACTTAGGGCACGATTTCTTTTAGACTAGTATTTCCTAATAAAATTGAGACTCGGGATCGAGTCTTCTTATCAAGACATCTAAATCCATGATTACATAATGGACCATGCTACAACATGGATCACCATCCATCTCGGCATAACATTAACCATAAAGAAAAGAAAATGATCATAATGTGATTTTAACACTAGGGCTCTGCCCATAAATTTTATATGCGAACTTTCTCTAATTAAATTAATTCTGGCTATCAATCTAGAGGACCATACCTTCATACAACCAAACACAGAAATTATAATTCATACAGTAAACATTATCTCCCATCCAAAAGTGTTAAAACATAAATTATGCAGAGACTAGCCCTCCAACTAGAAAACACATAAGAGATAAAATGCACCGAAGCTTTATGCTCAGTGTCAACACACATAAACTATAATGAAAGCTAAATTCAAAGTCTATCATTCATCTGCAGAGATGTCTGCTCCCAAATTAAAAATGCACAAGTTGAAATATTCGTGAGTAAATCTGGAACACACATTTTATTTTACAAACAGAGACGTCGCTTTCATTAATTTGATTGCTAGATAGATTCATAACACAAACCTTAAGCAATATCAGACTTTCCTGAATCGAAACATTAAAACCCTAGGGCTTGCTAATAATAAACGTAGATTCTATAAAAATATTCAATACATTATGCATTCTCCCGATAGCATTAACTACATGGTCTATCCCACTCTTTCCCCAACATAAATTCAAGCATTATTAATAATCAAAAGTCCTGAATACTCTAACATTTCATATTTACATTTAAAATAAATACACAGGGTCAAAACACTCTCCACAGAAGCGTGGAATCAATTAAAATCAAACACAAACCAAAATAAAAAGCTCTCTATTAATTATAAATAGAAATTACAAACACCGTAGTCATAACTCGAATCATACACAGTTTAGGAGCCAAGTTGGACAACCCTTTGTTCCATAAAAATGTCCTACAGGCTTCAAAATGAAACTATAGCTTATACGAGAGTCGAGATGCCATTACAACCAAACTTGTCCACGATTTCATCCAACTGAGCATTACTTTGAGTTCCAAAAACCTCGAATGGTTTAACCATTCTCGCATTGAGCAAATGCCTCAGTAAAACAACCAGTATGAACAAACATTCGCATGAGGCGAGAAAAGGCCATAGTGGACCTAGCTTACCCGTGGCCATAGTAGATTCAACCACTCCTGCTACAAACACTCCATCATGCTACGAAGCAAAACCCCAATAGGGAAATCCCTGTCAAAACACAAGTGAAACATTAGTCACAAGCAAATCAAAAACTGGGCATCAAAGAACTTGTTAAGGGAAAAGGAAACAAAGTTACCTTAGCCTTTGGACCCACGCCATTCTTGTCATTAAAGTG
This sequence comes from Larix kaempferi, assembly GCA_027924585.1. NCBI lineage: Eukaryota > Viridiplantae > Streptophyta > Pinopsida > Pinales > Pinaceae > Larix > Larix kaempferi. Next base: position 38,033,990 of record BSBM01000096.1, read on the forward strand.
GATTGTAGACCTGGGAAAAAACTCATGGCTAATGATGGCTTCATGGCCACCTTCAAAACCAGAGAGCTATGCTCTCTTACCATCAAACTAACAAACCCTAAAGAGCTCCTTCCAACACAAACAACGAAAATGAACTATACAACAAGAGCACCCTAGTGGCTTAGAGCCTTACCACATACCAGCTAGATAGCACAAACAATGACTGCATTAAATTCCACTAAACCCCACTACCAACGAAATGTTTATCCACTCCCTATAGTGGAGGAGTGACAGTACTCTTGGAGTTCGATTTCCTTAGAATAAGCATTGTTCACATTTTAACTTTAACCAAAGTTATTTTATAAATGTTACAACTTTATAACATTAGCTTAAATACCTACAAAAACAAAGGCAAAAGTAAACCTTAGTATATAGCTAAGTAAGCCAAGCTTGTGTTGCCGAATTCATCCCTTCAAGTTTTTAAAAGAGTTACAAAAATACATTTAAAAAGGAACTCATTACACATTGAAACTAAACCATTTTGAGTCTAAGCATACACACAGTTAGACATTAAAGAAAAAACATAATTATAACCAATAGCCCAATATGGGTCATTAGAATCATCATCCAAAACATCGCTTCCGTGGAAATATAAATGAATCCAATCACATCAAATAGACCAAGCAGAGGATAATTAACAGAAGTATAAACTATACATCCACATTACATTGTCAAGTCTTCTATTTTATCTCCCAGTGCTAAAGTTAATTTACTAGACATTTGATCAAATTGACGACATCTTCCATACAAAATATATATATATATATAGTTTTTCAGGGATATTACAAAGCAACATTCATCCTTCACAATGTTCATATTCCACAAAATCATGACCCTCAACCTCTCGAACTTCTACAAATCTATACCTCTCCAAAGTTACTTTAATAATACTCAAGAACATTATGGTTCACGATAATCCTGACTATCGTCTGCTCTATTCCCATCTTTATTCAAGGGGATAATCTAGCTACATGGACCCCAACCCCTCTCATTCATATGAATATCACCACCTCTCTAATAATAATCCTTGTCAAAAATACAATACCACCCAACCGCTTTACATTCCCCCTCATTAGTAAACATATCAAATATCAACTTAGATAGTATCACCTACGATCTCTTAGAAAAAGGTCTTAACTATGACACATATTTGTGATAAGTTTGTTATGAAGACATGGTTCTCAATATATAAAAGGCCATTTTCTCCCTTCCAATATAGGAAAAATAAGAGATTCATCGAGATCTCTTTCACATTATTAGATCTGGAAAACCCCCTAAACAAAACTTATCTAAACAAAAGTTTCAATCCCTTAAAATTTTGGACAACAATTATGATATTAGTATACTCAAAGATGACAAAGGTAATTCCATCATCTAAATGAATAAGCTAGACTACCATTCCAAACAATAAACCTACTTATGGACCTCCAAATACTGTAAAATTAATCATAACCTATTAATAAAATCACCAAAATTATTATCAACCAAAATTTGATCACCTACTTTGTCATTAGTTTCATCATCATTATACATCATAATCGACATTATAAGCACCATTTTACATACCATTTCATCCATATGACCGAGGAAATAACAAAATGGCCAAAATATTCAAAGCCAAACTAAAAAATTGAGCATAACAGTATGGTCAAGACTTTTCTTTCAAAAAACTATTTCCCAAAAGCCCATGACTTGGACCAAAATGTGAAATTTCAGTTATAATTTATCATTTCACTCTTCCCCAAATGTAGTAGTTGATTAAAGTAGACACATACCTTGACATGGTTGCAATCAACAACAAACTTAACTTCAAAAACCCCAACCTCTCAACTAAGCAATGGAGAAAATATGCATTGGACTCATCTAGATCCCATTTTTTTACCACTCTTGTGCCTCTAAACAAATCCCTCATGGTCACCATTTGATAGTTACATTCTCACATATCCAAAACATAAAGGCATGTTGCCATATTTCTATTAAAAAGAGAGAGAGAGAGAAACTTTCCCTTGGATCAACTACACAGACCCATTGTAACTCTTTGCAAAAGCTACCAAGGTGTGTTTTCTATCAATGAAGTTATTTGTGTAATAAAAATCACATTCATTTACATGTACTGCTTCCTTCCAATGGATCATATTTATTGACATGCATGTTTGAAGATGCTTATTTTTTGTTTAGTTTAGATCTCTTTCCTTTCCAATCTTTCATGTTTCCCTTCGTAGGTTTGCTTCGCACTCGTGTGCAAGAAAGCACAAACCATGGATTTGGTGACCATACTGGGGATGGATCCATTGTCCATATTTTATTGTGTTTAGACAATTTATAGATTATCTCATAATTATTTTGGGTAGTATTTGGTCGTGCTTTATTTATTGCCCCCTAGTCGCTAGTAAGCATCTTGGTTGAAAAGCCCTAATTTTTTCCCCATTTGAAATCGTTTTTATTCTTTTTTAATTGTTTTGGGTGTTGGTTTCAACTTCCGTAGCTAGATCCATGACCAAGGTCATGAATTTCCATTTGAGAGCTGCAATAAAAAACCCAACTTTTGTGAATCTTGATTGCTTCAAGTTTCACACTATGTCTATTTGGTTCAATTTTTTAGTTTTAGGTTCACTTTTGGTTCCATTTTTTGAAATTTTTGTGACCTATTTACTTGATGTATTAGTTGATTAGTTTGTCCTTATACGCGATGTAGGTGAATAAAGGATTGGAAATTCCAAGTATTCAATACATTTAGGGTTCTTCTATGGATTTACTTTTCAGCTATCTGTTTCTATTTCAACAAGTTTATTATTGAATCAAGCTTCGTATGACTTGTTGTATTTGTTTAAAATTATTTTCACTATTAGTTTGGAACCTATTTTATCTTCTTCACATGTTCATGATTGGTTATGTACTCATTTTGCATCAATACTTGATATTTTTTTTTCTTGTTGGTATTAGTTCTTTGCTTTATAGAGAAAGCATAGATTTTATTTAAAGAAAAGAACATCATTAGTTGTTAGTAGTGAAACTTATCTTGTATTTATATTCATTACTTTACAAGAGTTTACATTTACTCAAGCAATTTTATTTACTTGTTGTACACAACACTTGTGCACACACACTCTTCACACCCTAAATTAAACATCACTTGGTCTGTGACCCCAAGTGGAGCCTTAAAGTCAACCTCTAATCTAACACATTAAATCTCCTCACTTGAGGAACACAAAAATCTTGTAGTTAGGTTAGGAATTTGGGGATAGGCATAGAAATAATCCCCCTTAGTCACAATACATCTGAAAAATAGTGGTTGAACTTTAGGGTTCACCAAAATGTTCCTGCACTTGACATGGTTTAGGATAGTATATTAGCAATCCCATCGTCTTTGGGTGGTACATGTCGAGAGAATAACTAGAAGAATAATTGAGGCACTTTTCCCTTCTAGTACCGAAGATCATTTGGATCGTGGATTATAATTGAATTAGGTGCAAAAAACCTATTAGACAAGTTTGACACTGAGGTATCCTAGTATACATTGTATTAGCAATCTTTTCTAGAGGTGGGTTGTCATAAGTGGGAGGGAACCTAGGAAGATATCATTAGGATGACTAGAGATGCTACTAGTGACCTTTCCTATAATTGTCCCATTCACACCTCACTCACTTACTTGGAGGGATTGGAACCCCATCCAGGTTTAGCATTTGGAAGGCCCTTGTAATTCTCCTCCTTGGGATAGTGTGTATTTTCTTTTTATAAGGTATTCAATTTTTTTTCACTCTTTGTCTAGACTGGATCACTTGATATTCCCACACTACACTAGTTATTTGATTTAGCACCATATATAGAGCTGATATTATTTATCTAAGCATTTGTTTCATTATCATCATTTTAGAACTATATCATTAGATTAGTAGTCTTAGATCATGTCATCATTGCTCCTTTAAGGAACTCTCATAGGATTCAAGGACTCTGTACTCCTCTTTATAGGATATATCATCTGATCATTGGTCCACCTTAGTGCGTGATAACGAAACAACCTTTCTCCCTTATAATTCCCCTTTTTTATCCTGGGATCCAAGCTCCTCATAACCTATATCGAAATCCTCTCCCATCATCGCTAATACATTGCATATCCCAACATTCAACATGGTTGGTGTTATTCTTGTTTCTGATGGAAGTCCCACTAGTGGGGCTATTGGTAACCAACCATTTAGAGGGAATGCTATTGTGCCTCTTTGTAACACATATACATCCACCTTGATTCCTAATATGAGACTACCCGTTAGGGTTAGTCTCAACCTCCCATATCTAGTAAGACCAACTAATTATCGCACTAGACATGATCCTATGTGGCCTCCAATGCCAACCAAATTACCTTCAGACATCACAAAGTTCAAAGGGAGGGTAGGTGAGGACCCCAGAACCATATCATGTCCTTTCATCTATGGTGATCCTCTAATAACATCATCAATGATTCTATTCTATTGTATTTTTCCATAGGACCTTGGTTGTAGTTCCCACTAAGTGGTACATTGAACAACCATATAGAATACATCCCAATTTGGTGTCCCTAGATTCCACTTTTTGACCTTTTCCAGTTACATGTTCGGTATGTCCCTGGAGGAAATCTGAACCCTATAAATTAGGATCCCAATAAACCCCCTAAATAGAGTAAGAACCTTGAATTACGGACTAACCTTCTTCGTTCCTTTTGTAGAGTTTATGGACATTACACTCATCATTATCTGCACCTATCAAATAATTGCCAACTATGCGGTGAGGCTAACAATTGTGAAGTTTCTAATGCTTCCCAAGAGAAAATTGTCCCTCCATCTCCTCATCTGACCACATCCCAACCTATGGTCCTGCAAAAACTCTTCCCATCACAAATTCAAGGTCAAGGAAAATATAGACAGTGGTCAAGGTATTTACTTGACCAGGTTTGACCCAACACTATTAACTATGTTGGATATAAACAATTTTCAACATGACATATGTATGTGATTGTGTTATATAAATGTCCATGGATGTATTGGATGTTATATGTGTTATAATTTAAACCTTCATTTAAACAATAAAATGTTTGACATTAATTTTGATTTTCTTAATGATAGGGTACTGAACATGTTGTTGAACATAATTATGATAATTGTGTTGATCAGGTAAAGACTCTATTTTAGAATGATTTATTGGATAAGGTATTTAATTGATCGACACGACCAAAATATGACCATAACAACTTCCAATGACTAGGGCACGCAATGGTCAAGCTAATTAGGAAACAAACCAAATGCACACATGTTTGATCAATGACCAGACTCAATGCCTTTATAAACTAACCCTAGTCAACATATCATATCAATCAACTAAATTCAATAATGTCATATATTAAGAGATTTGCAATGTTGAATTAAACAAATCACCATATTTCCAAGACCCATAATATTGCATAGAGAACAAATCTCATAAAACCACAAGATCCATTGGAACTCTTTACATTTTTACAATCCAAATCAAGAACTCAATGTTGAATCTATGTTACCATGTTGGAACAAGCGAAAATAGCATGAGGAGATAATAGAGATTCCAAGGACAATGGTGGTGTCAAGAAATGTCGAAATATTTTACAAGCACGATGAGAAAATATCCATGATACGATTATTGATAGATTGATGAAATGGTCTCTCTCTCTCTCTTTCATGAAATGTAGATCCCCCAAGTATGGCTTTTCACCCTCTCTCTCTCTTCTTATAATAATAATAATAATAATAATAATAATTCACAATTCCTTCGTGTACATCTGTCGTCAACTAGCACAAATTCCACTAGCACAAGCACATTTTAAAATTGGTTGATATCAGTCAATCAATGTATATCAACCACATTTTATTAAATGATTGGCCATATAATTAATATAAGTTGATCTATGTATATCAACCACTTTTTAAAATTTCAAATGTAGTTGTGCTAGTATAGTTGATATAAGTCGATCTATGTGTATCAACCACTTTTTAAAATTTAAAATGTGGTTGTGCCAGCATACATTATGTAACTAGAAAATTACTTAAATAAAAAACAACAATAACTAAAAGGTTTGTTTAATGTATGCTTTTTTATATTAGTTCTTTTTAATGTTTTAGATTTCAGAATTTCGCAACTTTAGCGAATGAAATCAAACAAAAATTAATGTCCCAAATGTACATATGGTTCAAACATTCAAATGACTTGACTTGAAATTTATTATACTAAACTAACTAAATATAAAAAATGAAATAACAGACAGCATAAGCAAACTAAATTAATTATTGAAATTTAAATAATTTTAAACAGGAATGCGTGCTAACGAAGGAAATAACACACAAAAGAATATTGGACGGTACATTAAAATGTAAGTGAATGGGAAATTGGAATTTTATCTTCTGACCTGTGCAAGGTGTGGACAATAAATTCTCAAAGCTGGTGAAACGTTCAAGGAACCATGCTGAACAACCAAATTTCAAAGGAAGGAATAAAATTATAAGAAGAGGCTTGGACTTGAACAAATTATTGACGACCGAGGCTTTGAACTAATTCCTCCATAAAAATCAAACCCTGCAATGATGAGTGCATCAAGAAAGGAAAAAAAAAATCAGCTCCTCGGTACCCTTCCTACTGAGCAAAAATGTTAACCCGTCAATGAGCCACTGCACCTCTTTTAAAGGACTAGTTTAAATGGGGACAATTTGCTTCTTTCTAACTGCATTTGTCAACAGGATTTTGATGGAATTCGGAAGAATTTTTTTAATTCTTAGAAAATCAATATTAAATTTTTTTATTCCAAGGCAAAGGAGTATTTATATAACTAAATTCATTTATACATTCAAAACCAAGGTTTCAATAATTTCAATAACACAGATCAAATTATTTGGCTAAAAAACATCTGGCATTTATACTAATTCTATCATATGTCTCTGATTTGAATTCAAACAAATTTGGCAAAACGTCAACTTTTTAAATGGCTTGAAATGTATTGATGATGCTTTAAGCACATGACCTTTATTTCTTTAAAAATGACAAGAAGAAACCCTCTAGTGAGCTACATCATGTTGGAAGCATCAACTTCATAGTTATTAATGACTGTAGCAACATCTTGATCTTTTCTTCTGGAATGTATATTTACCTTGCATGCTTTTAGAGTTCCCAGTTATTAATATCCCTTCATTCCTATGCTTTGAAGATGCTACAATCAGAGAACAACGCTTTAGCGACAGGGTTCGGAATTTCACAATCATATTGTTTTGTTGCACCAGCTTTAGTGACTATTAAACGTTTTGAGTTAGTTTTGTATTTTCTTTTAAAAACATCATTAACAAATAGTTATGACCAATCAAATAACATCTATGTAATTTTGAGGGGTAGGGTATGTACACCTTTGTAGACTTTACAATTACATGGTTAGGAAGACCTCTCTCATCCCACAAATAGAAAGTTCTCATACACCAAATTGATACCCAACTTGGGTATGAACTTAAAAATAGATTAATATTATTATTATTATTATTATTATTATTACATGTAGATGCTTCATATACTTCTATAGAATACTTTAGAAATTACATAACTACTCAAGCCTCTCTTGACCCACAAACAAAGAGTTCTTAGACACCAAATTATTATGTCATCTGAAATAAGCCTTTCCCGTCCATGGCCACTACAGAATCATGTATTTGCATCTAGAAGCACCATTTGCAACATCGGAAAGTAAAGATACTGAAACATGGACATGGTCATTCTTCTCGGAAGCACAATGTTCTCATTTTCCAGTGTAGCAACAACAGTTCTTCTCGTTTTTCAGTGCAGCAACAACAATATTTTTCAATTTTTCTAACATATCCATTTGAATGCACCACCTTACGTCTGCTAAGCTCTTCTTGGAGCTTATTCAACTCTGCATTCGTCTCGTTTCAATTGTTTTGAAGATTTACAATTTCCCTGGGCATTCGCTTATTTTCTGACTTCAAACAATGCATCCTTTTTCCACAAGTTATATATAATCTCTTTCGAAATGGAATTCTTCTTATGACTTGACGTAACCTGGTTCATCAAAAACTTTGTTTGTAGGTTTGAAGAGAGATTCATCAAAGGGATGGTCTAAGTTAGTCATGAGTATATGTGCGCAATGTCGAGAGACTGCTCGTTGCACTTTGTTTGTGTTACACGATTTGTGTATATCCCTTATCCCCGCAAATGACAGATTTTACATCATTATTATATATAGACGTTTTACGAAAATTATTGATGGGTAGCGTAAGGTTACCAAATTTCCCATAAATTGATTGGACATACAAATGAACCAAAAGTGAGCCTTATGTAATAAATCACAAAAAATCCATTAATAGTGAAAATAAACCATATTTAATCCCACAATGATAAATCATGCTATGAATTTAATGACAACCATACCATTGAACACATTTAATCAACCATTAAGCCGATCAAAAGCACAATGACCAATCATGCTATGAATTTAATGACAACCATACCATTGAACACATCTAATCAACCATTAAAACAATCAAAAGCACAAGAATCCATTAAACACACAAGGATGCTAGCCATTCTAAGGTATTTTCACATTCAAGGTTTTATAAGTTTTAAAATTCATAAAATTTCAATTATCACAGTCAATGCTTTATAACTGTTCAAATGCATAGAATTACAATTTTCACACAATGTTTTATCATTTTTCAAATGTATACAATTACAATTATCAAAGTGAATCATTTATAAGTTTTCTAATGCATAGAATTCAATAGGTCTATAATCCCTCATTGAGAGGACCACTACTCATATCATGTGTACAATCCAATTGGGAGGAGTGCTAGATCAATAGATAGATTTTGTATTTTACCATGCTGTGTTGTGCGAAGCTCGGATACATTGGCTAGTTGCTCCAAATATGCATGCTACCTGGGATGGGGAGATAGGCATTGCTTAAGATGTTAGACAGATAGGCATGACCTTTAATGATTATCCTAGTTTTCAATTATTAAATAGTTGTTATGGTAAATTGCTCTATCTAAATGATCAATTTATCAAGGTCGAAAGATCTGTTATGGTAAACTGTTCCTATAGATTTTTGCAAAGCCAAGTTATATGCCATTTTATAAGGAGATAAATTAGGGATCAAAGTTGACTCTATTCATCAGTGGCCAACCACTTGAGTTTGTTGTTGTTGAAGAGAAGGAAAAACATGATATTCCAAAAATGCTTATGTTTGTTCCCAACTATATTTCCTTTAGCAATCAAGACAATTTCATATGTATTATTTTCATGAGCATCATCACCAAAATGAAGCTGATATTATGAAGAGTCAAGTGGTCTACTACAAAGTAGATGGGGGGAATCCAATATAATTCATCTCTTATGTTGCAAAATTAGAAAATGAGTTACAAACTAGGGCAAGGGATTTTTACAGAATCGAAAAAAATTTACATAATGTATGTTGCAAGATTGTTAATATCAATAACTATGTTCATATATGGATGCCATGTCCACAAAAGCTACATATCAACTTTGAAACACTCAGTAGAAGACAAACTATCCTAGAAAACATTTCAGTAGACCTTCCCATGCTACTGGTCACCAATATTCTTAACATGAAATGGATTAGAAGCCTTGGTAAAATGCAGTGGGGAAACAAAGGAAGACATGGACATATAATTTGCAAATAAGTAGTGTTGTATCTCATCTCAATGTTCTTATCACAATTATGTCATGTTCTGATACAGGTTATTATAATCATGGCAAGAGGAAATTATGTTGCTCAAACGAGGACATGAAAGAAAGTCACTAGAGGTGCACAACTAATGAACATGTTGCATTAGATAAGGATCCACAAGAGAATGTTCCTGGATAGAATGAAGATGAAAATGGTGAAGACCAATGCATGCCGAAGCCTGATGGTTTTGCTCCACCTACTCCTGTAGTGTAGGTAATTGGTTCAAGCAAGAAGATTAGTGCTATCAAGGGTTGGAGAAAAGAGGACATGATGAAGGCAATTGACGATGTCGAATACAATGGGTATTATGTGAGAGCAGCTGGAAAAAAGTATGGGATATCACCAACCTCAATGCACTATTGGCTAAATGGTCTCACTCATACCAAGAGGAAAGGGCCTCTCACAATGTTAACTGGACAAGAGGAGGAAGAAGTTTTCAGTTGGTGTAATGAGATGGTTGAAATGGGCCACGGGATAGAGTTGATATAGTTGAAGTTGAATGTTGCACAAATCTGCCAATCAATGCCTAATCCATTCAGATTTGGATTTCCTGGGAAGTCATGGTGGGCAGGGTTCAAGAAAAGACATCCAGAACTTGTTTTATGAACATTAGAAGGAATGGATAGAGATAGAGCCTTGAATTTGCACCTTGCAATTGTGTCCAAATTCTATGACACTATGTCCAATTCCTGTCAGAAAAATTCATATAGTCCACATCATATGTGGAATTGTGATGGGACCAGGTTACAGGATGGAAGGAATTGTGGCATGTGAGTAATCGCAAGGAGAGGTAGAAGTAATGTGCCAAAATTATTCCCAAGAGTAGGGAGTGGATAACCATTTTGTGTTGTGTAAATCCATATATTTCATCAATCCCCCGGTTCTATCTATTAAAGGGAAAGAGTAGGTTGAAACATTCTATCAGAAACTGTGAAGTGGGATCATGCATGGCTACACATCCAAATGCATGGATGAACAAAGAACTATTTATGAATTGGTTGTGCCACTTTGTGCATCCATACTAGGTGGCGTATCATGTGAAAATAGACACTTGATGATATTTGATGGTTGTGGTAGCCACATATCCCTACAAACAGTTGAATCAAAACACTATAGGAATTGATTTGCTAACTTTTCCTTCACATACCACCCATAGGTTGCAACCCCTTGATGTGAGTGTGTTTGAACAATTTAAGGCTTTTTACAGGTCCAAGAGAGCAGCATGGATGGAAAATAACCATGGGCTAGAGGTAAAAGGGTTTGAATTAGCTGAACTTTCTAGTAATGCATTAAGAAGGGCTCTCACCCCCTTAAATATCAAGGCTAGGTTTAGGCATACTGGAATCTGGCCACTAGAGTATGATGCTTTTATCCATAATATGGTTTGCAGAGAATATTTTGAGGTACATGTAGATGTTGCAGGAGAAGATGCAGATGCTATAGAAAAAGATGTAGATGTTGTAGCAGAAGATGCAGATGCTACAGACAACATTTTATCCCTCACTTAGGGAAATTTCCAACCATTAGGTGACAGTGATCAACACGTCAGCACTATTCAATATGACAATGAAGCTAGGGAATATGTCATGGAAGATGTTCAATTTGTACATGAAACACGTACAAACTATGAAAATGAAGTTCATAATGACATTGCTAAAATAATTTTGTTGAAAGTTTTTAATGAGTGCGAAGCAATGAAGAGTAGTTGACACTACCAAGCCATGTGCAACAGCCTGAATCGTTACTGGAGGCCATGATGAATATGAACAAACATATTGTTACAAACACCAATGAAGAAAGAATGAACACAGCCTCACAACCATCATTATTGAACGACAAAGTTGTCCATTATTATGTGGATGACGATGGTTTAGGAGAAGGTGATGTATGCAGTGAAGAACTAGTTGAAGGAGACGATGTAGATGTAACATAACTCCTAGATGATACTCATATCTCTCCCAGTGGTACTACACTCAATTCATTCCTAAGGCTGCCGGTGGAGATAGTGGTAGAAAAGGAAATGAGAGGATCAGTAGATGTTCTTCACTTGAGCAGGATTTTGCAGTTACTCACTTCATATGAGTACATAAAACTATTGGTTGATCTAGAACAAAAGAAAAAAGAGATGCAATAACAGAGAGAGAATAAGAAGGAGCTTCCAAATGAGAGGAAGGTTTCAATAATTCTTCATCTAAAAATCGAAGCCTTGCAAGGCTTCAAAGAGATAAAGAGAAGCAAGAAAAAGAGCACCATAAACAACTAGCCAGGAAGGAAAAGGCTCAAATAAAGGAACAATAGAGGCCACAAAAGGATCATCATAGGATGGAGGAGTAGATTCTATCCAACTTGCTCAATTAGATTGCAGATAACAAAAATGTATTCCAAGTCCCCCAATATCACCTCGATCTTGTTGCACCCCACTTTCTTAATGGCAGTGGGAGGCTTAATCTAATAGATGTTTTCCAAATCCTCTAGTTAATACAAGGATTTTGGGGTCAAGTCAAAACTATGCATTTTCAAATGCTCCATGGTGTCAAGGAGCAAACTCGCCTCAGGAATATGCAAGATTCTCAACCCATTCGTCTCATGAATGTGTAGGCAACTCAACCCAACCAAAGCATGAAAATGTGGGAAGTTCAACTTGCTTGGGCTATGAAAATGAAGGGAACCCTACAATAGTGGGTAATGTAAACAGTCAGCCTACACATGAGTGAATATGTTTGGTGCTCATGTCTAACCACATCCAATGTGGATTTTGATACCTCTGCAATGTTTTGTTAACTCAGCATTTTTTTGTTGTAGTCAAAATCAGGCCATAAGGGCTTTGGTACCCTATGTCTCTCAGATCCTAATCCTATCTAAAACCCATGGCTATGTTGTCTCATACTATTAATACAAAATAAATTTTTGTTACCCTTAACTGGTTATAAAATATGAATTGCAACCCACACTACACATTAATTATGGTAATGAAATCATTCAGGTTGCACAATGTCAAGCATGATGTTTTTCAAGCTTATAATCATGGTATGTATGTTGGTTATCTAATAGGTAAGTACCTAATCAAATTTGATCTATAGTATGATTTCAATTTTTGCGATGAATTATCTAATCATTTATTAGTTTTCAAGTTTACCAATAGAAATTCAAAGATACCATAACTTAAGTTTACAATTGAAACTACAATACCAACTACAACTACAAATACAACTATTATTACAATTACATTTTGAAAATTACATAGAAGATCAAAATGCATTAAAACAAATTTTCAATTACCATTACATTACATTACACAATTCATTGCATGTACCAAATTACATAGAAGACCAACATTCCAATTGCCATTACATTACATTACAGAATTCATTGCAGGACCAAATTAAATAGAAGACCAGCATTTCAATTACCATTATGTTACATGACAAAATTCATTACAAGGACCAAATTACTTAGAAGACAAGAATCCATTACAACCTCATTGCTTTTTACCATTCCATTCCATTACATAATTCATTACAATTACCAAATTACTATAAAATTGAAACAATTCGAATGAAGAAAACCACCAAAGACCTTAATAATACAAGGGTATAATCATCCCAACCAAGTGTATGAATACAAGGACCTATAATTAAATCAGACCTGGAAACCGTCATTCTGGATTTTTTCCTGGACACGAAGACATTCTTATAACCACTCACATTGGTTTGGGCCACCAAAAAGGAGGATGATCAATCACAAAATATTCATGACCAATGGAAAAAAAATCATGAAATCCCACAAGAAAATACCCAATATTCGTATGAAATCCCACAAACAAAACTATTCACTTGAAAACCCACAAACAAATCACAGATATTCACATGAAATCCCACATACACATTCACTAGGGTTAATGAATTCATTGCAATCAGGGAGGGCTATTAAAAAGACAGTTGTTAGGTTGTGTGTGTAATGGTTTATACTAGGGTTTTGGCAAGGCCCTTCACTTAGTGTTTTTTTTGGCAGGCCTATTCGAACAAGTGAAGCCCTAATAGCTACAATGAGTCCCACCACCCAAATCATTACGGTCATTGTAAAAACTTGAGTCTAACCTATCACAATATAACCAGGCCCTATTATGGCCAAAAATGCACAAACCATGCATTCAAATGTTTGGAGTTACATCAAATGCGCAAAGGTGACAGTCACATTCCAAAATACAAGCAATTTTTTTCATAACCCTAAAGCAAAGTCTTTCAAGCCGTGGAGAAGCTGAATTAAAACCATGCATTCAAATTTTAATACAAGCAATTTTAATAATACGTTAAAAAATATAAACAATTTTAACCATGAACCTATAGAAAATCCTTTCAATTCATGGAGAAGCCGAAGAAAACCCATTGAGACCACCATTAAAACAACCATGCAATCGGTTTAAGCCAATATCTAGGGTAAAAATATTTCAAATTTCCAAAAATACTTGAAGTGTTTAAAAACAAAGAGGGTAATCGAACTCGAAATCGACACTAGAGCACAACAAATTCAATCCAATAGTCGAGGTGTTGTTAAAAAACACAATGGGTCATCGGCTGGTAGGGCCAGCCACCTACCACGAAAATGTAGACAAAACGCCACTGAAGATCCCATGCCCGGGCTCCACACATAGTGTCCATCCAAGCTTCACAAACGAGCTCCATGGCCAAGCTCCACCTGCAAACAAACATATGGGGGTGAGGAAATGTCGAGCTAAAAGCCAAAAAATATATTGGAAAACCCTCATTGGAGTGTTTCTTACTTGGTTTCAGGCTACTCCAAGGCCAGTGGCAAGTCGAATGCACATAAGAAAACTCAACAATGGTGCACAAAACCAAGCAATTATCCACAGGAACCTTCCTCCATCATGCTTCGAGCCATGAGGTCGAATCATGAACCAAGTTACAGAGGATGAGGATAAAGCTGGAGACAAACTAGCTAGCTAAAAAGGTCACACAACTACTGGGGGGAGGTAATCACCCACCAGGCTCGATAAAAACAACATTAAGCAAAACCTCCTACCAAAATCCTAGCGTAAACGCTTTAAAGAGAGACCCAACAACTATCTTTTTAATAGGTATAGATGTAGCACGCGGAGGGATTTTCAATGTGCCCGTGATGTACGTTAGGTGGGCCTCCACGTGACTGCCATGATTGATTTGGGGAGGGTGCACCACTACTGGTGTGCCTCCCCTATGATATAAAAGACACTTAGAAGTCTAACACAAAATTTTTGCAACATCCAAAAAAACATCAAACTATAATGAATTTATTGTTGTATTTTGTGTTTTCTAAGGTTATGATATAAAATACACTAAGAGGTTTAATGTCAATGTTTTGCAACATCCAATAGAGTGTCGAATCAATATAATGAATTGATTGTTCATAGCGACATGGGTTTGCAACCACCAATCAATTCATACTTTCAAATTAATTTCAACATCATCAGAGAGGCACCTTGTCACACTTTCAACTTCATCTCCACATCATTAAAGAGGTACCTCATTGCAACATTCAACAAAACCTTAAATCACTATAATGAATTCATTGCTCATTGCATCATAGGTTTTCCTCCACCAATTGGCTCATACCTTCAACTTCATTTCCACATCATGAGAGAGGCACCTTGTCATTAGTCAAACATTAGATGGGTTTATCACACCCAATACAGAAAGAACATATCTACCTCCATTTATGGGCATATTAACATTTTTCTTGAACCCAAAGAAATAGGACTAGTACATAAATTAGCATCCATTAGTCACAAAGTCGTTGCATGGAAATCACATGAACATACACTTGATTGGAGAGAGAAGCATCTCTCCATTGCACAGTCAATTTATTGCCTAGATGATCCACTAGTCATCAAATTCGTTGCATGGAATCCACCTAGGAATAAGATTTGACCTGCAAAGAAAACCATCTTCCTATTGCAGACTCAATATATCATCTGGATCAGTTGCTTCATATAATTCCCATTTTTTATAACGCGAAGCCTTCAGAGATTTGATGGAAAGGACAATACGTTCAATCCCTAAGTAATCATGAACAGAATGACCCAGTGTATCTTAGTACATTCTTTGTTGTCAGGTATGGCATTGGGTTTACTACACAACTGGAACAGTGGTTCATGTTCTCATGTTTTAGGTAAAGTAGCTATTGGATAATGGTTTAGTAAGACCCAGGGTTCAACATACATCACTAACAAAGGATACTAAATTGGGTGCTAAAGTGGTAGCAAAACATGGTGCTAATGTTGACATCAATAGAGATGCAAAACTAGGCATTAAATATGATGCAACACTTGACGCTAATGAGGAAGCCAAACATGGTGTTGATATGGTAGAAAAATAATATGTTACTTTGGATACAAAACATGGCGCTACATTGGAAGAAAAATATGGTGCAACAATAGAAGAAAAATTTGGCGCCATTTTGGTAGAAAAACATGATGCAAAAAAGGGAGCAAAAATTGGTGCAAAATTAGAAGCGGAAATTGGTGCATATTGGAAGTAAAACGTGGTGCAATATGGGATGCTAAAGTGGTGGCACATATGGATGCATTATTGGATACTAATTTGGATGGAAATATTGTGCGAATGTCGATGCAAACATAAATGATAACATGGCGCTTTTAAGGATGCAAATAGGGCGCTAATGGGGACGTCATTTAGGAAGTCAAAGAGGATGATCTCTAGGAAGCAAAATAGGATGTTATTTAGGAAGAAAACCTCAACGTCATTTAGGAAGCAAAATTGGATGCTATTCTGGAAGCAAAAAAATGGGTGTTATTTTAGACATAAGAAAGGATGCTATCTAGGAAGAAAAAAAGATGTTATTTTAGAATCTTTACATTTTGTACATGACACGTCCCATTTAGCGTCTACTTCGACCACTCAAAGAAAAAAAATTACACTAAAAAGGGATGCTAAATGGGACGCTAATTCCATGATTTGTTGTAGTGAGTGTTAATTGTAGACTTAGGAGACTGAGGGCATGGTGCAACGTAACGATGGGGCAACGAATCCGCCAGGTGATAGAGTTCGATTAGATATGAATCCATGGAGAATGAGTTGCTGATGACTAGTGTCATCGTGGTGTCGTAGGAACCTTAAGAAAAGTGAATGGTTAATGTTCACTTGACGGTCTAAGCTCTTAGTTGTCATCCTATTTAGAGGTATTTTCTTAGTAGATTTAATTACTACTTGGCTGCTATCAATTAACTGAAACTAATATTATGTTAAATAAGGTGAAAAGATTATCATCATTATCATAATCATCCTAATTATGGCATCGAGTGCCAAAGATTTATTCCTAAAACCGTTGATAAGAAAATAAACCTTCTTATTCTAAAGGGACAGATTTTGTCCCCTTATTTAAAGAGATATATTGTTATATGCATTTGTAAAATATTATATATATATATATATATATATTAAGCCTAATGAAAATATTTTACAAAATTCCATAGGAAAATTATATATATGTATATATATATAATATTATTTGAACTTTATTGAGAAAGCTATACTGTCGGAAAAAAACAATACTTAGGTCTATATGGACCATTCAAATGAGTTATTGAGTATTAAAGTAAGTGGTTTCAATTCTTTTGGTTAAACCAAGTAGATTCTCGCAAATGGTTTTTTGTCTTTGATGATTGGAGACAGTCATTTAAATTTTGTATATTACTACTCTTCATGCGGATGAAATATTTAGGGACAAATTTCCTTAAAAATAGGGAGAGACTCGAGCCTTGTTGGAGAATCTTCTCCAATCAAGGTGGATTTCCTAAGGCATGCAGGAGAAACCTTGTATATATATTCTGATCTCTGATTTTGATAGGGGAGATATGATTGAGATGATTGTGAAGGGAGAGGAGTGCTCTATAGTATCCTGATCCAATTTCCTAATAGACATACATTGTATGCATTTTTGTTTACAACAACCGGAAGGGATATCTACACTCAATTTGCATTTTCTTTTTTTATTTTTGCACATATTTTACTTTCCTCTTTTTTATGAAATCCTATTGATTTCTATTTTTCTGCTTTACTTATATAATAGAAGTTTACATTAATCATTGCTCATAACAATAGAGCTTTGCATATGGAGTTCTATGACACCGATCGTTGCTTGATAGTGAATCATTGCTCATAACATTCGATCATTGCATGTAGAGTTTGATTTGTGATCGATGTGTTTGATCATCCTGCAATTACTTCTTTATTTATATATTAACCCTATTGTTTGATGGAATTCGAATTATGATCTCTTCACTTACTTCCTTATATAATCATAATACTCTACAGTGATGGTTGGAGGAAAGGACGACTCCTTAGTGAGCTTGATCCCTCTGAAATACACAGTCATGTAAATATTTTAAACTATGCTATGACATGAGAAGGGGAGGAGGGATCCTTAGCGAGCTTGATCCATTTGTAGCTTGTTATAATTGTTAATTGTAGACTTAGGAGACTAAGGGTATGGTGAAACTTAATGATGAGGGGATGAATCCACTAGGGGAGAGATTTCGACTAGCTAGGAATCCATGGAGAATGAGTTACTAATGATTGGTGTCATCGTGGTGCCATAAGAACCTGAAGAAAAGTGAATGGTTAATGTTCACTTGATGGTATAAACTCTTATGTGTCATCATATTTAGAGGTATTTACTAAGTAGACTCAATTACTAGTTGGTTTCTATCAATTAAGTAAAAGTAATATTATGCTAAATAAGGTGAAAAGATTATTGTAATTATCATAACCATCATAATTATGGCATCAAGTGCCAAAGAGTTATTCCTAAGACCCTTGATAAGAAAATAAACCTTCTTATCATAAAGGGACAAATTTTGTCACCTTATTTAAAGAGATATATTGTTATATGCATTTATAAAATAATACATATATAGAGAGAAATCCTAATGAAAATATTTTACAAAAGGCCATAGGAAAATGGTTTATTAATATATATATATATATATATATTGAACTTTATTGAGAAAGGCATTCCTTTGAAAAAAAAAAATACTTAGGTCTATTTGGACCATTTGAATGAGTTATTGAGTATTGAAGTAAGTTGGTTCGATTATTTTTGGTTAAACCAAGTAGAGTCTTGCGAATGATTTTTTGTATTTGATGATGGGAGACAATCATTTAAATTTTTTTATATTACTACTCTTCGTGTGGATTAAATATTTAGTGACAAATTCCTTTAAAAATAGGGAGAGAGTCGATCCTTGTTGGGGAATCTTCTCTAATCAAGGCGGATTTCCCAAGGCATGCAGGAAAAAATTTGTATATATATTACGATCTCTTCTTTTGATAGGGGAGATATGATTGGTACGAGTGGGAAGGCAGAGGAAGGCTCTATAGCAACCTAATCCCATTTCCTAATGGACATATATTGTCTTCATTTTTGTTTACAACAGCCGGAAGGGATCTAGGCACTCAATTTGCATTTTCTTTTGATTGATGCACATACTTTGATTTCCTCTTTGTTATGCAATCCTCAGTTTATTTCTATAAATATTCTTTTCTTATTCCCACAAAAGGGCTTAAAGCGTCAACCATCACTAATCAACACATAGAAGAAGTGGGAAAATGACATAAGGTATCACTGGAAATACAAAACTTTAAATTACAGCTTAGTTGTTATGCCTAGGCTACCACTTAAGGAATTAGACATGGTATTAACCATCAAATGGTTAACATATTTAGGTATGTACTCTACCAACCTACAAAAACAATACATGGGATTTAAATGGAATGGATGTAAGTGCCGATAACATGGATCGAGAATTTTTCCACCCAAGAAGAAAGAATATCATCACAAAGAGGATCATTTGCATCGTCAAGATAAAAAGATCAATCCAAATCAAATGTCTTAAATCAACTTCAATATGAACCCAACACAAAAAGCAACATCAACAAATTCAGCTTTGAGGACAAAGCTTACTTTAAGGGGAAGGCAATGTAATAAACAAAATAATAATAATAATAACAATAATAGTAATAGTAATAGTAATTATTAAATAAATTACATTAAAAGACACACCCCTTCGATGAAAGGGTGTTAGATGGCCTATATAATGGCCAAACATTGTATCTTTTTTATCATCATCAATATATATCATTTTTATCATTAAACTATGGGTTTTCAGAAGTTTTTCCGCTTCATTTTGCTGCCAAAATCATAAGTCAACTAAGCTCAACAAAAACTTGGAAACTTTCCAAACAATCAACAAAATTGTGTGGGTGAATTTTGTATAATTTTTTTTATTGCCAAAGTTTCAGCAAGTTTGGTCATGTCCAAGTCATGCTCTTACTTTCACTTTGCTGAACCATTTGGTGATTCAAATCCGACAACATAGGCTAACAACATATTATACATTCATTATTCAATAACTCATTACATGGTGTCTTTTCCATCTTGAACTTTGCCAATGAATTCGATGTATAGTGCAAAAATTAGCTGGAACCCTTGCATAATAAAAAATTACTAGAGAAAATTTAAACATGAACACTGTAATACCTCTACAAAAGTATTGAATCAAATTTAGACATGCCCAATCTTTCTGAGTAATTTTTAGATGGAAAAAATTTCATAAATAGTGCACTAGAATTATCATCAAATACCATTTTAAACAAGGTGATGCATAAATCCTAGATTCCTTGACCAAATCAAAGATTATTGATCACACAAAAGAAGCCACATGATGTAAAATAGATTCAAAAACAGGTTACAATCAATACAATATAAAAATTAGATGACCATTAACATATTCATGAAAAATAAGTAGCCCTCTAGGTATGGATTTAACCTTCTTTACCAAGCCATCTACCATTGAATCTATGCTTATTCTAGGACACTTAAGAATATGTTGAAACCAAATTAGTTAGAGGTTAGTAACCACTTCCCTGAATGATTTAAACACAAAATGAAATATTCTTGAATGAGCCAGTCTAGTCGACATTGTTGCGATTTTGCTTATCAAACTAGCAACCATTGAATCTGTATTATATGTAACAACACTTGATTCACTGTTAAATTCTTCTTTTTTCTCATCCTCGGGTTTCATTGTGGAGTTTCTAATTTCGAAAGCATTGAAAACAATTGTGCGTTGATGCTAGCACTCCTCATTAGGTTCCATGGATCTGGAACTTCTTTACTTGCAACATTAGTTAGTGAAATGGAAGATCCAATCACAACTCCTCGTTGTGTAGATACCCTTGTATCAGCAACATCTCATTAAACTATAGAAAGGTAGGTGTATATGATATGTAAACAAAGTTAATTTCCATTGAGCAAAAAATCATAAAATCGATTCTTATTAGGATCACACTTATCACACCCTATCAACAATGGTGCTTGCATATAGCCATCCATGATTCAATAGTAGAAAAGGGTTTAATTTAACTTCGTACAGTAGAATATAATACTTCAAGTCTCATGTAGGATCTATGGTACTGCCATAGAGTATCTTCATCATATAAAGGCTAATAGAGAACAAGATTTAATAAGTACCTTCATTAGGGACAAGAGGCTGAAACAGTGAAATGTGACCAATTTTCTTCTCTGATTAATTTTCCATTTCCTACCTCCAACATGTCAGGGTCAAATCCACAAACGTCTGATTCAATTGCTTTGATCACTTGGAATGGCATTGATAAAAAGGTAAAATGATATATATTGATTAAGTGTAAGGTTTTAATATAAATTGGAATAGACTCTTACCAGTCCATCCACCTAGTCTCGCATAATGTACCCATATATCATTCAAATCCACTCGAGAAGCTATGTTGCACCAAATGAACCATTCAATTGGTCTTAGGCCAAAAATAATCAATCCAAAAAAAAATGTTTTGTGACTAGTTACAAGTAGAACAATGAAGTTGGAGTAACTTTCAACACTATGATCACCTAATCCAATTGTCGATAACGTATTTTGTTGTCCTCCAGTTATTTCCAAATTTGGATCCCCAAGTAGCAGCATGATCTCTTTCCCTGCAAGAATAATATTTTGAAAATGAGGACATCAATATTATGTCGTCAATGAATGGAGAAATGTAAAACTTAATTACTAATTTCATAAAATATGTACTCAAATCAAAACCTACCATTTAAAAAATGAATAAAATATTGGATGTCATGTTCTAAAAGGTGCATCCCTCATTTTTGGGTACATATAATTTAGTAAAGAGATTTATTTTTAGTACTTGGATATGCAAATAAAATACATTCTCTTTTTTGTTGTAGTGAGCAATTAAAGTCTAATAATATTAAAACCGTGCTAAGTTGTCATTTTACAAAGCCTTAAAATTGATTTGGTTTCACCTCAATATAAAAAGAATTGGACAACCGATGTATGTATTTAGTATTTAGATTGCACAAAGATGAATATACAATAGATGAATTATTATTTTTGGAATCCCCCATCCCCATGAATTTACCTACAATTTGGGGGATGTCTCCACTCATACCGAGTGTGCATTTATCTTGGGGTAAATCATCATATTTGTGGGAATAATGAATAAGATTCAAATAAAAACTTAGGATCAATGAAAAATAACCTATAACAAATCCCTGCCATAATGGAACCTATAAGCTAGATAAAAATTTTTTTAAAAAATATCAATAAGAAAAAGGTTATAGTTCCATTATGTATTATTTCATAAATTCATAGTAATAATGAGAGTTTCAAAATAATACCATCCAACAGAGTACTCGAAGGTTAACATCACTTATTCCCAATAATGGCAACTAGCTATGCCAATGAAAATATAATGTGTAAGAAAACCATAAATACAATTGGTTGAACTTGCAATGTTGCAATAATTTCAATCTTAGGGAGAGTGGATTTGAAGGGAGATTTATCATATGCACATCCAAATTTGAGTCTTTGGATTAATTCCACCCAAAAAAATACAAGTCCTTTGTAAGTTAACATAACCTATTATTTTCATTAATGACAACTAGCTATGCCCAATGGCAATATAACACATAAAAAAACCATAAATACAAGTCTTTGAAGCTAGTAATGTTGTAATAACGTCAATCTTTAAGGTAGGGTGGAATGTAAGAGATCAAGATTTATCATATGTACATCCAAGTTTAACTCCTAGCATTAAATTTTATGGGAATGCAAAATATGATACAAATGAATTTGAACTGATGTCACTTTCACATTTAACCCTAAACCATTAAATAGAGCCTAACAAATGATGTTTGATCTAAATGTTAATGGAATCATAGTTTCTTTTGTAGCATAGCTCAAACTCTGATTGGAATCCCTATAGATGAATAAAATGACTAGCATCTGCTTGATTAGAAATTACACTACCCTTGAAAGACAATATATCTTGGCGATATAAGGTGTATGGACTTCTTCAGCTTGAAAAAGACAAAAACATTCTAAAGTTTCAATGTTAAACCTCCTTTGGTTTTCTCCCTATCTCCCTGCATAAAGCAACTTTGCATATTTTAAAGCAATAATATCTTTAACCTTCATGGTTTCTCTATCAAGCGTGAGGGATTCAAATTCTCGCACAACAGTAGTTAGAATAGTGCCCCCAAGAGTTTCATAGACACCTCTACCTTTCATACCAACCTATTTGTTTTCCACCATGTCCACAAGCCTAATACCATGTCTTCTCTCAATTTCATTCAATATTGCCAATAGTTTTGCAGTAGAAATCTATTTTCCATTTATTGAAACTAGTATTCAAGAAACAATTCCTATCTCCACATATCTGCAACATAAAATTTTGTTTAAAAAAATGATTATGTGAGAACATGTTTTATAGAAAAATGTCTTCTTGGTAATTTTGTTAAGTAATAATTATTTTTTAACGGGTGGCAGATGCGGGAGGGGTCATTTACGATCCTGGAGGAAACAAGTTATTTCAATTAGCATGGCTATTAGGAAGGAGGACAAATATTCAATTTGAATGGGTGGCTCCCCTCCAAGGGGTTGAAACAATGATATCCCTTCACATAGATCACTTCTTCATCCTCATAGAATCCAAAATTGTAATACAAAAAATGATAAATATTCAAAGAGGCCATGAAAAGAATATGAACAGAATCCAAAAATGAATTGTCTCAACCATTAGTGACATCTCTCAGATTCAGTTCCTTCACATCCTAAGGAAAAACAACATGGAGGCTGACACCATGTCTAACCAAGGAGCTAAGTTAAAAGAAGGGATTATTGTCCTAAATCAGGGTCCTCCCCACACCAAATGGTCTCCATGTTTTTAACCTTATCTTTCTAATGGGGGGGGCATACATAGTTCCCCTCTCCTTTCTTGTAAAATCAGTTTCCACTTCAGTTTGAGCATTAAAGACCGCTCTTTGACCTCTCTTCTCATTAAATAAGGTTGGTGTGGTGGAAATATGGAAGCATGCGAAATAATGTTGAATTTTCGAGGTCCTCGTTTGCACGACTCTTCACATGGATATGGTACTTCTCTTCATTCAGTGGTGTCGGGTATTAAACCTCTCACTTGTGACGGGGGGGTTTTCACGGCTGGTATGCACGATGTTTCTTGGTCCATCACTGCTCTCATAAGGATGAATCTGGAAAATATGGTGAAGGATATTATGGAAAACAAGGGGATCCATCAGGACATTAAGAAGACTGCACATAATGATTTTGAAGCTTCTAAGGATGCTCTGGATGAGAGAAGACTCATCGGTCAAGACATTATTCGGATGGAGTTGCGCATTGAGAAAGTGGAAACCAATGCCCGGGTTCATTTGGGTGAGCTCGAGGAGTTGTAGAAGGATGTCAAAGGCTTGAAAGACTATCAACTGGCCAACTTAAAAGGCCTAAAACATTTTTTTTTTTCTATGAAGGGGCAGGTGTTTGATACCCTGCAAAATGGTAATGACAAGATTGAGGCTCGTCTGGCTCTGCTGGAAGTGTCCTTGAGTGACCTGAGGGGTGATTTCGATAAGCACTCTGAACCTGCAGACCCTTGAAACTGCAAGTGTGAAGATAGTTCTCTGATGGAAGAAGACTCGCAGACTCATGCAGGAATTCCTCCAGCTTAATCATAGGAATGTTGATGCGTTTCTCTATTTTTCCTTGCTAAATGTTTTTTTGTGCTTATATATGTAATCAATATGTGAGGATCTATCTGAGAAATGACAGTAGATATGAATATTTAGCAAGAACAATTCTCAAGGATGAAAAGATGATTTTTTTAGTTTTGGACCACTCATTATCCATGTTATAGTTTACTCTTGTAGGAAGTGTAAGCAAAAATTTCTGATTCTGAAAATGCGGAATAAAACTTTGATACAGAATCGAAATATGAATACTAAATAGATCATACCTCCAGCCATTGATGCTACTTGAGTTGCTGTAAAAGATTTCCCTATTCCACAACGTTTAGCTTCCTGTACGGCACTTCCAAGCTCTACTTTCTCTTTCTTGATGGTGTAAAACTGAAGGGGATTGAGTTAGCGAGCTTGGGGACCAAACAAGGGTTTTAATAGCCAAGCTTCCATCAAGCTTATGATGGCTATGTGTCAATTGTTCCATAGATCAAGATAGAGAACCGTTGAGGGAGTTATGGATCATTCCCGAAGCTCTCAACGAGAAATCAGTTATTTAGTTAAAGAGTTTTTAATATTAATTAAGAGAGCTTACATTCTCCCACTTGGTCCATACTTCCAAACTTAATGTCTCATCTTAAAACCTATTGACAATCTGTATTAAGTAATAGATACAAGAATCATGGCGATAAGTCCTCTTATGACAAGTATTACCTTCCATGTATTACTATGTATTTATTGCTATTTTAATTTATGTGGCAACAATTTCTTAATGAATAAACCTTATGTTTATTCTTGGTCCTCATAGATGAATTTTCTCAAATTAAATTAAGGTGCACATATGTATGAGAAAAGACAGCACAGTAATTAAGAATTTCATTAAAAATAATATTGTCCATACAATGAGAAACTACATAATGGAACCAAGTCCCATATTCATTACATGATCCTTGAATTTCAACGGTGGCATGCCCTTAGTCAAAGGATCAGCGATCATAAACTCAGTGCTGACGTGCTCAATGACCACTTTCTTTTCTTTAACACGTTCCCTTATGGCTAAATACTTAATGTCGATGTGTTTATTTCGACTCCCACTTTTGTTGTTTTTGGCCATAAAAACAGCAGCTGAATTGTCGCAATACATTCTCAATGGCTTAGAGATAGAATCCATAATTCTAAGCCCAGAAATGAAACTCTTAAGCCATACACCATGTAAAGTAGCCTCAAAACAGGAGACGAACTCGGCTTCCATAGTGGAAGTGGCAATCAAGGTCTGCTTGACACTCCTCCTTGATATAGCTCCATCGGCCATCATAAAAATGTATCCTGATGTTGATTTGCATGAATCAACACATCCAGCAAAGTCAGAATCTGAGATGTGTTGGTACAACAACGTTCTAATGTGTTTATTTCGACTCCCACTTTTGTTGTTTTTGGCCATAAAAACAGTAGCTGAATTGTCGCAATACATTCTCAATGGCTTAGAGATAGAATCCATAATTCTAAGCCCAGAAATGAAACTCTTAAGCCATACACCATGTAAAGTAGCCTCAAAACAGGAGACGAACTCGGCTTCCATAGTGGAAGTGGCAATCAAGGTCTGCTTGACACTCCTCCATGATATAGCTCCACCAACCATCATAAAAATGTATCCTGATGTTGATTTGCGTGAATCAACACATCCAGCAAAGTCAGAATCTGAGTAGCCAATTACTTCCAAATTGTCCGTCCGTCTATACATAAGCATGTAGTCTTTAGTTCCTTGAAGATACCTCATTACTTTCTTTGCAGCTCTCCAGTGGTCTATACCTGGATTACTCTGATATTGTCCCAACATTCCCACAACAAATGCAATGTCAAGTCTTGTGCAGACCTGAGCATACATTAGGCTTCCGACAGCAGAAGCATATGGAATGTTCTTCATTTGTTCCCTTTCAAGGTTGTTCTTCGGGCATTGATTCAAATTGAACCTATCACCCTTCACAATGGGAGCTATACTTGGTGAACAATCCTTCATCCGAAATCTCTCTAAAATTTTATTAATATAGGTTTCTTGAGATAGACCCAAGATGCCTCGAAATCTATCTCTATGGATCTTAATGCCAATGACATAAGATGCCTCACCCATATCCTTCATATCGAAATTTTTAGAGAGAAATTGTTTCACCTCATGCAGCAAACCCTTATCATTGGTTGCCAGCAAAATGTCATCCACATATAAAACAAGAAAACAAATTTTACTCCCACTAACTATCAGGTATATACATTGATCCATAATGTTTTCTACAAAACCAAAAGAAGAAATTACATTATGGAATTTCAAATACCATTGGCGGGATGCTTGTTTTAAACCGTATAAGGATTTCTTGAGCTTGCAAACCAATTGCTCACCATCACTAGAGGGGAATCCTTCAGGTTGTTTCATGTAAACCTCCTCCTCTAGATCTCCATTTAGAAAAGCCGTTTTCACATCCATTTGATGAAACTCCAAGTCGAAATGGGCTACTAATGCCATAATAACACGCAAGGAATCTTTCTTAGATACAGGAGAGAAAGTCTCCGTGTAGTCAATTCCTTCTTTCTGAGTGAATCCTTTAGCAACAAGTCTAGCCTTGTATCTTTCAATGTTTCCCAATGAGTCTTTCTTTGTATTAAAGACCCATTTACATCCAATGGCTTTTGCACCATTAGGCAACTCAAGAAGATCCCAGACTTTGTTACTCTTCATAGAATTCATCTCTTCCTTCATGGCATTGTACCATAATTCTGATTCTTTGCAATTCATGGCTTGTGAAAAGGACTCGGGATCATTTTCGGCTGCAATGTTATAGTCAGATTCTTGCAGATACACAACATAATCATCAGGAATTGTTGATCTCCTTGGTCTAGTAGATCTTCTTAATGTTGTATCACTATCTTCTTGAGAAGTATGTGGTTCAACTCGTTGTTCAAAAGTTCTTGGAAACTCTTGAACTACCTGATCTACTAGAATGCCGTCAGCAGCTTGTGGAACTTCAACAATTGGTTGTTCAACACCAGTTTGTACTTGAGGGGTGCTGTGAACAATAACCAATCTATCACTTGAGGTGGAAGGTTGAGATTCTGAATGATCCTTCTCGGAAACTATGTTCCTGGTTAGATCGCTCCCACTAATCAAGTCATTTTCAAGAAATTTTGCATTTCTTGATTCCACAATCCTAGTGCCGTGAGATGGACAATAAAATCTGTAACCTTTAGACCTTTCAGCATATCCAATGAAATACCCACTAATGGTCCTTGGGTCCAGCTTCTTTTCTTGTGGATTATATATTCTCACTTCAGACGGGCATCCCCAAACGCGCATATGTCGCAAACTCGGTTTCCAACCTTTCAATAATTCAAATGGTGTTTTAGGAACGGCCTTGGTTGGAACTCGGTTCAATATATACACTACCGTCTTAAGTGCTTCAGTCCACAAGGATTTAGGAAGATTGGAGCTGCTAAGCATACTCCGCACCATGTCCAACAAAGTTTCGTTTCTTCTTTCTGCTACACCATTCTGGTCGGGTGAATTAGGCATGGTGTATTGGGCAACAATCCCATGCTCTTGAAGAAATTTTGCGAATGGCCCAGGTGCTTGTCCATCTTTTGTGTATCTACCATAATATTCTCCACCTCTATCAGATCTCACGATCTTAATTTGCTTGCCGCATTGTTTCTCTACTTCAGCCTTAAAGATCTTAAAGGCATCTAATGCTTCATTCTTATTATGAAGCATGTAGAGATACATATATCGTGAGTAATCATCTATAAAAGAAATGAAGTATCTCTGACCATGTGAGACCATGTCTGGACTACATATATCAGTATGTATGATCTCTAATATGTCTGAACTCCTATTGGAACCTTTCTTCGACTTGTTGGTTTGCTTTCCTTTTATGCAATCCACACAAGTCTCAAAATCAGTAAAATCCAGAGTATTAAGTATCCCTTCATTTACCAATCTTTTAATTCTTTCTATGGAGATATGACCTAGTCTCCGGTGCCATAATTTAGAGGAATCATCATTAATAACACATCTTTTAGTGCCAGTGTTAACATGCATTGAATCATAAGTGACATTGTTTTGTAAATTAATGCAATAAAGACCATCAGACAAAATACCATTCCCAACATAATCAGATTTATAAAATAAACTGAAAGATATTTCTGAAAAGTTGAAGGAATATCCAAAAGGTACAAGCCTTGAAACTGAAATCAAGTTTCTAGAAAAACTTGGAACATAAAAGGTCTTTTTTAATTTTAAAACAAAACCACTACTTAAAGTTAAACAACATGTTCCTATATCTTCCACATGCGAGCCCATCTTGTTTCCTGATAAGATGCTTTGCTCACTTCCCACTGGCTTCCTTAGGCTTTGCAAACCCTGCAAGGAATTCGAAATGTGAATTGTTGATCCAGAATCAATCCACCAAGTGTTAATATTGACATTTACCATATTAGATTCATAACAAACAAACGCGATTGCATTACCTTTGTCCGCAAGCCATTTCTGAAATTTTTCGCATTCCTTCTTCATGTGTCCCTTCTTTTTACAGATGAAACACTTGGAATCCTTGTTAATATTAGCTTGGGGAGGTACTTTACCTTTCCCTTTCTTATTGGCTTGAGATTTGCAATTGGCTTGAGATTTTCCCTTCCTATGCGTTGCCAGCATTGCACTTTCTCCCAATTCCATTACCAGTCCTTCTTCCTCTTGAACACACATGGTCATAAGTTCATTAATTGACCATTTATCCTTATGTGTGTTGTATGAGATTTTGAAAGGTCCATATTGGTGCGGAAGGGTGTTTAGGATGTAGTGCACTAGGAAAGACTCCGATATTTCAACCTCGAGTTTCTTCAATTGAGCCACAGTGTCCCTCATCTGCATGATGTGCTCGCGCACACCTTTCACACTGGTGAGTCTTAGGGATGAGAACTTCATGATTAGGGTGCTTTCCAGTGCCTTGTCTGAAGTGACGAATTGATCATCAATGGCCTTCAACAAGTCTCGGACCTTTTCATGCTGATCAACGGAACCATGAATACCAGCTGAAATTTTAGTCTTAATGAACATCATGCTAAGACGATTAGATCGTTCCCATCGTTCATAAAGCGTGATGTCTGCTGTAGTGCTGGTATCAGTGAGTGCTGGTGGTTCATTTTTCCTAATAGCATAATCTATGTCCATCCATCCCAAATGAAGGAGAATTCTCTCCTTCCAGACTTTATAGTTATCTCCCTTAAGTTCAGGGATATCAAAACGAATTTCAGAGAAATTTGCAGGTTGTACAATTGCATAAAAATAAAGATCACATGCTTATGTTAAAATTTGAGACCAAATAAAATTTTCATGTTTTACCAATGTAAATTCATGCTTTAAGATTGAATCTAAAGACATAAAAATTGCCTGTGGGCTAAATTTTTAATTCAATCAGATTCAAAAATATTCTTTACGATAAAACTATTAATTCATAATTCATGTGGGTAAGTTATGAATAATTCAATATTTTATCCTAATTAATTACATAAATATAATAAAAATTCCTGTGGGATAAAATTTATTATATTCAGTATAATTAATTACAATTAATGTCTAATTATTCTTTACGTGATCTTAATCAAACATAATATATAATATTATTTAATTAGAGATGTTGTGGCTATTCTCTAATCAATTAAAATTATATAGATCACTGACATTATTACTTTTATGCATAACATTAACTTGATACTAATCATGCAAAATGAAATATCTATATATATATATAACTTATATATATGTATAAAACATCACCATTATAGTATAAAAACATAGGCATCTAACCATTATCTCACAGAAAAGTATGTGAAGTAGAGCCACTCTCTTTATG
This sequence comes from Larix kaempferi, assembly GCA_027924585.1. Lineage (NCBI taxonomy): Eukaryota > Viridiplantae > Streptophyta > Pinopsida > Pinales > Pinaceae > Larix > Larix kaempferi. Next base: position 38,064,749 of record BSBM01000096.1, read on the forward strand.
CATTATATATCTATTCATATAGCCCAACATATTTGACCATGTATAAATATAAATAAAGTTACCATGGTCTAATATATATATATATTAACCATTAAAATATACATATATATATTTTTACTATTTGTACAACTATATCCAAGGAGATCTCTTATCAATAACTTTCCACAATATATAGATATGCATTGACAAACAACTATTAACATCTTTAAGGTTTTGGGAGTGAATTTATGTGACAATATATAGGCATACAGAGCTTCCAGAGCTCGGGTTCCAGCCAACATTCACACTAAATGTCTCTATCCTTAAATGTGCACACGCAGAGCCTTAAAAAATGCTTCCAGTTAGCGAAACGAAAATACTGAACAAGTTTCTATCCTTCAAAAAGATAACACAGAATATGCACAAAACGTTTACCCCAACACTCAATACCAACACGATTTTAATCAATAAACAAGAAACTCAAAACATAAAACCTTTCTTTTATTCAAAACGAATGCCTTTAGAGAGAGCACAAAACCCTCTACTCATTCAATACGAAAGCATCCATTCAAACAGAGTTGCAGAGGTTCCATCCAACCCAGAAAATTGATGCCATAAGTAAAAAGAAAAACATAGAACTCCTCCAGAAACGATGGCGGCTTAATGCTTATCAACAAAATTTCCACCGAGTTTTAAATAAGTTTTTAAAGCAGCTTAAGAAAGCGAAACTAGAAAAAAAATGATCCCCAGCTCCAAAACGCTTTTGTTCACTTAATGTGGAGCACCGCAGAGATGTCAGAAGATAAGCATTTAACCCGGCAATGGGTGAGCCAAGGAGATGCAGATGCCTCCAAAACCAATGGCTGGGCATTTCGGTCCTTCCAAAAACGAAGCTTCACGACTCCCTCTACGTGAAGGCTTCCCTGAGAGCCAGCCTTCCCAAGGCTCTGCCCCTGCACGCCGCCCACAAAACTTTCCTCTCAACACATCCCTCCCGCTGCTCTAATATGCAGCAGTTAAAACAGTAATACTCACGGCGTGTTAAAAATAGTGAGCAAAAGAGAGGCTGGTTCGATTCTGTCGGGGTGTTCAAAAATAGAGTAATAAAAATACAGTCTACACTCCCAATTTTCAATATGCACAGGATAACACATTAGAACGTTGTTGTACCAACACATCAATTCGTTTTCGAATACATAAGCAATAAATAATAGGTTTTAAGTCAGAAAACCCTTAAACCGTTCACGGGCAAGTAGAAAACCCAATATTCTTAGCACAAAACAGTCAGCAAGGGAATGCGACGTATACAATACCTCAACAGGCTCACAGCAGAGGATAAAAAGAAAAACGGATGCACAGAGAAAACTCTACAGTGGCAACTACATACAGAACACCAAGGCAGAGATAACATGCTCTGATACCAACTGTAAGCAAAAATTTCTGATTCTGAAAATGCGGAATAAAACTTTGATACAGAATCGAAATATGAATACTAAATAGATCATACCTCCAGCCATTGATGCTACTTGAGTTGCTGTAAAAGATTTCCCTATTCCACAACGTTTAGCTTCCTGTACGGCACTTCCAAGCTCTGCTTTCTCTTTCTTGATGGTGTAAAACTGAAGGGGATTGAGTTAGCGAGCTTCGGGACCAAACAAGGGTTTTAATAGCCAAGCTTCCATCAAGCTTATGATGGCTATGTGTCAATTGTTCCATAGATCAAGATAGAGAACCGTTGAGGGAGTTATGGACCATTCCCGAAGCTCTCAACGAGAAATCAGTTATTTAGTTAAAGAGTTTTTAATATTAATTAAGAGAGCTTACAGGAAGGTAATTTTGTATCTTACTCTCTGTTTAATATAAATCTATTTCTCGATTCTATTAAAAAAAGTATTAATTATTTTTTAGCAATACTAAGGTTGAATTGAGAGAATTAAAGTAGGGGATTGTGACAAATTTGAACATAAAAGTTGTTGTTAAAACATCCCATCCCAATTGCATAAGCCAAGAATATCCTGTGATATAATAAATAAATAATATTATGTAAAACCAAGATGCATTTACCATTAAAGTGAAAAATCCTTATTCTGATATGCCATGATAGAAAAAGATGTCAACCATATGGAAACCCTACATCAAGCCAATATCCTTCAGGGTATCAACAACAATCTATTATGAATAATAGGTTTTAAAAGTATCAACTCCAGAAGCTTCCCAACTCTCCTAGATACCAAGCATCATCTCCGATAAAAAAACAATAAAATAATTTTAGGCAAAAGAGATAAAAAAAAAATTATTTAAAGTTCAAACCTATTTGTTTAGGCTGAAATAGACCAACAAAACTGTTGAAATTGGCTTGAATGTTGAGCATCAACTCTCATAAAAAACACTACTACATTTCTCAAAGATAAGGGATTCAAAGAATAGGGATTCCCCAAATCATTCATTTTTTGGATCCATATATAAAACACATAAATTAACAATTTTTGAAAAATAACCTATCATGTACATTGAAAAGTTGCATTATATAAGTGTTAAGAAACAAATATTCAAAATGTATTTGGCTTCAAAAAAAATTGAAAAGACAAAATTTTGGAACTCATTTAGATGACAAGTGTTGAAATGGTTCGTGTGCCATCTCAAGCATTTGGGAAAAACTAATTCAACAATCCACGCTTTCCAAACCAAAATCCCATTTTGGAAATTTTTCTCGCATTATCCAGATGCAAAAGGAATGGCTGTAATATGTCCTAGCGCTTGTTTCTGTATGTGTAGAACATAGAACGACCTAATTCAAAACGCCTCGAAGAAAGAGAGAGGTCACATACCATGGATAAACAATTTCCAAAAATAAATAAAATTAAAAATTATCTGGATCCAAAAAAATCATGCACAGTTTTGGACCTTGATAAGAAGTGGGGGAAAAGTCATAAATGATTATCAAACACACTCCAAACTAAAAGATTCAATCAAGTTTTGCATTTCAAGCCAAATAATCAATTTTTCATTTGACATAATAACTTCCTAAGGAAAATGGAAATATAGGCATGATCATTCTGAAAAGTATGATCATAAAGTGACACTGATTATATAAATGATATAAAAACAAACACGCCATGATGGATAACCCAGTTGGTTCAACCTTTTATGCTAAAGCATAAGCATAATTCCCATGGAGGTCGTGGGATTAATTACGACCAAGTCATATAGGGGAAGAGGAAGGAAATATGTGGCAACTCGAATTTAATATTGTCCTCCATCATTCCAAAAAAATAGGGAAGAGTGATGTCAATGTTGATGCTCTCATATGAGGAGATGCCTCTTGATTTGCATCAACTTCATTGGTACTAGGAAACATTGATCACACATATCACACATATAAAAAAATTGAAAATTTATATTTGCATCATTCTTACTGGGGTTTATTTAAGCCAAGTTCCCCTTAAAATCATCTCCAAGATCCCCACCCATGGAGTTTTAAGATGGAAATGCCATGAAAATTTCCATATTACATCCTGGCAATCAAACTAGTTTGCAGCAAAACAGGTTTCCAGAAGCAGTGATATTTGTTCTCCTTCTGAAAAATTTGCCTTGAACTGTTCCTGTCATATTCCATATATTGAACTCCTTCTTGTTGCAAAGGAGTGTAATAAAATACCCAATGTTTCTCTTGCATACAACCTGGGAAATTTTCATGAGAACTTCCACTACCCATTACTTTCGTAATAGCTCTAATGACATAAGATATGGAAGTTCTATCTGTTAAAATTACACATACCATTGATCCAACTATCATTCAGAGATTCAAGAAAATAGTCCCATTTCATTTGACCTGCATTAACACATCTACAGACATGGTGCACAGGAAATGATCCTTGAAACTATGATGGTGTACCATAACATAGTATTTATTTCCAAAAAATCCAGCTTTGTGTTGCTCCATATTGACAAATGACAGTACCATTTGGGCACTAATAATCGAATGATCCTACCAAGGGATTGGTAAAATTATGGTCACAGTGGTCCCTCCACACAATGCCACCATCAAAGTTGTTACTAGATTTTTATTGCAGTGGTAGAGTGTTTAAGAGCATGCTATCTTGACTCATTTGCAAGACTTGTATAGGTGACAATATCCTGATGCAACGGACATGACTTGGAAACTCCCTACAGACAGTGCAATAAAATTCCTTCGGTATCAATTGTTGCTTCCTTGTAAAGGAAAAAATCTTGTTGTGAATAAATTTTGTATGAGACACTTATTGAGCTTAAAACATTTCAAATTATCGATAACAAATATTTGTGCATTAGAATAAAATAAAAGCCTCAAATTAGAAAATTCCAAGGAAGAACTAAACTTACTCCCATGCATCATCTCCAACAAGAAGTACATCATTCTCATTGTCCACAAACACAAACTGCCAACTTTATCGTTGAGGGTCTTCAAGCTGACCTTCTAGACCAAACATACGGGCAAGCTCACGTCTAAGCTCATCATAGTTTTTGCATTGTGTAACATCAATTAACCGACCAATTGAACCAAGCTTGTATACCTCTGCACCGAATGCAGAGCTAATAACATTGATATCAATTCAGATGATTAATATACATAGTCATATATCTATAATGGATGCTTTAAACATCAAATATATAATAAAATTTGCAATTTCAGAGACATTCTACCTATATGACTACCCTTTAAAATATTTAAAACAATAGCAGTCATTAGAATCACGGACCTCAGTATAGGTCCTCACAAGTGGAGGTGGATGCTTCCAGGACCCTCCTCTCCACAAGATATTGTTGTCACTGATTCCTAAATTGCTGGTAACACATGAGTTCAATGGAAGATATGGAACACTAAATGTTTGGGAAGTTATCGTTACTGAGACCTGTGCTTCAGTATCCTTGCCAGTCCTAAAGGTAGGGAGCATGTGAGACCAATGGGCCATGTAACGATTGTGTGTTAGCCACTATTCAATTTCTCAAGATGGGGTTGCAAATAAGAGGGCATCTAATTGTGAGATCAATGGGCCATGTAACCCGGGGAGACTGTGTATTTGATTAATGAAGAAAAATGGAGTTTGTGTGTGTTGTTGATGGCCATTTATCTTCTGTTTTGGGTATTCACTCTTAAATTAATGCTTACATTCACACAATTCTTTTTTTGTTGTACTAAAATTTGTCTGCAGGTTTTGGGCGCCACAGATTTGCATCAAGTAGGAAGGAAAGGGTACTCGCAAGGTACCAGCTTCATCATTCTGATTAATTAATATGCATGAAGGTGAGGTGAATTTATTTCTCTGGAAAAATAAATATGAAAACTAGCATCCCTAAAGAATACACATGTTCTCCATGGAAAGTGTTGAAATTGAACACAGAATCTTCAAGCAAATAAATTACATAGAAAGCAGTATACAATTAATGTAATCCAGATTATGGATAGCCAAATAAATTGCATAGAAAGAAGTATATTATTAATGTAATCTAGATCGTGGATAGCCTGGAAATTTAACAACTATTCGGGATGGAATGGAGCAATTAATGATCCATCAAGTATAGGAGACAATTGGATTAAAGACTAGAAATAGAGACTTATTGTAATTTTTGTATGTTGCGATCAAAGCACCAAGAAGGTCTGGAACATGAGCTGGAGGTGGATTTACTACTTCAGGCATTACTTTTATTGGGACATGAGGAACATTGCTTGAAATGATAATATCCTTCTCTGTTCCAATGGCATATTAATATTTCTTTATGATAGTACGCCTATGTTTGTTTTGTTAAAATCAACCAAAATGAAAACCCTAATTTATATATACTGGAATCTCCTGATTAAAACAATGAGTAGAAAATTAATAGCGGAAGCATACCTGAATCCATTGAAGGAGAAACCTTATAGGAAGAGAACCCTTTGAGATGGTCTTCCAATTCTAGCCACTAGATTCTATGTCAACTTCTCTCTGAGAGGATTTTCAGAAATTGGAATGCGTCGTGGTAGAATGGGGACCATAACCCTATTTATAAACCGCTAGGGCAGTTCACAATAACCGCTAGGGCAGTTTTAATTTTATCATAATTATATTTCTGCCCCTCATAGAAATAATAATTATCTAATGGTATCTACACAATAATCTCATGACAATTATACCCTTAAGCCAATTAATCAATTATTAATTAGATCACTATATTTAGGCTTAATTAAATGATAGCACACACATTTTAATTATTTACATGTGTGGCCCAAATTATAGATTAATTACAAAAAATTAATCTAACAATCTCCCACTGGGCCACATGCATATTTAATCAAATAAATGTGCTTAACCTTATGAGCTCAAAATTTGCTATCATGTCCTTAGGGTATATCCGAACAATCTCGTCCATTAACTATACTGACATAGGATCAAGGTGGCCTTTGTTACATCAATCGTTACTAGACCAATCACTGGTCACATATATCTGCACAGCTAAATGACATAGATCAATCATGAGTGCATAGCATGGAAATTACATGCAATGTGATCTATTCATGCCTATTTCCAACTGGTCCTACTTAACTTTATTAAGATCAAATCTTTAGCATAATTTAACAGAGTGCAATAAAATGAATACTTTATTTCTGCATAACACAATCCAAATGTATAGATAAAGTCTAAACATAACATAGAGCAATATACAATGAATAATATAAACTCCCACTAAATTTGGATATCCTCAAATGAGACCCATATGAGCAGTGTGCTCATGAAAGACCTTGGGTGGTAATCCCTTTGTAAGCGGATCCGCTATCATGGAGTTTGTTCCAATATGCTCTATGGATATCTGTCCACTCTGTACTTTTTCTTTTACAACTAGGAACTTGATATCAATGTATTTTGATTTTGTAGAACTCCTGTTGTTATTGGAATATAAAACTGCTGATTTATTGTCACAAAATATCTTCAGTGGTCTTTCAATACCATCCAGAACACGCAGCCCAGTGACAAAATTTCATAGCCATATTCCTTGATTGGATGCCTCATAACATGCTACAAACTCTGCTTCCATGGTGGATGAAGTTATGAGTGTCTGTTTGGCAGACCTCCATGAAATTGCTCCACCAGCCAACAGATAAATATAGCCTGATGTGGATCTTCTGCTGTCTTGGCATCCAGCAAAGTCGGAGTCGGAATACCCAATGATCTCTAACTGATCCGATCTCCTATATGTAAGCATGTACTCTTTTGTTCTCTGTAATTATCTCATAACCCTCTTGGCTGCTCTCCAATGATCCATTCCAGGGTTACTTAGATATCTGCCTAACATGCCAACAATGTACGCAATATCCGGACGTGTACATACCTGAGCATACATTAGACTCCCCACAGCCAAAGCGTAAGGAATCTTCTGCATTTCTTGACTTTCTAAACTATTTTTAGGGCATTGATTAAGACTGAATTTGTCTCCTTTAGCGACAGGGGTATCACCTGGTTTGCTATTTTGCATGCCATACCTTTGGAGGACTTTATCAATATAGGTCCTTTGTGACAATCCTAAAATACCCCTAGAACGATCTCGGTGTATCTGGATTCCTAAGACAAAGGAAGCATCACCAAGATCTTTCATCTCAAAATGTTTTGATAAAAATCTCTTGGTGTCGTGCAATATGCTAATATCATTTGTGGCTAGCAATATGTCATCGACATATAAAACCAGGAAAATATACTTACTCCCACTGAATTTGTGATACACACATTCATCCATAAGATTTGCCTCAAAACCACATGAGACAATAATTTGATGAAACTTGAAGTACCACTGACGAGAAGCTTGCTTGAGCCCATAAATGGATTTAGTTAATTTACAAACCATATTCTTTGAGTCTTCGGACACAAAATTTTCTGGTTGTACCATATAAATTGTTTCATCAATGTCACCATTGAGAAACGCTGTTTTAACATCCATTTGATGTAACTCAAGATCATAATGTGCAACTAGTGCAATGATTATCCTGAAAGAGTCCTTCGTAGAAACTGGAGAGAAGGTCTCTTTGAAGTCAATTCCTTCTTTTTGAGTAAAGCCTTTAGCTACAAGATGTGCTTTATATCTTTCTACATTACCATTTGAATCTCGCTTGGTTTTAAATATCCATTTACAACCAATGGGCTTCGTACCAACTGGTAATGGGACAAGTTCCCAAACTTTATTGTCTTGCATAGATTTGTACTCTTCATTCATGGCTTCAATCCATTTCTGAGAGTTGGAACTTTTCATGGCTTGCTGGAAGTTGATTGGATCATCTTCCATCATTCCACTTTCTACCTCACGTTCCTAGAGATATACGATATAATCGTCTGAAAATGCATTTCTCCTCTCTCTAGTGGATCTCCTTAATGGCACATTTTCTTGAGGTTGTTGAGTTTGTTCTTCAGGAGCAATGTCCTCATTTGCAATTAAGGGTTGAACAATATTGTCTGTTGGTTGAGGATCCAAATTTACTTCTTGATCAATGATAGGTAGTGAAACCTGTACATTATCAAAAGCAATAGTAGATCCCTCTTCCTCCTCAAGGACAATATTCCTAGCCTGATTTCTCCCCCCAAACTCAACATCCTCAAAAAATGTTGCAGTTCCCGTCTCAAAAATTGACCTAATAGCAGGATCATAAAATTTAAAACCCCTTGATCGCTCTGCATAGCCAATAAAGTAGCTGCTAACTGTTTGAGAGTCCAATTTCCTTTCATGAGGCTTATAAGGTCTCGCTTCAGCTGGACATCCCCAAATATGAAAATGCTTTAAACTGGGCTTTCGACCCGTCCAAAGCTCATAAGGCGTTTTAGCAGCCGCTTTAGTTGGCACCTGATTTAGGATATAAGCTGCCGTTTTGAGTGCTTCACCCCAAAGTTTTTCGGGTAAAGTAGAATGACTAATCATACTCCTTACCATGTCCTTAAGAGTTCGGTTTCGTCTTTCTGCTACACCATTCATGCTAGGTGATCCTGGCATGGTGTATTGAGGGACGATGCCACATTCCTCTAGGTATTTAGCAAATGGTCCTGGACGTTGTTCACCTGATCCGTCATATCTACCATAGTATTCACCACCACAGTCAGATCTGACGCTCTTTATTCTTTTGTTGAGTTGTAACTCAACTTCTGCTTTAAATGTTTTGAACACGTCCAATGATTGTGATTTCTCATGTATAAGAAATAGGTAGCCATATCTTGAATAGTCATCTATGAATGTTATAAAGTACTGTTGACCATTCCAAGATGCCGTAGGGTATGGTCCACAGATATCTGTATGAATTAATTCTAAGACGTCTGTAGCTCTATTGGCACCTAATTTCTTTGTTTTGGTCTGTTTTCCTTTAATACACTCAACACAAATATCAAAATTTGAAAAGTCAAGTGATTCCAAAATCCCATCGGACACAAGTCGCTCAACTCTAGATTTAGAGATATGACCTAGGCGTTTGTGCCACAATGAGGCCGAATTATCTTTATTTAATTTACGCTTTGTACCTCGTGATTCCACATGCAAGGTTTCATTATAGGATGGAACAGTTTCCAACAAATATAGATTATCATAAACATTAAGAAAACCGGTTCCAACAGCATTTGAATTAATAGATAATGTAAATTTATTATTTCCAAATGAACAACAATAACCTGATTTGTCCAAAACAGAAACTGAAATTAAATTCCGTCTGAAAGACGGTACAACAAAAGTATCTATTAAATCCAAAAAATAACCAGATTTCAATAATAATCTAAAGTGCCCTATTGCCTCTACTTCTACCGACTGACCATCTCCGACATAGATGCATCTTTCAGCATCACTTGGTTTTTGGTAACTCAGGCAACCCTGCATAGAAACACAAATGTGAGTAGTAGCACCAGAATCTAACCACCATGTGTTTCTAGATACTGAAGCTAAATTAACTTCAGAACAGACCAAAGTAAGAAATATACATTTCTTAACACGCCAAGCAGCATACTTGGTACATTCCTTCTTAGTATGTCCAGGCTTATTACAGAAGAAACATGTTACCTCAACTTTTTGTTTCTTTTGTTCTGGACCCTTAGAAGCAGCAACCTTATTATCCTTATTCTTTCGTTTTCCCTTATCCTTAGAAGTGCTAGCCAGATGAGCACTTTCGGTCTTGTCTTGCTTCAATCTCTCTTCCTCTTGCACACAGAATGAAATGAGCTCATTAAGAGTCCATTTATCCTTTTGACAGTTATAACTGACCTTGAATTGATTAAATTGTGCAGGAAGAGAGATGAGAACCAAATGCACGAGTAAATCATCAGATAAGTCGAGTTTCAAAGCCTTAAGTTTTGAAGCAAGATGAGACATCTCCATGATGTACTCCCGAACATTACCCTTGCTTTTATACTTCATTGAAATCAAGCTTGCTAAAAGCATGCTCGTTTCAGCCTTATCGTTTTTGGCAAAACGTTTCTGAATTTCCGCAAGGAAGTCACTGGCATTAGTAACCTCATCGGTTACCGCACCCCTGAAAGCTTCTGAAATGCCGCGCTTCATGATCATAAGACTTAGCCTATTTGAACGTTCCCACTTACCCCAATAAACCTCATCCTCTTGAGTACTATCCTCATTGAGTTCATCGGGTTTGGACATTCTCAAGGCTAAGTCTATATCCATGCAGCCTAAGAGAATCATCATATTCTCTTTCCAGTCCTTAAAATTAGTCCCATTTAACATAGAGACATTATTAATGTTGGCAGATATAGAAGTAGTTGATATAAAAGCTGAATAGAGAACAAAATAAAATGAATCAAATAAACCATCATGCTCACATAAAATAAGCAATTAAACACATAATCTTTAAATTTAAAAACAAATTATGACATTTCAAGATACCTAGCACAACATTAATATCAAGTCTTTGGACAGTAATATTAACTGTAAGTGGTACTCTTGTTGTAGTGATCAAACATTGATGATAAGTTATGTCAAATAATAATTCTATCTTTGGATTGATTTATTATTCACATTAAGTTACCTTTATAATCATCACATATTTATCACCACAGGTATGTATGCAATTTGACCAAATATTAACTTTCCTTTGGGCCAGTCAATACCCGCATGAATCACATACACACAAATATCTAACACCCCGAACAGACTAATCTACACGAAAGATGTCACTTTGGTGATTTTCCGCTTTAATTAGCCTATTTAAAATGCTAGATCAATAACTTAAATATTAATATCATAAAATGCTATTAAAAAAAAAATCAAATTCAAATTCAAATTCACAGTTTTGATCAATAATTATATACTAAATACAATAACTGTGCCAAACCAAAAAAAAAAAAAAAAAAATTATTTAATACAAAAAATTAAATTAAAACTTAATATATTATTATAAGAATATGATAAATATTGCAGCAGCAAGGGATAAAGGCGTTTTATACTCATATACATACATATATATTTGAAACTTTAGCATAATCATCACCTACTATTCCCAAAGAAATTTCTAAGATAAATTATTGGAAAGGTAATACTTTTGACTTCAAATACAAATTTTTCTGCACCTCTCTTCTTAACCAATGAATGTATCTATGTATACTCTTATAGAAAAAAAATAGCTAAAAGCACAGAAAGTAGGAAAATTTCCAAATGTATTTATGTATATTCTTATATTAATACAATCGATTTCTATTGACTTTATCAAAACGATCCACTGGTTTGTCAAACGATTTATGAAATGATTTATTGGTTTATCAGACGATTTATCGGCAGAATAAATACAATCGATTGTTAAACTAATAGAAACCGATTGCAGAATAAAAAAAAACAATATATTAACCCAATATTTCATAAGTCTTAATCCATAAGCATATATATATATATATATTAAATTAATAACTCAAAGAATTAATCAAGAAGTAGGCTCTGATACCACTTGTTAAAATCAACCAAAATGAAAACCCTAACTTATATATACTGGAATCTCCTGATTAAAACAATGAGTAGAAAATTAATAGCGGAAGCATACCTGAATCCATTGAAGGAGAAACCTTATAGGAAGAGAACCCTTTGAGATGGTCTTCCAATTCTAGCCACTAGATTCTGTGTCAACTTCTCTCTGAGAGGATTTTCAGAAATTGGAATGCGTCGTGGTAGAATGGGGACCATAACCCTATTTATAAACCGCTAGGGCAGTTCACAATAACTGCTAGGGCAGTTTTAATTTTATCATAATTATATTTCTGCCCCTCATAGAAATAATAATTATCTAATGGTATCTACACAATAATCTCATGACAATTATACCCTTAAGCCAATTAATCAATTATTAATTAGATCACTATATTTAGGCTTAATTAAATGATAGCACACACATTTTAATTATTTACATGTGTGGCCCAAATTATAGATTAATTACAAAAAATTCTGTTCCAATGGCATATTAATATTTCTTTATGATAGTACGCCTATGTTTGTTTGACCAGATTACTCTTGGAAAATGTAAAACATATACACTGTGAATGAAAAATGTACATAGATTTAATCACATAGTCAGAAAAATACCCAGTCCAAACCAGACAACGTCAATATTGTTGTTTCCTAAAACTTTAACAATGGTCATTTGCATCGAGCACATGCTTCTTCATTATCATTCCTGTAAAACCCAACAAGAGCATCATCTTGCAGCAATATGGCAATCCCTCCTCAGTCTGAGTGAGCGGTCAACACCAAAACAATATCTAGTCATGGACATGGCAAGTAGTAATGCATCGCCTCTGAGATTTCTCCAAACTTATTCACAAAGCAGACTGGGGATTGTAATATACCTCTACCAGATCAATAAATTGTCAATCCTGATCAGATTAAAATAACCAAATGAAAGGGCACGGGGTCCAACATGTTGATGGATAACTCGTCTATTATTGTGTTGTAGTGAGGTAATTAAATCTACGTGCAGTATACCTAGATCGATTGGAATCCTAGAGTGGCATGATTCACATGGCATATTGGATCGACAGGATTCACCAAGACCTGAGACTCTCTTAATTTTGGATTGCAGGTGATCTATGAGACCGTTTGCTTGGGTTTTCGATCGATTGGGAGGATTAGAAAATAGTACTTGGTTTCATTCACGACCCATGTATTTTTTAAAGCAACCATATTAACCATGTTCAATCTGGGCCCTCCATAAGTGAAGATGACTAAGAATATTCAGCAATTCTCAATCCTCATCATTCATAATTAAAAAATTAAAATTCTCGAACACCCACCTCACCCAAAAATTAAAATTCTCGAACACCCACCCCAACCCAACCCAAAATTGAATAGTAATGTAAAGCATTAATATTCATCTCAAGTTTATTTCATTTTTATTAGTTATATTTTTATTTAGCTTTTTTTTTTTTTTTGTAAGTTATAAAAAAAATTATAAAGTTATATTTTTTTAATTTTGTAAAGTTATAAAATATTATTATTATAATTATAATTCCTTTTTAAAATTTTAAATTTTTTAAATTTATTTTTGTTTTATTACTTTCATTGTGTGTGAGCTACATGATTGTTCCTAGAGGCTATAAACCCAAGGTCCCACTCGTGTCTCTTCTTAGGTAGCCTCGCGGGAGGTTAAAAGGTTGATTTTGAGGCATTCCATCCTCCTACTCAACATAATATAGGGTCGAAAGTATTGAGGAAAAGAGAAATGAGTACTCTCTCTCGTTATTTATAGGTTGACTTTTTACTAGGGGAATGGAGACAAAGGTATGTTCACTCGTGACATAACTCTCAAAATAAACTATGTTAAAGTGGATGAGAGCTAAGTTAGATCATAGGATAAGGTCCTCATTTATCAGAACCAAGAACATATTGTAATTCACTGAGATGGTGATAGTCCAGGATGAGATAAGATGATAAACATGAAGTTTATGACTTTCTTTGATTGGAGTAAGATGGATGGTTGACATTAAGTAAAAATTTTTAATAAGTTGAATAGTATATGACCACAGTTGGAGGGAGCAAAGAGTAAGCAAAACCTTTAAACTAGGTATCATATGGTGATGTCAAACTATGATGAGGAGCACGATCCCAAGTTATGTTAAACTAGGTATCATTCTATGATGTCAAACTACGATGGATTGCAGTCAACCTTGAATTGAATTCAACCATGCTTAAAAGTCAACTATGAATTGAAGTCAACCATGTATTGAATTCAACCATGGATTGAAGTCAACTTTGGGTTGACGTCAACCTTGCTTAAAAATCAATTATAGGTTGAAGTCAACCTTGCTTAAAAGTCAGCTATGGATTGAAGTCAACCATGAACCATTATTATCTATGGATTGAATTCAACCATGGTTCAAATTCAACCTTGCTTAAAAGCTCAACTATGTCTTGAAGTCAACCTTGCTTAAAAGTCAACTATATATTGAAATCAACGATAGTGCAAAGTTAATCAACCACTTTTAAAAATGTGGTTGTGGTTTCTTAATATGGTCAAACAATGGTTTCCATGTTCTCTGGTTATGTCAACCATGATCATCCTCAACCATGTTCTCTTAGTAATGTCAACCGTGATGCACTAAATTCAACCATGCCTAACCAATAGTCAACCATGGTTCAAAGTCTACCTTAATTTAAGGTCAAATATAGATTAAAATCAATAATACATAAACATTATATAAATAATTGACCTTATATTATTATTATTATTAGTTATTTAATCATTTTTATCTATTTATTTATATTACTTATTTTCTAAATTTTATTTATAAATCATTTTTATTTTTTATAATAACAATAATTATAATTATAATAATATTTCACCACGATAATATCTACTCGTATCAACTACTTTTAAAATATGGTTTTACAATCATATTTGTACTCAAATATATATTTGGACTATGGTCTTAACTAACCATGACCATAACCAACCATGAAAGCCGTGAAAATTCACCTTTATACCTACCCATCAGAATATTTAATTTGTTGTCCATGATTCTTATATATTTTTTTTATATTCACAATGATTCTTATACATAACACTATCATGGGGATTTTTCAAATAAAAAATGATTTCATCTCATTATAATAATAGTTAACTTACTCACTGTAGTGCCTTTAAGCACCACATCTTTATCACATGGTCTTCCTTTAAATACCGCATCTTTAAATATTGCTTTGGTCGTCTTTTGAGTTGGTGATTGGTCGAGGGAGGTGTGGCGTACCAACGGACAACCCGACAACGTTCGAAGGGAGAGGGCGAGAACACTTCGAGTTTGCTCTTAAAAGTCGGGCCGCAAGATGCATGCTCCAGCGGATCTCATAGAGATATTTTTGGATCCGTAGGGTTAATTTCACCTCATTCTATTTCACCTCCAACTTGTTAACCAATATTTCTATTATAATTTAATTTTGGTATATTCTTTGGCAATTCAAGCATATTACACTATCTTTGTAATTACAAAAAACTAAATAATTTTAGTATATAAATCAAATATCATTGTGATAGAATGTTTTATGAAAATAATAAAAGCATGTAATGAATGTGGCTTATCAATGAGAGATATTCATTTCTCCTTCAAAGTGCCCAAATGCCCAACAATGTTTTTTAGTCGATTTCCTTAGTATTTTTCTCCATTGTAATACATTTATATCACCTTATTCCTCTTTTAACTTAGCAATGGTCCTCGAAGTTTCCTCTTTTGATGACATTGTTAACTATTACAACAAAATCCTGAAGTAATATTGGTACAATATACAAATATATTCAAAGAATTAAAAACTTGTTTACAAATTAGTTATCAGAAAAGAACTTTGATAATGTAGAAAATAAAAAATTTGTAAAAAACTCGATGTTAAAAGCAGATAGAAATAATTGTTGTAGTCATCGAAATTATGACAAAATCTATTATGGTCGTTGAAAGTATCACATAATTGTCGCCCTATATCTTGGAGTCTAAGCGAATTTTACAATGATTTTGGAATTCCAATGTCTATTTAGCAAAGTCAAATTTGTTGACTTAGAGAATCCAAAATTTGTAAAAAAAATGGATGTTGAAAGACAGAAACAATTGTTGTTTTAGTCATCGAAATTATGACAAAATCTATTATGGATGTTGAAACTATCACATAATTCACAACAAGAAAATCCATCTTTTAGCACCACAAGTTAGCACCACTTATAGTTTGTGGTGTAAATGTGGTGGTATTGGCACCACTTACATTTATGTGGTGTTAAAGTGGTGGTATTAGCACCACTTATATTTTGTGGTGTTAAAGTGGTGGTATTAGCACCACTTATATTTTGTGGTGTTAAAATGGTGTTATATTAGTTAATATTATTGGAAATTGAGTTTTACCTTTAAGAGAAATGCCATGTTGGAAAGTACCATAAAGTGGTGCTAAGTTATTATTTTCCACATGAACATATACACGTAGGATTTAATTATGTGGATTTGCACCATAAACAAATTCACAAATAATTATTTTGAAAATAACTCAATTCAATATTTATTTATTTTTTCATCAATTAAAATAAATGATCAAAAATTAATTTATGAGTTTTTGCACCATACTTACAAGAAGTTCAAATATTTATATTTAGAATATTTAAGCAAATAAATTAACTTAGAATATTTAAGCAAATAAATTCAAGCGATTCATCTATGAAGTTTACACCACAAGCACAACAAGTTCAAAAATAATATTTGGAAAATAGCTCAATTCATTTATTCATTTTTTATATTATTTAAACATATAAATATAATCGACAAATCATTGATGAGGTTTACACGGCAAGCACAACAAGTTCAAAAAAAATATTTGGAAAATAGCTCAATTCATTTATTCATTTTTTTATATTATTTAAACATATAAATACAATCGACAAATAAATAAAAACAACTATTTTTAATTTATTACTTTTATAAAGTAGTAATAAAATTATTTCAATTTAAATTTGATTATTCATTTGATATATTTGTAGCTTCTTAAATTTATTTGATGGAAATTAGTATTATTATTAGGTTTTTAACACAACACATGGGTCTTAGATCCATCTATATAAGCAATGGAGAAAACCTCTAACTAAGGCCCTAAAAGAAGCTTTTAGGAATCTATGACCAAGAAAGACACCACAAAGGTCTCCACACATATTCCTAAGAGTATTCTTAGCCTCTAAGTACGAGCATTCACACTATTATAAGTTTTTAATCACTAGAGATAAGTCCAATGGCCCTCAACATTGTTGAACGAACAATCATAGGCCTTAGCCTAAAGGAATCCTAAGCATAAATAAATGTCATGTTCTCAAGTACCATATAGTGGGGCTAAGCTCATATTTGTTGCATGGACATGTATAAAAATGATTTAATTATGATGATTTGCACCATAAACACAACAGCATAAAAAATAATTATTTTGTGATAACTTAATTCAATTTTTTTCATTCAAATAAATGCCCATGATTAATTTATGAGATTTTAAACCACAATCACAACAAATTCAATTATTTGTTTTTATCACTATTTAAACCAACAAGCTCACACGATTCATTTATGAGGTGTTGCACAACAGACACAGCAAGTTCACAAATAATTAATTTCTAAATAGCTCAAGTACACTATTCATTTTCAGTATTATTTAAGCAAATAAATATCCATGATTCTTAAATTTGACAAATAATTAAATACAACCATTTTTAATTTATTACTATTATAAAATATTAATAAAAATGATTTGAATTGAGATTTCATTATTTGATAGGGCATATTTCAATTGATATTATTAAATTTTTCAGTGGATATTAATGTCATTACTAGGCTTTGTGCACAAGGCATGGGTCTCAGATCCTTGGAGATGTTCGAGGGAGGAAACCTCTTCCTTGGGCCCTAAATGAATCTTTAAAGAAATATAGGACCAAGAAATATGGTCAACACACAGATATTCCTAAGAATATTCTTAACATCTATGTGTGGATATTGATTGCATTATATAGTTTTGATCTCTAGTGATAGGTCTATTGGCCCTCGACCTAGTTAAGAGAAAAAACCTAGGCCTTAGCCTAAATTAAACTTCTAGGCATGTAGGGATAATAATGATTTGTCACACTAACACAAATGAATTTTTGAGAATATCTATGGCCTTATAATAGGGATAATGGGGGTAGTTGGAGGAACTAAAACTAGGTATAAGTCTTTAGGGCATAAAGATGATTAAGGAAGGAACCCCATGCCTTGGACCTTAGAGGAAATCTCTAGGCATATAAAATTAACAAGTATACCTTGAAACACCACATAAGGCCTCCTAAGGGTATCCTTGGCTTGATATTGGGGGTATTAATGTAAGTAAGAGGTTGTTTTTAAGCACTATATATGGGTGTTTAAGCCCTTAACATGTTTGAGAGAGGAAAACTAGGTCTTATTCCCTAGTAAAATATTTTGTGCATTTAAGGAAAAATAAAACAACTCAGAGCACTACACATGACATATTGGGGTTATTATTTACCTCTAAGTAAGGAAATCAACACCATTATGATTTTTTTGCTAGTATGCACATGTCTTAGGTTTTTGCATAATGTCATAGGAGGAAACTTGGGCCTTAAACCTTAAGGGAAGCTTTAAACCGCACCCATAAACTCTAAACAATATCCTTGGCATCTGAGCATTCATATAAGTGACACTAGGTATGCAAACCTTAGACATAGTCATGAGAGGAATTATAGGAATTAGTCCCTAAAGGACGGTTTTAGGCATATCGGGCTAATAGAAATTACTCAAACTATCACTTAGCAGATCATGCAATGTATAAGATATCATTATTCTCAAAGTGGGATATGGGTGGAAATATGTGGTTTTGCGTACTAGCGATGGGTCTGAGTAAATAGTTGGGGAATAAATTGAAAGAACTATACCCTAACATAATATTATTGAGGTAATGGGCAATGATCAAGACCACGAACCATAGCATACACCATTTAAAGTTGATATTTGACATAATAGTTGGATATAAGCATAATCAAGAGTTTTTGCATAAAGGGATGGATCTCAAGTCCTTTATTGGAGTCATAAAAGTAAAGCAAGAGCCTTATGTAGGTGGCCCAAGGTCTTCGTAATGATATTACATAGAAGATGACCATGATTTCATCCCTAAAGAAACAATTAAGGCATCCAAATCCATTGAAGATAAGATCAATGGAGGAGACCTAAATATCGACCACTAAAGGAATCTTCTAGCCATCCAGGGCTAAGAAGGTTTCCTCCAACAACAACACATGCTTAGTGGAGGATACCTTAACCTTTGCCCCTAAAGGAAGCTTGTAACTATCTAGGGGTAAGAATTTTTCCTCCACCAACCATACACAACCTCCTAGTTGTATAATTGGCCTATGATTGAGGATGTTGTTATAGTTAGTTGTTGTTAAGTAGAAAGCACATGTCTTAATCCATTGGGAATTATGTTCCATGGAAGAAGACCATTTTGTTTTCCCTAAAGAAATCATTGACGCATCTAGATCCATGAATGCTACCTAAAAGCAACATTGATTACTTCAGAGGGGTATATATGGCACTACGTATCTATGTATTGTGGCCTTGGGGCCTTACACATGGTTAGTGGAGGAGACCTAAATCTCGAGCTCTAAATGATTCTTCCATCCATCTAAGGCTAAGAAGATTGCCTCCACTAAAAACACATGGCCTCTTGAGGGTATCATTGGCCTATGATTGATTATGACATTGCCATTAGGTGGTTTTGAGTATTATCTACATGTCTCAGGGCCTTGGGAATGATGTTATACTGAAAAAACCATGCCTTTGGCCTTAAAGAAACAATTGGGGAATCTAGAGTGATGAAAAATTCCTAGAGCACCATGCATGACCTTGAATGGATATCCATACCAGTATGTATCCATTTCTTAGGGCCTTGGGGACTTGGACATGGTCAAGGGAGGAGACTTGAAGCTCTATCTGTTAACACCCAAAAAGTGCTCACTAGCTCATTTACCACATTATATGGCTCATTTGTCCATTTTCCTACCATATTTCCATTAAAATCCTAAAAAATCCCATTAAAAAGCCTCCAAAAGGCCTAAAATGCCTCCAAAAGGCCACAAAACCATCAAAATAGCCTAAAAAAGGCTAAAAAACCCCCTTTTCCTCCAAAAATAGCAAAAATCCCCTAAAAAGGGAATAAAAATATAAAATAATGAGGAAAAGGAGGAAAAAACCCTATACAGCTGCCCAAAACCATGTGTTTCCTAAAACCATGGGTCAGCACTCCACCACCAAAAAACTATAAATAGGTGATGGAGATCCCTTATTCCATATCCACAATCACAAGCACCCTTACTCTGCCAAAATCTCTCTCGAAACCCTAGTTCACCTTTGAACTATTTTCACCTTGAGAGCCACCTTTGGCCCATTCCCAACATTGGAGAAGGAGAAGGAGCATTCTTGAAGCTTGGAGCATCCTCTTGGACACTGCAAAGGGCTTCACCAACCTTGACACTCAAGGTAACATCAATACAAAGACATTCTTTCATTTTGGTGTTTATGCTTCATGCTTGTATTAGAAATAATTTAATGTTTTGTTTATTGCATAATTAGTTTAATATACTGAACTGCTACTAAGGAGTCCATTCTCCTTAGTAGGTGCTCATTCGCACAAGCTAGGGGTAAAACCCTAGCTACAGTTTTGGCGACTCCCCTAGTTTTCGAATTTCTGGTTTCCGTTTTTAAATTTTTTCTTTCGGCTGTCCCTTTCGGCCGCTGCATACCGCGTCTTTTTCCTCTGCAGTCGCGTCCCGACCGCGCCTTTCAGGCCTTAACCCGCGATCCGACCGTGGCTCTCAGACTGCTTCCGACGCTCTGCCGGCGGATTCAAGTCTGTTACCTGCGATCCGACCGTGGCTAATCAGCCTGTTTGCCGCGATCTGACTGCGCCTGTCGGCCTTTTTCCTGCGTCGCGACTGCGGCTTCCTGCCTCTTTCGCGCGTCCCGACTGCGCCTGTTAGCCATTTTGCCGCGACCCGACTGTGTCTTTTTCCAGTTTTCCTGCGTCCCGACTGCCACTGTTGGCCCGATAGCCGCGACCCGACTGTGCCTTTTCCCCTGTTTCCTGCGTCCCGACTGCAACTATTGGCCCGATAGCCGCGACCTGACCGCCGCTGTTTCATTCAAACCCGCGGTCGGCCTGTTCTGACCCGCCACAGACCCGCGGTCTGATTTCTTCTCTTTTTCTGTTTTTGAGCCCAGCCCCTCTTGCTGCAATATTTTCTGCATTTGAACAGCCCTCTGTCCCACCTGCAGCCTACTTCCTTACAGCCTTTCTGCAACATAATTTCTGTTCCTTTTACAGAATCTTTTTAAAATTTCAGTATTTTTATTTCAGAAAATTTTGCAAATTAAAAGAATCAATTTCAGCATTATTGATAGATTGGAAGTTGCCCTCCCTTGTGGCACTTCTGTTTTTGGGTTCAACACCTCACGAGCACACACTCTGTCACATTAAATCAAGTGAGCCTTAAAAAGTACCTAACTAAACCAACATTCTAACCCCACTTGGGGAACATAAAAGAATCATTGTAGTTAGGTAGGATCAGGGGGATAGGCTTCCAATAACACCCCTTGGTTATTTCACTTGAGACATAGTTGTTGTCCAACTAGGGAACCAAAATCCCCTAGTACTTTTTGGCACGGTCACGACCAGTTTATCAGAGGGCCTCTCCCTTAGGAGGGTTGAAGTCGGGAGACTGGTTCCGGAGGCCTGAGTGGAATACCGCACTCCATTCAGTAACCGAAGGGCTACCTTTCGCGGTTCGCGGGATATCCCTGTATAGGGGTATTGCGGTCAACGAACTAAACGGCAGATTCACCTTTCTGGACGTGTCATGAACGGGGTATCTTAGTTGCCATTCTTCTAGGATTGACTACCCGGTGTCCCTCCCGGTAGGGGGATATCATAGCCACTTGGCTTTCCTACTCATATTGTCTGACTTGGATTTCATCACCTTGCAGAGGATATGTTTAGTTAAGTCAGAATACTTTTAGTTAGGTGTTTGCATGCTCCTTTACCTCCCTTTGGTCTAGTGAGTCCACCATTTTTCTTTTTTAGGAAACCTGCTGCTTGTTGGTATTCTGACCATCTTTGTTGTTACTCCACCTATTGTAGCACAGCTGTTGCAGTGGGTGTTTTGAGTTGGTTGTTGGCCTGAGTGCCTTGCTTTTTAGCTCTCCTTCTGCACACTCGGTTGCATTAGGATTTTTGAGCTGTTTTTATACTCACCTCAACCCACAGAGATTTAGACACCATCTGTCACCATTGAGTCCCCGAGACATTCTCGGCGCCTCAGGGGCGAGCCCCCACAGCACGGTTCTCTCGACACCACTCGTCATAGATTCCGATCATTGTCCGTTGATACCACTCATCACAGATCTAGAGCCTTGTCACTTGACTCCATCCGTCAGCGACGTAGGTCTCCGTCACCAGATAGTGACGCACCTTACTTTACCTCTGATTCTGACGAAGAGTCTGAGAACCCTATTTATACTGCCCCTACTAGCCCCATGGCTGGTACGACTTCCACTCCATTTGTTATAGGGACCATTGGTGGCACATCCACCACTACACCAGTTACTACACCTGTTTTTGGTATGCCCTCCATGGGGCAACCATCTACCGTTCCCCTCACGGTACCTATTCCCACAGCGGGAATACCTATCCCCACTACATCAGTGGCTCACAATACCCATGGCGGTGCTGGACCATCCTCCACTACCTCAGTTCCCCCACTTGGGGGCACCACCCTAAATCTTGTCCCTCCACTTGGGGGCACTGGCCCCAACTTGGTCCACAGCACTACTGTGTCACAGCCTTCTTCCAGTTTGCCGTTCATGGCTAGCCTCAACCTACCTGACCTGGCCAGATTAACCAATGATCCTATTCGACACGACCCTATGTGGCCTCATATGCCTACCAAACTACCCTCTGACATCCCTAAATTCGAGGGTAAGGCCGGTGAGGACCCACAGAACCACATCATGTCTTTCCACCTATGGTGTTCCTCTAACTCCATTGTGGATGACTCTGTTCGCCTCCGTCTCTTACAGCGCACCTTCACTGGCTCTGCAGCCAAGTGGTATATTGAGCAGCCTCATGGGACCCACGCCACCTTTTCTTCCCTGGCCTCGACCTTCCTGCAGTTCTTCCAGTTGCCAGTCCGCTATGACGCGGGCGTTGAGATCCTTCTATCTTGTAGACAAAACACGGCTACCGATATCACGGACCACATCCATGAGTGGCGTAGACGCCGTAGCTTATGCAAGATTAAACTAGATGACCGTATCTTCCTCGATTGGTTCCTCAAGTCCCTGCTTCCTGTCATCGCTAAGGATGTAGCTTCAGAAAGACCCCAGTCTGAAGAAGAGGCCATCCTTAAGGCACAACAGTTCGACCTCATTTACGCCCAGTCGGGTTACCTTTATACCATTATACCTGACGCCCCTCGCGGCGAGTCCTCCCATCATGATGCGCCGGGGGCATCCCACGCTGCAGATGGTATCATTGGCCGTGTTTCTTCGCACCCCCAACCATTTTCTATAGTACGACCTACCCCTGGCCCCGACCTGTCGAGGGCTACCTCCCAGTCTGGAGCAACCAACTCATATGCTCCCATGACACATCACCATTCCCATGGACCTTCATGTCCACCTCAGTGCTTCGGGTATGCGACTCCTGCTTACGCTCCTCCAGTCGCCCCTCAGCCTTACTACCATCAGCAGACTGCCCCGGCTCCCGCGCCTTCCCAAGCCCCCCCAGCTTATTATCCACCCCCGGCAGCCCCTGCGGCACATCCACAACCTGCTCCGCAGTCCTATCAGCAACCCCCTCAAGTTGCTGCACCTGCTCAGCCTCAACCTACATATCATCCTCCGCAGCCTGCCCCTGCACCTGCGCAACCTCAAAATCCACCTGCTGCCCAAGGGCAAGTTTACGCCCAACATAACCCGCAGCCAAACCAGAATAACCAACGTAACCAGGGCCAACAGAACCGCGGCAAAGGCCGTAATCGGGGAAATAACCAACCTGCAGACCAAGCTGGTCAACCAGCTAATCCCCCCGACAACAATAATGCGGCCCCCGCTAATCAAAACCCTGATCGCCCGCCCAAGCAGGCCAAAAACCCCAATCTGCGAACGAACCACCCTTGTTCTATTTGCGGGGTCTATGGACATTACACCCATGCTTGCCCACACTTGGAGCAAGCTCGGCAGCTTTGGGTTGACGAGGCCCATCGCCAAGGGCATGCGGCTCCCCAAGCACCGCCCAACCCCCCCCAACCTCAGCAACCCCCTTTGGTGCTGCAAAACCCCTTACCGACCCAAGGCGTGGTGAACACTCAGCCGTTGGCCCCTCAAGCTAACGTGCAACCCCAACAACAACAGATCACCTACGCTGCCCCTGATCAACCCATGTTTGACTCAGGTACCCACCACTTATTGATGATGTCATCAGCTGACGTCAACCTCCAGACCCGTCGGAACCAATATGGCTCCACCTCTGAAGCCACTCCCACGGATAAAACTACTAACGCCCACCCCACCGATCAGGCGTTACGTATCCCTCCGCCTCCCACAGACGGCGCTGCGAAAGCACCTCGTTTCCCACTGCGCCGAATCAACAATAACCCTAACGCGCGCGCTGCGTCAAACTACAACATCGTAGACGACCTAGCCCAATCTCCCGCAGCCATGTCTGCGTTGGAAGTCTTGAAGAACTGCCCTTCCCAGCGCAAGACTTTACTTTCCGCCATCGGGGGGATTGACCCAACTGATTCACATTTGATGGCGTTTGATTTAGACCAGTCTGAACCACGCCTACCTTCTAGCTTAGCCTTCCAAGTTACAGTCTCCGTTAGGAATCTTGTTATCCATCGGTGCATCATTGATGAGGGTGCTTCCACATGCGTTATGTCTACATTTGTATGGCAGAAGCTAGGATCCCCTCCTCTCCAGCAGTCCACCACTGCGTTACGTGCCTACGACGGTCGTTCGGCCCAGCCCCAAGGCCTTCTACCCAACGTTCCAGTCCAGTTAGGTGGTAAAACAGTTCTTATTGACATAGAGGTAATCAATGCCCAATTGGATTACAACCTTCTACTTGGCCGCAGCTACATGTATGCCATGCGGGCGGTTGCCTCTTCTGTCTTTCGCACCATGATGTTCCCCCATGAAGGACGCGTGGTTAAGATTGACCAGCTCACCTACTATGATCCCAGTGCTCCAGCGGCACCGGAAAATGTTCTCCCCATGGTTGAACAACCTGTTTCTCCTGCCTCCACCTCATTTGTTTCTTCTACGGGGCCTGGAGTCTACTCAGACGCGCCGATGACCTCCACCTTTCAATCCATTCCTCCGCCATCATCTACGCCCGAAATGTCTGACTTATGTACCTTGTCCCATGACATCCTACCACCTAACAATCAACCATCCTTGTTGCCTAAACCACCATTGGTACCTAGTCACATTGGTGTTACACCGATCCATACGATCCCCTTCCTAGTTCCTCCAGCAGGAGTAGTAAGCGCCCCGGTCATGGCTACCCTTAGCCTCCCTGGGTTAACATTGGGATTACCTGTATGGTACCTTTCGCCTCCCGTTCGCCCGCCGACACCAGATGTCGTCCTCCAGCCGGTGCAACCCATGGCTACTACCACCCACCCACCTCCCGGGGTCCCTACCCCTTCGTCCTCCACGACACTTCCTCCTCCTCTTCAACCCACTGGGGGCAGAGGTCCACAACCTTACTCTGCTGTCCCACCTCCCAAGACAGTCAAGAACCCTCCAGTGTTTCGTGCTCCTCCCAAATGCTCGCTGTGTGACGAGTTGGGCCATGCGACCCACCAATGCCCACAGTTACCTGCATTACAGAAGCACATGCAAATGCTCGATGATGACCCCAACATCCCAACTGTCGAACTCAACCCTACTCCTAAGCCTAAAGATAAGTCCCTACGTACCAACCACTCATGCGCCATCTGCGGTATTTACGGGCACTATTCACATCATTGTCCCGATCTCCCGGATTATAGAGCGGCTCTTTACGAGATGAACAATCTGGACCTTGAGACGGCACCACCTACCATTGAGGAGATCTACCCCCCGGTCTCTCCCCCTTCTGAAGAGGTTAATATCATCTACATGATCTCTTCAACCAACACTTCCACTACCCCCTCGTCAACCGATTTGACGACACAGACTTTCCGTACTGATGAGGAGATTCTTGAGGCCCTAACTGCCCCGGATTATCCTTGGGATGATATGCACCACCGTTCCTATTTCATCCCAGAAGCGTCTTCCTCTAGCACCGCTACCCAATACGCGGTCGAATCCAAAGACTTCCTCCCCACCAAGGTTGACTGGTTCAAGGACCCTATCCCTGCTCCTGATGCCTTCGAGGAGGGCAACATGGCCAACATCTCACCTGTCATCCAAGTTGATATTGCTGCTCCAGGTCGTGCCCCTGAACTCATTACTTTAGGAGCATTCTGCAGTAAACAAGAGATTGAGGACTACACACACCTTTTCAAAGAATTCCGTGATGTCTTTGCCTGGTCTTATACCGAAATGCCTGGTCTTGATCCCGCAATTATAGAGCACCACATTGACACACGGCCGGAGGAACTCCATGTTCTTACTGAAACCAACTCTAAAGGCCTCCCTTTACGCAACCCCCATGATGGGTTGCATCCTACGGACTCTCTATCCATAGAATAATTTGCGGCCCCATTTTGGTCCGCATTGTACAGTTTGCTCTCTTTTTTGTTTTTCACTTTTTTACCATCATCTTACATTCATCCTTTCTGCATGATTACAGATGGACCATCTTCCACCTAGTTACACTGGCTTCGCTGACGGCGCAAGCCGCTGGTCTCCCAACCTGGCTTCTGCAGCATGGGTCTTGTACTCCCCTTCCAACGAGATGATTCACCTTGACGGGATATGTATAGGCGCTGCTACCAATAACCAGGCGGAGTATGATGCCGTGACCGGTCTCCTGACTGCCGCCCTCCAAATGGGCATAAGTCACCTTCATGTGTTCCTTGACTCCCAGCTACTTGTCTCCCAGCTCAACAACTGCTACCAGGTGCGTGATCCCTGCCTTACAGATCGCCGTTGAGCTTCTCCCTGACACCACCCCCCTCGAGCAACGTCTGCTGCACCTCGAACAAGCCGATGAAAACCGCCGGGCCACTCTCCAGAACATCGAAGCTGCCAAAAACCGCTCCAACGCCGGTTATGATAAACATGTTCACCCTCGACCTTTCCACGAAGGGGACCTAGTCCTCGCCTATGACCAAGCCCATGACAAAACCGGTAAAGGGAAGTTCGAATCTATGTGGCAAGGCCCTTACGTCGTGCAGACCTGCCTCGGCAAGGGGGCATACATCTTAGCTGACTCTGAAGGCCGTCCTTTGCGCAACCCTCGTAATGGGTTGTATCTTAAGCGTTTTTACCCATAAAAAAGAAACCCGCGGCCTCATGGGTCTGCGTTGTACAATACTTTCTTTTCTGTTTTTTTCGTTTTCTGAACCGTTTCCACCACTGGAATCAGCGCGACGTGACCGTCATGATGGTCACCTCGTTGCATTATTTTTGTCCTGTCATTTTTTACCCATTGTTCAGACGCCACTAGTCGCCTCGGTTTGCGTGCCACAGCGGCCGTTCTCCGATTTTCACATGTTTTATATCATCGGATTCATTTTTCCGAGCTGGTGATGATGCTAGAGATCATTTCTCGCTCTCACCTCCAGATTTTCCGGGCATTTTTCAAAATGCCCCCGTCACCTCGGTTTGCGTGCCACATCGGCCGTCACCCGTTTTTGACATCCTTTATATCGCCGGATTCATTTTTCCGAGCTCGTGATGATGCTTGAGATCATTTCTCGCTCTCACCTGGTACAATTTCAACATTGTGTCCCAACACCTTGCTGCCTCGGTTTGCGTGCCACATCGGCCGCCATCGGATTGTTCCACATTTTTACATGAGCCATTCACTCCTGTCATACTGCAAATGTTTCGTTATTTTTCCACCATTTCATCTACCCCGCAAGGAGGTCCATCAGTGTTCCCACCTACCCTCGTTCTTGGTCATCATTACTAAACCTTGATTGAACACTTCCTCCTTGCCTGGCCATTCCTTTTGTTCGGTATAATTTTATCCCTTTTTCGGGCCGGACAAGTCCTTTACGAAAAAGGCACTTAGGGAGTTTCCGTTAAGCTCTTTTCTGACTCCTAAAAGAATGAAAAGATCGCCGAGCAATCTTGCTTCCTTTCATGCTCGTTAAAGTACCTGAAAGGGCGTCTATCTGGTATAAGTTTAACCCTTTTCCGGACCTGGTAGACTAATTACGAAAAAGGAATACTCTAGTCACACCGGCTAGAAGAGTTCTTCATTGCATCCTTTTATGCTTCTTTGGGCCTTGGAGACTAAACCTACGAAAAAGCAACCCCCTGGAGTCTTCTTACTTGCTTTCAGACTCTCTAAAATTGAAAGCAACCATGAGCATGCACTGTCCTGGGCTCGTTAAATCCACACGACAGTACCATTCCATAACTTCAGAGTCTTCTTATCGCTTTCAGACTCCTTAAAATTGAAAGCAACCACGAGCATGAACTGTCCTGGGCTCGTAAAATCCACACGACAGTACCATTTTACACACACTTCTTCTAGTTCCTTAACCCATGAAGAAGTTTTCCCCCGTGCCTCTTGGCACTTTGATCTATCATCTCGGCAGCACCCCCAATCAGGTCGCCTTTGTTCAGAGTATTCTGCAGTCTCCTGCCATTTTATACCAGTTTGAGTCTCCCTCAGACCAGTCACTCTCCCTGAGCCATTACAGCTATGATCCCTTTCCCCTTAGTCAGTTTCATATGCTGCCAGATCATTTCCATTATCATACTCTGAACAAAGGAAGTTTGAGTCCACCCACTCTACTTGCCCAGTTGTCCCACCACAGTTTATCAGTCCTGCCATCAGCACTACCACATTTCGGTCTTGTACCTCGCGCTCCTGTCAAGGAAACATCATTGCCTTGCTAGGGGCAGGTCTCCCTCTGTCGACGACAGCTCCTCTATTCCAGAGGATAGGCCCAGAGGTCCCTACGCCTTGGACTTATCACCATCTGTGGTAAGTGCCTACGGATCATTCTGAGAGGAGACATCATTGCCTCTCCGAGTGGTTGTTCCTCACATGCTCGACTTCAGCACCTTGATCGCATCGTTGAGGATCGCGTAGGATTATATCCCATCAGTTTTTAGTCGAAGACCCCGGATTTCCCCCGACTCTAGCACATTGGTGAGTCACTTCGGAACGCCCAGTTGTATGTTCCTGTGGATGTCCGGGCTGCGTTGGCGTTTGTATTCGGAAGCCATCCAGTTTCATGCTTCCTTGAGTACCCAGTTTCAGTTCCAGATCAGTTCCAGTTCAGTGTACCATGGAGAGTATGACCCCAGTCACTATGATCCAGCAGCTCATCAGTTCCTTTGGTACCACACTCAGTAGCACTGTTGATTGTTCCGGTGCACCAGTTCTGCAGTTCACACATGATCCGCTCAGCAGTATGTCCCGGATTTGTGTCCCCTCTGGACTCTTATGATGTACACAGTGGTCATGTATCTTACAGGTCCCCTTTTTTGGGCCTCACAGTTATATTTATGTATCTTGATACGAGCATGGGTATGCCCGCCTCGTCCATATATTGAGATTATTCCTCAGTCAGTATTTGAGGTCATGTATATTTCAGGTCCCCATTTTTTGGACCCCATTGTTGTTATTATGTTATATCCTGATACGAGCATGGGAATGCCCGCCTCGTCCATATGATCAGACGATTCCTCATCCTTTATTGAGGTTATGTACTTTTAGTTCTTGCAGTTGTTCGGGATCGTTGTTCCGGGCTCCAGTTTGTTTCTTCTCTTCTCTCCACATCCCAGGAAAACCATTCATGACTTATGATGTCCATCGGCCATACGATGAGCTCCTGCCCTCGCACATCAGGGGGCAATCTGTTAACACCCAAAAAGTGCTCACTAGCTCATTTACCACATTATATGGCTCATTTGTCCATTTTCCTACCATATTTCCATTAAAATCCTAAAAAATCCCATTAAAAAGCCTCCAAAAGGCCACAAAACCATCAAAATAGCCTAAAAAAGGCTAAAAAACCCCCTTTTCCTCCAAAAATAGCAAAAATCCCCTAAAAAGGGAATAAAAATATAAAATAATGAGGAAAAGGAGGAAAAAACCCTATACAGCTGCCCAAAACCATGTGTTTCCTAAAACCATGGGTCAGCACTCCACCACCAAAAAACTATAAATAGGTGATGGAGATCCCTTATTCCATATCCACAATCACAAGCACCCTTACTCTGCCAAAATCTCTCTCGAAACCCTAGTTCACCTTTGAACTATTTTCACCTTGAGAGCCACCTTTGGCCCATTCCCAACATTGGAGAAGGAGAAGGAGCATTCTTGAAGCTTGGAGCATCCTCTTGGACACTGCAAAGGGCTTCACCAACCTTGACACTCAAGGTAACATCAATACAAAGACATTCTTTCATTTTGGTGTTTATGCTTCATGCTTGTATTAGAAATAATTTAATGTTTTGTTTATTGCATAATTAGTTTAATATACTGAACTGCTACTAAGGAGTCCATTCTCCTTAGTAGGTGCTCATTCGCACAAGCTAGGGGTAAAACCCTAGCTACACTATCCATAATGGAATCTTATAGCCATCCAAGGCTAAGAAAAATCACCTCAACCAACCACACATGACCTCTTGAGGGTATCATTGTCATATGATTGAGTATATTAACACCATTATGTGATTTTGAGAAGTATGTAGGTGTCTTAGGACCTTAGGAATGATGCTATAGAGAAGAATACCATGCCTTTGGCCCTAAATAGATCACTAAGCAATGTAGAGCCCTGAACAATGCCTCAAAGCACCATGCATGACTTTGCAAGGGTATACATTGAGCTTTGTATCTAGGTCTTAGTGACTTGAGGTCTTGGACATGGTCGGTGGAAGAAATTTGAACCTTGGGCCTTAAAGAAATATTTTATCCATCGAAGGCTAAGAAGTTTTCCTCCACCAACCAAACATGGCCTCCTGAGGGTATCATTGGCCTATGATTAAGGATGACAATTCCAGTAGGTGGGTTTGAAAATATGTATGTGTCTCAATGCCTTGGGAATGTCATTCTAGGGGAAAGACCATTCATTTAGCCCTAAAGAAACCATTAAGGAATCCAAAACCATGAACAATGCCTTAAAGCACCATGCGTGACTTTGCAAGGGTATCCATGGAACTATGTATCCAAGTCTCGGGGACTTGGGGGATTGGAAATGGTCATGGGAGAAGGCATGAAGCTCAAGCTCTAATGGAATCTTCTATCCACCTAGAGATAAGAAGGTTCTATCCACCAACAACACATCGCCTTTCAAGGGTCATTGGCCTATGAATGAGGATGTTAGTGACATTAGGGTGTTTTGAGGAGTATGTACATGTCTCAGGGTTTTGGGAATAAAGTTCTAGGGAGAAATAACATGCTTTTAGCACTAAAGAAATCATTGAGGATTCCAAAGCCATGAACAATGCCTCGAAGAACCACACATGACCTTGTAGGGATATCCATGGAATTATGTATCTAGGTCTTGTGGCCTTAGGGAATTCGACATGGTCAATGAAAGAGACTTAAAAATAGGGCCATAAAGGAAACTTCTATCCATCCATGTCAAAGAAGGATGCCTTCACCAACCACAGATGGCCTCTTGAGGGTATCATTGGTCTATGATTAGTGATTTTAACGCCAATAGTTGGTTTTGAGCATTAGACACATGTCTCAGGGCCTTGGAAATGACACTCTATAGAAGAGGACCATGCCTTTGGCCCTAAAGAAACCATTTAGGCATACAAAGCCATAAATCATGCCAGAAAGCACCACACATGGCTTCAGAAGGTATCCATGGCACTATGCATCCAGGTCATTAGGAATTGGGGCATTGGACATGGTCAAGGGAGGAGACCTGAAACTCAGGCTTTGAAGGAATCTTCTATCCATCCAAGGATAAGAAGGATACCTCAACCAACTACACATAGCCTCTTAAAGGTAGCATTAGATTATGATTGAGGATCTTAGTACAATTAGATATTTTGAGTAATAACTACTTGTTTCAAGGCCTTGGGAATGATATTCTAAGGAAGAAGATTATGTGTTTAACCCTAAATTAATTCTTATGGCATTTAGAGCCATGAACATTGTGTCAAGGAATCATGCATAACTTCATAGGGGTATCGATGGCACTATGTATCTAGATTTTTTTCCTTTGGGCATTGGACATGGTTCCTTCCAAGGCTAAGAATGTTTCCTACACCAACCACACATGGCCTCCTTAGGGTTTCATTGACGTATGACTGATGATATCGGTGCCATTAGGTGGTTTAAAAAATGTGTGTGTGTCTCAAGGCCTTGGGAATGACATTATAGGGAAAAATACCATGCCCTGGGCCCTAAAGAAACCATTGAGGCATTAAGAGCCATGAAACAATATTCAAATCACCACGCATGAATTTGTAGGGGTAACCGCAACACTAAATTACTATGTATCCAACTATTGGGGACATGGGAGCATCAACATGGTCGTGGGATGAGACCTAAATATCAAGCCATAAAGGAAATTTTTAGTCATCCAGGGCTAAGAAGGTTTCCTATAACAACCATACATGGCTTTCTTAGGGTATCATTAACCTATGATTGAGGATGTTGATGCTATTAGGTGGTTTTGAGAAGTATGTATGTGTCTTAGGGCCTTCAAAATGGTGCTACAGGGAAAACGACCATGCCTTTAGCCCTAAATAAATCATTTAGGCATCTATAGTCATGAACAATGCCATAAATGAATTCATGGGGGTATCCAAGGAATTATGTATCTAGGTCTTGTTGCCTTAGAAACTTCAACATGGTCAATGGAGGAAACCTGAACTTAGGGACCTAAAGGAAGAACATGGTCAACAGAGAACACCTAAACCTTGATCCCTAAAGGAATCTTATAACCATCCAAGGATAAGGAAGTTGCTTCAACTAACCACACATAGCATTCTGAGTGTATCATTGGCCTATGATTGAGGATTTCAGTGACATTAGGTGATTTTGAGAAGCATGTAGGTGTCTCAAGGCCTTGAGAATGGTATATCAAGGAAGAAGACCATGCCTTTGGCCCTAAAGAAATTGTTGAGGCATCCAGAGCCATGAACACTTCCTTGAAGCACTATGCATGAATTTGCAGTAGTATCTATGGCACTATGTACCTAGGTCTTGTGGCCCTTGGGCCTTGGACATAATCATTGAAGGAGACTTGGATTATGTTATAGGGAAAACAACCATTCCTTTTTCCTTAAAGAAACAATTGGGGAATCTAGAGTGATGAACAATGCCTAGAGCACCATGCATGACCTTGCATGGATATCCATGCCACTATGTGTCCATTTCTCTGGGCCTTGGGGACTTCGAATTGGTAAAGGGAGGAGACTTGAACCCATGGGGGGGTCAGTTGGTAGGAAATATCCTATCACGTCCATTCATATTGGGGAATAAACTATGATATGGAAATGAGAAAATATATTTCCCTGCATTAAGGGGATAAGGGGGGCTTAATTATGCTATATGGAAATACAAATATTTAGGGTATATTTTATTACATTTTGCGCAGAAGCGGTGGATGGGAGGCAGAGCGAAAATTAGGGGACAAGGGCATGAGGTATTGAGTTTGATGGACCCAAGCCACTAGCTTTGATTAAGTGTTGGTCTTGGAAGAAGTGTGATTGCAAAAAGAAGTGTTCAAGATTTGAAGCATATGTGGAGACCTAGAAACCCAAGGCAACACAATGGAGTTTTTTAATGTTGAGTACCCAATCTTGTTCACAAAAAGAAATGAATTTGCACATTGCGAAGAAGAGAATACACACTGGAACATGAGATGCACAATGGGCCATTGTTTTGCTTGGGTGCCTAGGGTTAGGCATCACACATTCTACAAACACTAATTAGTATGAAATAAAAATATCCAAACAATAAACTATAACCAAAAGTGGGAGGAAAAATACATCAAAACATTCAAGGATGGGAGTGATCAAAGAATTGGTCTACTTGTTCTCATTAGCATAACTTTTACATACACACCAAGTGTATGCCTTAATATCAACCATTGTTTCAAGATTTAACAACACTCTTAGATCTCGCCCTTCACTCTCAAACTAGTATTTTTATTTCTTCTTTGAGCTCATATTTTGATCAATATCCTCTTGCCCTTCGACAACTCCCTCTTAGCAACCAACACTATGTTAAAACTAACAAACCATATCTCTTTTAGGGCCATCACTTTTATAGGATTTTCCATCAACTTACATGCGATACATATGGAACTCATTCATCATCCATACGTGCCTTCATGTCCAATCCTTTGCTTGTTCACCCTTCTACCCTACACAACATTTTGGTATGCACCCAACTTCTTCATGCACCAATCTCTTCTTGCACCCACACCACTATCTCACACGTGCACTTTTGTTGTGCCTTAGTTCATCTACACTTTCTACACCTACAACTACCAATTCCTTCATAAAAAAATTAAATGTTCCTACAACAAAGACAAGCTTCTCATATCATTTATTGGCATTGAAAGTAACAAGTAGCTTATATCAACTTCATTGGGATTCATGGAATTGTTGCCATGAATTATTAGCCATTAGTTGGTAACACAACTAAATCTAACATGGTACCCATTCTTGTTTGAATGCGTACAAGGCACAAGGAAAAACACAATATGCTTAAAGGTCTTTATAAATTGAAAATGTTGTATTTATGCAGGAAACAATGCAGCATGGCTTATGGCTCATCGAGGGTCGATTCACACATTCCTTCATGAATCTTGCATTCCTCCAGAAGCAGTTTCAACCACAATGATGAAGCGATATTATCTATATTGGCATTGCACCAAAGTCTCCCAAGAGAAGCCATGGCAAATGTGCAAGAGATCTAGAAGATCGAGGAAGACAAATAGATGGCTACCCCAGATATTGTGTCCAAGGATTTTGCAATGCGTACCTTTGCAAAGAACTTGCAAGACACCTAGAAGGTTTTGGAACAAACCCTATAAGTTTACAAGGGTTATAGGAAATCTAAGCATCCAAAAGCCTCAAATTCAACTTTGGATTGTGCTTTTCAAGTGTTGTGTTTCTCCTTAGCTTATAGTTAAACAATTTAAATCATTAGAGTCCTTCATCTCAACATTTAGAGCTCGATCTTATTGATTTCCAAAGGCAACAAGATAAGATTGCACAATCTTCCACTTCCAACAATCTCTTTGTATGTGCCCAATATATGACAATAGTGGCACTTTCTATTTTTCTTGTTTTTAATTTTCTGTGGATCCTTTCAACCTTATTGGTATCTTATATTATGACCTTGCACTGCTTCAGGGCCTTTTTTATTTTGTTTCTCTTGCACCTTTTTTTGTTTTTGTCTTATGGCTTCTTTTCATTGGAAAATGTTTTGTTCTCTTTCTCTAGGTATAAAAATAAACTTCTTTATTAATGTAGTTTTTAAATCAACTCTTTCAGTTTATTCTTTTAATAACAACAATTTGAAAATTCAAATTTTCTTTATTTTAAAATATTATTTTTAAAGTATTTATTACTTCAATGAAATCAAACTTGTTGGGATTCTAGGATCTTATGCTTGACCCACAACAACTAACTACGAAAAAGAAAAAAGTCTTTGAGTGAAAATATATGCCACTTGTATTGTTTTCCATCATATACTTCATCTTATCCATTTCTATATGGGGCTACATTATCTTAGATCTTCTTTTCATATTTTTGCACTACATAGTTCCACATCTCTTTGTTGGTGTTTTGATTGATGATGTCCATTAGAGCATGATCACAAAGTCATCAAATTGTCATGTATGCATTCTTTTCCATGGATATTGGAAACTCCACCATGCTTAGTGATGACATTGAGATTGTTGTTAGTGAAACACGTTTGATGTTACACCATGTCACACATCCCACACATATATAATGAGATTTACATATATACTGAGATTTCAATTGAATAAAAAGCTAGCAATTGAAAGGCATTTAGATCAACAATTTCATTCTTTGTCTAGTTGAACTCTTCCTTCCAATACACTTCTTTGATTGATTGAGGCGGGAGAATAAAATGGAAGGCGATGAACATCGCTACTCAGTTTGTGCTAGCACCATTTTGAAAATCATCTGAAAAGGTCACGAGTGATGGAAAGCAACAGGTTGGAATCCGGGGAGCACATCGTGGGTAAGCCCGTGCAGAAGAAATTCAAGGGTTACGGGGATTTTACAAGGTCGAGTACGAGCATGAGGATGCAGAGGAGCTAGACATCGATGATGTCCATCACATTCTAATACTGAAAATGGAAATGGTAGTAAGACGAAGCGCAGTGATCAGACTCCAAAGTGGCGAAAGAGGATGATAAAGGATGGCATCCACAGGCCCAGAAAGACTACAAAGAAGGTTCATGAGGATTCGAAAATGGGAGATATTGGAGGGAACAGAGGAAAGGAGGACTAGGTTTTGAACACGGAACCTCATAAGAGGTTTAGATGAAATAATTTAAAGGTTTGGAAAATGGGACCTTCCAAGAAGAGTACTTGCATGAGGGGATCAACAGAGAATGCTATCGAAAAGCCCATTCTACCTAAGCAGCATAGGTATAGGGTTAGGGTTCGAGATGACGGTTGGCATGGTCAATGCCCTCATTTCCCCAACTTCCCCCTCCATCCATTGATTTATGTGTGCCAGAGGAATCAATGCTGAATTTGTTATATGCTTATAATTCTTTGAGAGATCTTTTAGTAAATTGTTGTTTTTGAGCCGTTCAAGCTTGATAATTTTGTTGGGGAATTAAATTGTAAGTCTGCTAATACTTTACTGGATGTTGTGCAGGTTAAGATTCTGCAAGCATTGAGAAGACATATTTATTTTGTTTCCGAAGAAGAGGGTTCTACTGCAGCAGATGCGGCTAGATGCTTGAGGTACAATTTTGTCTTTTCTATTCCAAATTGTTCCCTGAAACAAAAAGTGGAGGCACTTCTTTATTTTCCACCCAATTCGTGCAAAACGTGCACTGATCCTGTTTCATATAAGATCCTTAGCACCTATTTTCCCTAAAG
Organism: Larix kaempferi; assembly: GCA_027924585.1. Classification (NCBI taxonomy): domain Eukaryota; kingdom Viridiplantae; phylum Streptophyta; class Pinopsida; order Pinales; family Pinaceae; genus Larix; species Larix kaempferi. Next base: position 38,101,990 of record BSBM01000096.1, read on the forward strand.
ACCCAAAGAAGAGAGAATCCATGAATTGAATCCATCCATGTTCATTTTGTTGGGGCATATTTATTTCCAAAAACCTGCTAATTGGGCATTTTTCCTAAGTAACAACCTCCTTTTTCCGCTGGGTGAGTGGCAATACCACATCTGGAGACCTAAAGTGGAATAATTTCTGCTGGGTAATCAAACTAGTGGGAATAATAGCAAAGTTCATCCCGGTTCTGGAAGGTAATGAACCGTAGCATCGTCAAAGGGTGCCTTTAAAATTGTAAGTTCTTGTATTCCTGTTCCTTTGATTTTCATGCGGGACAGCCCTGAGCATTGATGAACCCCTTTCCTTAAGTAGTCCTTGCATTAGTGAGATATGCTGCTAAGTATGCTACTGGGAATTCTACTGATGGTTCTACTCTTGGTGTTGCTGGTGGATATCTATATATGTATCTATGCATAAATAGAGAATCCACTGGCATAAATCCGGCAAGGTCCTTAACTGTTCAAAAAGAAAAAGAGCATCTAATAAATCTCCTGGGAAGCCCCCTTGGGATTACTCCACTGTGATCAAGGCTATAAAAGTAGGGTGTCTGGTAGCCGATTGGTTGGTGGAGGTACAACAACTCGCCTATGTGTGGAGATCTGGGAAACGTCAAGGTTAGATTGAGCAATGGAAGGGAGGGTATTGAATATATGGGTTTCATCGGATGACATGGAGGAACCCGTGTTCATGATGGTTGAATTCCATCTGGCGATCTCCTTAAATTCGCTGTCTAAATCCAAGAGGTTATTCTCTTTATTCTAGGTGGGATTCTGCCTGAGACTATCTTAATGGATGAGAGGCTTTTCATTCGGGTTAGGATCTTACTGAAACTTGTAGGAAGAAGGGGAAGTGAACTGTCTGGGACCGGAAATAGGGATAAGCGAAACGTATAAATACTCATATGCCTTCGCTTTCCCAAAGGTTTATGGAGCTGGTGGATGTCGCGAAGGGACGCATCGTTAGAAATATCTCTGGTAGTCTTGGCTACTATGCTTCCTTTACCAATAGCCTAGATTAAATCAATCAATTGAAATAAATCTATCCATTGGGAACTTTGTTGTTCTTCATTCTCTTTTGGTCATGTCCTCTTTGAGGAACAGATCAAAGGGAGAATGAGTCGTCATTGGTTTGACTCCTGGAAAGTCCTTTTATTGGGTTCTTAAAGCGATCAAATATTTTTCTGTCACGATTCATCCATTCGTCCCATCCAGCGATCCTAACGATATCAGCCAGCGATGCCAGCCGCCATCCCAGCTGTACCAGTCAGCCACGAGGGAGGAAGATTAGCCGTGAAGCTATTCCTGTGCGACTAGGTGGAACACAAGTTGTAGTTCTAGCAGGCTATTTTTATATATCCTTTCTTGCTTGTGAGGGAAATTATTTGTTTGCTTTTCATATTCATCTCTTCGATACGAATTGAACTGTCTGATCCAATACACCAAAAACCCCACCAATGGACCAATTTGAGATCTCAAATCTTGCTTTTCAGAAGTACAGCATGATAAGTTTCAGTGTATGTTTGTGTTCTAGACTAGGATGGCCTTTGTATAAGATGCTTGTTGGTTAGAAATCCAGATTACTGCAATCTGAATCATAACCAATAATCTGAACAGGCCATATATCCTTTGCTCAAATTAGTCAAATTATCCTCAAAATTCTGGAGAAGCTGAATCTGGAATCAACAATGATACCAAGTTACAGGGTTCAGAGTTTTTAAAGGTTGATTTTTAAAATTCCTTGTATCTCAAGTATTTTTCAAGTTCGTTGAGGTTAGTTGGTCCTAAACACTGAACTGGAATGAACTATTTTGGAAGGTGAATTCCTTAGGTAAAAATGTTGAACCTGATTTTGACTTCACCCAATTTTTTTTCAATATATGGAAAAGAAGGGACCTGTGACCCTAACTCTCCCTGTGTTCATTTGTTCCACTTTCCTCCATTGTATCCCTATCCATGCATTCATTTCTACTCCTCTAATGCCGCCCTGTCCATGGATTCTTTTATGCTCCTCCAATTCCATGTGATTCATTTCCCTGTTGGCCTGAGGCAATTCATTCCATTGGAGCCCAATTCTTCCTAGACAGTGGTGAGACCAAGTCTAGACAGTGAGTGGTGAGCCCAATTATTCTTGGATAGTGGTGAGCCTGAGTATGGAGAGTGAGTGGTGAGCCTGATACCTCTTGGGTTGAGCCCAATTCACTGGACAGTGGTGTGCTCGATTCACTGGGGCCAATTCTACTTCTACGCATATTTTGTGGAGTCTGCAACATATCTTGGTTAGTGTTTTTTGTCCCCACTTCTCTATTGTAGAGTTTAGACGTTACTAAATTTTAATCTTCACAGGAAAGCAGGCATATGCTATGATTGTGATGATTATTACAGACTCTGTAGTAATCATCACATTCATAGCATATGCCTGCTTTCATGCTTTAAATAGCCTATAGGTTGTTCACTTTCTTTGGATGTTGTAGATCGCACTTTTATTGTTTAATGGCAGTCTATTTATTTTCCAGGTGGAATTTCAGCATGTGGTGGTTCAGTGTCCAACTCCAGACAGACATAGCTAGAGCCCAGAGGTAGAGACACTTCACTACTTGAGTCTTAGACATAGAGGAGATATTTAATTTAGATTTCAGATTGAAACTCCCCTGAAGGCTGAAATGCCCATCCTCCAAGTAGGTTTTTTCCATAGAAACTGCTTACTTAATTTTGAAGGCTGAAATGCCCTTTGGTCTTCTTACTTTTAGGATTGACCTGCGAATCAATAACTTTTTAGCTACACTGAAAAATGAATATTTTGAAAGATTCTAAGTAGAATTGAGATCGCATGCCCTACTTAAATAGTTGTATTAATAATGAGAATTTGAATAGAGTGAGAACTCTATGTCTAATCTGGTTTTGATTCTTGTTTGATGTTGGTTTTGAAAATGTTTGGACTGCAGGAAATGGAGAAATAGAGGTACAGGTTCAGAGGGTTTTTGATAATAACCAAGGTAAGTTCTATGCTTTTTATGTTTATCATTTTAGTGAGTGGTCGATCTTGGAGTTGAGCATTTATTGACGAGTTGTCTTCTATTGAAAATAGCTTTGAGAACCATGTTCCTAGTTGGGAGTCTCGGACTTGGACCCTCTCCGAGATAGATGAAAATGAAATAATGTTCCGTCAGTTACATTCAAGATATTGATGAAAATAGGCTAGAAATTTCTACTTTTACTGCCTAATCCCCATAACCCCTGTGCATCCCTTTTCATAGTCGTTGAAGAGCACTGGTGGGGATGTTGGTTCTTCTATAATTTGTCATTTTTTTTATAGTTATATTAATTTGAATTCTGTACCTACTTTATAATCTGCTAAAGACCACATTGTTGCAAGTAGTCAGGAGATAATTATATTAATTTCCAACAAATGACCAGAAAAGTAGGTCAACAGGTCTAAAAGAGTACATCAATAGAAGATAAATAGAGGTCGAAACATTGTTGGAAGGAATTTTGCTGGAAATACATCATTTGCTGCACCATTGGATTTTATTCAACACAATGCTATGGGAGGAATAAGAGATAATGGTAGGGGAACATAACTCAACTAGGAATAAAAGCTCCCAAGAGCACACCATTCACAGCAAGCCCAAAAAGAAAATAAATACTACTGGAGAGGTTGAAAGGAGTAAGGAGCAAAATATGATGCAAACAATAAATCTACCTGTTCCACCATTCTCCAATGGTTGGTTCACCAAAATAGATCCACAACTAAACAACTACAATGAGACTATGCTTGATTGTGCAACTAATATTTTTGTATTTTTAATGCCTTAACAGGAAATAAAACACTACAACTAGATACTTTAACATTGATCATTGGAGAGATGCCTTTTGCATTACTCTGTGGAGATGAGTCCAATGAAACCGATGATGCATCGATTCAAGGCCTTGTGTTTAATCATGAGTTGCAACTCGTGGTTCGGAGCCATGCAAGGACACAAGCTAGCATGTTCCCATGGAGAAAAAAACAAACCGTCAAAATTGTGTTCCATCAGTTGTGGCAAGTGTGTTTGGGAAACCTTGAGGGGAGCACGTCATCCACATGCTTTTGGGGTAGCGATTTTCCATGGTAGGATTATGTTATCCTTCTCCTCGTTTCTGTTGAATGTATTCAATCATCTAGGATGTTTGTATGGGATTTTCCTTTTTAAAAGTGAAGATGTTTTTTATTCCTAAAGCTCTCTTAAACACAACAAATATATTTTGGGCTTAAATACACCATGTTGAAGTCAATATCAATCTCTTTATAACTGTGTTGATAATGTTGGGGATTGGTTAAATTTGAAATGTTAGAACATTGCAATTCCATGACCTCCAACGCATTATCTTCATCAATATTCATGTTTTTTTAGAGTTTTCAAACAAGTGTACATAATTCAACATTAACACTACAACTATGGAGCCGATTTCTCCAACTTCAAGCGTTGGAAAACTGAAGTCATGTGTAACCAAATTAAATTGCATATTATGGTCAAATTTAATGTCATTGTAATATAGTATATCAATGGTTAGTTTATTTTATGTGGCTTAGTTTACAGGTAAAATGATATTTTAAATTTGAATTTAATTATGCATTACATAATTTAGTGGGGAGGTGTGTCCTTACTATTTTCAAAAACGATGTCCATACCCTTGATGTTGATAACAGGTCAGTGAGCATCTGAATAAAGTATGGCACAATGTCCCAATTGGAAAGAGTTTTATAAAGTACAAGTCTTGAAATGCTTAATTACTTAAACAGATCAAGGATGAGGAAACAAATGAGTGTGAACCAATAGGTATATATGCGAGAGATGTTTATAAAACAATGTAATGAAACATTCAATTTTCTTATTGATATATTTACTATATTTCTAACTACTCTGCATTTATATTTACGCAGATACATGCTTGGGATGCGCATGATAGACCTTTACATCTTGTTCTTCCATATCAACCTTTTACTATTATTGTTTATGACCATCACGAGCCCAAGTATGTCATGACCTTTGTTGATTGGTGGCATTACTGAGTTGTATCACTGGCTGTGACATTGCCATACTTGTATTAATAGTGACATTATATAATTTTGAAACAAGGCTGTACAAACTTATGACAACGTTTTTGATAAATTACATTGTTATGACTTCATTGTCTGATTCAATTTTGCTATTTTAAATCCCCATTGATGGCAATAGCGATTTTCTATTCCAACAACATGCTTAATAACGTGCAAAAGCTATAACTCCTTGCAGGAAAATTGACATTCTGTGGCTCTTCACTTGTGTCTATTTAATATACTAAATTATTGATTTTGTTAATGATAGATTAAAACGAAATAAGATTTAAGAAAATGTTTTAATATACATTTTTTAACCTTGTTAAGAAGTATATATATGTGGTGCAAAAAAATATAAATCACATATTATATATAAATATATATAATATGTGATTTATATTTTTTTTGCACCATTTATTATTTTATGGTGCTTTGCACCACTTGTTATTTTCTGGTGTTTTGCACCATATACAAGTTTGTGTATATTAATTAATAATAATAATAATATTGGTGTTTTGCACCAAAAAGTCTTAATCCATGTTGGATTGGTTTTGGTGTTTTGCACCACAAGACTTCAATCCACCTAAGATTGGTTTTGGTGGTTTGCACCATACACTATGGAATGCCACATATTCATTTAACACCAAAAACAACTTTTTTACAAACACCACTTTTGCACCATAAATCTTAGCACCACTTGCGTATCCCCACATTATCACCACTTTTGCACCACTATTTGAAAATTGAGGATTTCCCAAATCCTTTACAAATAGTGGTGCTAATGTGAGGCTAAAATGCCCTTTTTCTTGTAGTGATTGTCACCCTATATCTTGGAGTCTAAGTAGATTTTACAATCATTTTGAAATTCCAATGTCCATTTAGTAAAGTTAAATTTGTTGACTTAGAGAATCCAAAATTTGTAAGAAAAATGGATGTTGAAAGTAGATAGAAATAATTGTTGGTCATCGACATAATTGCCGCTTGTTACTCTATATCTTAGAGTCTAAGCAGATTTTGCAATGATTTTGGTTTTGGAATTCCAATATCCATTTAGCAAAGTCAAATTTGTTCACGTAGATTATCCGAAAGTTGAAGCACAACCTCCCTCCTCCACACTTCACCGCCTCCACTATGACGTGCATCCCTGTTGGGAGATGCCAAGGAAAGCCCTTCCTCAATGCAATGGGAGCGACCTCGTCCGGCCGTGGGGTTTTACGCCCACGCACCACATCTACGACACTTCCTCTCTATTCTCCTTATTTTATACTGCCGAGCTTCGCCGTCAATTCCATTTATTTTGCATGTGGGATAAACATTTAAACACTGCAATTTGAGATATGCTTATAAACAGTTAAACTGGGATGCGAATCAGTCACCCCATTTATATAGAGAGATTCGCATAGTTTCTTGGACTTCTACCACGATGATGACGAAACTCAACATCGTCAAAAGCCACAGCAATAATCTTGTCATTATTTTCATCCTGCAATCCATATAATGAAATGAAGGATTTCAGAGGAACTCAAAAAAATTCTGTAAACTATAATCTAAAAAATGGGTTTAAGTAGACCAGCCCAAAAAGAAATAAAAGGAATAAAAACAGTACTGGCTTGATAAATAATTATAAAAATAAGTCGGATTTTACATTATGCACCTCTTGGACATCCTGTCTCTGCCCGTTGAATGTTTTCATGCCAATTGTGGAAAATGCATTTATTTTATGTTAATTGCGGATTCTTGAAGGACACTTAATAACCTTCAGTAGGATCTGAGGATCTGATTGAGATATTTCCTTAATAACGGCAGTTTAAAGTCAGGACAACAAATCAAATTATGTGGAAATTGTGATAAGAGGGTGACAATAGGCCGGCATCTTCATCTTCATCAAAATCTCAAATAACGGCAGTTTAAAGTTTGGACAACAAATCAAATTATGTGGAAATTGTGATAAGAGGGTGACAATAGGCCGTCATCTTCATCTTCATCAAAATCTCAAATACACAGAATCCTTTGAATCCCAATGGCTATATAATCAAGAGCCTCTTCTCGCTATAGAGCAGAGCATCAAATTTCTCTTTGTGTGTTTCTGCATGCTATAACATTAGGATTACTATCAATAGACAATATTTACAATTCCATATATAACTTCATATATAAATATACTTAGGAAATATATATATAAAACTATAAATTAAATATTTCCTTAATATTTGAATTCTAAAAAGTTTGTAAGTGGAAAGATTTATGTATCTCAAATTAACTTTTAAGATGAATCTGTACTGATTCTATGGTTTACTCTACCACTTTTTACAATTAATAACCTTCCAGTAGGATCCAGAAATATCTCAATCAGATCCTCGGAAATTTCATGGCGGCTGAGGTGAACCGTGTTTCTTGTGTGTTCACGGAATCGGCCGTCACTGAGACTGTAGCTGTTGTCAACTGGAAAGAGGCGGAAACAAAGGAGGAGCGGATATCTTGTAGGTTTCGAGATCACTAGGGTTTTACCCGAGTTGTTGCTCCCCGTCGCCCGTGTAGCTAGGGTTTTACCCGAGTTGTGGCTCTTGAAGGTCGAGAACTATTCTGTTTCATTACCAGAAGTTCGCTTAATTAATTGAATCATTTCATTGAACATCAAATCGAAATATAAAGTTTCATATGATAGATCGTTTTAGACTGGACAGACGAATTTGTAAGAAATCCATAAATTTCTAAAAACTTTGCTGAAATTAATATCACCATTTGAGCGAACATAAAATGAAAATATAAAACTTCATCATAAAGATATTCTTTTAGCGTAGCGTGGAAAAACGAATTTACAAGCATTGCAATATATCCTGGACATACACCATCGTACAGGATATACTGCATTTTGATATGATAGCCCATTTTTAGTACAGCAATGGGTCCATGATATTGCAATCTGCCTCGTCTCCAATCACAAGAAAACAATATTATATCCTTAATTTGTCATATCTATACTTGGCGTTGATGACTCGCCATTTGTAGTCATGTCCATTTCTCAATAAGTCCAGTAAATAAAAAAAAATCATTAAAAGGCTTGGGAAAGATAGATGCAAGATACAATTCTCTTCTTGTGTTACTCGTGGTTGGCCTGCATAAAGTATTTTAATTGCGCAGAGCAGAAATGACAGGATTGAATCTATCTGAAGATAAAAAAACTATTTTCAAAAATTCAATTAACCAACTAAGGAACTAAAATTCCATCAATAGTAAATAGTCAAGAGACCTTCTGGGAGCTCTCTTCAATCCAAGTGAAAACTGTGTAGTGGCAATACAACTCCCGTGTCATGCACACCATTATCTTGCCGCGGAAAACAGGCCCTCGAACATTACAAGATAAAAGAGTCCATGAACCAGCAGTTCAATCATCCCCACACGGCCCTCCGTTGGACTGAAGGGAGCTCCCCGTCGCCCCCTTCTATGTATACAAAGAAACCAGAAATGCTAATGAATCCTCACAAATAATCCAATAACTTAGGCCTAGCTGAAACATAAAAAGCCAAAATCCAGTAGCAACCAGGACAAAAAGCAGCCAGAGAGATAACCGAAGACAAAGCAATAAAGAACCAATTACCAACGGAGTTAGTTTAGACGGTAGAAAAGCATGTTCACAAAAAACATATTGCAGCACAGAACCCACATGAGAGGATTATGCTATAATATTCTAACTGAGGCAATGAATTACAAGCATTTTGAAACCTGCTCCCTGCAAAAAACAGAATTTAACAAACTAGTACGTGAGAACATGAGAAAGAATCGAACTCGTTATCATCTCGTTCTGTAGTAACCCGGGCGACGCCAACACCAACACCAAGCTTCTTGAGAAAGAATCGAACTCGTTATCATCTCGTTCTGTGATAACCAAACTTCGTTCGATGCACTGACATTGGAAAAGCTCGAGAGACTTATATAGAGCTTACACACTCACCAACAGATTCGCTTGAGTTAAGCGCACTACATGTGACTTTGTGATTAAGACATTACCGACTTGCATAAAAACATATTCTAAACCTCTCTCAGCAGAATGAAAATCCCAGCACTCAATCCAATCCAATCCAATCCCATGAACAAACCCTACGATTATAGTCGTTCATGTGTAAATTCGTTTGTCGATTTGATATTGGAATCCAACTGTTTGAGCATCAGTGATCGTTCTGTAGTTTATATTATTCAATTCAAGGCTGTATGTCCTTCTTTTTAGCTTTTTTTAATATTTCTTTGCTTGATCAACCAAATCCGAACATCTTTTTAAATTCCAACAATATTCGACCGTGCTCAGGACATTGAAACTTTATTATTAAAGTCTGATCATTTGAGAATAACACACAAGTCAAAGGGGGCAATTATTTATGTCAACTGGCTGTTCGTCAACTTAAAATAGGTGACACAATGGATATGCCTATTGCTGAGTGCCTGAAATAATCACGTACTCTCACACCAAACATCCGAGTGTCACTATATATCATTGCTTGTTCGAAGCTTCCAAATGAGATTCTTTCTTTTAACGAATGCAAGGAACGAGACAAAAAGTTTCACACAATTTACAATATTGATGATCATTTTAATCCTCTATTTTAACAATAAATTGAAACGTGATGCCTTCTGGAATCCGAGTAATGCTAGCTTTCATGATATTAAAAAATATACATAAAAGATTTTTCCCTCTACCCAATTTATTCATGACCTTTTCCAAAAAATTCATATGGGATGGCGTGCAGTCGAACACCCCCTAATTGGGGTTCCTCAATAAACATTTATCATTTAAAATTTTACAATAAGCACGGGTATGTTGAAAGCAATTCCCTATTTGACCAAAGACTTGATTGGGTATCTAATATCTATGCTCGAACGTTTATATTTGGCTTATGCAAATACTTCATAAAACATATAATACTTTTATTATCTATGATCTAGTTCATGTGAAATTAAGCAATGAAATAATTATTACAGATAATTAAAAGATATGCAATTGCTATGTACTAAATATATTGCACGGGTTAATTTGGGAGATTTGAACACATGACTTCATGATAACAACAATGACATCTAAACCACATGAGCGGCCCCCAAAGTCACCTTGATGTCATCTTATTATTATTAATGTGTTAGATCCTTTTCATAAATTTTCTTATTTTATTGTTTTTAAGTATTTTTTTATTTTTTTAAATCAACATTTATCTTGGTTGAAACTTTGCTATCTAAGTTTAGATGAAAACTTTAGAGGGTAACAAACATTGTGATAAGGGTAGTTAGAGAAGAAGAAGAATGGGTACCCTTCAAAATTGAGAGAAACTTTGGAAGGGGTAGGGCTCCATTAGAGCTTTGTGAGATATTTTCAGTCGAACATATAGCTTCCATGGAGGGAAACAATTGCCTATAACTAAGAGAAGACCATGTAAGGTAATTCATTCCCATTTTCTCTCTCTTTGAGTTTTGTTCTCTTATTAATTTTGCATGGTGTAATAGCTACTGTAAATCGTTTTTATATTGACTTTGTGACTATAGATATGATATTATTATAATAGACCATCATTTAAAATATGGATATTTAGGGAAGAAAAACATCACCGAAGTAAATTATTTCAAAGTCTTTGAAGTAAATTTGAGATCTATTAATAAAGAAACCAATATATTATAGTGGAACCTTCTATTGCACTATGATGTTAAGAAGATATATCATCGGGGACAACATAATCCAAGGTTTCAAGCATTGTTTGGATTCTCATAATTATGTTTGTACATAGGTGTATAGTTCCTTGTATCTCTCCTTTCCATTGGAAAAACATTATTTTATTCCTTCTCAAGCACTTTTCCTTTCTACAATTTTATCGGGATCGGTGGCACTTACATCAAACTAGTACTACAACTTAAGGGAAGATCTTCCAAACTAATATGAGAAGGTCCTTATCCATATCTAAATTCATAGAATAACAAAATAATAAACATGTAGAGTGCTGAAAGAAAAGCCTAATAAGTCTCAAATAATATTTGTTGAGATCAACAATTAATATCCAAACCTTCATGGAAGAAAAAAATTCAACAACAACTAGTAGAAGTAGAGAGAAAATTAACACACCAAATGGAAAAACAATAACAAATTGATTAAAAATAAAGTGAAAACTAAAGCCTGAGTTCAAAAGAAGCCCTAAAATAATATTCTAAGTCGAGCTGCACAACCCCTATTTGACCTCACTCAAGGAGATGACTCATTCATCATCAATCTTGAAGCCAAACATCAACATCCAAAAAATCAAGGAGGAAATGAACAACTTTCTCAAACCTTATTATATTTGGGCTAAATGAAACAACCAATAAAGATGTTTTAACCAAGTCATCAAACACTACAAAATAAATTAGAAATGGAAAACTTGAGGATTTTTAAAGTCATAATAGCCTTATTAGGATGGTGCTAGTTATCTTAACTTTAAAAGAAATATTGTAAGAATTTCAAGTAAATGCCTCTAGTCCAATCCAATCAATACTAAAAGTCATAAATTTAATTGACTCATAGTGTTACTAGTAAACTAATAAAGAGTAACTAGTACCATTATTAATATAATAAATAGAATGCATCAACAATAACCATAGTACAATGGAAACAACTCATAAAGTATGTGTAGTGGTCCTTAACTTTGATCATTAGCAACTACTAGTCAAAGCAAGTCTCCACAAATCACCTTGTCAATCAAGGGGGAACTCACACACAAGAGTCAATTTTCCACCCAACTACCATCGTTGTCTAAGTTAGGTTTTTCTCCCCTAGTAAGGATTAAGCTCAATAAGGTGAATAATATAGCATAGGGAACTCAATAGATGGCTCGCTGAGGTAACCGAATAACCTAAGAAATCTGGCATCCAAGAGAATAACCATAGTGTGATGGAGAGACTCCTGGATTTAACGTATCACCACATCCATCTCTTGATGATTAACACTAATTAGATAATATCATACACGGTAGTGATGAACCTCTATAAGGATGTTAATACCACACTTGACCTTGATGCATACACATTGAAATCACAGTATTTTTTAGGGATTCAAATATTATACCTATACCTATTGTAATGTCCCCATTTTGACCCCCTTTGTATTAAATCGTAAATGATGTAAATATTGTAATTTAATCATGGTGAGGATCTCAAGGCCAAGGCCCCACCATTGATTTAGTGTTTCATGTATCGGCAATTAAAAAGAGATGCCTATGGTTCTTGTGCTAGATAGGCACAAGAACCATAGGCATCTATTTTTAATTGCCGATCCCACAACTAGCTATGCAATGCAACAAAGAGATGGGGGCATGATTCTACAAGGAATAGGGAGGAAAAATATTCAAACCCTTGGGCCAATGGTGTTAATCCATGTGTCAATGAGAAAACCCATAAACCTTCAACTACCCATTTTGGGTTATGGACCCAATCATTTAATTCTTCCAAGAGTTGGTTGAGGCAGTTAATGCCTTGGGAATGAAGAGGCATGGGAGCCAATTTCGTGCATGGGCAAGCCATGAACCTGGAAATTCGATTTTTTTCTTATTGGGCAAGAAAACACCCACAAAATGGTGCCCAAAGCCATTCTGAACAGTTAGTCTTTCCTCTCTCACGCAGTCTGAACTACTGATCCTTTTCCCATCACGTTTTTCACCAATTTTCCTGCATTTTCCATGCCTGGGAGCTCGTTTTTGCATTAGACAGCAGCTGGGAGAGAAGGGCCACGATTTGGGACTATTATGGAGGTCGTTTTTGCCCCAGAATGTCCATGGACGTTTTTCTAAAAATGGATTTGGCTTCCCAGGGTTGTTCCCAATCTTCTAGTTTTGTTTTTGGGTTACTCACGTTTTATGAAGTTAATGAAAACCCCATCTTTTAGCATCTCCCTGTAAAAACGTGTCTCCATGCCCAGCACTTAGACTATTGTTTTTATGTGCATCCCTATTTTGATTTGAACCTGTGACCAAGAAACTTGGACTGGTAGTGGACATAATTGGCTTGATAAACCTAGTGCGGGGAGTAACCTCTCCAGAAGATCAAGAGGGCAGGCTACTTTTCTATGCAAACCTTGAGAGCCTTAGAAAGGAAGGTATGGCTTGAGGGACTGTGTGGCAGTGAAGAGAATACTTCCTTGTGTTGGGTGTGTAGGCATTGTGAGTGCCAAGCTGAATAGATCTTGTAGAGGTATCCATAGCTCTGTGGTTGAGCACACTAGCTTAGCAATTCTTCCTTTCCAATTCCTAGAAGTCTAATAAACCCAACTATAGCTTGGCTTGTCTGATTTGGTGTATCTTGGAGCTATGTGTGAGTCTGATGTTCCTTGATTCCTTGTAGAGATCATGCCCAGCTCGGGGGTGGCAGTGTGTGGAGATATTCATGACCACAACTGGCCTATGGTTGGGTGGAACGTTGCAGTTGCCTAGCCAGTTGCTTGGGACTACTTTGTTAAGATAAGTATTCTCTTGCGTTAACTTTGCAATTATTATTTGATGAATATTTGAATGAATGATGGATGTGTTATTGAATATACTTCCGCTGTGTTTTCAAATGTTTATGCATTTGCATATGTCCATCCTCCTTTTAAATTGAATGTTTCTTTACTAAGTATGGGACTAGATGTCTGGATCTAGTGTCGTGTCCTCTCTATCATGCTGGTATGATAGGAGGGGGTATTACACCTATGTGTAGTATTCTAGGTCCATATTTGGATTGAAAAATTATACATATACATTTAGGAAAATATTCAATTATAAACATAAAATATACTATTAAAACTTGTAATTTTTTGTCGATTTTTAGCAGTTTAATAATATCTTATGTAAACAAAGGTGAATTTTTATGTTAATTCGTGATTCTATATATATATATATCCAATTGGAAAAAAAATTCCCTCACAAAAACCTTGACTATAAGGAAATTATCATACTTGGTAATGGTGTCCTAGAGGCCCATAAAGAATAACAAATTTCCAAGTCCATTGAGCATAAATACTCCTATTTAGGAAATTACACTCCCACCCCCAATCTCTTTATTCCACATAGATGAGGCTAGGGTAGCTATCAATATACTCCCCCAATATCATAATCTGGAACCATGTTTTTTCATTGAAGAAAATAGCCTCAACATCTCATCATGGCCAACTCCTTAAGAGATGGACCTATTATAAGTCCCTTGACTTCGAGTTGGCAATGGACACCCCTACCCATCCATTGACATGGCCATTGGTAGGCATGGTTGTCTATGAAGAAAACGTGCACAAGGATTGAAAAGCATGCCTTAAGTAGTCTCGTATGATAGAAATATGTGCCTAAGTGTTAAAGAGCTTGATAGCAGTGATTTGGATAACTATGTATAAGCTAAGTAAGCTAAGTATTGTCATAATTGTCTTCTTATAGAAGTCACATGAAAGACTTGAAGAGTGGCTGGGATTTTTTTTTGTTAATGGGCGATCAAGGTAGTAGTGCCTTGGTTTGCAAGCAATAATATCTTAATTTGTGGGAAACAATACCTAGTTCGATTAGAAACGCAACAAAAAATTAGATGGATGTTGGCTTGGAATGACATCAATCACAAGGAATGACACAAGTCCCTATGGCATTGTTCGAGTGAAATATATGTAGCTGTATATTGCATGAGACTCAAGACAACTTCTATAGTCATGCACATGATGTTCTAAGCCTTGGAATACTTTCAGGAGATGGACACACATGGAGTAGAGTGTATTTCACTTTTGGGTCTACTTCGACATCGGGCACGATGAAAGAAAAATTAGAAGAAAAAAATAGTTGGGACCTCCCACCTATAAAAAGAGGTTGCAATCATTTTGAAAAAACATTTATTCATTCATTCAACAAGAGAAAGTGAGAAAGAAGTAAACAAAGAGTTTTTAGGTGCTAAGTCTGAATTTTGCAACAATGAATAACTTGTATGGTAGCAAATCCTCGAAGCCTTATGCAATCTACATAGAGGAATTAGGTAAACTACAATGTGACTAAAGCATGGCTAAGCTAGAATGAGATTGTTGTACTTTATCAATGGGATCTTTAGGAGGTAAACTTGTTGGACTATGAAAGTGGCATGGTAATAGGAAAGTGTGCCATAAATCATTTCTAATTTGTAAAATGAGTCATAGAAAGTGGTCAGACTCCCTTCTTGTATTCTTATAACCATTATGCATAATAATTTTAATGCATCCACCTTGGGTATCACACATATATATTCGTTGTGGTCATTTGACCTAATCTGATAAATTATTATTCCTTGATATTTTATGGTTGGATAAGTACTAATAAATACTGGATAAGTGATAAAAGTATTATTAGGATGTTTTAAGGCCATGGTTTGACATGTACATAGTTGATAGATAACTACGTTGTGGAAATTAGTTGTACACCTATAGTTATGGATGTAATGTCGGCTTAAATCCTATAATAAATTGTTTTTTTGTAGTAGGGTCTGTGTAAGTGTAAGACCTAAGATATTCTTAAAATTAACATCAACATTGTACTTTTAATTGCCAAGAATGACATTGTTCTTATATCCCGACTGTGATTCCTTGAAGTTTGATTGTATGGTATTTGACTTAGCATATCTTAGCTAGTATGTATATTTATTAACATTAATGTCGCTCTGCAACGCTTAAATGCTTTATAATGTGTTGTCTTTGTCCATTGGTTTGATGCATGTTCTAATGCCTACATTTCTGCCTTTGTAAGTTATATTGGATGTGTCCTTACTTTGATGCATTAGTTTGGTTATGTATTTTCTTCCGGAGTTGTTGTGAGGGTTTCCTAGCCTGAGATCTTATTTATATTTCATGTAAGCTAATGCATAAACATACCTTTTGTTGTAGGTTCCCCTAAGAAGGAACTACGCTAGAAACTTTGATAAAGGGGATAACAAATGCCTTATTGGGAAAATGCAAATTGCTAACCTATGCAATCAAATTCTAATTGTCCACCAAAGAACTATTAAAACAAATGTGATTCCAAACTATAGGCATGGGGTAAAGATTTGGTTGAAAGTGGAAGTAGTTGGGACTTTATCAAACCCATGTGATGGCCATGAGGTGCTTGTCCAGGCTAGGAGATGTGTATACCCTAGACCCTAACCAATTGTTGTGTTGCTTCATTTGGCATTTGGAGAGGGAGATCTCTCGGCAGTTTCAGGGTTGTGGAGAGAGCAAGCGCATGACCATAGCATAGCTCTCGGTCTGCGCGTGCTCCTTCCAGAGGATGTCATTATGACCAAGAAGAGACTAAGTTGAGGTAACGAACCTACCTCCCTTGCTCTGTATTAAATTTATCTTTTGCAACAACTCTTTTACATGTTACAGTATTAACTCGTTCTTTTGTTTTTTTTGTTTCTCACGCTAAGAAAAACCTTGCTTGGGGCACTGTTGGCTTGGAGGTTGGATGTTTGGACAGTGGGGAGGCTTCAAGAGAGATATGCCCTCGTAAGACCTGGGCCCCTCGAATCACCTCAGTCCATGAGAACATTTAGCAGTTTCGGTGTTTTGAGTTTATGATCTAGGAACCAAGGCTTATGGCTCCGCTAGAGTGACAAGGAGTTATGTGAGCCCTCTATGTTTATTAAATTCTTTGCTGGGTTGTATCCTTCATGTGGAGGAGAAAAAAAAGTCCAATGATGATTCCAAACTAGGACCCAAAGCCTCCTAAATATTGTCCAAGGTGCTCCACCAAATAAGCCACCGACCCACATGTTCTAGCATTTTTTAAAGAGTGGCTTGAACGTTAAATTATAATTTATTAAATCTTGATTCACATTATTCCTTATAGCCTCTCTTCCCTTCTTTGCTATTTTTTTTATAAGGATTATCATTCACAACCTAAAGTAATGATCCTCGATGGTCATCAATGCTTTAATACAAGTTTATTCTCTAATATTCACCTTGCCTTGAAGTTATTAGGAAGATTTCAAGTTGAATGGCCATATTTAATGTAGCATTTCTCACTAAATAAATTATATTTATAATTTTATTCATGACAAACAAACAAAAAATGATAAATTTGATATTAATATTATAAATTCAAAGTTTAATATTAACAATTCTCCAATCTTTAGTATTTTTTTATAACTATTTCTAGATAAATGATATAAGATTAGTCTTTACACACTAATTAATGTTTTTATTCTTAAAATTCAAATATTTCTCATAAATTGAAATCAACATTAATATTATTTTCACAAATTCACTTAACTTTAACATTATATTATATAATATTCACCAAAAATAATAATAATATATAATATCATTGTAACTTATATTTAAACATTACATTAATTACTTTTAATATAAAATATATAAAGAAAAGCAATTAATCAAATTCACTTAACTTTAACATTATATTATATAATATTCACCAAAAATAATAATATATAATATCATTTTAACTTATATTTAAACATTACATTAATTACTTTTAATATAAAAAATAAAAAGAAAAGCAATTAATCATAAATGTTGCATAAACGTAAAAAGTAACACCGTCCTTTTTCCTTTTTAATATGCTTGTTACCTTTCCTCCCAAATTAAAGTTGATGTAATGAAAGGAAGTTTGCATGAGTATAAAAGGTAACATTATGACTCATTTGTTTAATATGTTTGTTGGCTTTCTTTGGAAAGAAAGGTAATTAATAATAAATGTTGCATAAGCATAAAAAGTAACCTTATGCTTTTTTTTAATATGCTTGTTGTCTTTCTTACAAAAGAAAGTTATTAAAATTTAATTGGATAATAACTCACAAATTTTGTTTTCTTTTATTTATATGAAAATGATTCAAAATTTAAAATTTAATTTTTATATTATATAAAATATAAGTTTACATGATTCGAATAAATTCTTGGTGATGTAAAGAATGCATTTTTCATTTTCAAGATTATCTTATATATCATTCTCCAAAAGGAATTAGAATTAGAATTTATATTTATATATATAAAGAATACATTGACATTGGGTATCCACGTGATGGGCTCAATCTATTTATTGATTTTATATTAACATTTTTTAGAATTACATATATATTTCATTTATTATAAATATATAATAAATGAAATATATATGTAATTCTAAAAAAATGTTAATATAAAATCAATAAATTATGTAATTCTAAAAAAATGTTAATATAAAATCAATAAATTATTTATAATAAATGAAATATATATGTAATTCTAAAAAAATGTTAATATAAAATCTAGATTGAGCCGCATCACGTGGATACCCAATGTCAATGTATTCTTTATATATCAATCATTGATTTATTTTTATTGAAGGGAAGTGATAATGGTAAGGGATGGGAATAACCCCTACCTTTCATGAGTAGCACCTAAAAGATAAGAAAGGAATATATATATGAATGAATATGAGTACAAGGGAGATTACTTACTGAACCAAAATATTCTTGCACTTAACACACTCTAGGATGGTTTATTAGCAAGCCCATCATTTTTGGGTGGTACCTTTCCGGACCGGAATTAGAGGGATAATTGGGGAACCTTTCACTTCTAGTAGTGAAGATCATTTGGATGATGGATTATAATCGATGGTGAAGGAAACCTATTAGACAAGTTTCACACTGAAGTAGCCTTGTATCTATTCTATTAGGAATCTTATCTATAGGTGGTTCTCGTTAGTGGGAGGGAACCTGGGGAAGATATCATTAAGTTGACTAGAGACATTCCCAATGACCTTTTCTATAACTTTCCCATTCACACCTCACTCACTTACTTGGTGGGATTAAGACCCCTTCAAGGTTTAGCATTTGGAAGGCCCTTGTTTGGATTTATACTTCTTTCATAGAAGTGTTTTCAACAACCCTCTCTTTGAGAAAGAATTGAAAAATATTTATATTTCACTTCTTATTGATTTTGGTAATTCTCCTCCATAGGATAGTGTGTATTTTATTTATAGGGTGTTCAATTTTTTTTCACTCTTTGTCTAGACTGGATCACTCGATGCACCAACAATCGAGTAGAATTTATTTTATTTAGAACCATATATAGTGCCGATTGTATTGATCTAATCATTTCTTCCATTATGCTTATTTTAGAACTACATCGTTGGATTAGTAACCTTAGATCGTGGCACCATTTCTCCTTTAAGGCACTCTCATATACTTGAGTATGTCCTCCTCTTTACTGGATATATGGTATGACCATTAGTCCACCTTTATTTTTCATAACCAAACAACCTTTGTCCCATGTGATTCCCCCTTTGGATCCTTTGGATCCTCGGATGCAAGCTCCTCAGAGCCTGTATTGCAATCCTCTCCCATCATTACTAATTCATTTCAAAACCCAACATTCAACATGTCCGATGTTATTCCTGTTTGTGATAGAAGTCCCACTAGTGGGACTATTGGTAACCAACCATTTAGAGAGAATGTTATTGTTCCTCTTTATACCACATATACATCCACCTTTATTCCTACTATAAGCCTAGCCATACTATAAGCCTACCCTTTATGGCTAGTCTCAACCTCCAATATATAGTAATACCAACTAATGATCCCACTAGGTATGATCCTATGTGGCCTCCAATGACAACCAAATTACCTTAGGACATCAGAAAGTTCTAAGTTCAAAGGGAAGGCAAGTGAGGACCCGAGAATCATATCACGTAATTTAATCTATGGCGCTCCTCTAATAACATCATCAATGATTCTAGTCGATTGCGGTTTTTCCATAGAACCTTGGTTGTAGTGTACTCCATTAAGTGGTACATTGAAAAACCATCTAGAATGCATCCCAATTATGTGTCCCTAGATTCCAATTTTTGACCTTTTTCCAGTTACCCGTTCGGTATGACGAGGGAGTCAAGATCCTTCTATCATGTCACGAAAACTCATCCAGCTATATCACAGATCACATTCATGCGTGGTGATGATGAAGAAGCCTTTGGAAGATATAGAAATTGTTTCTTCTTCCAAATAAATCAAACTCATTACGAAAATTATTTATGGTTTTTAGATTTTTTCATGAACAAATTGCTTGCAAGCAAAAACTATGAAATTAAATTTTGATACATCAGTCTTGCATTTTACTGGACTTTCACGAGGAGATCTCCTTATTGTCTTAGATTGTTAAAGCAATTTATGATAGAAAAGATGATAGATAATAGATAATACGGAATATATAATACTCATTGTGAAGTCATTTCGATTACAAATCGTTAAAGATAATAACTATACATAGATTTAATCACTAAAGTCAGAAAAACACACAGTTCGAACCGGATGTCGTTAAGATTGAGCGCATGCTTCTTTATTATCATTCCTGTACAATCCAAAAACAGCATCATCCTGCAGCAATATGGCGATCCCTCCTCAGCTGAGTGGTGCTCAACCAAAGGGAGAAATCTAGGCCAGGGTAGAAGAAGCCAATAGGCGGCGGCGGTGTAGCTAGGATTTTACCTGAGTTGTGACTCTTGAAGCTCGAGAGCTCTTCTGTTTCATTACGAGAAGCTCGCTTAATTAATTGAATCGTTTCATTGGACATAAAATCGAAATATAAAGTTTCATAATATAGATCTTTTTAGAGTGGACAGACGAATTTGTAAAAAACCCATAAATTTCTGGAAACTTTGATGAAATTAATATCACCATTTGATTGAACATAAAATGAAAATATAAAACTTCATCATAAACATGTTCTTTTAGCGTGGAGAAAGGAATTTACAAGCATTGCAATATATCCTTGGACATACACCATCGTATTGCCCATTTTTAGTACAGCAATGGGTCCATCATATTGCAATCTGCCTCGTCTCCAATCACAAGAAAGCAATATTATATCCTTAATTTGTCATATCTATACTTGGCGTTGATGACTCGCCATTCCTAGTCATGTCCATTCTTGTCCATTCGTTGGCAATCCATCTAGTTACCTGCCAAGAAAAACAATCCGTTTAATAGTACAACAATTTCCGGGAATCACTTTACTTCTTAAGCGACAAGCGTGAACTTGCTAGCTTAGCCTGCAGAGTCGTTAGTTTAAATTAATGACTTCTCAATAAGTCCAGTTAATAAAAAAAAAATCATAAAAAGCTTCGGGAAAGATAGATACAATTCTCTTCTTGTGTTAATCGGGGTTGGCCTGCATAAACTATTTTAATTGTGCAGAGCTGAAATGACAGAATTGAATCTGTCTGAAGATAAAAACCTATTTTCAAAAATTCAATTAACGAACTAATGAACTAATATTCCATCAATTGTAAATAGTCAGGAGACCTTCTGGGAGCTCTCTTCAATCCAAGTGAAAACAGCGTAGTGGCAATACAACTCCCGTGTCATGCACACCATTATCTTGCCGCGAAAGCAGCTCCTAGAACATTACAAGATAAAAGAGTCCATGAACCAGCAGTTGAATCATCCCCACACAGCCCTCCGTTGGACTGAAGGGAGCTCCCCGTATACAAAGAAACCAGAAATGCTAATGAATCCTCACAAACCATCCAATAACTTACGCCTAGCTGAAATATTAAAATCCAAAACCCGGCCAGTAGCTATTACCAGGACAAAAAGCAGCCAGAGAGATAACCAAAGACAAAGCAATAAAGAACCAATTACCAGCAGAGTTTGTTTTGACGGTAGAAAAGCATGTTCACAAAAAACATATAGGAGCACAGAACCCACATGAGAGGATTATGCTATAATATTCTAACTGAGGCAATGAATTGCAAGCATTTTGAAACCTGCTCCCTGCAAAAACAAAATTTAACAAACGTAACAATCTAAACTAATTGCTTATTTTTTAGAAAGAATCGAACTCGTTATCATCTCGTTCTGTGATATAACCCGGGCCACGCCAACACCGAGCTTCGTTCGATGCAGTGACATTGGAGAAGCTCGAGAGACTTATATAGAGTCTACACAGTCACAAACATATTCGCTTGAATTAACAACAATATATTTGAATTTGGTGCTACGACAATTCATGGAATACAATACTGTACTAGGGAATGACAACTAATTTGACATTACCGACTTGCATAGAAACATATTCTGAACCTTTCTCAGCATAATGAAAATCCCAGCACTCAATCCAATCCAATCCAATCCCATGAATAAATCCTACGATTATAGTCGTTCATGTGTAATTTCGTTGGTCGATTTGAGATTGGAATCCAACTGTTGAGCATCGGTGATCGTTCTGTAGTTTATATTAGTCAATTCAAGGCTTTATGTCATTCTTTTTTGCCTTTTTTTAATATTTCTTTGCTTGACATACCAAATCTGAACATCTTTTTAAATTCCAACAATATTCGGCCGTGCTCAGGACATTGGAACTTTATTCAGGTCTGATCATTTGAGAATAACACACAAGTCCAAGGGGACAATTATTTATGTCAACTGGCTGTTCCTCAACTTAAAATAAGTGACACAACGGATATGCCTCCTGCTGAGTGCCTGAAATAATCACGTACTCTCACACCAAATATATCATTGCATGTCCGACGCTTCCAAATGAGATTCTTTCTTTTAACGAATGCAACGAACGAGACAAAATGTTTCACACAATCTACAACATTGATGTTCATTTTAATCCTCTATTTTAACATCAAAGATTTTTTCCTCTACCCATTTTATTCATCAACTTTTCCAAAAAATTATATGGCATGGCGTGCAGTCGAACACCCCCGTGCCCCAATTAGGGTTCCTCAATAATCCACTATCGATCTCCTACATTCACGTTACAAGGCAGAGCTGCCAAACATTTATCGTTTAAAATTTTCCAATAAGCACGTGTATCTTGAAATCAATTCCCTATTGACCAAAGAATTGATTGGGTATCTAATATTTATGCTCGAACGTTTATCTTTGGCTTATGCAAAGACTTCATAAAACATATAATATACGCCATAGATAATAGAGAGAAACTTGGCACAATGAATGGAGAAACAATAATAAATTTATTGAAAATAAAGTGAAAACTAAAGCATGAGTTTAGAAGAATCCCTAAATTAATATTCTAAGTAAATTAATATTCTAAGTCTAGCTACATAACTCATATTTGGCCTCACTCAAGGACATAATTCATCCATCATCAATCTTGAAGCTAAACATCAACATCCAAAAAATCAAGGAGGAAATGAATAGATGGTTCACTCAAGAAACCAAATAACCTAAGAAATTTGGCATCCAAGAGAATAACCATATAGTGGTGGAGAGATCTCTCGATGATTAGCACTAATTAGCTAGTATCATACAGGGTGGTGATGAACCTCTCCAAGGATGTTAATACACACTTGTGCATATGCATCGAAAGCATGGTATTTTTTAAGGATTCAAATATTATACCTATATCTATGTGTAGTATTTAATCATATATTATTTTGTCGAATTTTAGCAATTTAATCATATATTATTTTGTCGAATATTTATCCTTATAGAATGAACGAAAACCACTTAAAAACCTTTGTATTTTTACTTTCTTGTCCTTCATAAATCTAACATATCTCAACAATTTCGTGACAATTCCATAAACTTATTTTCATACTCATACATGCTCATGTTTCTTTCCTTGAGTTCAAAGAAATCTTCCATATTCTTATCATAATAATGTTCTTATAAGTACTTTTTATGAAAGTGCTTCTTGAATTGCATCCATGAAATCCTCTTTTCACTTATATGCTTAACTTGAACCAATTGGTCCCACCAAATAGAAGCTTTTCCCTGTAAGTTGTAAATGGCAATCCTAGATTACAGGAGTAATAATGCAGGTGAAGATAATTCCTCATTCCCAGCAACCAGGCTTCAACCTCTTCTCCCTACATGTTCTCACCATCAAAAGTGGGAGGTTTTATTTTTCTAAGTTGAGTCCCCTTGCAGATCATATTTTACATGTCTTCTTTTATTATGTCTAACTAGAGACATTTCTGGACTACTACTAAAACTCTCAGATATATATGGATTCATGCCTACATAGTGAGGTGATTAATGCTTCTTACGAATCCTAGCAACACTCTTAGAGTGTTTATATTTCTCATACAATCTCTTCCTTGATCCTTCTCTTCCTTCTTTCTCCTCAATTGAGGCTGAGGCCATTTTCATTTTCCTATGTAGCATATTTAGACTCTGCACCAATTGAGTATAGATTTCATTTTGTTGTTCTTGGGCTCTCAACATTCTTTCCTTGTATTCCCTATAACTTCGTACCTCCAACCTTAGACTTCTCATGGTTTCTACAAATTCCTATGGATTTATATTTTCTCTATGGCCATATGTTTTTGTTTTTGTATTTCCTACACTCATATATTCACCTATGACGTCATCTTCATGGATGTATGGAAGCTCCCCTTCTTCCATTTTACTGATTTGTATTATTTTGAAATATTGTCATGTGATTGTTTAATTCAAACTATATTTGTAGTGTGTTCATAATCTTGCATTTGTTAGAAAAAATTATTTCTAAAAATCAAATAAAAATTCCATATACATATATAAATGTATCCATATATTTAAATTATGAAAAACATTATTTGACAGTTTGTCTTGAAATAAGGCCCACAGGCCCATTTCTTCTAATTTTGTGGAAACAATCTATTTTGCTTAATTATGAAATCCTATTTTATATTTATTCTCTTTCGAAAATAATTATAATGACTACATCCAATGCTATTTCTGGATTTAGAACTGAAAGTTATAGCTCTTCAAAATCTTCACTTTGAACCAATTTTTACACTGTTCCTACAGCTGCAATTGTTCTGAAGGATCGATTTCTGAGGCCTATAAAAGAAAATTAGTAAAGAAATGGGAAAAGTTTATATCGGGAACAGATAGCCCATATGGTGGCAATTAATTAGATACTTTCAGTGTTCGATTCTGAGGCTCCCACCGAATTTTATAAAAGTATGGAATCAACAACTTTTATTTTTAACACCTTTCCCAAACAATTAGAATTTTCTCTGAAAACTGTTATTTCCCAAACTAAGAACTTCTGGAAAATTTTCCTGTACGCAAAGTTGTTCATCCTTATGAGTAGAACAAATGTTGAAATAATAAATTTTTCTAGTTATCAGTTATGGCACCACTTTTGTCTACTTCAAACTTTTAAAAATCTCACTTCTACATCCCCAAAAAGTGTATTTTGGCATTCTTTTTTCTCTCAGCATCAAATATTTTTTTAATTTGGCCTCAAGGATCTATAATTTCCTGTGCTCATGGGTCACGGATACACCATAACAATTTGGACCTCAACCTGCCCTCCATCCATCCTCTATCTATGCACCTTCAAAAACCTCAAATCCAAATTTCTGTAAAAATTAAGCAGAATGGGGACATGTCCCTCATTGAAAGTCATGTAGCCTTCAAAAATAGTGTCAAAATGCCGCAAGTATCATCAAATTCCGACATGATTTTCTCTTGTTATGGCCAAAATAAGATTTTGGCCCCATGTTTTTTTTTAAATCTTCTAATTTTCTCACTGACTTGGCATAATGTTGTCGTGACAGAGTGCTGACATGGAAGAAAGCTGATGCATATCTGTTGATGTGTTTGAATGTCCCTCATGTCATCTTGTGACGTATCCATGTCACTCTCCCTTCGACCTAAGTTATCACGTCACATTTTCTTGAAGCGGATTCACACGAGAGGTTTTCCCCTACCGAAAGTGGTAACGCTCGCAAGGAAGGTGGTTTAAAAAAAAGGAGGAATTATCAATCAGAAAGTGACATGTGGATTGAGAATTTTTTCCTCCTTTTCACAGATGGTCAGGATTAGATGTTGAAAAATGAGTGATTTGATCCTAGCCGTTAGAGGTGGAGTACCTTTATTATCTCACCACACTGTCACCTTCCTTTACTACTAACGGTCAATATTGCATGTTGAGATTTATGTGATCAAATATCCATAGTCCAAAGTGTGATCACCTTTATTATTTCCCGTGCTTCTTGTCTTCTACGAATGGTCAGATCTTGCTCAATCCATTTGAACTCTTAGAGACATGACTCTTATATTAAACCTTGTGCACATTGCTTTTGCATGAATGGCTCAGTTCTACTCAATGGAACCTGCTCGTTCGATATGGGTCATTGATAGCATGTACAAACTTATGCTTGTCCTACGTGGATGCTACTCACGCATATGCCCCTTCCAATGCTGCCACATCTACTCAGTATACACGTGGTTGGTCCACATCATCCTATCCGCATAGCCAATGTGGGTCCTACATCAAATTTTTATATTTTTTTAAAATTTATTTTAACGCTTAAACTTCAAAGTTTCTCCATATATATACATATGGTTTAAGCGGCTTCCAACTCGCATTATTCCCTCAACATATGTCCACCTGAAATTCACACTTGGAAAACAAAAAATTTCACATGGCCAAAAAATAATTACATTGGCCTTTTCCCCTCGACGAAATTTTCTTGTCAATTCACATATATTGAAATATTTAGCACGAGTTTGAATCTTACCCGAATTTATTCATGATGTTTTGTCATACAGTTACCCTACAAACTGTATAGTTTTCCTAATTTACACATAATCAACTCAAACCTTTACATATTTACCTTGGATGCTTTCCACATCCAACCCAAACCATAATTCAATCATATATATGCCAATTTCTGCTCTGAATTTCAACAATTGAGGAATTATACATTGTTTTCCCAATATTCCATCTATGTAACTTATGTCATATATTTTGTGTGTAGCCTATTATTTTTCCTGTAAAATTCAAATTTGGCCCATACAGTTACAATGTTGTAAACCTGGGCTCTGATACCACTCTGTAACGTACCTAGTGGCCTCATTTTCCCATGGAGACCACAGAGCACTCAATACCCATTTCTGACTTTAAACATTCATATTCAATTTCAATTTTATGCAATTTAAATCTTTTTTAACAACTGAGAGTAAAATGAAATGGTGGCCCAAATTAATCCATGTATAAATTATAATTTACAAGAAACAAAAACATGAACACACATGCAATTCCAACATTTATAAATAGTATTAAAATAACATTGAACATAGAATTAAACCATGGCATTCATAGTCACATAAATACTTATCTTTTAAATCAAGTTTATCCAACTAGATGCATGTGAATCTTTGAACGTTCCTCCCATCCATAGGATCTATCAAGCCAAGTCTCACTTTGACAGGGCACCCCCAAGCTAGGGCTATCAATCCACAAGGAGAAAATATCTCCCTCAATCCCAATTTCTCAGTTGAATCACTCATCCAACCCACTGGTACCTAAACCCCCTCCACAGTTATCCCAATCCTCAATTCCCCTTCCCCATCAACCTGTACAATGCCAAGAACAAGCCCCCTTCTCTGAGTTAAAAGTCCCTTGGGAAGCCTCCATTTCCTTTCTAGCACTCCAGCACAGGTTGGACAGGAAGTCTCTAAATTGGGACTCCAAGGCACCAACTACAGGCCAGGTTTATCTAACACCTACCAGTCTACCTGGATTAATGGCATGAAGAATTCATGTTCAACTGTTGAATCTTCATTCTAGGTTACAATAACAAGCTACGAACTCTCAAGGTGATGGAAAAGAGAGTGAAATTTGAACATAGTGAAGGAATAATGGAGAACGGAACCCCTCCATAGATTAGAAACTCACTTTTATAGGCATCACTTAGCTTTCCATGTGGCCACTCAACATGGAACCAGTTTTCCCCCTCTTAATCCCCTTTGAGAACTTGGTTTAAATGGCTAAGGCTAATGATATAAACCAAAGCCACTATCACTTTCCCACTTGTGTATTCATAGCCCCCTGTCTCTTCTTCATACTTCTCCCATGTAGCCATTAGATATTCTTATATTAATATCAAAAACATATTTACATGGTCTTGGATTTTAGCCTTTACATCAATATTTACAATTTTACATTGTGGGTCGAAACTGGGGTGTTATAGTGGGGATTGGTGCGACGGCTAAGACCACATTAACTCAGTCATGTCGACCCAATTGAGAGACTCATGGTTTTGGGGGTATAAGGCTGTGCCCTTATTGTGTGCCCCTTAGTTGATCCTCATGAGAGACCAAGTCCGAAACCTACCCTGAGGGAAACATTAATCTGGCAAACAAAAGACTCTCCAGTTTTCAACCCGTCACATGGATTAATCGCTATTCTTACTGGAATTATTTCCCATTCTGCCCCATTACCTTTATGTGTACCAATTGGAAATCACAATTCTACACCTAGATGTGAAAACACCACGCACATCTAACGACTCTAAGCATAAACACAATATATCAAATTGTACTAGGTTAACATCACCTATCATGGATACCCAACTCAATCCAGATTCTGCATGGTATCAATGCAACCTTGCATCACATGTACCTATCTTTCACTGCCACACTTGAAAACCCACTAAACGTTCATGATACATAATGCATAAACATGATTTCATTCATTTAAGCATCTTTTTATAATTTTAAGGCAACATAATCATCTAACAATCATTCATCTCATTCATAAAAAAATATTCATTTTATCCATATGGTACTAGTTTTCAAGTTCTATGCCAAGGCATTTCCAGACATAGACAAGTCATTCATTAATCAAATCACCTAAAAAATACCATAGTATTGTTGATGTATATGTAACTTCGGAATGTATTTCATCTATGTATTATTGTACTCCTATAGAGATGTATTATTCCTCTATACGGATGTGTCGTCATTTGTATTGACAAGTGTCGCAAGTGTCGTAACTTGCTGATGGGTTATTAGACCACCTATTGAGGGGTCGGCCCGGATTAATGTAACCTGGGGTTACTAGGCTGAGTTAGACAAGTTGGCCCCATAGGTTTATTAGGAAGGACAGGACAAGTATAAATAGAGATCGGGAGATCTCTATTTCATTAATCTCATTACTCACTCTTCTATCACTCGGAAAGTGGCGCACATGTGAGGAGGAGGATTAGCTGCTAGGAGAAGTCTATCTCTTGTACTTTGGTTGTATCATTGCTCATTCTATCTCTGAGGAAGTTGTGGGTTTTTTCACCTTTATGGTTTTCCCTAGTGAAACTCTTTGTGTCCATTGTCTTATGTGATTGCTTGATATGCTTGATACATGCTTGATATGATTGATATGTTGTACATGTTATTCTCTCAGTAAAATCCTAAAGTATATTGAATTAATGCTCAAAATATAACATGGTATCAGAGCTTCCCTCAGAAGAAGACATTGTGCAGTGGAAGAAACTAGGGTTTCTTGTTTATTGGGTTTCTCTCCACAGATTTTGGAAAAGCAGTAAGGTAGATTGACTCTACTCATCAAGGACAATCTTTCTGTCCAATCAGAATTCAATTCTGAGCACTTTCAGGTTTGGCCCTAAAAATTACCACAAAAATAGGAATTTCTGAAATCGGAAGACGTAGCTGGAAGCTCCTTGGAAAAATTGAATTTTAGAGCTTTGGATCGATTTTTTTTGTTGGGTAAAACTCCGGGAAACTCAAACCCTAATTCAGGGTCCTCCCTAGTGAATCCAGGAAGACTAAGAGGAATTTCTGAAGGGTGAATCTTTGCAGATCTCAAATTCTGAATATACCAGGATGATCAGCTCATCAAGGCGCATCTTTCTATCCTTTCAAAAGTTTGAAATTCATCTTTTGAATTTTTAGGGTTTCTCTGACAAACCCTAATCCGGGACCAGATCCAGTTTTCAGCAAGACAAGTGGTAAGAACTAAAACTTTTTTATTTCCATTTGAAGTACTCTTTAAAGATGTCTCACCACACCAAGCTTGAGGATAAGCTTGAAGGAGCTAATAACTTATGAGCATGGAAGTATAGGATTGGGTTAATCCTAGAAGAAAATGAGTTGGACACTTATATTAGTGAAGAGGTCCCTATCCCAGAGGAAGAAGAGGCTAAGGCTCTTCACAAGAAGAACTTGGTCAAGGCAAAAAGGATCATTGTTGATTCTATCAAAGATCATCTCATACCCCATGTGTCTTCCCTAAAGACACCAAAGGAGATGTTTGATTCCCTAACCAAGCTATTTGAAGGGAAGAACATAAATCAGAAGATAACCCTGAGGAATCAATTGAAGAATGTCAAGATCCAGCATGCGGAGACTATGCAGTCTTATTTCTCAAGGGTCTCCCAAAAAAATAACAACTTGAAGCTATGGGAGAAGATATAGAAAATGGAGAAGTGGTAATGACCACTCTTAATGGCCTTCCTAGATCATGGGATTCCTTCATCCAAGGGATTTGTGCTAGGAAGAAACTTATCACCTTCAGTAGGCTGTGGGAAGAATGCTCACCGGAAGAAGCTTGAATTGTAGCTCGAGAAGAGAAGATGGGGAATGAAGACGAAGCTCTCACAGCACACTACAAAAGTCATGGTGACAAGAAGGCTCACCATCATGGCAAGAAAGAAAGACATCACCATCAGAATCAGAGAGGTAGTCCCAAACCTTGAAGGAACATGTCCTATGTCCGTTGCTATACATGTGATGAGAAGGGACACTATTCCAGAGATTGTCCCAGAAATAAGAAAGATGGTTCTCACAAAAAGAAGAACTTCAAAAGAAGACATCATGCTCATGCTGCAGAGGATGATGAACCTCCCAGGAAGAGGGCTAGAGAAGATAGTGAAGATTCTTATAGTGATGAAGAATATGTTTTGATTTCTTCTCTCACTGGAACCATTACTCATGGAAGTAATGATTGGATTATAGATAGTGGGGCTTCTAAACACATGACAGGATTCAAGGAATCCTTTATGAATCTATCTGAACATGAATCACCCCACAAGGTGAAACTTGGGGATGACTACCAGTATCCAATAAAAGGGAGTGGTGAAGCATCCTATAAACTAGAATCTGGAAAATCTATGAATATGAAAGATGTACTTTATGTTCCAGGTCTCAAGAAGAATCTACTCTCGATATCTGCATTGGATGAAAAAGGCATGAGGGTTGCATTTGTAGATGGCCAAGTCCTAATGTGGTCAAAGGGTAAGACGGTTGATGATGCAGTGGTGATTGGAGAGCAAGAGGGAGGATTATTCAAATTGAAGGGCCAACCAAAACAAGCCATGGTCCATGACTCAGTAGAGCCAAGTGAACTTTGGCATAGAAGGCTTGCACACATGCACTATAGGGAATTACCAATTGCATGCAAAGAGGTAGAAGGTCTTCCTAAAATCCAGGCAAAGTCTGAAGGCATTTACAAAGGTTGTGCAAAGGGAAAGAACACAAAGAAGACATTTCCAAGTAGTGAAAGCAAGGCAAAAAGAATCTTGGAAATCATCCACTCTGATGTATGCGGTTCGATGTCCTCCAGTTCTCTGAGTGGGTGTGTGTACTATGTTTCCTTCATTGATGATTTCTCTAGGAAGACATGGGTTTACTTCTTGAAGAACAAAGATGAAGTGTTTGACAAGTTCAAGGAATTCAAAGCCTTGATAGAAAACCAAACTAACATGAAGATCAAGATCTTTAGATCCAGCAATGGCGGAGAATTTACTTTAGGAGACTTCAAGAAGCTATGTAGTGATCCAGGGATTAAGAGGGAGTTGACTACTCCTTGCAATCCACAACAGAATAGGGTTGCCGAAAGAAAGAATAGAACAATCATGGAAGCAGCTAGGGAAATGCTCCATGACCAAGATCTACCTATGCACTTATGGGCTGAAGCAGAAAGGACAACTGTTTATGTGCAGAACAGAACACCCCATAAGATACTTGACAACAAAACACTATAGAAGTGTTCACTGGTAAGAAACCAAAAATTAGCCATCTCAGAATATTTGGTTGTCCAGTATACACTCACATCCCAAAAGAAAAGAGGACAAAGCTAGATCCTTCAGGAAAGAAGGGCATATTCGTGGGTTACAATGAAAGCTCGAAAGCTTACAGAATCTACTTCCTAGCATTCAAGAAGATTGATATCAGTAGGGATGTAACATTTGATGAAAGCTCAACATACATCAAATTGAGGAAAATACCAGTTGAAGAGAATGAAGAACCCAGAATATCGAAAACTCAAGACACCACCATGAATGAAGTCATTCCCAAAGAAGATTGTGAAATGGAAGATCCACAACAACCTGTAGATCCACCTTGTGAGAAGGAATCTCACAAGAGGAAACCAGCATGGGATAGAGAGCTCATCCAAGATGCAGAAAGGTTTGGTATTCCAGAAGAAGAACATAGAGAAAGGAAAAGAACAATATCACATACCAACTATGTTGCCTTACTCCGTGACATAATGAACAAAGAACCTTCCAATTATGAAGAAGCAACAGAAAAGAAATAATGGAAGGATGCCATGGTCGAGGAATACCATTCGATCATAAAGAATGATGTTTGGGATGTGGTCTCAAGACTAGATGAGAAGTCTGTGGTGACTTCCAAGTGGATCTATAAGATCAAGCATGCTACAGATTGCAGCATAGAAAAATACAAAGCTAGGTTTGTAGCTCGTGGATTCTCCCAAAAAGAAGGGATTGATTATGAAGAGACCTTTGCTCCTGTGCCCAGATACACTTCCATCAGATCAGTACTTGCTCTGGCTGCAGTGATGAAATGGAAGGTACACCAGATGGATGTCAAGACAACTTTCTTGAATGGTGTAGTTGAAGAGGAAGTGTATGTGGAGCAGCCACTCGGGTTTTAGACACATGTGTGCAAACTGAAGAAAGCCCTGCATGGTTTGAAACAGGCACCCAGGACCTGGTATGGCAAGATAGATGGATTCCTATCCAGTTTGGGCTTTACCAAGAGTAAAGCGGATTCCAACCTTTCCTACAAGGTTGAGGAAGGATATCTTATGATTCTACTATTGTATGTAGATGACCTGACTAGTGAGGATAGATTGATTGCCGATACAAAGAGGAAGCTTGCTGCCAAGTTCGAGATGAAGGACTTGGGTATGATGCACTACTTTCTTGGTATGGAGGTGTGGCAAAGTGCAGATGGAATCTTCCTTGGACAAGGGAAGTATGCAGTAGATATCCTGAAGAGGTTCGGGATGATGGACTACAAGGTTATGGCCACACCTATGGCATCGAACTTGAAGCTTCTGTGTGATCCTTCGTCTGAGCCAGTTTTAATCAAATGATTGGATCCTTGATGTATCTGATGAATACGAGACCATATATTTGCTTTGCAGTGAACACCTTGATCCAGTACTTGACATATCCGAGACATGTTCACTTGATAGCTGCAAAGCATATTCTGAGGTACCTGAAGGGTACAGTTGACTATGGGCTCAAGTATGAGGCGAATCAGAAGTTTAACCTGGAGGGTTATGTTGATTCGGACTGGGAAGGAAGTGCCATTGATCGGAAGAGCACTTCGGGGTGCTGCTTCAGTATGGGATCTGGTATGATCTCTTGGTTTAGCAGGAAGCAGTCCTGTGTGGCACTGAGTACAGCCGAAGCAGAGTATGTCGCAGCTTGTTCGGCCAGTTGTGAGGTAGTATGGCTTAGGAAGCTACTGTCTGATTTGTTTGATCTCCAGCTAAGTGCTACTTGTATATATTGCGACAACCAGAGTTGTGTGAAGTTGTCGAAGAACCCAGTGTTCCATGACAAGTTGAAGCACATTGAGATCAAGTATCACTATATCGGGGATATGGTGCAGAGAGGAGCAGTGAAGCTCCTGTATGTTGCGACGGATGAGCAGATAGCCGATGTGTTGACCAAGCCGCTTGCCAGAGTGAATTTTGAATACTTCAAAGGGAGACTTGGTGTACTTCAGATCAAGATACCTTCCAAGGGGAAGTGATGAGTCCGGAGACACGGATGCACATAGGGTCATTCTCACATGGTTAGAGGAAAGTCCTTCCATGGTGAGATGTAAGGGCTGGGCCATTTTCACATGGTTAGAGAAAAGGCCTTCCATGGTGAAATGTAAGGGTTCGGCGGAGCCATTCTCACATAGTTAGAGGAAAGTCCTTCTATGGTGGGATGTAAGGGCCGGGCCATTCTCGCATGGTCAGAGGAAAGTCCTTCCATGGCTAGATGTAAGTGTTAGGCGTGGCTTTTCCAACATGGTTAGAGGAAATTCCTTCCATGGTCGTGATGTAATTGCTGAGCTTTTACGACATGGTCAGAGGAAAGTCCTTCCATGGTCGTGATGTAATTGTTGTAGCCGTTTCAACATGGTCAGAGGAAAGTCCTTCCATGGTCATTGATGTAAGTGTTGTGAACCTTTCCCAGATGGTCAGAGGAAATTCCTTCCATGTTGGTGAGTGTAAGTGCTGAGCCTTTCCTGGATGGTCAGAGGAAAGTCCTTCCATGCTGGTGAGTGTAAGTGTTGTGTGTGTGCATCTGAGTTGTGCTCTGTGGATGATGATGATGATGTGACAGTATGGTACACAGGTTTTGCAGAGGCATATGATCAGTACTGAGATGCTCTTGCAGGTTTTGCAGAGGTAGTGTAATCAATCATGGGATATCTTACAGGTTTTGCAGAAGCAGTGCAATCAATCCTGAGGTGTACATACTTGATGGCTTGCTTGCAGATATGTTGATGATGTACATCTAGCATGAAAAAGGGATGGCTCTGTAGATGATGAAGACCTGTAGGTGGCGGGCCTACATCCAGTATGAAAAAGGACTGGCTCTGTAGAACTTCCTATGACGAGTAGATTAGAGATTGATTGTGATAGCAGTAGTGATGATCCGATGACGATGATCTAGTGATGATGATCCATAGAAGAAGACTTGTGCATGTAGATCTGTGTCGAGAAATACCTTCCTAGTTAAGAGGGAGTGTTGATGTATATGTAACTTCGGAATGTATTTCATCTATGTATTATTGTACTCCTATAGAGATGTATTATTCCTCTATATGGAAGTGTCGTCATTTGTATTGACAAGTGTCACAAGTGTTGTAACTTGCTGATGGGTTATTAGACCACCTATTGAGGGGTCGGCCCAGATTAATGTAACCTGGGGTTATTAGGCCGAGTTAGACAAGTCGGCCCCATCGGTTTATTAGGTGGGACAGGACAAGTATAAATAGAGATCAGGAGATCTCTATTTCATTCATCTCATTACTCACTCTTCTATCACTCGGAAAGTGGCGCACACGTGAGGAGGAGGATCAGCTGCTAGGAGAAGTCTATCTCTTGTAATTTGGTTGTACTTTGGTTGTATCATTGCTCATTCTATCTCTGAGGAATTTTTGGGGTTTTTCACCTTTATGGTTTTCCCCACTGAAACTCTTTGTGTCCATTGTCTTATGTGATTGCTTGATATGCTTGATACATGCTTGATATGATTGATATGTTGTACATGTTATTCTCTCAGTAAAGATCCTAGAGTATATTGAATTAATGCTCAAAATCTAACAAGTAAATAGTCAGAGTCTAAAGTAAAAGTGGGGCACTACATCCATGCAAATAAATTTAGGCATTACATTACTAGTTATGTATTTTTTGTGCATACTAAACACTTAGTTACCCAATACTTGATGAACAAAGATGATTCCAATGGAAGAATTAGTATATGGATATTATTATTGCAAGACTTTGATCTATCTATCCTTGATAAACTTAGTAAACAAAAACTTGTTGTAGATTTACTCTCAAGACTAACACAAAATGAAGGTGAAGAAGTTATTGATGATTTTTTCTTAGATAACCACATCTTTGAAATATCAATAGAATCCCCATGGTTTGTTGGTATATAAAATTATTTATCCATAGGGAAGTTTCCTCAACACTTCAACTACATACAACATTGCAACATCATTAAGAAAATCACCACACATACATGGATCAATGACTATTTGTTCGAGCTTAGACCATACCAAATTCTAAGGTGTTGTATAAGGGAAGATAAGGCTCATGGAAATATTCATCCTTGTTATGATGAGCCATGTGGACGCCATTATGCTACAAAAGTCACATCCTATAAGGTTCTTCAAATTGGATACCATTGGCCTACACTACATAAAGACACGAAAACATATCGATCACACTGTAATGACTGTCAAAAGATGGAAAAGCCAACAAATAGAGATGAAATGGATCTCCAACCAAAACTCTCATTAGAACCCTTTGATAAATGGGTTTTGGATTCGACGAGACCCATAGATCCACCATCAAATCTAAAACACCACATATTGGTTTGTAAAAATTATTTGACTAAAAAGGTAGAATTGAAACCAATGACGAATGCAAGGGAGGAAAAAGTAGTTGAATTCTTCTTTGATGACATATTTGAAAGAGTTGGAGTATCGAAGTAGATTATCACAAATCATGGATCTCAGTGCACTTTAAATCTTGTTCAAAACCTCATGGTTTTATACAAGTTAAGACATACAAATTTAGTAAGCTACCATCCACAAGAAAATGGTTAGGCATAGGTGAAAAATATAGATATAGAGAAAACCTTAACAAGGACACTTAAACATAGAAAAGACATTAGGAAAACATATTAATAGAGGTTGAATGGGCATATAACTCTAGATGGAAAACTACCATAAGATTGCACCCTGTGAGTTTGTTTATGGTAAGAAGGCCATGCTTCACAAAGAGTTTAAAATTCAAACACTAAGAATAGCTAGCCATACAACTAGGAATGGATCCATCAAAGGCACAACAACAAACCTGGTTATAGAATATTTGTTGATGTATTTGTAACTTTGGAATGTATTCACTTGTATATTTTATATTGTATTTGTATTTTATTTTTGTACCTCTGACGGAGATATTTACTTCTTCGGTCGGAGAGGTCATTATTGCACTTGGTTCATGTAATGTAATTGAGGTCCAGCCTCCCATGTATGGCGGGGAATTAGACCCCAAAGTTGTGTCTTTCATGGGTTATTAGACTCCCCTAGTGGGGTCAGCCCAGTGTCAAGTGGTAATGGGTTATTAGACTCTCATAAGGGAGGTTGGCCCTGTTTGGGGTTAACACTAAGTGGAAAGTAAAGTATAAATAGAGAGGTTGCTCCCCTCTATTTGATCATTTCACTCACTCACTCATTCATACAAGTGAGTAGTGCGCACAAGTGGAGGAGGAGAAGCTGCTAGGAATATAGAGGTTTCTCCGCTCTATTTGATCATTTCACTCACTCACTCATTCATACAAGTGAGTAGTGCGTACTAGTGGAGGAGGAGAAGCTGCTAGGAGACTATCTCTTGTCTTGGGGTTTTTTATCATTGCTCATTCTATCTTTGAGGAAGTTGCGAGGTTTTCTCCTTTATGGTTTCCCCAGTGAAATGCTTTGTGTCTCTTGTCTCTTGTGCTTTATATGTTGTACATGTTTTTCTCTCAGTTAAGATCCTAGATCATATTGGATTAAATGATGAAAAACTAGCATGGTATCACAGCTAGCCTGAAGGAAGGCATTGTATGGCATTTACGACACTTGTTGCACTTGCGACAAATTGGAAGCTAGGGCTTGGCATAGTAAAAACTACTCATCACGGAAATTTCGCTCTAAATACATTTTGGCGAAGGTTCAAGATCTAAGTTTTTTACAGGCTGAATACCAGAAATGGATGTACCCTGTGTAAAAAATCCAGCCTCAAATTCGTTGTACTTTATGAGATATGATCCGTACAAGTTAGGGTTTTTTCCTCTTCCAGAATGCAGCCCTAAACAGGTGACCTAGGAACAAAGTGGCATTTAGGGCACAAACTGTAGTTTCACAGGTTGTAGTGTCCCCTCTATCATACCAGCGTGATAGAGAGGATCACAGTGCTCAATCCGGGCAATTAGCCCCAATACGTTTGAATTAAAAACATTGATGCAAAGAACTGTATCTGAGCATGCTATGGAAAAACGATGGTAATCAAATAAATGTTGTTGATCTCTAACACACATTCAAGATTCTGTGACAAGATCATATGGAAATGCCTAAACTTTTAAAAACACAGCAGAGGCAAATTCGTTTAATACATCCACATACATTCATAACATTCATCAAATGATAATTGCCAATTTACACAAGAGAATACTTATCTCAATAAGGCAGTCCCAAGCAACTGGCTATGCAACTGCAACGTTCCACCCAACTATAGGCCAGTGTGCTCCTCAATCTCTCAGCACCACTGCCACCCCCGAGCTGGGCATGATCTCTACAAGGAACCAGGGAACAGCAGACTCATGCATAGCCAAGCATACACCAAGATGAGCCAAGCCAATCTACAATTGGGTTTATCAGGCTACTAGGAGATGGAAAGGAAGAGTTGCTAAGCTAGTGAGCTCCAGCACAGAGACAGGGATAACCTTGCAAGATCTATCTAGCTTGGCACCCACAATACCTACACACCCAGCACAAGGAAGTATTCTTTTCACTGCTGTGCAGTCCCTCAAGCCATACCTTCCCTATCCAGTGCTCTCAGGGTATGCATAGAAGAGTAACCAAATCCCTCTTGATCTTTTTGAGAGGTTGTCTCCCCCACTAGGTTTATCAAGCCACTTCTATCCACTACCACTCCAACACTTCAGCTCACAGGCTCAAACCAAGAACAAGGATGCACATAACAGCAGAACCCCACAAAAACGAAATGGGAAGTTGGTGAACAACCCAGGAAGCCAAATCCGTTTTTAGAAAAACGTCCTTGGACATTCAGGGGCAAAAACGACCTCCCTACAGTCCTCAAAACGTGGCCCTCCCTCTCCCAACTGTTATATACTGCAAAAACGACTCCCAGGCATGGAAAAATGCAGTATTTAGATGAAAAACGTAAATGGAAGACCCCAGCTAACTCCCCCTGCGTGAATGATCAAAGGCTGCTTGTACAGAATGGCTTTGGGCACCATTTCGTGGGTGGTTTCTTGCCCAAGGAGACAAAACACGTTTTTCCAAGTTGATGGCTTGCCCATGCACGAAAATGGCCTGCCCATACTCTTTCATTCCCAAGGCATTAACTGCCTTAACCAATTTCTTGGAAAAAAAATTAAATGATTGGGTACATGAGACAAAATGGGTAGTTGGTGGTTTATGGGTTTCCCCATTGACACATGGATTAATACCATTGGCTCAAGGTTTGAATAATTTTCCTCCCTTTTCCTTGTAGAGTCATGCCCCATCTCTTTTGTTGCATTGCATAGCCGGTTGTGGGTTTTTCCATTAAAATTCGTATTTACATGGTGTCTTATTTACATTGTGCCCATCTCGCACAAGAACCATGGGCATCTATTTTTAATTGCCGATTCATGAAACGCTGGATCAATGGTGGGGCCTTGGCCTTGAGCTCCTCACCATGATTAAATTACAATATTTACATCATTTACGGTTTAATACAAAGGGGGTCAAAATGGGGACATTACACAGGTCCGAGTTTCAGAGGCCAAAGTTGAAACAATGACACGTGGAACTCCATACAAGTTCTCTATGTTGTTTCTTCCCATAAATAGGTCATGTTGTGACACTTAGCATATCTCTCTCATGGAGAATCCATTGAAGCTCATATCCATGGGGTTGGAAAGATGACAGGTCATTCTACCACATGCCAAATTTTCAGACCCTGAGGATCCAAAATTTCAGAGATGCAGCAGAAACAATATGGCATATCTTTCTGTTAAAACATAATTGGATTCTGAGCATTTTCATTTTTGGCTTGTCACTGGTACGGGAAATTAGGGTTTTTGACATAAGTGGAATTTTGGAGTGCTCTCAGCATAGGATTGCTCTCCTCAGCAAAATTGAAATTTAGAGACTAAGATTGAATTTTTTGGTTGGGTGAATCTCCGGGAAAGTCAAACCCTAATTTGACTTTTGCACTAGAAAAACCATAAAACCGAATTTTGATAGAGGTTGCAAATCTGAAATTCGCAGGTCAATTTTGAGGGGTCAATTTTTGGATTTTTCAAAATCTGAGCACACTAGCTTGCTCACCTCAGTCATTTGAATCTCGTTGTCCAGACAAAAGTTTGATATTCCAAGTTTGGATTTTTAGGGTTTCTCTGTCAAACCCTAGCAAGCTCCAGATCCAGTTTCAGCAAATCAAAGTGGTAAGACCTAAAACTTTTCTATTTCCATTTGAAGTACTCTTTAAAATATGTCTCACCACACCAAGCCTAAGGATAAGCTTGAAGGGGCTGATAACTTTCGAGCATGGAAGTATAAGATTGGGTTAATCCTAGAAGAGAATGAATTGGACACCTACATAAGTGAAGAAGTTCCAGTTCTAGAGGGAGATGAGGCTAAAGCCTTACATAAGAAGAACTTGGTCAAGGCCAAGAGAATCATTGCAGATTCTATCAAAGACCATCTCTTACCACATGTTTCTTCTTGATGATGCCCCGAAAATCGTAGCATCAATCAGCAAGGGATTCTCCCCGGTAAGCAAGCCCAATTAGATCACTCACCGTTTGGTATGGGGAATCCTTCCGGTTAATGATCCGAGTACCGTGTAAGATTTAAAGATTGGTTTTCTTTGCACCGGTTGTGGCTCGATCCACCATTTATGTATTTTATTTTAAAGATGATATGCAAATGCTCTAAGCTAAATGCAGGTAATTAAGCAAAATTAATTCTAAAACTATTTAAGCAAATCTAATCTATCCTTGCAAGGAGCAAACCGAAAATATGAGCAATAAACTGAAAGAAAATCCAAAGATCTCACAGATAGCTATTTAATCATAAATATGCATTTTCAGCAGAAGATAGAAGATATAAAAGATATCTTTGATTTATTAAAGCATTCCATTACTCATTCGAGATAAACATCTTTGCATAGAAAAATTATGAGAACATTCATTACATAGAATCGATTCATAACAGCAAGGAATGTATAAATGACACAGGAAGAATCCAACAAACATTCAACACATCCTTCAGGCAAAAAACACAGTCCCTCGGGCTTTCTTTAGGCAAAAATCGATTTTCTTATATATGTAGCAAATCAGTTCACATACAAGACAGAAAATGTCCTTTCATCTACAAAACGTCTTGTACTAATCTCTATTCATCTATATATATAGCTTTAAAAAATGCTCCAAGAGAGGCCACATGTCCCCATGGCAAAGAATCTTCTAATTTGTCTTTTAATGCCCTTTACAAAATTGTAATAATTTTCAAATGTTTTCACAAAAGAGACAAAAAGCCAGCTATCTTTTATATTTACAACAGAATAACATAAAAACATAAAAGACTAAAAACCCTGGCTTAGTGTTATCCATCTATGAATGCCAAGTCAGCTCCTAGATGGCGCTTCTACCCCTGATAGCACTGCCGACACTTCCGTTACAACATGCTTATCAGCTTCTGCTATGTAGCTGAGCCAAATGCCTTTGTCTCATAGAACGATGTTAGCAGTGGTAGGGAGCATGATCTTTCGGGAAATCACATGTTTGTCTAATTCTACTTCAATGTCAAGCACTTCCGCTGCTGTGGTTTGGAGAATCTCTTGAAATAGGTGAGCATGTATGGAAGGTTGCACGATGCACTGGTGAATATCATCCGTTGTTAACACATTTATATTCTTTACGTACTCCATCTCTACATTTAGTTCATCTTTTAATTTAGACAATTGCTGCTCTTTGCTCGGAAAGTCTCCAAGAGTCTGAGGTATCGCCATTTTGCACCTTTCATGAATTTCCTGGATCTTCTGTTAAAGACCGCTGCATCTTTCGATAGTTTCTCCTTTATGAAATTAATAACCGCATCCTCATTGATTTTTCACAATGGGGCAGCTTCTGTCCATATCATGAAATAGTCTGTAGCCGTTAGGATGTATCGATGCTGCAGTGAAGAATTCAGGTTTATTTCTCCAATGACATCTATGCCCCACTGCTCGAATGGTTTTGAGATAATGACTGGTTGCATAGGTACTGCCGCTTTTGGTAATTTCCCAGCACTCCTTTGACACACATCACAATTCCTAGCATAGGCGTGGGCATCTTTGAACAAGGTGGGCCAATAATATCTGGCTCTCAGTATTTTGTGAGCTGTTGTATCTCCAGAATAATGTCCACCAGTAGGGCCATCATGTAATTCCTTGACTACTTTACTTGCATCTTCTTTCTCCAAACATCTAAGAAATATACGATCATAATTCCTTCTAAAAGTACCCCATCAATGATTTGATAGGATGCTTATTTTAAATGGAGTGCCCTTCTTTTCTTAGAACTCCAATGTTCAAGAAAGTACCCTTGTTGCAAATAATGCACTAATTCCCTATACCAAGATTCAGGAGCTGTAAAATGGGGCATACCTCAACCATGTTCAATTCAGCTTCATTTTCCCAATTCAACTCTTCATCAACAGGATGTTTAGTGAGTAATTTACATAAGCCTTGAACTTTAATAATAGTGGTAGGTTTAAATTCTAAACCATACCCCTGAAGCGCAGTGACCCAGTTTCCTCTTCTTTCTCCCAATTCTTTCTGAACAAAAAGAGATCTGAGGACGGGGTGAGGAACTACAACTTTAGTTCCGCTCTTTAGAATATATGGCATGAACTGCTTTACTGCTTTAAATACGACATATGCATGTTTTTCTACAATAGGGTAGTTCAGTTCAGTACCTTGCAGACCAGTGCTCATAAAGGAGATTGGGTATTCATATCGTGATTCCACCTTTTGTGTAAGCACAGCTACGAGAGAGTCATCTGAAGCAAAGGTATACATAATGAAATCCTTATCGAAATCTAGACTTCTTAGAGAAGGATCATTGGCTATAGCTACGTTGATTTATTTAAATGCAACTTTCTCCAAGTCTGTCCATTTGAACTGTGCACTATGATTCACCATTTGCTGCAAAGGTTTAACAGTCTGAGTGAAATTAGGAACAAACCTTCGAACAAAATTAATGGTTCCCATAAATGATTGCATATATTTTTTTTTGTGGCGCATGGGAATCTTGTTGATAGCTTGCACTCTCTCTTGATCTATCGAAATTCCCTTTTTTGAAATGATGTAACCTAAAAATTTTCCCTCAAGAACAGCGAAAACACTTTTCTTGGGATTTAGAGAAATACCATATTTCCTACAGTGATAAAAAATCTGTTTCAAATGGAAAACATGATCTTCCCTCTTCTTTGAGAAAACCGTCACATCATCTAGATAGACTACAACACGATGACCGCCCAATCCTCGAAAGGCAATGTCCATTGCTCGCTGGAAAGTAGCTCCTGCATTTATTAAGCCGAACAACA
The DNA here is from genome assembly GCA_027924585.1 of Larix kaempferi. NCBI lineage: Eukaryota > Viridiplantae > Streptophyta > Pinopsida > Pinales > Pinaceae > Larix > Larix kaempferi. The sequence goes on from BSBM01000096.1 coordinate 38,145,167, forward strand.
TCCTTCGGTATGCGAATGTTCCCCACTTAGTGCGGAAATTAGTCTTAAGACGATCTTCTTCTACTACTAATACTTGATTATAGCCAGAGAATCCGTCGAGCATAGAGAAAAGTTTTGATCCTTATACCATCTGTAAAATTTGCTCCATTGGGGGCACAGGGTAGTTGTCTTTGTCAGAAGCTTTGTTCAAGTTTCGGAAATCCACACATAATCTAATTTCTCCTAATTTCTTCCAAACAGGAACTAGATTAGCGACCAATTCAGAGTGCCGAACTTTAAAACTGATCTTGCCATCTAACGATTTCTTCAACTGCTTTTGTATCAAAGGTTCAAGAGTCAGATGCATTCTTCTTAATTGTTGTTGGAATGGATTAACGCCTGCCTTCATTGGTATTATGTGTTGAATGATGTGAGTGTCATATGTTTTCAGATCCTCATAAGTCCATGTGAAGACATCTTTATATTGCCGAAAAATTTTAATGAACTTATCTCTTTTGCCTGGTGAGTAGCATTTACCAAGATTGGCATACTTTAGTTCAGCTTCTGTGCCCAGATTTACCAATTCATGCTGCATAGAGGAGCTATGAGTTTTAACATTTGTTGGTTTCTTGAACTTATTTTGCAAATCGAATAGACTTTCAAGAGATCTCACTCCTTTGGGCATGAAATTTCCTTTGACTGCGTCCTTATTTTGCAAATCAGAATCATGTTTTTCTTCATCTATAATGGCTTCTTTGAAAGCATCTTCATTGGTAAGGAAACTAATGATCTGATCATCATCATCGAACTATCTAAGATTTGTAATATTATCCAAAACAGACGACATGAAAATCAATTCGATAGAGCACTTATTATTAGTGGGCACCAACCTAGAAGCAAAAGTAGCTAACAAATCAGCTGCAACATTCTTTCTTTAGGAATAGAATTTATATTAAAAGCTTCAAAGTGCAAAATCAAATCCCATACCTTAGACTGATAACCCTTTAAATGTGGTGAAAGACAATGAATTGTATCCCTCACCTGTCTAAAAATATTTCTGAGTCACCAAAGACTTTCAAGTATTTGACATTCAAACCAATAGCCTTTTTTAATCCATGGAACAAAGCCTCATATTCAACAGTATTACTAGTACCTTCGAACTCTAATCTACAAGACAAAAATATTTGTTGGTTTCAGAATCAATTAAAACACAACCTGCTCTGGATCCTTCTTGAGTTTTGGAGTTGTCAAAATATAGAATCCAAAAAATATTTTATGTTTTTACTAAGTTAATATCACCATTACCTAAGTCAGTGACTAATTTAACTATGTTGCAATCAATATCATCAGTCCAAAAAAAATTGAAGGAGATCGGATCGTTCATTTGATTCATGGCTAACATTCTCTGATTGATAATTACCTGGTTCAATTTCTAAAAAATAATTCCCCAAAAATGAAGATGATAAAGCTACAACTTCATTCTTTTCCTCTAACTGAGTTACGTTTTGCTTCATGTGAGGTTCTCTCAATACTTTAATCTTATTTTTCCTATTCTAATATGGTAACCACAAGTGAGACCAGTTGGTTGCGAAATAACCATTTAGTTTTGTAGACCAGTCTTTGCTCAACATCAAACCATAAGCCTCAGGAATATCAACTACCATTATATCAATAAATTGGCACACCCTGGGGTCTGCTGACAACCTAATAAGCACATATTTCATTTCTTCGATGACTTTAACATCAGTTCTTTCTAACAGTATGATCTGAGTTGGGGATGGAATTGGCTGCCCATTAATATTTTTGCAAATTGACAGTGGCATGACATTCGAGGAAGCCCTAGAATCCACCAAACAATTAAGCACATTATGATTGAAATTTTTGAAAGTTAAGAGAAAAGGTAAAGTTTGGGATTTAGATTTCCCGCCAATACTAGCTTCATTTATTTTAGGATCATCCTGAGTGCTTGCTAACGAAGTGCTAGGTTGGGGATCAAGATATTGTAACAACTTCTTTCGTTGTTGGGGAAAACTACACATATCAAATACAGAAACATTTGCCTTTGCCTTCTTAATATCTTCAATAATATCGTCTCCCATGTCACACGCTTTTGAAACCTTTGGCTGATTTTCTAACCTTTTCGATGTACCTTTTGACTGTTTAGCAATTTCTGCGTTTGGCTCTTTTATAGGTGTTGTGTTTGCTCTGGGCTGCGGTGGAATGAAAGTAATTTGTCTCTTAGGTATTTCCTTAGCAACTTTAGGCTTGGGAGGAGTTGGAGTTGGATCAACGATTGGACCCTTGCTGCGAATAGTGACATTCACAGCTGAAACTTTACTTTCTTCAAGGTCATCTTCAATTAATTATGTTAGAGGCACCCAGTCCCATAATACCATAGTGGTGTCTGGAGCGGGTTCCTCTGGCTCCAGGGTCTGCTCTTCCTGAGGATCCTCCTGATCTGTTATTTGTGCATCCAACATTTGGTTCATTAACAAACTCATTGAATTTATCCATTGCAGACAACTCTTTTCAGAGTGTGGTCCCTGATGGAAAGTACAAAAATGATCCATCCCAACTTCATTTAAATTCAAAACAGAAGATTTGTTCGTAGGTGGAAAATATTGGCCATTTTCTTCTCTTTTCTTCTAGACAGGTTTAAATGGATTCCTAGATGTGCTAGCTGCCTTATCCTTTTCCAGATCCACAATTTTGTTAGACAATTTTTGCACCATTTTAACCACGTTTTCCATATCTGCTGATAGTTCTTCTTTGTTTCTTGTTAGCAGTAGCGTTTTCTTAGTAGTTAATGGTTTTGCTTCCATGTCAAGAGCATGTTTAGCAATGTTGTCCGCTTCTTCCTCTACCTTCTTGGCTTCTTTGAAGTTTTCTATCAATGTAGTTTTCTTGGTTCTTTTGACAAACATTGCTATTGGAGGATCAAGCGTTGTTGTATAATATTCAACTAAATATTCCTCTACAGGTCTTGTTGCCTCACTAAAATCATTTAACAGTGTAGCGAATCTTTTATTAAACTCTTGAACTTTCTCTTTCTTTTCCATTCTCATAGACAATAACTCTTTCATAAGTGTAGCAACTGTTTTCTGATTTCCATATTTCTTTAGAAAACACTTTTCAAAGTCTTCCCAATTTGAAATTGAGCTAGCTTGTAAACTGAAGTACCAAGAAGATACCTTGGGTTCGAATGTATAAGGAAAGAGTCTGCAGACTACATCTTCGTGTTGCACATTCAGAAGGTTTAGAGCCAAATAGAATCTCTTAAGGTGATCTTCAGTAGAGATACCTTTCCCAGGATCATACTTGGGAAAAACCTTTTCTGGATTCTTAGGAAGATCATGAAATGACCCAGCTAGATTAAGTGCTCCTCTCGCTCTCCATGTAGGTACAACCATGGCTCTACATGGAGAATGTGGTGGAGAATGACATGGAGTGTGAGGTGGGGAATTTTGTAGAGTATGAGGTTCTTCTAAATTTGGAGGAGTTTCAAGTTTAATTTCCCCAAGAGGCTCTTTGATTTCTTCTAAGGAAATATTTACTAACTCTTCTAAGTTCTGAACAAGAACTGAATCTCTTATATACTGCGTTCCCCTTCTAGGGGCTCTTCTTCTGGGGAGTAAGGGGATTGCGTTCAAACCACCAAGCTTCCTAACATAATCACGGGTATGTCTTCTTAAATTTGCTACTTCAGCAAAAGGAACAGCATACAACATTTCTTGCTGCTCGATTTCAGAATTGGGATCTTCTTGATTTGTTAACTCCATAACAAAATTATCTGGGATAGTTGCTTCAAGTGGGTTTTGAGTGGGATCTCTCCTAATGAAAGGATCTCCTCTTCCAGCCATGCACTGGTGGCCCTCCTTCTAGTGCCAAAAACTATTGATGCCCCAAAAATCATAGCATCAATTAGCAAGGGATTCTCCCCAGTAAGCAAGCTGAATTAGATCGTTCACTGTTTGGTATCGGGAATCTGTCTGGTTAACGGTCCGACTACCGTGTAATATTTAAAGATTGGTTTTCTTTGAATCGATTGCGGCTTGATCCAACATTTATGTATTTTATTTTAAAGATGATATGCAAATTCTCTAAGCTAAATGCAGGTAATTAAGCAAAATTAATTCTAAAACTATTTAAGCAAATCTAATCTATCCTTGCAAGGAGCAAACCGAAAATATGAGCAATAAACTGAAAGAAACATCTAAAGATCTCACAGATAACTATTTAATCATAAAGATGCATTTCCAATAGAAGATAGAAGATATCAAAGACATCTTAGATTTAATTAAAGTATTCCATTACTCATTCGAGATAAAAATCTTTGCACAGAAAAATTATGAGAACATTCATTACATAGAAGCAATTCATAACAGCAACAAATGATCTCACAGTAATGTAAAAATGACACAGGAAGAATCCAGCAGACATTCAACACATCATTCAGGCAAAAAACACAGTCTCTCAGGCTTTCTTTAGGCAAAAATAAAATTTCTTATATATGTAGCAAATCAGTTCATGTACAAGACATAAAATGTCCTTTCACCTGCAAAAAGTCCTGTACTAATCTCTATTCATATATATATATATAGCTTTACAAAATGCTCCAAGATCTGCCACATGTCCCCATCCCAAAGAATCTTCTAATTTGTCTTTTAATGCCCTTTACAAAATTGGAATAATTTTCAAATGTTTTCACAAAAGAGACAAAAGCCAGTTGTCTTTTATCTTTAAAACCTAATAACATAAAAATGTAAAATACTGAAAACCTTGGCTTAGCGTTAGCCATCTACGAATGCCAAGTCAGCTCCTAGATGGCGCTCCTGCCTCTGGGAGCACTTCTGGCACTTCCATTACAGGCTGCTTATCAACTTCTTCTATGTAGCTGAGCCAATTGCCTGTGTCTCGCACAACGGTGTTAGCAGGGGCAGGGAGCATGATCTTTCAGGAAATCAAATGTTTGGCTAATTTTGCTTCAATATCCAGCACCTCTGTTGCTGTGGTTTGGAGAATCTCTCGAAATAGGTGAGCGTGTATGGAAGGTTGCACGATGCAGTGGTGAATATTATCCATTGTTAACACATTTATCTTCTTTATGTACTCCATCTCCGCATTTAGTTCATCTTTCAATTCAGACAATCGTTGCTCTTTGCTTGGAAAGTCTTCAAGAGTCTGAGGTATCGCCATTTTGCACCTTTCATGAATTTCCTGGATCTTCTGATAAAGACCACTGCATCTTTCGATAGTTTCCTAGATTACAGAGATTAATTTCACACCATTGTTCTTACAAAACTCCATGAATCCTATGTCTTCTTTAAACTCGGCTAGGGATTTGAGAGGGAGGTGCTTGGGGAACCCTGACCTCCCCTCTCTCCATTCAATATGCTTTCAAATATCTTCTTTTACCCGCACATATTTCTTCTTCAGCCTAATCGCTTCAGAGTTAATTTATTTCATTCTATCTACCATAGCCTTCAACTTGCAAATTTCTTTAGTAAGAAGTTCCTGTGACTCATGCATATGCTTCAGTATGTCACAGGATTGCTCATGAAAGGGGCTTAGGTCAACTTCCTTGCTGCTTGCTTGTTCTAACTGATCTGTAATCATCTCTTTCTCTTCTTCCAAATGAACGATCCTGGCTTCAAAATCATTTTTCTCTCTTTCCACTATCATCATCTGAACTGTCAAATTATCCTTTTCTACTTCCGGGGGTTGATACTTACCCGTCAATTCTCTTTACTCTGCTACAAGGGCATCATATTTCTTCACCATTAAGTCCCTATAAGCTTGCTCATTTACCAAAGTAAGCTGTAACATGCGAGCCCTCTTCTTGCTTGCATCCAACTCATTTACTAACTTGTGTACATTGTATTTGCTTGCCTTGGCGGCAACTATAGTGGCGGATGCCATAACCTCAGGGGCGTTTTGTGTGCCTTGCATTACAGTGGTCTCCCGTTTGGTAATGATGTCCGGGTAAAAAGGATTCATCATCCTTGTCTCTTTCCTTTGCACAATGGATTTCATTTTCTTGTCAAATGCTAATTTATCCCACTGGGTTACTGTGTGACTCTTGGATAGAATAAAAGGGACGAGTGGAAGATCTTCTATGGGGATTTCTTCCTCCTGGGTTGGGGTTCAAACCACGTGGGCCGAATCTATGTCCATGTCCTGCATATTTGAACCCTTAGCTTGGGCATCCTCCTTGGATTTATTTTGTTCTTCGGCCTGAAGCCGTCATTTTTCTTTTTCAACCTTGAGTTGCTTTTCAACTGCTTCTCTTTCCTCTTGCAGCTTGGCTGCCTCTTCCTGTTTGATCCTTTCTGATTCTTCAACCCGAAGCCTTTGAACTTCCTCTTGTCGGAGCCTATCTTCCATCTCCTTCTGGGCTCTTTCTGTTGCTTCCCTTTGGTACTTCTCAGCTTCTTCCTTGAGCCTTAGCTATTACCTTTCTCTGATAGCTTGGGCTACTGATGAGTTAGAGCTAGCTTTTCCCTTGAGGCGAATGCGCCTTTGAAGTTCGGTCAAATTACTGACCCTTCTATAGACTTCTTCATCCTCATCGAAGTAATGTGCATATTCAAAGTGTGCATTAGCTTCCCTGCAATGGTCTGCAGCCTTGTTAAGCCTGTCGTTCTTTGCGAAAATTCTCTCTCCAAAGTGAAATTCTCTTAACTCCATAACAAAATCTTCAACTGTTTTGACCTTGGAAAACTTGTAAGCTCCGACATAAAATGGTAGTGCCGGGAAAGAATCATTTTTCAATTTTTTTAGGAAACCACCAACTCCATCTATAAACACCCACCTCACTACTTCTTTATGAACCAAAAAATCAGTAACATACTTGGGCAAGAGAAGCGGTGTCTTGGAACCTCCATACATCCTTATGTAGGTGCCTTCTTCTGACAGATAAAAATCTCCATACCTTTCTATAACCGCCATAGGATTCTCATATAGGAACTTGGGTTCTTCATTAAGCATTAGTTCATACAGTGGCATAATGAACTCTTCACAGATGAGCTTATAGTGTTGTTTGTAATTTTGGGCCCACAGGATTTTGTAAGCTACATAGACTGGAGTGTCATCTTTGTTCCATATGCATCCCAACCTTGGGAATGGGTGCCTCGACAGGATTAAATCAACTAGATATGATGACATGTAAAACTCTGATTTTCCCCAGACCATCCCTTGCTTAGCAGCAGTTATAGCCAATGATATATTGTCTGATAGAATGTCTGCCCAATTGAAAACCAAGCCTTTGAATGCTACATAGTGGATTATGGGGATCCAATGCAGCTTATAAACTGTTCCATCAGCTCTGCCAAAGATTTTGCTTAGAATGAGGGAAACTATCCTGAAAGGAGGTCTGAGATTTGAAACTTCATATTCATCACTCCCCTTCAGTCTCAATTGCTTACCTTGTATTAACAACTTCCTTGTTATTTCTGAGAAATCCATGTTGAGACCTTCAATCCAAGCGTTGTTCAAAAGCTTCCCTGGCCGGGGAAACTTGTAGGTTGCCGAAATATGGGCAGGGTGGAACGAGGCGAACGCCTCTCCCTTGCTGCAGGATAAGACTCTTGTTTCAGCGTTTGCATGTGCTAATATCCATCTGATCACCTCAGAGAAAGGGAACAGTTCTGGGCGCATTGCTACCTAAGTTATGCCAGAGCTTCTAATGTTCTGGTATAGGTACATCTCCTCCAGGACTGGTCCCGGGATATCCATATCCCTTATCATGTAATGCAGCTCTCCCCATTTGAATTCAGGAGAAATGCCCATAATTGGCTTAGTGTCTTCATATAATGTTTCGACTCTTCTTTCTGGAGCTACTCCACCACCTAATTTGGGCTCGGACACTTTCGACTTCTTCTTGCCACCTTTCGGCATTGTGCGTTAAACCTGCCCAAAACCATACATGAGGAGATAAACAATAAAACCAAAATACAGACTAAGCATTGAAACAAAAAATCATCCCCACAACAAGCATATCTCGGATGAGAAAATACTAGAAAACACCTTTGAAAGTTATATTATGCTTCAAATAAACTCAAACAACAAATCAACGAAATCTTGATAAGCAAACACTATTTCCTTGTTAAAATTAACTAGTCAAAACTAGCTTTCCCTATCAGAATTAAAACGAAAATTATGATGCTAAGGCTTGACTAACTAAGCATTCTGGGATGCTGCTAACATGACACAAGCAAGAGAAACTGGGAGGATGCGGCCTGGTGTTGTCAACCGTGTAGGTTCAAGTTACTAAAACTCAGACTAGGAAGACAAACGGGTAGGAAACTGGGTCAATGCGGGCTTCTTAAACGGATTTGGGAAAAGACTCAGTCGGGCGCATAGAAACTTCAACATGAACAAGGGTGGCCACGGCGGCGGACTTTTAAAATGGTAAAACAAAAAAACAAAAGCTTTAGCTACTGAAAACAAAGCAAAAGCTTGGTGGATCTACTTACCTAGCAGCGGGCGATTGGCTTGGATGAGGCTAACGAGTTTCATACTTGGCTGTCCCTAAATGGTTGGCACTACCATGAACGGCGTTCAAAAACAAAATAAACAATGCAATAAAAACCCCAAACCCCACACTTTCTATATATAAAACGCCTATACATGTGGGAATTTAAGCCTAAGTGACGGGGTATGTGTGTACATTAAGAATGTCGTTATGACAACGTGACTAGGGTCCTTTCGGCGCCACTTTGGTATTAATTATGAGCCATACACCTGAAGCTTTCGACGAGTTGGAGCGACCGTTTCAGCAGCGTTGGCTGAGTGCTTTCGCAACAGGCCGGCACATTTTGATGAGTTCGGCGTCAGCTTGAAACTGGGCATCCTCTATCTTGTTTCGGCGACTCGCGTTGAGTTTCTCCAGTTGCCTCTATATTGCTTTTTACTAGCCGGACTCAGGGTTCAGAGGCGACAGTTTCGGCCAAACAGGGTGAGTTCTTCCAAAATATGCTTTATTTTGATGAAGCACTTAGCCGATTCGGATCACATCTATGAGTTATGTCGGCATAACCTGGCATGTTCCACCACAATGGAAAACTTAGAAAAAGACAAGGCAAAGGCCTCATTTCGGATGATCTAGGTGAGTTGGAGCGACAGTTTTGGACGGAACTTGGTGAGTTCACTCGAAACAAGATGACTTAAAAAACTTAACCAAAACGCTCGCTTGTATCGGCGGAACTCGGTGAGTTGCGGCGAAACGAGGAAAGCTCAAAAACTTAATAAAAAGGTTCGAATGTTGCAGCCCAACTCGGCAAGTTGTGCCACCATTTTGGCTATAAAAGCTGAGTTTTACTTAGAAGAAAAAGACAAAAAATAGGCTTAGGATTTGCTTTCTCCAGAAAACTAAGTATCAAAGGACCTTCGAGGAAGGGACTTGACTTCTTAAGAAAACTTTTCTAAAAACAAGGAGGGGCCCCAATATTTACAAAATTTTTGGGGGGATGTTCCAGCAACAACAATTGGTGATTCCCTGGTGAACACAGATCTCTGAAACAAGCTCTCCTTAGGGGCAGAAAACTTACAAACTACTAATTTATATGGGTAACAAAATGTCCTTATAGTTCAGCTTCCATGAATGCAGTGATCACTCTCATCATCATGGTCATTTTAGGAGAAGGCAACTTAGACTCATACTTCTTTACAACTCTCTAATTAGGGCAAGATTTATGGAGTTAATTTTGAATTTATGTCTTCTACCCGTCAACTAATAAAGGACTCCATAGGATTGTAATAATATCTCACAGATATATTCGTTTGTTCCTCATTCCCATGCTATTTGCATCCCTTTGGATGTTTCTCGATTTTACAACTTTTGCTGTTTCAGCTTTCCAGAAATAACTTTCTTCAACTTCCATATTTCATTTAGGTTCTTCAATCCATAATGTCATTTTGCATGAGCGAGAGATTCATTTGATTATCATGCTTCATGGAAAGAGAAGAACCTTGTTGGGATGATTTATTTGAACAACTTCCTTAATTGAAGGTGCTTTGCTTTTCTCTACCGTGCTTTAATTGAGGCAAGAATTTCTGGAAATCAAACTCTTTAATATAATCTCTTTTGGATTTTATTTACATCATGGGATCATTTTAAATACCATACATATGTGAGACATTCTTCCTCTCCATGGGTCTATCATAGTGAACTCCTCGAGACAGGCATTAATGTTAGAGTGCATGAAGCTCTAAGATAGTAAGAAGGAAATGTTGAATCTTAGTTATTTAAAACAGGGTTATTTTGACCAAAAGAAAAAGGATCTCTTCATTCCCAGGAGACCAACATTGAAAACAAAGCCACAAAAAAAATATCTTTGTAAGTAAGTTTCTGCCTTACAGGATTTGAGTATTTCTCAGAACTCTATCTTACCTCTACACCAAAAGTTGGGCTAGTCTTTAATAAAGAAAGAATAAATAAAACACTGAACAAAGAGCAAGGTGGAAAACAAAGCAAGCTAACTAAAGAAAACAATAAAAAACAAAATCAAACAACCAGAAAAGAAACAAGAGTGTTTATTTATGTACAAAATCCCACACAGGACTATGTGAAGTACTAATTTAAAGTGAGACCATTGAGAGGTAGATTTACTTCCTCTCCTTGTAAGTCTTTCAGCTTATATGTCGACGGGCCAAGATTTTCAGAAATTTGGTAAGGGCCAACCCATAAATGTTGAAACTTCATGTGCATTCCCTTGCCATCATGTGGATGGTCCCATTTCAAAACTAAGTCACCTACTTTGAAGCTTCTCTTGCCAGAATTTCATTTATCAAACCACCTTTTGACTATGTCTTGGTGCTGGTGAAAACGGTCTTTGGCTTTTTGTCAGGACTCTTCAAGTTTCAGCAGGGTGTCAATTCTAGATTGTAAGACTTGATTGCTGGAACCTCGAGAGGCTTGGGCCAATTGCAAGGATGGGAGTAATATGTTTAGAGGAAAGATGGCTTCTCTACCATAGACAAGAGTATACATGGAAACTCCTAAAGCATTCTTCAGGGTGAGTCTATCTTCCCATAAAGCATTTGGGAGGGCTGTGTGCCAACTTCTCTGATTTTCAATCACAGTCTTCTTAAGAATTCGGATAAGGTTTTTGTTGGTAGATTCAGCTAGTATGTTTCCTTGGGGATAGTAACTGGATGAATAATGTAACTTAATTATTCTCTCATAAATGAATTCATTTATCTTAAAAGATGAAAAATAAGTTGCATTATCAAAAACTAGGGAAATTGGAACCCCAAACCTGGTTATGATGTTCTCCTTTACGAAATTAATAAACGCATCCTCATTGATTTTGCGCAATGGGGCAGCTTCTTTCCATCTCATGAAATAGTCTGTAGCCGTCAGGATGTATTGATGCTGCAGTGAATGATTCGGGTTTATTTCTCCAATGACATCTATGTCCCACTGATCGAATGGTTTTGAGATAATGACTAGCTGCAGAAGTCCTACCGCTTTCAGTAATTTCCCAACACTCCTTTGACACACATCACAATTCCTAGCATAGGCGTGGGCATCTTTGAACAAGGCGGGCCAATAATATCCAGCTCTCAGTATTTTTTGAGCTGTTGTATCTCCAGAATAATGTCCACCAGTAGGGCCATCGTGTAATTCCTTGACTACTTTACTTGCATCTTCCTTCTCCAAACATCTAAGAAAGATACCATCATAATTCCTTCTAAAAAGTACCCCATCAATGATTTGATAGATTGCTGATTTTAAACGGAGTGCTCTTCTTTGCTTAGAACTCCAATGTTCAGGAAAGTACCCTTGCTGCAAATAATGCACTAAGTCCCTATACCAAGATTCAGGAGCTGTGAAATGGGGCATACCTCAACCATGTTCAGTTCGGCTTCATTTTCCCAATTCATCTCTTCATCAACATGATGTCCAGTGAGTAATTTACATAAGCCTTGATATTTAATAATGGTGGCAGGTTTAAATTCTAAATCATACTCCTGAAGCACAGTGACCCAGTTTCCTTTTCTTTCTCCTAATTCTTTCTGAACAAAAATAGATCTGACCGTGGGGTGAGGAACTACAACTTTAGTTCTGCTCTTTAGAATATATGGCCTGAACTGCTTTATTGCTTTAAATATGGCATATGCCTTTTTGTATACAACAGGTTAGTTTAGTTCAACGCCTTGTAGACCAGTGCTCATAAAGGAGATTGGGTATTCATCTCTTGATTCCACCTTTTGCGTAAGCACAGCTGCGAGAGAGTCATCTAAAGCAAAGTTATACATAATGAAATCTTTATCGAAATCCAGACTTCTTAGAGAAGGAGCATTGGATATAGCTGCTTTGGTTTCTTTAAATGCAACTTTGTCCAAGTCTGTCCATTTGAACTCTGCACTCTACTTCACCATTTGCTGCAAATATTTAACGGTCTGAGCGAAATCAGGAATGAACCTTCAAACAAAATTAATGGTTCCCATAAATGATTGCATAGATTTTTTGTTGTGGGGCATGGGAATCTTGTTGATAGCTTGCACTTTCTCTTGATCTATCGAAATTCCCTTTTTTGAAATGATGTGACCCAAAAGCTTGCCCTCAAGAATAGCGAAAACACTTTTCTTGGGATTTAGAGAAATACCATATTTCCTACAGCGATAAAAAATCTGCTTCAAATGGAAAACATGATCTTGCCTCTTCTTTGAGAAAACTGTAACATCATCTAGATAGACTACAACATAATGAATGCCCAATCCTCGAAAGGCAATGTCCACTGCTTGCTGGAAAGTAGCTCCTGAGTTTATTAAGCCGAACGACATCCTTCGGTATGCAAATGTTCCCCACTTAGTGCGGAACGTAGTCTTAAGATGATCTTCTTCTGTTACTAATACTTTATTATAAATAGAGAAACCGTCGAGTAGAGAGAAAAGTTATGATCCTGATACCATCTATAAAATTTACTCCATTGGGGGCACAAGGTAGTTGTCTTTTTCAGAAGCTTTGTTCAAGTTTCGGAAATCCACACATAATCTAATTTCTCTTGATTTATTCCGAACAGGAACTAGATTAGCGACCAATTCAGAGTGCCAGACTTTAAAAATGATCTTGGCATATAACAATTTCTTCAACTGCTTTTGTATCAAAGGTTCAAGAGTCAGATGCATTCTTCTTAATTGTTGTTGGAATGGCTTAACACCTGCCTTCATTGGTATTATGTGTTGAATGATGCGAGTGTCATATGTTTTCAGATCCTCATAAGTCCATGCGAAGACATCTTTATATTACCGAAAAAGTTTAATGAACTTATCTCTTTCTCCTGGTGAGCAGCATTTACCAAGATTGACATACTTTGGTTCAACTTCTGTGCCCAAGTTTACCAATTCATGCTGCATAGAGGAGCTATGAGTTTTAACATTTGCTGTTTTCTTGAACTTATTCTGCAAATCGAACAGACTTTCAAGAGATCTCACTCCTTTGGGCATGAAATTTCCTTTGACTGCGTCCTTCTTTGCAAATCATAATCATGTTTTTCTTCATCTATAATGGATTTTTCGAAAGCGTCTTCATTGGTAAGGAAACTAATGATCTGATCATCATCATCAAACACTCTAAGATTTGTAATATTATCCGAAACAGGCGACCTGAAAATCAATTTGATAGAGCATTTATTATTAGTGGGAACCAGCCTAGATGCAGAAATAGCTAACAAATCAGCTGCAACGTTCTTACTTTAGGAATAGAATTTATATTAAAAGCTTCAAAGTGCAAAATCAAATCCCATACCTCAAACTGATAACGCTTTAAATGTGGTGAAAGACAATGAATTGTATCCCTCACCTGTTTGACAACTATTTTTGAGTCATCAAAGATTTTGAAGTATTTGACATTCAAACCAATAGCCTTTTTTAATCCATTGAACAAAGCCTCATATTCAACAGTATTATTAGTACATTCGAACTCTAATATACAAGACAAAAAATGTTTGTTGGTTTCGGGATCAATTAAAACACAACCTGCTCCAGATCCTTCTTGAGTTTTGGAGTCGTCAAAATATAGAATCCAAAAAATATATTCTGTTTTAACTAAGTTAATATCACCATTACCTAAGTCAGTGACTAATTTAACTATGTTACAATCAAGATCATCAGTCCGAGAAAATTGAAGGAGATCGGACCGTTCATCTGATTCATGGCTAACATTCTCCAATTGATAATTACCCGGTTCAATTTCTAAGAAATAACTCCCCAAAACTAAAGATGAGAAAGCTACAGCTTCATTCATTTCCTCTAACTGAGTTACGTTTTGCTTCATGTGAGGTTCTCTCAGTACTTTAATCTGATTTTTCCTATTTTGATATGGTAACCACAAGTAAGACCAATCGGTTGCGAAATAACCATTTAGTTTTGTAGACTAGTCTCTGCTCAAGATCAAACCATAAGCCTCAGGAATATCAACTACCATTATATCAATAAATTGACACACCCTAGGCTCTGCTGACAACCTAATAAGCACATCTTTCATTTCTCTGATGACTTTAATAGCAGTTCTATCTAACTATATGATCTGAGCCGGGGATGGAATTGGCTGCCCATTAATCTTTTTTCAAATTGACAGTGGCATGATATTCGAGGAAGCCCCAAAATCCACCAAACAGTTATGCACATTATGATTGAAAATTTTGAAATTTAAGAGAAAAGGTAAAGTTTGGGATTTAGATTTCCCGCCAATACTAGCTTCATTTAGGATCCTCTTGAGTGCTTGCTAACGAAGTGCTAGGTTGGGGATCAAGAACTTGTAACAAATTATTTCGTTGTTGGGGAAAACTACACATATCAAATATAGAAACATTTTCCTTTTCCTTCTTAATATCTTCGATAATATCGTATCCCATGTCACACGTTTTCGAAACCTTTGGCTGATTTTCCAACCTTTTCGATGTATCTTTTGACTCTTTAGCGACTTCTGCGTTTGGCTCTTTTATAGGTGTTGGGTTTTCTCTGGGCTACAGTGGAATGACATTAATTTGTCTCTTACGTATTTCCTTAGCAACTTTAGGCTTGGGAGGAGTTGGAATCAGATTAGCGATTGGACCCTTGCTGCGAGTAGTGACATTCACAACTAAAACTTGACTTTCTTCAAGGTCATCTTCAATTAATTATGTTAGAGGCACCCAGTCCCATAATACCATAGTGGTGTCTAGAGCGGGTTCCTCTGGCTCCAGGGTCTTCTCTTCCTGAGGATCCTCCTGATATTTTATTTGTGCATCTAGCATTTGGTTCATTACCAAAATCATTGAATTTATCCATTGCGGACAACTCTTTTCAGAGTGTGATTCCTGATGGAAAGTACAAAAATGATCCATCCCAACTTCATTTAAATTCAAAAAAGTAGAGTTGTTCATAGGTGGAAAAGGTTGGCCATTTTCTTCTCTTTTCTTGTAGAAAGGTTTAAATGGCTTCCTGGATGTGCTAGCTGCCTTATCCTTTTCCAGATCCACAATTTTGTTAGACAATTTTTGCATCATTTTAACCACGTTTTCCATATCTGTTGATGGTTCTTCTTTGTTTCTTGTTAGCAGTAGCGTTTTCCTAATAGTTGTTGGTTTTTCTTCCATGTCACGATCATGTAAAACAATGTTGTTCGCTTCTTCCTCTACCTTCTTGGCTTCTTTGAAGTTTTCTATCAACGTAGTTTTATTGGTTCTTTGGATAAACATTGCTATGGGAGGATCAAGCATTGTGGTATAATATTCAACGAGAGATTCCTCTGCGGATCTTGTTGCCTCACTAAAATTATTTAACAGTGTAGTGAATCTTTGATTAAAATTTTGACCTTTCTCTTTCTTTTCCATTCTCACGCACAACAATTCTTTCATAAGTGTAGCAACTATCTTCTGATTTCCATATTTCTTTAGAAAACACTTTTCAAAGTCTTCCCAATTTGATATTGAGCTAGCTTGTAAACTGAAGTACCAGGAAGATACCTTGGGTTCGAATGTATAAGGAAAGATTCTGCAGACTACATCTTCGTGTTGCACATTCAGAAGGTTTGGAGCCAAATAAAAGCTCTTAAGGTGATCCTCAGTAGAGATACCTTTCCCAGTATCATACTTGGGAAAAACCTTTTATGGATTCTTAGGAAGATCATGAAATGTCCCAGCTAGATTAAGTGCTCCTCTCGCTCTCCATGCAGGTACAACCATGGCTCTACGTGGAGAATGTGATGGAGAATAACATGGGGTGTGAGGTGGGGAATTTTTTAGAGTATGAGGCTCTTCTAAATTTGGAGGATTTTCAAGTTTAATTTCTGCAAGAGGCTCTATGATTTCTTCTAAGGAAAGATTTACTAACTCTTCTAAGTTTTGAACAAGAACTGAATCTCTTGTATATTGTGTTTCCCTTCTAGGGGCTCTTCTTTTGGGGAGTAAGGTAATTTCATTCAAACCACCAAGCTGCCTAACATAATCACGGTTATGCCTTCTTAAATTTGCTACTTTAGCAAAAGGAACAACATACAACGTTTCTTGCTGCTCGATTTCAGAATTGGGATCTTCTTGATTTGTTAAATCCAGAACAAAATCATATGGGATAGCTGTTTCAAGCTGGTTTTGAGTGGGATCTCTCCTAATAAAAGGATCTCCTCTGCCATCCATGCACTAGTGGCCCTCTTTCTAGCGCCAAAAACTGTTGATGCCTCGAAAATCGTAGCATCAATCAGCAAGGGATTGTCCCCGATAAGCAGGCCCAATTAGATCGCTCACTGTTTGGTATGGGAAATCCATCCGGTTAACGGTTCGGCTACTATGTAAGATTTAAAGATTGGTTTTCTTTGCACCGATTGCGGCTCGATCCACCGTTTATGTATTTTATTTTAAAGATGGTATGCAAATGCTCTAAGCTAAATGCAGGTAATTAATGAAAATTAATTCTAAAAATGTTTAAGCAAATCTAATCTATCCTTGCAAGGAGCAAACCGAAAATATGAGCAATAAACTGAAAGAAACATCCAAAGATCTCACAGATAGCTATTTAATCATAAAGATGCATTTCCAACATAAGATAGAAGATATCAAAGATAGCTTTGATTTAATTAAAGCATTCCATTACTCATTCGAGATAAACATATTTGCACAGAAAAATTATGAGAACATTCATTACATAGAAGCAATTCATAACATCAAGGAATGATCTCACAGTAATGTATAAATGACACAGAAAGAATCTAGTAGACATTCAACACATCCTTCAGGCAAAAAACGCAGTCTCTCGGGATTTCTTTAGGAAAAAATCGAATTTCTTATATATGTAGCAAATCAGTTCACGTACAAGATCGAAAATGTCCTTTCACTCGCAAAAAGTCATGTACTAATCTCTATTCATCTATATCTAGAGCTTTACAAAATGCTCCAAGATATGCCACATGTCCCCATCCCAAAGAATCTTCTAATTTGTCTTTTAATGCCCTTTACAAAATTGAAATAATTTTCAAATATTTTCACAAAAGAGACAAAAGCGAGCTATCTTTTATCTTTACAACCAAATAACATAAAAGCATAAAAGACTGAAAACCCTAACTTAGCGTTAGCCATCTACAAATGCCAAGTCAGCTCCCATATGGCGCTCCTACCTCTAGGAACACTGCTAGCGCTTCCGTTACAGCTTGGTTATCAACTTCTTCTATGCAGCTGAGCCAAATGCATGTGTCTTGCACAACGACGTTAGCAGGGGCAGGGAGCATGATCTTTCGGGAAATCACATGTTTGGAAAATTATGCTTCAATGTCCAACACCTCCATTGCATGGTTTGGATAATCTCTTGAAATAGGTGAGAGTGTATGGAAGGTTGCACGATGCATTGGTGAATATCATCCGTTGTTAACACATTTATCTTCTTTATGTACTCCATCTCTGCATTTAGTTCATCTTTCAATTCAGACAATCGCTGCTCTTTGCTTGGAAAGTCTTCAAGAGTCTGAAGTATCGCCATTTTGCACCTTTCATGAATTTGTTGGATCTTCTGATAAAGACCATTGCATCTTTCTATAGTTTCATGGATTATAGAGATTAATTTCACACCGCATTTCTTACAAAACTCCATGAATTATATGTCTTCTTTAAACTCAGCTATGAATTTGAGAGGGAGGTGCTTGGGGATCTCTGACCTCCCCTCTCTCCATTCAATATGCTTCCCAATATATTCTTTTACCCACATATTTCTTCTTGAGCATAATGGCTTCGGAGTTAATTTCTTTCATCCTGTCTACCATAGCCTTCAACTTGCAAATTTATTCAGTAAGAAGTTCCTGCGACTCATGCATCTGCTTCAGTATGTCACAGGATTGCTCATGAAAGGGGCTTAGGTCAACTGCTTTGCTACTTGCTCGTTCTAACTGCTCTGTAATCATCTCTTTCTCTTCTTCCAAATCAATGATCCTAGCTTCAAAATCATTTTTCTCTCCTTCCACTATCATCATCTGAACTGTCAAATTATCCTTTTCTACTTCCAGGTGTTGATACTTACCCGTCAATTCTCTTTGCTCTGCTACAAGGGCATCATACTTCCTCACCATTAAGTCCCTATAAGCCTTCTCATTTACCAAAGTAAGCTTTAACATGCAAGCCCTCTTCCTGCTTCCATCCAACTCATTTACTAACTTGTGTACATTGTATTCGCTTGCCTTGGTGGCAGCTACAGTGGCGGATGCCATAACCTCAGGGGATTTCTGTGTGCCTTGCATTACAATGGTCTCTCATTTGGTAATGATGTCCATGTGAAAAGGCTTCTTCATCCTTGTCTCTGTCCTTCACACAATGGATTTCCTTTTCTTGTCAAATGCAAATTTGTCCCACTAGGTTACTGTGTGACTCTTGTATGGGGTAAAAGGGATGAGTGGAAGATCTTCTATGGGGATGTCTACCTCCTAGGTTAGGGTACAAACCACTTGGGCCGAATCTATGTCCATGTCCTGCATATTTGAACCCTCAGCTTGTGCATCCTACTTGAATTTATTTTCTTATTCGGCCTTCAGTCGTCTTTCTTCTTCTTCATCCTTGAGCTGCTTTTCAACTGCTTCTCTTTCCTCTTGCAGCTTGGCTGCCTCTTCCTATCTGATCTTTTGTGATTCTTCAACCCGAAGCCTTTGAACTTCCTCTTCTCAGAGACTATCTTCCATCTCCTTCTGGGCTATTTCCTTTACTTCCCTTTGGTACTTATCAACTTCTTCTTTGAGCCTTAGCTCTTCCCTTTCTCTGATAGCTTGGGCTGCTAATGAGCTAGAGCTAGCTTTTCCCTTGAGGCGAATGCGCCTTTGAAGTTTGGTCAAATTACTGACCCTTCTGTAGACTTCTTCATCCTCATCGAAGTAATTGCATATTCAAAGTGTGCATTAGCTTCCCTGCAATGGTCTGCATCCTCATTAAGCCTGTCATTCTTTGCGAAAATTCTCTCTCCAAAGTGAAATTCTCTTAACTCTAGAACAAAATCTTCAGTTGTTTTGACCTTGAAAAACTTGTAAGCTCCGACATAAAATGGTAGTGCCGAGAAAGAAGCCTTTTTCAATTTTTTTAGGAAACCAACAACTCCGTCGATAAACACCTTCCTCACTGCTTCCTTATGAACCACAAAATCAGTAACATACCTGGGCAAGAGAAGCGATGGCTTGGAACCTCCATACATCCTTATGTAGGTGCCTTCTTCTAACAGATAAAAATATCCATACCTTTCTATAACCGCCATAGCATTCTCAGATAGGCAACTGGGTTCTTCATTAAACATTAGTTCATACAGTGGCATAATGAACTCTTCACAGATGAGCTTAGAATGCTATTTGTAATTTTTTCCCTAAACCATCCCTTGCTTAGCAATAGTTATGGCCGACGATATATTGTTCAATAGAATGTATTTCCAATTGAAAACCAAGCCTTTGAATGCTACATAGTGGATTATAGGGATCCAATGCAGCTTATAATTTGTTCCATTAGCTCTGCCAAATATTTTGCTTAGCATGAGGGAAACTAGACTGAAAGGAGGTCTGAGAGCTGAAACTTCATATTCATCACTCCCCTTCAGTCTCAATTGCTTGCCTTGTATTAACAACTTCCTTTCCATTTCTAAGAAATCCATGTTGAGACCTTCAAGCCAAGCATCGTTCAAAATCTTCCCTGGCCGTGGAAACTTGTAGGTTGCCGAAATATGGGCAGGGTGGAATGAGGTGGACGCCTCTCCCTTGCTGTAGTATAAGACTCTTGTTTCAGCATTTGCATGTGCTAATATCCATCCGATCACCTCAGAGCAAGGGAACAGTTCTAGGCGCATTGTTGCCTTAGTAATGCACACTATCAGAGACTCCAATAGCTCCTACAAGAAAGCAAAGATAGAGAGGGAGTCAACCCAACAACCAAACAAAGATAAGTATTTGAATTGTCATTTCTTGTATATATGATTACTTAAATGATGTTGTTCATTCATGTACATACTTATGTTTCTAGATTTAGGATGTATATTATGCATTTTAGAAAAGTTGCATTAATGAACAAGATATTCCTAATATAGTAATGGGCAAGTGGCCTATGGTACTGTACAACACTCAATTTCTACTTATCTAGATTGAAACCTCTTTGCTGACATGTTGAGAGTAGTGCACACTCTTAACAATGTTCTGGTAGAGATGGAAGGCATCTAGAAAGTTATAGGATATGGATAAATGTTGTATTGAAGCATTGGCTAAGATAATTGCATGACTATGTGACCTATGTCTTTATGCGTAAGAATTTGTTCTGTAAACTATGAGATGTTTCTAATCATGCAATTGAATTTGACTTGTAGGAAAGATCGTGTATAATCACCTACAAAAGAAGGACAATGACATTTGTTCCAGCAACAAAGTTCAAGAAAAATACCTATTGAAGATATTGAAGAATCTGAAGTTCCCAGATTCATGGATGCATTAATGGAAGGATGCCATGATCAAGGAGTACTAGTCGATCATGTGGTCCCGAGACTAGGCGGGAAGTTTGTAGTGACTTCCAAATCAATCTACAAGATCAAGCATGATGCAGATTGCAGCATAGAGAAATACAAGGCAATATTTGTGGCACGTGGCTTCTCCCAGAAAGAAGGAATAAATTATGAAGAAACGTTTGCACCTGTAGCCAAATACACTTCCATCAGAACAGTACTTTCTCTGGATGCAGTGATGAAGTGGAAGACACACCAGATGGATGTCAAGACAGCTTTCTTGAATGGTTTAGTCGAAGAGGAAGTGTATGTGGAGCAGCCACTCATGACAAGGAGTCACATGTGTGCAAATTGAAGAAATCCTTATACGATTTGAAACAAGCACCCAAGACATGGTACGGCAGGATTGACAGCTTCCTGACTAGTTTGGGATTTACCAAGAGTAAAGCGGATTCCAACCTTTACTACAAGTTTGAGGAAGGAAATCCAGTGATATTCCTACTGTATGTAGATGAACTATTTGTGACAGCTGAGAATGGGTTGATTGTTGATACGAAGAAGAAGCTTGCTGCCGAGTTTGAGATGAAGGACTTGGGTATGATGCATTACTTTCTAGGCATGGAGGTGTGGCAAAGTGCAGATGGAATCTTCCTTCGACAAGGGAAGTATGCAGTAGAGATCCTGAAGCGGTCCGGGATGATGGACTGCAAGGCCATGGCCACACCTATGGCATTGAACCTGAAGCTATGGAGTGATGCTTCATCAAAGTTTGTTGATGCCACGATGTATCGTCAGATTATTGGGTCCTTGACATACCTGACGAATACGAGAACATATATTTGCTTTGCTGTGAACACATTGAGCTAGTTCCTGATAGATCTGAAACATGTTCACTTGATTGTTGCAAATCATATTTTGAGGTACCTGAAGGGTATGGTTGATTATGGGCTCAAGTATGATGCAAATCAAAAGGTTAACCTGGAGGGTTATGTTGATTCAGATTGGGCAGGCAGCGCTGCAGATAGGAGGAGCACTTCGGGGTGTTTCTTCACTAAGGGATCATGTGTAATCTCTTGGTTTAGAAGGAAGCAATCCTGTGTAGCACTGAGTACAGTCGAAGCAGAGTGTGTCGGAGCTTGTTCGACTAGTTGTGAGGCAGTATGGCTAAGGAAGCTACTGTCTGATTTGTTTGATCTCCAATTGGATGCTACTTGTATCTTTTGCGACAACCATAGTTGTGTGAAGTTGTCTGAGAACCCAGTGTTCCATGACAATTCAAAACATATCGAGATCGAGTATCACTATATCAGGGATATGGTGCAGAGAGGAGCAGTGAAGCTCCTGTATGTTGCAACGGACGAGCAAATAGCAGATGTGTTGACCAATCCACTAGCTAGGGTGAAGTTCGAGTACTTCAGAGAGAGGCTTGGTGTTCTTCAGATTGAAGATACTTCCATGAGGAGGTGACGAGACATAGATGCAAGATCCCTTCCAAGCATGGTGGTAGGCGAGTCCTCCCCATGGTTGTGGATGTAAGTGTTGTGTGATAAGCATCCGGATTATGCTCCGTCATGAACATCCATATGATGCTCCATATGATGATGATCTCTATGATCATGAGCATCCGTATGATGCTCTGTGGCCATGGATATCTTTCAAGATTTGCAGTAGCATGCAATCGCTCCCTGGGAGATCTTGCAGGTTGTGCTTGGCACGTAATCAGTCCCGGGATGCTCTTTCGAGGTTTTTCTTGTTCACATGTAATCGCTCCCTGGGAGATCTTGCAGTTTGTGCTTGGCACGTAATCGGTCTTGGGATGCTCTTTCGAGGTTTTGCATGTTCGCATGTAATCACTCCCTAGGAGATCTTGCAGGTTGTGCTTGGCACGTAATCAGTCCTGGGATGCTCTTTCGAGGTTTTGCTTGTTCGCATGTAATCAACCCTGGGAGATCTTGTAGGTTGTGCTTGGCACATAATCAATCCTGGGATGCTCTTTTTAGGTTTTGCAGATGCACATAATCAGTCCTAAGATTCCCCCGGATAGTCCACTTGTAGAGGTGATGAAGACCTACATGGAGGCTAGGCTTACATCCAACATGAAAAGGGGTTGGATCTGTAGAACTTACTATGACGAGCAGAATTGAGAGATAGAGCCAGTGATCGTGATGACGAGTACAACAGCAGTGACGATGATGCTCTAGTGATCCCGTTTTGATGATCCAGCTCCAATATTGAATATTTGTGCCTTTATGTATTGATTCCTGTATTAAGATAATACCTTCCTAGTTAAGAGGGACTGTTGATGTATTTGTAACTTCGGAATGTATTCACTTGTATATTTTATATTGTATTTGTATTTTATTGTTGTACCTCCGACGGAGAAGTTTATTCCTCCGGTCGGAGAATTCATTATTGTACATGGGTCATGTAAAGTCATTGAGGTCCATCCTCTCATGTATGACAGGGCATTAGACCCCGGAGTTGTGTCTTTCATGGGTTATTAGACTTCTCTAGTTGAGTCGGCCCAATTTCAAGTGGTAATGGGTTATTAGACTCTCCTAAGGGAGGTCGACCCTGTTTGGGGTTAAGGCTAAGTGGAAAGTAAAGTATAAATAGAGAGGGTTCTCCTCTCTATTTGATCATTTCACTCACTCACTCATTCATACAATTGAGTAGGGCGCACAAGTGGAGGAAGAGAAGCTGCTAGGAGACTATCTCTTGTCTTGGGGTTTTGTATCATTGCTCATTCTATCTATGAGGAAGTTGAGGGGTTTTCTACTTTATGTTTTCCCCGGTGAAATGATTTGTGTCTCTTGTCTCTTGTGTTTGATATGTTGTACATGTTGTTCTCTCAGTTAAGATCCTAGATCATATTGAATTAAATGATGAAAAAATAACAATCTTAATGCCTTAGATGATTATAGTCAAGAGGCCTTATTTCATACTGAAATTGTCCAATAAAAACGAAAAAAGTGACAATATAAGAACATCAAAATAAAAATATTCAAGGAAGGTGATTGCACCCTCTTACATGACTGAAGATTCAAATATTTAAAGAGAAAACTAAGGCAAGATGGATAGGTCCCTTCAAAAATGGACACATGTTATTACAATGGATTAGATAAAATTAGAACAATTGATAAATAAAAAGTACCTTTGTTGGTTAATGGACATAGACTCAATGCTTACAAGAAGCCATAAAGAAAATATATGCGGGTAAAGAACTAGGTGGATGTTTCTTGCAACACATGATCTAGCATTGTAATAATTTTATATGGAGTTTGGTTTTATCACATATGTAAGTGGGAATACAACTATAAGATATATTTAGGCATGATTACCCCTCATTGATTGGATCACTAGTGTAAAGTCTATATGTAGACCGAGGTGATAATTAAGGGGGTCATGTTCTATTCTAGTTATAAACTTTGAGGGAGGTAGGTGTTTACCCCAAGTCAATTTTAAATGGATGAATTTTGGGTTGATCTTGACTTGTAAAATTGTAATTAGTTTAGTTTCTATTTGGTCATCAATAGGTTTACAATTGGTGGTTTTCATGCCCATGGTTTTGTGTAACCCATGGTATTTTCCCATGATATTAGTATGTGATAAATCATATTTAAAGGATTGGAGAAATCCATTGTAAAATGACTAATGTGGCTAGTGTTGGTTAGTTTGGTTGAGCATTATAGAAAATATCTTTAATGGTTGGTGTCCTATCTCACTATAACAAATCTTGGAATTAGCAACCCATTTAGCATGCCTTTTTAGTGTAAATGTTTTTATCATTGAGTGGTCGAAGTAGACGCTAAATGGGATGTGTCATGGAAAATACTTAAAGAGTCTAAAATAACGTCTTTTTTTCTTCCTAAATAGCATCCTTTCTGATGTCTAAAATAGCGCCCATTTTTTAGCTTCCAAAATAGCATCCAATTTTGCTACTTAAATGGCGTGGAGGTTTGCTAGCTAAATAACATCATATTTTGCTTCCTAGAGATCGTCCTCTTTTACGTCCTAAATGACGTCCCCATTAGCACCCTATTTTCATCCTTAAAAGCGCCATGTTAGCATTTATGTTTGCATCTACATTTGTGCCATATTTGCATCCAAATTAGCATCCAATATTGCATCCATATGTTCTACCACTTTAGCATCCCATTTTGCACCACGTTTTACTTCCAATATGCACCAATTTTCGCTTCTAATTTTGCACCAATTGTTTCTTCCTTTTTTGCATCCTGTTTTGCTACCAAAATGGTGCTAATCTTTTCTTCTATTGTTGCACCATATTTTCTTCCTATGTAGTGCCATGTTTTGCATCCAAAGTAACATCTTATTTTGCTACCATATCAACACCATATTTGGCTTCCTTATTTGCGTCAAGTGTTGCATCATTTTTAACACCTAGTTTTGCATCTCTATTTATGTCAACATTAGCACCATGTTTTGCTACCAATTTAGCGCCCATTTTTACTCCCACACTAGCACCACATTTTGCTTCCCGTATAGCTCCTTGAATTTCTTCTTCTTTTGCTTCCTCATGAACACCACCTTTAGCTTCCCATTAAGCATCTAATTTTGCTTCTTTGTTGGCCACTAGTTTAGCTTCTGGTTTGGATTCTACATTAGCATCCAAGATAGCATCAGAATTGACTTCCAACTTAGTGCTAGGTATTGCATCCAATGTTGTTTCTAGATCTATGACATAGTGGGATTCCATTTTAGCTCCTAGTTTTGCTTCCTATTTTGCTTCCTTATTAACACCACATTAGGCTTGATATTTAACACCTACAACTATATCCAATTGTGTTCTAATATATTTATTATATCAAATTATTATAATTATTTCATTAATTTCAATAATTTCAATAGTTCTCATATATCATTTACTTCATAGTTCTGAAATAACCTAATGAAACATTCAAATTAATTGTAGATACTATTATTGAAATTAATTGCATAGCATTTGTGAAGAAAATTTAACACAAATAGACAACATTTATCCAAAGTAGTAACATCATCATATATATTAGTTTTCCATGAAAATATCATCGATAATATACAATATAGATAAATTTACAACATAATAACGATAACATCACCATTATCTTTCATCAAAAGAAGTGAAATTATAAAACATCATCACATCAATAACCTATCATACAGATCATCATATTAAGGTTAAAAGAACAAATGAACAATATATATAGTGAAAATACCAATATCACAAGACATATATTTTTTAATATCCATATCTAGAAATGTCAAAATGATCAAGGATAATCAAAGTTTATATGTCAACATAAATCCACCATACAAATCAAAATGACCCAGAATTTAATATGAACTTGGATCATCACAAAAATAAGAATACGTGTCTAGTAGCATCAAGAAAGCAATAAAAATCCACAATCTCAATAGTAGCATCAATGGCTACCATCATCATCATCATCATCACCACCATTATCATCATCATCCTCATCCTGGTCCTCATCTATCCCAACATCATATACATCATCATTTTCATCTTATGCATTTGCATCAACATTTTTCTGCAAACAACAAGAAATAATCAATTTAAAACATCAATATTAATTTCATTACATAATATGCATATTTTGTGTTATATTGCAAATATTAGTGTGATAATTTATGCATTCTCACAAGTTTTCCAACCATGAATATAAACATCACCTCATCAACAGATAGTAACCACACATATAAAGTGTATCCACAACCGTGCACACGCTCACACATACACACACATGTACACCATAAATTTTCATATCACAGTAGAACAAGACATAGAGGAAAGGAAAAATAGACATCCCGGTGATGAAATATAAAGTGAAGAAAAATATGATATCACATATACTATTCGCTTCGACCATTGTTTTTCCTAAAGTTGGTATATCATTAAATATATATATATAACATGTTATTCAATCTATATATTTTAGAGCATATTAACCATGGTTTTCATCTCTCAATCAAGTTCATGGATAAATTTGAGAATGAAAGTGGCCTTAAGATCAAGTGTCTTAGGTCAGATAATGGTGGGGAATTCACCCTAACTGAATTCAAAAATTTATGTGTAGAGAATGGTATCAAATGAAAATATTATACAACCAATACCCCACAGCAAAATGGCATTACAGAAAGAAAAAACATGACAGTCCAAGAAGCAGCAAGAACATTGATCTTAGAAGCAAAGGTAGCGGATGTTTTTTGGAGAGAGGTAGTGGCCACAGCTGTGTACATTCTAAACAAAGATCAAGTAAGAAATAACAGTGATAAGAAACCTTATGAGTTGTGGACAGGTAGATTATCCTTTGTCGGACATCTTAAAATATCTGGAAGTAAGTGTTACATCAAAATAAATAATGAAAAACTAGGAAAATTTCAAATGAGAACGGATGAAGGATTGTTTTTGGGATATTCGGCAGAAAGAAGAGCCTACGAATGTTACAACCAATGTCTAAAAAGAATAGTTGAAAGGATGGATGTTAGAGTAGATGAGAAACTGTCGCACAAATTGTCATGCCATGAAGATGAAGAAACATATGGTGAAACATCGGATGAAGACCAAGATGAAAACATAATGGTTGAAAAGGAACAACAATTGGAAGAACAAGGAGAAGGAAAACAAGTATCTACTTCAAATTGTAAGAACTCGCGAGCTCACAAGCCTTCACTCAAAATAGTGCAAAGAGATCATCCAGAGGACCTTATCATTGGAAATTTAGAAGAAGGAATGCAATTGAGACAAACATCAAAGAGAGGTGTGGCTTTGTTGTAAAAAATTGAGCCCAAGAACCTCGAAGAAGCTTATGAAGATGAGCATTGGAACAAGTCCATGTAAGAAGAACTCCATCAAATTGAGAAAAACTGTACTTGGTAATTGGTTACACGTCCAAAAGATAAAAATGTTATTGGCATAAAATGGTTTTACAAAAACAAATTCAATGAAAAAGGAGAAGTCTCGAGAAATAAAGCCAGATTAGTCTGCAAAGGGTATGCTCATTTGGAAGGAATTGACTTTAATGAAACATTTGTAGATTAGACACTATACCGATCTATGATTGGCATTTTTCTCTACCTCACTGCTTCTTGACCAGACATCATGCAAGCAGTTAGATTAATAGCAAGATTCCCAGCTAACCCAAAAGAATCACATGTAATGGTTGTAAAAAGTATTTTTAGGTATCTTAAAGGAACATCACATTTTGGTTTATGGTATTCTAAGAACACAAATTTTGATCTAAAAGAGTATTCTGATGTTGATTGGGCTGGAAGTTTAGATGATAGAAGGAGCACAATTGCAATGCCTTCTTTTTGGGAGATTGTTTGGTTGCATGGTCTAGTAAAAAAAAGTCCTCCATTTCTTTATCCGCTGCTGAAGCAGATTATATATCAGCAACATAATGGTGTACTCAACTCTTGTGGATGAGGAAAACCTTAGAAGATATTAAAGTTGAATGCGATCAACCACTTCCAATCTACTCCGATAACACCAGTGCCATCAGCATTTCAAAGAACCCAGTCATGCATTCCAAAACTAAACATATCCCTATCAAGTATCACTTTTTGAGGGAACAGGCACATGATCAAAAGATCAAGTTGAAATATGTTAACACCAAGGAACAAGTTGTTGATATATTCACAAAATCACTTTCCAGAGAGGCTTTTGAAAATCTGAGGCAAAGAACGGGAGTAATTTCTATTCAGGAAGTTCACTGAGCTGGTACTTTGACACTGATGTCAAAGGGGGGGAATTACCCATATCAGGGTTTCTCAGAAGCCAAGCAATCAGGGGAAGTTATTAGGGGGATTCGTCTATCGAAATCAATGCCAAAGGGGAATTTTGTGGGATATTATGGTTGGAATTGATGTCAAAGGATTAGTAGTTAACTGCAAGTCTGTTGAATACATGTCTCTGTTAAGAAGTTTTTTGATGCTCTAACCATCAAACTTGCTAAAGTATTCAATGAATTTGTCTATCTACTGACTTGAAAGGTGAATACATTGAAGTGTGCCCATAGAATTGAATAGAGGTCAAATTGCATCTCCTTTTTTTAGCAGATTGGTGGTTTCACTCAGCATGTATGTTAGGTTTTCGATAATTGCATTCAATATTATCTAGGATCAGTAAGAGAATAACAAGCACAACATAACAATCACAAGAGATAATGGACAGAAATCATTTCACCAGGGAAAACCAAGAAGGTGAAAAACCCCGCAACTTCCTCAGAGATAGAATAAGCCCCAATACAAAGATCACAAAGATAAAACCCAAAATATAGATGTCTCCTGCAGCTACTCCTCCTCCACTTGTGCGCACTCCTCTCTCTCAACTATGCGAGTTGGATGAGTGAGTGAATTAATAGAATGAGAGAGCCACACTCTCTATTTATACTTTACTTTGACCTTCCTTTAACCCTAACTAGGCTGAATTTCTAAGGAAGCCTAATAAACCATCCACATGACTCATACAGGGCCGACCCCACCAAGGTGGTCTAATAACCCATCAAATATAAGTTACGACACTTACAATGTAACTTGCGACACTTGCAAATACAAATGATGACACTTCCAATTGGAGGAATAATACATATCCGTTCGTGATACAATAAAGTACAAAATGTAATACATACAATATACAAGTGAATGTCTTCCGAAGTTACAAATACATCAACACTCCCTCTTAACTAGGAAGGTATTCTCTTGACACAGGTCATTAATACATATAGGCACAAGTCTTCAATACCGGAGCTAGATCATTGTCACTGGATCACGGAGCATTAGCATCACTACAGTTGTACTTGTCATCTCAATCACTGGTGCTATCTCTCAATTCTTCTCATCATAAGAAGTTCTAAAAAGCCAACCCTTTTTCATGCTAGATGTAGGCCTAGCCTCTTATAGGTCTTCATCATCTCCGCGAGTGGGCCATCCTGTGGAATATTAGGGTTGATTATGTGCATCAACAAAACCTCGAAAGAACATCCCAATACTGATTACGAGTTTACTGCTCAACCTATAGGATCTCCTAGGGAGATATTACATGTGACCTCGCAAAACCTCGAAGAGGATCCCAGGGCTGATTACGAGCTTACTGCTCAACCTATAGGATCTCCCAAGGCTGATTACATCCGACCTCGCAAAACCTCTAAGAGAATCCCAAGGCTGATTACGAGCTTACTTCTCAACCTATAGGATCTCTCAGGGTTGATTACATGAGACCAAGCAAAACCTCAAAGAGCATCCCAGGGCTGATTACGAACTTACTGCTCAACCTATAGGATCTCCCAGGGTTGATTACATGCTATTGCACAACCTGTCCACGGCCAGGGAGTATCATCCTGATACTCATGATCACACTGATCATCTTCGCATGGAGCATGATCCTAATGCTCATGAACATACTGATCATCATCATACAGTGCATCATCTTGATGCACATCATCATCCTGATGCACATCATCATCACATGATCATCCTGATCATCACCATACATAACATCACTCTGATGCATATCATCATCACATGATCATCTTGATCATCATACGGAGCACCATCCTGATGCTCATCACTTAGAACTTACATACACAGCCATGGGGATGACCCTCCTACCACCATGCTTGGAAGGGATCCTACAAATGTGTTCCATCACTTCCTCCTCGAAGTATCTTCTATCTAAAGAACACTAAGCCTCTCTCTAAAGTACTCGAACTTCACTTTGGCTAGTGGTTTGGTCAACACATATGCTATCTGCTCATCTGTCGCAACATACAGGAGCTTCATTGCTCCTCTCTGCACCATGTCCCTGATATAATGATGTTTGATCTCGATATGCTTCAACTTGTCATGGAACACTGGGTTCTCTGACAACTTCACACAACTTTGGTTGTCACAAAAGATACAAGTAGCATCCAGTAGAAGATCAAATAAATATGACAGTAGCTTCCTTAGCCATACTGCCTCGCAACTGGTTGAACAAGTTTCAACATACTCTTCTTTGGTTGTACTCAGTGCTATGCAGGATTGCTTCCTGCTAAACCAAGAGATCACACCTGATCCAATACTGAAGCAACACCCCGAAGTTCTCTTCCTATCTGCAGCACTGCCTTCCCAATCTGAATCAACATAACCCTCCAGGTTAACCTTTTGATTTGCATCATACTTGAGCCCATAATCAATCATACCCTTCAGGTACCTCAGAATATGCTTTACAACAACCATGTGAACATGTCTAGGATTCGTCAGGAACTGGCTTAAGGTGTTCACAACAAAGCAAATATCTGGTCTCGTGTTTTTTAGGTACATCAAGGACCCAATCATCTGACGATACATCATGGCATCAACCGAATCTGATGAGGCATCACTTAACGGCTTCAAGTTCGATGCCATAGGTGTGGCCATGGCCTTGAAGTCCATCATCCTGAACCGCTTAAATATCTCTACTGCATACTTCCCTTGTCCAAGGAATATTCCATCTTCTCTCCCCCACACCTCCATACCTAGAAAGTAATGCATCATACCCATGTCCTTCATCTCGAACTCAACAACAAGCTTCCTCTTCATGTCGGCAATCAACCTATCCTCACCTGTCACAAACAGGTCATCTACAAATAGTAGGAGTATCACTGGATTGCCTTCCTCAACCTTGTAGTAATGGTTGGAATCTGCTTTACTCTTGGTAAAGTCCAAACTGGTCAGGAAGTTGTCTATCCTGTCGTACCATGTCTTTGGTGCTTGTTTCAAGTCATACAAGGCTTTCTTTAACTTGAACACATATGACTCCATGTCATGTGTCTCAAAATCGAGTGGCTAATCTACATACACTTCTTCTTCAACTACATCATTCAAGAAAGTTGTCTTGACATCCATCTGGTGTATTTTCCACTTCATCATTGCAGCTAGAGCAAGTATCGTTCTTATAGAAGTATATCTGGATACAAGTGCAAAATTTTCTTCATAATCTATCCCTTCTTGCTGGGATAAGCCATGAGCCACAAACCTTGCCTTGTATTTATTTATGCTACCATTTGCAGCATGCTTGATCTTGCAGATCCATTTGGAAGTCACAACAGACTTCCCTTCTGGTCTTGGGACCATATCCCAAACATCATTCTTCATGATTGACTGGTATTATTCGACCATGGCCTCCTTCCATTCTTTCTTTTCTACCGCCTCTTAATAACTGGAAGGTTCTTTGTTCATTATGTCACATAGTAAGGAAACATAACTGGTGTGTGGTCTTGTCCTTTTTCTTTCTCTGTGTTCCTCCTCTGGAATACCATACCTTTCTGCATCTTAGATTAGCTCTCTAGCTCAAGCTAGTTTCCTATTGTGAGATTTCTTCTCACGGGGTGGATCTACAGGTTCTTGTGGATCTTCTATTTCATGATCCTCTTCTGGAATTGCTTCGTTCATTGTGGTGTCTTGTATTCTGGGTAATCTTGGTTCTTCATTGTATTCAACAGGTGGCTTCCTTGATTTGATGTATGTTGATCCTTCATTAAAAGTCACATCCCTGCTGATGTCAATCTTATTGAACCCTAGAAAGTAGATTCTGTATGCTTTTGAGTTTTCACTGTACCCCACAAATATACTTTTCTTTCCTGAAGGATCTAACTTTGTCCTATTTTTTTTTGGAACATGTGTATATACTGGACAACCAAATATCCTGAGATGTCTAACTTCTGGTTTCTCACCAGAGAAAACTTATTCTGGTGTCTTGTTGTCAAGTATCTTGTGTGGTTATGTTTTGTACATATATAGTTGTCCTTGCTGCTTTTGCCCACAAGTGCATAGGTAGATCTTGGTCTTGAAGCATTTCCCATGTTGCTTCCATGATTGTTCTATTCTTCCTTTCTGCAACCCCATTCTATTGTGGATTCTAAGGAGTGTTCAACTCCCTCTTAATCCTTGAATCACTGCATAACTTCTTGAAGTCCCATGAAGTGAATTCTACGCCATTGTCGGATCTAAAGGTCTTGATCTTCTTATCAGTTTGGTTTTCTATCAAGGCTTTGAATTCGTTGAAATTATCAAACACTTCATCTTTGTTCTTTAAGAAATAGATCCAAGTCTTCCTAGAGAAATCATCAATGAAAGAAACATAATATACATACCCACTCAAATAACTGGATGACATCGGAGTGGATAATCTCCAAGATTCATTTTGCCTTGCTTTCACTACTTGGAAATGCCTTCTTTGTGTTCTTTCCTTTTGCACATCCTTTGCAGACACCTTCATTCTTTGACTGGATTTCAGGAAGACCTTCTACTGCTTTGCTTGCAATTGGTATTGCTCTATAGTGCACATTTGAAATCCTTTTGTTGCAAATTTCACTTGGCTCCATGGATTCATGTACCATGGCATGTTCAGGTTGTCCCTTCAATTTGTACAATCCTCCCTCTTGTTCTCCAATTACTACTGCATCATCTATGGTCTTACCTTTTGGCCACAGAATTACTTGGCCATCCACAAATGCAACTCTCATCCCATTTGGATCCAAATATTACATGGAGAGAAGATTCTTCTTGAGACCAGGAACATATAGAACATCTTTCATCTTTAAAGACTTCCCAGAGTCTAACTTTTAGGACGCTTCACCACTTCCTTTTATAGGGTATTGATAGTCATCCCCAAGTTTCACCTTATGAGGTGACTCATGTTCATATAGGTCCATAAGAGATTCTTTAAATCCCGTCATATGTTTGGAAGCCCCACTATCAATAAGCCAATCATTACACCCATTTGTAACAGTACCTATGAGAGCAGAGATTAGAACATATTATTTGTCACTTGAAGACTCTTCACTTTCTACCGTAGTCTTCTTCCCGGGAGGTTCATCATCCTCAGCAACATGAGCATGATATCTCTTCTTGTTGTTCTTGTTGTTCTTGTTGTTGTATCCTTTTCTGTTCCTGGGACAATCTGAGGCATTGTGTCCCTTCTCATCACATGCGTAGCATCTAATGTGAGAGAGATATTTCTTCTTTTGATGATGGTGAGAAGATTTCTTGTGATGACGTTTCTCCCTCTTGAACTTACTTTTCTTGGTGTGTGATGTGAGATCTTGGTCTTCACTTTCCATCTTTTCTTCTCGGGCCACAATTCTAGCTTCTTCTTGTGAACATTCCTCCCACAGTCTACTGTAAGAGATCAATTTCTTTCTTGCACAGATACCTTGGATGAAGGAGTCCCATGAACTAGGTAGGCCATTCAATGTGGTCATCACAATTTATCCATTATCCACTACTTCATCCACATCTTCAAGTTGTTATTTGATTTTAGAGACCTTAGTAAAGTAGGATTGGATGGTCTCTCCATTCAGGATATTTACACCTTTCAATTGGTTCCATAGTGTCATCTTCCGATTTATATTATTTCCTGCAAACAACTTGGTCAAGGAGTCAAACATCTCCTTAGGTGTCTTTAGAGAAGACACATGAGGTATGAGATGGTCTTTAATAGAATCTACAATGATTCTCTTGGCCTTGACCAAGTTATTCTTATGTAGGGCCTTAGCCTCATCTCCCTCTGGAATTGGAACCTCTTCACTTATGTAGGTGTCCAATTCATTCTCTTCTAGGATTAACCCAATCCTATACTTCCATGCTCGGAAGTTATCAACCCCTTCAAGCTTATCCTCAAGCTTGGTGTGGTGAGACATCTTAATGAGAAAATCAAATGGAAATAAATGATTTAGGTCTTACCACTTGATTTGCTGAAACTGGATCTGGAGTTGGATTAGGGTTTGTCAGAGAAACCCTAAAAATTCAAACTTTGAATTTCAAACTTATGATTGGATGGAAAGATGCACCTTGCTGAGCTGATCAAGCTGGTATACTTCAATTTTGAAATCTCCAAAATTTGACCCCTCAAAATTGACTTTGAAAATTTCGGATCAGCAGCTTCTGTCAAAATCTAGTTTTCTAGTTTTTTGGTCAAAATCCCAAACTAGGGTTTGATAGAGCCCGGGGTTCTTCCCAACCAAAAAGTTCAATCTTGGTCTCTAAACTTTGATTTTTTTGAGGAGCATCCAGCCCTGGTCTCAGATTCCAAAAATTCCATATTTTTTAGAAACCCTAATTTCCTGCAATAGTGACAGGCCAAAAACTGAAAATGCTCAGAATTGAATTCTGTCTCGACAGAAAGATTTGCCCTTGCTAGGAGATTCAGTCTAGCCTCCTGCCTTTGATGAACTATGGAGAGAAACCCAAAAATTAAGAAGCTCTAGCTTCTGCAGCTGCAGAGTGTCTTCTTCTTAGTCCTGCTCTGATACCATCTTATATTTTCGATAATTTCATTCAATATTATGTAGGATCACTAAGAGAATAAAAAGCACAGCATAAAAATCACAAGAGACAATGGACACAAAGCATTTCACCGAGGAAAACCAAGAAGGTGAAAAACCCCGCAACTTCCTCAGAGATAGAATAATCCCCAGTACAAATATCACGAAGATCAAACCCAAAATATATATGTCTCTTGCAGCTACTCCTCCTCCACTTGTGCACACTCCTCTCTCTCAACTACGCAAGTTGGATAAGTGAGTGAATGAATAGAATGAGAGAGTCACACTCTCTATTTATACTTTACTTTGACCTTCCTTTAACCCTAACTGGGTCGACTTCCTAAGGAATCCTAATAACCCATCCACATGACTCATATAGATCCGACCCCACCAAGGTGGTCTAATAACCCATCAAATATAATTTACGACACTTACAATGTAACTTGTGACACTTGAAAATACAAATGATGACACTTCCAATCGGAGGAATAATACATCTCCATTGGGGATACAATAAAGTACAAAATGTAAGACATACAATATACAAGTGAATATCTTTTGAAGTTACAAATACATCAACAATGTACACCAGTAATGACAGTCAAATTCAGCAGTCAACCTCAGTGGTAAATCTCAGATTAGGTTAAAAATTTTGAAACGTTTTTGGAAGCTCTAATAGCAGCCTAAATATGAAGCTATATGGTTGAAATTGGTGGTCAATTCCTTAAATATGTAATAACTTCATTATGGTTGCAAATCCTTATTTCAAGGAGATGTCAATATTAAAATTGGATATTGCAATATTAATTATGAGGGTCGGCCTTGTAGGACTGATATTTTTTTATAAAAAAGGGAGAGGAAAAAACTTGTTTGAGGTCGATCTCTTTTCTTTAAGAAAAAAAAGTCAAAATTATATTTGTGTTAAGTCGGCCTCAAGGTGTTAATGTGTGCATATAAATAAGGGAGGCGTATGGCATTTGTTGTGATAAATGGGTTGGGATGAATGGGTTGAGGGACTAAGGAAATCCATGGCCCATGAGGTAAGGGAGTAAAGTGTCAGTAAAGACTGTAGCGGCGTGGAGCAATGTTTGGTTTTTTTCTTTAGCATATCTTGGAGAAGCTTGTACAGTACTAGGGTATATTCTTTAGGTGGACCAAGACGTCAAGCTTTTGCAGAGAAATTGGGATAACTCTTTGTATTGCAGAAATTGTTTCTATATGATAAAAAAGATAGAAACTATTGTGTTTGTGGAGGTTGGTACTTTATGAGGTGGCAGGAAGATATGTTTGAGCAAAGAATGTGATTAGCAGAGCTATCTTCAATTTTTTTTTAAATGCCAAAGAAAATTGTACAAAGGTTGGTTAGCTGACTATCAAAGCTTTTCTACGTTGATAATTGAGAATCTGGACTATTTTGAGGGAGGGAGGGTAGAGATAGGGTAGGATAGGTGTCCTATCAAGTAGGAGATTGTAATATATTATTTTCAGTTGAAGCTAAAAATATTCTAAAGGGGTTGAATCCCCACTCACCTGTTTTTGCTGGTGCATTCTCTGTGTTGAAGCACAAACCCTGAATGTAAAAAATTTCACATGTAAATATTCTAAATTCTTGTGTATATATTTTCTTGTGCAACTTTTCTTTTGGTTCAGTGAAATCCATGTTATTTTGAAAATAAAATTTTGACAAAGATCCAGAACACTGATTCACCCCCCCCTCTTAGTGTTCTTCAAACTCCACCCTAACTACCTATGTCCATAAATCTAGATATGAGCACTGTTACTTAGCTTTCATCCTTTTTATTGCAAACAGCTCCTTCCCAATAAAAGTTACCGTCTTCACTACCAAAAAAATCACATTTTTAATGAATTTCCTTAGACAATTTTTTATGATCATTTAGTCTACCTAACATTTCCTATGATAATATATCACATCATCCTATCTCAACACCTTTATAGAGAAATTCACTAATGTGAAGGTTACAAGGCCATCATCTTTTAGCTCTTTCAAATGTCAAAAATCCATGTAGTGATTTAACAATATGGAAAAGAAGGCTATCAAGCTCTTTAAAATATTCTAAGCAATAATATGCTTAAGAGTCCTACCACAAACATTTATGGTACATATACGCCAGACTTGCAAAATAAAAACTACTATTTTAAGTGCACCACTATAGTTTAAGACTAAAAATATGGATAAGTCTCTGCATCATTTACTTGCAGTGAAAACCAGTACAAGGAATGGAAAAAAGAACGTGGAATGGAAGGCCCAACATTTCTAGGAGACAAAAATACTGCAGTGAAAATTATATTCCCGATTCAATAGGAAACATATATGGGTAAACACAAGGAAATTGGCAAATTATGCTCTTAACCCTCTTCTGGAAGATAGTATGGATTTAAGAAAATTTATGTTATATCATTCCTACAAAGTGTCTCGGATTGTGTGTAACTTGCTTGACCTTTTAACAAAAGTGATCGGTGGTGTGTATCTACTTAGGCCTAATGTAGGATATGTTAAACAATGTTCAACCAGTAATAAATGTTGTATAGTATGAGATATAAAATGTTGATTTTGAAGTTATTTCATATTCAACTATATATTCAAACCTATATAACAATTATTATATAGTGGAAAGGTTAATACATTATTTATCTTATCATAAGTCTGGCAACTAGTTCCATTTCCTATCCTAATCCTCTTTAGGCTTGGAAATTTTATTTTTAAGGATCCATAAAATAAATCTAAATGAAACATAGTTTCAAAGTTTCAATATTTTAGAAAATTTGATTTTTGAGGATCCAGAAATTAAATCTAAATGAAACATAGTTTCAAAGTTTCAATCTTTTAAAAAATTTCATTTTTGAGGATCTAGTGAAAAGATAAATCCAAATGGAACATATTTTTAAATAGTTTCTAGATTTTGCAAAGTTTTGGGTGGATTAGTTTCTAGATTTACTATGATAATATATCATAGCATCCTATCTCAACACCTTTATAGAGAAATTCACTAATGTGAAGGTTACAAATCTAGGAGTCCCCATATCCTAGGGTAAACCAGTTATAGTATTTTTAGGGTATGAACTGGATTAATGGAAAGGATATTATAAAGCATTGTCATGTATTAGGCACTTTTAAAAGAAAAAGGTTAGGGGGTGATGGTTTTCCACTATGCTAGTGACTTCTATCATTTTTTTCAAATACAAATAGGCCTGATTTAGTATCAAGGAACGAGAGCATAAAGTAGTATGCATATAAAGTAACTACAGTCGGAAGCGAAACCATGCCAACAAAATGGTTTTGGCATGGTTTTGCTTCTGACTAATACTCGATGGTTTGATAAACTACTCCCTCTTAGAAGATAAGGTTTTCTTGCAATCAAGTTATACATCTAAATTTACAGTATATCTGCATTAGCTTAATCCTTTTCTCTCGTTGCAGCTACTTGGAATCTTATCAAATTCAAACTTGGCACTGACTCAAATCTAGGAGTCCCCAATTACCATCAAACAAACACAGTACAATAGATTTACGCTATAATATGCCCTACCAATGAATTCCTGTGGTCAACTCATAAGTTATAGCTTAGAGATTGAGAATAATGGAAATGTTTCTTAAATATTTTCATCACCGACTTCACCTTAAAGAATATGCATCTTTCCTTTAAATTTTGAAATACGAGGGAGGTTGATTTCTAAAGAAATAGAAACATGCTTTAGTCACAAAATGCTTGTTGAAAATGTGTATATGTTAAGAATCTTGTTGCCCTTCAATGTTCATTAAGCCTTCCCTTTATTATGGATTTCAACATGATAGAATTTCCCTTACATGCCACCTAAGCAATCAAGTTTTAAGTGATGAATTGTATCTTACTTCACCCCTATGTAATGTTGGTGACTATTGTCATCTCTTAATTGCACAGAGAGTAGCGATATGCTTACAACCAAGTATGGGGGAGATGTTGTCACGTTTTTCACATTACCATGATGGCTCATAACTTATCAAAAATAGAAAGTAATTAAAAATTCGATGTCAGCTCATATGGTCCATAGAGTAAATATGGTGGTATCTATGAACAAATCACAAGAGTTTGGACTGCTCAAAGAGTTAAAAAAAATCATTACAAAACAGAAAAGATCCTTAGATATGTATCTTGGAGGATTTTTCTCAACAACAGCTGAGACACACAGTTAAACAAAGGCAATTTCACTTAATAGAGAGAGGTTAGATTCAATGTGGTTCCCATCTTGACTAGTTCTAATACTCATCCTCTCCCCAAAGGCCATCCCTTTCTACAGTAATGAAATATCAATAACAGGTTAATTGTGACATTATATAAAAAGTAAGTTTCTTGTCTCTTCTAGTGCCTTCCTTTTATTCTAAAACTACTATCAGAGATTGGTAACTAAGCCAACTGAATGTTTGTGGTGCTTAATTCTTATCCAAGGAGAGGACCCACCACCTCTACAACCATTCTGGTGATTTATAAGATATCATATACTTCCAAGGTATTTCTTTTTGTTTCTAAGCAAATTGAGATCCTACAAAGACTCTTATCACTACTGTTGAGTGGGCCAAGCTTTCCATAAGATGCCTTGACACCCCAGAAGTTGTTGAGGAGGTGCTTTCTCTTAAAGATGCTTTCATCATTGGCTAGAATATGTTACAGTAACTCCTCTGCATATATTTATGTGGATTCAATTAGGATACCTAGCATCATTGTGGTGATCCTTTCTCTACCTTTGAATTGATCACTTCCCTCTTGTATGGAATGTGGTATTGATGGAGATGGGGTCACCATTGACAACACCAACAATGTGGTTGTTGTTCCAACTCCACCATGTTTTTCCTCTAATTCTGCGTGAAAATTTTCCTTTATTATCTACTACCATTCACAATTGACTTTTCCATTATTCCATGCAAGGATCATTTTCTACAATGTCTTAGCCCCCTTGCTGGAGATGTGCAAAGTTGTACTATTACACCAAAATACCTTGGTGAAAAATATTGATTAACATTTCCATCTATGTAACCAGCCTAAATTTTGGGTTTGTTTTGTGTTAATTTGATCACATATTGTAGTAGAGGCTTTTCTAGGTCAAATTCCCCCTTGACTATCGCTTTTGAAATGGGATTTATATTTCTCTATTTACTTTCTTCTTCTCTTTCACTATTATAAGAATGACTGAATTTTGTTGAATGCTGGATTTTCTAAAGGCTAAAGAAGAGAAGATGGAAAAAATAAATATTAAACAGAGAAAAATGATAAAAGGCACTCGCATGCTTCGTGACAATTGTTCCAACCTTGCACCATGCTCCTTCAAGCCTCTACACAACAATTCCAAGCTCCAAATTACATCCCTATCCTTCAAAGTTGTTATTTGATAAAATTCCAAGCAACTCCCCTGTAATTTTAATCGGTTTTTCCTTACTTATGTTTGGGGTGGGGGAGATTTGGAGTGGGATTTTTTTTTGTATGTTTTCCTGGTTTCTAGATGGATGGGACATAAGGGATGACCCATTGTCCCCTGTAGGATCAAAGGATACACCAATTCCCCCATTTTGCAAAGGCCATATAGAATATGTCCTTAAGCAATCCCTTGCAAATCAAGGATAGCCAAAGACATTTTTAAGGTGGCCCCCCATCCCCGAACATGCAAAGAGCATGCCCTACATCTCTAGGGATATGATCCCATGAAATTTGGCCTCTCTCTCATGGTTAGAAACATCCTCATTCATACAAGGGTCTCTACAAAAATATATTCCAAACTCAACATAGAGGAAATATGGTGGTATCTATGAACAAATCACAAGAATTTGGACTATGCAAAGAATTAAAAAAAACAGCATTACAAAAAATAAAAGAGCCTTAGATATGTATCTTGGAGGATTTTTCTCAACAATAGCTGAGACACACAGTTAAACAAAGGCAAGTTCACTTAATAGAGAGAGGTTAAATTCAATGCGGTTCCCATCTTGACTAGTTCTAATACTCAATCTCTGCCCAAAGGCCATCCCTTTCTACAGTAATGAAAGATCAGTAGTAGGTTAATTGTGACATTATATACAAAGTAACTTTCTTGTCTCTTCTATTGCCTTCATTTTCTTCTAAAACTACTATCATGGATTGGTAACTAAGCCAACTACATGTTTGTGGTGCTTAATTCTTCTCCAAGGAGAGGACCCACCACCTCTACAACCATTATGGCGATGCATAAGATATCATGTCCTTCCAAGGCATTTCTTTTTGTTTCTAAGCAGATTGATTTCCTACATCATTATGGTGAGCCTTTCTCTACCTTTGAACTGCTCACTTCCCTCTTGTACGAAATGTGGTATGGATGGAGATGGGGTCACCATTGACAGCACCGGCAATGTGGTTGTTGTTCCAATTCCACCATGGTTTTCCTCTAATTCTACTTGAAAAAATTACTTTATTATCTACTACCATTCACAATTGACTTCTCCATTATTCCATGCAAGGATCATTTTCTACAGTGTCTTAGCCCCCTTGCTGGAGATGTGCAAAGTTGTACTATTACACCAAAATACCTTGGTGAAAATTCTTGATTAAAATTTCCTTCTATGTAACCAACCTAAATTTTATGTTTGTTTTTTGTTAATTTGGTCACATTTTGTAGCAGAGGCTTTTCTAGGTTAAATTCCCCCTTGACTATCGCTTTTGAAATGGGATTTCTATTTCTCTGTTGCCTTTCTTCTTCTCTTTCACTATTATAAGAATGACTGTTTTTTTTTAATGTTGGATTTTCTAAAGGCT
This sequence comes from Larix kaempferi, assembly GCA_027924585.1. Taxonomy (NCBI): domain Eukaryota; kingdom Viridiplantae; phylum Streptophyta; class Pinopsida; order Pinales; family Pinaceae; genus Larix; species Larix kaempferi. Next base: position 38,187,156 of record BSBM01000096.1, read on the forward strand.
AAAGAAGAGAAGATGGAAAAAATAAATATTAAATAGAGAAAAATGGTAAAAGGCACTCACAGGCTTCGTGACAATTGTTCCAACATTGCACCATGCTCTGTCAAGCCTCTACACAACAATTCCAAGCTCCAAATTACATCCCTCTCCTTCAAAGTTGTTATTTGATCAAATTCCAAGCAACTCCCCTGTAATTTTAATCGATTTTTCCTTACTTCTGTTTGGGGTGGGGGAGATTTGGAGTGAGATTTCTTTTTGGTATGTTTTCCTTGTTTCTAGATAGATGGGACATAAGGGATGTGTTCAAACAAATGAGGAAGAGGCTCTTTTATATAGGATAGTAGCTAAACTTCCTTTACAAAAAAAATACTAGATGTAGTGTAGGGTAGAGTAAACAATAATTAACCTCCTCTAAAACCCTAACAAACTCTCACGATATACAAAATATGATTTAGTCATTGCCACATGTACAATGTCCAAAATACAAAAGACCCCATAAATAGGGAGCATCTCCAAAAAAATGACGGAAAACAACAAGTAGAAGCAACGTCCTAGCCTCCAAAGGCTCTTCAAGGCAAGCGCTCAACAATAAATTGTCAAAAAGGAGAATGCTCTCCATGAAAAGACTCCTAAAAGGCACGTGTGGTATAAATTTGGTGCAACACTTTAAACGACAGTTCTGTATTTTATGACTTCTTAAATATTAATTGGATTTTAATTATAACTACTTCAAAAAATTCCATATCCACTCTGCATCTAATGACTTTGAGATGGCACAATTGAAGCAATAGAAGAACGTTCCTCCAAACACAAGGCATGAATGAGTTTGAATCAAGTAAAAACGTCCCATTAACTACCATAGAATAAGGGTCAAACAACTCCTCAAGTAAAATAACATATGCATGATATAAACACGGAGGGAGCTCCATATAAACCACTAAAAAAGGCATTATGATGAACAGGCTGCTACATATTCCTTCTTGCTTGAGTTTAAAGGGCATTTACAGGTTGAAAATAGGGCTTCATTGCTGGTTTAGCGAGATTATATGACTGTTGGTTATGCTAGCAGCTTTACACCAATTCTTTAACATTTACAAGCTTCCAATTTCCAAACCCACTACTTGAGGGCTCTACAAAGCTGGGTGTTTTCTTGTCATTTATGACTTCTGAATCAAACCATCATTTCAATGTTGGAATGCATATTCTACAGGAGTTTTTTTGCAGAAAAAAACTATATAAGTGTCAATTTTATAGGCATATTACTCATGCTATTGTGTATTGCTGTAATTCTACTGATAACATGCTCTTTTTACTGAGTTTTGATTGTTTTAGACATTTAGCTTGTTGATTGCAGGGCGTTGTCTGGGATGAACATATCTCTGTAAAATATGCAAATGTACCCAACTTTATATAAATAAATGTTGGTTTCAAGGTTGTTGAAGTCTGTCCCCTTGTTGATTTCCTTATAGGCTAATAATATTATAGCTTATTAAGGACCCCTGGATAAAAAAGAATGATTAAAAGAACCTTTAAATTGCTGCAATTACACCAAACAGTACCCCTTTTTGCATGGGTAGGTCTGTTACAGTAAAATGTTATCATATAGCTAGTACTATGACCTGTCATAATTGCACCCAAATAAAGATTGCTTCATAGATCTCGGGCATTCACAAAATGTGGCCTATGTTATTATTAGACTCATCATCCACACTAGAGCATCATAGATACTAGGATATAATCACAATATGAATCCAAAATATGTCATCCAAAACCTAGGCCATCAAATCTCCATCAACATGTACCCCTACTGAATGCCTGATAAAAATGTGGATACCATGAAAAAACGGAAGTAACACCCTATACCACTATATACTTATTGTGTCAAATTCAGAATGAAAAAAAGCTATATTACAGGATATTGTGTCAAGATTGAAAGAAATGGAGAGAGTTGTGAGTGAATGTAGAAAGGAAAACAAAAGATGCATGGAGTTGAATAAAATTAAATGGAATCATATTTTTGTTGTATTTCGGAATAGGAAGATCAACATAAAAATATTGGGCAGAATGTATAAGGAAACCCATATGCAATATATGGAAACATTGAAGAATTGGGCTCTATGACAAGGTCCAATTTTCTTAGACAAAAAATGTGCTCAATTGAATTTCAATTGACCAAGGAATTGATAGTGAAATTCTCAAACAACTACAAGGAGACATGATCGTTCCCAAGGCTAGAGTGAATTCTAAACATGGAGGTCAAGTGTAGAGATCACAGTCCCATTGACCTACGTTTTTGGTCATTTGTTGGAAAATAATAAAATGATCCTATCCTATCTTATCTAGATACATCTGGAGATGGTATGTCTGTCACCCCCCCCCCCCCATTTGCATGATGTTCACTTGGGGTTGCATACAAGCTTTCTGGGCACACTTTGAGAAATTATGGGCATTGTTTGAAGTACTTGCTTCCCTGAATCATCCAAATCTGAGTGAATATATTGACTGAACCAGCATTCTGAGTGCAGTTGCAGCAGCAAGCTAGTCTGTAGTAGAGGTTTTGGGCACTTTTACATAGGGCTGGGATTGAAAATAGCCTCAATTTGAATTCCTGGGCACATTGGGGACCCAAACCAACAACAAGCAATCATAAAAAATACCTAAGATGTTGGTGCCACTGTGTCTTGTGATGATACCCTAGTTGAAGGTAGTATTTACCCATGAGGACACAAGCATTCCATATCAAAGAGAAGGATTCAAATCTCTTTACATGTCAAAATTTAGATGGCAAAGGAAATATAAATTTGAAAGAGGCATCCTGGGTGTTATTTGGGCATGCCCATTGGTAAAACAATGTTAAAACAACCATTCCATGGGTGAAGACAGTTGTAAGAGACCTAATTTATCATGTTGGTGTAAGTCTGTGTAACACATCAATGAATCCCTATTCCTGGAGAAGATCTAGGCATGATTAGGCCCTCAGACAGTCTTAAACTAGTAGTAGAAGACACACAGATTTGTAGAGAGGGCTATTGATAATGCTGGCAGAAAGGTGACATGTCCAAATGTGAAGAAAATAATTTGAAGATTGGCATAGCAGCAGAAGTGGAGACTATTTGGGTTTAATCTTTAGTTATGAACTGATTTGATATGATATTGCATAAATGTGTAACATTGTTTGATGAATAGATCACTCAACACAGTGTTTGGTGTGTAGAAACAATGTATACTTTCCCATTACATTTCTACAAGGGAAACCAACTAGAACCTAAAAAGATAAGGCAACATTGTCAATGAGGGGATAAGGCATGGAATATACTTGATTATCTTCTATTATCAATAAGAAATCTTGCTAACATGAACATAGTCAACCACAAAATAGTCACCAACAAAAGGAAACCATGTTAAGCACTTAGAACATGGAACTTGGATCTACTACAATTGTGAATAACCAAATCATGAGTCTCCCAAGCTAACTAAGGGTTTATGATCAAGTGTCATTGCTTTATCAACCAAAGTCCAATGGAAAGCACCCTCTTGGGAGTCCATGTGTTTGATAAACATATTCTTTGAGAGTAGTAGGATATTGCAAAAGAAGTTTCCTATGGGATGGCCAATAAAACCAACATTTCATTATTTTCCTTTGTCATTCTTCAGGAGTTGTTAATGGTACGAATGTTGGGCGGGTCATCGGAGCCCAATATGCAACCCTAGTTGAGATGACATAAGAAAAAACCCTAACGACCACTTTGGCACAAATTCAGAATGAAAAGAAAAGCTATATTATAGGATATTGTGTCAAGATTGAAAGCAATGGAGAGACTTGTGAGTGAATGTAGCGAGGAAAACAAAAAGTTCATGGAGTTGAATAAAATGAAATGGAATCATGTTTTTTTTGTTAAATTTTCTGAATTTACTTCAATATGATCTAGGATCTTAACTGAGAGAACAACATGTACAGCATATCAATCATGGAGACAATAATGCAAGCACACAAGAGACACAAAGATTTACTTGGGGAAAACCATAAAGGTGAAAAACCCCAATAACTTCCTCAGAGATAGATAGAGTAATGATACAACCAATCAAGAGAGATAGACATAACCTAGCAGCAGATCCTCCTCCTCCATAAGTACGCCTCTCCTCCTTGAGAGCATGTGTGAGAAGTGAGTGAACAAATAGAGTGCCTCCCGCACTCTATTTATACTTGACTTGACTTGCCTTTTTACCTAACTCATGTCGGCTCTAACTTAGCCACATAACATAATGCTGAGTGGGCCGACCCCCAATAGGGTGGTCTAATAACCCTTTGACCCACATGACTTATACAGGGCCGACCCCAAATAAGGTGGTCTAATAACCCATCAAGTATAAGTTACGACACTTACAATATAAATGACGACACTTCCTTATAGAGGAATAATACCATCTCTATAGGAATACAATATACATATATGTGAAATACATTCCGAAGTTACATATACATCAACACTCCCTCTTAACTAGGAAGGTATTTCTCAGCACAGTTCTTCTAGCACAAGTCATCTTCTCTGGATCATCGTCACTAGATAATCGTCATCGAGTCATCATCATCGTCACTGCTGCTGCTATCTCAATCAATCTCTGAATCTACTCGTCATAGGAAGTTCTACAGAGCCAGTCCTTTTTCATACTGGATGTAGGCCCACCACTTGCAGGTCTTCATCATCACTGGCCATACTGTGGAATCCTCAGGACTTTTACGTGCGTCACAAAACCTCGAAAGAGCATCCCAGGCTGTTACGAGCACACAGCTCTACCTATAGGATCTCCCAGGGCACCGAATTACATGTGACCTCACCACAAAACCTCGCAAGAGCATCCCAGGCTGTTACGAGCACACAGCTCTACCTATAGGATCTCCCAGGGCAACGAATTACATGTGGTCATGGCAAAACCTCGCAAGAGCATCTGCCAGATATCCCAGGGAACCGAATTACATGCCAGAGGCAAAACCTCGAAAGACTATCTGCAGATCTCCCAGGGCACCGAATTACATGCCATAGGACAAAACCTCGAAAGAGCATCTGCCAGATATCCCAGGGAACCGAATTACATGCCATAGGCAAAACCTCGAAAGACTATCTGCAGATCTCCCAGGGCATCGAATTACATGTCCTCCCAGAGCAAAACCTCGAAAGAGCATTTGCCAGATGTCCCAGGGCACCGAATTACATGCCATAGGAAAAACCTTGAAAGACCATCTGCAAATCTCCCAGGGCACCGGATTACATGCTCATCTGCACAACCTGATCCACGGCCACAGAGTATCAACCTGATACTCACCATACATCATCCTGATGTATCCATGATCATCCTGATCATCATCACTGCAACGTCCTGCTGCATGTCATCTGGAGCAACATCCTGAAGCTCGTCATCTATGATCATCCTGATCATCACTGCAACATCCTGCTGCATGTCATCTGGAGCAACATCCTGAAGCTCGTCATCTATGATCATCCTGATCATCAATGCATCTACCTGATGCATACCAAGTATCTACCTGATACATATCATCATACATGATCCTCCTGATCATACAATGTATCCACCTGATACAAATACATGATACATATCATCATACATGATCCTCCTGATCATCAACGCATCTACCTGATGCATACCAAGTATCTACCTGATACATATCATCATACATGATCCAACTGATCATATCCAGCATCCAACATGATGTGTACATACATACATAAAATGATCCAACTGATCATATCCTGCATCCAACATGATGCATACATACATACATAAAATGATCCAACTGATCATATCCTGCATCCAACATGATGCGTACATACATACATAAAATGATCCAACTGATCATATCCAGCAGAAACTAGAACATCATCTTGATGCTCATCATCCAGCGCTTACATCCACAGCCATGTGAAGGATTCTCCTTCCAACATGCTTGGAATGGCTTCAGCAAATGTGTCCATCACTTCTTCCTCGAAGTGTCCTCGATCTGAAGAACTCCAAGCCTCTCTCTGAAGTACTCGAACTTCACCCTGGCTAGTGGCTTCGTCAGCACATCTGCAATCTGCTCGTCCGTCGCAACATACAGGAGCTTCACAGCTCCTCTCTGCACCATATCCCTGATATAGTGATATTTGATCTCTATGTGTTTCGACCTGTCATGAAACACTGGGTTCTCGGACAGCTTCACACAACTCTGGTTATCACAGAAGATACCAGTAGCCTCCAACGGGAGATCAAATAACTCAGACAGTAGCTTCCGTAGCCATACTGCCTCATAACTAGCTGAACAGGCTGCAACATACTCTGCCTCAGCTGTACTCAGTGCTATGCAGGATTGCTTCCTGCTAAACCAAGAGATCACACCTGATCCCATACTGAAGCAACACCCAGATGTGCTCTTCCTATCTGCAGCACTGCCATCCCAATCTGAATCAACATAACCCTGCAGGTTAAACTTTTGATTCGCCTCATATCTGAGCCCATAATCCACTGTACCCTTCAGGTACCTCAGAATATGCTTTACAGCAACCAGGTGAACACTCCTCGGATCCGTCAGGAACTGGCTCAATGTGTTCACAGCAAAGCAAATATCTGGTCTCGTGTTCGTCAGGTACATCAAGGACCCAATCATCTGACGATACATAGTGATATCAACCGGCTCAGATGAAGCATCACATAGAAGCTTCAGATTCGATGCCATCGGTGTGGCCATTGCCTTGCAATCTATCATTCCGAACCTCTTCAAGATTTCTACTGCATACTTGCCTTGTCCAAGGAAGATTCCATCTGCACTCTGCCACACCTCCATGCCAAAAACAAATAGTGCATCATCCCCAATTCTTCATCTCGAACTTGGCAGCAAGCTTCCGCTGCGTGTCGGCAATCAATCTATCTTCACCATACCAAGTTCTGCACACATATATGACTACACCATGCTGTCTTGAAATCCATCTGGTGCATCTTCTATTTCATCACTTTTGTATTTCTCAATGCTGCCATCTGCAACATGCTTGATCTGATAGTTCTATTTGGAAGTCATAGCGAACTTCCCTTCATGTCTTGGGATTACATCCCAAACATCATTCTTCATGATCGACGGATCATGGCATTTCATTTCTTCATCCCAGATCCTGGGAACTTCAATATCTTCAATATCTTCAATATCTTCAATAGATATCTTTGTTGCTGGAACAAATGTTGTAGTTCTTCTTTTGTAGGAGATGGCATACGATCTTTCCTACACAACAAGTTAAATTGCATGATTAGAAAACATCTCATAGTTTTCAGAACAAATTCTTACACATAAATAAATATGTCATACAGTCATGCAATTATCTTAGCCAATGCTTCAATACAACATTTATCCATATCCCGTAACTTTCTAGATGCCTTCCAATCTCTACCAGAACATTGTTAAGAGTGTGCACAACTCCCAACATGTCAGCAAAGAGGTTTCATTCTAGATAAGTAGCAATGGAATGTTGTACAGTGCCATAGGCTACTTACCCATGCATATTAGTAGTATACTGTTCATTATTGTAATTATTCTAATATGCACAATACATATCCTAAGTCTAAGACCATGAGCATATACATCATTTGAACAATTTTATTTAAACAAACAAATATGTAAGAAATGATAATTAAAATACTTATCTTTGTTTGTTCGTTGGGTGGACTCCCTCTGAGTCTTCGCTTCCTTGCAGGAGCTGCTGGAGTACTAATCTAAAGTAGCTTCTTCTACACCTTTCTGTTGTGGGATGTAGAGAGATGGACAACTCCCTCTGGATATCTGCATCCTTGCATAAACCACTGGAGTGTACTCCCTCTTGATCTTTGCTTCCTGGATTACCTGTTCTTGAATCTCATATTCATCCTTGGTCCCTATGCATGCTTATTAGTATCATGAATGTGTTATCCTTGTGATCTCATATAAAAACATACATTCATTAGTATACTATTAAAACACAATAATCTCAAGCATGTATAGTCATGATCATCTCAAACAGAAATAATAAGCATTAGCATTCAAGGTTTATGTAGGATTCTTATGGTTAGTCAAATCATAAGAAACATAACATGTCTAAACCTGTAATTACTCAAAGCTATGACTCTTCGGGTTAGTCATATCATCAATCAAGAGAAGAGATATAATATGCATAAAATCATGTGATTATTTCAACCTATACCTTCATGATTCTTCTGGTTAGTCATATCATCAATTAAGGTAAGAAACATAATATCCATACAACCATGATTATTCAAACCTATGACTTCATGAATAATCATTATCAACAATAGTATAAGATTCTATCCCAAGGTAGGATTCTATCTTGATATAGGAAAAACATACCTGGATTAGCATGCTAGCTATTTATGTCTAACATACCCGCATAATGTCTTCTGGTTCTCTTTAGTGACTTGTGCTAGTAACCTGCATGTCTCATAAGTTAACCATTATAAAACCAAGTTATACATACCTCGAGAATGGATTTCTTATGAGATCCATGGCAATGGATGAATCTTTGTCCTCATGTCATCATGATCATATGTTCTTGAACCAGAACATGATTTGTCTTCTTGGTGTACCTTTCATGTTAGTAGACAACATAAAACTCATACAACATCACAATGTGTTAGTACAAACATAAGTTTCATACTCCTAATAAATGAATGACTTCTATCATGCATTCATAATTTTATTAAGGTGATATGATAAGTCTAAAATCAAGATTGTACTAACCGTGATAACATGAAGACAAACATACCATAAACTTAATTATGAACAAATCTCAAAACATACCTTGATGAGTCATACCTGTCGAGATTACTTGTAAACTCTTTATGTAAGGCCTTAGCCTCATCTCCCTCTGAAACAGGAACTTCTTCACTTATGCAAGTGACCAATCCATCTTCTTCTAGGATCAACCCAATCCACTTGATTTGCAAGAACTGGACCTGGAGCTGGATATGGGTTTGTCAGAGAGACCCCAAAAATTCAAACTTTGAATTTCAAACTTCTGAAAGGATAGGAATATGCGCCTTGATGAACTGATCAAACTGGTATATTCAGAATTTGAAGACTGCAAAGTTTTACTCCTCAATTTTGCCTTTGAAACTTCCAGATTCACTGAACGTGACCCTGAACTGGGGTTTGATGAAGCCCACTCTTTTGCCTCATCAAAAGGTTTGATCCAAAGCTCTAAGCTTCTATTTTTCTGAGGAGCTTCCAGCCGTGGTCACAGATTGCAAAAATTCCCATTTTTACAGAAGCCCTAATTTTCCACTTTTCTGATCAAACTCCCGAACTAGGGTCTAATCAAGCCCGACCTTCTGCCCAACCAAAAATTCTGATCTTGGTCTCTAAATTTCTATTTTGATGAGTAGCATCCATCCGTGGTCTCCGATTACAAAAATTCCAACTTTCTCCAAAGCCCTAAATTCCGGAAGCCATGAATGAAGGTACCAAAAAAAATTCTGTTTTGACATAAATATGTACCTGATTGTTTCTGGTGTAACTCCGAAATTTTTGATCCACGGGGTCTGAAAAAGTTTTCTGAGATAGCTTGACCTGTTATCTTTCCATCCTGACAGGTCTGACCTCAATTGGACTCTCTGAGAGAGAGTTATTCCAAATGTCGCAACGTGACCTGTTTATGGGATAATACAGGAGAGCGAACTTGTACGGAGTTCCACGTGTCACTGGTTCAAATTCGGCCTCTAAAAAAGTTTTCTGAGATAGTACAGACTGTGCACTACCTGTCACTTTTTACGAAATTTCATTTGGAGCTTCCTAGCCCAAGATATGACCTTTTTCCCAAGGTCACCTGATTTTGACTCAGATCTGGAAGAGGCAGAAACCCTATATTGTACAGATCATAAATCACAAAGTACAACGAATTAGAGGTTTTCCTTTGGACACAAGATACCTGGAGATCTTAGCTTCGGCCTGTAACAATTTCAGATCCGAAAACTTCGCCAAAACGGATTTATAGCGAAAGTGCTATGATGACTGGTTTTTGCTATATCAAGCCCTAGCATCGTAAGTGCAACAAGTGTCATACATGCCATATCATGCCTTCTTTCAGGCTAGCTCTGATACCATGTTAAATTTTCTGAATTTACTTCAATATGATCTAGGATCTTAACTGAGAGAACAACATGTACAGCATATCTACAGCATATCAATCATGGAGACAATAATGCAAGCACACAAGAGACACAAAGATTTACTTGGGGAAAACCATAAAGGTGAAAAACCCCAATAACTTCCTCAGAGATAGATAGAGCAATGATACAACCAATCAAGAGAGATAGACATAACCTAGCAGCAGATCCTCCTCCTCCATAAGTACGCCTCTCCTCCTTGAGAGCATGTGTGAGAAGTGAGTGAACAAATAGAGTGCCTCCCGCACTCTATTTATACTTGACTTGACTTGCCTTTTTACCTAACTCATGTCGGCTCTAACTTAGCCACATAACATAATGCTGAGTGGGCCGACCCCCAATAGGGTGGTCTAATAACCCTTTGACCCACATGACTTATACAGGGCCGACCCCAAATAAGGTGGTCTAATAACCCATCAAGTATAAGTTACGACACTTACAATATAAATGACGACACTTCCTTATAGAGGAATAATACCATCTCTATAGGAATACAATATACATATATGTGAAATACATTCCGAAGTTACATATACATCAACATTTTTTGTATTTCGGAATAGGAAGATAAGATAAAAATATTGGGAAGAATGTATAAGGAAACTCAGATGCAATAGATGGAAACATTGAAGAATTGGGCTCTATGACAAGGTCTAATTTTCTCAAACAAAAAATGTGCTCAATTGAATTTCAATTGACCAAGGAATTGATAGTGAAATTATCAAACAACGACAAGGAGACATGGTCGTTCCCAAGGCTAGAGTGAATTCTAAAGATTGAGGTCAAGTGTAGATATCACAGTCCCATTGACCTATGTTTGTGGTAATTTGTTGGACATTAATAAAATTATCCTATCTTATCTTATCTAGATACATCTGGAGATGGTATGTCTGTCATTGTATTGGTGTGGGGTCTGTTAACCCCCCCCCCCCCGTTTGCATGATGTTCACTTGGGGTTGAATACAAGCTTTCTGGGCACACTTTGAGCAATTATGGGCATTGTTTGAAGTACCAGCAACCTTGAATCCTCCAAATCTGAGTGAATATATTGACTAAACCAGCATTCTGAGTGCAGTTGCAACAACAAGATAGTCTGTAGTACAGGTTTTGGGAACTTTTACATAGGTTTGGACTTGAAAATAGCCTCAATATGCATTCCTGGGCACATTGGGGACCCAAACTAGCAGTAAACAATCATAAAAAATACCTAAGATGTTGGTGCCACTATGTCTTGTGATGATGCCCTAGTTGAAGGTAGCATTTACCCATGAGGACACAAGCATTCATTTACAAGATGAAGGAAATATAAATCTGAAAGAGGCATCCTGGGTGTTATTTGGGCATGCCCATTGGTAAAACAGTGTTAAAACAACCACTCCATGGGTGAAGACAGCTGTAAGAGACCTAATTTCTCATCCTGGTGTAAGTCTGTGTAACACATCAATGGATCCCTATTCCTGGAGAAGATCTGGGAATGGTTAGGCCCTCAGACAGTCTTAAACCAGTAGTAGAAGACACCCAGATTTGCACAGAGGGTTGTTGATAATGCTGGCAGAAAGGTGACATGTATAGATGTGAAGAAAATAATTTGAAGATTGGCATAGCAGCAAAAGTGGTGACTAGTTGGGTTTATTCTTTAGTTAGGAAGTGATTTGATATGATATTGCATAAATGTGTAACATTGTTTGATGAATAGATCACTCAACATAGTGTTTGGTGTGTAGAAACAATGTCTACTTTGCCATTTTTCTATAAGGGCAACCAACTGGAACCTAAAAAGATAAGGAAACATGGTCAATGAGGGGATGAGGCATGGAACATACTTGATTATCTTCTATTATAAATAAGAAAGCTTGTGAACATGAACATAGTCAACCACAAAAGAGTCACCAACAAAAGGAAACCATGTTAATCACTTAGAACATGGCACATGGAACATGGAATGAAGACTGGGTTGTCCAAAAAAACTTCAGTTAATGAAGTCAAATATCAAGCAGTTGGTTGACCTTTCGAGGCCATAACAAATATGTTTTCTTTCCTTTCCTATGCTAGCAAGGGGATTCTCCTCTCATCACTCTTTGGATTCACAATGTAAGAATCTTGGTGTAATAGTTTCACTTGTTCTAAATGGAGGAGTTGGGATAAGAGAGCCCAAGTTGGTTAATCTCGCTGTGGGAGCCAAATCCTTTGGAGAATGATAACAGTCACAGGTGAATGGTGGAAGGAAATTAGTATAAATAAATATTTCCAAGGTGAAAACCCACTAAATTCTTTCCTGGTGGGATTCTATGTTCTCAATCCATAAAGTGGTAAAAACGTAGATATGGCGATTGAGTTTGTTCCAACTAAAATATGGATATTCCGCTTTTGGTAGCCAAAAAATTTCTAGGAAGACAACAAGCCAGGTAGGATAGCATGGGCCCTTGAAACATGGATCCCTTAAATGGGATTGTTAACCAGTAAATAAGATTAGAAAAAGAGCCTAATGTAATATATGAAGCATTTTTCAAAAGAGAAAAGAAAGACAACAAAATCAAAGGACCATAAATAGATACTAAGATTTATACACAAAAACTCAAACCATGCTACTACATAAGTCTGACCTGAAATGTGTTTAACTAATGAAAATGCTAGAAATAAAATGCCCAACTGGAATAGCCTGAGACAATTATTTAGCCTGGAATAGTGAAGTATAACTCTTAACTAAGGGTCATTCTCTAACTAACCTGTAACTTAGAGGCTTAAATCCCTTTGAAATAGAGACTAATGCATGGAATCTAGATGCAGCTGAGACGTAGTTCACTGGTGCAGCCAATGCTCTTTGAATTCGATGTGGTTACCATATAACATTATTTGGACTCTTTAATAACTTAGTGAGCACACCCATCGAGCACCGAGCACATGCCAGGGGATGAACAAGATCTCCACGGGAAGATGCCAGGGTTTGATTGCTTCTCTAGGATCTCCACGAGCAAATGCCAGGGTTTGATTGTTGCTCCAGAAGTCAAATCGCAGGCGAATCAAACTCCAAAAACTGCCATTGCTTGAAATCAAGGGAGAACAAGATATCTCGAAGATACCCATGCCAGAAATCAGGGCGAACAAGAGCTCTCGAAGATACCCATGCCAGAAATCACAGACAAATGGATTTACAAGAACCACCATCCTTAAAAATTAGGGGCGACTGGTGCATCCAAGGCAGATATAATTGGCGAAAATCATGTTTTCCACTATTTCTCTGAAATACGGTTTTAGCTAACTCAGATTTGAATATTTAAAAAAAAAAATTAGTGGGCTATTAATATTAACCCTGAAAAACTTCTTTTGTATAAAAATTCACCCCCAAAAAAATTGGAAACCTTCTAAATTCACCTTTGGGATAAATTTCGCCCCTAAAATCATCCCTGTCTTGGACCAATGTTGGATAGTGTTGTACTGATGACAACTTGTAGTGTAACAACCACATACACCAACCTTGCAATCTAGGCATTTCTGAGTATAAGGAAACCATTAGAGGTCACAACAACAATGCAAGGATGCATATCTTGTCTTGAAGTTAATTGAGGGCATTCTTGGAATCCTGTGGGGCATCTTTCCTTCCCTAAAATGAGGGCTCTATTTAACCTTCAGGAAATTATATGCTAAATAGTAAAATCTGAGTAGATATTAGAAGGAAGAAGAAATTTCTAAGAGCTCTAACACTCTCTAATAATGCATCCCTAAGAGAGTATATCTTCAAAAGTTAGAAGAGATATGCATAGAAGCCTTAGAAGGGGACCTTCTTATGTTTAGAAAGACCACTGCCTAAGGTGTTTTGCAATTTTGTTGGAAGGAAGACCCATTTTTGTTCCTCGTTGGTGATGGTACTCAGCTAGAACAAGTCCTCATCCATCAATGTGCAAACTTATGGAGTAGGTTTCAACCTTGAAGGAAACTACAAGCAACCTAAAACAGGGCACAACCCTAATGGTGAGACATTCCAAGTAGATTTCAGAAATGTCCTAGGCAGATTTTGGAGATGTTCCGGGCATCTATCTTCAATTTTGACAATGGACATTGGTGATTGGACAATTTATCGCATCCATATTTTTTGTATTATTACGAATTTATATCTTAATCCATGCAAGTTGCATCTCAAAATATGGGTTTTGTATGATGGATTTTTATTTGGGTTTCTAGTGATTTAACTACTGTCTTTTCAACAACATCATTACAAGCAACAAGTTACAAAAACTCCATGTCAAGAAACCAAGAAATGCAACTACAAAGGTATGATCCTTCTGGATATTGCGTAGTGAACATGAGGTTCGCCTTGGTGATATTACATGTGATGAGTACTTTGAAATGATTTTTGTATGCATATGTTTTTTTTTCATGGAAAGAAATAATTAATGCATGTTGTTGATTATGTTAGGTTGCGAATTCAATTGGAGCAAATTAAAATTTGACGCAGTTTGCTAGGGAATAACAACAGAGTATACGTAGGCATCGACCTCCTACTATTAAATCGCATACAGGAAAGTGGGTAGAAGAAGATATGACAATGGATTCTGCAGATACAATAGAATCACAACACACTAAACAAGAGGTGGGTAATGATGATAGTACATGGAATGAATACTTTGAGAAAATTGTTGTATGTTGATTTTCTGAATGTCATGGAAAGAAAGAAATCAAATGTGGTATTGTACAAATAGATTACATAAATGATGATCTTCAAGTGAGTACTATGCCTCCTACAATTGATTCAGATCCAATAGGGATTGTGGTAAGCCCATCCTCATATTTTAAATAATACGCATGTATAAATAATTTAGTCACATGTTGAATATTTTATTTCAAAAATTATTTTTTTGTTATTAAATACTTGCAAGATATGGTTCGTGGTTTAAAGTTTCCCGAGTCACCTACTTTTAGCCTACAGGGTGATGAATTTCAATCAACCGATACATATAACAATGCCATGTGCACATATAATAACTCGGAAGATGAGAAAGTCATGAAATTGAGTAAGAGAACAAGAACAAGATTAAATATGCATAAACTACTCAAGGACAAGGGAAAGGTGGAGTACAAACCATATGATAATGAATGTGATGGAGATGATGAATTTTCGTTGAAGTTGAGATCAATTTACAAATAAACATTTGATCAAAAATTATATTTTGCTTGGCCTAGTTACCAACAACTACCTATTGTATATGAGGTCTTTAAATTATGGGGATACAACTACATGATACGACCCTCCAATATTTATGGGGCAAATTTGGGCCTCTTTATTGTTGAAAATGTCCACGTGGGATCAAAACATAGAAACACGTCACAAAAAACCACTAGGAGATTAATGCCATATTATGGACCATCATATTCTAGTGGTGAATGGAGGATGCTAGTGGAATACAAGCATAGTATGTCCGCATATGGTCTAAATTCAAATATGTATACACATTGTCTGTAGTTGGAAAGAGGTGACGAAGTGAATAGAGGCAATCTCATGTATATAGATGGTCGTGCATACACACATGAAAATATTGCAGGATTTATAAATAGTAGTAAGGGAAAGGACCCTACTATAAGACCAAATTGTCAATTTGTTGAGGTTATAAATGATGAAGAAAGAGATATGGAAAGACAGGTTGAAATATTTATAACGGTTGAGGCTATTACAAACCTCAATATTGGGGATGAGTTATTGATTAACTACCCCTTTATAAAATGTACTCCTACAAGAAAGAGGAGAGAAGATGAAGGTCTCTCTAGGGATATTCCTAAGGGAAGAAAACCAAAGAATAAGAAATGAGTGTGGCTTGTTTTCGAAACTAAGAATTCAGAATTTGTGTTTATGTTATGAATTCCAAATTTTGTTTTATGAATGAATCGATAAAAGTATGCTCTAATGCTTGTGTGTGTGTGTCTGTGTGTGTGTGTGTGTGTGTGTGAGAGAGAGAGAGAGAGAGAGAGTATATTGCTTCGTATACTATTTTATTCTTATCATTGAAATGGTTTCAATATTTTATCAAATTGTTGTCTAATACTACATAATGACTACATTGTATGTTAGGTTGATGTTGTTGATGTCGACGTGCCTAATAGTAGTCAAGATCCAACTGGGCTCTTAATATTTGGACGGGATGATCGAAACCATCCAATAAATCACACTAAGGAAAAAAGAGCAGCATTAAAGAGAGCACTACCAAGTGAAAAATTTGAACAGTTGATGGCATTAGCATATGATGATGACATGCCACCTAGCATTCCTAGTGAAGATAATGATGAAAATGAAGTGCATGAAGAAGGATTGAATGAAATTCTCACAGGTTTCTTTGGGGATGGAAATAATGATGATCCTATAGTTGACAATAATTATGATATAGAGAGAAATTTCCAAGAACATAATGTTGATGATATAAACCTTAGTGACTCCATCAAGCAAGCAAGAAAGACAATTGTGTTCAAATCGGGTGCAAGTAGAACATCAAAACTAACTTGCACACTAATATTACTAGAAATCAAGTCATTGTTTGGTTGGTTTGACAAGAGCTTCACTACCCTTCTAAGGTGAGTTGAATTATCTTTGTAGAGTTGAATAATCAATTGTTGTAACTAACTTGTATATATCTATTAACTTCATTTTTATTTATGCTTTTTTACCTTAAACCATATATTTTAAAGAATTGAAATATTTAATTTATCTTTGTATGACAATCTTACAGGGCACTAAAAGATAAAATATTCCCTGAAGATAATGTGTTTCCATCAACTTGCAGAGAAGCACGTCAATTATTGGTCCATTTGGGGATTGAATATAAGCAAATTCATGCATGTAAGAATGATTGCATTTTATACAAAGACGAATACAAAAACTATCAAGAATGTCCTGTATGCAAGGAGAAGAGATATCGTACAAATTTACAGAGTACTACAGTTCCAAATAAGGTTTTAAGGCACATGCCAATTATACCTAGACTTCAACAAATGTTTCGTTGCAAGTCACTTGCACAATTGATGGATTGGCATGCGAAGAATAGGAGTAAATATGGATTCATGCGAATTCTTGAATACTCCAAAGCAATGAAACACATAAAAGATAAATGGCCAACAAAATTCAAAGATGAACCACATAGTATCACATTAGGAATTGCAGTCGATGGAGTGTGCTCTTTCTCATTCCAAGGCCAAAATTACACTGTTTGGCCAGTTGGATTGATAGTATACAATATTCCCCCATGGGTGAGTGTTAGGAAGGAGCACCTTATGCTAAGTCTCATTGTTCCAGGAAAACGTCAAGTGAAAAAAATGGATGTTTATATTGCGCCCTTTATTGATGAGATGCAATTGTTATGGAAAGGCATAAGAATGAATGACATATCACGTCCTCCATCAAATAGGTCCTTCATGTTTTATGGTGTATTATGTTGGACAATTCACGATTTCCCAGGACTTGGTGTATGTTCAGGTATGAAAATTATTTTACATATTTGAACATCATATTTTATTTTCGGTTGAATTTGCATAGATCCATTATACTATTTTATTTACCCTAAACATTATTTATTGAAGTGCAATGCTTCAAACAAAGGGGGTTTGCGCATGTCCAAGATGCGCAGAACATTTTTAGGGGCGATACTCTAAAGATCTACACAAGTTTATTTATGAAAACAATAAGGTCTTTCTACCAATAGATCATAAGTTTAGGGTTCGCCTCAAGAATCAGTTTGATGGGAAAATTGAAAGTAGAGGTCCTCCCAAGGTTATGGGTCCAGTTGATTGGCTTCAGAAGTATGAAGATGCTGAACTAAAAATTTGGGAACATTTTTTTTTCTAGGATCCATCAATTGAAGGACCTGAACAAGTTATGGTTGATATGCCACAAGGAATGAATAGAAAATCCATATTTTATGATCTACCTTACTGGAAGGATCTATTAATATGCCATCTATTAGATCCTATGCACATATTAAAAAATGTCATAGATTCTATATTTAGACATATATCAAACAAAGATAAAGACACTTTATCTTCAAGAAGAGACATTGCTCTTTCACATACCAAATTTGATAGAAAACATTTGTGGCCAAATAGATAAAATGAACTTATGAAGAAGCTCCGTGGATTTTGAAAAAGAAAGAGCTAGGTAAACTAAAAAATGTCACCCATTCAATAAGGACACCTACCAACTATGGCTCATCATTGAATAAATATTTCACAATTGATGGACATATCACTGGATTTAAAACACATGATTTCCATAATTTTATGAAGGTATCAACATTACTTAACTATTATTGTTATCATATAATTACTAGACTTTTTATGAAATTTCATATTTAAACTAATGAACTAATCTCATTTTATTTGATAATTTGATAGCATATCATTCCCTTGGCGATTAGGGGGGATTCATGCCTTACAACTGATTTGAGGAGTGCCATAAGTCGATTGTAAGCATTCACAAGGTATGTGGTATGGAATGTTTATGTATGTAAGATAAAAAACTATATTACATTGCATTTTAAATGTCACCATGTGTTCATACTAATTTAGCAATATTATATTAGGTGGGTTTCCTCCAAGGAGATCCATGAGAGTGAATTACGAATATGGAAGAAAGAAATTGTAGAAATTGTATGTTTATTTCAAAAGGAGCTCCCTACAAGTTTCATGGACCTTCAGGTTGATCTGCTTATACACCTAGTAGATGACATTGAAATGGCAAGTGTTGTATCAACAAGGTGGATGCCTTTCTTTGAGAGGTATGTGCGAACACTAAAAGTTTATGTTCGACAAAAGGCACATCCAGAGGGTTGCATAGATGAAGGGTATGTATTGAATGAAACATTTTTTTTTTATGTGAATTCCTTGGTAAATATTTTGAAGATGGTCCACGAATATGGGATGAAGAACGTGCAGCAGATATTATAGATGGAGAGAAACCTCAATCTAATGGTGTTCAAGTAGAAGTTGGTGAGTAAAAACACGATTATTGTGGTAATTGTTTCAATCATTTACTATATAAAATTATTATTTTTCAAAATTATAATAATGGCATTTACAATTTGAAAATGTACATGTTGATTTTTAATAGGTGTTGATGAAAGCATTGTGCTTGACAAGTTTGTTCTTTTACACATGGATTGTATGAATAAATGGATTGAATTGTATAAAAATAAAAGGGAAGAAGTGTTAGAAGCAAGGAGGCAGCTTAAGAGATTGAACCCAAGGAATACACTACTTCCCATTGATCTGTCTAGGGAATGGGGAAAATATTGCACATTACAATAGGTTAGTCGACAAATTCAAACTCAAATAGATGAGGAAGGAAATGATGCAAACATAACAAAAGATGATATCAACATTTCTAGAGGATGTGAAATAAAGGTACATTTATAAATCTGACAAAATATTTTTTCCAAAACATTGTTGACACTATTGACTATTTAATCATGCATATATAGTTGTGTTTTCTAGTTGAACTAAAACAAATGGTTTGCTACAGCTGAGGAGATATCCTACAATGTGGGCATATGGTCGACACTATCGTGTGGAAAGAGTAGTTGTAAAAAGACGCTCCTTTGATTGTGGTGTCATGGTAGATTTCAAGCAATCAAGTCGAGCAAGTTCAAAAGATAGAAATATTATTGAAGGGAATCTTTAGTATGTTGGAAAAATCCAAGAAATTATTGAGTTGGATTACTAGTCTTTCAAATGTTGTATTTTTAAATGTAGATGGTATGAGGCATTTGAGAGGACACGAAGACATGATACCCATAGTGGATTGCTTTCTATAGATTCCTCGAGGTACCTACCAGAAGATAAGGAGCCCTATGCCCTACCAATTCATTATGAGTAGGTATTATTTTCTATACAACATAACTATAATTACAAGAATAAATGTTTTTATACAATATTAATTCATAGTTCATTATGAATATATATGTGCATATTAATTAAAAAGTGTGATAACACAGGTCTAATATATGATTATGGTTCATGCAAAGGTATTTTTCTGTGAAGATCATATCATGGATCCAAAGTGGATGTTTGTCATACATTATGATCCAAGATTAAGGCATGTATTTGATGATGCCTCATTGAATATTAATCAAAACAATGATATGGACAACCAATTCCATATGAGAGATTAGAGAACAATGAATAAATTAGCACCCATGGTGATGTTCAAGATGAAGATGTTCTAACACAAGAAGATGAAGATGAATATGTCCAGGCACAACATGACACCATTTTTCATGACATTAATCAACATGCTCTAGAGTTAGATGATCCAGAGATATATGACAATCAAAATGGTGCAAATCAATTGGATGATCTCGAGTTAGAAGAAGGTGAAGACTAAGATGATTATAATACCACTTTAGCAGGATGGTGTAGAAAGAATAATATAAAAAACCTGCAGGACCATATCGACATTGATAAGGAAGCATTAGATGACATAGATGTAGATAATAATGTAAATGAAGACTTCTAATTTTACAAGATTGCTAATACATGCTTGAATAATGATGATCTTATGTCCACAGTTTTGAAATTGTTTCTTTATCACATGGATTTAGTAATTTCGAATTAGGTTCTTTATTTATAATTTTCAAAAGGTTACTTCTTAACAACTCAATACTTAAATGGACATGGAAATCACTATTAGAAATAGTCATTTTATCACGAGCTTACTAAATGTTATTTTTGTTGTGTTCCCCTTTTTCGACAAGCATAGTAGCTCATTGAGAGAGAGAGAGAGAGAGAGAGAGAGAGAGAGAGAGAGAGAGAGAGAGAGAGAGAGAGGTAGGTTTCAATTTTAACCATATGTGTTCCCCTTTTTCATTATGCATTGAATAATGAAATGTCAATGTTTGTTTAATTAGTATGCACACTATTGAATCCTCGACAAGCATAGTAGCTCATTGATTTAATTCTTCAATGGAGAATGAAGGTAGGAGTGGCACAAGTAGAGAGAGAGAGAGAGAGAGAGAGAGAGAATGTTATTTTTGTTTCAATTTATTTTAATTTCATTATGCATTGAATAATGAAATGTCAATGCTTGTTTAATTATTATGCACACTATTGAATCCTCAACAAACACAATAGCTCATTGATTTAATTCTTCAAGGAATTTCAATGGAGAATGAAGGTAGGAGTGGCACAAGTAGAGAGAGAGAGAGAGAGAGAGAGAGAGAGAGAGAGAGATTTCATGTCATATGCCATTAGTGTTCATAATCACTCATCACCATTAGGATTCATGTCATGTAATTGTTAGGGTCGTTTAGATGTCGTTACAGTGATTTCAGTGATAGTAGGGTCATTCAGATGTTGTTAGTGCCATTAGGATCAATTGAGATCTAGAAGTGCTACCACATGCATAATCATCGTTGACATTGACATCACCATCATCATCATCATCATCATACAATAAATCAACATCATCATCATCGTCATAGTCATCAAGTACATCATTGTCATCATCAATATAATTTAGATAATAATGAACAAGGAACCCTACTTCCTTGCAAGACTGGATGATATAGTCTTATAATTATCAAATCGTATCCATAAGCTCCATCATAATTATCATAATGCATCATCATCATGTTGTTAGGGTCAATCAGATGCCATTAGGGTCTATCAAATGTTGTTGGTGAAAATCAAATGCCATTAGAGCAATTTAGGTGACATTAAGGTAATTTACCCCACATTAGGATCAATTGAGATCCAAAAGTGCCATGATGACGGTAATTTATGTGCCACTATGATAAATAAAGATCCATAAGTACTATCACATGAATCATGGTCATTGACATTGATATCATCGCCATCGACATAACCATCATCATCAACACCATACATGAGTACATAAACATCATCATCATCACTAACATCCGATCATATATAATCATGATCATAGTCATTCATCTCAACCTTATTATTATCATCATAATAATCATCATCAACATCCTTGACATCATGCATCATCAACATGATCATCCTCATGCTTTTACGATGAGTCAAGTTTCATTAGGGTCACTCAAAAGTTGTTAGGGATAGTCATATGCAATTAGGGTCATCTAGGGGATATTATGGTCACTTTGATGCCATTAAGGTGAATTATGTTTCCATCAGGACCAACCAATATCAAATAGTGCTATAATAACCCGCGTCATCATTATTGACATTGACATCATCGTCATCATCAACATCCTATTAAATATTGTATAAATCATCATTGCCATATTGATAATTGTCGATATATGCATCAACATGTCGTTAGGCACACTATAATGACGTTATGGACCATTGGATTCCTTAGGGTTATTTACGATTAATTAGGGTCTCTCAGTTTCCAAATTGTCCATTTACGTGCTACTTCTGTCGACATGCTTAGCATTATCCTTGGAGCAACATTGGAGTTTTCCTGGCGCAATTACTTTCGAACTTCCTGGAGAAATTCCAAGCACTATTCTTGGCGATATGCTTGGCTCTATACCTCGCTCTATATTGGACGTTTTTCCTGGTGCAATTCATGGTGTAATTCCTTTCAATATTCCTAGAGCAATTCATGGCGTAATTCCTTTCAAAATTCCTAGCGCAATCACTTACTCTATACCTGGCATTATTTGGAGGCTATTCTGGTCGTTAAATGGGATGTTATTCTGGACGTTAATTGGGATGCTAATTGGGATGTTAATTGGGACGTTAATTGGGTTTCTAATTAGCGTCCCAATTAACATCTACTTTAAAAAAAGCATGCAAATAACACCATTAAAAGCGCCATCTCGTGGAAAAGCGTCCACTTTGTACAAAAAATGATGAAAAATACACTAAAAGTGATAGTGGACGCTAAAAAGGGAGCTAAAACATACGCTAATTCCATTATTTGTTGTAGTGTAGTAAAGGGCTTCTAGGGTAAAAATCTTGTTCAACCTTGGTGCTTCATTTGTGTTTAGTTTGTAAGTGAATATTCCTTTTTCTAAAAAAATCTTGTCTTGATTGAGATAAGAAATGCTCTCAAAATACACTAATCATTATGAAAAAAAGAAGAAGAAGTAAGCATTCCCAAATGAAAACCTCAATAGAGGCATCTAAGGCAGTCCTTGGGTTGAAAGCAACTCTGATGCAATCTTAAAATTATAAGAAAAAACCTCTCATGATGAAAACCTACTTAGAGGCACCATGCGACAAACCACAATAGAAAACCCATAATTGTAGCTTGCTCTCTCTCTCGCACACACGCACAAACATATATATAAAAAAACTTAGCTTCTTCCAAATTCCCTCCAAATCTCTTTCAAATTTTACATCACTCTTTTCAAATAAAAGAAATTATGAGAGTTATAACAAGGTATAAAGAGAATCAAAATCTCGTGACCTACAATGGTCACTCAAAGGCCGACCATTAAAGGACTAATGAATCATGTAAGTGAAAAGTACTATGTTCTTTTATCTATAAGAACATTCTCTACATTATGCATCGCAATATATGTGACTCAAGTTTTCATTAAGAATAACATAGGATAAGAAATGGGATGGTTTCTTTACAATTTTTTTCAAAACATCATCATATTAGAACATATCAAAACTAAGTGCCCTACAAGAGAAGAGTTCTCATACTAGATATAGATTTTTCAACAATCATATATACTTCAAAGTTTGTTTAACCGTGGAGAAAAAAAAAGAGATTTACCAGGCTCCATCATATTAAAACATATCATAACGGTTTTCTTGAGCCCCTTCACTTCGATTTGGGTATTCTGAGATGGAGAAGTAACATTACTAATATAATATAATATCATATCCTCTCTCTCTCTCTCTCTCTCTCTCTCTCTCTCTCTATATATATATATATATAGATAGATAGATATTGACATTTGGATTTGTCGATTTAGAAAGTCTATGAAAATCAAAGGAAGCTTAGACATTGTTCATACAAAAGCTTCACCTCAACCTCAATGCGAGTATATCCAATCAAGCTTCAAAATTAAAGAGTGAAATTTATAAGATGCTCACATAGGCTTATGGAAGCACCAAATATGTTTTCTCCAAAATTAGATAAATCAATTTGAATACATGAGGTATTCATGCAAGTTATTTTTATACCTTCTTTTTTCATCATAATATAAAATTCCCAAATACAATAAGGTCAATGGAAACTAATGAAAAATGTTTAGAATCCGGAGGAATATTCTCCAAAGAAACATAGTATTTTTCACAAATATTGATCTTTTCAGATCAAATAAAATATCCAATTGAGCTCATAAATACCTAAATAGCATTGCAAAGGATACGTTAAGACGTTTACAACAACTTGGAAGATATACAAGCATCCATTGGATTCAATGGAGGACACAACAAGAAACCCTACAACACATCCATATCATGTTCATTTCCACATAAAAAACAAGGCACCATATATTGGAATCCCAAGGAACATAACCAAAGAGAAGATCAACGACCATCATTAGCATCAAACTAGTGCTATGGGGTAATATAAAAAGGCCATCAACTCATCATCTCATTCAACAAAGAGGAGGCCACAACTTACATTTTATTATGGGAGACTCCACCTACATGGTATTATAGGAGTCTCAGAGTCTCCATATACAAGATACTAAATGAGACTCTACCTGAAGGAAAACTATGGGATACTGCAGAACACTTCAAAAGAGGATACGTTAATGATCCACATCAAATCCATTCAAATTAATGATGCAATTACTTGCGAAGGATGATCACATCCATCAATGCATACATACACAAAATCTATCACATGGTACAGGAACATCATATATTTCATGGTTAAGAAATTATGATTAAATAGATTTCCATGCCTAAATTCCTCTCAATCTACCACTCCCTAATCTTTATTGATCATGAATAAAAACACCCTACTTTACAATGCAGATGTTGTCAACTCAACTTGGGGGGGAAAAAAATATTTGCATTGCCAAATTCTTGTTAAAATTGAAACTTAGAACTTAAAAATAAGATGGTTACATCATAACTAGCACCATCATGACTAAAACCATCAACATACCCAATCCAAAATTAATCCAAATCAGATAAATTTCACATGGAGAAGGATGAATCCTAAAGAATTTGTGTAAGTCATTTAAAATAAAAAGGTGTTGAACATGTGAAATTTGAGAGGGTTATGAAAATTTCCACTTAAGTCATTTGGAAGGAGTTAAGTGTGAGAATCAAGCTATTCAAGCTTGTCAAACTAGTTTGAAAATTTGCAATTCCAAGTGTAAATGTCCACATTTGTGCCTTGATATTTTAAAATATTTTGGAGAGTGAGTGTGAGGAGAGATGTCCTCTGTAGGTAAAATTTTAGGGGCGAAATTTAGCCTATGGGCTAATTTTCAATGGTTTTTTTCCAAAAGCAAATTCACCAATTTCTATTTTTTTCAAAAAATGACTCACCTTAATTACATAGGGCACTTTTTTATTTATTTTTATTATTTTACAACTCTAAACATCACCAAAATATTCTGTAAACTATATGAAATCCTTATAAATTTGAATCTTTTTACAAAAATATCACCAAACATTTTATGGTTGGAAATTTTAGAATTAGTAATATTCGCCAAGGTTTCTACACTTTAAGAAAATTATGGCTCGTTAAAATTTTCCTTGGTCCTTTGCTTTGAAGGGAATTAATGATTAAAGATTATTCCCATGTTCTTTGAGTGAGGTCAAAGATAATCTTGAAGCTTTGATATGAAGCTATCTCTTCTCCCTTTTCATTCTTTTCCTGGAGGTCCATAGGAAACATCAATCGATAGGATTTTCTCATTATTTTTATAAAGGGATAATGTGAAATTAATTCTATCAATTCATCTTTCCCGAGACCTAATAGAGTAGATTGGATCTAGTCATAAGAATAGAAGAATGATTGGTGTAAATAAAAATAACTCCAGTGGTATTAAACCCCCCACTACGAATGACCCTTTCAACTTCATTGTTGGTTTTTGTGGCTATTCACCATGCATATTTTAAATCTCATTGTCCAACAAGGTAAAATAACCCCCCCCAAACTACTTGTCGAATTTGTCGTTATACATTCCAGTTTACAGCTAAAATTTACTTATGTTACAATGTGAAAAGAAACCAACATGCTCTTCCCACACATCATCTTAAGCACACCTAGCAACCTTCATGTCTTTGATACCATGTGGAGGAGAAAAAAAGGACCAATGATGATTCCAAACTAGGACCTAGAACCTCCTAAATGTCAGCGAAGGTGCTCCACCAACTAAGCCACCGACCCACGTGTTTGAGCATTTTTTAAAAGGTAGCTTGAAAGTTAAATTATAATTTATTAAATCTTGAGTCACATTATTCCTTATAGCCTCTCTCCCCTTCTTTGTTATTTTTTTATTAGGATTATCATTCACAACCTAAAGTAATGATCCTCGATGGTCATCCATGCTTTAATACAAGTTTATTCTCTAATATTCACATTGCGTAGAAGTTATTACAAAGATTTCAAGTTTAATGGCCGTATTTAATGTGGCATTTCCTCACTATTAATAAACGAGATTTATAATTTTATATAATTTTCAAATTAATATTCATGAAAAACAAAAACAAAAAATGATGAATTTGATATTAATATTCTAAATTCAAAGTTTAATATTAACAAATCCAATCTTAAGTATTTCTTTATAACTATTTAAATAAAAGATATAGGATTATTCTATACACACTAAGTAATGTTTTTATTCTTAAAATTCAAATATTTTTCATAAATGAAAACCAACATGAATATTATTTTCACAAATTCATTTAACTTTAACATTATATTATACATTATAACAAGAGCCACGAGCTGGCAATGTCCCTGACATTACCATCTGCACTAGTTGCATGTGATCAAATATGTTTTAGCATTGTAAAATGCATAAAACCACTCTAATTCGGATCCATATATTAGCTTGATTTCATCCTGAATAATCCCAGGTTCCATAGTTTTTTCCTACCTGCTTAAATTGTGAGGTTCTCATGTCTGTATTTGTAATAAGCCTTGTACATCTCTGAGATGTGTATGGTCTGTCTGCAACTTTAGTATGTCCCATTATGTCTTAGTGCCTATGTATTGGTGTTTAGATCTTGTTACAAGCCTTTGGTCATGCACTGCTCTGTATTTTGAAAGGCTTAGTCCTTTTTAGTCATCTGTCACCAATTTTCCGGCCCAATAAGATTCATTAATGTAACTTTGATTCTTACTTAGAATAACAAATTACAATTTCTTTTAGTATGAAAAATAAATCTTATGAAAGCATAAGCACTAACTAACAAGGAGCGAAACTAATATAGGGTTATTCAAATTGCTTTTTTTTTAAAGGGAAACTTTCAGCCTTTCAGAGAAATAATTCATTTTTCATGATCCATTGGATCGAAGTCACACATGCAAAGGAATAAATAGCCATATGGCACATCTAGTATACTTTACTCCGTGAAAACAGTATGGACAAACTTTTATTCCAAACCTGCCAATATTTAGACCACATTGTTTATATGTGTTTATACTTATCAGACAATTGCAAATGAAGAAATATGCCGCAAACTAGAATCTTGGTGGCAATAAGAGAATTACATATATAAAGAATCCTTCCATAAACTGTCATTAAAGCTGAACACCCTAAACATTTAGCTTTCTTCCTCGTAAAATTTTTTCTTAATCAGAGTTTCTCTGTCTTTTAATACTGTTTGGATTTATTTTAGAAGGACAAAGCTCCAGATATGTACTGATCATATATGTACGTATCTTGAGCTAAAACTAAGTAAAGGTCGAGTCCACAATTGTACAACTCAAGATACATCGTATCGTCCCCTCTCAAATTAATTCCAATATACCAACTTTCATGATGCAGTAGACAATTCCAAGGAATTAATTAAGTTATGATAAATTCAGCCATCTTCCCAAAAAAATATTAAATAATATAATGAATTATACATTCTTTTTTAATTTATTTTTAAAAAAAATATATAAATATTTTTAAAAAATTTGCATTTACACCCTCTCAAATTATGAACCATTATGTATGCTAAGGTTAAAACAACAACAACTCAAAATTCAAATAAAGTTTGATTAAGTAGGAGTATTAAAGAGTACATTCTAACTTATTATAGACATTTGGGGATAATTTTTTTTTATTCAACTACCAATGCACAGGATCGAAGAATCTTAATTAATAAAAAAGAAGACATCCAATTCGAATGGCCAAAATACCTACCATAATAGCTACATGCATTTAGAAAAAGTCAAATATGAACGTGGAATTATGAGACTAGCATTAGACATTAAATGGAGAACCAACTCACACATCTAAATCATGGAAGGGACTTAGAAAGGAACACAGCATGACCCATGGTTGAGATAGGATAAAAATATATTTATATTATCCTAAGATAAGTCGTATGAATAATTCCCCATAAAATATTCCACATATCCCTATCCCAAATCAAATGCAAAAACCATACATGTTTATTTTTGGACAATAACATGTCCTTACTTTTGGTCGGAGGTGAAAACTTAACTTATTTCCCTATCCCACAACCATGCATACACGTTTGATAAAATAATGTCCAAAAACTACATGTTGGAAAAGGTTCGCAAACCACTAAGTTGAGATGGGACAGGTGTCATTTGATATGGACTCCAAGGGTACAAATTCCCCGCCACATATCATATTAAACTTACCTCCATTATTATATGCAAGGGAAGCTTTTTACTATTTTGGTAAAAAAAATATCCACCTCCACTCCCATTTAATTCTAAATAATATTAATTCTAAAAATGGAAGAAGTGGTTATTTACGGATAATGATGATGATTACGCGATTAAGAAAAGTGTGGTCCTGTGTGGAATAAATATTCATATTTTTTGAGAAGTGGATTCATCCGATACGATACGTGTCCTCTCGAAGAACATTCCAAAATTTAGCGGTCCCGAGATTACGGTTCCATTAATGAATGCGCTGCCGATTAAGTTGTGTACACGTAATGGATGAGAACTGAGAAGAGCGAATGAAAAGATTGGAAGGATCGAGGTAGTTGCTGCCCCCTTCGCTTCGGCTCGTGGGGAACACGTGGGGATCGTCATTGGATACCTGCGATTGCGTGTTGGTTTTGTTCAAAGAATTTTGAGCAATAAATTAATGATGTAGTCTCCTAGAACTCTCATTAAAACCTGCAATCAATTGACCTGCGGTACGTCCGCTTACGTGAGCTCGCCGCCGGGTTTTGGGGCACAGGACCCCAGACTCAACGTCATCTACACGGAACCAATCAAAAACAAAATAAACAAAATTTTTAAAAATCTAAAAAAATAAAAATATTTTAAATTATAGTTACAACTATATAAAGTCATGAAATTTTTAAAAAACTTGCAAATTAATTCAACCTCCCGATTCATATATGTCAGGGACATAATAATATATAATATCCTTGTAACTTATATTTCAACATTACATTAATTGCTTTTAATATAAAAATTAAAAAGCGAAGCAATTAATCATAAATGTTGCATAAACATAAAAAGTAACACCATGCTTTTTCTTTTTTAAAATGCTTGTTCCCTTTCCTCCCAAATTAAAGTTGATGTAATGAAAGGAAGGTTTCATGAGAAATAAAAATAAGGATAATTAACAATAGACGTTGCATACCTATAAAAAGTAACATTATGCCTCTTTTGTTTAATATGTTTGTTGCATTTATTTAGAAAGAAGGGTAATTAATAATAAATATTGCATACACCTAAAAAGTAACATTATGCCTTTTTTTAATATGCTTCTTGTCTCTTTTTGTTGCCTTTTTTCCAAAAGAAAGTTATTATTCTGAATTAAAAAAAAAAAAAATTTATTTTCCTGAATTTAAAAAGTGTGATGAAAGGAAAATTTAATTTGATAGTAACTCAGAAATTTTTATAAAAATTGTATTCATATAAAAATTAAAATTAGTCAAACTTAAAAAAATTATTTTTATATTATATAAAATATAAATTTACATAATTCTATATAAGTTTACATAATTCGAATAAATTCTTAGAGATGTAAGAATGCATTTTTCCTTTTCAAGATTAGTTTATATATCATTAGATTCAAAAGGAATTTGGATCATTATAAATATGAGTTAGACTTTATATTTATATATATATATATATATATATAAAGAATATGCAAGCAAATATTTAAAAGTTCAGTCCATTTATTGATTTTTATATTAACATTTTTCATATATATATATATATATATATATATATATATATAATTTATTTATTTTTATTGAAGGGAAATGATTATAGTAAGAGACAGAAACAACACCTATCTTTCCTTAGTAACGTCGAAAAGATACAAACGGAATATATATATATATATGAATGAATACGAGTATGAGGGAGATTACTTTGAAATTTATTTACTTATCTTTCTTATTTTTATGGCTAGTGCTATGTTATTTCCTTTGTCACTGAGGACTTCCCTTTTTTATGGGTCATAAAAACCAACTTCTATGTAACCTATTTGACTTGTAGGATGAGTGTCTCTAATTTATAGTTAGAGATTGTCATTGGGACTTAATGGATTGGGATTAGTTACTTGGATTGATTTTTGTTAAGGTGGATAGTAACAAGCTAATATGTAAGTTAATGAAGTAAGATGTAAATAAACCAGCATAGACCCATTTTAAATCTATATCTATCAAGCACCGAGAGGGATCCAATTTCTTGAGGTGTATTTCTTTTTTTAAATTTAAACTCAAGAAATTTGATCTCTCTTGATTGATAAATCCGAGTTTAAGTTTTAAGTTTGTATTTTATAAACGAACATCGATTTTTTAATTACTTTTCATAATATTTTATTTTATGAACCAACATAGTTATATTTAAAATTATAGATAGATAGATAGATAGATAGATAGATAGATAGATAGATAATGTAGACTTTATAATTTTTAAAATTATTTTATCTTAAATATAGAGAAGATTCAATATCTCTATCTTTGATTATAGAGTATCTAAAAAATATATAGAGGAGGTTTTCTAAGAGGTATATTGTTTTGATAAAGGGATATTTTATATTAAACTTATTTTTAAATTGAAAATTATTCTATTATTAGTTTGTAGAGAAATGGTGGTTTAAAAGATTGTGAAAATGGAATATCTCATTGAAAAAAAAAATGCTTCATATGGCTATGTTTGAGAAATGGGATCCTGACGTGGGGCAACTTGAATATAAGAGGTTTTGAGGGCCCTAATACATGTGTTTTATGCAAAAATGACTCTGGATCAGTTAATCATCTCTTTGTGAAGTGTTTTTTTACTTGATCAGTTTGGCTTGAGGTTCTAGCAGGTTTGCATAGTATTGGTGACTGGTTTTAGTCTACTCTTATGAAAAATTGAAGTATTAGACACAAAATTTCCCTCAACATAAGGAGCTACCTCCTTTTGTTTGTTGGGGAATATGGAAATCAAGGAACATTTGGATTTTTGAGGATGTGCAGACTTCTGAGATGGCCAACCATAAAATTTTGGGTTTGTACAGTGATTATCACAGGAATCAGGTCCATAGGAATCATAGAATTTGTAAGGAGCCTATCCTTCTAGATTATAATATTATTGGTTATGTTGATGGTGTTTCTCCTTCTAGTCAATGTGGTGGAGTTATGATGAGTATATTTACAAACAAGAATTATTTCTTGTTATGGATTGGTTATGGTACAAGTACGAATGCAAGGCCTAAGTTATTGCCTCTTTGGGGCCATCTACTTTTTTCTCATTTCAGGGTTATAGTGACTCTACAAGTTTTAGGTGATTCAAAAGTTGTTGTGGATTGGTATGATGGTAAGGAAACCCTCCAAGTTGCCATCTTGGAGTAGTGGTGTGCTCGGATAAAACTTCATGCTTATTTTACTCATCTGTTGTTTACACATATCTATAAATAGTTCAACTTGGTGGCTGATCACTCGTCAAACAGAGTTGTTGGGGATCCTGAAGGAATCTTTTTTTTGAAGAATTTCATGATTTCATCAAGGTTTTTGAAGTTTCCTTTAAATCTTAGTAGTAGTCTTAAGATTTCATTTTTTGTTGTTATCATTTTTTTGTGTACACTAACTAGTTCAAATTAGTACTGCAAATATCTTATTATTGTGGAGACAAGATGATATGAGTTGATGTAGTGAGTTTAGTTATGGTTTTAGTCTGTGTATTACAATGCTTCTTGAGTACATGCAGAGAATGTTGATGGAGACTATAGTGATATATATGTGTTTCTTAAACTTTCATAAATAAGTTATCATAACTTTGATTCATTCTAGGAATATCAAGTTATAGCTTTTTCCTTTTGAAAAAAAAAATTATTACTTTAAGTTCTTTTATTGTTAGTTCTTTATTTTTTTTGTAAGTACCTACGGGAATTTGAACTTGTGATATTCCATTTACATCTTCTCATCTCATTTCATCATTACCAAATGCTCTATCCCATGTGAGATTATTGTTAGTTCTTTATAGCTTTCACTCTCATCTTCTATAATTTATGATTTATTTCCATTAAGTAACAAGAGCTACGACCTGGGCTAGTTTCTAGCTAGCAGGTGTTTGTTTTGCAGTTAGTCAGAAACAAAAAACAAACTTTGTTAGATAGCAACATCGAAGCAGTCAATTGAGCTTTGGTTGTTTCATGTTTAAAGCATACAATATTTGGTAGATGCATTCTTAGGATCTCAAGTTCAAACTAAATAGTAATAGTATTATTCTAAATCAATTTGGTCCATATTTGAATTCAATGACCATAATCCATAAAAAAACCAACAATGCAACAGGATATGATAAAAGAGTCGAGGAAAATACATGATTCAAATTAATGGTTTTTTTAGGAATAGTATAAACTTGGTGTGTAGTTAGAAAAGAAGTAGATTTTTGAATGCCAAAAACTACAGATAAATACATGCAATTGAATTGTTGTTATAACCTCAAAAAGTTGTAGCGAGTTTCAAAATGAAAATATAATTTACAACCATAAAAATGTTTTTGTTTCCATTAATTATGAAGCCTAAACTGTAGATGATCCGCATGCTTGAGCTGTTCAAAAGATTCTTGTTGTGTCAGTGTCCATTTAAAAATAGTTTTCCCACTTCCCTTTGTCAACTGATTCAAGGGCCAGGCTATGTGACTGAAGCTGAGTATGAATCGTCGATAGAAATTTGCCAAACCAAGAAAACTTCTTAGTTCTTGAATGCTTTGAGGAATGGGACAATCTTTGAGGATTTTCACTTTGTCTGGATCGACGTGAATGCCTGCAGAGTCAATTACAAACCCAAATATTTGATGTTGTTCACCGCAAATGAACTTTTGTCCATGTTCAAGTAGAGTTGATGTTGTTGGAGTGTGTCGAGGACTTTTTGACACTGTCTGACATTTTCTTCCCATGATCGACTGAGAATTAATATATCGTCAAGATAGACAATGACCCATTTTCCGATGAAAGGTAGAAGAATGTTATCCATGTATCACATGAAGGTCGCAGGTGCATTGGTTAGGCCGAAAGGCATGACTAACCATTCAAACAATCCTTCCTTGGTCTTGAAAGCAGTTTTCTAGACATCTGAGGGCTCGATTGGAATATGATGATATCCTGACTTGAGGTCGAGCTTAGTAAATAATTTAGCATCTTTCAGAGAGATGATGAGCTCGTTTATCCATGGCAAAGGGTACTGATTCTTTACCAAAATTTTGTTGAGTGCCTGATAGTCAATGCACATTCTCAAGTCCCGTCTTTCTTTGGAACGAGGACGACTGGAATTCCAAAAGGGGAGGAGCTGGGTCGGATATGACCTTTGTCGATCAAATCTTGGATTTTCCTGCGAATCTCATCATTTTCGAGAATGGATCTTCTACAGACAGATGCGTTAGGTAATGAAGAACCAAGAGCAAGTTCAATAGAGTTTTTACCTAGAAATGTAGAGGTACTCCGTTTGGAACTTGGAATAGGTTCTGGTAGTCATCAAGAATATTGTCGATCTGTTGCTTCTGTTGGGAGCTACACTGTTCGATGACTCAACTGGTTGCTGCAGTCTTCCTAGAATGTTGCATGTTTATCATAATCAATGTGAACTTCTGAGAATGATTGATGAGCTCCTTTGTCTGTTTACCAGATATCATTGCAACTGTTGGTGTAGGTCGTCATTCTGGTATGCTGTATCGTTGATTATGAATTCTGACAATCACCTTATGCGGTCGTGACTGGTAACTTCCATGGCGATCCCATAGGTAAGGCTTCCCAAACAGGGCCTCGTCTTTGGAGAGTGGTGCCACGTCGTAAAGTAATTCATCTTCAAAAGGATTTATGAAGTAAGCAAGTTTTCATTGTCGAGTAATCCTTAGCTATTGTCCATCCTTCATACAACCGATGTTGTAAGGATGCCGATGCGAAGTGGTAATAAGACCTAGTTTCTTCACAACTTCTTCAAAAACAAATTCCTTCTGGCTCCCATTGTCCACAATCAGATGCAATAGATTATTTTGAACCCATATATGTGTATGGAACATGTGCTCTCGTTCCTCCTCATCGATGATAGTCGAGGCTGCTGGAGTTGTCAATTTCAAAAGGGTCGTTGCTTCTAGGTTAGATTATACCACAGTCTTGTCGAACACGTCTGATGTCGAAATTTTTTCCAAAAAGGTCTTGCGAGCTTTGCATTCAGACGTATCATGCCAAGATGAGTGATGGTAATCACACCATTTCCCGGTAGGTTTCGTGCTACATTCCATTTTTTTAAAAGGATTTTTGTCGTGATCTGGCTTTGGCAGAGTCAGTTGAGAAGATTTCAACTTGTCGAAGTCGGATGGTGACTTCTTGTCGGGTGGTCATCCTGATATCGGATTTGTTGTGAAGTGTGATTTTCCTTTCTGCTTGGTTTCAAGTTTGTTGGCATAGTGGAATGCATCCGCGAGTGTATTGACAGCCCGAAAATCCATCTCATGCTGAATGTACTGGGATGATCCGCTGACGTACTTCAGAACAAGCAATTTTTCTTCTTCTTAAACGCCGAGTCTAGCCATGAGTCGATAGAACTTGTCGATGTAACTCTGTATGGACTGATCTTTCCATTTCCTTAACTGATGCCATTTCTTTTACTGCTATTCAAGGTACTTGGGAAAGTAAAACGCCTTTCAGATGTGTTCGACAAATTTTTCCCATGTGTCTATGGGGTCTCCGCTTTTCTCCATCTTTGTCGAGAGGTTCTCCCACTAGTAGTGCACAGATGTTGACATATTTAAGACTGCAATGGTGATCTTGTCGGCTTTCGAGAGTTGATTCACATAATAATAGGATTCCAATTGTTGTACCCAATTGTCACAGATTCTGCGTCAATCTTGCCTTCTAGATTTGGTATGTCCAGATTCATTTTCACTTTGAAGGGACTGATTTTGTCAGAGTTATATCTCATCGGAAATTATCCGGATGCCGAAGCAAATCATGTGAGAATCTCATTGAACTGGGTGAACATCTCATTTTGTTGTCGAGTCATGGCTTTCTCAATAAGTTGTGTTGTTTCGTCGGCTACATGTCTATCGCTTGTTTCTTCTGCCATCTCTAGAGGTAGTGTCTGCTTGGATTATTGATATTGCGAGCGATTTTGAATTGTCATAAGTCAGGTAACTTCGTTGGAAGTGTCTACACAAAACTTAAGCATGAAAAAAGTTGAATGCTCTGATACCAATGATCCGCATGCGCCCAAGTGCATGAGGGGGGCAACAGTTCGAATGAATGAGTCTGCTCTGTTATGGTGAAAGCATAAGAAATAGAATAAGCAAAGAAGGAATACATTACACATATACATAGACAATATGCAGGAATGCAAACTAATTTCTCCATTACTAGATGTAAAGATCATGACTTGTATTTTACAATATTTTACATGCTTATATAGAGTGATGAGATGCTTGTGTTCCTTCCCATTACGTTCAGTTACAAGAGAAGTTAGAACGATTTCGGCAGTTTAACCATTACAGT
This sequence comes from Larix kaempferi, assembly GCA_027924585.1. NCBI lineage: Eukaryota > Viridiplantae > Streptophyta > Pinopsida > Pinales > Pinaceae > Larix > Larix kaempferi. The sequence goes on from BSBM01000096.1 coordinate 38,223,374, forward strand.
CGACTGGAAGACAGAGAGACAATTTGTCGTAGTTTGACAGTCGCAAGTCACAATTCGATGTTGCATGTCGACGTCAGGAAATTGTTTGAGGTTGCTAAACGTGTCGAAGTTGCAGAGCTTTTCGCAATCGTGTCGAAGTCAAAACTTGTTGAAGTTGTGTCGAAGTCAACTACTTGTCGCAGTCGATGTTATCATTCTACAACAATGTCAATTGTGATATGGATCAATAGAAAAAATAATCAGATTTATGAATCACAAAAAAAAAGTAGACGAATGCATGTAATTGAATAGTCATTAGAATTAGATCTTACAAATAACTTCAACAATGTGCCGAGTCACAAAACATCTCCATGGATTGTAAGAAACATTGCAAAAGGAAGAACACATAAGAATATATGTGCAGTACATTGTGATAGCATTCTAATATATGCAAATAATTACTTTGTATTTACTTTGTGACATCTTTTGGGAGCTTTTGATTCTATAGTACTTCTTTTTCATTCAAGATCCAAATCAAATTTAACATGAATAATAATTATGGTATATTTAGTACATAGTTGGGTGTTGTAGAAAACCTTGATTGAAGCCACATTTGTATTTAGTTTTCTACGGAAATTGAGGGTAAAAAACAATGAGAAGTTCCAAATTTTATGAAAATAAGATAGAACGGTAAATTTGAGGATAGGAAGACACAAAATATATGTTGAACAGGAAAAATCCCTTGTTCTTAAGAGGAAAGAAGAAAATTCTAACTAACAGATAGATTGCATGTAGCATATAAATTGTTTCTATCATATAGATTTGTTGTTGAAATAGATATTCTGAACTTAAAAAACAAGAACATCCACGTATATGTTGTCCTTCAATGACTATTGTTTTCTTCATGAAATGTTGTTAAATAGAATTAGTAGACAAAGCTTGTTTTTTCTTCTATTATATATTACACAGAGACTATTTATGGAAAGAAAAAATATATTCAATTAGGAAAATAGGTGGATTCATATAATAGATTGGACAACAGTTGTTAAAGGCAAAAGAGAATATTTGTGGAACAAGTGGCATGGGCTCTAGAGCTCTATCAGGGTAATTTTTAAGGGCGAAATTTTGCCAATTGGCTATTTTTCAGGCTTTTTAAAAAAAAAAAAATTCACTATTTGGTCATTTTTAGTCTCTAATATCACCTATATTTACATAAAATATGTTTTGTTATCATAATATTTGCCAAAATTTCACATTTCAGTAGTAAATTGTATGTTTCATATTTAATATTCGCCTACCTATATATACATGTTTTTTTCAATCCAAAAAAATCACCTAGGATACTATACTTAAGTATAATATTAGAATCCTTAAAAAATACCCTGAGCTCTATCCATGATTGCAAACGATAGTTAAAATTTCAAACATAGATTACAAGTGATTCCATACATGGAATCAATCGCTCTATGAACAATGTAGATTTTCTAATGCTATGTGTTGATATAGCTTTTGTTACCAAAGAAAAAAAAAGCCAAAAATGCCATAGCTCAATCACATCTCTTTTCCATTTAAAAAAATTCCTCCTAGATAGTGCACATTATCCAAATGTGCAGATAGCATAGCCCCCCCCCCAAAAGAAAAACAACAGAAACATGTTGTATGTTTTTCGTTTTATGTGAATGAGGCTCCATTTTCTGTTCTTTTGTATTTTTCCTTGTTTCTTTATGGATATAATTGCTCATGCACATTGTGCATAGTCTATATTTAGATCAATGAGAAAAGTTCCAATGGTGCATACATGTGCAAAATTGTGTAACCTATTTTTTTTTCTTTGCAATGTTCATATGATGTGTTCAGAGCAATAGTATTTGCAAGCACAAATCGATTTTGTATTGTAGCAACGACGATACGAAAGGAAAGTGAAAATTATGGAAAGTGGCTTCCGCTATTGTGTTTTCAAGGATGTTAAAAAAGAAAGTATTGTTAATTGGACTAATCAAGAACACAAATATAGTAGTAAAACTAAATACATAAGCATATGCATTGAATGGGCATACTTTCTGCATATTAACATTAAAAAATTAAATAAATTATTTTACAGCTAGGGACAGTTGATTTTAGATAAACAAGTACGATTTCAAAAATGAAACAAAAAAACATTTTGTTGTTTTACATTAAAAAAACCATCATATCTATCGCAATGATATAAGTAATTGTTATTTGAATAAAAAAAGATGTTAGAAGCAATTCCTTCTTGATATCTGTCGAGATCGTTACTTAACGGGCATTTTAACATTGCAAAGAAGCATGATTCGACGCTATTTTATACTGGGACTGGCTATTTTCAGAAATATTGGTTTTCATTTTACTTACCTGCCACGTGATCGGATAGCCAACCACATAGGCCATGCAACTTGCCATATATCTAATTATTGAGCGCACGGGCAATGTAAACCATCGTATACTTATGATAAATGCATAACCAATGGAAATAATGTGCAACAAGCAAAGAGGCTATTTTTGGAATTAGAATGTTATTGGAAAGAGATTGGACATTGAAGAGAGACATGTGTTCAATGTTCAAGGAGCATGGGCAACTGCAGTTTTGCATTGCCATGTTTGACAAACTATAGAATAGCATATACTTATGATAAATGCATAACCAATGGAAATAATGTGCAAGAAGAAAAGATGATATTTTTGGAATTAGAATGTTACTTGAAAGGGATTAGACAATTAAGAGAGACATGTGTTCAATGTTCAAAGAGCTTGGGTAGTTGCAGTGGTTGCCGTTTTGCATTACTTTACGAAAGTGGCATGTTTTTTTGGGTATTGATAGCCTACAAATTTTGGGTGATTCTTTGATGGTTGTAAATTGGGCAAAGAAAATCTATAGTTTGAAGATACTCAATTTACATCATTGGTGTCAAAGAATTGAATAACATCTAAATTCCTTTTATGATTGGACAATTGATTACATTTACAGAGAGCTCAATGATGTGGTAGATATATTATCAAAGGAGGCACTTAATAAGCCGGAGGAAGGATTTCTAGTATGGGAGGACTGGATTGATGGTGGTTTGAAAAATCATGGCTCTCTTCATTTTTCTTTTTGATTAGTCTGTTTTCTTTCTCTGCTTTTTTGTCCTTGGCTTCTGGTTAGACAGTTGGATCAGTTAGTTTTCTTTTCTGTTGTCCTTTATTGGGATCAGTTTTGGATGGATCAAATAGCTTTAGTTGTTTTCTTTGAAAGCTTTATGAAGTTTTGAAGTATTTTTTTCTTGAAAAACTTTTCGTGCTGTTGATTCTTTTGTCTTTGTATAGAGATGTAGTTTTTTTATTTATATTAATAACAAAAATACAGTTTTTTGCTTAATGAAAAACATAAAATATAAAATGATGCTTTAAATCTTATTTATTCTATATATTGGATATGGATATTGTTTTAAAATAAACTCAATTGCGAGTTCTAAGTATCCATAAAAGTGATTACGACCCACCATTTTACCATTTTATTATTGTATATCACATTTCGATTAATTTATTGCTATCCAGAATATGATCGTGAGTTTGGATTGACTTTGTAATTTTTAAAATGTTGTTTTTATATGGACAAATTATTTAAAAGCATAAATGTAACATTCAAATTGTTGTTTTTAATTCGCTAATCAAATTAAAAGCATAAGAACTTATAGAACAAATCAAAATAAGTGACTTTTGAGTCATGATTTAGTTAAAATAATACCAACATTTCGAAAATTCATTATACATCTATCAAAAACATTATTTAAAAACTATTTTTTTAACTATTTCATTTAAATATATATAGATATATATAATTAATTTTGTGCTTCATAAAATTCATTAACTAAACAAAAGATGGGTGCAGCTTAGTTGGTGTTCTAGTGAATAAATGCAAAAACAAATAATAAATATTAATGATTTTTTGTTTATTTGAAAAAAAAACAACATTATTGAGTTAACAAAACTATAATGTTTATTTGAAAGACATCAATATTAAAAGAGTGTAAGAACAAATATTAAAGGGGACTATTGAATAGAATGGTATTCATGTTAATTGAGGCAATTGCATAAATCTATGTAAAATTAAAACAATAAGCCTTTTGTTCCAAGGGGAGCCGAGGATCTCCATCGTCAAGCAAATTGATAACAATATGGCTAGAAATAGCTTTGGCGAGGTATTTCCCAGACGTGCAATTCGTGCTTTCTTTTGGTGCCAAAATCATAAGTCGACTAAGCTCAACAAAACTTGGGAACTTTCCAAACTGTCAACAAAATTGTTTGGGTGAATTTTGTGTATTTTTTTATTGCCAAGGGTTTAGTGATTTTTGTCAAGTTTGAGTCATGCTCTTACTTTCACTTAGCTGAGCCATCCAGTGAGTCAAATCACACAACATAGGATAACAACATACTATACATTCATTATTACTAACTCATTACATGGTATCTTTTTCATTTTGAACTCTGCCAATGAAATCCATGTATTGTGCAAAAATCAGCTTGAACCCTGCAAACTGCATAATAAAAAATTACTAGAGAAAATTTAAACATGAACATTGTAATGCCTCTGCAAAAGTATTGTATCAAATTTAGACATGCCCAATTTTCTTGAGTCATTTTTCAGATCGAAAAACTTTCATAAATAGTGTACAATTATCATCAAATATCATGTTAAACAAGGTGATGCATAAATCCTAGGTTCCTTGACCAAAACAAAGATTGTGCTTGGTTTAGGACACTTAAGAATATGTTGCAACCAAATTAGTTAGAGGTTAGTAACCACTTCTCTAAATTATTTAAACACAAAATGAAATATTCATGAATAAGCCAGTCTAGTTGACATTGTTGCAATCTTTCTTGTCAAACTAGCAACTATTGAATCTTTATTATATGTAACAACACTTGATTCACTGTTGAATTCTTTTTTTTTTATCATCCTCAGTTTTCATTGTGGAGTTTCTACTTTGGCAGGCATTGACAACAATTGTGCATGTAGAAGCACTGATGCTAGCACTCCTCATTAGGTTCCATGGATCTTGAACTTTTTTACTTGCACCATTAGTTAGTGAAATGGAATAACCAATCAAAATGCTTGGTTGTGTAGGTATCCTATATCAACAACATCTCATCAAACTATAGAAAGACGGGCACATATGATATTAAACAAAGTTAATTTCCCTTGAGCAAAAAACCATAAAATCGCTTATTTTTAGGATCACACTTGTCACACCCTACCAAAAAATGGCGACTGCATATAGCCATCCATGATTCAATAGTAGAAAAGGGTTTAATTTAACCTTGTACAATAGAATAGAATACTTCAATTCTCTTGTAGGATCTATGGGACTAACATAGAGCATATCCATCATATAAAGGTTCATAAATAACAAGATATAATAAGTACCTTCATCAAGGCCCAGAGGATGAAACAATAAAATACGACCAGTATTATTCTCTTTTTAATTTTCCATTTCCTACCTCCAACATGTCAAGATATGATCCACACACTTCCCGGTGAATTGCTTTGATCACTTGGAATGACATTGATAATAAAAAAGTAAAATGATATATAGTAATTAGGTTTATGGTTTTAATAGAAATTGGAATAGACTCTTACCAATCCATCCACCTGGTCCTACATAATGTACCCATCTATCATTCAAATCCACTCGAGAATCTATGTTGCACTAGATGAACCATTTAGTGAGCCCCACACAAAAACAATCAATCCAACAAAAAAATGTTCTATGACTAGTTACAAGTAGAACAATGAAGTTGGAGTGACTGTTGACACTATGATCACCTAATCCAACTATTGTTATTGTCTTCTATTGTCCTCCATCTATTTCCAACATTGGATCCCCAGGTAGTAGGATGATCTCTTCCCGTGGAAAAATAATATTTTGTATATGAGGATATCAATATTATGTCGTAGATGAATGGAGAAATGTAAAACTTAATTACTAATTTGATAAAATATGTAGTCAAATCAAAACCTACCATTCACACAATGAATAAAAGATTGGATACCATGTTCTCAAAAATACATCCCTGATTTTTGGGTACCTATAATTTAATATATAGATTTATTTCTAGTACTAGATACCCAAATAAACTACATTCTATTTTTTGTTGCACTGAGCAATTAAATTATAATAATAATAATCATGCAAAGTTGTCATTTACAAAACCTTAAAACTTATCAGGTTGCTCCTCAAGATAAAAAAGAACTACAATCAACGTCTGTATTTAGTATTTACATTGCACAAAAATGAATATACATTATATGAATTATTTATTTTGGAATCCCCTTCCCCATGAATTTCCCTACAATTTGGGGGATGTCTCCACTCGTCCCCATGTGTATTTATTTGTTCTCCCATTTTTGGGAATAATGAATAAGATTCCAAAAAAAATGGAGGATCAATGAAAAATAACACAAATCCTTGCCATAATGGAACTTGTAAGATAAATAACTTTCAAAACAAAAAATCAATAACTGTAAGCTAGATAAGTTTCAAAACAAAAATTAAATAAGAAAAAGGTTACATTTCCATTATGTATTATTTCATAAATTCATAGTAATAATAAGAGTTTTTAAATAGGACCATCCAACAAAGGACTTTATCATCGTATCCATTTGTAGGTTAACATTACTTATTCTCATTAATGGCAACTAGCTATGCGAGTGTCAATATAACGTGTAAGAAAACCATAAATGCAATTCTCTTAACCTAGCAATGTTGCAATAAATTCAATGTAAGAAAACCATAAATGCAATTCTCCTAACCTAGCAATGTTGCAATAATTTCAATGTAAGAAAACCATAAATGCAATTCTCCTAACCTAGCAATGTTGCAATAATTTCAATCTTAGGGAGAGTGGACTTCAAGGGATATTTATCATATGCACATCCAAATTTGAGTCCTAGGATTAGGGCCACCCAACAAACTATTGTATCAGCATAACCCTTTGCATGTTAACATAACCTGGTATTTTCATTAATCACAACTATCTTTTCCCAATGGGAATATAACACATAAGAAAACCACAAATACAAGTCTGTGAAACTAGCAATGTTGCAATAACTTCAATCTTTAAGGTAGGGTGGAATTTATGAGAGAAAGCTTCATCATATGCACTTCCAAATTTGATTCCTCGGATTAAATCCATCCAACAAACTATTGTATTAGCTTATCCCTTTGCATGTTAACATTACATAGTATTCTCACTGATGACAAGTAGCTATGCCAATAGAAATATCACATGTAAGAAAACCATAAATACAAGTCTCTGAAACTAGCAATGTTGCAATAATTTCAATCTTTAAGGGAGAGTGGAATTCAAGAGATCAAACTTTATCATATGCACATCCAAGTTTGAATCCTAACATTACATTTTATAGGAATGCAAAATATGATACAAATGAAGTTGAACTGATGTCGCTTTCACGTTTAACCCTAAACCCTTAAACAAAGCCTAACAAACAATGTTTGTTTTAAAGCTCAATGGAATCATAGTTTATTTTGTAGCATAGCTCGAACTCTAGTTGGAAGCACATATAGACGAATAAAACCAACAACATTTGCTTGATTGGAAATTCCACTACCCTCGAAAGAAGATATATCTTGGTGATATAAGTTGTATGGAATTCTTCAGCTTGCAACAAAGAGAACCCTTATAAAGTTTCAATGTTACAGCTCTTTTGGTTTTCTCTGTAATATTTTCCATAAATATATTGATGGATTGTGTTAATGGATGAAACCAACTCCCTGCATAAACCAATTCTGCATATTTTAAAGCAATAGTATCCTTAACCTACATAGGAGTAGTTAGAATAGTGAGGTATTCCAATTCCCGCATAGGAGTAGTTAGAATAGTTCCCCCAAGAGTTTCATAGACACCTCTACTTTTCATACCAACCAATCCGCTCTCCACCATGTCCACATGCCCAATAGCAGGTCTTCCCCCAAGTTCATTCAATATTGCCAATAAATTTGCAAGAGAATGCTCTTTTCCATTTATTAAAACTGGTATTCCAGGACAATGGCTATCTCCATATATATATAAAAAAATTGTTTAAAACAATGATTACATGAGAACATTTTTTACAGCATCAATTGAAAGTCTTCATGAAAATGTCTTCGTGAGAATTATGTTAAGTATTAATTATTGTTTTAACCATGCTAATGTTAACTTCAAAAAATCAAAATAAAGGATTATGACAAATTTTAGCATAAATGTTATTGTCAAAACATCCCATCCCTACTACATAAGACAATAATCTTCCATTATATAATAAATTAAATAATATTATGTAGAACCAAAATGCATTTACCATTAAAACAAAAAATCCATAGCAAAAGATGTCAACCATATGACAACGCTACATAAAGACAACATCCTCGATGGTATCAACAAAATCTATTATGAATAATATGATTTAAAACTCTCAACTACAAAGGCTTTTGAACTCCCCTGATACCAAGCATCACCTCTTATAAAAAAATGATAAAATAATTTACGGGATCAAAAAATGTTATTCAAAGTTCGAACCTATTTGTTTAGGCTGAAATAGACCAACAAAACTATTGAATCTTTCTTGAATGTTGAGCATCAACTCATCAAAAACACTAATACACATCTCAAAGATAAGGCATTGGAAGAATAGATTCCCCAAATCATTCATTTTTAGGTTCAATGTATGAATTTGTCTAGGCAATCAACAATGCTTTTTGCAAAAATTCTTACATATGCGGATAAAACACATAAATTAACAAATTTTTAAAATTCCCTATCATGTACAGTGAAAACTTGTATTCCATATCGGTTAAGAAACAAATACTCAAAATGTATTTGGCTTCATAAAACTGAGAAGACAAATTTTTGGAGCTCATTTGGATAACAAGTGTTTGAAATAATTTCTATGCCATCTCAAGCATTTGGGGAAAATGAATTCAACATATCCATGCTTTCCAAACCAAAATCTCATTTTGGAAGTTTGAAGCCAATGTAACAAGTTTTTATGGCATTATCCGGATGTAAAGGCATGGATGTAATAATTCCTAGCACTTGTTTATTTATGTGCAGAACATAGAACAACCTAATTCAAAAAGCCTCGAAGAAAGAGAAAGGTCATATAGAGGACAAAAATAAATAAAAATAATAATAATTTGGATCCAAAAAACATCATGCACAGTTTATGATCATTATGAAAAGTATGATCATAAAGTGACATTGATTATACAAATGATATAAAAACAAACAAGCCATGATGGATAACCCCGTTGGTTCGACCTTTTCTGCTAAGGTGTAAGTGTAATTCCCAGGGAGGTCATGGGATTAATTATTGCCAAGTCCTGCAGGGGAAGAGGGAAGAAATCTGCGGAAACTGACATTTAATATTGTCCTCCATCCAAAAAATTAGGGAAGAGTGATCTGGATGCTCTCATATCACCTAATGCCTCATGATTTGCATCAACTTCACTCGTACTAGGAAACATTGATCACGCATAGAAAACATTTCAAAAGTTATATTAGAATCACTCTTATTGAGATTGAATTAATTCAAGTTCCTCTTAGAATCAGCTCCAAGATCCCCAGCCATGCAGTTTTGAGATGGAAATGCTGTGAAAATTTCCATATTACATCCTGGAAATCAAACTAGTTTGAGGCAAAAAAGGTTTCTAGAAGCAGTGATATTTTTTTCTCCTTCTAGCAAAGTTGCCTAGAACTGTTCATATCATATTCCCTATATTGAACTCCTTCTTGATGCAAATGATTCTAATAAAGTACCCAGTGTTTCTCTTGCATACAACCTGGGAAATTTTCAGGAGACCTTCCACTGCCCATTGCTTTCATACTAGCTCTTCTGACATAAGATATGGAATGGCCATTGAACTGCCGCATACCATTGAGCCAACTATCATTAAAATATTAAAGAAAATAGTTCCATTTCATTTGATATACATAGAACACATCTACAGACATGGTGCATAGGAAGTGATCCTTAAAACTATGATGGCGCACCCTAAAATATCATTAATTTCCAACAAAGGTAGCTCTGCGTTGATCCATAGTGACAAATGACAATACCATTTGGGAACTAATGCTCAAATGATCCTAGTAAGGTATTGGTAGAATTTTTGTCACAGTGGTCCCTCCAAACAATGCCACCATCAGAGCTGCTACCAGCTTGTTGTTGCAATGGTAGAGCTTTTAAGAGCATGCCATCCTGACTCATTTGCAAGACTTCCAAAGGTGACACTATCACGTATCTTGATGCAACAGACACAACTCACAAACTCCCTACAAACAATGCCATAAAATTCCTTCGGTATCAATTGTTGCTTCCTTGTAAAGGAAACATTCTTGTTGTGAGTAAAGTCTGTATGAGACTTATTGAGATTAAAACATTTCAAATTATTGATAGAAAATATTTTTGCATTAGAATAAAATAAAAGCCTCAAATTACAAAATTCCAAGAAAGAACTAGACTTACTCACATGGACCATCTCCAACAAGAAGTACATCATTCTCATTGTCAAGAAACACAAGATGCCAACCTGACCGTTGAGGATCTTCAAGCTGACCTTCTAGACCAAACATACGAGCAAGCTCACGTTGAAGCTCATCATATTTTTTGCAACAAGTAACATCAATTGACCTACCAACTGAACCAACCTTGTATGCTTCTGCACCAAATGCAGAACCAATGACAATATCAATTCAGATGATTAATATGTAGTCATCCATCTATAATGGATGCTAAACATCAAAGATATAATAGAATTAGCAATTTCAGAGACATTACCTATTTGACTGCCATTTCAAATATTTAAAACGTCAGCAACCATTAGAATCAGTGACCTTAGAGTAGGTCCTCACAGGTCGAGAGGGATGATTCCAGAACCCTCCTCTCTACAACATACCGTTGTCACTGATTCCCAAATCACTTGTAATGCCTCAGTTCAATGGAAGATCTAGAACACTAAATGTTTGGGAATTTATCGTTGTTGAGACTCGCTTGAATATCCTTGCCATTTATAAAGGTAGGGAGCATGTGAGACCAATGGGCCATGTAACGATTGTGTGTTAGCCGCTATTCAATTTCTCAAGCTACGGGTGCAAATAAGAGGGCATCTAATTGTGATACCAATGGGCCATGTAACCTGAGGAGACTGTGTATTTGATTAATCAAGAAAATAGGAGTTCCAGTGTGTTGCTAATGGCCATTTATATTATGTTTTGGGTATTCAAAAGTTTAGTGTTTACTGAATTTTTCCGTTGTTTTATAGGTGCATCAGGATCAAAGGTGCACATCCCCACAATTTTTTTTTTGTTATGATAAACTTTGTTTATAGGTTTTGGGCTCGAGAGATTTGCATCAAATAGGTAGGAAATATGTGGGGTGTTGGCAAGGTACCATCTTCATCATCTGAACAATTAATATGCATATTATTTCTCTGTAAAAAAATATATTAAAGCTAGCATCCCTGTTTGTACAGCATGAAGAATACACATATGCTAGGGGAAAGAGCTAAATTTGGATGCAGAACCTTCAAGCAAATAAATTACATAGAAAGCAGTATAGATTTAATGAAATCCAAATTGTGGATAGCCTGGAAATTAAACAACTATCCAGGCTGGAGTGGAGCGGTTAATGATCCATCAAGTATAAGATACAATTGGATTAAATACTAGAAACAGCGACTTGCAGTAATTCCAGTATGTTGCCATCAAATTACCGAGAAGGTCCGGAAGAGGAGCTAGAAGTGGACTTACTATTGTAGGCACTACTTTGGTTGGGACATGAGGAACACTGATTGAAATGATAATATCCTTCTCCCTTCTAGTGGCATATTGAGCCTTCTTTCTGGTAATACGCCTCTATTTGTTTCACTTGACTACTCCTGCAAATTGTAAAACAAATACACTGTGAAGGAAAAATGTCAGAAAAATAATTAAAATGATTTGAGTTGCCGTGTGGATATTTCATACCATGTCTATGGCAGAGACTGGCACTCCACAGAAACTGCCAAACTCATGATATGATGAAAGTATGTTAGATATTCGAAATTTTCAAGGCTAAGACCCAACTCCATCATCCCGTGCCCATGACGTGGTAAAATTATGTTTGACATTGAGTTGGGTATTCTCATGGCTGATACCAAACTCCATCATCTAGATTGACGGAATTCTTCTCCTGCCTCTAACTAGGTATAAGATAAATAGTCCCATATTAACATAGTTTCAATGGATATTAAATATACAAATCAAACTGGAAACCTTTAAGACAATAATGAATTCAAAAAATAAGACTACATTATCTTATAAAAATGAGAAATGGAGAAATACATAAATGCACATCCAGAACAAACAAAGTTGATCATAGAAATACCCAATAATCTCACAAAACAAAAGGGAATTGAGTGAGATATAGATCGAGAGGAGTACAAAAATACCATTGCAGTTTGTCTGAGAAGATCATATGAAATGATAGAGATTTAGCCCTCGAATCAGCCTTTGTCTTTTGGCTTAACTAGGAGGTATTTTTCTTAAATAACGTCAATGATAAAAATAGTTTTTTCATCTAGTTTCCATAGTTGCACACTTATAAATATATTTTTTAAATAAATATAGATAAATTAAAAAAACAAACTATATTTGTTTATAGAGTACCATTAGCAGAGATGGATTTTAAGAGAAAGAGGATCTGCGTTTAAAAATATTTTGATAGAGAATAAATTAATAGGAGAAATTGGAACATAAAGCAGAGACTAAAAATAAGAACTACAACACTAACAGGGACTAAAAATAGGAACCCACTGAAAAATATAGCATCAAATACAAAACATTGAATATTTTTTTTTTTAAATTAAGTGGTCCATACAATTCATTAAATAAAAAAATACTAACCCACTTAACAAGATAGCATCAAATATAGCACACGATGGACTATATAACATCTGATTTGAAATGGTTACAATCCAACAAAACATTGAATATCCTTTTTTAAGTTCTGCGTTACATAAAATTCATCAATTAAAAACTACAAACCCACTAAACATTATAGCATCAAATATAGCCTACGATGGAGTATACAACATAATTTGAAATGGTTATATGTACATTCCGATCTGTAGATTCAACCAAATCGTTTTTCTATTCAAGAGCAGCAATGATAGGATTTTTGTACAAACCTCCATAATAAACTGGTAAAGGGGAAAGATTGTTCCAGAAACTCCTTCCCTATTAAAAAGTTGAACTATCCATCATCAGATTTCAGCTTTTGGGTAGGGAAGATTTTGCATGTGAATGAGGTTTGAACCTAGGGAAGATATAGAAATTGTTTTTTCTTCCAAGAGAATCAAACTCATTACGAAAATTATTTATGGCTTTTAGATTTATTCATGCGCAAATTGTAGTTTTGCAAGCAAAAACTATGAAATTAAATTTTGATACATCAGTCTTGCATTTTACTGGACTTTCACGAGGAGATCTCCTTATTGTCTTAGATTATTAAAGCAATTTATGATTGAAAAGATGATAGATAATAACTATACATAGATTTAATCACTAAAGTCAGAAAAACACCCAGTCCAGACCAGATGTGGTCAAGATTGTTGTTGCCTAAAACCTTAATAATGGCCACTTGCATCGAGCGCATGCTTCTTTATTATCATTCTGTACAATCCAAAAACAGCATCATCCTGCAGCAATATGGCGATCCCTCCTTAGCCTGAGTGAGTGCTCAACCAAAGGGAGAAATCTAGGTCGGGGTAGAAGAAGCCAATAGGCGGCGGCCGTGTAGCTAGGGTTTTTAACTGAGTTGTGGTTCTTGAAGCTCGAGAGCTCTTCTGTTTCATTACTAGAAGTTCTCTTAATTAATTGAATCATTTGATTGAACATAAAATCGAAATATAAAGTTTCATAATATAGATCTTTTTAGAGTGGACAGACGAATTTGTAAGAAATCCATAAATTTCTGGAAACTTTGATGAAATTAATATCACCATTTGATTGAACATAAAATGAAAATATAAAACTTCATCATAAACATATTCTTTTAGCGTCGAGAAAAGAATTTACAAGCATTGCAATATATCCTTGGACATACACCATTTTTAGTTAGCCCATTTCTTGTCCATGATATTGCAATCTGCCTCGTCTCCAATCGCAAGAAAGCAATATATCCTTAATTTGTCATATCTATACTTGGCGTTGATGACTCGCCATTTCTAGTCATGTCCATTCTTGCCTAAGCACAGCAAAGGTTGGCAATCCATCTAGTTACCTGCCAAGAAAAACAATAACTATAGAATCCGTTTAATAGTACAACAATTCCTGCTAGCTTAGCCTGTAGAGTCGTTAGTTTAAAGTAATGAGTTCTCAATAAGTCCAGTTAATAAATAAAAAAATCATAAAAAGCTTCGGGGAAGATAGATACAATTCTCTTCTTGTGTTAATCGGGGTTGGCCTGCATAAAGTATTTTAATTGTGCAGAGCAGAAATGACAGAATTGAACCTGTCTGAAGATAAAAAAAACCTATTTTCAAAAATTCAATTAACGAACTAATGAACTAAAATTCCATCAATTGTAAATAGTCAGGAGACCTTCTGGGAGCTCTCTTCAATCCAAGTGAAAACAGCGTAGTGGCAATACAACTCCCGTGTCATGCACACCATTATCTTGCTGCGAAAACAGGTCCTCGAACATTACAAGAGAAAAGAGTCCATGAACCAGTAGTTGAATCATCCCCACACAGCCCTCCGTTGGACTGAAGGGAGCTCCCCGTATACAAAGAAACCAGAAATGCTAATGAATCCTCACAAACCATCCAATAACTTACGCCTACCTGAAACACTAAAATCCAAAACCCGGCCAGTAGCTATTACCAGGACAAAAAGCAGCCAGAGAGATAACCAAAGACAAAAGCAATAAAGAACCAACAGAGTTTGTTTTGACGGTACAAAAGCATGTTCACAAAAAACATATAGAAACACAGAACCCATACTTGAGAGGATTATGCTATAATATCCTGAGGCAGTGAACAAGCATTTTGAAACCTGCTCCCTGCAAAAACAAAAGTTAACAAACGTGACAATCTAATTGCTTCTATTTTAGAAAGAATCGAACTCGTTATCATCTCGTTCTGTGATAACCCGGGCGACGCCAACACCAAGCTTCGTTCGATGCACTGACATTGGAGAAGCCCGAGAGACTTATATAGAACCTACACACTCACGAACACATTCGTTTGAATTAACAACAATACACTTGACTTTGGTACTACGACGATTAATGGAATGCAACTGTACTAGGGAATGACAACTACTTTGACATTACCGACTTGCATAAAAACATATTCTGAACCTTTATGATCGGCATAATGAAAATTCCAGCACTCAATCCAAACCAATCCAATCCCATGAAGAAATCCTATCATTATAGTCGTTCATGTCAAATTTCGTTTGTCGATTTGATATTGGAATCCAACTGTTTGAGCATCAGTGATCGTTCTGTAGTTTATATTATTCAATTCAAGGCTATGTCCTTCTATTTTGCCTTTTTTTAATATTTCTTTGCTTGACAAACCAAATCCGAGCATCTTTTTAAATTCCAACAATATTCGACCTTGCTCACGACATTGAAACTTTGCTAAAGTGTGATCATTTGAGAATAACACACAAGTCAAAGAGGACAATTGTTTATGTCAACTGGCTGTTCGTCAACTTAAAATAGGTGACACAATGGATATGCCTACTGCTGAGTGCCTGAAATAATGATGTAGTCTCACACCAAATATCCGAGTGTCGCTGTACATCATTGCATCTCCGAGGGTTCCTAATGAGATTCTTTCTTTTAACGAATGCAACGAACGACACAAAAAGTTTCACACAATCTACGACATTGATGTTCATTTTAATCCTCTATTTTAACAATAAATTGAAACATGATGTCTTCTGCAATCCGAGTAATGCTAGCATTCATGATATTATAAAATATACGTCAAAGATTTTTTCCTCTACCCATTTATTCATCAACTTTTCCCAAAAATTCATATGGGATGGCGTGCAGTCGATCGAACACCCCCGTGCCCCAATTAGGGTTCCTCAATAATGCACTATCGATCTCCTACATTCACGTTACAAGGCAGAGCTGCCATAGGGTTCCTCAATAATCCACTATCGATCTTGAAATCAATTCCCTATTGACCAAAGAATTGATTGGGTATCTAATATTTATGCTCGAACGTTTATCTTTTGCTTATGCAAACACTTCATGAAACATTAATGCATTTATTATCTATGATCTATTTCATATATGTCAAATTAAGCAATTAAATAATTATTACATACAATTAAAAGATATGCAATTGTTATGTAATTATATTGCGTGTTCATCTTATTTTTCCTCTTCGAGAAGAGCTCACTTGTTGACCTTATGAGTGTTTAATACATGTACGCCAATTACTAACATCCTTTTGTTTATGTCAATTTCATCTCCAAGGTTCCTTTCAAGGATTGTTAACCCCTCGCGAGGTAATGTCTACCTTGACATCATCTTATTATTATCAATGTGCTATATCTTTATATCTCTTTTATAAAAAAAATATTTTATTTTTGTAAGTGTTTTTTTTTAAATCAACATTTATCTTGGTTGAAGTTGTTATGGAATTTTAGATAAAAACTTTAGGGGTAACAAACATTGTGATAAGGGTAGTGAGAGAAGAAGAATAATGGGTACCCTTCAAAGCTCAAAAAAACTTTGGAAGGGGTAGGACTCTATTAGAGCTTTTTCTAGTGGGATATAACTATGTAAGGTAAATTGTTTCCATTTTTTCTCTCTGCAAGTTTTGTTCTCTTATCAGTTTTGCATGGTGTAACACCTAGTGCAAATCCTTTTTATATAGATTTTGTGATTATAGATATGATATTATTATAATAGACCATCATTTAAAATATGGATCTAATTTAGTGAAGAAAAACATCACAGAAGTTAATTATTTCAAAGTCTTTGAAGTAAATTTGAGATCTAATAATAAAGAAACAAATTTATTATAGGGGAATCGTCTATTGCACTATGATGCTAAGAAGATATATCATCACAGACGACATCATCCAATGTTTCAAGCATTATTTGGCTTCTCATAGTTCTGTTTGCATAGGTGCATAGTTCCTTGTATCTCTTCTTTCCATTGGGAAAACATTATTTTATTCCTTCTCAAGCACTTTTCCTTTCTACAAGTTTATCAGAATTGGTAGCACTTACATCAAACTAGTACTAGAACTCAAGGGAAGATCTTCCAAACTAATCTGAGAAGGTCCTTGTCGATATCTAAATTCATAGAATAAAATAATAATAAACATGTAGAGTGGCGAAAGAAAAGGGTAATAAGTCTCAAAAAATATTTGCTGAGATCAACAATTAATATCCAAACCTTCATGGAAGAAAAAATTCAACAACTAGTAGAAGTAGAGAGAAACTTGGCACAACAAATGGAGAAACAACAATAAATTTATTGAAAATAAAGTGAAAACTAAAGCACGAGTTTAGAAGAAGCCCTAAAATAATATTATAATTCTAGCTGCATAACCCATATTTGACCTCACTCAAGGAGATAATTCATTCATCATCATTCTTGAATCCAAACATCAACATCCAAAAAATCAAGGAGGAAATGAAAAAGTTTCTCAAACTTGACTATGAACAAAAAACAATATCTAAACCTTATCATATTTGGGCTAAATGAAACAGTTAATAAAGTTGTTTTAACCAAGTCATCAAACACTACAAAATAAAATAGAAACGGAAAACTTGAGGATTGTTAAAGTTGTAATAGCCTTATTAGGAAGGTGCTAGCTATCTTAACTTTTAAAAAACTATTGTAAGAATTTCAAATAAATGACTATGGTCCAATCCAATCAATACTAAAAGTCATAAATTTAATTGACTCATAGTGTTACTAGTAAACTAATAAAAGTACCAATATTATTATAATAAATAGAATGCATCAATAGTAACTATATTAGTGGAAACAACTCATAAAGTACTTGTAGTCTTTAACTTTGATCATTAGCAACTACTAGTCCAAGCAAGTCTCCACAAATAGCCTTGTCAAACAAGGGAGAACTCACACACAAGAGTCAATTTTCCACCCATCGACCATAGTTGCCTAAGTTAGGTATTTCTCCCCTAGTAAGGATTAAGCTCAATAAGGTGAAGAATATAGCACAAGGAACTCAATAGATGGCTCACTCAAGAAACCAAATAACCTAATAAATTTGGCATCCGAGAGAATAACCATACAGAGGTGGAGAGACACATAGACTTAAAGGATCACCACATCCATCCCTCGATGATTAACCCTAATTAGCTAATATCATACACGATGGTGATGAACCTCTGCAAGGATGTTAATATCACACTTGCCCTTGATGCATACGCATTGAAAGCATGGTATTTTGTAAGGATTCAAATATTATGCTTATACCTATGTGTAGTATTTTAAGTGAATATTTGAATTGAAAAATCATACACACACATATATATATTAGATGGTAAAAAAAATCCAACTGGCAAAATGTTGCCCTTAAAAAAACCTTGATTGTAAGGAAATTATCATACTTCGTAATGGTGTCTCAAAGGCCCAAAAAATAACAAATTTCCAATTCCATTGAGCATAAATACTCCTATTTAGGAAATTACACTCCCACTCCCAATCTCGTTATTCCACATAGATGAGGATAGAGTAGCTATCAATCTACTCCCCCAATATCATAATCTGGAATCATGTTTTCTCATTCAAAAAAATAACCTTAACATGTGTGATGTCCCTTAAATCTGAAAATAAAATAAAAAATTGTATAAATAGATTGTATGAGCCTCTGTAGGCATTTTTTCGTTGGAGATAGGGAAGTTGACTCTCAGCCTGTAAAGTTCTTGAGCTTGGCGTTTACTGTGCATTGCTACTTGAGTGTATAAATTTGGTTTTGTGTTTAAAGAGAGGAGAACTTATGTGACAGTCTATGCTCTGGTTTCGGTTGGTTGTGTTCTTGGTTGAAAATATGACTTGGGTCGTTTCATTGTAATTCATAATTGAATTTTCGATTTTCTATTGATATAATTATTTTCGCTTCAGATAGAAGGCGTTTATTTTCCAATCCTCTCTTTATGACTGAGTAGATAATTATATGTTTGAGGTGAGCCTCTGTTTTAAATTCTTGTTTTGGAAGTGTAGCTACACGACTCTTCTTTTTTGTTAATTACAAAATGTTACAGAGATGATGTAATTGTTACTTTGAAATCTGGTATTTCGATCCAGTCATTTAGACGCCTATCAAATGGTAATTTCGATGTTTTTTTATAGTTGTGCAAGAAACGATTTAAGTCATGAATCTTTGTTTATAAGGGTTCTCGAAACTTGTAAATTTGTTTGTCTATTGTTTAACTTTTGTAAGGAACAATATGTAAATTATGGGTGAAGCGTTAATTTCATTGTTCTAGGAATAACTTATAAAGGGATTCGATCCTTGGTTTCTGTTTTAAAAAGACTTGTTTTAAAGTTGTAAATCTGGGAGTGTAAAATTCCTAAATGAAAACTTTAGTTTGACTTTTTGTGGATGGATCTAGGGTTGCGTAACAAACCTCTATCATTGATTTCAATACTCTTGTGGGAATATATGGTTCTGTAATTTAATGTTTGACTAATAAAAGAAGAATAGGCTCTAGCACAAGCTAGCTTGGCTAGCTCTGTTGGAGCTAAACTTTGTGTGCTTAAAAAGGACTAGGGCCTACACACTAAGACCGCATTTGTTGACTTATGGTAATTTCGTAATGATTTCTGTAGTGGTGAATTGGGGTTTGTAATATTTATCAAGTCTGAAAATATTGTTTTCTAGGTTATAAAAAGAATAAGGGAGAGAACTACTCTCGGTTAAACCTAGGGTAAAATATATTTATTTTGCTAACTCTAATTAGTGAGAAGTAATTTCTTAAACCCAGTGATGCCTTCACGTCTACCATTATTCAAGAAGTAAATAATCTTAACAAGAAAAATCTGGAAGAGAGAAATTTACAGCATAATATTAGAAATTTCCATACTAATGAATTTCAGTCTATAATTCTACAGAATCTTGATGTGCAACATATTTTAAATTCTTACGTGGAATGTACTCATCGGATTTCCTTTATAACCTACACACTTGAGACACTATTTAATGGAAAATTATCCTTAGCTGACCTCTAGGATTGTGACCGAATAACCTCAAAACTGCAATGTTCCTCCCAACCTTTGACCCAAAACCGTTCCTGGTTCTTACTTGGATCACCCCCGAGCTGGTTCGGGCATGCAAGAGAATCTGGAGAACCTAAGGCAAAAGGTTGTTTGCAATAAATCTTGGTATCTTCCTCATTCAGGATTTGAACAATCTCTCTTAATACCATAAAGAATGATAATAAGATAGAATGCCTTCTCATGGCTCTTGTCCTTATATTTATATGTATATTTGGACTGGAGCACTTTTGTTATTTTGAGTTAACATTAGTATTTTTAATATCTTCTTGAATTTAACTCTTAGTCTGAATTATATGTATTATATTTAGTAGATTATTTTTAATTATAAATTCTCATAACTTGAACTTTTAAATTATTTTGAGTTTAGAAAAGAAGTTTTAGTTTATTTATTTAGTTTATAAAATAGCATACACACACACACACAAAGATATATAAGTATAGACTTCACTCATTTAATTTGTTTATCTTTTATCATCAAATAATTTCACACATATAATATTTTCATATATATGTTTACAGGCTTTATTTATTTTATTTATCTTTTATTATTCAAATATACTTCATATATATAATATTTCCGTATATATGTATATAGACTTCACTCATTTAATTTATTTATCTTTTCTTATTCATGCATTATATAGCATGATTTGTATATTCGATGCTTTCTTAAATTATGTCAATTCTTTAACAAGGCCTCTTGTGGGTTTGGTCGGTCAACTAAGATAGGTAGCCCTAGATTCCCTTGCATGCTCGATTACCTCGTTTTCGTGGGAGTGACTTTTAGTCTTTGATGACAATAAGATAATGATTCAATTAATCAATTTGAATCAATATGATGCGTATGGGTGTTATTCAGAGTGTTTCAAGCTCAACACCGTAAGTGACGTAATCCCTAGTGTTATTCAGAGCTTATGCTAAACACTCTTAATGGGCGTGACACTAGTGCAATTCCAGAGCCTCCACTCAACACTAGTTCTAGGATGCATTTGTACGATACACCTAGGGATACAATGGCCAAAGATCCGATGCTCCATAGCTTATGCTCAACATCATGTTGGAGTGCTCCAGGG
The DNA here is from genome assembly GCA_027924585.1 of Larix kaempferi. Lineage (NCBI taxonomy): Eukaryota > Viridiplantae > Streptophyta > Pinopsida > Pinales > Pinaceae > Larix > Larix kaempferi. Next base: position 38,244,747 of record BSBM01000096.1, read on the forward strand.
ATTATGCCCAACACTCATTATTTATCTTGTGGGGTTATCTATGTACTCCAGAGCGCATGCTCCGTACATACTACCATAACCCATGTGCTCGAGGACTTATTCCCAACACATCTATGTACATCGGGGCTTATGCCCAGCACATAATAAAATTCATCTATGTACATCAGGGCTTATACCCAACACATAATAAAAGGTAAAAGTCTCAGGATATTACATCCCTCCCTGCTTAGATCAACACCGTCCGGGTGTTAGGGACTCTAAATGAAACCCTGAAACCAGGCGAGTTAAGCCTCTTTCATCGTGGTTTCATTCTCCCATGCGGCCCCATAAATTCAAGCTCCTTCTTAATTCAAAGTCTTATTGAAGTTGCCTTAAACCCTTACCTACAATAACCTCAATGTACTGTCAGTCCCATGACATATAATCGTAAATTAAATGGGGATATCATAATCATCACATTGTTAGTCATGTTGTAATGTCCCTAAAACTGTAAAATTTTAAAAAAAAATCTGTATGGCTATTGTCGTCAATTTGGTTACTAAATTAGTAAATTAACTTCAGCACTGAGAGATAAATAGATGACTGAACAAGTAACGTGGATGTAAAGTTTTTTTCTTATATTCAGCTTGGTTTAATTAATGTACATGGATTCATTTGTACCTCTGCGGAAGCGATGTTCTCGGTGATGATTATAAGGATATTTGTTGAGCATAGTAGGTGCAATTCTAACTCTGATATTTAGCTTAAATGTGTGTATGTCCTAAACTTGTAATGTGCAAATTTCAATGTGTGATGGTATTCTTTTAAAGGTGACCTTGTAACTTCTTTTAAGCACTTGAGGTGATGAGCTTGGTGATAAGGACCCGGCTTACATAGCTACATGCTAAGGTCTACTTCTACTGGTGTTTTGTAGGTGTAATTTGAAGGAATGTTATGAGCCTAACATTTAAAGTTATGGAACAATGAGCAAGGTCCCTTTTAAATACAAGTGTTAAATGCATGGAAACAATCCTATAGTGACAAAGTAGAACCTTGCATGTTTAAAGTCACTCTATACTATGGGGAGTGGGTAAACATTTCTAATGTAGTCAGGTTTGGTAGCATTTATGATATGCCAACCCAACGAAGTGCTAACCAGCTGGATGGGGGATAGGGTAAACCCTATCGTGGAGTAGTCTCTACTGCATTTTTGCATCAGTTTGTTGAGGGAAGAGCTCTCTGCATTTCGAGCATGGTCGTGACACCTGTGTTGGCCATGAGCATAGCTCAGGCCAACGTTCAGTTTAAATGACTGGGGAGATGTGGATACCAAGCGTTGAAGGTAAACTTTTGCTGCCCATACAATCTTTTGATTTCCAATGTTTTGTTTTTGTTTTAAGTCTTAGCTAATACTTCACAGGTTTCGTTTGACATAGTCTCGGGCATAGAGTGCGTTTCGAGCTCAATGGAGTGGAGTACCTGCAGCAATGAATTTGATGGAAGCTAGGGCCAACACGGGTAATCCTGGTTCCTTTCGTGGCCATCTCTCCCTCAATGCGTCTAGTTTCCTATATTGTTTTTTTTGCTCAATGTATAAGAGTTTTGGGAAAGGTTTACTGAATCGAATCAGGGATTTTAATGTGATGCTGAGTTTGGATGGCGAAACATAGCCATATTTTGAGGTACATTTTGTAAATGTATAAATCATACTTTTTGATTGGTAGCCTGTATGGCGTTTTGGTTTTAGAGGAGGGCATCACTTGACTCCTGTGCAAAAGATTATGGTTTCAGTATTTTTGGAAATGTATCTTAATGGTTCAGTTTGGGGCTTTCGTGGGTAGACACGACTTATGTATAAGTTGGTTTCATTTTTTTATTAATGGGACAGTGGAGGCCCTAACTAGACTCCTGTACATTTCGATTTATGGTTTTGGTGTTGATTTTTCTATTTAATAATTAATGTGAAGTTCTTTTAAATGATTTATGCCAATGTTGTGGATATAATGAGATCTATTTCCAGCTACTGTGAATAGCGTTTGACCTTCTATATTAATGTTCTTTTAACTCTCAGAATATTCATGTTTTACCTAGATCTTTACTATTGTATTGGGTGAAGGTTGCGCGTGAAGCTCCTGCCTGCGTTTTATTAATGTGTCTTCAGTTTCACTCGCATCTTTTTAACTCATGTGTTTGACTTGGAAAATGAATCTCTCTGTAGGATAAAAGGTTGAAATGTTTGTTTTAATTTCAATTACTGGGTAAATCCCTATTTTGTTGTGCATTTTTTTTACCTTGCTTCTGTGTATGGTGATTTGATTCAACAGTATGATTTTAATTATATAAAATAAATGTATAAGTCCAACCGAGAGCAGAAGCTTCGATGTAATTTAAACTCAGATGCATTCTTAGTGTGGGGAAAACGCAGCCTCTGTGAGAGAAATCATGGTTTAACGTTTCAGGGCTGAAAGTCAATTTACTGTGTTTAATTATCTCAACGTTGGAAAGGTCCCGAGTTAATTTCTTTGTTTGAATATTTTTATTGGGTTTTATGGACAGAGCCCTAGCATTAAAAACGCATTCATTTTATACTTATTATGGTTTCAATGTTTAATTATGAGAGAATGGCATTCCACGCTGTAGCGTGGATCTTCTTGAGATTTGTAGATTTTAAATGTACTATGTATAGAACTTGATCCCGAGTCTTTAATTTTTATTTAAGAAAAGAATGTAAATTTGGGAATACACCCTAATAGAAATCAACCTGTGTATGGCGATGTAAGAGAATGAGTAAAATCCGTGGTGCTTGTTATTATGTATGATGAATAAGTTCTTTGCTACGTTGATTTTGGCTTACAAGAGACTCTATGAAATCTCTGTTAGAGTTTAGTTATTTAGGGTTGGTGCAAGGTAATGATACCCAATTATGACACGTTAGTTGCAATGAAATTCTGGAAAAACAGAAATATTGTCATTAAAATCAATTATTAGAGGTATCTACAAAACTTTTTCTGATTAGGTGTAAAATGATGAAACGTAGAAAAACGGATGACCTTCCGGAATATTTAATTTTTATTTATGGAAAAGTGGTATAACCACCCCAAAATGTCATTATTCGAAGATTGGTATGTCATTTTTTTTCTAAAACATAATGCACATGTTTTTTTTGAGCCACCTGTTTGCTATGTAAATTTTCAATTTACGAGAAAAACAATATGTAGAGGCGTAGGCAACAGAAAAATCTTGTGCGGGGCTATTTTTCCAAAATTTTAAAAGTCAATTTTATATTTTTTTAAATTACCGAAGTCAGTGAAGCCCTAAAACCACATTGTCAAGTTTTAATCCACCATATCATGGTCTAAAAATAATCAAAATGCATTTTTTTTTTAGGTTGTAGGTATTTTCGTGCTCTTACGTGGGTTCTTTTTCGTTTTCGAAATAGGTAAGCCAATCAAAAGTTATAGGCCAAATAAACGACCTATGTTTTTTACGAATTTGACATGAGTGCAGTTTAAAATGAATTAAAAATAGAGAACAACAATAGATCTATTCAAAAATTATATATTTGGAATCTGCACACAGAGCTCGACAAGTGTGTGCAATTTCATCTGTAATGCACTCGTGGAGCTTATGAAGAACTAGCTGTGAAAAACAGGAAGTTGCATCGTTTGATGTTTTTTGCTATAAATCAGGGATAAATCAGACCGAGCCTAAAGGTACAATCCGAAGCTAATTCCAAGCCTGCAAGGGCGCCAAAAACAATTTGAATTCAAACACGCGCACGCATGATTGAAAGCGCGCACACGTCCTTACGCGTATGCTCTATTGTATGCCTTTGTATGGTTTATTTAATTTCCTTTTTCAAGGGGATACATGAAGTTGATGAAGATGTGATGATGAAGAAGATGACGATGATGGAGATGTTGATGAGGAAGGGGGAGATGACAATGATGTTGAAGATGTTGATGATGATGCTGATGATGATGATGCTGATGATGATGAGATGATGGTGATGGTGATGATAATGATGATGACAATGGTGATGATGATGATGATGACAATGGTGATGAAGATGATGATGAGGATGATGGTGATGATGATGAGATGATGGTGATGGTGATGTTGATAATGGCAATGGTTATGAAGATGATGATGAGGATGATGGTGATGATGATGATGATGAGGATGATGGTGAAGAGGATGATCTAATCATGATGGTGATGAAGATGATCATGATCATGATGAATATGATGATGATGATCATCATCATCATCATCATCACCATCACCATCATCATCAACATCTTCATCATCATTGTCATCTCCCCCTTCCTCATCAACATCTCCACCATCGTCATCTTCTTTATCATCATCATCTTCATCACCATCCTCATCAACATCAACATCATCTCCATCATCATCATCTTCTTCATCCTCATCACCATCATCATCATCATCTTCGTCATCATAATCATTGTCATCATCAACACCATCATCATCATTGTCCTTCTTCCTCATCTTTATCAACATCTAGGTCATCATCTTCATCGTCAACGTCATCATCATCATCAACATTGATGGTGATGATGATGAAGATGATGATGACGATGTTGATGATGAGTACGATGATCATCAACATCATCATCATGTTCATCATCATACTCATATTCATCACCATCCACCATCATCATCACCATCATCTTCGTCATCACCCTCTTCCTCATCATCATCATCAACAACATCTTCGTCGTCATCATCATCATCTTCATCATCGTACTCATATTCATCATCATCATCATATCATCATCATCATCGTCATCCTCGTCCTCACAATGATGATGATGATGAAGATGATGATGATGAAGATGATGATGATGATGATGGTGATGATGATGATGATCATGGTGATGATGATGATCATGTTGTTGATGATGATGAAGATGATGATGATGATGAGAATGATGTGCTGCATATTCGTCATCTTATTCATCATCAACATCATCATCATCATCATCATCATCTCCATTAGTCATCATCATCATCATCACCATCTTCATCATCATCGTCATCGTCATCATCATCATCATCATCATCATGATAAGGATGATGGTGATGACGAGTATGATGAGGACGATGAAGATGACTGTTATGATGACTATCATCATCATCATCATCATCATATGATCATCATCTTCATCATCCTCATCATCATCCGCATCCTCACAATGATGATGATGAGGAGGAGGAAGTTGATGATGATGATCATGTTGATGATGATGATGAAGATGTTGATGATGTGCTGCATATTCCTCGTCATCTTCATCATCATCATCATCACCACCGTCATCATCATTATATCCAAATTATTCATCATCATCATCGTACTCATATTCATCATCATCCACCACCATCATCATCATCATCATATCATCACGACGAAGACGATTATGATGTGTTGCATATTCGTCATCATCTCCAACAACATCTTCGTCATCTTCATCATCATCGTCATCATCATCATCGTCGTCATCATCATCATCCTCATGCTCGTCCTCACAATTATGATGATGATGATGATGATGATGATCATGCTGTAAATCATGTTGTGGATGATGATGATGTGTTGCATATTCGCCATCATCTTCATCATCAACATCATAATAATCATCATCATCATCACCATCATCTCCATTAGTCATCATCGTCATCATCATCATCATCAACATCATCATCATCATCATCTTCATCATCATCATGATCTTCATCATCATCATCATCATCATCATCATGACGAAGATGATGATGATGATGATGATGGATGATGACGATGAAGATGGTGATGATGATGATGACGATGAAGATGGTGATGATGATGATGATGACTACTGGAGATGATGATGATGTCGATGATGAAGATGATGACGAATATGCTGCACATCATCCTCATCCTCATCATCATCTTCATCATCATCTTCCTGATGATGATGATGAAGATGGCTATGACGAGTATGATGAGGATGATGAAGATGCCGATTATGATGACGAAGACACTGATCATCGTGACCATGATCATATGATGATGATGGTGATGGGGAGGATGATGAAGATGGAAATGATGATGACTAATGAAGATGATGATGATGGCGATGTATTGCATATTCGCCATCATCTTCATCATCAACATCATAGTCATCATCATCATCATCATCAACATCATAGTCATCATCATCATCATCTCCATTAGTCATAATCGTCCTCATCATCATGATCAACATCATCATCATCATCATCATCACGATCATCATGATCTTCATCATCATTGTCATCATCATCATCATCATCACCATCATCATCATGATGACGATGAATATGGTGATGATGATGATGACGATGAATATGGTGATGATGATGATGATGACTACTGGAGATGATGATGATGTTGATGATGAAGATGATGACGAATATGCTGCACATCATCCTCATCCTCATCATCATCTTCATGATGATGATGATCATGATGAAGATGGCTATGATAAGTATGATGAGGATGATGAAGATGCCGATTATGATGATGAAGACAATGATCATCGTGACCATGATCATATGATGATGATGGCGATGGTGAGGATGATGAAGATGGCGATGATGATGACTAATGAAGATGATGACGATGAATATGATGATTTTTATGATGATGATCATATTCGTCATCATCATCATCATCTTCATCATCGTACTCATATTCATCATCATCCACCACCATCATCATCATCATCACCATTCTCGTCCTCACAATGATGATGATGATGAAGATGATGATGATGATGATGGTGATGATGATGATGGTGATGATGATGATCATGTTGTTGATGATGATGAAGATGATGAGGATGATGAGGATGATGTGTTGCATATTCGTCATCATCTTCATCATCAACATCATCATCATCATCATCATCTCCATTAGTCATCGTCTTCATCATCATCATCGTCGTCATCGTCATCATCTTCATCATCATCATCATCTGCATGCTCTTCCTCACAATGATGATGATGACGACGATGATGAAGATGATGATGATGATCATGCTATGGATCATGTTGTGGATGATTATGAAGATGATGATGATGTGCTACATATTCATCATCATATTCATCATCATCATCATCATCATCATATCCATTAGTCATCATCATCATCATTATCACCATCTTCATCATCATCATCATCATCATCACCATCTTCATCATCATCATGATCTTCATCACCATAATCATCATCACCATCATCATCATCATAATCATCGTACTCATATTCATCATCATCCACCATCATCATCATCATCATCATCCACCATCATCATCATCATCATCATATCATCATCATTATCATCATCCTCGTCCTGACAATGACGTTGATGATGAAGATGATGACGATGATGATGGTGATGATGATGATCATGTTGTTGATGATGATGAAGATGATGATGAGGATGAGGATGATGTGTTGCATATTTGTCATCATCTTCATCATCAACATCATCGTCAACATCATCATCATCATCATCATCATCATCATCATCTCCATTAGTCATCATCATCATCACCATCTTCATCATCATCATCATCTTCGTCATGATCTTCATCATCATCATCATCAGATCATCATTACGAAAAACCTTATTTTATTGCAATTGTGATTCCACTTACAGCAGATGAACACTATTCGTAAAATCTTCCACGATGAGGAGGCCCTCCATGACTACTTGATTAGATCCTTTACATCTCATCATCTTCATCCTACACTGAGACAAAAAATAACAGCTGCCTTAGATTTTGATTGATATAGCAATGTAAAGAAGAGTGCTCTACATATTACATGAAGCCAAGCTTAAATACCTTGTGTGCTATGCTTTTCCAGCCTTCCATAGGGGTGGGAGTATCAAGACTGTTATCCTTCCCCATAAATTAACCGAGCAAATATTTCTCAGCAAATAAAACTAACCATCAAAGTGCATTTTGTCACATCTACATCGCCCTAAGAGAATAAAATCTGATGGTAATTATGAACAAATATGACATACTGCGATCTCACAATAATCGCACCTCCGAGCAGTCTTTATACAACATTAATATATATCTACTATGTATTTAATTATTCTTGATGCAATACATATGTTTCTAACTGAAAATTAAATTAATGTTTTGAAATCAAAATACACAAATTTGTAAATATACCCTTAAACCCCCAAACATCTAGAAGCACTTAAATGCACTTAGGGATTATGGGTTAGAAACTTAGAAGAGGTCCTAAAGGCCTTTATAAGGGAGGGGCTCTAGGCATAAACTGACACATTTATATCTAGTGGGAAATAAATACAATGAACGTTACCCACCAACCACTGCAACGTTCAGCAAGGACGCGCACGTGCCTCTTGCGCGCACGCGCCAGAGGCGCGTGCGCGTCCCTGTTGAACATAAAATTTAGAAAATCACCCGCGTTCTTTCTCCCGCATTTTTTTCTCATTCATCGCGTTTTGTTTGTTGGTTTCACGCACAGTCCAACAATCATTTTCATGGTAGATTGAATTCATACACCATTTGGATAAAATACACAATATTTGTGGCTCTATTTGGCTCTTTGTATTGAATACACACCTATTGGGCTCTATTTGGATCAATTGAGTGAATACACAACAGTTGGACTCTATTTGGCACCTTGGATTGAATTCTCATGCTACTTGGATACACATGAAGTCTTCTTACATATAGTGGACACATCAAAAGAGCATTTGACATTTGAAGCAAAGAGCAATCATAATCCTTGAGGTATGGTGAAAATTTGATCTTGTTAAATGTAATTTAGTCTTCATTCACTTGTTTGAATGGCATCTATTTTGGTTTTTCCTCATGAATTGTATGATAGATCTATTCTAGTCTTCTTAATCTTCAACATAGACAATAAAAACATCCTACCAAAAAAAAACTACAACATGCACCAAGCAATCCTTTCAACCTTTCATGAAGATCATAAAAAAAAATTACTTGCATCACCACCAATAACATTTCATAATCACATTCCTCCATCTAGTAGACAAACATATGTTGAATTCCTCATGGTTTCACTACAAAAACTCACCCAAACACCTAAACAATTGAAAACTCTTAGTCTTTTGGGGCTATTTTCCCTCATCCATACCATAAAAATGAAGTCAATATGAGCTTCTCCCTTGTAGGGAATTTGTTGGACTACTAACATCCCATACCACCATCCAATACCATCCTACTGAGTTCCTAGATGTGATGTTGTAACTTTATATGTAGGGCATTCCCAATAGCTTTTAAGATTATATGAAAACATTATCACTAGATGTTGTTGTACATAATCAATTGCTACATCGAGCTTTAATAATCATGCACATCGAGCTTTAATATCTTGTTTGTTGTTCATTCTTGCGGGGGTCATATTTTAGTTTTTCCAAAAGCGCATTGAATATGGGCAACAGACGTAATAATCAAAGAAGGTCTAGAAGGAGGCCGCTGCCCCCTGAAAAGGCCCATGAGATAAGAGAAAATGCCAGGTTGTACATGCAAAACCGTAAAAATCAAAATGTTAGTGCCTTATATCCATCAACAAGCAATGACGAAGTGGTTGAAGTCAATCAAATCTTTCCTGATGTCGAGTATGAAGGGATGGATGTTGAACAAGTTCTTAATTGGCAACCACCCCAAGAAGAGCACCCACCTGGTAAACACACTCCATTGCAGGACCAATTACTGAATGAAGGGCCACAACAAACCGTTGATGAGACTCGTACTTCCTTGCCGACTCCCTTGCCTCAACTATCAACCAGACGACGAAGAACTCCTAGACGTATTCATGTGGATGAAAGTTCATTTTCAGGACTTGAAGGTAAGATGTCTAAACGCACTATTGATTTCCATTGTAACAAGATAATCAAAGATTTTTTTGAATCCAAAACCGATGCAGCAAAATGTCAATTGTTTCTTGCTTTGTTAAAATCACATTGTCTAGCTGGTTTTAGGAGAATTTTGTGCATAAAGGTAGTTAGAAGTTCAGAGGCCAACAATCATGTTGTTAGAAATCTACAATATGCATTTAATTTGATTGGAGAAACTTCTCACACAAAATATTTTAATGCGGCTCGTCGTGTACTGTCAGAATCGATTGTAGACAAATCCACAAGGAAACGTCGCCTACTATCACACACGTGTAAAATCTTTAAAGTAGATAGAAAGACTCTTCAAAAGTATTATGCCATTAGAGAAAAACTTGAGACCCCAGGCCAAAAATATTGTTCGGCCTTTGTTGGTAGGTTACCTCGTTCAGACATGAAGCTCATTGATGTTGTTAAAGAACTAGTGCAAAAGTTTTGGCATGATAACACTAGACCGTCATCGAATCAAAGAGATGTTTTAAAGTTGAGAAAAGGTGTTAGGGGGGGTGAACCCCATGTCAAGCACTTCCTTGACACCACACAAACAGAACTCTATGAGAGGTTCAAGAATGAGCACACACAATTGAACTTGGGCCAAAGGTCCTTCGAAAAATGCAAACCCTGGTATGTTAGAATTTGCATTGATCGCAGTACATGTTGTTGTAGATACCATGTAGAATTTGAGTACTATTATGATACATATAGACATATATTTTGTGGTTTGCATACTAACATTGTGCAGGATTGTCCTTCGTTACAACCACCGAATGCATCCAGAGAATTTATACATAGCATAATGTGTCGAAGGCCTAAAGGACAAAAATATTACAAAAGATCATGTTTATATGGGACGTGTTCTAGTTGCAGTGGATTTGCATTATTGAGCCGCTGCATCCACGCAACCGTGGAGCACGAATTTGGGAGGATGTCAGTAGAAATGCAGAACTTCTAGTACATAACATATCAAGTAGATAGTTCGAAGGAAAGCAAAAATATTGCATTGGTGAAGTCACAGGTAATCTAAGTTTGCATGCTTTCATACTGTACATGTTGAATTTGTACATATATATTCAGATTGAAAATGTCACGTTGTATTAATGCCCTTGGTTTTGTGGCACCAGGTACAAATTTGTGATTTCATGAAGGAATTCTACCAAAAGACCGAGCATTATGTACAGCACGTCCATGTAGCACGATGGCAGGATGAACAGTAAAGATAGTGCAGGGACACCTTTCCCAAGGGCACAATATTGTTGGTTGTGGACTTTGCGGAAAACTATACCCTACAGCCACAGAATGAGATTCAAAGTCGATACTACCATTCAGACCAAGTTAGCATAATGGTCCATATTACATACAAGCACGCGCCAGAGAGCAGCAACGACATGAGGATAATATTGAAAGAGACCAACTTCTACATCAGTGACGACAGGTGCCATGACCTACATTATGTGCAGCATTGCTTCAAAATTTTCTATGATCAGCTGAAGGAGAGAGGGATACATATGGATCGGCATTGGATATGGTCAGATGGTTGTGCATGCCAGTTCAAAAATGCACGTGTTTTCAAGTGGTTGAGTATGTTGCACAAGACTTATGATGTGATGCATGTATGGAACTATTTTGAGACCGGGCATGGAAAGGGAGAGTACGACGGGGCTGGAGCATGTCTCAAAACTGCCCTACGAAGGGAGGAGATGAGGTGCATGGGAGGCCCTCATATTCGGAATGCCGAATCCACAGTTTGATGGTGCAAAGAAAAAATGTCAGATCGAACCACTGAGCAACACATACCAACAAGTAGAGGACATGTTGTCAGAAATTTCCGGAATGTAGTTGATATAGATCGATCACATTCTTATAGTTGTAGTACTGTGCAAGGCACTCGTGGATTTCATTCGGTTTGAAGCTCAAACAATCCTTTATTTGAAATATGGATGCGAAAACTTGCTTGCTTTTGTGGGTCTTGAAGTAGTTGTGAGTGGGATGAGTGCGAATCAATGGATTGGGTTGATGAATGGGATCATGTATCACTTGCAGTGGACCCACGTGCAGTTGTTGAAACAATCCAGTTAGAGGAAGGCCAATCCTCTATTTCGAATGAATATGATCATATATCTAATCTTGTACAACCAGGTAAACATTTATGCATGCATATCCTGGTTCCCTCCTTGTTTTTGTAATTATCCAAGTTATCAAACCACTGCTTGTTGGAATATGACCTTAAAATGCATTTTTGCAGGACACATCTACGCAGTTGTCGCCCCGACAGATAGTGCAATTGGGACGAATTATTGGTTGGCACGATGCATCCAGGGGAAGCAAACCCTCCTCACATCATTAACGGATAGTGAAGGCATTACCTTTCTGATTGGCTCGATGGTTGTTCAGGGGGAATATCTTACAGTGGATGGAAAGGGACCAAAGAGCAATGGCTACACATACACAGATTATAGACCAGGGTCGCGGGTGTATCACTTTACGCACTTGATCGTGGGTACAAACATCAAACTACAGACAATGTCAATGAAGTCATCAAACAAGGTATGCTACTTACTAACTCATGCGGAGCATGAAAGGTTGTTTGAGACAATAAAAAATCGAGAGGATCCAGAAGGCCTAATTGACTGAGGTACATAGTATAGCCATGTGATTGTTTATTCATGTAGGGTTAATGTTATTCATGTTAGATGGTTTATTTCATATCGTTATCTTATATCGTTTATTTGATGTCTGAGTTATGATGAAGTTATGATTTATAGCCATGTGATTTTTTATTCATGTATGATTAACCCTAGAAGCACTAATATAACCCTACAAACATAATCTAGCCCTAGAAATGCTAGAAAACTAAACTAACCCTAGAAACACTAATCTAACCCTCGAAAACTAATCTAGAATCCTACAAACATAAACTAGCCCTAGAAATCCTAGAAAGCTAAACTAACCCTAGAAACACTAATCTAACCCTCTGAAACTAATCTAGAATCCTACAAACATAATCTAGCCCTAGAAAATCTAGAAAGCTAAACTAACCCTAGAAACACTAATCTAACCCTCAGAAACTAATCTAGAATCCTAGAAACATAATCTAGCCCTAGAAATCCTAGAAAGCTAATCTAACCTTAGAAACACTAATCTAACCCTCAAAAACTAATCTAGAATCCTAGAAACCTAATGTAGCCCTATTAACCTAATCTAGCCCTAGAATCTGTGACCCACCACACGTACCCTCAATAGGGGGTATTTGGACTCCAAGTGGGATAGGATCACTATTAGAAGGGTTTGTTACCCAATCTATTAAGGGCCCAAGTCACATTGAGTAATTTCTAGTCTTATATATCCTATATGCCGCTAATATAATGCCAAAAAATCCGGCTGGGAGAACACTTGTTATCTTACACACTCTAATTAACCTCTAGGCAAAGCAACGACCATTGCTCTGCAACCTGTGAAGGCTGCGCAAGAAAAAAACTAAGTGTTACTTATCAGAGGAGGGTAGTTGTCACTGGATTGGGAGTAGTCGCTTCCTTTGGTCATGATCCAGGTACTTTATAGGGAAATCTTCTTCAGGGACAGAGTGGTATCAGTGATATTGAGAGCTTTGATTGCTCTAATTTTGCAAGTGTAATTGGCATCAATGCGATTCATTTGCTTCCTCTCATTTACACCTCTTTTGAATTTTTCTACTTGACTTGTAAATGTGGAATAGTCCACCAATTCAAAGGGTTTTTTCTCATCATGATCTCACCAAGAGGCACATACACAAAAACCCCCCCATCTATTACAGTTATTCTTCACAGGTGCAAAAATTGCACACTCTCTCACTGAGCAAAACCCTAGTTTCCAAGATGGACGTACAAGACGAGGGCGGGGCCTCCGGGCCGAAGGGGAGGGGCACCCCTAGCACTATCCCAGCGTGCTGAATCCAACAGAGTCGACGATTCGTAGATCCGAGCCACGATCTTCATTCTATGGCTCATTCCATGTCACTGCCAGAAGGCCTTCAGAGACCCCTAGCCCTATTAACCTAATCTAGCCCTAGAATCTGTGACCCACCACACGTACCCTCAATAGGGGGTATTTGGACTCCAAGTGGGATAGGATCACTATTAGAAGGGTTTGTTACCCAATCTATTAAGGGCCCAAGTCACATTGAGTCATTTCCAGTCTTATATAGCCTATATGCCGCCAATCAAATGCAAACAAAATCCGGCTGGGAGAACACTTGTTATCTTACACACTCTAATTAACCTCTAGGCAAAGCAACGGCCATTGCTCTGCAACCTGTGAAGGCTGCGCAAGAAAAAAACTAAGTGCTACTAATCAGAGGAGGGTAGTTGTCACTGGATTGGGAGTAGTCGCTTCCTTTGGTCATGATCCAGGTACTTTATAGGGAAATCTTCTTCAGGGACAGAGTGGTATCGGTGATATTGAGAGATTTGATTGCTCTAATTTTGCAAGTGTAATTGGCATCAATGCGATTCATTTTCTTCCTCTCATTTACACCTCTTTTGAATTTTTCTACTTAACTTGTAAATGTGGAATAGTCCACCAAGTCAAAGGGTTTTTTCTCATCATGATCTCACCAAGAGCCACATACACAAAAACCCCCCCATCTATTACATTTATTCTTCATAGGTGCAAAAATTGCACACTCCCTCACTGAGCAAAACCCTAGTTTCCAAGATGGACGTACAAGACGAGGGCGGGGTCTCCAGGCCGGAGGGGAGGGGCACCCCTAGCACCCGGGGACACGCAACCCAAACCGGAGAGAGGACTTGGATTTCATTTCCTCTTACAGGTCCACCTGGCCATTGCGGACCTGTCCACGATGGCCACACACACTCGGGGGCCTCCGGTCGAGAAATGCCCCCCTTTAGCGAATTTGGCATGGCCTTCACTGAGCAAAACCCTAGCTCCAGAGATGGCCCGTTGGCACCACTTCCGGGTCTTCGAGGGATGTTGTGGGGGGTCCCCTAGCTGAATCCCACCATCCTGGACCCACCGAAATCGACGGATTCACAAACCAAGCCACGGTTCGGGTGCTACGGGCATTCTAGTCGGGCACCCCGGGGTCGTTCAGGGACACTTGGAGGATTTGACTCGGGGCCACGCAACCCAAACCTGTGAGAGGACTTGGATTCCATCGCCTCCCACAGGTCCACGTGGCCATTGCGAACCTGTCCACGGTGGCCACGCACGCTCGGGGGCCTCTGGTTGAGAAATGGTCCCCTTTAGCAAATTTGACATGGCCTTCACTGAGCAAAACCCTAGCTCCGGAGATGGCCCATTGGCACCGCTTCTGGGTCTTCAGGGGACACTATGGGGGGTCCCCTAGCTGAAACCTGTCGTCCCGGACCCATCAGAATTGACGGATTCGTGAACCGAGCCACGGTTCGGGTGCTACGGGCATTCTAGTCGGGCACCCCGGGGTCGTTCAGGGACACTTGGAGGATTTGACCCGGGGCCACGCAACCCAAACCAACAAGAGGACTTGGATTTCGTCGCCTCCCACAGGTCCACCTGGCCATTACGGAACTAGCCACGGTGGCCATGCACGCCCGAGGGCCTCCGGTCGAGAAATGGCCCCCTTTAGTGAATTTGGCATGGCCTTCACTGAGCAAAACCCTAGCTCCGTAGATGGCCCGTTGGCACCGCTTCTGGGTCTTCAGGGGACGCTGTGGGGGGTCCCCTAGCTGAAACCCACCATCTCGGGCCCACCGGAATCGACGGATTCATGAACTGAGCCACGGTTCGGGTGCTACGGGGATTCTAGTTGGGCACCCCAGGGCTGTTCAGGGACACTTGGAGGATTTAACACGGGGCCACGAAACCCAAACCGGCAAGAGGACATGGATTCTGTCGCCTCCCACAGGTCCACCTGGCCATTTCGGACCTGTCCACAGTGGCCACACATGCCAGGGGGCCTCTAGTCGAGAAATGGCCCCCTTTAGTGAATTTGGCATGGCCTTCACACTGGGGTCAACTCTGGAAAATCACCCACCAGGCACTTATGGATTGTGTTCCCGGCCGGAACCTGTCTAGACACAGTTGCAGGACTCCCTGGAACCCAATTTTGTTGCACGGTTGGAGTTCTACGACCCCAGCAGGTATCCAGCAGGTGTCCCTAAAGGCCTTTTGGATGTGAGACGGGACGAGGCATAGAATGGAGACCGTGGCTTGGATCGACGAACCGTCGACTCTATTGGATCCAGCACGCCGGGATAGTGCTAGGGGTGCCCCTCCCCTTCGGCCCGGTGGCCCCACCCTCGTCTTGTACGTCCATCTTGGAAACTAGGGTTTTGCTTAGTGAGGCAATGTGCAATTTTTGCACACAGGGGTCAACTCTAGAAAATCACCCACCGGGCACTTGTGGCTAGCGTTCCTGACCGGAACCTGCCTAGACACACCTGCAGGACTCCCTGGAACTCGGTTTTGTTGCACGGTTGGAGTTCTACGACCTTGGCAAGTATCCAGCAGGTGTCCCTGAAGGCCTTTGGATGCAAGACGGGACGAGCCATAGAATGGAGACCGTGGCTCAGATCGACGAACCGTTGACTCTATTGGATCCAGCACGCCGAGATAGTGCTAGGGGTGCCCCTCCCCTTTGGCCCGGTGGCCCTGCCCTCATCTTGTACGTCCATCTTGGAAACTAGGGTTTTTCTCAGTGAGGGAGTGTGCAATTTTTGCACCTATGAAGAATAACAGTAATAGATGGGGGGGTTTTTTTGTATGTGGCTCTTGGTGAGATCATGATGAGAAAAAACCCTTTGACTTGGTGGACTATTCCACATTTACAAGTCAAGTAGAAAAATTCAAAAGAGGTGTAAATGAGAGGAAGAAAATGAATCGCATTGATGCCAATTACACTTGCAAAATCAGAGCAATCAAAGCTCTCAATATCATCGATACCACTTTGTCCCTGAAGAAGATTCCCTATAGTACCTGGATCATGACCAAAGGAAGTGACTACTCCCAATCCAGTGACAACTACCCTCCTCTGATTAGTAGCACTTAGTTTTTTTCTTGCGTAGCCTTCACAGGTTGCAGAGCAATGGCCGTTGCTTTGCCTAGAGGTTAATTAGAGTGTGTAAGATAACAAGTGTTCTCCCAGCTGGATTTTTTTGCATTTGATTGGCGGCATATAGGCTATATAAGACTGGAAATTACTCAATGTGAGTTGGTCCCTTAATATATTGGGTAACAAACCCTTCTAATAGTGATCCTATCCCACTTGGAGTCCAAATACCCCCTATTGAGAGTACGTGTGGTGGGTCACGGATTCTAGGGCTAGATTAGGTTAATAGGGCTAGGGGTCCCTGAAGGCCTTCTGGCAGCAAGACGGGACGAGCCATAGAATGAAGACTGTGGCTCAGATTGACGAACCATCAACTCCGTTGGATTCAACACGCCGGAATAGTGCTAGGGGTGCCCCTCCCCTCCGGCCTGGTGGCACCTCCCTCGTCTTGTACGTCCATCTTGGAAACTAGGGTTTTGCTCAGTGAGGGAGTGTGCAATTTTTGCACACGGGGGTCAATGATGATGATGGAGATGGTGGTGATGATGAAGACATTGATGGTGATGGTGATGGTGATGGTGAGGATGGAGAAGATGGCTTAGTGCTAGGGTTTGGGTGAGGGTTAGGGCTAGGTTTATAGAAGGAAATTGAATTAGGGTTAGAGGTAGATTCAATGATGATGGTGGAGATGGTGGTGATGATGAAGATGTTGATGGTGACAGTGATGGTGATGGTGAGGATGGAGAACATGGCTTAGTGCTAGGGTTTGGGTGAGGGTTAGGGCTAGGGTTATAGAAGGAAATTGAATTAGGGTTAGAGGTAGAGTCAATGATGATGATGGAGATGGTGATGATGATGAAGACGTTGATGGTGACAGTGATGGTGATGGTGAGGATGGAGAACATGTCTTAGTGCTAGGGTTTGGGTGAGGGTTAGGGATAGGGTTATAGAAGGAAATTGAATTAGGGTTAGAGGTAGAGTCAATGATGATGATGGAGATGGTGGTGATGATGAAGACGTTGATGGTGATGGTGATGGTGATGGTGATGGTGAGGATGGAGAAGATGGCTTAGTGCTAGGGTTTGGGTGAGTGTCTGCTAAGGATAATCTAGACATGTATCAAAGATAAATTATTGAAGATTTCTCAAGTTCATGTGAGACATCTACTGATGGATGTCATTCTTTCTATGTTGGTGACATGGATATCTACATTGGAGATCCTACTGCAAGCTTACATTCTCATGTTCTTGAAGACCTTGTAGCAGTGGAAGAAGAAGTAAGACCAATCTCATCCTCACCACTTGTACTTCATGAGGTTGATCACATGATTGAGGAAGAGGTTGTATCTCATGAGCCTACTTGCATTGAAGGGCCACACAAGATGAGCAACTAAAAGATTCAAGAGGCGATGCATGGTACGATGGTGGAACAGATGGGGCGATGCTTTGAGAGGATGTTTCTCAAGGTGTAGTTGGGTAAATTTCAGAGATACAGTTGATGCACACTTCAATGTTCACTTGTGATTTCCCATACGTCGGATCTTATGGAGTTCATGTGTGGTCCACATAGTGCTGACTTCGTTCATCACTAAGATTGGAGGCAATTAGTGATGTGATATTACTCCCTCATTTTTGTTATGGTTTCTTGAGGACAAGAAAATTAGGAGGGGAGGAATTTTCATGTCCCCAAATTTTGCATTGGATCACAATGGCCTTTTAGAACTACTTGGACATGTTCATGATAGTTTGTCAAATTGGTGCTAAGGGTCAAATAATTTCTAAAGCATGATGTCCCAGTTAGTAATAATGCAAAATTAGATCCAAATGGACAAGGTGGGTCACATGAAGAGTAAATTCCCAATCCAAAGTTCAAATGGATATAAGTAAATTTATTTGGGAATTTAGATATATCTTAAGTTTTCCTTTGTATTAAAATGGGGTAAAATTTCCTAAGGAAAATTATTTAAATTGATGTAAAAGTTGGTCCAAGGTGTGAATGGGACCAAATGATGATTAAGGGAGGTGCATTAATGTTTTACCAAGTATAAGGGACGTTTTGGGGGCAAATAGAAGTGTTCTCCAATGTAAAAGAGTGTTTCCTTAAAATAGGGGAAGCTAGTGGAGATCACTAATGAAGGAATAATGAAGGTTGGACCAAATTCAAATTTGAAGGGAGAGAAATGATCAAAAGTGGTTAGGATGACACCTTGGGTTGTGGAAATGATCAATGTTGGTTAGAAAAGGTCCAAGAGGTTTTTGTAGGGTGAATTACATGAGGAAGTGGTCAAATGGTACATTGAATGTGGCCAATGTGGAATAAATCAAGGGTTATGTTACTCCCCATGGTTTTTCTACATGGTTTTTAGGTCCCATGGTATTTGCAAGTGGTTTTGGGGTTTCTCTAAAGCTATATAAATAGAAACAAGTGCACTTCATGAGGTTGGATAGTATTTTGTTTGAATCTTATTGAGATTTTTCTTGAGTGAATTTTGGTACTTGAGAGATGTACCCCTTGCTAGCAGTAGGGAGATGTGACCCTCTATTCATTTTATTGAGTGAAGCATCCAACTTCATTCACTTAGTGTCCCTGCATTCATCTACACTAGTATTTATCATATTTGTATGGTGGTGGCAAATCATATGCCGCATATTTTGAGGGTTAGGGCTAGGGTTATCGAAGGAAATTGAATTAGGGTTAGAGTTAGAGTCAATGATGGTGATGGAGATGGTGGTGATGATGAAGACATTGATGGTGACGGTGATGGTGACGGTGATGGTGATGGTGAGGATGGAGAAGATGGCTTAGTGCTAGGGTTTGGGTGAGGGTTAGGGCTAGGGTTATAGAAATAAATTGAATTAGGGTTAGAGTTAGAGTCAATGATGATGATGGAGATGGTGGTGATGATGAAGACGTTGATGGTGACGATGATGGTGATGGTGAGGATGGAGAAGATGGAGATGGTGATGATGACGAAGATGGTGATGATAATGAAGATGGTGATGGTGGTGATGATGGTGATGGTGGTGAGGTTGATGGTGATGGTGATGGTGGTGAGGTTGATGGTGATGGTGATGGTGATGATGAAGATGGTGATGGTTCCGTCTTGCATCCAAAAGATGGAGATGGTGATGATGATGAAGATGGTGACATTGATGATGATGGTGATGGGGGTGAGGTTGATGCTGATGGTGATGGTGAAGATGGTGATGGTTCTGTCTCGCATCCAAAAGATGGAGATGGTGATGGTGATGAAGATGGTGATGATGATGAAGATGGTGACATTGATGATGATGGTGATGGTGGTGAGGTTGATGGTGATGGTGATGGTGATGATGAAGATGGTGATGGTTCCGTCTTGAATCCAAAATATGGAGATGGTGATGGTGATGAAGATGGTGATGATGATGAAGATGGTGGCGTTGATGATGATGGTGATGGTGGTGAGGTTGATGGTGATGGTGATGGTGATTATGAAGATGGTGATGGTTCCATCTCGCATGTAAAAGATGGAGATGGTGATGGTTCCATCTCGCATGTAAAAGATGGATATGGTGATGGTGACGAAGATGGTGATGATGATGAAGATGGTGAAGTTGATGATGATGGTGATGGTGGTGAGGTTGATGGTCATGGTGATGGTGATGATGATGAAGATGGTGATGATGATGAAGGCATTGATGATGATGGCGATGGTGATGAAGATGATGATGAAGTTGATGAAGGCATTGGGGAATTTATTTATATCCAATGTATTTGACTCTAAGAACCTCTCATGTGTGATTATAAAAAAATCAAGATTCCCTCAACCCCCAAACATTCCCTTTCAAAGGATTTTTTTATCTTTGAGTGTGGTATGGGGTAAAATGATCTCTCAAGTATTATTGCATGTGAACTTGCACGTACCAAGCTACAACAAATCTTTCACAGGAGTGGATTTGTCTATGTGAATAGATAAGTGAAAAGATTTTAGCAACAAGACCTATCAATTTTAACTTGGAAGTATGGGAAATGTTCAAAGTGGGATTGAGAGGCTTGATGGCGATTGTAGTAGTGGGCATGGTATTGGTGAGAATGATGACATGATAGTGGAATTAAACATTAATATGGTGACCCTGGAGCTTGGATCCTAGCCTAGAAACACGAGAGCCTAGCCTAAAAACCCTAGTTGGTAGCATAAACCCTAGTTTGTATTCTAATCACAAAGAAACCCTATTATGTATCCTAAGATCTAGCCCTAAATTATAATACATGTAAAGATTAAATCATTTTCATTGTACATATATATTCATCTACATACATTTGAATCCAAACCACTATACACATATATGCATACATAAAATTAGATATCTATCACATAATGATAAATTAAGGAAGTCCTAATTGTAAATGGTAGTGGATGTGATGGTCATCAAATCAAAGGTGGCTATATCTCTGAGTGAGAATTAATGAGCTAGCTATACATCGTGCTCAAGGTTGTCCTATTTGTATGGTGACAATTGATTAAGAAATGATTCCATAACTTGGTTATTAATTTGTTGCATGATCTTAAGTGGACAAAATGGTCAAAATAAATACTAATGACGACATTTCATTATGTAGAGTATGGCCTTTTTGGATCTCATTATGTAGAGCTATTAAAAATCATGTTGGATCTCATTTTAACCTTTTGATGAGAATTGACATTTTCTATTTTTAAGTGTTCTTTTCCTAGTACTCAAGTTCCCAATATATATCTTATGTGCCATGAGGTGTGATTTGTCCATCCATTTATTCCGTTTGTTTTTAGATTAATTCTCACACATGATTTTGTTTGAGTTAGCCTATGTTTACAATGTTCTCTTAACATAGATACCGTTAGAAGCTTTTACATGTGGAAAGATAAACCAAGTTGAACTACGATATCCAACTTCTCTTCTAAGATCTAGGTCAAACCCAAATTTACACAACATCACATCATGATACACACAACATGAGACAACCACATTAGACAACGAGATATATAAATCACATAACTGAAAATCCATGTACATCGAGGCTACAAAACTCATCCAAACATATACAATTTCTGGCGAATAGTGGAACATGGTTCCCAATGTACGTAAACTGGCAACTCGTGCCCTACACAAAATGTGACAACTCATGCTTTAGATACAAAATACATGGCAACTCGTGCCGTAGATACAAAGTACATCAAAACTGGTGCACAAAAGTGCCACATCGTGGCTAATGTACATAACACGTGGCGTGTCAAGCATTGTGACCACCGCCGTCACTCCCAGGTGCAAATCCAAAGTCAATCTTCCTACTCTTCGAGCTACCGGTGCCTCGGGTCTTGGTCTGTCTAGGAGTAGACCGTCTCTCCGGGCTCTAGAACAAATGATATAAGATACCGTCATTTTCAAGCATTTGCAACATTTACCACATTTATAAAACAAATGTAGAATTCGAATCTTAAATAAATCACCTCTGACATGAGTGGGAAATGTTGGGTAGGTGTCCTGTATCTGCGGAGCCTCTCAGCAATTCCAGCCTACAACATTTAAAACAATCATTTCATTCAAAAGTCATAATTGCTTGAATTAATTTTTGTTAATGCATCAAAATATTTTCATAAATTAACTTGATTCTCACCGTGAACACCTTCAGTGATGGACGTGGCTGGCCTTCTGGGCTAGCAGGTGGAGCAGATGGCCGGACAACCAACTCCGATGTAGTGATGGGGGGGGGGTGCAGATGTAGTGGTAGCCACTACAGGTGCAACCACTGGAGATACTAATGAGGATATAGGAAGAGTAGATGCCACAATAGTGGCGGGAAGTGGGGATGATATGGTGGGAGAAGACACGGTGGTATGGGGTGGAGGAGGACCATGTGGACTATGAACCCCTGTCGGCTGTAGAATAGAGGGTATCGAATGGAAAGGGCTACGGATGGTGTTGAGGGATGGTGCATGGGAGGGCAGTCCTGCATGGAGGGAGGAGGATGGACAAATGGGGGGTTGTGGACAAAGAGGGGAAGGTGGAAGGAAGGGTGGGCGTGGACGAATGGGGGAGGATGGATAGACATGGGGGCGTGGATAAATTGGGGGGGATGTATGGACGTAGGGGGGTGGGCGAGTGGGGGAGGATGGGTGGAAGGGGGAGTATGGTCGGAGAGGGGGGGATGGACGGAAGGGAAGGGGTGGACGTAGGGAGGGGTCTAGATGAAATCGAGGGGGGGGGGACTCATGGGAGAGGGTGGATACACAAGACTAAAATGTGGAGACACAGCTGCTGGTGGAACTTACATATACATTTGTAATATCACAATTTAGTAAACAAAAAATAAATTAAACCATAGTAAGTCGTAACAAATCAAATTAAAAGCATGCTTATAACTACACATTGTACCTGTGTATATGGTGATGTGCCAGTCCCTGGTGGGGGTGGATGATCACCGTAGTCACGAAACACCTGTGGACAACAAACTGCATGCATGTTATGAACATGTTAAACAAGTCATTGTCTAGGAAATCAAGATATTCAAAAACATTGTACGAACTATCAACGTGTATGCCATAAATATAAATACTTGAGTAATATAAATGACATAAGTAATAACAAAATTGTGTCAGGTACTGAAAATACCTCTGTGTGGGGTGTCGTAATTTCATATTCAGCTGCCGTTGCTGCATCCGGGTTGGGAGATTCTACGTTCTCCCATCTCGGTGTATCAGCTCTTAATAACTGTACATTGAAATAATAGTTTAAGTCAAACAAAGATACTTTCAAAATACTTTACAAGTTATAAAGTGATGATTGAAAACACATTAAAAGAATTGCTGACCTGATCCATATAACAACCCTCGAACGGGCCAGGTCAAGTGTGCCCGCAATGGGGACAAAGATGTGGCATTGTCCCCATCGAACTGGAATGCCTAGCATGGCTACCATCGGTCTTGGGTCTATCCTGGCCCTGTCGTGAAGGCCCTGCACCTAGATCTCTATCAAGGTCACACGACCTCTCCACTGTAGTCACTGCTACAAAGGAGGTGTGTCTGAGGAGACCACATGCAACATTCCTCATTGCCACCTCGATCTGATCAAGATTATGGGGCAACTGAGGTGGCTGGGGAGAGGGGTTGGGGTCGCGCCTCGGAGGTGGTGGCCCTCTCAGTGGGTTCCTCCTGGCAGCAGGTCGATCTTAGGCAGAGCCACGCCCAACACCCTAGAACTCGGTTATGTCAAAATAGTTGACATGTAAACCGAGGCAAAACTCAGCCCACAGTTGGCGAAGGAAGTACTGTGGAACCTCCCTATTATTGCAGGGAGGTTTATCATACACCATGAACCACCTCTGCATCCAATTGTCCCTCCACGGTTGGTAATGACACCAATCCATGCAGACACATGCCTTTGTAATGATTGGTCGTTGGCCTGTTTTCGGCTCGGTGAACATACTATATAATTGGGCTTTTGAAATGTTCAAATCTTTTATTGCTTCCTTGGAGATGCCCGTGGAGTAGTACTCCCGCATCCTAGCTCGAAATTGAGTCATGTCTGTCAATTGCTCGTGTGCATGTATGAGGGAGTTGATTGAGTTCTCAATTGATGTGGCAAGAGACAATCGAGATGGTTCACTCGAGTTTCTAAGTTCACGAGTGTGCACTCGCATTTCATTTACATAGTGGTTAATGTCATCTTGTTCAAAATTAGGTTGTGGGTTTTGGTTTTGTTCGGCATTTGGATTGTGTTCACGGTTTTCTTCGGCATTGGGTCCAAGGTTTGGGTTTTCTTGTGTTCCACCGGAATCGGGGTTAACATATTGTTCACTTATTGTCTCAATTTACAATCTGCAATAGAAAATTGGTTCATTGTTTTCAAAATTTGAGAATTATTTACAATTAAATAAACAAAAAAAATCAAAAAATTGATACAAAGAATGAATAAAATTAAAACAAAACTTGATATTTACCTATCAATCGCACTGTTGATGAGTTAGTGGGTGTTGTGGGGTGGTTTTGACGTTGATTTGGGCAACTTTGGTGCTTCAAGTCATGCGTACGCGGAGGTGCAAGTTGCGCTCGGTCGGCCAATTGAACAATGCGGAAATTGGGCACTATTTTTTTTTTTTTGTAACAAAGGTGCATGCGCGCCACTGTTGCGTGCATGCGCCAGAGATGCGTACGCGCCAAAGACACGCACACGCCTCGGTTCAGTACCGAACCTAGAAGAACATGCGCGCTTCCTTAGGTGCGTACGCGCCATTTTTTTTTTTCCGCTAGCACGCCCCCATTGCAACGAAAATGGGGACCATCTTCGTGCGCCCACCCTTTAATATGTTAATTAAATGTTGGGTACAGTAAGGGTTTGATTTTAGTTTAAGTTTGGGGCCTAGGGTTCTATGCTTGGGATACTCCAAGTGAATCGATCTCTTTACAAGAGATGATTATGTTG
Source organism: Larix kaempferi (assembly GCA_027924585.1). Taxonomy (NCBI): domain Eukaryota; kingdom Viridiplantae; phylum Streptophyta; class Pinopsida; order Pinales; family Pinaceae; genus Larix; species Larix kaempferi. The sequence continues at coordinate 38,270,137 of BSBM01000096.1, forward strand.
TAGCAATTAATTTAGTTTATAAATTATTTACTATTTGAGCTTAGATAGGGTTTGAAAATTTAAGCATGAATTTAAACTTGGGATATAAATATTTTTACCCAAGGAGCCAATGCATTAGCCCTTGCTCCCAATGCCTAGAATTAACTCAGAAAAGAGATTACAGTAATGGAATTTACTTTATAAACTTTCAACTGATCAACATAAAAGTAATTCATACTTGAATTTGCAGCTGGGATTCTCTCCTTTGCACAGACCTGCACACTTCAACCACTAATTAAAGAAAGCAATTATGCTTAGCTGACATGTAGGATGGTAACCGAATGAATTTGGAACTACCACGTTCCTCCCAATCATGAACCGGAACCGTTCCTGGTTTTAATCTGATTCCCCCCGAACTGGCTCCAACATGCAATAGGAAGCTAGAGAACCTAGGACAGACAACTAATGATAATCCAATCTTGAAATAATTTGCTCTCTCAGATTTGTGGGACAAATTCTCTCTTGTTACCATAAAAGAATGATAAAAAGATAGATGCCCTCACTTTGGGGTTTGTTCTTGCTTTTATAGATAATCTTTTGGAATGGCAGTTAAGCTAATAATAATATTTTAATAATAACTTAAGGTTGATTTTCACTTTGAAAATATAATTCAACATTTATTTATTTATAACTTTAGTTTTAAAATATAATTTAAAAGTTTATTTAATAAACTTCAACTTTGTTTTGGAAATCCAAATTAGTTCTTTTTGAACTAATTAGTAACTTTTATTTTAATTATTTTATATTTAAAGAGAATGGTTATATTTAAGAGGATCTTATATATATTTATGCTTTTACTTTATCTGCTAAGTATCTTTATTATTCTTTATAGGTATATTGTAACTAATTATATATATATATATACATCATATATTTTATATACCTATATAAATTTATGTATACCAATTTAGTGCATAAGTGAAACTCTTTATAACTTAAACAATTTGATTAAATCAAATAGTTTATTTAGCATTTACATCTTGATGCTTATAACAAAATAGGGTCAACACTTTTGACAAGGCTAGTGGTAGGTTTGGATTGGTCGACTAGGTTAGGTAGCTCTAGTTCCCACTTGCATGTTGGATTACCTCATTTTTCGTGGTAGTTCCTCCGTCCTTGATGAGATGAGTAATGAATCAATTAATTAGAATGAAATAAGTATGATGACTGGTGCTATTCAGAGCCTTCCTCAACTCAACACCTTCTCAAGTAAAGTAACCCCTAGTGCTATTCAGAGCTTAGGCTCAACACTTTTACATGGGCATTACGCTAGTGCAGGTCCAGAGCTCTTTGTTCAACACTAGTGCTAGGATGTATTTGTAAGATACACCTAGGGATACAATGGCCAAATATCTGATGCTCCAAAGCTTATGCTCAACATCAATTTGGAGTGCTCCAGGGCTTATGCCCAACACTCTATGTACATCGGGGCTTATGCCTAGTACAGAATAAAAGTCCTTTATGTACATCGGGTCTTATGCCCAGTACACAGGTAATCCATGTGCTCTAGAGTCCACGCTCGACACATCACAAAGTCAATCATGCATATTATAACTCTGCACAGTATGTAACAAAAGATCATCTCAGTATATTAGGGTTTGTACCCAATCTCATAATAAAACATCAATCAAATACATTGGGGTTTTTTGCTCAGTATGTAACCATAACCTGCATCTGTTAGGGTCCATGCCCAAATATGTATCTCTATAACTAAGATATGTCATGTGCATCGGGGCTTACGCCCAACATATATAATAAAAGTAAAACATGTGCATTGGGGCTTACGCCCAGTATACCAAAATAAATCATATGCATCAAGGATTACGCCCAATATATAACTTCAATAATAACAACAAAATTCAGGATATTGCATCCCTCCCCGCTTAGAATAACATTGTCCCGGTGTTCTAGGGACTAGAAATAAAGTCATGAAACAAGGTGGGGTAAGCCTTCTTCATGGTGGTTTCATTTTCTCAAGTAGACTCATCTGTCTACTGGACTATCCCATGTCACCAGTGTCCTACACTTTCAGCCATAGAGTACCTCAAAGGGACTCATCTTGGCAGAGGTCTAGTACCCGTTGTTGTATGCAAAATCAGCGAGGTGTAAATAATCCTCCCACTTCGTGGGGTTGTTCATAATATACATTCTAATCATATCCTCTAGGATCTAGTTTACTCATTTCGTCTGTCTGTCAGTCTACGGGTGATAAGCGGTACTGAAGTTTAACTGTGTCTCTAGTCTAGAAACAAGGACCTCCAAAAGTTACTGGTGAACTTCGTGTCTCGATCTGAAATGATTGCCTTGGGTATCCCATGCAATCGAAAGATCTCTTTTAGGAAGATGTCCCTGATGTGGACAACTTTGTACGTTGATTTTACAAGTATGAAGTGTGTTGCTTTGGGTAACTTGTCGACCACTACAAAGATGGATTCATTATGTCTCTTTCTCTTCGGCAATCTAGTAATGAAGTCCATACTAATGACCTCCCACTTCCACTCTGGAATGGGTAGCGGTTGTAGTAGTCCAGAAGAATGTTGGTGTTATGCCTTGACCAGTTGGCACTCCTGGCATTTGGAAATGAATAGTGCTATGTCGGCTTTCAACTTAGGCCAGAAAAAGTTTCTTTACTGTCGATATCATCTTTTGATATCCCGAATGTCCTGAGTAGGGTTTTTGATGGAACTCTGTGAGAATGTTAGGTCTAATGTCTCCGCTCTCCGGAACATAAAGTCTCCCCTTTGACCATAGCAGTCCTGACCCATCTATATTATATTCCTTTTGTTGTTGGAATAACCTATCCTCCTGAATCTTTGTAAGGATCTCGACGTAAAATCGTTCATTCCTACATGTCGTTCTAATCATGTCGTGCAAGTCTGAGTCAGTATGACTTATTGTCACCTCATATAACATATGATCTCGTCGACTTAAAGCATCAGCGACCTTGTTCTCCTTTCATTTTATGTGTTTTAGCTCAAAATGGTACTCGCTAAGGAAGGCTAACCACCTGGATTGCGTAGCATTTAGGTCCGGCTGGTCAAATAAGTACTTCAAACTCATGTTATCCGTATGCAACAGGAACTTCTTTCCCATAAGGTAATGCCTCCACATCTTTAAGGCGTGGATGATGGCGGCTAGTTCAAGATCGTGCATGGGGTAGTTCTATTCGTGCTCCTTCAACTTTCTTGACTCATAGCAGATGGCAAAGTCATTCTCCATAAGGAATCCACCGAGTCCTTCTTTGCTTGCATCTGTGAAACAACGAAGTCCCCATCGGGATCAGCAATCCGTAAAATAGGTGCTCTCGTCAAAAGTTGTTTTAGTTTCTGGAAGCTTTCTTCACACTTCATTGTCTAGATGAACTTGTTTTCCTTTTTTTGCAAGGCAATCATAGGACAAGCAATCCACGAGAAGTTCTCAATGAACTTCCGGTAGTATCCGGCTAACCCTAAGAATGATCTTATGTTGGTCACGCAAGTGGGTGTAGGCCATTCCTCTATGGCTTTAATCTTTTCAGGGTCGACTGTTATCCCCTTCTTAGAGATGATGTGACCTAAGTACTATATCTGTGGTTTGTAGAAATCACACTTGCTAAACTTAGCGTAAATTTGGTGTTCTCGTAATACTCGTAACACTATTCAGAGATGTTCTTCGTGTTCTTCCTCACTTTTGGAGTAGATCAAAATGTCGTCAATGAAGACTAGTATGAACTTGTCTAGGTATTGACTAAAGATGTTGTTCATCTTGCACATAAAATTTGCGGGTGCATTCGTCAATCCGAAAGGCTTTACCACAAACTCGTAATGACCGTATCGGGTTCAAAAGGCGGTCTTACTGATGTCTTCATCACGGATTCTTACTTGGTGATATCTGGATCGTAAATCGATCTTCAAGAATATCTTTGCTCCTCTGACTTGATCAAAAAAGTCATCAATTCTAGGGAGTGGGTAACTGTTCTTGATGGTCAACTTGTTGAGTTGAAGGTAATCAATGCACATCCGCATCATCCCGACCTTCCTCTTGACAAAGAGTATCGGTGCTCCCCAAGGATACACACTCGATCGAATGTATCCTTTCTCGACTAACTCTTGTAACTGGAGCTTGAGCTCCACCAATTCTGGTGGGATCATGCGGTAATGGGCTTTAGAAACTGATAATGACCCAGGTGTTAGTTCTATAGAGAAGTCTAGGTCTCGTTTGGGTGGTATCCCTGGTATTTCCTCGGGAAATACATCCTTGAATTCTACAAGGACTGGTAATTCTTCGATCTTTTGTTCCCTATCAGCTTCCACGGTTTGAATGTTAACTGCAAAGAGTTTACAACCCTTCCTTATGCAGTTCTTTGCTTGTAAGGCATATATATTCCTGACGAAATGCCTTGAATCTTTCTTTGATTCCCTTGGCTATCTGTGCATAATATCGACTTGTTCAAGCAGTCAAGCAGGGAATGATGTTTCTCCAACCAGTCCATGCCAATAAGTATGTCATAAGAACCAGTGGTAAGATATTTAAATCTGTTAGGATATTCCTATACTCCATCCTAGTCCTACCAGCATTTTCATTATTTGCATTTTCAGTCATGCATGCACTTTTAGGGTTTGCATGCATTATTTAGGGTTTGCATGCATCCCAATCATCAGTCCCAACACCTATCCCTCAGTTAGATAGCCCCTGGAGCTTCTTTCCACTAAGTTTCATCCCTCCTAGAGCTTAGTGCGCCCTCCTTTCACCCACTGCATGAGAAAGGTGCCCTTCCTTACCTACCATTCAGTTATCTTCAGTTATCTCCTTGATTTTAGGCTTGACTGACTCTCAACTGATTGTATCACTCCGATGGACCTCTAGTGAGACTTGACTTCCCATTCTGACTTCAGTTAGCTCCTCATGCGCCCTCCACTCAGTCTCCTTCATTCAGTTAGTTCCAGTTACACTCAGTTACACCTACCACACTCAGTTAGACTCAATTTGACTGATGGTTGACAGTTACTTGAGCATTGATGACTCCACTGATGATGGGATAGACTTCTAGTTTTGCTCCGATGACACTCCAGTGATCTTTTGATCACTCCATGAATGCTAATTCAAATTTCCACCTTAGAATTTGAATCCTCGTGCATTGTACTATTTATTTGTCCATATTGTGATTAATTAATTAGTGTGTGTGAAGTATTTTTGCTTCTATCTGAGTTCTACTGTATTATTATTATGTTGCTCATTACATTGCACTGACCACTCTTCTTCTATCTTCCTGCTTAATCATGATTACTCTTGTGAGGTATACATCATCTCTTAGATTTGCTGTGAGGATTTTCACATGGTATCAGAGCGTGTTGAGAGTATTGTTTATCTCCATTCCTGAGAGTTTTTTGTAGGTTATTATCAAGATTTCGAGTGCAGCAGTTTCTGCATTTTCGCAACAGTAGCAGTTGCAGATATTTCTATTATTTTTTGCAGGTCTTCTACAGCTTCCATGTATTCAGAAGAAATCCCTCCTCTTCCTCCATTCAACTATGATCTTCTTTCTCCATTCAACTATGATGAATGGAAACCAAAAATGATAGCATATTTGAAGAAAAATTATCTCTTTGATCATTGTTTTGAAAGAGAGTTTGAATCCTCTAAAGAAGAGATTAACTGGTTAAATAAAGGTGACAGATTTTATGCAACAATGATGCTTGCTTTTCCTGAATACATGGTATACCAATTCATTGATGATGTTGAATCTCCAAAAGATCTATGGGCCCTCCTGGATGAAATATTTGGCAAACAGAATGAACGGATTGGTCCAAACCCTTTCGAGAGCAAGCAAAGTGATGCATTCTCCCTCCTTGATGATCTCATTGATCATGAATCAATATCAAACATATCTCATATTGAAGTTGTCCACAAAGAACTTGCAGATTCTACACTCATGCTCCAAATTTCTTCTCTTTCTGTGCCAGCTCACACTCTAGATATTGCAGAAGGTCCTAAATCCTCTCTTGCACCAGAGTCTGTTGGTCTGCATCATGATCTATTGAATGTTTCGGAGGTCAAATTAGCTATTGGAGGTAATGCATTCGCTCTCCTCAAGCAATCACCTCTTATTTACTACTATATGATCATTGTTCCATGCATTCAGAAGGTTATTGAAGAATATGGCCATTGCCATCCGCTTGGGATAATTTTTCATGCATCTACTTGTTTTGATCTCACCTCTAATGGTTCAAAGGAGATCTCAAGAAACCATGATTCAAGCCTTGGATCTGATTTGGATTCCAAGTAATCACATCTCATTTACTACTGTAAGATCATTCTTTCATGCTCTCAGAAGTTTATTGAAGATAATGGCCATTACCATTCGCTTGGGAAAATTTCTCACGCACCTACTGGTTTAGATCTCACCTCAAATGGTTCAAAGGAGATCTTAAGCAACCATGATTCAAGTCTTGGATCTGATTTGGATTCCAAGCAATCATTATTATTTGATGGTTCTTTTTGGCATAATCTCACCCAGGATGGTTCGAAGGAGAAGACAAAAGACTATCTGCACATTCATAGATTTGATCCTACCTCAGCTGATTCGAATCACAGGTTCAAGGATCATCCTCATACTTTTGGATTTGTTCTCATTACATTTGATCTAAAGAGCAAGTACAAGCACATGCTTTCTGAGCATGATCCACTTCTTCCCAAGAAGAAGATACCTCCAGACATATGACCAAGCATCACACCTGCTTGAGTTTGGAGCATTTATTTTTGTGTGTGCCTTACAGTCTATTTTGAGGGGGGGTATTTTTCCCATGAGGTTTTCCCCATTTCCTTAGTTCATTGACTGTTATTATTCATTGTATTGGGTGACCTTTGGTCTTAGTTACCAGGGCCCAGGATGGATTAATGGGGGGTGTTAGGATATTCCTATACTCCATCCTAGTCCTACCAGCATTTTCATTATTTGCATTTTCAGTCTTGCATGCACTTTTAGGGTTTGCATACTTTATTTAGAGTTTGCATGCATCCTAGTCATCAGTCCCAGAACCTATCCCTAAGTTAGCTAGCCCTTGGAGCTTCTTTCCACTAATTTTCAGCCCTCCTAGAGCTTAGTGCGCCCTCCTTTCACCTACTGCATGAGAAAGGTGCCCTTCCTTACCTACCATTCAGTTATCTTCAGTTCTCTCCTTGATTTTAGGCTTGACTGACTCTCAACTGATTGTATCACTCCAATGGACCTCCAGTGAGACTTGACTGCCCATTCTGACTTCAGTTAGCTCCTCATGCGCCCTCCACTCACTCTCCTTCATTCAGTTAGTTCCAGTTACACTCAGTTAGACTCAGTTTAACTAATGGTTGACAGTTACTTGAGCATTGATGACTCCACTGATGATGGGATATACTTCTAGTTGTGCTCCGATGACACTCCAGTGATATTTTGATCACTCCATGAAGGCTTATTTGAATTTACACCTTGGAATTCGAATCCTCATGCATTGTACTATTTATTTGTCCATATTGTGATTAATTAATTAGTGTGTGTGAAGCATTTTTGCTTCTATCTGAGTTCTACTGTATTATTATTATGTTGCTCATTATACTGCATTGACCACTCTTCTTCTATATGTTGAGATATTGTAACTTCTAAGAATATTATATTTGTACTTTATTATTCCGGAGATGTTTCATTCCTCCGTGAAGATCTTATTGTATATCCGGAGATGTTTATTCCTCTGTCGGATTGTGGTAACTTGGGTTATTAGACTTCCCTAGTGGGGGTCGGCCCTATATGTGTTATGTGGGTCAAAGGGTTATTAGACCACCCTAGAGGGGTTGGCCCAGTCAGTTGTAATGGGTTTTTTAGCCCAGTAATTAAGTTGGGGCCGACCTAGATTGTGTAAAAGTCAGTCGGGGAACAAGTATAAGTAGAGGAGGATGTTGCTCACTTATCTCACTCATTCATTCACTTGTGAGTGGAACACTTGTGTGAGAGAGGTCTGCTATGGAGGAGGAGGAGCTCATATCTTTGGTTTACATATTTTTATTTTCTGATCATCTATGGAGGAAGCTTTGCTGGGATTTCTACCTCATGAGGGTTTCCCAGGATAAATCTGTGTCTCTTGTGTTTATGCTATGCTTGTTGTTTCTTCAGTGATCCTGTATATGCTATTGTTGTGAAATGAAATGCAATGCTGATATTTTTTTTCTTAGCATATTGAATCTTAACATGGTATCAGAGCTAACCTGAAGGATGGCAATGTATGGCACTTACGACACTTGCTTCACTTCCAACAATTTGAAGGTTAGGGTTTTATATAGCAAAAACTAGTCATCGTGGAACTTTCGCTATAAATCCATTTTGGTGAAGGTTCAGGATCTAAAACGTTTACAGGTCATATATAACATCCTCATATACCTTTTTTCCAAAGGACACCCTCAGATTCGTTGTACTTTGTGAGTTATGATCAGTACAAGTTGGGGTTTCTGCCTCTTCCATATCTCAGTCATAATCAGGTGACCTAGGAAAAAAGGTCATAACTTGGGCTAGGAAGCTCCAAATTAAATTTAGTAAAAAGTGACAGGTATCACACAGACTGCACTATCTGAGGAAACGTTTTCAGAGGCCGAAGTTGAACCAGTGACATGTGGCATGCCGTACAAGTTTGCTCTCTTGTTTTATCCCATAAACAGGTCACGTTACGACACTTGGCATAACTCTCTCTCAGAAAATCCAATTGAGGTCAGACCTGTCCGGATGGAAATATGACAGGTCAGGCTACCACAAAAAAAGTTTTCAGACCCTGTGGATCGAAAAGTTCAGAGTTGCAGCAGAAACAATCAGGTACATATTTCTATCAAAACAGAATTATTTGTTGAGCACCTTCATTCATGGCTTCTGGAATTTAGGGTTTCGGAGAAAGTTGGAATTTTTGGAATCAGAGTCCACGGCTGAATGCTACTCAAAAAAATTGAAATTTAGAGACCAAGATCAAAATTTTTGGTTGGGTAGAAGACCGGGCTTGATCAAACCCCAGTTCGGGATTTTGATCGGAAAGGTGGAAAATTAGGGCTTCAGCAAAAGTTGGAATTCTTAAAGTCTATGACCACGGCTAGAATATCCTCAGAAAAATAAGAGTTTAGAGCCTTGGATCAAACCTTTTGATTGGGCAGAAGGGTGGGCTTCATCAAACCCTAGTTCGGGATCCTGTCTAGAAGATCCAAAAGTTTCGAAGGCAATTTTGAGGGCTCAAATTTTGGAGATTTCAAAATTGAAGTATGCTAGTTTGGTCAGATCAGCAAGACACGTCCTTTCATACATTCAGAAGTGTGAAAGTCAAAGTTTGAATTTTTAGGGTTTCTCTGACAAACCCTAATCGAGCTCCAGATCCAGTTTCAGGGGGAGATGACGCTAAGGCCTTACATAAGAAGACTACAAGAAGTCTTGACAGGTATGACTTAAGGAGATAGAGGTATGTCTTGAAATCTGATTCTTGATTAAGTTCATAATATGTTTGTCTTCATATTATTTAGGTTAGTACAATGTTAGAATTGTCTTATCACCCTAATAAAAGTATGAATACATGTGAATGATAGAAGACATTCATTGATTAGGGTTATATGATTGTACTAATGCACTGTGGTGTTGTATGAGGTTGATGTTGTCTGCTAACAAGATACAGGTACATCAAGAAAGACAAATCAAGTTCCATGACCATGACAACATGAAGACAAAGACTCATCCATAATATTTGATCACATAGAAGTTCTACTTACGAGGTATGTATGTCTTTGTTCTATTATGCTTAACTTATGAGATATGCAGGTTCTAGCACAGGATCTCTAAATCATTGAAGAGAACAAAGAAGATATTGTTTAGGTATGTTAGACATAACTAAGCAGGTATACTAATCCAGGTATGTTTTCCTATGTCAAGTTAGAATCCTACTTTGTGATAGGATCTTAGTATACCCATGTATTGAATGATCATGACCATACATATTCAAGATTATTTAGAATTATAATGTTTTGGTAATATTGATGAATGTATGTTTGTGTATGAGATCATGAGGATGACACTAGTGCACACTTGAGCATGCACAGTGGTACAAAATGAATAGAAGTTCAAAAGACATATAGAAGATCAAGCGGGAGGCAACCACACAAACATAAAAGATAAGTATTTAAGTTGTTATTTGAATCTCTGAAATAGTAAATGATATTGCTTGTAATAGTTGTATGCATATTTGTATTCCTAGAATATATCATGCTGAGTGTAAACATTCATATAGCACTGAACAATATACTACTAATATGCATATGATTGGTAAGTTGGACAAACATTCCATTGTTGCTTGTCTAGAATGAAACCTCTTTGCTGACATGCTGAGAGCTGTGCACACTCTCGATAGTATGTTCTGGTAGAGATGGAAGGCATCTAGATAGCCACTGTATGCATACAGGATATGGAAAAGTGTTGTGCCAAAGTATCTATCAAGATAGTAGCATAACTATGTAAATCATATATGTATGCATAATAGGTTAACATGTCAACATGATTTGATGATTATGAAGTATTACTAATCATGTACTTAATTTTAATTTGTAGGAAAGATCATGAAGAATGATGAACACTGAACAAGTGATGGATGTTCAACAAGAAGATCTACAAATTAAACATAATATAGAAGGCTCGTGGCTAGAAGATTCTCTTAGAAAGAGGAAGAGAATCATGACGAGATGTTTGCTCCAAGTTGCTAGATAAGACCATTATCTTAATGATGTAATTGAAGAAGAAGTGAGAATCAAGGATTCAATTGAAGAAAGCTCTGTTCGGGTACCCAGGATCGATAGTAAATTAATGAGCTTAATGATCACCATGGATGATGTGGATCTCAACCTTTGCTACAAGGTTGAATATGGTTTCTATATACAGATGACATGGATGCAAGAAGGAACTCACCACAGAGTTCGAATGATCTCGAGGCTCATATCAATAGACCCATATGACAGGAGATGGCACAGATAGATATGCAGAAGATCACTCAATGCAGAGTGTTAATGATGTTCAATCACAGAGGGAGAATTGACAGTTTCTTGACAAGCTTGGGTTTTTACCAGAAGTAAAGTTGTCCCTAACCTTTACCTTAAGGTTATGGATCATACTATTATTGTATGTAGATGATATCTTTCTGACAAGGAATGAGGAACAGATCATGAAAAGAAAGAAGAAGATGGCTGCAGAAATGAAAATGAAAGATCTCAGATTGATGCATTACTTCCTAGGTCTGGAAGTATGGCAAGGCTCAGAAGGAATATTGCTTATCCCGGGAAAGTATGCTGTGGAAATCTTGATAAGAATTGATATGTTGGAATGTGAAGCCATGGCCACTCTCATGGGTTCCGACTTGAAGTTGTTAGCTGATGACTCATCAGAGTTAGTGGATGTAACTCTGTATAGACAGATTATTGGGTCATTGATGTATATGACAAATACCAGGCCAGATATATGCCTTATTGTGAACACCTTGAGTCAATATCTAGTGGAAACTAGATGTGTTCACCTGATAGTTGCAAAGCATGTGATGAGGTACCTAAAGGATACGATAGAATTTGATCTATGTTATCTTGGAGATCATGACTTCAGATGGCTACACAAATGTTGATTGGGCAGAAAGTGTATCAAACAGGAAGAGCACATCGAGAGGATGTTATTGTCTGGGATCAGCCATGATCTCGTGGTTTAGCAGAAAGCAGTCTAGTGTGGCTCTCAGCACAAGCGGAATATATGGCTGCTTGCTTTGCTAGTTGTGAAGAAGTATGGCTTCAGGATTGTTTGACTTAGAGATAGACCCAACTGTGATCCTATGTGACAAACAGAGTTGTATCAAGATGGCAGAGAATCCAGTGTTCCATAATAAGTCAAAGCACATAAAGATCTGAAATTTCTATATACAAGATATGGTGCGGAAAGGAACAATAAAGTTCGAATTTGTAACAAGTTGCCGATGTACTAACCAAACCTCTACCTCAAGTAAAGTTTGAGTATTTCCGAGACAAGCTTGGTAGGACCCTCCTCAAAAGGGGGAGTGATGTGGTCACTTATGATGAGATTTCCTGCATCAACAGTGAGGTCGATGATGTGGATACATATATTGGTGATGCTGACAGAGAGGTTGGTGGATGGTCCTTAGACAGGGTCTAAGTTGACAAGGGGATTGCATCATCCTTGAACACATGTTCTAAAAGGATCCATAGACAGATGTCTTCGAGAATGAAGTCCTTGGTGGAAAGGTGGGGATTGTATCATCCTTGGACTTCGGTCCCTTGAATTGATCCGTAGACATATGTCTCTGAGAATGAAGTCCTTGGTGGACAGGTGGAGATTATATCATCCCCGGACTTCAGTCCCTTGAATTGATCCGTAGACATATGTCTCCGAGAATGAAGTCCTTGGTGGACAGGTGGGGATTGTATCGTCCCCGGACTTCGGTCCCTTGAATTGATCCGTAGACATATGTCTCTGAGAATGAAGTCCTTGGTGGACATGTGGGGATTGTATTGTCCCCGGACTTCGGTCCCTTGAATTGATCCGTAGACATATGTCTCCGAGAATGAATTCCTTGGTGGATAGGTGGGGATTGTATCGTCCCCAGACTTCGTTCCCTTGAATTGATCCGTAGACATATGTCTCCGAGAATGAAGTCCTTGGTGGACAGGTGGGGATTGTATCGTCCCCAGACTTCGGTCCCTTGAATTGATCCATAGACATATGTCTTCGAGAATGAAGTCCTTGGTGGACAAGTGGGGATTGTATTGTCCCCGGACTTCGGTCCCTTGAATTGATCTGTAGACATATGTCTCCGAGAATGAAGTCCTTGGTGGACAAGTGGGGATTGTATCGTCCCCGGACTTCGGTCCCTTGAATTGATCCGTAGACATATGTCTCCGAGAATGAAGTCCTTGGTGGACAGGTGGGGATTGTATCGTCCCCAGACTTCGGTCCCTTGAATTGATTCGTAGACATATGTCTCCGAGAATGAAGTCCTTGCTGGACAGGTGGGGATTGTATCGTCCCCGGACTTCGGTCCCTTGAATTGATCTGTAGACATATGTCTCCGAGAATGAAGTCCTTGGTGGACATATGGGGATTGTATCGTCCCCGGACTTCGGTCCCTTGAATTGATCCGTAGACCTATGTCTTCGAGAATGAAGTCCTTAGTGGACAGGTGGGGATTGTATCATCCCCAGACTTCGATCCCTTGAATTGATCCGTAGACGTATGTCTCCGAGAAGTGGTCCTTAGAATTTGTCTAAGTTGACGAGAGGATTGCATCATCCCTAGGCATGATGAGGTGTCTTAAATGATCCGTAGACATATGTCTCCGAGAAGTGGTCCTTAGACTTTGTCTAAGTTGACGAGAGGATTGCATCATCCCTAGGCATGATGAGGTGTCTTAAATGATTTGTAGACATATGTCTCCGAGAAGTGGTCCTTAGAATTTGTCTAAGTTGACGAGAGGATTGCATCATCCCTAGGCATGATGAGGTGTCTTAAATGATCCATAGACGTATGTCTCCGAGAAGTAGTTCTTAGACTTTGTCTAAGTTGACGAGAGGATTGCATCATCCCTAGGCATGATGAGGTGTCTTAAATGATCCGTAGACGTATGTCTCCGAGAAGTGGTCCTTAGACTTTGTCTAAATTGATGAGTGGACTGCATCGTCCCTAGACATGATGAGGTGTCTTAAATAGATCATGTGTGTTGCAGGGTATGCTGCTATTGTGTATACTTGACTGATGAGGAGACTTGTATTGATGAGGATACTTGTATTGATGTATTGATACTTGTATTGATGATATGTATTGATGAGGATACTTGTATGTATACTTGTATTGATGAGGATACTTGTATTGATGATATGTATACTTGTATTTATGAGGATACTTGTATTGATGATGTGTATATTTGTATTGGTGTGGATACTAATAATGATGATCCAGATGTTGTAGATTGAGATGATGATCCAGATGCTGTAGATCGAGATAATGATCCAGATGTTGTAGATCGAGATGATGATCCAGATGTTGTAGATCGAGATGATGATCCAGATGTTGTAGATCGAGATGATGTGATGACGATACTGATGATTGTATGATGACGATGTTGATGATCGTATGATGACGATGTTGATGATCGTATGACGAAGATGCTGATGATCGTGTGACAACGATGATGTTGATCGTGAGGATCCAGATGATGATATTGCTGTAGCTGTTCAAGTGCTGCAGAAAATTCTGTACTGAAGATGTTGATGTTCCAGTATTGAAGATCTTGAAGATATTCCAATAACTGGTTGAGTTAATGATGATGTTGAGAAAGCTTCCAATGATTTATAGATGTATCATGTATGACGTTGATGACTCCTTGCTCCTACAGATGTTGTTATAATATCCTTCTCGTTAAGGGGGAGTGTTGAGATATTGTAACTTCTAAGAATATTATATTTGTACTTTATTATTCCGGAGATGTTTCATTCTTCTGTGAATATCTTATTGTATATCCGGAGATGTTTATTCCTCCGTCGGATTGTGGTAACTTGGGTTATTAGACTTCCCTAGTGGGGGTCGGCCCTGTATGTGTTATGTGGGTCAAAGGGTTATTAGACCACCCTAGAGGGGTCGGCCCAGTCAGTTGTAATGGGGTGTTTAGCCCAGTAATTAAGTTGGGGTCGACCTAGATTGTGTAAAAGTCAGTCGGGGAACAAGTATAAGTAGAGGAGGATGTTCCTTACTTATCTCACTCATTCATTCACTTGTGAGTGGCGCACTTGTGTGAGAGAGGTCTTCTATGGAGGAGGAGGAGCTCATGTCTTTGGTTTACATCTTTGTATTTGTTGATCATCTATGGAGGAAGCTTTGCTGGGTTTTCTACCCCATGAGGGTTTCCCAGGATAAATCTGTGTCTCTTGTGTTTATGTTATGCTTGTTGTTTCTTCAGTGATCCTGTATATGCTATTGTTGTGAAATGAAATGCAATGCTGATATTTTTTGTATTAGCATATTGAATCTTAACACTATCTTCCTGCTTAATCATAATTACTCTTATGAGGTATACATCATCTCTTAGATATGATGTGAGGATTTTCACAAAATCTACCTTAGTTGGGAACCCATTTAAATCTACCTCGCAAACCTTAACTAGTTCAGAGACTTTCCGTTTGGTGCCAGTGGCTAGTTGTACCAGCCATGGTTTCTTGTGTTTCTCTCGGTTTAACTTACAAGTGTCGACTATCTTAGGGGAGACATAGCTTCGGCATGCACCGAGATCGATTAAAACTGAAATAGTTATGTTTGAAACCTTACCCTCAATCTCGACCATAGTGGCCTAGTGATCTGCTTATTGGCCGTCAAGTGCGGCATAAATTCTTGGTGTTCTTGCCATGTCCCCTACTGTTGGGTTTTCTTGTATGTTGTGTAGGACTCCGTCTGTCTTGTTGGGACAATCTCTGAAATAGTGGGGCCCTTGGCATTTCTAGCAAGTAATGGTTGGTGGGGCAACTTTTGCTCCTTTGTCAAAATTTGGTCTATTGGCATGTGGTGTGGGCACATTTGGCCGTGCATGAGGTCGGTTGAAGCCTCTGTTGGGTGGGAAGATATTGTTTTGTTTCTGGTAAGGTGGTGGCCTAAAACCTAGTCTTCGGTTGTCTGAAAAAAGTTTTGAATCTGTCTCTGTTTCTGTTTATGTTGTCATTCCTTGGTTGTCCATGTTCATAACATATTCTACCCTTGTGTAAAGTCACGTCTAAAGTTTTAGGCATGTCAAACTCACTCTTCTCTTGAAAATTGGGAGGTAGGCATCCTAGGAACTGTTGTATCTTGACTTTTTCATCCTTTATGTATGGAACATAATGTAGCAGATCCAGAAATCTGTTGATGAAGGCTTCCATAGTTAGGGAGCCCATTTTTAGTTCATGAATTCTTTGATCTTTTTGTCAAAAAATCTCTCAGACATGTATTTGTCTTGAAATAATTTGTTGAAAGCACTCCATCTAATGTCTTTTACTTCGTGCCCTTTGTGTGCTTTAGGTCTGTCCACCATCTAGCTGCTTCTCCATTTAAGTTGTAAATGGCTAGCCGTGCTTTCATTTCGCTGGAATAATTGTGGACTTTAAAATACTTGTTCATTCCTAACAACCACTCCTCAGCTTTCTCCCCAGTATTTACCTCCCCATCATAAGTTGGGGTTTTAAATTTTTGGAACTCTCCCTGGAAACTGTCATCATTTTTCCTCCTTTTCTTGCAAGGGGAAGGTGAACCATCATCGTTGGAAGAGCTCTTGTAGTCCTCTTCCATGAAATCAGGAATGTGTTCTTCATACTCATCTTCTTTAGGACTGATGGATATTTTTGTGTGACAGTTGTTTTCTTTGGATATGTTTGTTGAGTGGGTGGACTGTCCATGGGATTTTTCCCATGTTAAACTCTTAAGCAGAGCTTCATTTATTGCTTGTTGTTCTCGTCTTTCCTGCATATTGTCATCTATGAAGCTTTGTAATTCAGTTTGTAACTTCTGTATTGATTTCATTAGGTCATAATTCAATTCCACCACGATCTCTTGTTCTCGTGGTGGGGAATTCAAGTTCCCATGTCTACTGCTGTCCTCTTCTGCATTCATGTTGTGGATTGCTTTTAAATACCTAAAATGTTCCACCAATTTAGTAAGAACAAAATTATGTCAGTGCATATCTAAAAACAAAAAAAATTATAAGTACATTTTTCGAAATATATGTATCTGCAGCGGATGTCTGTTGTAGTGAGCCCAAAAGGTCTCTTAGCATTGTAGCTGGGATCTGATACCACTTGTAATGTCCCTAAAACTGTAAAATTTAAAAAAAATTATGTATGGCTATTGTCGTCAATTTGGTTACTGAATTAGTAAATTAACTTCAGCACTGAGAGATAAATAGATGACTAAACAAGTAATGTGGATGTAAAGTTTTTTTCTTCTATTCAGCTTGGTTTAATTAAGGTATATGGATTCATTTGTACCTCTATGGAAGCAATGTTCTCGGTGATGATTATAAGGATCTTTGTTGAGAATAGTAGGTGCAATTCTAACTCTAATATTTAGCATAAATATGTGTATGTCCTAAACTTTTAATGTGTAAATTCCAATGTGTGATGGTTTTCTTTTAAAGGTGACCTTGTAACTTCTTTTAAGCACTTGAGGTGATGATCTTGGTGACAAGGACCCGACTTACTTAGATACATGCTAAGGTCTACTTATACTGGTTTTTTGTAGGTGTAAGTCGAAGGAATGTTATGAGCCTAACATTTAAAGTTTTGGAACAATGAGCAAGGTCGTTTTTAAATACAAGTGTTAAATGCATGGAAACAAGCCTATAGTGACAAAGTCGAACCTTGCATGTTTAAAGTCACTCTATAATATGGGGAGTGGGTAAACATTTCTAATGTAGTGGGGTTTGGTGGCATTTATGATATGCCAACCCAACGAAGTGCTAACCAGTTGGATGGGGGATAGGGTAAACACTATCGTGGAGTAGTCTCTACTGCATTTTCACATTAGTTTGTTGAGGGAAGATCTCTCTGCATTTTGAGCATAGTCATGACACCTGCATTGGCCATGAGCATATCTCAGGACAAGGCTCAGTTTAAATGACTAGGGAGATGTTGATACCAAGCGCTGAAAGTAAAATTTTCAATGCAAGCAGTGTGGCATTAAGAAGAAGGATGAGCAGTTAGTGCTATCCATTCTGAGCAAGCTAGGTCCGGAGTTCTCCATCTTTGTCTCTACCTTCCATTCTGGGCGAATATCAATCCCTGGTTGGAAGATTCCCTCCTTTGATATTTTCACTGAATATCTCATCCAAGAACAAGATAAGTTGATCCAAATGGGCGCCTTGATGGCCTCCAAAAATCAATCTCTTTTGGATGGAGAACCAAAAATTGTGAATGGGAAGATGATGCACAAAGGCAAGGATAAGAGGCCATCTGAACCCAAGCAGAATGCCAAGTCAAGTCAATCGGAAGGAGCCTCCATCTCTAAGAAGGACAAACAAAAGGGATTTGATAAATCTAAGTGTTCCTATTTTAAGAAAGGAAAGCACCAAGAGAGATCTTGCATGCAGAATAATATAGATCAGATGACCAAGATTCTTGAACAACACAACATTTCCCTCCCAAAAGGTGCAAGAGAAATTGATTCTGGAAGTGATTCTGATGGTCATGAGAGATGCCATGCACTAAAGGCTGGATTTTCAAAATCACAAGCCCTCATCATAGATTCAGGAACCTCCAACCACATGGTTTCCTTCAAAGAATAATTTTCTTCTCTAGATCTCAATGATAGTCTGATTATTCACATGGGAGACAACTCTCAGATCTCTGTTGAAGGGAAGGGAATAGTCCATATGGAGCACGATAAGTTCAAAAATGTTCTATTTGTGCCTTCTTTGTCAGCAAATTTGTTTTCTGTATATCGGATGACTCACATAGGTTCACCGAAGAACGTGGTCTTTGGTTCTGAAACAATTGAGATTGCAGAGATCTCTAATGGGAATCTTATATTGAAAGGGTTTTCAAACCATGCCTCTAATGCATATGAATTCTCACATTTTTTTCCATACTCTCTTCCTACCCCATCGGAATATGATGAAGATCAGAGTGATATCTCTTCTAATGAAGATGAAGATCAAGATCTTGATGTTGAGAATAAAGTTCAAGGAGATTCAGATTCAGATCCATATCCAACACCTGCTCCCAATCCATGGACAATGCCAATATGGGTGTTAGCACCTAACTATGTTTGCATCATAAATACTAAACATGGGGGGTGAAAAGTTAAAAAGTTACCTGGTGGATGCCTGAAGTCACCTTTGTTCTCCATGGCTGGGTGCTAAGGTATGGGAAAGTTGGTGTAGAAGTGTTGAATAAGGTGCATCCGAACAAATGGAAAAATAAGGTATTAAATTACACTCAAATTGACTGAAATAACCCGAAATCCTATAGTCCGACAGTTAAATATCATAGGGGTTAACCATCATTGGTAAAGGCATCGTTGATTGGGTGCGGGCGTGAGATCAACGGTCCTCGCTGAGTGTCACAGGGCCAAAGCGCACAGTGGATAGTCATAAACGTGGTCACGATGGATGAAACCATTCGACAGGTGGTGACTAGAGAGCCCGTCACATGGTAGCATAGGTGGAAAGCAAGACCGCTACAGGGGCGTGCGATACCACGTTGGCAGAGTAGGGCGCTAAGGATCGGCGGCTGAGCTTTATTGTTGTAGATCTGACAATGCAGAACTGAAGTTAATATTCCACCATGCAGGATACAAGTGATCAATGGTTCAAGATGCGAGGAGAGTCAAACCGATGGCGATGTGACGTCGAAGCTGCACGGGAGATAGGCAAGGTGGACCCTGTTGGTGGAAAAGTCTAAGGAGTTAAACGTAGGACAAGCCTCCACCGTCGATGCGAGGCAGGAAGCGATCAACGGTTCACGATGATCGACACATCGACAAGAAGCACACTGGATAGAGGAAATGGTGGTCGCAACGGGTAAAACCATTCGAGAGGTGACAACTCCGAGGTTAGTCGCAGGGAAGGAAAATGGTATTAGAGACCACTTTGAGGTGTTTGCAATACCACTTCGGGGACACGTGGCGCCAAGATGAACGGTGCGGATGGAATATAAAGCGATGATCCAACAGCAGACAAGGATGGGTTGTCAAATCAATGGCTAAGTGGGGACCGGATCTAACGGTGGAGATCAAAATGCGAGGGATCAACGACCGAGATTGGGGGACAGCTGGAAAATAAGAGCGATGGATAAGTAAATAAGTTTTATATATATGATTGTCGGCATGTGTAGTTGACATTCTCTCATCATAACTGTCGAAGTTAGAAGCTTCTCGGCGTGTGGGAGATGACGAGGGTGACAGGGTTTTTGACAAAGAAATTTCAGAGATTGCGAGTGAAAGGCAGGTCCTTCCAACTGACTTCATCCGTAATATAAGTGTCTTCATAGTAGGATAATGGAAGAAGATACAGGTGTAAGCATGAGTAGGGTTAGAAGTGCCTTGGAAGACAGAGACTCTAACATTTTTGACACAGATATTCAGGTGCCTATAGCTGATATTAAGAGAAGATTGAAACTTTTGGGTGCCGGGGGCACAGATGTACATAGGGTGTTCCAGTCCTCTTTCATTTTGTTTTTTTTGGACCAAATCATGTTGTTTCCTGAGTTCATCTCCTGGTGTGTGTCCCACTATGAAGCAACCCAGAGGGTTATTATGAATGGTCCAAAGAGTAGACTTGTTTGTTTTGTTGAGCCGTCAGTCGTCAGTAGGTATTTTGAAATCCCTGAGTCACAGACCCAAGAGTTTGAACGTTTCTCTGAAGAAGCAATTGTAAGCCTCTATTGTCAAGTTCCTCCCAAAATTCGGAAAACCTTTTCGACCACTTGCCTTAAGCTAGACCTAGATATTAAGGATACTCCCTACCCATTAGATGTTAGTATGTTCAATGTTAATACCCAGTTAGTCCTTTCATTACTTGCACAATTTTTAGGTCTCGATAGTGATAGGTTGGTAACAGAGTTGCAGTTTAGTCTGTTGTTTAGGATAAGTGTCGGTTCACCCTTGGCCAATTATGAGTCAGTTCTGAGTCTGAGGTTTGAACACTTTTTGGCGGAAGCCATTAACTCTCAGTTAGTTGTTTTTCCAAATACTAGATGTTTCTGGTTTCAAGCCCATTTGATGAAGATGGTCATGGTTAGTAACGAAGATTAATTGCATTTCGCACCTGAGGTTTATGCAGGCGCTTTAGAGGATAGTACGTTTAATTACATGAATTCCATTTTGTCTATGTTGTACAAATTATTTTTCGGAGAATATTTGTCGAGGGTCCTACCTGAAATGTAGACCCTGCTGCAGTTGAAGAAATAGGTGGCCGTGGGAGACTGGTTTTTATCAAAGGATTCCATAGTCATTATGTTGTATGGTTTCATACATGAGTCGTACATACTACCTTCCTTTCTAACTGTAATAATTTTTTCTTTGGAGTTTATCAAGCAAAAGTTGATTCTAGAGGATGAAAACTTTTCAAAGTTCAAGAAGGGAGCAGACTTGAAGTATCCCTGGACGATCGGTCCATTCATTGTAAAAAGCAAGGAATCCATTTTAGAGGTGCAAAGTTTGTTGGAAGTCCTAGAATTCAATAAGCACATAACGATGGACTATGATCCTTTCCACATTATTTATGAGGGGAGAAGATTGAATAACCTTAGCGGTTTTGAACACAAGGGAGTTGAAGGGTCGTTAGGGGAAAGGAATATGTTGTGATACGAGCTGGAGGCAGAAGAAATGTCTGATTTATAGGAGGAAGATCTCACTTTGTTGGAAGCGGCAGTAGAGATGGAGGTCATACCAAAGGTTGCAGAAGTAGGAGAAAAAAGGAGTTTGCAAGAAATACTTGATGAGCATGATGAGGAAGAAGAGGGAGAAAAACAGGATAGAACTGAGACTCGAGATTTAGTTGAGACACAGCCATAATCGACTGCTTGGATAAATAGTGAGGTTGGTAATGAAGGGGAGATTCAAATCCCAAATGTACAGATATAGGAATACAATTTTCAGGAGGCCAGAGAAAGCGGAGACACAAGTAAATTCTCATCAAGAGATGAGATGTTTGAGCAGTATGGTCGGAACAAGCAAAATTTTGCTCAAGTTGTATATAATTTGTTTCCCAAAGTTAGAAGATTATCGAAGTTAGATGTCACATTGGTGACAAGCCAGAGTGTCAAAGAAGGCACCTTGAATCTAGCAGTAGCTACCCCAAACAAATTCACTGAAGTGAAATACGATTTGAAGAAGCTATCAGCTCTGGATAAGATTCATTTGCACAAATAGATCGGAGAGGTTATCTATGAAGATTATATACAGGCTATTTTGAGGGTCAAAAAGCTGGAGGGAATTCTAAGTAAAATGGATAGTCAGCTAAGACAGGAGAGAATGGAAAATAAAGCCCATCAGCAGCAAGTCAAGAAATTACAATTTGACTTGGTTGCAAGTGATGGCGACGGCAAGGCTAGTAAGAAGTTGCTGACAGAGAATGACAACTTAATTCAAACATTGCAAAAGAAAATGAAGGTCCTGAACACTCAATTAATTCAGGCTCTCGAGGATTCTAACTTAGAACAAGAGAAAGAGGTTTTAGCCAAAGAAATCAGTGAAAGCAGGGCAGAATTGTTGAAATTGATTGAGAAGAGGACCGAATGGGAGAGATATAAGTTGAGTTTGGAAAAGCAAGTTGATGATATAAAGAGTAAATTGCCCACTTTGGGAATGCAGCCGTCAAATGTAATTCAGGATGCAGGTGAAAATAGTGCTGACAGTCTTTCATGGGCTATGTCCCAGGTCAGCTTGAAGGACTTAGAAATTAAAGAATTGAAGGAGAGGGATTTGAAACTGGAGGAGTAGAACATGAAAATGGACGAAGAAATAAGGGAGTTGCAGAGTAAGAATAAAGGGTTGGTGGAAACAAATCAAAGGTTTATTCCCTAGGTAATTGGACAGATCCCAATGCAGGGGTGCAAGCACATAATTTGGGATAGTATTATAGAGACGGCCACCGATCTTAGGCCATGTTTAATAGCCATAAGGGCTAGAGGGAAAGCAATAAAATAAGCTTTGAAAAGCTGCACATCAACAAGGGAAAATCTAAACAAAAGGCCCAAATAAATAGCTCAAGATGTTATATATTTTCTGAGATTCTTATCAGAGGAGGAGTTAATTACTTTGGGGATCAAAAATAGAATTGCAACGATCGCTTGGGCGAGAAAGACACTGGGAAAGTACACTCATGTAGAGAATATCGAGGCTCGTTGTGCAGCGATCACAGAATAGGTTGCTAGTATAAAGGAAAAGTTTGAGAAGGATTTCCAAAAGGGGATGCCCTCCTTTTGGGGTGATGATGGTGAACTAATTCCCCATAACGATTACAAAAACCTGCTGTTAGCGATAAGAATGAATCACGAAAAGTTTCAAAATCTAACTCATGTGATTACAGGAAAAATATTATTACAGAAGCTTGCTAAAGATTTCGAGATCATGAACCTGCAGAAGAGCCTCAGCGAAAGAGTCCCTATTATGTCCAGCGAAGAGAATGTGGAGCTAAAGGTCTCAGTGAAAGAAATGGTGTTGCATGAAAGCGT
The DNA here is from genome assembly GCA_027924585.1 of Larix kaempferi. Taxonomy (NCBI): domain Eukaryota; kingdom Viridiplantae; phylum Streptophyta; class Pinopsida; order Pinales; family Pinaceae; genus Larix; species Larix kaempferi. The sequence goes on from BSBM01000096.1 coordinate 38,293,381, forward strand.
CACGACCGACCAATGGAGTTATGTTGAGGAATATGCGAAGATGAAGTACTCACTTCCTACTTCTCAGTAGTTGTTGTTTCTTATTTTCAAAGAGTTGTGGTTATTTTCAAAGACATCTGAGACATTTTCAATTTGAAGAAATTTGTAATATTTTATGAGGTGACTATTGAGAATAGCCAGCTGGAACAATTACTTTGTTTCCCTTTTATCTTTTTGTTTGAAGTAAATGTCATTTAGTAAGAAATACTGGTGAAAGTAAAAAATAGTTGGACCCGCCCTGCCCATTTTTGTTTTGTAGGGGTAGTGGCAAATATGTCCTAATGAGGTGTCACTTTGTTATAATTGTTTTCTGGTCCAAATGAGTCGAGCAGGAGGCTCTAGGATGCTATATATGCTATGTAATTAAATGAAGAAAGGGTTGAAAACTTTTGGAGACTAGTATATTGCTCTATGTAAGACATTTTGAGTTGTTTTGAATAAAATTGACAGAGTCGAGCAGGTGTTTTATCAGGGATTCCTATGTGATTGGTCTTATAGTCTGTTCTTTATTTTTCCCATGTGAATTGGGTTTCTTTCATCGTTAATCCATTTTGTAATGCTTATTCGTGCTTGGTTCAGTGTAGTATTTGAATTGAATTCATAGAGATTATGCTCCATTTTGATCATACCAAGCATTCCACAATTATTTTCTGCTAAAGTCAATATAGAATTCATGTTTCCATGCTTTATATTGATGGACTGTTCATTTCTCTTCTAACTCACCAACTAAAATATTTTTGGCTGTAAGTTGGTGGCTACCTTGCCCCTGTGTAAATGTATCTGCAAAGTATTTGTCAATGAATTTCATGTCTTGTTTAATTTGACTTCATTGCCCAATAGAAATCCCTATTGTTTTCCAACCAACAATTTATAAACAAAGTTGTCCTAACAGAAGTCTGACCTTCTATGTATGCTTTGATTGAATATCTTAAGAAATGAATGTTGGTGTATGTTTTCATTGTTGACACCTTTGATTATTTCCAGTCTTTCATAGATTTGTATAGAGAGCCCTCTCGGATTGTGTTGGGTCAGTGGCATAAGTCCAAAGTGGTTAGTGGTTACCCTGACTTGCCCTCTCCCACAACCTAGGGGGTTCGATTTGGGTGTTAACAAATTGGCACCACTGTCAGGGAATGATTGTCTTATCATCCCTGGGAGAACGATAAAGAAGTTTGAATTTCAGAGAAGGTAAAATTTCTGTGGGGAAACAGAGATTTCCAAATTTTTGAGAAGGTTGTGTGTTTTTGCCCTGGCGACTCAACCCATTGAGATTTGTGTTCAAGGAAGACTCCACTGAGGAATAACAGCAAGCCAAAGTCCAGTTCCAAATAAGTTTTAAAAGGTATCCTGGCCCCTAAAAAGATCCATACCAGAGGTAACCCTTTTTCCGAAATTCTGCTAGGACTGGACAATCCAGAAATTTTGCTTAGACAATAAGACCAGAAAAAGATAAGGCTATTACCTCTAGCAGTGAAAGAATTGTGTCTAAAGAAGAATCATCTATTTTTCATGAATTAAATATAGAGATAGACATTGGAAGACCTTTGCTGAGAAAAAAGTCTGAATCATATCTAAACCTAGGTGAAGAAAGTTTGAATGCCCCTGGGTCATATCTGTCAGATCATGTATGGTGTGGGTTGCAGAATACCTCCGAAGTTGGAAGGACTAATCCTTGCTTTCAGATTCCTTAATCTCATACCATAATCCTTGCCAATACCCTTGCTCAGAATATCCCGCCCCCTGCACAAAATCCACCTATACCCATGGCTGTCAAATTTGCCCCTTTGGCCCTACCAGCTGTCCTACATGACCTTCCTCAGAACTATTCCCAGAGGATCGTCTCTTATGATGGAGAGGGAGAATTTTTAGCCAAGCAGCATGTAGACAGATTTGAGGATTTTATCGATTTGGAGGAAGTAGATCATGATGATGCAAAGATGAGGCTCTTTTCCCATAGTTTGTTTGGGGAACCCAAGAAATGGTTCAGGCAGCTGCCAAATGATTTTATCCAGGATTTTGCATCCTTTAAGGCATTGTTCTTAGAGAGGTGGGAAACGATAAGGAGTCCTTCTCTAGTTCTCTCCCAGTATAACCATTTGAAGAAAGGAGGTTTCGAGTCTGTCCATGAGTTTTCTACTAGCTTTATGAAGGCATACAACTCCATCCCAGATGATCTGAGGCCCTCTGTAGGTGTTGCAAAGCTCCATTATGCAGATGCCTTTGAGGGATATTTCTCATGTATGCTCAGAGAAAGGAAGTCACCCACCCTGCCTACTATGTTGAAGGATTCCATAGAGGTAGAAGCAAACATGATGGCTTCAGGAAAGATGAAAGTTAAAACAGAAGCAGATAAGAAGAAAGTAGAAGTCCATACCTCTACTTCCACCTCCTCCTTTACCAATGATGCCAAGTTTGACACAATGATGAAGACTATGGAAAAAATGATGGATAGGTTAGCCCTGAATAATAAGCCTCCTGCTAGGGAGAAGCCTGAAAACCAAATAAGAAACCCTAACTTTCGGAGGCCACCACCCCCTCAAAGGAATCAGAGGAACCCTAATGACCAACAGATAAGGCCTCCTTTCCCTGAAAATCGGGTTGTTCAAGAAGGGCCCGAAGATTCCATAGATGATCATATTCACCACTTTGAGAACCTGGACCATGAAGTATTTTTGACTGAAAGAGAGCATGATTTCTTCACCAAGGAAAGCACCAGCCAAATTCCCGAGCTAGATTCCGAGCAGTACCAAATGGGTTACCAAAATGTTGTAGATGACATTCAAAGGAAGCTAAAGTTAAGAAATCGGGATGTAACAATAAATAAAGGACATCCTGGTAAAACTCGGCCCCCCAATACTCAGCAAAATACAGAAAGGCCAAAGGAGATTGCTGCTCAGAAACAGCAGGAGATTGTTGCTCAGAAAACACAGGAGGATAAAGAGCAGCATTCCAAAGATGTTAAACATCCCAAGGTCATGGAGGTAGCGAAGCCTGTTTCAACATTCAATCTAAAAGCTGAAATGTCCAAGGTAAACATCTCTATCCCCTTCAATGAACTGCTAAAGAACAACGAATATAGGGAAGAGATAACTAAGTTGGTAAAAGGGTAGGGTGATTGTCTGCATGATATATTGGAGGTGACAGATGATGCCCCTACCATAATTTTTGGGTCCAAGCTTGAAGAGTCAGATGATGAAGAGATTCCCACTTTCTATTTAAGTTTGAATCTCCATGGAAAATTCTTACATAATGCACTGATAGACTCTGGGGCTTCCAATAATATAATGCCAAAATCAGTCGTAGATCAGTTGGGATTGGAAGTCACTAGACCATACAAAGACCTTTACTCGTTTCACTCCAGGAAGGTAAAATGTCTGGGGTTGATTAAAGACGTGGTAGTAACTCTTTCCCAATTTACTGCTAAGAGTATTATGATGGACATTGTAGTGGTTGATGTGCCTGTAAAGTTTGGGATGCTGTTGTCAAGGTCCTGGGCTTCAAAATTGAGAGGACCTATGTAGATGGACTTATCCTATGCCACTATACCTCTTTTTGGGAGCAATAGAAGATTGTATAGAGAAAAAAGGATGGCCTATGTGGTTAGCAGCGCAGATAAACCTGAAAACCACCCTATATATGATGTGGACACAGATATGGCTCCTCTATTTTCTTTAATGATGGCCTGTGCATTGACCCAGAGCCTCCTTTATACATTGAAGTTAATGAAGATAAAGATTTTGCAGCGAGGTATGAAGCTTCTGAAAGGGTAAAAAATGAATAAGGTCCATGGTCGATGTATTTTGATGGGTCCTTGAGCAAAAGAGGTGCAGGAGTAGGAATCTGGATTATACCTCCTGATAGGGAGTCCAGAGCTTTATCATACAAGTTAACTTTTGAATGCACTAACAATGTAGTTGAATATGAAGCTTTACTCCTAGGATTACGAGCCCTGAAGTATCTAGGAGCAAAAAGGATACAGGTGTTTGGAGATTCAAAGTTGGTGGTAAACAAGGTGAATGATAGTTATCAAACCAGACATCCCATGATGAGGGCATATAGGAATGAAGTCTGGGATATGTTTGGGAATTTTTTCACAGAACACGAGATCATAGTGATACCTAGGAGTGAGAATCAGGTAGTTGATTCTTTGGCCACCACTGCAGGTGGTTTTAAGACACCTATCTTTTCTCAGGAAAAGTATGAAGTAGAGGTGGTGAACAGACCTTCTATTCCTGACAATTCCAAATACTGGCAGGTGTTTGATGATGATTTACAAATAAAGATATTTTTGGAGTTGTCTAGTGAATTTGCAAATGTACATATTGACACAGAGAATGAAAACTTAGAGGGTTTGGTAGACGAAGAACAGTCAGGAGATGAAGAGACTGATAGCAAAGGATGGAAAAGTATGTTGGGTGGAAAGGACATCATTCAGCTGAAGAGCAATTACATCCCTAAAAGTTTGATACCTTTGGAGAAGTTGTTTGACCAAGATGACATGGCTAAAAACCCCAAGTTTGAACCTGCTAGCGACGCTGTAGAAGACCAGAATTTAGACACTAAAGAGGAGCCTCGAATGGTGAAGCTATCTAAGAAGCTGTAGGCTAAGAAAAAGGAGCGATATGTAGAATTAATGAAGAAATATGCCGATGCTTTCGCTTGGAATTATGAGGACTTAAAAGAATATGACACCTCCATAATACAACATTCTATTTCAATCAAACCAGGAGAGAAACCTTTCAAGCAGAAGCTGAGAAGGATAAATCCAAAACTCCTGCCTGTAATAGAAAAATAAATCAGAAGATTGTTCAATGCAAAAATCATTGTCACCTTAAGGTTTTCCCAATGGATAGCCAATCTGGTTCCTGTAAGGAAGAAGAATGGGGAGATAAGAATTTGCATAGATTTCAGGAACCTTAACAGGTCTTCACTGAAAGATAATTACCCTTTGCCCAAGATGGAACATATCTTACATAAGGTAGTAGGGGCAGAAAGGATCTCTACCATGGATGGTTTTTCAGGATATAACCAAATCAAGGTATGCCCAGAAGACCAAGAAAAAACTGCCTTTACCACTCCTTGGGCACCTTCATGTATGCGAATATGCCTTTTGGGCTAATGAATGCAGGAGCCACTTTCCAGCGTGCAATGGACATAGAGTTTTCTAAGGAGAAAGACAAATTTGTGGTGGTGTACATGGATGATATAACGGCGTTTTCCAGATCTTATGAGGAACATTTAAAGCATTTGGAGCAGGTTTTCATTAAATGCAGAAAATATGGTATTTCTCTTAACCCCAAAAAGTCTCATTTTGCATTAGAAGAGGACAAGCTTCTGGGGGATATTGTTTCTAAAGAAGGTATCAGAATTGAACCTGAGAGGGTTAGTGCTATTCAAAAAGTTGGGGAGCCATGTAGCAAGAAAGTGGTGCAGTCCTTCATTGGGCAGGTGGGTTTCCTAAGGAGGTTTATTCCAAGTTTTGTAGAAATAATGAGGAATATCACCAACATGTTGAAAAAAGAGAATAAGATAAAATGCACTGAGGAAGTGAGGGATAAATTCAAAGGGATTAAGAAAGCTATCACCGAGGCCCCAGTATTAGCAAGCCCATATTTTTCCAAGGATTTCCTGATTTTTTCCTATGCATTTGAGCATACAATAGCAGGAGTGTTGTTGCAAAAGAACGACCAGAATGTTGAGCAGCCAATTGTGTTTTTCAGCAGGGTGTTGAGGGATGGAGAACTAAAATATGATATCATGGAAAAGTAGGCATATGCCCTGATTAAGTCTCTAAAGGATTTCAGGGTCTACATCCTCCATTCACACATTATCGCCCATGTCCCAAACAATGTTGTAAAGAGTATCCTCACCCAGGATGATCTCGAGGGAAGAAGGGCCAAGTGGATTACTGTACTACTGGAATACGACCTGGAAATAAATCCTACCAAACTAATAAAGGGGCAGGGTTTGGAAAAATTGACGACTAAAGACAACTGTGATTCCTTACAACTGAATTTATTAAAATACTACCCAAATCAAGAGGACACAGGAATACAGGTAAGGCCAAAATTCTTTGCATCCCCTTGGTATGCGGACATTGTTTATACATTGCAAAATTTATAGGCTCCTGCAAGTTTGAGAAAAACCAAGGCTAGATCTGTGAGGCTGAAAGCCGCAAAATATTGTATTATGAATCAGTGTTTGTATTGGAAGGACCCAGGGGGAGTGTTGTTGAACTGCTTATTAGAGGATGAGGCTCAACATACCAACAAGGAATTCCACAAAGGGGATTATGGTGGACATCATTCCTGTAAGGTGACACTCAACAAGATCTTAAGGGCAGGGTTCTATTGGCCTACCATGTTTGCTAATGTGCACAAGGAGACCATCACATGCCACCAGTGCCAGATCTTTGAACGTAAGAGGAAGGTTGTTTCACTTCCCTTACACCCAATCATAGTAGAGGCACCTTTTCAGCAATGGGGGCTAGATTTTATTGGAGAAATAAACCCTAAATCCTTTGGTCAGCATAGGTGGATTTTGACAGCCACTTATTATTTCACGAAATGGATTGAAGCCATCCCCACTAGGAATGCAACTGAGGGCATCATCATGTATTTTCTAGAAGATAACATCCTGTCTAGATTTGGATGTCTCAAGAGGATAGTGATAGACAATGCTCCAGCATTTAAGTCTAAGAAGATGATAAACTTATGTCACAAGTACCACATCAGTCTGAACCATTCCACAGCATACTACCCTCAGGGAAATGGACTAGCAGAGTCCTCTAACAAAAGCTTGGTAAGGATCATCAAGAATTTATTGGAGGAGAATAAGAGGGCTTGGCACACAAAATTAAGATATGCTTTGTGGGCGAATATATTCAGTACGAAGAGGGCCATTGGAATGTCACCTTTTCAACTAGTGTACGGAGCGGAAGTTGTGTTTCTAGTATCCTTGGGGTTACCAGTTATGAGGTTATTATAGGGAATGGACGAAGAGATGAATCACATGCAGAGGAGGGTGAACCAAATAGTTGAACTGAACGAACTGAGAAGTAGGGCCTATGATAAGGTACAGATGCACCAAGAGAATATGAAGGACACCTTTGATCGGAAGGTGAAAGAAGAGCAATTTCAGGTGAATGATTTGGTCTTGAAATGGGATGCCCCTAAGGAGGATAAATACGAAAAATTTGACCATATGTGGGTAGGGCCTTATGTTTTTGCAGCGAACCGAGGGGTTAATTATTTCATCCTAGAACATCAAGATGGATCCCCTTGGTCAGGAGGTCCAGTCAACGAGAGATTTTTGAAGCATTATATGTCCTAGAGGAGGCAGGTATTTTCTGTACCATAGCCTGTACATATTTTTGTTCCACAGTTGTTTTGGATTATTGATGGCAAATCTAAATACTTGAAGCCCGAAGTGAAGGCCCTAAGGTCTAGAGGAGGATCCATGGTTTTTGTTTATTTGCATGTTCAGCACAGATTTGCAGCAGTTACAGTTTTAGTTTTCAACTTAAAGTTTTCAGTTCGGGGTTTGAAGTTTTTCCCAATGGATCAGGCACTTGGTCTACGGGGTTCTTTGCTACATCGCAGGGAGGATAGCATCCCCAATTAGAGCCAATTGTTAGCACCTAACTATTTTTGCAGCAGAAATACTAAACATGGGGGGTGAAGAGTTAAAAAGTTACCTGGTGGATGCCCGAAGTCCCCTTTGTTCTCCATGGCTGTGTGCTAGGGTATGGGAAAGTTGGTGTAGAAGTGTTGAATGTGGTGCATCCGAAGAAATGGCAAAAGAAGGTATTAAATTACACTCAAATTGACCGAAATAACCCCAAATCCTATAGTCCGACAGTTAAATATCATAGGTGTTAACCATCATTGGTAAAGGCACCGTTGATTGGGTGCGGGTGCGAGATCCAAGGTCCTCGCTGAGCGTCACATGGCCAAAGCGCGTGGTGGATAGTCATAAAGGTGGTCGCGATGGATGAAACCATTCGACAGGTGGCGACTAGAGAGCCCATCGCATGGTGGCATAGGTGGTAAGCAAAATCGCTGTAGGGGCGTACAATACCACGTTGGTGGAGTAGGGCGCTAAGGATCGGCAGATGAGGTTTATTGTCATAGATCTGATGATGCGGAACTAAAGTGAATATTCCACCATGCACGATACAAGTGATCAATGGTTCGGGATGCGAGGAGAGTCAAAACGACGGTGATGTGACATTGAAGCTGCACGGGAGATAGGCAAGGTGGACCCCATCGGTGGAAAAGTCTAAGGAGTTAAACATAGGACAAGCCTCCACTGTAGATGCGAGGTAGGAAGCAATCAACAGTTCACGATGATCGACGCATCGACAAGAAGCACGCTAGATAGAGGAAATGGTGGTCGCGATGGGTGAAACCATTTGACAGGTGTCAACTCCGGGGTTGGTCGCAGGGAAGGAAAATGGTATTAGATACCGCTTTGAGGTGTTTGCGATACCACTTCGGGGACACGTGGTGCCAAGATTAATGGTGCAGATGCAATATAAAGGGATGATCCAACGGCGGACAAGGAGGGGTTGTCAAATCAATGGCTAAGTGGGGACCGGATCTAACGATGGAGATCAACGTGCGAGGGATCAACGACCGAGATTGGGGGACAACTGGAAAATAAGATAGTGGATAAGTAAATAAGGTTTATATATATGATTGTCAGCATGTGTAGTTGACATTCGCTCATCAGAACTGTCGAAGTCAGAAGCTTCTCGGTTTGTGGGAGACGACGAGAGCGACAGGGTTTTCGACAAAGCAGTTTCAGAGATTGTGAGTGAAAGGTAGGTCCTTCCAACTGACTTCATCCGTAATATAAGTGTCTTCATAGTAGGATAATGGAAGAAGATACGGGTGTAAGCACAGGTAGGGTTAGAAGTGCCTTGGAAGACAGATACTTTAACATTTTTGACACAGATATTCAACTGCCCATAGCTAAGATTAAGAGAAGATTGAAACTTTTGTGTGTCGGGGGCGTAGATGTACATAGGGTGTTCCAGTCCTCTTTCATTTTGTTTTTTTTGGACCAAATCATGTTGTTTCCTAAATTCGTCTCCTGGTGTGCATCCCACTATGAAGCAACCCAGAGGGTTATTATGAATGGTCCGAAGAGTAGACTTGTTTATTCTGTTGAGCCATTAGTCATCAATAGGTCTTTTGAAATCCCTGAGTTGCAGACCCCAGAGTCTGAAAGTTTCTCTGAAGAAGCAATTGTAAGCCTCTATCGTCAAGTTCCTCCTGAAATTCGGCAAACCTTTTTGACCACTTGCCTTAAGCCGAACCTGGAGATTGAGGATACTCCCTACCCGTTAGATGTTAGTATGTTCAATGTTAATACCCAGTTAGACCTTTCATTACTTGCACAATTTTTAGGTCTCGATAGTGATAGTTTGGTAATAGAGTTGCAGTTAAGTCTGCTGTTTAGGATAAGTGTTGGTTCACCCTTGGCTGATTATGAGTCAGTTCTGAGTATGAGGTTTGAAGAATTTGTGGCGGAAGCCATTAACTCTCAGTTAGTTGTTTTTTCAAATACTAGATGTTTCTGGTTTCAAGCCCATTTGATGAAGATGGTCATGGTCAGCAATCAAGATGAATTGCATTTCGCACCTGAGGTTTATGCAGGTGCATTTTGCACCTGAGGTTTATGCAACCGCTTTAGAGGATAGTACGTTTAATTACATGAATTCCATTTTGTCTGTGTTGTACAAATTATTTTTTGGAGAAGATTTTCCAAGGGTCCTTCCTGAAATGAAGACCCTGCTGCAGTTGAAGAAACAGGTGGCCGTGGGAGACTGGTTTTTATCAAAGGATTCCACAGTAATTAGGCTGTATGGTTTCATACATGAGCCGTACATACTACCTGCATTTCTAACTGTAATAATTTTTTCTTTGGAGTTTATCAGGCAAAAGTTGATTCTAGAGAATGAAAAATTTTCGAAGTTCAAGAAGGGATCCGACTTGAAGTATCCCTGGATGATTGGTCCATTCATTGTAAAAACCAAGGAATCCATTTCAGAGGTGTAGAGTTTGTTGGAAGTCCTGGAATTCAAGAAGGACATAGCGATGGACTATGATCCTTTCCACATTATTTCTAAGAGGAGAAGATCGAATAACCTTAGCGGTTTTGAATACAAATAAGTTGAAGGGTTGTTAGGGGAAAGGAATCTGTTGCGATACAAGCCGGAGGCAGAAGAAACATCTGATTTACAGGAGGAAGATCTCACTTTGTTGGAAGCGACAGTAGACATGGAGGTCGTACCAAAGGTTGCAGAAGTAGGAGAAAAAAGGAGTCTGCAAGAAATACTTGATGAGCATGATAAGGAAGAAGAGGGAGAAAAACGGGCTAGAACTGAAACTCGAGAGTTAGTCGGGACAGCCAGAATCGGCTGCTTGGATAAATAGTGAGGTTGGTAATGAAGGGTAGATTCAAATCCCAAATTTACAGATACAAGAATACAATTTTTAGGAGGCCAGAGAAAGCAGAGACACAAGTAAATTCTCATCAAGAGATGAGATGTTTGAACAGTATGGTCGGAACAAGCAAACTTCTGCTCAAGTTGTATATAATTTGTTGCCCAAAGTTAGAAGATGTTCGAAGTCAGATGTCACATTAGTGACAAGACGGAGCATCAAAGAAGGCACCTTGAATCTAGCAGTAGCCACCCCAAACAAATTGACTGAAGTGAAATACAATTTGAAGAAGATATCAGCTCCGGATAAGATTCATTTGCACAAACATATCGGATAGGTTATCTATGAAGATTATATACATGCTATTTTGAGGGTCAAAAAGATGGAGGGAATTCTAAGTAAAATGGATAGTCAGTTGAGACAGGAGAGAATGGAAAATAAACCCCATTAGCAGCAAGTCAAGAAATTGCAATTTGACTTGGTTGCAAGTGATGGCGGCGACAAGGCTAGTAAGAAGTTGCTGACAGAGAAGGACAACTTAATTCAAACATTGCAAAAGAAAATGAAGGTCTCGAACACTCAATTAATTCAGGCTCCCAAGGAGTCTAAGTTAGAAAAAGAGAAAGAGATTTTAGCCAAAGAACTCAATGAAAGCAGGGAAAAATTGTTGAAATTGATTGAGAAGAGGACTGAATGGGAGAGAGATAAGTTGAGTCTGGAAAAGCAGTTTGATGATCTAAAGAGTAACTTTCCCACTTTGGGCATGCGACCGTCAAATGTAAGTCAGGATGCAGGTGAAAATAGTGTTTTCAGTCTTTCATGGGCTATGTCCTAGGTTAGCTTGAAGGACGTAGAAATTAAAGAATTGAAGGAGAGGGATTTGAAACTAGAGGAGCAGAACATGAAAATGGATGAAGAAATAAGGGAGTTGCAGAGTAAGAATAAAGGGTTGGTGGAAACAAATCAAAGGTTTATTTCCCAGGTAATTGGACAGATCCCAATGCAGGGTTGGAAGCACGTAATCTGGGATAGTATTATAGAGACGACCATCGATCTTAGGCCCTATTTAATAGCCATAAGGGCTAGAGGGAAAGCAATAAAAGAATCTCTTAAAAACTGCGCATCAACAAGGGCAAATCTAAACAAAAGGCCCAAACAAATAGCTCAAGATGCTATAGATTTTCTGAGAGTCTTATCAGAGGAGGAGTTAATTACTTTGGGGATCAAAAATAGAATTGCAGTGATCGCTTGGGCGAGAAAGACACTGGGAAAGTACACTCATGTAGAGAATATCAAGGCTCGCTGTGCAGCGATGACAGAACAGGTTGCTGGTATAAAGGAAAAGTTTGAGAAGGTTTTCCAAAAGGGGTTGCCCTCCTTTTGGGGTGATGATGGTGAACTAATTCCCCATAACGATTACAAAAACCTGTTGTTCGCGATAAGAATGAATCACAAAAATTTTCAGAATCTAACTCATGTGCTTACAGGGAAAATATTATTAGAGAAGCTTGGTGAAGATTTCGAGATCATGAACCTGCTGAAGAGCCTCAGCGAAAGAGTCCCTATTATGTCCAGCGAAGAGAATGTGGAGCTAAAGGTCTCAGTGAAAGAAATGGTGCTGCATGAAAGCGTCACCACCGACCAATGGAGTTATGTTGAGGAATATGCGAAGGTGAAGTACTCACTTCGTACTTCTCAGTAGTTGTTGTTTCTTATTTTCAAAGAGTTGTGGTTATTTTCAAAGACATCTGGGACATTTTCAATTTGAAGAAATTTGTAATATTTTTTGAGGCGGCTATTGGAAATAGCCAGCTGGAACAATCATTTTGCTTCCCTTTTATCATTCTGTTTGAAGTAAATTTCATTTAGTAAGAAATACTGGTGAAAGTAAAAACCAGTTGGACCCGCCCTGCCCATTTTTGTTTTGTAGGTGGCAAATATGTCTTGATGAGGTGTCACTTTGTTATAACTGTTTTCTGGTCCAAATGAGTCGAGCAGGAGGCTCTAGGAAGCTATATATGCTATGTAATTAAATGAAGAAAGGGTTGAAAACTTTTGTAGACTAGTATATTGCTCTGTGTAAGACATTTTGAGCTGTTTTGAATAAAATTCGCAGAGCCAAGCAAGTGTTTTATCAGGGATTCCTGTGTGATTGATCTTAGAGTCTATTCTTTCTTTTTCCCATGTGAATTGTGTTTCTTTCATCGTTAATCCATTTTGTAATGCTTATTCGTGCTTGGTTCAGTGTAGTATTTGAATGGAATTCATAGAGATTATGCTCCATTTTGATCATACTAAGCATTCCACAATTATTTGCTGTTAAAGTCAATATAGAATTCATGTTTCCATGTTTTATATTGATGGACTGTTCATTTCTCTTCTAACTGTAAGCTGGTGGCTACCTTGCCCCTATGTAAATGTATCTGCAAAGTATTTGTCAATGATGTTCATGTCTTGTTTAATTCGACTCCATTGCCCAATAGAAATCCTTGTTGTTTTCCATAGAATTCATGTTTCCATGTTTTGACTATAAGCTGGTGGCTACCTTGCCCCTGTGTAAATGTATCTGCATAGTATTTGTCAATGATGTTCATGTCTTGTTTAATTTGACTCCATTGCCCAATAGAAATCCCTGTTGTTTTCCAACCAACAATTTATAAACAAATATGTCCTAACAGAAGTCTGGCCTTCTATGTATGCTTTGATTGAATATCTTAAGAAATGAATGTTGGTGTATGTTTTCATTGTTGACACCTTTGATTATTTCCAGTCTTTCATAGATTTGTAGAGAGATCCCTCTTGGACTGTGCTAGGTCAGTGGCATAAGTCCAAAGTGGTTAGTGGTTACCCCGACTTGCCCTCTCCCACAACCTAGGGGGTACAATATGGGTGTTAACAATCAGCTCACAAAGTCCTTGTAGCTGCCGGGAACACAGTTGGGGATCCATCTAACCATAGAACCACTAGATCTCAATATCATGTAAAACTTGCACTATGTCATGCAAATCCACTTCTCTCAAAGAGGTTTTACATGATGGTTGGGTTTGATCCACAATCTCTTGGAGAGACTTGCCATGGGGGATCTACAACGAAGCAACAATCTCGGTTGTCTGACAAAAGGCACTCAAAGGTTCATGATTTGTACCATAATGATCCATTCGCTTCAGTAGCGCTTCAGTATCAAGAAGGGTTCCTGAAAGACTTGTTTTGGAAAATACAACTTCTACACATTGGGAGGTACATCAGAGGAGCATATCCATATCTAACACTTGCATTGCTATCCTACATAAGAGCAGCTTGCCAATATTTTTGCAAAGGCTTTCACTGAGGAAATTTTTTTCCTTCTCTGCTTAGTATGAAGGTTCTTTGAGTTCCCTACTACTGTTATTTTGAGGGGGGTATTTTTCCCATGAGGTTTTTCCCCATTTCCTTGGTTCATGGACAATTCTTTATTTTTATCATTTATTTGATTGTATGGGTGACCTTTGGTCTTAGTAACCACGGCCCAGGATGAAAAAGTATGGATTAAGGGGGGGTGTTAGGATATTTTAATACTCCATCCTTATCCTACCTATCATTATTTATTTTTCCTAGATGTTGATGATGTCATTTTCCCCCTAGTGGTGTGCAGATGCCATCCATGATCCATCTACCACCTTTTGATCCCTACATGCATCATTTTAGGACCACTTCAATCAATTCCCTATGTTATAGGAACCAACTGAGTGTTCGAGTGCAGTCCACCTGAGTTAGCTGACTCTTATGGGGGGTTAGAGCTCTGTATGCCACTGATTGTGGCCTCGTGCGCCCATTTATGATTGACATGCATGAAAAACTCACTATTTCACCCTCCTTATTCAGTTAACTGATTGTGACTTCGATTAGTTGATTTTAGGTTCAGTTCAGTTGTGTTTGAGTCTTCCGAAGCACTCTAGTGGTGATAATCCCTATGCTAGACCAACCGAGGTTCGAATTATCCAGTGTGATTCGAATTCTCTCCATTGTAACATCATTTTTTATTATACTGATTATTGGATCATGTGACATTATTCTGCTCCTATTTGAGTTCTGCTGCATAATTATTTCTCTGCTCTTTTTTACTGCAGTTTTCACTCATATTCAACTTTTTTGCTCATTCTTTCTCTATGAGGTATACTCAACTCTTAGATCTGCTGTGACATAGAATTTTCCACTTGTTTCTATTTACAGTCCCCTGGATAGGGGATTTACTATTGGTACTGCAGATCATGATCACACTTGTGGATTCAAGATTGGTTATAATTCCGAATTTCATTCTAAACTTAGGTTAAAAATGTGAAAGTTTAAGCATTTTATCTTTGGGATTCCATTCAATAACTTAGTGGAGCTTTACCCCATAGCTCTCCCACACAACTATCGAAGTTGTTCCCGAAAACCGGACCACTCCATATTCAATGTTTCTTATATAGTTTTGACATTGACATTTTTCAATATTATTAAAATCAATTTTATATGTTAAGATTAAAAAAAAACAATACTCTGTTATCTCCATAGTCAAATGCTTTTACAACAGTAGTCGGAGGATTTTATATTACTTCCTCGTAGCTTGTACACTTTGCCTCTGGCTGCCTATCCCTATCCCTTTTGTTGTTTGCATGGCATCCTTTCTCATGGTATGTTCCTTCTTGTTTAATTTTATATATTAACTATATATTTTGTGTATTGTATTATATATTTTAAAAAAATTGTTCATCCTTGGAACTTTCGAAGATAAGTTGCGGGCATAAGAGAATAGCATTATTGGAAGATGCTCTGATTGTTGAAGAGAATAACAATATTGAAGGATGCTCCATTTAAGTGCCTAAGTTAGCTCCCACTTAGAAATAGTCACTACCATTCCATTCATTCAATCGAAATAAGCATAATCATAATCCTTAATCTTACTAGTATTATCAACAGTAGTAGTAGATGCAACTGCAATATTAATCATCAACACAAAAATAGCAAGGGAAATTCCTCTCCTATAATTCTACAATATAAGGAAAAAAAAGACAAGCAGTTTTCCATGCAATATAAGGTGTTGTGGAGGCCTGACATGCTGCAATATAAACCCCAAAAGAGGGGTCCTTCATCAAAATATGAGAGACTGATTCATTAGGCTTGTGCTTGTGTTGCCTCCTTATTAAGGGAAGGTGATGGCCATAGTGTTATGAGCATGGCCCACCGATGCTTTATTCTTCTTTCTTTGCACAATGTTCCAAGCATGGCCCCACCAATGCATATATGATGGTTCCCAGTGAATTTGGATTACCACCCGGAATTCTTGTCCCAACTCTTTCGCATGAATCAATCTGATACCTTGAATAAAACTTTGATAATGTGGAGTAGTTAGTTTTTGTGTGTATTGATGGAAAACTTGGATTAAAGATGATCATTTAAAAAAAAAATCAACATGAAGCTAAAGAAAATCTTGGAGGTTTCATAGGTCAGTTTTACTCCATTTCCAAGTGGCCCTTATCTTCAACCTTTAATGTGTAGGATTTGAATAAGTGACTTGTGATTTTGAATAAGTGAATTGTGATGAGTTGAATTGAAAACTTCATTTTACTAGTACAAGCTAATTAAGTTGATCTTCTAATTTTGTTGATTGATATTCTTTCTTTTAATTTTCTTTTAACAATAATATGTATTCCTTCTACTTTACTTTTATTTTATTTTGGAGTAAACTTTTCAACATCTAGATGAAGACCATCTTGGTCGCTTCATAGGTTAGTTTTATTCCCTTCATAGTGGCTCCCACCTTGACATAATTCCACTTCCAGACTAGATTTCTTAAGGGTTTGACAAAATTAAATAAGATATGTCCACAACTTTGTGTTTGAGAAAAATATCTTAGGGATCACTACAAACTATGCTTCCCCCAAAGCACCCAAAGACCCACACTCCATACATACTTAACTTCACCATCGAAAGTTAACTAAAAAAAATTCTATTACAACACTCATCTCTCCACTCTTCTTTGGAATTTATGAAAACCTAATGATATTCACATATTGATACTCACATATCCCTCAAGAAGCAATATGTGCTCTTGAATATTCCTTTCAGAGTAATTCCCCAACGTGCTCTTAACACATCAGATCTCTAACTCACAAAGCTTTGATGGTTATCGTGAGTCACATTGGCACACATGTAGAATACTTCAGTTGGGCGCTTATTGATAATTCCCTGTGACTTATCTCTCCAATCTCCGAGGTAGACTTCCTTGTGTCTTGTGCCACCTACTCATTTGTTGAAATATTGTAAATTCAAATAATATAATATTTTATTTTATTATTGTAATTCATTTGGAGATGTTTTATTCCTCCATCGGGATGTTATTATTGTATTTGGTCATTAGAGAGTCATGAGGTAAAACCTCCATTGTAAGTCGGGTCAATAGAACCCTCCAGAAAGTATTATTATATTGTTTTGAGTCTTCCTAGGTAAGTCGGCCCAGTTAAGTTTGTTGAGGCCGACCTAGTTAGTGAAAAATTCAAGTGGAAGATAAAGTATAAATAGGAGTGATGTGCTCCTCATTTGGACACACACACACTCACTTGTGTAATTCGCATAGGAGAGAGAAAGAGAGATATCTGCAAGGAGAAGGATCACTTGTTTGGGGTTTTTTCATTGTACTTTTGATCATCTATATTGAGGAAGTTGCTTGGTTTTTCCCTAGAGAGGGTTTTCCCAGTGTAAATCTTTGTGTACGATTGTGATGCTGTGCTTGTCTATCTTTCAGTGATCCTAGTATATAGTTATTGTGATGAATGTTTAATGATATGCATAACTATTTGTGAAACATTAAAATTCTAACATGGTATCATAGCTACCCTGAAAGAGGGAAGTGTATGGCACTTATGACACTTGTGACAATTTGGAAGCTAGGGCTTTGTATAGAAAAAACTAGTCATCGTGGAATTTTCACTATAAATACGTTTTGGAAAAGTTTCAGGATCTGAAACTTATACAGGACTAATATCATACATATATGTACCTTGTGTTGAAAATCAGCCTCATATTCGTTGTACTTTGTGAGTTATTATTCGTACAAGTTAGGGTTTCTGCCTCTTCCAGAATGTAGTACTAAACATGTGACCTAGGCAAAAAGGTCATATCTCGGGCTAGGAATATCCAAATTAAATTCCATAAAAATTTACAGTTAGGAAACAGACTGTAGTTTCACATGTCTGAATATCAGAGGCCTAAGTTCAAACAGTGACACGAGTCACGCCATACAAGTTTGATATGTTGTTTCATCCTATAAACAGGTGATGTTGGGAAAATTAGCATATATCTCTCATGGATAATCCAATGAATCTCAAATATGTGGGGTTGGAAATATTACAGGTCAAGCTATCACAGGCCGAAGTTTCAGACCCCGAGGATCTGAAATTTCAGAGATACACCAGAAAAAATGCGGCACATATGAAATGGCTCAATGGAGGAAATCAAAGAAGAGGAGGAAGAAGTTCTCACTTAGGGTTTTCAGTCATATAGGTATGGAAGGACCTGATACAATGTTGGAGACACCTGATGCAACATTGGACATTTTTTGAAATTGCATTTGGAATCTCTTCAACATAGATATTAATCTTCCATCAAAATGTTTCGGGGGGGAGGAGATTGAAAATTAGGGTTTCCTGGTTCTACAAGTAAGAAGAAACCCTAGCAAAGTTGGGAGAATCATAGGGAAGCAATGAAGGAGGTTTAAATGGCACTGGTATTCTATCATCCTAGCACCATGAATCTATATAATATGTTTACAAGTGATCTACCTTGGAATATTAGGGTTTTACCCTTATAGAGAATACTACAAGCAATATCGACAGGTATGACTTGAGGAGATGCAGGTATGTTCTGAAATTAGTTTTTATTTATCTGATGATTAAGTTCATGATATGTTTACCTGCATATGATTAAGGATAGTACAATCATAATCAATTTTAGGGTTGTATGATCACCTTAGTAAAAGTAAGAATGCATGCGAATGATAGAAGACATTCATTGATTAGGGTTATGACACTTATGATATTATGACTGTACTAATGCACTTATGGTGTTGTATGAGGATGATGTTGTCTGCTAACATGAAAGGTACATAAAGAAAGAGAAATCAAGTTCTAGATAAATAATATATAACCATGATGACATGAAGACAAAAGACTCATCCATAGTCTTTGATCACATAGAAGCTCTACTTACAAGGTATGTACGATTTGGTTCTAATACACTTAACATATGAGATTTAAGAGATGTAGGTTACTAGCACAAGATCTCTAAATATTTGAAGAGAACAAAGAAGATATTGTTTAGGTATGTTAGGCATAACTAGCAAGCATGTTAATCCAGGTATATTTTCCTATATCGAGTAAGAATCCTACTTTGTGTTAGGATCTTAGATAAGTATACTTTTGTATGATTGATAATGATTATTCTTGAAGTTAGAAGTTTAAGTAATCAAGGATTTATGCATATTATGTTTCTTAGTTTGATTAATGATATGACAAACTAGAAGAGTCCTATGGTCAAATAAGACTATGCATGAGTAAAAGAAGTACTCCATGAAACCTTGAATACTAACGCTTGTGATAAATTACCTGTGTATGAAATGACCATGACCATACATGTTTAAGATTATTTAGAATTATAATGTTTTGATAGTATTGAGATTATACTAATGAATGTGTGAGATATTGAGGATGATGCAATGATGAAACTAGTTCACACCTAAGCATGCATAGTGGTACAGGATGGATAGAAGTTCAAAGACATATAATCATGATGCTATCATAAAGGGAAAATAGAGATCAAGAGGGAGGCAACAACACAAACATAAAAGATAAGTATTTGAGTTGTTATTTGAAATACTTCTTGAATATCTGAATAGTTAATGATATTGCTCGTAATAGTTGTATGCATATTTGTATTCCTAGAATCAGGAAATATATCATGCATAGTGTAAGCATTCATATAGCATTGAACAGTATACTACTAATATCCATATGATGGGTTAGTAGCCAATAGTGTTGGACAAACATTCCATTGTTGCTTGTATAGAATGAAACCTATTTGCTAACATGCTGGGAGTTGTGCACGCTCTTGATAGTATGTTCTGGCAGAGATGGAAGGCATCTAGATAGCCACTGTATGCATACACGACATGGAAAAGTGTTGTGCCAAAGTATTGGTCAATATAGTTGCATAACTATGTGAATCATATCAGTATGCATAATAGGTTATCATTGAAATGTCAACATGATTTGATGATTATGAAGTGTTACTAATCATGTAATTGAATTTGATTTGTAGGAAAGATCGTGTGCTATGATCTACAAAAGAAGAATGATGAACACTTGTTCCGAAGAACAAGTGATGACTGTTCAACAAGAAGACTTACAAATCAAACATACTATAGAAGTACAAAGCAAGGCTCATGGCTAGAGGATTCTCTTAGAAAGGGGGAGAGGATCATGACAAGATGTTTGCTCCAGTGGCTAGACACACTTCCAGAGATATATTACACCCATGGATGACAAGACCGTTCTCTTGAATGGTGTAATTGAAGAAGAAGTGCATATTGAGCAAACTCCCAAGATTTGATAGAGAATCACATGATTAAAGAAGGCTTTGTACGGGTTCAACAGGTACCGAGGATCAATAGTCATTTGACGAGCTTGATGATCACCACGGGTGATGCGGATTTCAACCTTTGCTACAAGGTTGAAGATGGTTTCTATATATAGGTGACATGCTTCTCTCAGATGGATGCAAGAAGGAACTCAACATAGAATTCGAGTGATCTTGAGGCTCATATCAGTAGACCCATCTGACGGGAGATGGTACATATAAATATGCAGAATATCACTCAATGCAGAGTGTGCATGATGTTCAGTCACTAAGGGAGGAAAATACTTAGATGAAGAACACTCCACTTCATAGGGAGTAGATCTCAGAGTTCAAGAATATTGGCATGATTCTTGTGATTAGATATGTGGCTGAGATCAGATGAGATTTTTCCTTAGCCAAGGAAAATGTGAAGTAGAGATCTAGGATGATGGACAGTGGTTTCTACAGTTTACAAACAGATGATTGGTCCGTTGATGTGTTTGAAGAATACCAGGCCAGATATATTCTTTGTTGTGAACACCCCGAGTCAGTATCTAGTTGAGCCTAGATGTGTTCACTTGGTAGCTGCAAAGCATGTGATGAGGTACCTGAAAGGTACGATAGACTTTGGTCTATACTATGTTGGAGATCATGACTACATATTGTAGGTTATACAGATGCAGATTGGGCTGGAAGTGTCTCAGACAGAAAGAGAAACTCAGGTGGATGTTATTGTCTGGGATCCGCCATGATCTCATGGTTTAGCAGGAAGCAGTCCAGTGTTGCTCTTAGCACAGTTGAAGCAGAGTATATAGCAGCTTGTTCTGCTAGTTGTGAAGCCATATGGCTTCAAAATTTGATGTCAGGTCTGTTTGACCTGGAGTTGGATACCACGGTGATTCTATGTGATAACCAGAGTTGTATAAATATGACGGAGAACCCAGTGTTCCATGACAAGTCAAATCACATAGAAATCTGGTATTTTTACATACGGGATATCATACAGAAGAGAGCTATAAAGATCTAGTATGTGAGCATTGATGAGCAAGTTGTTGATGTGTTGACTAAGCCTCTGTCTCGAGTGAAGTTTGAGTACTTCAGTGACAAGCTTGGTGTGGTTCGAAAGGACCTTCCTCGAAAGGGGGAGCAATGATGATGATGTTGCAGTGGGATTGTATCATCCTTGGACATTAGTCCTAAAGTGATCCGCATAATTTTGTCTCTGTGATGTAGTTGCAGTGATGATGATGTTGCAGTGGGATTGTATCATCCCTGGACATTAGTCCTAAAGTGATCCACAGAATTTTGTCTCCGTGACATAGTTGTAGTGATGATGATGTTGCAGTGGGATTGTATCATCCCTGGACATCAGTCCTAAAAGTGATCCACAGACTTTTGTCTCCATGATGTGGTTGGGATCGTATCATCCCTGGACATTAGTCCTAAAGTGATCCGCAGACTTTTGTCTCCATGTTGTGTTTGGGATTGTATCATCCCTAGACATTAGTCCTAAAGTGATCCGCAAAATTTTGTCTCTGTGATGTGGTTGGGATTGTATCATCCATGGACATTAGTCCTAAAGTGATCCGTAGACTTATGTCTTCGTGATGTGGTTCGGATTGTATCATCCCTGGACATTAGTCCTAAAGTGATCCGCAGACTTTGGTCTCAGTGATGTGGTTTGGATTGTATCATCCCTGGACATTAGTCCTACAATGATCCGCAGAATTTTGTCTCCGTGATGTGGTTAGGATTGCATCATACTTGGACTTATGTCCTAAACTAAGAGGGATTGATCATCCCGTAATTGGATCATGTGTGTTGTAGGTTATGTTGTTGCAGATGATGTTGTTGTTGATCGAGAGATCAAGTGTTGCTATAGATGATCGAGTGCTGCAGATGATGTTGTTGTTGATCGAGAGATCAAGTGTTGTTGTAGACGATCGAGTGATTGAGTGATGCATATGATGTTGTTGTTGATCGAGAGATCAAGTGTTGCTGTAGATGATCGAGTAATCGAGTGCTGCAGAAGATGAAGACTCAATGTTGTAGAAGATGATTCTCTAGTACTGAAGATGTTGAAGATGTTCCAGTAACTGTTCCAGTTGCTGATATTGTTGAAGAAAACTTTTGATGATTTATAGATGTATCACCTTGGTGTGGTTGATGATGCTCTCATTCCTTGCTCCTATAGTTGATGTTGTTGTTGTCAGTAGAATACTCTTCTCGTTAAGGGGGAGTGTTGAAATATTATAACTTCGAAGAATATTATATTGTAATTCATTCAAAGATGTTTTTTTCCTTCGTCGGGATGTTATTATTGTATTTGGTCATCATAGAGTCATGAGGTAAAACCTCCCTTGTAAGTCGGGTCGATAGAACCCTCCAGAAATTAATATTATATTGCTTTGATTCTTCCTAGGTAACTCGGCCCAATTAAGTTTGATGGGGCCGACCTAGTTAGTAAAATAATCAAGTGGAAGATAAAGTATAAATAGGAGTGATGTGCTCCTCATTTGGACACACACACACTCACTTGTGTAATTCGCATAGGAGAGAGAGAGATATATCTGCAAGGAGAAGGAGCACTTGTTTGGGGTTTTGTCTTTGTACTTTTGATCATCTATATTGAGGAAGTTGTTGGGTTTTTCCCTGGAGAGGGTTTTCCCAGGGTAAATCTTTGTGTACTATTGTGATGTTGTGCTTATCTATCTTTCAATGATCCTAGTATATAGTTATTGTGATGAATGTTTAATGATATGCATAACTATCCGTGAAACATTAAAATTCTAACAGCATTCACTTTCGCATTATATTTTTCCACTAAATGCGGTCACATTATCATCTATATACTACAAATGTAAAAACCACACAACTTTTTCTCTCACAAATAAGCCTAACCAAATATTAATATTTCACACTAAAAGTTTAAATGCTATAAATGGTTTGACCACGAGGTGATTGCTTATTTTTTTTGCTTCAAAATCCTTTTGGCAGGGATATGTTGAAACACAACTTTCTCTTGTTGATTGTACATAACATTTCTTCTTATAAATAAAGGAGAATTTTATTCTTTGTTATATACTTTTTAAATTTTACATTTGTTATATATCTATTTATTTTAGTGAAGAGGTAATAATTTAGTAAGGAGAAAGATTTTTACTTTTTCTTTATTTATTAACACCAAATATATATATATATATATGAGAGAGAGAAATTGCTTGAACTTTATTTACTTAAAATTTATTTACCTTATCTTTTTTATGTGGCTAATGTTATGTTCATTCCTTTGTCACTAAGAATTTCCATTCTCTATTAATCATAATAACTTGCAACTTAATGGATTATATATATAAAGAAAGAAATTACATTAAATTTATTTACCTTATCTTTTTTTAATGGTCATGCTATGTTCCTTCTTTGTCACTAAGAACTTACATTCTCTATGTTCCTTCTTTGTCACTAAGAACTTCCATTCTCTATTAACTTGTAGGGATTATTGGGTCTTAATGGATTGGGATTAGTTATTTGGATTGGATTTTTGTTGAAGTAGATAGTAACAAGTTATTTAACAAATTGATGAAGCAAGGTGTAAATAAATGTAAACAAAATTTAAATAAAATTATTTATATATATATATAAATAAAGTGAAGGTTACACTTTTTTAAATTATTTTATTTTAAATATACATAACTCTTCAATATTTAATATTTTCATTTTTAACTATAAAGTATCTAAAAGAAATATAAGGAAGTATATTTTATATTAAATTTACTTTTAAATTAAAAATTATTTTATTATTATTCTAAGTTATTTTATTGTAAAAGAAATATCAAATATAAAGAGGTTTCTTTACAAGTATATTGTTATGATTTAGCTGGAAAAGTATATTGTTATGATACAAACATATTTTATATTAAACTTATTTTTAAATTGAAAATTATTCTATTATTATTCTAAGTCATTTTATTATTAATTCTATATAAAGGAGGTTTCTATATAGTTTTGATATAGAGACATTTTATATTAAATTTACTTTTAAATTAAAAATTATTCTATCACGCTAAGTTATTTTATTGTTATTTCTTTGTAGCTTTCACTTTCAACTTTATTTTCATTAAGTAATATTAATGATATCACATACCAAATTATCTAGCTATATTGTAATCAACGCGGAGATGAAATCCAAAAAAATTTGTTTTGTTATATCAGTTTATCATGAAATTTTTAGATAATATTATTATTTATTTAAATATTCTTACATTCCTTCATTATAAAAATAAGAAATAGAATGTCCCTTTCATTAAAAAAGCTTGATTAAAAAAGCTTAGTCAATCGTGGAAAAAGTTGTTGTTTCATTGTCATGGTTTATGGAAATAGAAAGAAATATTTAATTGTCTATTAAAAAATAGTCACACTATGAAACCTTTGATATAGAGAAAAGAAATGAGATGAACTTTTCTTTAGAGAGTTTACTAAACTTAAAAAAAGTTGTTCGGTATTTCCATATCTAACTTTATTAGAACCTTTTTATACTATAAGCCATTATTCATGTAAATCGGATAGAATCACTTGAACATCATAGAGTTTCATTTCTGACAAAAATGAGGTGCCATTCTCATTAGAGAGTTTAATTTGTTGTAAAAAAATGAGGTGCCATTTTCATTAGAGAGTTTAATTAGTTGTAAAAATAGATGTGAGATATTTTAATATCTAATTTTATTGGATACATCTTGTTTTATTATACATATTGCTATCTATTGTTTTCAAACAGAAATTGAGGGATGTTTGTATTAAAAAGCTTAGTATAACGATTATTTACAAAGGTTTATACACCATCAAAATTTTCATTGAGACTAGTAGAGTCCATTCTAGATATATTTTTCTGCAGTATACAAAAATAATTTAATCTTTTTTTCATCTACTTCTATCGCATGCGTATTCTAAATCCTTACAAATTGCTTACATAACAAAGAACAAAAAACCATAATTGTGGGTGTTGTAGAGGAATGACATCTAGAATCCTATCCTCGACTGTTAGTTTTTCCATGGGTTGGATGGATCACTAAAATTTCATCCATGGTCCTCGCTTCATTCAAAGGAGACACTTAACAGTGGTTGCATTGGTTCATTTTGACCAATTGTTCCGGATATCTTTACTAACTTTGTCTATTAAGGAAATTTACTCATGCATGTTGTTGTCCAAATCGTCAATTTTGCATTCCAGGCATGTTATGTTGTTTCCATTGAGCAGCGCCTCCTCTGTCAGGTTTTCTATCCTTTGGTTCATGCCCCTAATCTTTTCATGCACCACCCTCAACATTCTTCTGAAATCCTCCAGGTAGCTCTCGAAACTTGCAAAAATATCTTTCCAAGAAGGCATGGATCCTCCTTTCGCTAAGAGTGAGTAGGATGGGATCTGACCTTTGAAGGATTTTCCTATATCCTTAATCTCTAAGCTAACAGGATGCCTGTCTCTATTTGGTTATGATAGAAAAAATTGAGGATTCTAGCCACATGATGCCCCAAGAAATTGTTGCATAGGCCCTTCCTCCTTCCCCAAAGGAAAGTTCTTTCTTAACAAATCTGAACTGTCACTCTCCAATTCCTATGGAGGTCAAGTTTACACATAGATTTTCCTCTTTAGATTGATCCTTGTACTAAGCCTTCCCCCATTCCACAGTCTTACTATGACAATCACCAAGAGGTTTCCACTTGAAGTCTCCCATTGCAACTGCCAAAACCTTTTCACTTGTGCGAGAGTGATCAGGCTGAGAGGTGGGGAGGACCTCCCTTGTGGTGGCCTTAATGCCACTTTCAACTCGAATGCTCAGACCATTAATTCGTCGAATTACTTGTCTCTTCTGCAGACTGCTACATATCTTCTGTAAGGGTGAGACTTCATTACTATTGTCTTGATGGGAGTGCCAAGTTACACCCCCCCTAATCCTCATATTCAAATTTTTTACCATACTCTTGCCTTGGGTCTTCCCTAGGCCAATGATCTCGTTGCTTATTTTTAACATGGAACCCATTTCCTGGTTGGAGGTTGAGAGTCAGAGACAATCATCCCTTGGTCTAACATGGATCCTTGATTTTCTAGGTCGTCAGCAAGTCTATTGTTTTCTCACTTAATATAGAAAAATGAGACAAAGCTTGGGTTTATGAGAATGTTGAGAATTCTTTGTTGCACTCTTGCACATTTTTTGGATCACAAGTATGGAGCCGCCAGAGATGGGGATTTTCGTATTCTTTAGGTGGATAAGCATTTCAATTCTTTGCATTAAAGCTAGCCATTATGCTTGATTGCTTGTTTTTTTCCCAATCCCCATGCAAATAATTTCACTTTATTTCCTTCAAGGTCCATTATAACCCCTCCCACTACTACCACCCCAATATTATCACCTCATTATTCACCTTTTCTTAACTTGATTTTTCCTTCAGGAAACACACATCAAAGTCAACTATTAAATGTATGTTTGATGGTGTAAGGGCACAATGTCCAATTATTCCTCCAAATGGAAAGAAACGCTTAACATCATTGAGTTGAGACCACCAGTATAAATACAAGAATTGGGTACCCACTTTATTAAAAAGCTTAAATGAGGGATAATTTTAAGGACCCATATTTATTTAAAAGTGTATAAACCTTGGCCAATCTTACCAATTCTTAAAATGTCAACTATAAAATATTTGGCCATATTTTTCTAAAATTATTTAAATTTATAACGGTTTTATATAGTTTATATAATAATTTGGCGATTTTTAGAGTGAAAAAATTTTACCCCATCAAAATTGGGTGAAACGGGGCTTCAAAAAATGCAAATTGGCGAATCTTTTTTTGGAAAAAAACATGGAAAATAGTCCATGGGCTAAATTTCGCCCCTAAAATTATCCTTAGCTTATTCATTAAAATAATGGTTAGATATTTTCCACATCCAACTCAATTAGAGACCTCTTGTCTTATCACCCTATTGTTCATGTAAATAGAAAGACCCATGTGAACATTGTATCATTTCAATTACTTATTTAAGAATCCTCGCATTATAATACCTTCATTATAAATACAAGAAATAGGGTATACTTTTCATTATATACCTTACGATCGAGACAACAAATGTTAGATATTACTATATCCAACTCTCTATTAGATACCTCTTGTTTTATCATCTCATTATTTATTATTCTTGCAAATTGAAAGAAGCACACAAACATGGTCTATATTATTTAAAGAAACTCACATTGTGAGACCTTTATTATAAACACAAGAAATGAGGTGCCCCTTTCATTAAACAACTAAATGGCACACAAAATCATTACATATTTCTTTGTCCAACTCAATTAGAGATAGAAACACAAACAACATTGAGTTTCAAATAACATCAACATCAATTTGGTTTACTATGTTACTCATTTCTTCTCAATTTCAAATATGGAGGGAAATTCTTATCAATATATTAAAATTTCTACCAATTTTGTCTCCATATTTCCTCTCAAGTTTCAACTGGATCTTACTTTTTTCAAATTATCATGGACCTAAACATGCAAATGAGTTGGATAAAACACCCTCCTCTAAATGCAAGTGAGTTGTAACATGAGAACCTTGAATTCAGATTCACTAAAAAGTAGGACCCCCTAAATACCTAAGAACTGACTGTCAAATTCCATACTGTGAATGACAACCCTCGTGAATCTCATGATGTGCAACTTGCATATGAGGTTTTTTAGTTGTACTGTTGCAAAATGTATTTTATTGTTGTAGTGTTATGGTCTATCAAAACATTTTTCTCGTGTTTTGTGCAAATCACCAAAAGAAGAGAGAGCTGGCCGAAAAATAAGGTGGCCAGATGTTTAGAAGTTGGCTCATGGTCAATTGTTCAGCTGCATCTAACTTGGTTATGAGTAAAAGGTACAAACATAAATATAAAGTCAGGATACTTGGTACAGATTTAATGTCGCCGGAATGATTGATGCTGATATTCAATTGATTAAACACAGGAACATATATACGAGACAAGTTCATGAATATCCCGTGATCTTAAACACAACACTGTAGTAGATAATCCTGTGGACAAAGAATATAATATACAGCACTGTCGTCTCTGGAGGAACCATGTGTTAGAAATGCAAAATTCTTTCTATTGACCCACGTATAAATCGTTAGTATATTGAAAGGCTCGGACTTTAATAAAGTTTCTACTTTTGGAATACGGGTGAATATCATGGGGAATTCAAAAAGATGATCGGATTTGTTCTGGGGACAGAACCAGATTTTCAAAAAAAATAATGAAAGCATGCATTGAATAAAGCAAAGTATAGAACAGCTACCGACTCCCGAGGCCCAGACAGTTGAGATTCCAACTTCAAATCAAAAAAATTCCACACATCAAAGACAATAATCGTAGGATACGCCCTGACAAAACGATAATAAGATTTAAATTTTATGTTACGGTCTAATTGACCAAATCCTCGGGCTGGATTTGGGGCCTTGTACTCGCCCCTGCCTGTAATGGAAGAGATTGGGTCCTGACTCCTGAGTCCTGAGGTTTCTCAGCCTGTTTACACACAGGCTCAGTTTCAGAATATGCTTTTTGGCTATGGTATCTATTGTCAAATCAACTGTCATTTCAAAGTTCAAACAGCACTACGGCTGTATTGCATGAATCGTCACATCTCGTTTGCACGGCATCCTAACGAAAAAGCCTCTAACTGTGCACCTAGACTCCTTTCACTCAATTGTAATTAATTATAGCAAAGCTGGACTCTCCTGTTCCGGCCATGACTCTCTCTATTTAAGTCTCTCGACCTTCTTGATTTTCAGTCATCGAACGAAGTTTTTAGTAATGGGAGACTTGTCTGGCCGCTTTGCGGTGTTGGGGACTATGACTGAACGAGCAAGGTTCTCAACGCAGAGTACAGCAACAAAAGGGTTTTTAGCTGAATGTTTTGTCCAGGATTTTTGAGCCTTTTCCAGTTTTCAGATTTTGCTGTAGAAGTTTCTGTGTGTGCTATTTGCCATAGATTTTTGGGTTCCAGGTTTTGTAGCTCTTTTAGGTTTGTTATTATTGGGTTCTTCGTCTCTTTTTATGCCCCGAGTTGTCTTGTACTAATGTTGCATATTGTTTAGGTATTTGAATGGTTTATGAAGATTTATGATCGTTTAAGGTGTTTCGTATTTTTATAGAAATTAGGAGGAGAGATGACGGGGCGCTCCTTTCAGTCCAACCAAGGGCTGTTTGGGGTTGATTCAACTGCTGGTTCATGGATTCTATTGTCTTGTCATGTTGGTGGAGCTGGCCAGATAATGGTGTGCATGACACAGGAGTTGTATTACTACCATTTGACCTTTACTTGGATTGAAGGGAGCTCCTCGAAGGCCGCCTACTTTCAATAGAATTGAATTTCATCATCCTACTATTTAGATTGAACGATTTTTGCATTGCCATCATCCTACTATAAGATTGAACTTGCTTAAGCTGTGCTAATTTTTACTTTTATCAATGCCTACTAGGTCAAGTTATACTAACTAATTAGAGCTATTGAGCACATGATACGTCTACAGGTGAAGCTCACGATTACGAGGTTGGATGTTACGTCAGCTTATACACTATAGTTCTATGTTCGAAGCTTCGTTGCAAGCGCTGCAGCCAAATTGATCTTTATTATTGTGAACCTGTTGTTGTAACACTTCTATGGAAGATCGTTGTAAATAAGTCTTGTAAGAGTTATGGATTTTATGATTAATATACTACGGTGATCTCTCTTTCAGCCTATCTCTATATGAGTAAGAGTGTAATTTTGTGTTCAAAGAAATCCATAAGCTGTGAAAATGCTGTCAGGGACGAGGACAAGACACATCTCAATCATGCGTGATGATAAGTAGTTTCTCTTTTCTTACAGTGCAACATGGAGTTGATTACGAATAATATCTCCATTCTGGACTAGCGGTTGTGGAACTGTGGATTATTTAAATGAAAGTCCAATACTATGACTATGAGGTAGAAGCTATATATCTATGTGAGAGATCGATCTTGTCATCAGTCATTTTTATGATAGTAGACAGCATAGTTGGCGCGTTCATAAAGCATTGATATACTTGGTTAAACAAGATGTTTGAGTAGATATTCACAATCTAAAGTTCTAAACATTTTTCACATTGCATTTATTTAATTTCAAAACTAGTTTTCCTTGAACAAGCAGCAAAGCTATTTAGAATTTTTTTTTTTGAAATTAAATCAAATTTTATTTGAGATACATCATCTTATATTTTAATAAAATTTTATTGAATGAAAATATTTAACATAATCGAAGTACTTTAGAAACTTAAGTATTCCTTCAAACTTAGAATATAATTATGATAATAAAAAATTTAAATTGAAAATTATAATGGATGGTTATTTTTAAGAGAACACAAAGAGCACTTTAGAAACTTAAGTATTCTTTCAAACTTAGAAATATAATTATGATAATCAAAAATTTAAATTGAAAATTATAATGGATGGTTTTTTTAAGAGAAAACACAAAGAGCATTATTTTAAAGATAAAGTTAATAATTAATAAATAAATAAATTCCCAACAAAAAAGTGATATACCAATAATTACCCGTTGAGCCAACCCTTCGTATTTGATGCTTATGGAATGTATATATTCTTCCAAGTCCACCGCGGCTACGTCGCATTAATATTTGAATTTGGTATCTAAATGTTCTGTTCTTTCTGAAATGCACGTTTAGTGTTATGAAGAATGTGTTACGAATTCTTCATAGGAATTTTCCAACACAACAAGCTTTGTACAATTTCTTAAAGTTTATTCTCTTATTTTGTTAGAATTTTTCTAAATGTAGCGTTACACTTTATTATTCCACTGTACATTCTTTTTAGGTCGTTCGAAATATCTTTCCAACAGTGATTTTGAGTATCAGAAAATACACTCAGCGCTCTGGTAGAGTACAGTGCTGGACTGTGGGGCATTATTATGCGGCAGAAATATTTGCGGGGGCTGTCGATTATGGAGTGGTACAGGAAACCGGTTAAGAAGCTTCAAACTTCTGGAAAGGGCTCATTGAAGCTTTTCCACTACTCTATTCCTTTACAGGTTGGCAGGTCGGCCATGGTTTTCAGGTTAGATTGGGGGTTGACCCATCAACGGATGCAATGCTTTCCTCAGTCAGAGTACTGTACAGGAATTACATGCCCGGGATTTTCTTGTCCTAAATCAGGCCAG
This sequence comes from Larix kaempferi, assembly GCA_027924585.1. Lineage (NCBI taxonomy): Eukaryota > Viridiplantae > Streptophyta > Pinopsida > Pinales > Pinaceae > Larix > Larix kaempferi. The sequence continues at coordinate 38,324,724 of BSBM01000096.1, forward strand.
AAATTCTCGCTCAATTGGCACTCACTCGCTATGGGCGACCAATTTGGGATTAATTGGACAGAGTGGTTATGAGTGGGATAAATATGTGGATACCCTCTCCAGCGCCGGCATTATTCTCACTTCCCAGCTTGATAGGATACAATGGGCATGGCACGCACACAGCGGCGAAGTGGAGACTAATTGGGCATACCTTGCTATGGCAGAAACTCAACCGAAATCCGATTTCATGGTGGTATAGTTGCATCTGGAAATGGAATGCACCTATTAAAATCTTGTGTTTCATTTGGCTACTTCTCAAAAATAAAGTGTTGACTATGGATCATTATATGAGGAGGGATAATTATATGAGGGGAGGCATGGGACCGAAAAATAGAAAAATGGAGAGCTGCCTATTGCACAGGAATAACACACAGAACATAAACTTCTTTTATTATGAAATACGGATTACAATATATAGCTGTAAAAGCTGTTCAACAAACTACTAGAAAAACGGATCTAACCGATCTCAACCTACACGTCTCCTAATCAGTCTAACAGAATCTATTTTAAGCATTTTTACATTATTATTCCAACTCTTCCTCTTAATGGAGAAATGGATTCTTACAACACTTTAACTTTGTTTGTCTCACTGGTCCTCATACGCAGTTACACCCATCTCTGAACTTCATAGACACGCTCTTTCTCTCCCATCATCTTCAAGCTACCACTTCATACAACACAGATACAACTGCTTCCGACCATCTTTGATGCATTTGTAGGATCAAAGATTCATGACTACCCCGAAAAATAACCATGATACTGAAAAAATTCAGTAATCAATCTTACAATGTGACCTTTCTACACTCAACAATACAAAGATAACACGAAACTGATGATATTGGAGCACCGAAATACAACAAGAATCAAAAGTTTTTACAATATATTTCTAACATACATAAACAATAACTCTATTCTAGAACAACTTGAGAGGTTCATCATCACTGGATGAGTTTTCTTGCATAGCACCTAGTGAGTCCTCAGCTATGTTAGCTGATTCTTTCAGTTTGCCATTTAAAAGATCACTAGCACGAGTTTTGCAATTCAGTGTTGTATGTCCACGTCTTCGACAGTAGAAGCATTCAATGTTTTTAATTGTTCTTCCCTTGGAGTATAGTGCAATTTCAGAATTTGAACTGACTTCCAAGTCACCTTCCTTCATCCTCTTTTCTTCTGCTAAGAGTGCTGAAATCATGTCTTCTAGAGTTCGAGAGGGCATTTGTGTTAAAGTAAAAATAGCATTGTCATATTTTAGAGACAAACTATTCAGCAAGATTGCTTTTGCATCATCGTCATCGACTTTACAATTAATGTCTGCCAACTGTGCTAACAAAGACTTTAAATCATTTATGTGAGAAGACAGTGATACTTCATCATGCATTTTTAACTTGAATAGCTGTAACTTTAATGAAAACTTGGCATTTACAGCCTTTTCCCCAAATATTGTACTCAATTGTACCCACATTTCTTGAGAAGATTTTTCCAAATCTATTAGATGTAGTTGAGAATCTACAAGAGACAATCCAAGAATGGACTTGGCTCTATCCTCTCTTTTCTCCCATTCAATTAATTGTTTGGCATCTGTAGGTGCTTTTTCTGTTCCTTTTACTATTCCCCATAAATTTTTATGCATCATTTGAAGTTGTACTTTTACTTTCCAGGTATGAAAGTTAAAACCATTAAATTTTTCCAATGCAATATTCTCCATATAAAAAAAACTTTAATCAGAAAATGAATACCTCTGCAGCCAATGGATATGGCAGCGTTCCTTCCTCTGTCAGAGTTCCTTCCTCTGTTCTGACAGCGAATCTCCTGTGATCTTCCTTGGCAGTTTTTACAACTTCCTGATGGCTCCTCTATGCAATCTGAAAGCTCCCCTTTCAGTGATGGCGTCTCTCCTCCAGCAGATAGCGTCTCCTTCTTCTCAGCGTACAGCTCACAGCTTCAGGCTTTCCACGATGGCAGCACTCTGCCTCACGCCTCCTCTGCGAAGGCTCCTTCACGCGGGCTCCTCCAGCCTCAGCTCAAACAAAATCAGCAACTGGACTATTTCAACAGCGGCTCAATCTGTAGCTCCTCCTGCGCTTTGATACCAAAATAGAAAAATGGAGAGCTGCCTATTGCACAGGAATAACACACAGAACATAAACTTCTTTTATTAAGAAATACGGATTACAATATATAGCTGTAAAAGCTGTTCAACAAACTACTAGAAAAACGGATCTAACCGATCTCAACCTACACGTCTCCTAATCAGTCTAACAGAATCTATTTTAAGCATTTCTACATTATTATTCCAACTCCGAACGTGTGCTCTCTATGCCTACAGAATGAAGAAACTACTGCTCATCTTTTTGTTAACGGTCCAATTACGCTACAACTTTTGGTATGCTGTATCTCAACACAGGGGGATGGATTTCAGTTGGAATGGGGCTACTATCGAAGACATTTTGCTATTCTGGTACCAATGGAACAGAAGTCATATCTCTCTTCCGATTTTTTTCATCTGGGGTATTTGGAAATGGCGAAATTGTATCCTATTAGAGGGTATTGAACATCATTTTGGCAGGGCTGTACTTTATATCCTGCAGGTTATATCAGAGGCTATTCCGAATAACTTTTGTTTGAAATCTAAAGTTTTGAGAATGCTATTACTCTCCAACTTGTATCCATATGGATATTTTGATGGAGCTGTTCAGAAAGGTAAATGCCCTCGTATCCATATAGATATTTTGATGGAGCTGCTCAAGAAGGTAAATGCCGAATAGGAGGTTTGAGGTTTACTGGTTATTTCTGATAGCCATTTTTTTGAACTATCTTTTGGTGGAGGTATGGGCAGCAACATTAGAGCTGAACTTTTAAAGAAAGCAGTAACAACTTTTGTTTTAGAGGTTCATGGTTTAGAGTTAGTCTGTTTTAGAGTTAATTATGAGTCATTTTGCAACAATGCAATTAGTGGACTGTAGTTGAATAGTAGCAATATCTTACAGAGAAATGGTAAAAAGGTTGTAGTGTTCTTTTGATTCAATTAATGAATAACAAGGAACTTTTTTTCCGTGAAAAAAAAGGTACAATTTGCTAAGTTGCCAGGGTACCCGTATCGGGGGGTTGGGCACCCGTACCAGTACCGGGTACCCGTACCGCCGTACCGGGTACCGGGACTGGTACCTCTGGGAGTACCGTGAAAGTACCGGGTACTTCACCCGAGTACCGGGTACTTGGTCAAATAAATTTGGGTACTTGTACTTCAAAAGAGCCACGTACTTAATTATTTTCTGTTTCATTTTCACAGTTCAGTTTTCTATTTCATATTTATTCTTAATAATTATAATTTACAGTTATTACAGATCTGAAAGGTATTGCTTAAAAGCTGATTTTGTGTCTTGAATACTGTTGTTCTAGTTGTAAAAGATTCATTTGATTCTGAAGTATGCTATGATTATTAAACGCTGATGGGTATTCCTTTATATGATCACATTCATGGGATGAACACTATGATATATGCAATATGAAATAAACTATTAAACCAAACATACACATCAACCAAAAAAAAATAGTTACAACAGATTTGGTCTAGCACAGAGGTATTGCAGCAGTTGTATCCAAAGTGTTTGACGAAAGTCTCAAACAAGAAGATACCAACAGTTGGCACAAAAATCTGACCAGATTTAGTTTGGTCATTACACTATCATCCAAATGCTGATTTGGGTTGTTTGCATCAGAATCTAGAAGCATAGAAATTACTGGCTTGGAAGACTCCTCATACTCATAATCCTCCCTCTTTTAGGTGGAGTTTCTTGAAGCTTGACTAGTGCCAACCAGTTCTGTGACACACTGCTACCATAACAGTGATGAACAGGTCTGAAAGTAGTGATGCATATGGTCCCTTACTGCTGAAAACAAGCTACTTGAAAAATCTTTTAACTTTTTCAGTTTTTAACTTTTAAGTATAGAAATATACTACAGGAATTATGGATGTATAATCTGCTAAGAAGTTCTCCAAGATCCTAGTCAGTCCACTTCTCATGGCAAGGATCATAAACCTATTTGATAAATTGTGACTGATCTTATTCTTTGAGATTCCAAACCACAGAGTCCTCTATCTGATGCATGATGGTACTCATTTTCATCATTTCACTTCATGAAAACACACGACAGGAATTGAATTGCAATCCTGATCAGCTATGATGTTTACTTCTAGTTGTTTTATGTTTAGTATTTGATTATTTTCATTTTACTATTTTGTATTTTTTATTTAGTGTTCGGAAATATGGCAAATGTCATTTGTCAAATTTTGGATGTAGTATGACAATGGAGTCATGGACATATATCATGTTGATGAATTCATATCAATATCAATATTATATATGTAATTTGAATTAATGTGCAATGCCAATATCAAATGTGTGTTACTTGTTGAAAACTTAATGTATATAAACTCGAAAATTCTATATTATATATAGAAAATTTAATATATTAATATAATATAAACTTGAAATATATATATATATATATATGTCTACAGTACCCTACCTACCCAAGTACCGTATTTCAAAAAGTGTCGTACTCGTACCGGTACCCGTCCCAGTACCTGAGTACCCTGGCTACTTAGACAATTTGATTTCTTTAGAAAGTTGTGTTGGCCGGTTGTGTGGCATACCTCGCCATGTAGTGTGGATGAGAGCTACTTTTGTAGGGTTTGCAAGCTTTATGTTTTATTGTCATACCTCGCCCTCTAGTGTGGATGAGAGCTACTTTTGTAGGGTTTGCAAACTTTATGTTTTATTGTCAATGGCTGTGATCAAGAGAGAATAAAGGATTATTAGGGCTAGCAGCCATTACCAATCTCAAGCACCGTGCAATTCTTCCATTTCTGACAACGGTCGAAGGGGAAGCAGTCCCAACGACGTCGAGAAGATCTAGAATCCGGTGCGTGACTACGTACGAGCACCTGCCACACCTGACCCCTGTATTACCTCTTAATACATGGAATCGCTACCATACAAATGAAGAACTTCAGTGTATCACAACTTATCTTTCTCGATGTCGACCAACAGACGTTCATGTATGCGTTGAACGAATTGTTTGGTGGATAAATTTCCATTTTGGCAAGACTATAGTTGAAGTTGAACCACATAGTTTGCCATAAGGCCTCGAAAGAAAAAGCACAAAGTCCGAAAATGGGAAAAAAAGTTCGAAAAGGAACGCTGAAACAAGCCCAAAAAAGTGTTTTGACAAAACACGGGGAGACTGGAATACAACGTGAAATACAGATTTTGTGATCTAAAAATCCTTCAGTGTCTTTACTTTCCTTCTGTCAACGAATGGTACGATGCTACCTTTTCGGGAGCCTTGGAAGAAGAATAAGACAGAGGTTGGGACGATGCTCTACCTTTTCGGGAATCTTGGAAGAAGAATAAGAGAGAGGTTGCAGTGCACTTGAATTTGAGTATGACAACTTAAATCATTTTTTTTTAACTTAATATCCATTAAGTTTCAAATTCGTGACCTAACATAAAGTAGTAACTTAACACAAAGTAATAATAAGTTTCGAATCAATAACCTAACACCAGACTTAGATTAAGAATACACATTCGCTATCTATTTTAAATCCAATAAGCTAACACAAATCACATTTATTATGAGATAGATCGCAGCGCAGGGTAAATACAATAACAACTCCAATGTTGTTATGCAAGGCTGGAAAGTATTGTATGTGTTTAGTGGACATTGACACTTGAAGCTTCATATCCTATATTTGATGGAATTTGGTATCCGTGTTTGATGTGGTGAATCAATGTATTTTAGATTGTTTGTCAGTGATGGCAGGATGGAAACTGTATTTAACCTTGGGAACGTAACACCAAACTTTCATGTACTTTTTCGCATCGATCAATGTCACCTCCCTTTGCAGGCCTGGAATTTGACGTTTTATAGAACGTTTTTTCCTTTTTAAATCGTATTTGACAGTTAAAATTTATTTTAACACGTCAACTACTACGTCCAGTAAAAGTTTCAAACCGTAGATTTCACGGTTACTAGCTTACAGCTCCCGTCATAAGTATTTGTGATTTAATAAGTATTACTTATTAAATTTTAATAAACGTTTAAGTTTTGAGGTTGCACAGCCATTGGCGAGGGACTCGCAAGCTATATTGCAGGATGGAGGAAGGAAACAATAAGGAGATGGATTAAATTTAACTAAGATTAATTTATGGTATAATGGTTGTTTTGGCTATTCAAGGTTTGGTGGTTTTATGATTGAAATTTATTCCATTTGCATGTAGATTGACACTGCTGTAATGGGAGTTTATTGCATTGTTTTAGTTCTTGGTAAGTTTTCCATGAAATTCCTGTTGGAATTATAAGTTTGCCGACTAAAGACCATCGGGAGGGCTAAGGTGGAAAACAAGTGTCACCTCCCTCTGCACAAATAGGATTTAGAGATCAATTGAAGCTTGAAACCGAAGCAACTAAAAGAAGATTGGTATAAGTTAAGTTTAATTTTAAATAACAGGGAATTAGTATATAGTACCTCACGTGTAATTTTAAATTAAAATAGTAGACAATATACAAATATTTTATTTGACGGTCTGCAAAAATACATAAAACGTAAAATGATAGGCTGCAAAAAACTATACCGGTCAACAATTTTCCATTGACATGCCCTGGTGACGTGCAGGCCAGTTATTGTCATTTCCAACAATCATGGCTGTGGCAGGGCGCTGGTTTTCCAACTAGTGATCAAATTTGAAGGGTGGGTATTAATTTTTATTGGAAGGGCATTTGTTCTTGGAGTCCTTCAAAGATGAAAGGCAATTTAAATAATTGTACTTCAATTAACAAGTATAAATTAACTAAATCCTTCCCCCAAAAATGCAAAATACAATTATTTCCCATCCAAATTTTTACAATCTTAAACAATTGTGTACTCCTAAATATTTACATGATAAAATGTTTTCTTTTCAATAAAACCAAAATTGAACACATTAATTTGACATATATGTAACATTAATTTTACAGTTCATTAAAATAACAACTATTTGTTGTATTTGTTGGGTTAGACCACACTTCATTATACCGAAAAACTACTTAGACTATGCAATAACCATATTGGGGCATCTACATGATGTTATGCATACTACTGAGAAAATTACTTACTGTTAACTATGTACAAAAACAAGCCACTAAGCAAAATGAGGCTATAATAAACCTACAACCAAAATCTACATATAAAACCAACCAAAACCTTAATTCAAACTAAAGAGAGGGAAACCATCCAAGCTTGAGAGATGTAAGAATGATGGACACTAGGAGCCTAAGAAAAAACAATGCATAGCTCAAAAAAACATTAAAAAATAATCCTCCATACCAACCAAGTTAGCAACACTAGCATCATAAGGGCCTGGGCATCAAATTTTGTTGTTCAACACTTGTCGTGACAACATACAGGTATGGGATGGAGGAAAAATGGAATCAATCCTAGATCAACTAGAGCCCTGCAACTCGCTACATGTTTGAGTCTCGACAATCTACCTTTTAAATTGAACCACAACAACAAAAGAAGTTTGTTAATGGTTCGATTTGCGAAAATTCTAGATACATGAGTAATTAAGAGCTCGAGGCTCTAAAATTTGATGTGTTTTTTACCAATCCACAATTCGGTGAATTCATAGTCACTGGCATGAAATTTAAGTTATTTAATGAAAGGATTAATGTATCTAGCTCTATGTCGAAATTGTTTTCCATGCTAATGCAGGCCACTTCCCTCCTTATTGTCTTACCAAAAGGCATGATAATGAGGAAGAAGACTTAAAATTATGGACTTCACCATCAAAGAAGCCTTACAGCCACATTGGTAAGGAGTTATAAGAAGATCACAACAATCCAACGTGTCAAATCTCAGATGATAGTGCAAATTAAAGACTTATATGGTAAATTTAATATAAGACTTACTTATAGTTGTCTCTTACTCTTTGCGTCTTGACACATTTGATAATTTATGGTTGTCTCTGCGACTTGAACCAATTGATATTATAAGGTGAGGACATGCATGCATAATAATCATTAGTCATGACTATGCGATGACGATTTAAATGGAAGAGGATGTAAAGACATGTAATTTTTATACGTATTTTGGTGGCGAGTGTCGAAGAGAAATGTGGTGGGAAACCACATATTTTTGGAAGGACAGAGGGAGATTATTGTGTTCCTAGTGCCACCTCTCTATATCAATGCATAAATCAACCTCATTTTGGTTTGTGGTTCTAGTTGCATGCCATTGAGTGTTGTTTAGAGTTGTCATGAGTCTGTGACATTCATGCAATAAATGAAGTCTTGTTGAGGAGGACTCATCAAAGGGGAAATTTGAATTTCATTTTGATGAAAAACTAGTGGACATTGGTATCCAGGTTCACATAGGTAGTAGGCACAATGTTTCAGCCTTGTTTTGGGCCTAGTAGTGGTTTTGTTATTACAACCATAGTCATTGACACATTGTCAAACCTTAGAGCTCAGCCCGAATTGAGTCGGGATTTAGAGTCAAATCCCAGTGGCTAGTACATCGTAGTCGTCAGTCATCTCTCGTCACCTTGCAAATCTAAGCAGTGAGTGCATGACATGAGTGAGTGAATGATTATAATTTATGATATTCCCAATATTTTGAATGACGAGTCGAATTTTATAGAATAGTAATTTCAGCATATAAATTGAAATTTATATGGATGGGTAATTTCAAATGTTGACCTTCTTTTGAAATGTTGATATAAATTATCTCCTTCCTATTGGAAGGATAAAATTTAGATTTTAATTTTTTTTAAGGGCAATTTTAACTTTACACTTCTAGGAAGGGCTAGAACCCTTTGGAAGGGTCGGGAAGGGTTCAAATTTGAATGTTGCTTCCCACACCTAAGATTTCGCTTCTTTTTCCAACGATGGATGTCACGTCAAGCATGGTGGATGTTACAACAGTGGGTCAGTTTATATGTGCTCTGTTACACCATTATTTCAAAAAAAAAAAAATTGAAATATTTAGTTTAGTACGGGGGACATGCTCGGCATAACAAAAAGGAATATAACTTTATGTTATTATAAATAAAAAAATAAAAAATTACACCTCAATAAATTGGATCCTCTTATAGGGGTTATAGGGCGAACCTTATATAACCATCACACTTCTCAGGTGCCCTGAGGCAAATCGAAGCAAGTGCGGGAGGGTCGTCGGATGAGAACATCTCACGGCCCTCCAGCATTTGCCTCGGGGCACACGAGAAGTGTGATGGTTATATAAGGTTTGTCGGGGTTCTAGCCCTTCTTAAAAGCATATTTTGTAAATTACACTTCAAATAAAATATAGACTTCTAAATTTACTCATCATTAGGAAATTAAATATTTATAAATTTCAAAAGAATGACTAGTTTCTAAATAATCCTTCAATATTATAATAAATTTTCAAATGTATATAGCTCATAGGCTCATAGAGTATGCTTAAACGTAAGAATGAGGATTTTGTGAGTTGCACACGATTGGATGGTTATCATCACCAAAGTTGGGTTATCCAACTAGTGGAAAATTAGTTTCAGTTTCAATTTGAGTTTATTTGTGTATCTATCCAATTCACTCCATATCATAGTTTTATGTGCAGGAAAGGGAGGAGTCCATGATCAGGATCCAGAACCATTCCTACAACTCATTATTCTTGTGGGGATCACGTGAAAAGAACTTAGGGAGTCCTACATCCACAGATGATGTAGAGGATAAAGATAAGCTTTTTATTCCTCTTGTTACAGTTGCCACGGATGTCAAGCAAGCCATGGACAATGATCAGTAGTTCGATGTGTAACAATTGATACATTTTGTGGGATGGGGAGAGGGTTTGTCTAGCACTGTGGCCACAAATAGAAAGATCTATTGCTGAAATGTAGCATGGGAGCAAAGCGATGAAGGTAAGTGTCCAATCAATCTCCATGTATTTATGCCTATATACTAATAAATTTGCCATTTGAGAGTTTTGACATACATGGAGGATTGGTGCGCTCGACATTGGATAAGATCTCTCAGATGGTGTGGTCTTTTCTATTTGTGATCTTTAGAGTATTGGTTCATTGTCCCTTATGTCATCTTGTGTGCATGTTCTATCCCGTTGTGTCTATTTTGTTTTGGGTGTTGGCTCATCCATGCCACACATGTGAGATTTTGCTAATTTGGTTGTGTTTTGATTTAGGCAAAGAAGGGCATTGTCAAAGTGGTGAGCCCTGAAAGCCTCTTCCATTGGGAAATATTTTTATCATTTTGAAAAATATGAAGTGAATGGAAGCAAGTTCCTTGATTAATATTTTTTGAAATTGTATTTATTTGTGTAAAATGATGGTCTTGTGAATAATTTTGATTTGAAAAAAATTGTGTTATTTTATGGTTTTATTGAAATTACATGTTCTTCATTAAATAGTTGGTTATTTTTTAACATTGTTAAAATTTGGAAGTACAATATTTTATCAAACTTTTTTTAATGAAGTGTGTACTTAATTTCCTCCTCTTAATTAAAATACAATTATTTTTTCAGTGTTAAATATTGAAGGGTTTGGTGAATATATGTCCTTCCTTATGAAATTAAAACCAACCCTCAATTTTGATCATTGCTGGCCCAAGACAAGAGAGATATATTGTAATTGCTTCATAGTTAAAAATTGCTTTTAAACGAGTACAAAAATGAAAATGAATTAAACTCATATTTCATTAAATTGATCCAAAATGAGTATGTGTGTTTTTAAGTGTTAATTTTAATTCAAAAAATGTGAATTTCTATTTGAAAAGTGTATTTTTCATTTAGAAAGATACAATATTTGAATTTGAAGAGTGTGACTTTTTATTTGAAAAACATTATTTTAATTTCCAAGACTGATTTTTTATTCCAAAAATATAAATATAAATTTGATAATTATAAATTACGATTCTAAAATATCAATTATATTGTTTCATTGGTTCTCCATTTTTTTTTGAGATTATACAACATGCTGGCACATGCTAATGCCATATTTTACCATTATCCATACAACAATTTTACTTTATGAGATTCTTCTTTTGTTTATCTGGAATCATGAGATTCTTCTTTTGTTGATATGGAATCCTTTTGTGCATTTCCTTGAATTGCTTTGAGAAAGTACAACACTGTATTCCACCAATTGTCATCATGGCTTGTTTTAAATCATTTTCTTACACATATTTAGTATTGATATAAATAACAATGTTTATTATAGTAATCATCTTAGACAATTTTGTAGGGGTTTTCCTTAGCACGTTTTGATTGATCCCAAAACCTTTCTTTTTCATAGAAAAATTCAATTTACTATTAATATGCGAAATAGTAAATAAATCCAGCTGTCAAATCATACAAAGTCACACAAACCCTATCAGATGGAGGACAGGGAAGTAACCAGTGAAAGTGAAATGTCCAAAAATAATAGAAACAATAATATATCGAAATACTATAAATTTGCATTTTGAAGAAAAAGAAACAATGTATACAATAAGCCTTAGCACTTTTTTATTCCACATATTAACATACTTATTTAAATATTAATAAGATAGTTGAATATTTCATTGAGATATGAACCCCTCAACTTCTATCCATACGAACATCGATCCCACTCTCAACATTATGCACCATTTGTTATTGGTGTGCCTTAAATACAACGCCCTTCTTGTTTATTTTTATTCTCTTCCATACTGCATAGCTCGCTCTGTAGTGTGGATGAGAGCTACTTTTGTAGGGTTTTCAAGCTTTATGTTTTATCGTCAATGGCTGTGATAAAGAGAATAAAGGATTATCAGGGCTAGCAGCCATTACCAATCTCAAGCACCGTGCAATTCTTCCATTTCTGACAACGGGCGAAGGGGAAGCAGTCCCAACGACGTCGAGACGATGTAGAATCCGCTGCGTAACTACGTACGAGCACCTGCCACACTTGACTCCTGTATTACCTCTGAATACATGGAATCGCTACCCCTTACAAATGAAGAACTTCAGTGTATCACAACTTATCTTTCTCGATGTCGACCAACAGACATTCTTGTATGCGTTGAACGAATTGTTTGGTGGAGAAAATTTCCATTTTGGCAAGACTATAGTTGAAGTTGAACCACATAGTTTGCCATAAGGCCTCGAAAGTAAAAGCACACTCCGAAAATGGGAAAAAAAGTTCGAAAAGGAACGCTGAAACAAGCCCAAAAAGGTGTTTTGACAAAACACGGTGAGACTGGAATACAGCGTGAAATGCAGATTTTGTGATCTAAAATCCCTGCAGTGTCTTTACTTTCCTTCTGTCAACGAATGGTACGATGCGACCTTTTCGGGAGCCTTGGAAGAAGAATAAGACAGATCACAGAGGTTGGGACGATGCTACCTTTTCGCGAGTCTTGGAAGAAGAGTAAGAGAGAGGTTGCAGTGCACTTGAATTTGAATATGACAAACTCAAATCATTTCTTTTTTTTACCTTAGTATCCACTGAGTTTCAAATTCGTGACCTAACACAAGGTGATAATAAATTTCGAATCAGTAACCTAGCACCAGACATAGATTAAAAATACACATTCGCTATCTAGTTTAAATCCAATAAGCTAACACAAATCACATTTATTATGAGATAGATCGCAGCGCAGGGTAATACAATAACAACTCCAATGTTGTTATGCAAGGCTGGAAAGAATTGTATGTGTTTAGTGGACATTGACGCTGGAAGCTTCATATCCTATATTTGATTGAATCTGGTATCCGTCTTTGATGTGGCGAATCAATGGATTTTAGATTGTTTGTCAGTGATGGCAGGATGGAAACTGTATTTAACCTTGGGAACGTAACACCAAACTTTCATGTACTTTTTTGCACCGATCAATGTGTCAGGAGACCTGCCCGGGTGACATGTGCAGGACAGCTATTGTCATTTCCAACGATGATGGCTGTGGCAGCGCTGGTCTTCTCACGCCTAAGATTTCGCTTCTTTTTCCAACGATGGATGTCACGTCAGGCATGGTGGATGTTACAGGATAACTGGCCCTCAAATTGCCTCGGTATTATGGCGACGGGTGACACAAAAATTTTCTGTGAGGCAGAGTTCCATCTTTTCTGTTTTTTTTTTGGAATTTCGACGATCTGGGTCGTCTTAAAATGGGCCAAAACCCCTAGGGACACAGTTCCATGGCATAGTTCCGCACTAAATGGGGAGGAACTATGATTCCGCCAGTGTTTATAACGGGATCTAGGGAACAAATAACCAGAAAAGCGGGGCAATTTGAGTACCAATTATCCCACGCCAATGTTACAACGGTGGGTCACTTTATCTGCACTCTCTTACACCATTATTTCAAAAACAAAAAAAAATTGAAATATTTTTGTACATGGAGTAGCCACTTCAGTATGGGGACATGATGTCACATAACCAAATGGAATATAACTTTATGTTATTAAAAATAAAAAAAAAGTAAAACATTACACCTCGAGATATTGGATCCCTCTCATAGGGTTCTAGCCCTTCTTAAAAGCATATTTTGTAAATTACACTTCAAATAAAATTTAGAGTTCTAAATTTACTCATCATTAGGAAATTAAATATTTATAAATTTCAAAAGAATGACTAGTTTCTAAATAATCCTTCAATATTATAATAATTTTTTAAATGTGTATAGCTCATAGGCTCATAGGGTATGCTTAATAGTAAGGAGGATTTTGTGAGTTGCACCGGATTCCGTGGTTATCATCACCAAAGTTGGGTTATCCAACTAGTGGAAAATTAATTTCACTTTTAGTCTAGTTTGCTTGTGTATCTATCCAATTCACTCCATCTCATAGTTTTATGTGCAGTAAAGGGAGGAGTCCATGATCAGGATCCAGAACCATTCCTACAACTCCTTATTATTCTTGTGGGGGTCATGTGAAAAGAACGCAGGGAATCCTACATCCGGAGATGATGTAGAGGATGAGGAGAAGCTTTTTATTCCTCTCGTTGCGGCTTCCATGGATGTCAAGCAAGCCAGGGACAATGATCTGTAGTTCAATGTGTAACAATTGATACATTTGTGGGATGTGGAGAGGGTTTGTCTAGCACTGTGGCCACAAATGGAAAGATCTATTGCTCAGATGTAGCATGGGAGCAAAGCCATGAAGGTAAGTGTCCGATCAATCTCCATGTATGTACGCCTATATACTTACAAAGCTGCCATTTGAGAGTTTCAACATACATGGAGGATTGGTGCGTCCAGCATTGGATAAGACCTCTCAGATGGTGGTATCTGCTATTTGTGATATTTAGAGTATTGGTTCATTGTCCCTTAATAATGTCATCTTGTGTGCATGTTCTAGCGAGTTGTGTCTATTTTCTTTTGGGTGTTGGCCTCATATATGCCACACATGTGAGGTTTTCCTAATTTGGTTGCGTTTTGATTTAGGCAAAGAAGGGCATCATCAAAGTGGTGAGCCCCAAAAGCCTCTTCCATTGGGAAAATAGCTTCATCTCCCCCATGATAAATATTTTTATCATTTTGAAAAATATGAAATGAATGGAAGCAAGTTTAGTGATTAATATTTTTTGAAATTGTATTTATTTGTGTAAAATGATAGTCTTGGGGATAATTTTGATTTGAAAAAAATTGTGTTATTTTATAGTTTTATTGAGATTACATGTTCTTCATTAAATGGTTTGTTATTTTTTAACATTGTTAAAATTTGGAAGTACAATATTTTATCAAAAAAAATTAATGAAGTGTGTACTTAATTTCCTCCTCTCTCAGTTAAAGTACAATTATTTTTTCAGTGTTGAACATTGAAGGGTTTGGTGAATATATGCCCTTCGGTATGAAATTAAAATCACTGTTGTCCCAAGACAAGAGAGATATATCGCAATCATCTCACATTTAAAAATTGTTTTTAAACGGTACAAAAATTAAAATGGATTAAACTCCTATTTCATTAAATTTATCCAAAATGTGTGTGTGTGTTTTTTAAAGTGTCAATTTTAATTCAGAAAGTGTGAATTTCTATTTAAAAAGTGTATTTTTCATTTAGAAAGATGCAATATTTGAATTTGAAAAGTGTGACTTTTTATTTGAAAAACATTATTTTCATTTCCAAAACTATGAGTTTTTATTCCAAAAGTATAAATATAAATTTTATAATTCTAAATTACTATTCGAAAAGTATCAATTATATTGTTTCATTGGTACTCCATTTTTTAGAGATTATACAACATGCTCACACATGCTAATGTCATATTTTACCATTATCCAAACAACAATTATATTGAATCCTTTTACTTTATGATATTCTTCTTTTGTTTATATGGAATCCTTTTGTGCATTGCCTTGAATTGCTTTGAGAAAGTACAACACTTTATTCCACCAATTGTCATCATGGCTGATCCGCACATACCCAGATGCACGAAGGGGACAACAGTTCAACTGAATGAGTCGGCTATGTTATGGCGGAAGCATAAGAATTAGAATAAGCAAAGCAGGAATACACTACACATATAAGCACATACACAGAGACAATATGCAGGAATGCGAACTGATTTCTCTATTACTGGATATAAAGATCATCACATTGTATATTACAATATTTTACATGCTTATATAGAGTACTGAGACGCTTGGGTGCTTTCCCGTTACGTTCAGTTACAAGAGAAGTTAGAATGGTTTCGGAAGTTCAACCATTATAGTCGACTGGAAGACAAAGAAACAATTTGTCGAAGTTCAACAGTCACAAGTTGCAAGTCGATGCTGCATGTCGGTCACGAGACTATTGAGGTCATTGAACTTGTCGAAGTCGTGTCGAAGTCGACAACTTGCCAAAGTTGTGTCGAATTCGATGACTTATCGCAGTTGATGTTAGCATCCGACAATAATGCTAACTGTTGAATGGATCAGACCTTCTTCCTTAAGAAACAATGGTCCCCATTGTTTTCTCATGAAGGTGAGGAAACTTTTCGGTCAGTTCAGTAGCAAAGTACCATTTTCCTTGTGCTGGGATCTATCTAACTTTAGAAAATTGAAACAAGGGAATTGTGTTCTTCCTTGTATGGCTTACTCGTCGTCCCACAATGGTGTCACAAGGAATAGGCTCCTGAACATTTGGATGGATGTCGTCGGGTTCTTCTGTCAATAATCCATTCTACTCCAATAGTGGTGCATGGTATGGTCGAAGTAGATCCACATTTAATACTGGATGAAGACCCAAGCATGCAGGAATGTCGAGTTGGAAAGCGTTTTCTCCAATCTGTTGAAGAATACTGTATGGACCATATCACAAAGGCTTGAGCTTCTTGTATGGGCTAGTGAAGCATTCCTTCTTGAGATGCAACCAGATCTTATCCCTAATTTGAAATGAATGAGGGATACGATGCTTGTCGTGTCGGGCCTTAGCTTTCGTGTTTACTCGTTGTAACATGTCATGTGCTTATCGCTAGATGTCGCAAATTTGATCTCAAAACTTCAATGCTTTGTCAACTTCTCGTTGGTTGTGGTCGGTGTCATTCGACTGTGTCGAGGAGATAATCAAGTCGATAGGCGCTGAGGGTTGAAATCCATAACATATATCAAATGGAATCTTTCCCATAGAGTTGTGCTGAGCATGGTTGTAGCTGTGTTGTATGTATGGAAGACTGTCATCCCATGTTCGTCGATGCTTGTGGTTGTACATGCGAAGCGGTTGTACGACCAAGCAATTCACAACTTCCATATGTTCGTCTGTCTGAGGATGGAAAGCTGTCGACAATGAGAGTTGTGTCGAGCTGCTGCCAAAGAGTCTTCCAAAAGATGCTAACGAATCTAGCATCTCTGTCAGAAATTATGGTTGTTGGTAAACCATAGTGTTTCTAGACATGTTCAAAGAAGAGCTGAGCGGTTTGATGCATTGTTGTAGTCTTCTTGCATGGAATGAGAATGGCCATTTTGGAAAATCCATTGACTACTACTAAGATCGCGTCATGCTGATTTTTCATAGTAGGATATCCTGTCAAGTAGTCCATAGAAATAGTTTTCCATGGTCGACTAGGAATTGGCAAAGGTGTGTACAATCCCTATCGTCGTTTCGGCGGTTTAGAAATGTCACAAACCACGCATGATAGAATGTACTTGTTGACGTCAATTTTAAGTGAAGGCCAAAATAAATACTTCTGGAGAATAGCAAGGGTCTTTTGCTACTCCAAAGTGTCCTACAGTTTTGTTGTAGTGCACGTCCCAAATGAGTTGTTGTTGATGCTCACCTGTCAGTACACAAAGTTGTCCAAGATTGTATAGCAAGGTATCTTTCAGGAAATATTCGGAGGTCGACGACTTGTCAGTCTGAAGCTATTGATAGACTGGTGAAAATTCAATGTCTTCCTGATACAACTGAGGCCAAGTAGTGGTGTCATATCCCTGCATACTCATCACTGTAAAAATGAGAGTAATGGGTGGTCGGCTTAGACAATCGGCGATGGCGTTGGATTTACCTTTCTGATACTTAATTACCAACTGGAATTGTTGCAGGTAATTAATCCACTTGAGTAGTCGAGTTGTTTGTAGTTTTGACTAGGTCGGAGCAAACTGAAGAGGCTTATGGTCAGTGAGGATGACCGTTTCTTTTCCAATGATGTAATGCCTCCATTGCTTGAGAGCTTGCACAATGGTGTATAGTTGTTTTTCGTACGTCGAATATCTTATAACAATGTCATTAAAAGTTTCGGAATGAAAAACGACTGGGTGACCAGACTGAGTGATCACTGTGCCCAAGGCATATGTCTATGCGTCTGTCTCAATCTCAAAGGGCTGATGAAAATCAGGTAACACAAGTACTGGTGCAATGCAGAGCTTGTGTTTGAGTTGTTCAAAATCTTCTTGTTGTGTCGATGTCCATTTGAAGACAATTTTCCCATTTCCTTTCGTCAACCGATTCAAGGGTCAGGCTATGTGACTGAATCCGAGTATGAATCGTCGATAGAAATTCACCAAACCAAGAAAACTTCTTATTTATTTAATGCTTTGAGGAATGGGCCAATCTTTGAGAATTTGTACTTTGTCTGGGTTGACGTGAATGCCTGCAAAGTCAATTACAAACCCCAAATATTTGATGGTGTTCATTGCAAAGGAACATTTTTCCATATTCAAGTAGAGTCGATGTTGTTGGAGAGTGTCGAGGACTTGTTGAAGCTGTCCGACATGTTCTTCCCATGATCGATTGAAAATCAAACTGTCGTCAAGATAGACAATGACCCATTCGCCGATGAAAGGTCAAAGAATGTTATCCATGTATCGCATGAAGGTCGCAGGTGCATTGGTTAAGCCGAAAGGCGTGACTAACCATTCAACCAATTTTTTCTTGGTCTTGAAAGCAGTTTTCCATACATCCGAGGGCTTGATTGGAATGTGATGATATCCTAACTTGAGTTCGAGATTAGTAAAGAATGTAGCACCTTTCAAACAGTCGATGAGATCGTCTATTCGCGGCAGAGGGTACCTATTCTTCACCGAAATTTTGTTGAGTTCCCTATAGTCGATGCACATGCACCAAGTCCCGTCTTTCTTTGGAACGAGGATGAATGGACTTCCACAAGGGGAGGAGATGGGTCGGATATGACCTTTGTCGATCAAATATTGGATTTTTCTGCGAATCTCTTCATTTTCGAGAATGGATCTTTTGTAGACAAGTGCGTTAGGTAATGAAGAACCAAGAGCAAGTTCAATAGAGTGTTTTACCTGGAAATGTCGAGGTACTCCATCTGGAACTTGGAATAGTTTTTGGTACTCATCAAGAATATTGTTGATCTACTGCTTCTGTCGGGAGCTGCACTGGTTAGTGACTCGACTAGTTGCTGCAGTCTTCCTAGAATGTTGCGGCTTTATCATAATCAATATTGTGAGCTTCTGAGCATGATTGATGAGATTCTTTGTCTATTTAGCAGATATCATTGCAATCGTTGGTGTAGGTCGTCGTTCTGGTATGCTGTACCATTGATTCTGAATTCTAATAATCACCTTCTGTGGTCATGACTGGTAACTTCCATGGTGATCCCATAGGTAAGGCTTCCCAAACAGGGCGTTGGCTACAAAGAGTGGTGCCACGTATCAAAGAACTTCATCTTCAAAAGGTTTTATGAAGTAGGCAAGCTTGCATTGTTGAGTGATCCTTAGCTCTTGTCCATCCTTCATCCATCCGATGTTGTAAAGCTGAAGATGCGGAATGGTAACAAGATCTAGTTTCTTTACAAGTTCTTCAGAAATAAAGTTTTTTTGGCTTCCATTGTCCACAATCAGATGCAATGGATTGTTTTGAACCCATATCTGTGTATGGAACAGGCGCTCTTGTTCATCCTCGTCGACGATAGTCGAGGCTGCTGGAGTTGTCAATGTCGATGTCAAAAGATTCATTGCTTTTGGGTCAGATTCTACCATAGTCTTATCGAACGCGTCGGATGTCGACACTTTTTCCAAAAAGGTCTTATGAGATTTGCATTCAGACATATCATGCCAAGATGAGTGGTGGTAATCACACAATTTCTCGGTAGGTTGCTTGCTACGTTCCCTTTTGTGAAAAGGCTTTTTGCTGTGATCTGGATTTGGTAGAGTTGGCTGCGAAGATTTTAACTTGTTGAAATCGGCTGGTGCCTTCTTGTCGGGTGGTCATCCTGATGTCGGTTTAGTCGCGAAACGTGCTTTTCCCTTCTGCTTGGTTTTGAGTTTGCTGGAATAGTGGAATGCATTCGCGAGCATATTGACAGTCATAAACTCCCTGTTGAATGTACTCCAATAATCCGTTGACGTACTTCAGAACAATCAATTTTTCTTCTTCTTGAACTCCAAGTCTAGCCATGAGTCGATAGAACTCATTGGTGTAAATTTGTACAGACTAGTATTTCCATTTCCTTAGCTGTTGCCACTTCTTATACTATTGCTCAAGGTACTTGGGCGGGTAAAACTCTTTTCGTATGTATTCTACAAATTTATCCCATGTGTCGATGGGGTGTCCTGTTTTCTCCATCTTTGTCGAGGGGCTCTCCCACTAGCAGTGCACAGATGTTGACATCTTTTTAGGATGCAATGGTGATCTTGTCGGCTTCTGAGAGTTGATTCACATAGTAATAGGACTCCAATTGTCCACGGATTCCGCGTCAATCTTTCCTTCTAGATTCAGTATGTCCAAATTCATTTGCACTTTGAAGGGGTTGATTTTTTTGGAGTTATTTCTTGTTAAAAATGCTCCTAAAGTCGAAGCAAATCGCATTAAAATCTCATTGAACTGGGCGAACATCTCAGTTCGTTGTCGAGCCAACGCTTGCTCTATGAGTTGTTCTGTCTCGTTGATTGCATGTCTATTTCCTGTTTCTTCTGCCATATCTGGAGGTGGTGTCTGCTTGGATTGTTGAATCTGCGAGCGTGTTTGAACCGACATATATCAAGTAACTTCGATGGAAGTGTCTGCAAAAAAATTAAGCACGAACAAAGCTAATGCGCTCTGATATCAATGATCTGCACGCGCCCAGGTGCATGAGGAGGTAAACAGTTCGACTAAATGAGTCGGATCTGTTATGGCGGAAGCATAAGAAATAGAATGAGAAAAGTAGGAATACACTACACAGATAAGCACATACACACAGACAATATGCAGGAATGTGAATGGAGTTCTCTATTACTGGATGTAAACATCATCACATTGTATATTACAATATTTTACATGCTTATATAGAGTGATGAGATGCTTGGGTTCTTTCCTTTTACGTTCAGTTACAAGAGAAGTTAGAACGGTTTCATAATTTCAACCGTTATAGTTGACTGGAAGACAGAGACAATCTGTCGAAGTTCGACAGTCGCAAGTCGCAAGTTGATGCCGCATGTCGACGTCGCGAAACTATTGAGGTCGTTGAACTTGTCGAATTTCCTGAGTTTTTCGAAGTCATGTCAAAGTCGACAACTTGCTAAAGTTGTGTCGAAGTCGATGACTTATCGCAGTTGATATTAGCATCCGACAATAATGCCAACTGCTGAATGGATCAATGGCTTGTTTTGAATTATTTTCTTACACATATTTAGTATTGATATAAATAAGAATGTCTATTATAGTAATCATCTTAGATAATTTTTTAGGGTTTTTCGGTAGCATGTTCCCATTGATGCCAAAGCCTACATCAATAATATATCAGAAAACAATAAATTTTCATTTTGAAGAAGAAGAAACAATGTATACAATGAGCCTCAACACTCTTTTATTCCACATATTATCATACTTATTTATACATTAATAAGATAGCTGGAATATTTCATTGGGCTGTGAACCCCTCAACTTCTATCCATACGAACATCGATCCCACTATCAACATTATGCACCATTTGTTATTGGTGTGCCTTAAATACTGCAAGGCCCTTCTTGTTTATTTGTATTCTCTTCCATTCATCCCACCCTTGGAAACCACGCCCATATGATGTTATTTACATCAATGATCATATTTTATTTTATATTTTATGTACCAACAACCTATTGTTGATTTTTATTTAAACAATTTATATACAACACCTTGAGGTCCTTTGATGCTCGTGTTGGCTTCCACCATTGCACCTCTACTTTGTAAGATTCAACAGTAGCATCTAAATCTTGATAAACATCACCCTTCGCTGTATCATTTTTTATCTCAAAATTTCCCTAATGAACATCATTGACATCGTCGTTGTTGTCTTCATCATCATTTTCATCACATTCTCCATCATTGTCATTAATTTCATTTTCATTGTCATCATTGTCGTTGTTGTCATCATCATCATGATTGTCGTTATCATTATTATATAATCACATCATCATTTCCATCATTATCACCATCATCATTCATTTCATTGTCAAATTGTCATCATCATTGTCATTTTCATTGTCATCATTATAGAGATTCAATTGGTCTTCAAGGTAGTTAGTGCAGTGGTTTATCTTGTGTAGTTAGCAATAATACCATAACAAATTATGGAGATAATTAATGCCTTTTTTATACTCCAAAACCACTTCCAATCAATCTTGACAAACAATATTTTGTTTCATGTTTTCCATTGACCTCATAAAATAATGTCTCCTTTATTTTACCATTCTATTGGCACTCATAATCTCTTCAAATCCAACATGTTACACCTAGACTTGTCATGGAAGCTTTCCCAATATCTATTTAGATGAGAAATTTCAAATTCACCATCATTTTTGTCCAATGTTATGCTTTAGAGTTTTTATTTTGGTTTATTATGAAGGGCATGGATTATATTTCTTCATGCCCCATGGTTTTCTACTGTATTCTACCATGTCCCATGCCTTAACAAGTGTTGGACAAGATGAGCACAATCTTCACAATGGATGTGTGTGGAACCAACATTATCTCACCCATTTTTGTTGGATTTTGTACAACTTCGGAAGATATTATTTATTATATTTTATTGTACCTTCATTGTACTTGTTTGTACTTCCTAAGGGAGATGAGCTGGATGTAATTATTTATGTAACCACATGAAAGAATCAATGTAAACCTTGGGGTGCAAATAAACAAAAGAAAAATATTAATTTTGAATTATTAAATTGCCCCCATGTGAAGCCGACCCAGTTAGGGATTTTCCGGTTTTGCACTTGTATAAATAGGAGGCTAGTGCACCTCATTATCTCATTCTCACACTTGCCTTTTGCGCATCACTTGGGAGAGAGCATATTTCGCACAAGCTGGAGGAGGTAGCTATTTCTGGGGTTTCTACTTGTGGAAGACATTTCCACACTTTCTCTTTTCATATTTGTACTTTGATCTCGGCATTATCATCTCTATGCGAAGGTTACTGGGTTTTTCCCAATTGGGTTTCTCGGGGTAAAATCTGTGTTGTTGTTTTGTGCTTTGTCTTGCTTCTAGTGATCTTGGTCATGCATTTATATTATTATGCTATGAATGTTTGAATTCTAACATGGTATCAGAGCAGTTCTAGAAGAAGCCATTGCCGAAGCATTGTCGGAACCCTGCCGGAACTAGGGTTTCATCTTGTGAAGTCTTCACCCACCATTTTGAAGAAAAAGAACCATGGGAATTTCGTTTTTGGCAAGGCAAATCTATTGGTGAAGACAGAATTCAATTCCGAGAATTTTCAATCTTTGACCTAACACTATGGTTGCAGTAGAATTAGGGTTTCAGTTTTAACTCATTTCTCTCCACAGATTTGGACCAGCCCAACCCCTATTCAACTCTCCTTAGCAAGGCGAATTTATCTGTGGGTTCAGTTTTTCAAATTATTAACTTTCATTTTTGACCTAGCTCCTGCTAGGGTTTCTGAACCAGATCTGCAGTCAAGATGATTGGTATGAAAGTTGAAGATCGTTTGGAAGGAGCTTCCAAATTTATCTCCTGGAAGTCTAGGGTTCTTTTACTCCTAGAAGAAAATGATATCTTTCTATATGTAAATGAGAAGGTCCCTGAACCAGAAGTCGAAGAGGATAAAACCCGATGGAGGAAGAATGATGCTAAATCAAGAAGGATTCTTGTGGATTCAATGAGAGACCATTTGGTTCCTCAAATATCAGGAAAGAAGAATCCTACGAAAATGTTCAAGACCATTATGAAGTTGTTTGAACACTCTAGCCTAAATGTATCCATGACTTTGAGAAACCAGCTCTCAAATATGAAGATAGCCAAGTTAGAATCCATTGCCTCATACTTTATGAGGATCACAGAACTCAGGGATAAGCTCAGCACCAGTGGAGATCCTATTAATGATAAGGAGCTTGTCCTCACCACCTTGAATGGTCTTCCACCATCTTGGGAGTCCTTTATCCAAAGCATAAGTGGTAGATCCAAACTACCAAAGTTTGACAAGCTTTGGGAAGATTTCTCTCAGGAGGAGAGAAGGATTGCAGCACGTCAAAGACTCCATGGCACTCCACCTGAAGAGAACCAAGATTTTGTTTCTCATACCAAGAAAGGTAAGGGAAAAGGAAAGAAGTTCTACAAACACAAGCACCAAGAAAGGAGATCAAGTCTACCTCCGGATCAAAAGAAGGAGAAGAGGGATTTGTCTCAGATACAATGTTACAGGTGCAAGGCATATGGTCATTATGCAAATAAGTGTCGAAGTTCTAACAAAAGAAAGTATGAAGCCTCAACTGCTGATGTATAAGAGGATCATCATCGCAAGAAGCAAAGGGATGATGATCCTTCGGATTTCCTCTTCTAGAAGATCCATAATGCAAGAACATAGATCTCTTATGGTTCCCACAAGAAGGCAGTGGGAGCCCACACACCAAAACAATAAGAGATAAGTATTTTGTTTTCTTGCTTACATAGATATGTTTTTATCTTATATGTTGTTATAACTATTATATGCAGATCTAATGTGTTGAGCAGTTGATATAGTTTACCATGTTATATTATTCATATGAGCTACACAACATTTCATGAAGTTAGTCTAGATGATATCTCCCTCCTACATGCTTAGGGTAGTGCACACTCTTGATGGCATGTTCTAGTGGAGATAACAAACATCTAGATAGTTCCCAGATGTGTTTGGTAGACATGTTCATGATTGTTGTGATAAAGTATTAGCTAAGATTCCTATGTAAACTAATTGTCTTTCATTTGATTATAAAATGTCACTTATCATCAATCGAGATTTGACTTCTAGGGAAAAGACCATGTGACATGGCCTATAAGAAGGATGATGTGACCCTTGAAGAAAAGATGGTTGTCAGGAAAGGCAGAGGATCATACATGGATATCGATGATGAAGAAATACTAGAACCAAAGGATATGAGATCATCTCCCCTTCCAATTCAAGAGGGAGTGATGAACCCATCGACTTCATTGATCCAGCTTCAGCTAGCTGATGTGCCTAGAGATATTGTAGTAGGCTAGAAGAGGCCTAGTTGGGCACATCATAATTAAGCATGGAGCAGATGGCACTGTTGAAAAATACAAGGCCATATTTGTAGCTAGAGGATTCTCTCAGAAGGAGGGAGTTGACTATGATGAGACATTTGCTCCTGTGGCTCGATATACTTTCATCGGATCCATTATTGTTATTGCTTCAGCTATGGGATGGAAGTTGCATCAGATGGATGTAAAGACAGCCTTTCTCAATGGTGTTATTGAGGAAGAAGTTTACATCAAACAACCAGATGGGTTTATTGTCCAAGGAAAGGAGTCGCATGTATGCAGATTGAAAAAAGGCATTGTATGGACTCAAGCAAGCACCTCGTGCTTGGTATGGATGGATAGACGGATTCCTGGTGAGCTTGGGATTCTCCAAGAGTGATGCAGACCCCAACCTTTACTACAAGGTTGTAGATGGCGAGCCATTGATATTGGCATTGTATGTTGATGACTTGTTTCTCACAGGAAATGAGAAACTCATTGTATGGTGTAAGAAGAATCTTTCCTTTGAGTTTGAAATGAAAGATCTTGGATTGATCCACTACTTCTTGGGATTAGATGTATGGCATAGGCAGAAAGAGATTTTCCTAGGACAAGGAAAATACACCATTGATATATTGAAGAGATTCAGGATGTTGGACTGCAAGTCCATGGCTACTCCGATGGATTCAAACTGGAAGAAGTTGAGAGATTCTACTTCAGATTCTGATTTGATTGATCCCACCATTTATCACCAGTTGATTAGGTCATTGATGTATATGACCAACACCAGACCAGATATATGTTTTGCTGTGGATTCCCTCAGTCAGTTCATGTGCGAACCGAGGCAGATTCACTGGATTGCTGCAAAACATGTGCTCAGATACTTAAGTGGCACTGTGGGATATGTATTGATGTTGGAGCCAAGGCCGCAGCTATGGTAAAGCTGCGAATTTTGAGGAAAAAGCACAAGTGTTGAAGGGAAAGTGCTAATTTTGAATAAACACCAAATTTTGGGCAGAAGGAAACGGTGCACAGTACGGTGCCAGATGGATGAGCTCAACGCAGATTACGGACTGGAACTCGCGGAGCTCACGCGCACGTCATAGAGGAATGAATGTGGCTGAATAGAAAGCTCAGCTACCATAATAAATGAAGCGACGAAATAGAGGGCTCAGCTACCCTCATTTAAGGCTAAGTACAGAAGTTATGGTTGCTCGGATCAAGGAGGAGCAACGAACCAAAGCATTGAAGGCGAAGGACAAGGCACCCATACCCGCAATCCGCGCCGGAAGTCACGGAACCTGCAGGAAACGGTGACATGACTGCAAGTGGCGCCTACAGTACACCTAGCCATGTGCGTGGTTAGGGTTTTTGGGGAATACTGTTGGGAAAGGCCCACAGTTTTGTAAAGGTGCGACCGCCATGGCCACCTATATATATGTGTAATTTTAAAGGTTAGATGTTAGCCAGTTAGCTAGCCTTTAGATGTTGAGACGCAGGTTAGCTGTTTGAGATAAGCTAGCTAGTTGGTGGGTTGGTTATTTGCATGAGGATTGTTTTCTACTGTGTTGTTAGAAGACAAGAGTTAGAGCTGGGATAACCGTGAAGTTAATCCCCAAGTTGCAGACAGTCTGGGTCAACGTCTGAACTATTGTAATCTCTGTAGAGGAAGAGACTAGATCGAGAGAAGGGCTCCTAGCTGTGTGCGTGGAGTTTCCTGGAAAGATCTAAGGCTGCAGCTGTGTGCGCAACATTATTGTATAAGTTCCCTTTGAGTTAATATATGAAACACTTCCCGTGGATGTGGTTTCCCGTGGAGGTGAATTCTTTACGTCTTGTTGTTATGGTAATGATCGCGTGAATGCATGTCTGAGTTGTTATCTGCGTTTCTATGAATGTTGCGTTATCTTTATGAATATGTTGAGTACGTTCTCGAAGCTTTCTTGATAGCTATAATTGTCAAGTGTCGAAGAAACCTGTAGAACGCTGTCGCTGCGGCGATAGAGGAATGCAGTACTGCGCTGGGCGCGCGGGCAGGAAAAATACATAGAGCATCGATGCAGGGGATAGTCGCCTCATGTGCCAGAGCGGAGATGCCGCGCAGCTAGGCTGTTGAGCGAGAATTCAGTGCAGTTACGTAGAGGGGTCTGCGGAAAAGTCAGGCAATCTGCTCTAAGGAATCGCAGAGGAAGAAAGAACAGTCTTCGCGTCACCTAGGTTAAGGAAATCTGATTCCTTAGCCCCCCCATAGCCACTTCGGGTGAGACCTCGAACTGCTGCGCAGCGCGTTGCCGAGAGGGCCAGTGCGCCAAGGGGTTTTGTTGCTGTGCTTCATTGAAACCTGGGTCTGCCCCAAAAAGCAGCCAACAAATGGTTCCGTTGCCTTGCGACTTGTTACTGAGACTTGTTACTCCGACGACGCGAGATTGTTGCTGAAGCCAACAAATGGTTCCGTTGCCTAGTGAATTGTTACTGTGAGTCTTGATTAATTCGGCGACGCGTGAGATTGATGCACAACCTAGAGGAAGAAGGAGCCAACAAATGGTTCCGTTGTCTTGCGACTTGTTACTGAGACTTGTTACTCCGACGACGCGAGATTGTTGCTGAAGCCAACAAATGGTTCCGTTGCTCAGCTAACAAATGTGTTACTGGAATCCTACAGCTAAAGAAATTGAAGACTGGTTTGATTTAAAGGCTAAAGAGTTCGCTGAACAAGAAAACAAAAGATCTAGGCTCCATACAGAAGACTGGTTGCAGAAGTATATCTATACTGACCTTCATGAAATTTTCTTTGTCACATTTGCACTTGAGTTGCATGCTTGGATAGCCAAGTTAGCAGATACTAGACCCACTGTGCATGTTGATTGACCCGTCGCTTGGATGCCTGAGCTAGTCAGTATTTTGAAGCGGGTAGACAATTCTGTGTCCCGCGCAGTAGACTTTTGGTTGAATAGTCTACTGGAAGGTTTCATCACTGAGTTTGCAGTAGATACAAGAAAGAGTTTCAGTGAAGCTGAGAGGAGTTTCTTCCAAGCACACAGAGGTAAGTTCTTAAATTCTCTGAACTTATGGATTAAAATGCTTCTGTATGAAAAAGCAAAACTATGCATAGCTTCCGATGAATAGCATAGACAAGTAATGTCCGCAGATTCTGATAGTGATCCTGAACTTATTGGTTGCACTTGTAGTGGAAAACGGTATAAAGTAGTCCTTGACCAGCATTATTTTGAGTCTAGCCCAGAAGATAGCCAAGTTCCTAGAGCAAGCCACATAGAAAGACAAGGGAGTGCTCATATCCCGTATCACCCCTTTACACCGCAAAAGCCAGACGGAGCTCAGTATAACCCCACAGTAACACCTTCTAGTAGCCCACACGGTACTTCTAGTACCTCAGCACCACCTTTATTTAACCAGCCCAGAAGCACTGCTACAGCACCTCCACCTCAACCTAGCACAAGAAGGATGGGTGATGACATGAAGCTACCAACTTTTAGAGGAACAGGGATAGAAGACCTTGAGCAGCATTGGTTCCTATGTGAAGCCATTTGGACAATTAAGCAAATTAATGATGATGTTGTTAAACTGGTTCAGTTAGCAACCACACTAAGAGAAAGAGCCTTAACGTGGTTCATGAAATACTCAGCAGCACAGAATAGGACGCTTGCTGATGTAAGAAATGCTATGATTAGAGAATTTAAGAAACCTAAATCAGAATCACAGTGTATAACAGAGCTCAAAGACATCAAATAGTTACCTACAGAATCAGTATGGGACTTTGACCAGAAGTTCAAAGCCTTGATAGATCAAGTAAGCTTTGAGTTTGCACCACAGTGGCATAAGGAATGGTTCATTGCTGCGTTGCTCCCACACATTAGACTTCCTCTTATGCAACAAAATCTCAATACCCAGGAAGAAGCTCTAGAGATGGCTATGAAACTAGAAGCTTCACCAATTGCTGGAACAAGCAACGATGTTGCGCAGTTGCAGAACCAATTAGCAAACTTAACCTTGCAAGTGCACGATATTAAGAAAGGCAAGGATGTTAAAGAAGAAATCTGGTGTACAAAATGTAAAGCGCAAGGTCATTCAAAGGACCATTGTCTCGTTTTCATAGAGTATATTGCAACTGGAGCACCTAATCCTTTACCACAGGCACAGGGGCCTTGGTGCGAAATCTGTAGAACTAGAGGTCATAGACCACAAGAATGTCACTTACTTCAGAAATATGTACAAACTCCAAAGAATCTATATTGTAATTTCTGTAAATCAGTAGGCCATGATGAGAACAATTGTAGAGCATATGATCTTATGATAGAAAGAAAGCATGATGTTTATAGAGTACAATCAGAGACACAAGGACCCACAGCAGGTCCACAGTATGACCAAACTCATGACGACCGAGCAAGAAATTATAGGGGTCGCGGACGTGCAACAAATTTTGGCCGCGGAAGAGGACAGATCACTTGTTATAATTGTGGAGCGCAAGGTCATTTTGCAAGGGATTGCCAAAATCCTACAACCATCTGCAGATACTGTAAATCCTATGATCATGCCATTGAAGAATGCCCTCAGTTGATGGCTAAGATGCAAGCAAAGACGCCACAGGTCAATCAGAATATTCAGTTGATTGGAGCAGAAAAAAGAGAACCAGACCCTACAGTTAATATAGTGACGTGCAGTGGAGCAACCACTGGTGCGCCAGAGATGGGAACTGGAAAGCAAGCGACACAATGGGTGCGCCGCGCTAATATTAAACCAGCCCCACTTAACCTGCAGAAGCAAAAAGAAGCATTCAAGCAAGCTCAAGAGTATTTCTCAGATCCGAGAGCTTCAAGTTCTGCCGCAATTTCGCATAATGATATTAGATCGCAAGTGCTAAGACAAGACAACCTGGTACAAGAACAGACCACTACATCCGGAAGACCTGATGAAGAAGATGCACTAGGTAGTGTCCATAATTTTCTGAGGAACTGCTTAAAGTTGTTGCGCAATGAAAAAGAAACTATGGAACTTCAACACCTATTGGATAAATGTCAACAATCTGCTTCGACGAACACACCGCAGCGTGCTGTTCACCAGATTGGGAGTCACACTAGAACTGGAAAAGAGATGAGGCTCACAGTGCAGATTGGTGCATTTGAAATGGACGAAGTCATTTTAGATTTGGGCTCAGAAGTTAATGTTCTCACCATGCAGACATGGGAACAGATGGGTAGCCCTCAGCTTACAAGATCTCCTATCCAGCTAAGACTCGCGAATCAGCAACGAGTCTCTCCATTGGGCAGATTACCCAATGTACCTATTGATATTGAGGGAGTAAAAAGTTCTGCAGACTTTGAAGTAATCAAAATTCTGGATGATAGTAGACCTTACCCAGCACTTTTAGGCATAGACTGGGCATTTGATAATTTGGCTGTCATTAATTTGAAGAAAAGACAGATGACCTTTGAGGATGACCAGATTAGGGTCATTGCACCGCTTGATCCTATTCAAGGACCAAGGTATATAGAACCCATTCGGGCAGAAGAAGAAGCATGCCACATGGAAAGTTTGTATCAGATGACTGCTAGTCAGAGTGACTATGTCAATCCCACAGCAGACGACCATATCAGCTGGCGATGCGATAGCTCGTGCACATCAGACTCAGATGCAGGATTGGAAAACTGGCAGAATCGTTTACATGAGGTTTCTGCAAGACGTTGCGCCATGATGACTAAATCCATTCGCTGGATTGGCACAGAATTGACTGACACTCCAATTTTTGATGGTTTAACTGACGTAAGCGAATTCATACATGCATATGAACAACAACTTCCAGAACAGCAGCGCATACAGGCACTGGATGTAGCACTGCACGCTACACCCGCAAGATGGTGGGGTGCGCATAAAGAGAATATTCACACATGGCAAGACTGTTGCAGATTGATACTGCGCAGATTTCAGGACACCACAGCAGAAGTGTTACGCAAATATGAGGGACAGAGTGACCCCAGGTCACATGTTGAAGCATGTAATCAGCAATGGTCAGGTATTCCAGAAGATGAGTGGGTTCACCTATTCATCCACACATTGGATACAGTTCCAAGGAACTGGTACACTGAAACAGAATTGCGCAGAGGCACTATCAGTTGGCCTCTTATGATAGAAAGTTTTCAACTTACCTTCAGCTTTGAGTCAGAACATCCAAGCATCGACCACGCTTTAAAATGTATTAAAAAGAAGGTATTTGAACAATGTCCATTACCAGAATATTCCCAACCAGATTGGGCTGTCCAAATAGAACATGCCCTGGAATGCTATAATTTCACCACTGGAGAAGAGGACGATGATCCTCGCAACATCAATATTCCAGAATCAGAAGGGACGCGCAATGTTGAAGGTCCTCAGCTTGATATCCCTGCCATTACAGAACACATCAAGCTCAAAAAGATTAACATTGTTACAGAAGCCGAACCCAACTTTGCTTCTATCGGAGATTATTGGGATGATGAAACTGTTGGGCATATTTCAGATTTATTACGTGACTACCAGGATATCTTTCCTACTAAGTTCACAGAAATGAAAGGCATCCTAGGAGACTTTGGAGTGATGCGCATACCTCTGAAAGCAGACGCCAAGCCTGTAAAACAGCGCCCGTACAGATTGAATCCGCGATATAAAGAAAAAGTTAAAGAAGAAATTGATAAAATGCTCGCAACAGGTATTATTGAGCCAATAGAGGAAAGCGATTGGATCAGTCCTATGGTTGTACAAGAGAAAAAGACAAAAGGTGAAATAAGAATCTGTGTGGACTTGCGCAAACTCAATGATGCATCAGCGCATGATCCATTTCCCACTCCTTTTACAGACGAAGTGCTTGATAATGTTGGAGGACAAGAGGCTTACTCCTTCACTGATGGCTTTTCCAGATATCACCAGATCAGAATCCATCCAGACGACCGCCATAAGACTACTTTTGCGACTGAATGGGGCTCATTCCAGTACACGGTAATGCCCTTTGGTCTTAAAAATGCACCTGCTATCTTCTCTAGAGTCGTTGTTGCTGTTTTTAAAGAATTCATTCACAAATTTTTAGAAGTCTACTTTGATGACTGGACTGTATTTGGTTTATTAAAGAATCATATAGGGAATCTGCGCATGATGTTAGAAAAATGTAGACAGCATCATATTTCCCTTAACTTAAAAAAATGTATCTTCTGTGCTCCTTTTGGTATTTTGTTGGGTCATATTGTATGCAGACAAGGACTCCTCATGGATCTTGCGAAGGTTGCCATCATTGCTAATTTACCTGCGCCCAACTCAGTCAAACAATTGCGCACTACATTGGGACATACAGGATACTACAGAAAATTTATCAAAGGATATGCAAAGATCACAACACCTATGGAAAGATTGCTGAAAAAGGATTCGAAGTTCCAATGGACAGAAGAATGCCAACAGAGCTTGGATACACTTAAAGAAAAGATGATCACTGCGCCAATTCTAGTTTTCCTAGACTGGAGAAAACCCTTTCATGTTCATGTCGATGCTTCTTCCATAGCATTGGGGGTCGTGCTTACACAACCGGGAGAAGGAGGTATTGACCACCCGATTGCTTACTCCAGCAGAAAGCTATCCACAGTCGAGAAGAACTACACCACTACAGAAAGAGAAGGACTAGCTATGGTGTATTCCCTACAGAAATTCAGGCACTACCTATTCGGCGCACATTTTAAAATGTATACTGACCATTCTGCTTTGAAATACTTGGCCAATAAGCCAGTGTTAGGGGGAAGAATTTGCAGATGGCTACTGCTCTTCCAAGAGTATGATTTTGAGGTTATTGTAAATCCAGGCAGATTGAATGCAGGACCTGACCATTTATCCAGGATAGAGTCAGGAGAGGAACCTACAACTCTGGAGGACAATCTGCCTGATGCGCAGTTGTTTTTTATTCAAGCAGCCGATGAATATTATTCTGATATTCTTGAGTTTCTCACTATCGGGAAAGCGCCGGCTGAGTTTACAATCCAGCAGAAGAAGCAACTTGTTGTCAAAGCCGCAGACTTCACTTTGATAGCAGGCCAGCTCTATAAGTTAGGCCCCGACGAAGTCTTGCGCAGATGTATCTTACCGCATGAAAAAATCTCTATCATCGCAGAAGCGCACTCAGGTACCGCAGGAGGCCATTTCGCAGGAAAGCCGACTGCGCAGAAGATCTTAGCCGCAGGTCTTTGGTGGCCGACATTGCACAAGGATACTAAGGAATTTTGCAAATGTTGCGATGTGTGCCAGCGAACAGGAAAACCCTCAAGGAGAGATGAAATGCCGCTAAGATCCTTGATAACACTGCGTGCTTTTGATAAATGGGCCATTGATTTTGTAGGACCTATCAACCCACCAGGAAAAAGAACCGGCACGAGATACATCATTACAGCTACTAAATACCTCACCAGATGGGCTGAGGCGAAGCCAGTTAAGAACTGCGACGCTGCCACTGCCGCGCAGTTCATTTTTGAGAACATTATCACTAGGTTTGGATGTCCAGTTATTCTCATGAGTGATCAGGGTACACATTTCCTCAATGAGACTATAGAGGCCCTTACTGAAGAATTCCAAATTAGTCACCATAAGAGTACACCCTACCACCCTCAAGCTAATGGTACGGTGGAGGAATTCAATAAGATTCTTGAGAATGCCCTGACGAAGATCTGTAATCAACAAAGAGATGATTGGGACCTTAGAGTCACAGCTGTATTATGGGCTTACAAAACCACATGCAAGAAACTAACAGGCCACACACCTTTCAGTTTGGTGTACGGACAAGAAGCAGTTATGCCCATGGAATACATTGTTCCCAGTCTCAGAATTGCGCAAATTACAGAGATGGCAGATACTGATACCATGAGTGAAAGACTTTCACAATTGCTTGCCTTACAGGAAGACAGACTTTTAGCCGGATTCCATCAACAGGTACAGAAGGAAAGATAGAAAGCTTGGCATGACAGGCACATTAAGAATAAACACTTTGAAGAAGGAGACTTGGTACTCCTCTATGATAGTAAATTCATCAAGTTTCCGGGCAAGTTTCGTGTACATTGGTTAGGCCCTTTTCGGGTGACAAAGATAACAGAAGGAGGAGCAGTTCAGCTTGCGAAGCTTAATGGAGAATTGCTACCTACAATGATCAACGGGAGTCGGCTCAAGATTTATCACGACGGCCACTCTGCCCTGTCAACTTAATATATTGCTAAAGAAGTGCAGATGTCCGATGTAGTTGAAAAAGACATCGCATTCTCACAGTCTACACGGAAGTTGCGAGACACTTTCAGTTTCCGGCTTCCCGCGCAGTTCCTTGAAACATCCGCGCATGTCGAATAAAATTTGTGTTGAGCGAGCCTATATTTGCACTCTTGCGAATTTTTTCCCGGGCCGTTGAACCGTCGCTCTTGCGGAGTTCCCTGTGTCAATTTTCCGCTTGAGGAGTTCTCGTTGTGGACCCCTCTATATGCACAGTTACCTAAGCTGAAATGACCCGCCGAAAAATTTGAATTACAACAGTTATGGAGCCGCGTCTGAGAATAAATGAAGGATAAGCCCGCCATTTAAGTATAGCCGCTCCGACAGATTCGGCTTGATCTCCGTAAGATTTGCATTTAACTCATGCGCCGAAAGCTTTAGCTTCTCCCGGAAGGCTGTCAGAGCCCGTCCATCACAATAAATGCACCGCAGAGGCGAGGGGGATAGCGGGGTTGTCAACTCATGCATAGGCATCTACAGCTAGTAACCCCACTTGCCCACATTTACTGTCGCCTTTAGCTATAAATACCCCGCACTTGTATATTTTCGGGTTACTTTTCTCGAATTGCAGTCTTGTTTGAGAATCTAAGTTACTGTTTTCAGAGCCGAGTTGTGCAGAGTGTTTCCTTTATTTTCAGCATCCATATCCTACGCTGTTCCGCCATTTATCTGTCCAAATTCTTGTTTCCTATACCGGTTCACGACGGAGAACCTGTCAACTGAAGAAGTTGTTCGTCAATTCCTGCGCCGAGGCTTAGATTTCGGCATGACTACTCCGATGACGGCCTCGACTTACGTACATCGTGGTTATAATGATCCCAAACAATCTCCGGGCATGAGAGCATCTCAGCAACAGCCAGAAGAGCCCGTTCCAGAGCCGTTGGCCACCATGGTGAATTATATTCCGCCGCGTCCAGATGATGCACCAGAGGTACATATCCCGAAGAATGCAAAGTATCCGATTCCGTTACCTCCATTACCGACTGGCATGCGACAAGAAGGGTCCCTGCTTGGACACCTTCCACTGGTCAAGTTCTATGATTTCAACCTTGGAGACTATAAAACGTATCCTCAGTTCGCGCCAGATCGATATCTGACGGTAGCTCATAATCCCACCAGAAAGGTTGATGAGTTCATCCCAAAGGGATTTGCAGCAAACTTGGAGAAGCCGGGCTTGTTGAACTTGTTGAAGCTACCGCACTTCGGGCGTAGCAACGAAGTCAATGCAGTTGTTAAGACACTGCTATCCTGTGTTCATGGAGGTTACCTTTGGCTGGGGAGGCAAATCGATTTAAACGTTGATTTGATTCATCGCATCACCGGCCTATCTAAGGCTGGTAAGGATCCCAATATTCATTTTGTGGGAAAAGACAAGGATAGAAAATTGGCTGCATAGCTGGTGCAGAAATACAACTTAACAAGAGGAGGTCGGGCTTATGACCTCACTATAGTAGAAGACGAAGCACTTAGATTTACAGGAAGTCTGCTTGCAGGCAGACTTCTCACAAAGTGCAAACCGAAGGAAGTTACTGGAGCTGTCGTGGAGATCGCCATCGCAGCTGTGGAGGGAGAACAGTACAACTGGTCCCTCTTCCTCCTCAATTCTTTCTTGGAATACTGCCGGAACGTCCAAGACACCCCGGGTCAGTTGTTCCATTTTTCTTGGCTTTTAATTTTATGCGCTCTCGTCGGGTGGAAGGAGCCCCTGAACACTCAGTTCCTTCCGCGCCGCGCAGGAGAGGTTGTCGGAATCCGCTATGTTAACCTTTGGGAGTCTGCTAATCCCGCGAAGCGCAAGATGAACCGCGCTGTATTTTGTGAATACTACCATCTCCTCAGAGATACCATTCAGGAAATGCCGAGGCTGAGCGAGGAGACAACAAAAATATATGAAGGAAAGTTGGCCTTTACTGCCGACTTGCATCAACTTTACCTCCGCCCCTGCGGCATTCAAGAGGAATGGGCCGTAGGCCTTTACAGGATGACCACCGAGGATGTTGAAGAAACTATCAAGTTTTGGTCGGATGAGTGGAGGGAGGCCGCCGAAATCGCATCCGCGATGCCACCCGTCGCTGCGCAAGAGAAGGATAAGGGCAAGGAAGCCCCCGAGCAAAGAAGTGATGAAGGTTCGACAGAACCAGCGGCCAAGAAACAAAAGGTGTCGCATCCCTCTGAGGCCATTCCCTCGGGGATCGACCAGTATCTGAAAGAGCAATTTCGCGAGCTGCACACCGCGCACGCTCACATCAAAAGTGCTCTAGACCTGTAGTTTGTGGAATTAAAAGGTCTCGCAGGAAGAGTTGCGCAGACCCATGCGCCAGCATCTACTTCGCAGTCGCCACAAGTAGCTACAAGTACCGAGCGAGTTGAAGTACTTGCAGAAAGGCATACTGTCGTGCACATTCCGCCTACAAGCATGACACTTCCGGATCCGCTAGCTGCACTACAGGTAAGCGCAGTTGGGCCCGTTGAAATAAATTTGTCTTTAATTCCTATAGAGACTCTACAGCTAGTACATGAGAAAGTTTTTGTTGAGCTGAGAGCTAGAGAGCTCTCTACCTTCCATGCAAACCAAAGACTGCAATCGCGGGAGATAGAGCTGAAGGCAGGCTACAAGAATATCTCTGAAAAGCTCGCACTTTATGAAGCACAAGACATTGGCATAAGGAACGCAGTTGATGAAATTGCCCAGGAGTTGCCAGCCTGCGAGATTCAACCAGACCTTCCTCTGGTTGAGAAATTTCAAATTATTGGAGGAAGGGTGAAAACCCTGGAGCATGAAATAGTTGCTATGGCTGAAGACCATAGAACGCAAATCGCAGAGTTAGAAGCGCGTGTTGCAGCGCATGTTACAGACGATAGCCAGGAACAATTTGAAGCGCTGCGCAGAACTTCTACACAACTGAAGAGCAGAGCAGGTGAAGCCGAGAACCTGATGAACCAAGCTATGGAGGCTTGGACGAAGCTTGAGACGCTCCCTTTCAAAGTTGGTCTTTTTGAACAGGTACAAGCCGCAGAACAGTCCCTAACTGTTCTGACCGAAGAAGCTAAGGATTTAGATGGCTTAGCAAAAATGAGGAAAATGAGTGAAGTGCGCAGAATCCAACAGCAACTGCACAAGCTCAGAAATGAAGATGCTAAACTCACCAACAGCATTCAGCCATTTATGGATGAGTATGCTGACCTTGCTGCACAGATCGAGGCAAAAATCAAAGAAATTACGGAATCTCAACAGGTGATTGATGGCACGACTAAAGAAGAAGCCACTGCAAAAACGGTGCAGACAGCTGTGGAGTGTGTCGATGAAATGGACTCCGCTATTGCGCAGTGGAAGAAAACATTCGCGGAGACCCAAGCAAAAGCAGAGGCACAAGTAAAGCGACCACACGCTAGTGCGAGTGGCTCGAGGGCGAGCCACAAGTAAGTGTTAGGGGCCTGTTGGAGCCAAGGCCGCAGCTATGGTAAAGCTGCGAATTTTGAGGAAAAAGCACAAGTGTTGAAGGGAAAGTGCTAATTTTGAATAAACACCAAATTTTGGGCAGAAGGAAACGGTGCGCAGTACGGTGCCAGATGGATGAGCTCAACGCAGATTACGGACTGGAACTTGCGGAGCTCGCGCGCACGTCATAGAGGAATGAATGTGGCTGAATAGAAAGCTCAGCTACCATAATAAATGAAGCGACGGAATAGAGGGCTCAACTACCCTCATTTAAGGCTAAGTACAGAAGTTATGGTTGCTCGGATCAAGGAGGAGCAACGGACCAAAGCATTGAAGGCGAAGGACAAGGCGCCCATACCCACAATCTGCGCCGGAAGTCACGGAACCTGCAGGAAACGGCGACATGACTGCAAGCGGCGCCTACAGTACACCTAGCCATGTGCGTGATTAGGGTTTTTGGGGAATACTGTTGGGAAAGGCCCACAGTTTTGTAAAGGTGCGACCGCCATGGCCACCTATATATATGTGTAATTGTAAAGGTTAGATGTTAGCTAGTTAGCTAGCCTTTAGATGTTGAGACGCAGGTTAGCTATTTGAGATAAGCTAGCTAGTTGGTGGGTTGGTTATTTGCATGAGGATTGTTTTCTACTGTGTTGTTAGAAGACAAGAGTTAGAGCTGGGATAACCGTGAAGTTAATCCCCAAGTTGCAGACAGTCTGGGTCAACGTCTGAACTATTGTAATCTCTGTAGAGGAAGAGACTAGATCGAGAGAAGGGCTCCCAGTTGTGTGCATGGAGTTTCCTGGAAAGATCTAAGGCTGCAGCTGTGTGCGCAGCATTATTGTATAAGTTCCCTTTGAGTTAATATATGAAACACTTCCCGTGGACGTGGTTTCCCGTGGAGGTGAATTCTTTACGTCTTGTTGTTATGGTAATGATCGCGTGAATGCATGTCTGAGTTGTTATCTGCATTTCTATGAATGTTGCGTTATCTTTATGAATATGTTGAGTACGTTCTCGAAGCTTTCTTGATAGCTATAATTGTCAAGTGTCGAAGAAACCTGTAGAACGATGTCACTGCGGTGATAGAGGAATGCAGTACTGCGCTGGGCGCGCGGGCAGGAAAAATACATAGAGCGTCGACGCAGGGGATAGTCGCCTCGTGCGTCGGAGCGGAGATGCCGCGCAGCTAGGCTATTGAGCGAGAATTCAGCGCAGTTACGCAGAGGGGTCTGCGGAAAAGTCAGGCAGTCTGGTCTGAGGAATCGCAGAGGAAGAAAGAACAGTCTTCGCGTCGCCTAGGTTAAGGAAATCTGATTCCTTAGCCCCCCCATAGCCACTTCGGGTGAGACCTCGAGCTGCTGCGCAGCTCATTGCCGAGAGGGCTAGTGCGCCAAGGGGTTTTGTTGCTGTGCTTCATTAAAACCCGGGTCTGCCCCAAAAAGCAGCCAACAATTGAAGTATGCTTTAGATTGTGACCTGAGATTGCATGGGTTTATAGACAAAGATTGGGCCGGATGTGTTGCAGATCGGAAGAGTAATTACAGATGTTGCTTCAGTTTGGGTTCTGCAGTTTTTTCCTGGTGCAGCAGGAAGCAGAACTCGGTAGCACTCAGTACTATAGAGGCCGAGTACATGGCTTCTATCACAGTAGCTCGAGAAGCAGTTTGGCTTTGTAAACTCCTAGCAGGATTGTTCGGCTAGATTCCAGAGCCGATCATGATTCACTGTGATAACCAGAGCTGTGTGAAGATGTCATTGAATCTTGTCTTTCACGACAGGTGGAAACATATCGAGATTTGATATCACTTCATTCGTGATATGGTGTAGAAAGGGGTCGAGTTACAGTACGTGCCGAAAAATGACCAGACTGTAGATGTTCTCACCAAGGCTCTTCCCAGGGTGAAGTTTGAATACTTTCGCGGAAGACTTGGAGTCAAGGAGAATGTGTCCCTCGTTATGAAGGAAAGATGACATTGAGATGCTTGCCCTATTTTTCCATGGTGCTTTCTGTAGTCCAGTTACTCAGCTAGATATGGGAGAAATCCCATAGGAAGATGAGTAGGAGAGTCAACAGTTGGTCGGGCTCACCCTGATTCCTTCTGCAGTCCAGTTTCTCAGCCAGATATGGGAGAAATCTCATAGGCAGATGAGTAGGACAATTAGCAGTTGGCCGGGCTCACCTAGGTACCTTATGTAGTCTAGTTACTCATCCAGACATGGGAGAAATCCCATAGGAAGATGAGTAGGACAGTTAGCAGTTGGTCGGTCCCACACAGGTGCCTCTGCAGTCCAGTTACTTAGCCAGATATGGGATAAATCCCATAGGAAGATGAGTAGAACAATCAGCAGTTGGCCGTGTGGTTGCACAAGTGCCTCTACAGTCCAGGTACTCAACTAGATATGGGAGAAATCCCATAAGCAGAAGAGTCGGATAGTCAGTAGATGCTCGTGCCCTTTTGCTCGTCGGAGATCTCATCCAGGTATGGGAGGACCTATTGATGCCTCAAAAATCGTAGCATCAATCAACAAGGTATTCTCCCCAGTAAGCGATCCCAATTAGACCACCCATCGTTTGGTGTAGGGAATCCGTCTAGTTAACGATCCGACTACCGTGTGAGTTTTAAAGATTTGTTTATTTTACCGGTTGCTGCCCGATCCACCATTTATATATTTTATATTTAAGATGATATGCATGTGCCCTAGATTAAATGCATGCGTTAAAGAAATTTGTTCTAAGCTATTTAAATCTAAATCAACCTATCCTTGCAAGGAGCAACACTTTAAATTATGAGCAATAAATTGAAAGTAACCTTTAAAGGTTGAAATAGATAGCCATTTAATCCCATAAAAGCAGTTTCAGCAGAATATAAATGATATCAAAGATAACTTTGATTGTATTAAAACATTCCATCACTCATAATGTACATAAATTTTGCCAAGAAGTAAAATCATTCAAAGCATAGAATTAATTCACATAAGCCATGAAAGATCTCACTGAATGTATATAGAAAACTGTCGAAATAGTTCGACAATTATTCATCACAACTCAAAGCAAAACAATGCACCAGCTTCTATAGGTCCAAATCATTTCTCTATTCATGTAGCTGAAGTAGTTCATATACACAAGAAGAAATTCTTTCACCTGCAAAAAGGTCCCTGCTATTCTCTTCTACTCAGCTATATATAGCTTTACAAAATGCTCCAAGAGCTGCCACCTATACCCTAACTGTCCATATTCCTCTAATTTGTCTTGTAGTGTCCATGTCACAAAAAGAATAGAACCCAAAAAAATTACAAAATAAACGTGACAGAGGCCCGAATGTCATTTAATAATTAACACATAGGAATACTGAACCAAGAAATAAGATAAAAGGTAGATTATTTATGAGCTGATGCCTTTGCTGCTTGGTCGTTTCTGCTATATGCTTAACCCAGAGGTTGGTCTCCTTTATGATATTGTTGGCATCCAGGGGAAGCATGGTTTCCAGAGAAACTTCATGCTTGGCCAGCTCTTCCTCCAAATTACTGAATTCCACTGTTGTAACTTGGAGACTCTCATTTAGGAGATGCACGCGAATTGTAGCCTGGCCAATCCAATCGTGAAGGTCTTCTGAGGTCAAAGCATCTACCTTCCTTACTTAGTCCATCTCATCATTTAATCCATTCCTTAGATCAAACAAACGTTGGGCTTTGTCTGGAAACTCCTCTATAGTTTGGGGCATTTTTACCTAGCAATTTTCCTGGGTGGCTTGTATTTTCGAATAAAAATTTCCACACTACTTGAGCATAACCATGGCCACTTCATTCAACTTCACTCCGTAATTTTGGAAAAACCCTAAGAGGCAGATATTTGCTTTGAAACCGGTGATGGACTTAAGAGGGAGTATTTCTGGCAATCTTGATCTTCCCTCTCTCCATTCCATTTGCCTCCTAATGTCTTCACTAAAACGTACATACTTTCTCCTATGTCTAGTGGCCTCAGTATTTATTTCTTTGATTCTGGCCATCACTTCTTTCAACTTGCAGATTTCCTCCATCATGAACTCTTGAATTTTGTGTGTCCTTTTCATAATTTCACAAGCCTGCTCATGAAAGGGCCCCAGGTCGCCAACCTTGTTGGTTGCGAGTTGTAATTGGTGTTCTAGCAGTTCTTCCTTTTCTTCCAGCTTCTCAATGCTCTCCTTTAAATCATCGATCTGTTGAGCAGTGCCAAATTTCTCGGACTCCAACTGTAGGTTGCGGCTTTCTAGATCTCTTTTCTCTGTCTCCAGGGTTCTCATTTGCATCACCAAAGCTCTCTTTTCAGCTTCTAGATGCTGAAATCTTCTATTAAGTTCTCCATTTTCTAGCACAAGGGCGTCGCATTTCTCAACCATTAAATTTGAGTAATTCTGCTCTTTGACCAGAGTTTCCTGCAGATGGTGGGATTTCTCCTTCTCCGATTCTAACTTGTCTAATAATATATCGACATTGTCGGCAGTTGCTAGAACAGAGGCCACAGAAATAGATGCCATGAGTTTTTGCGCATGTTGGGTACCTTGCATGACTGTGGTTTCATGCTTGGTGACAATATCTAGTTGAAAAGGCCTCTTCATTCTGGTCATCATCTCTTTAACAATGGATTTCTTTTTTTTGTTATAATTAAACTTATCCCATTGGGACACTGTACTACTCTTGGATGGTGTAAAAGGGAGAATTGGGAGGTCTCTTATGGGGGAATCCATACCCAAGTCTTGTATATTTGGGCTTTTAGGATCAACATCTTCTTTGGATTTCTTTTCTTCTTCTTCTTTTGTTTGGGTTTCTTCCTCCTGTTCCCTTCTCAATTTGTCATCTTCTTCTTGTTTGGAAATCCCTTCCAATCTACTTCTTTCCTCCTCCTGAACTCTCCGAGCTTCATCTTCAGCTGCTTGAATTCTTTGAGTTTCCTGTTTTCAAATTTTGTCTTGTTTTGCCTTGTTTTCTCTCTTAGCAACCTCTCTTTGGATTTTATCGGCTGCTTCCTTGAGCCTTTGTTCTTCTTTAGAGAGAGTTTGAGCAACTTCTGTTGTTTCCTTTTCATGTTGTTGTTTTACTTCCTTCACAGTGCTAGAGCTAGAACTGGCCCCGACTTTACTTAATCGGAAAATTTGTAGTTCGGTCATGTTACTGACCCCTCGATACGCTTCTTCTTCCTCATCATAATAGTGGGCGTATTCGAAGTTAGCATTGAGTTCTTTGCAATTTCATGCAGCTTTGCCTTGTTGATTGTTCCTCCAAACCATCCTTTCCCCGAAGTGAAATTCTTTTAGTTATGTGATGAACTCTTCTACAGTTGCAATTCCTGAGAACTTGTAGGCCCCAATATAGAACGGTAAAGGCGGGAAGGTTGCCTTCTTTGCTTTGTAGAAGGTGCTACCAATCCCATCAATGAAAACTTGCCTCACTGCCTCTTTGTGGACAACATAGTCAGTAGCATACCTCGATAGGATATACGGGGGTTTAGAGCCTCCATACATTCTTATGTAGGTTCCTTTTGACGAAAAATAGAAATCACCATAGTTCTCCAGGACTTCCATGGTGTTCTCAGATAAGCAGTTGGGTTCCTCGTTGAACATCAACTTGTATAGAGGCATGATAAACTCCTCACAAATGAGTTTGTAATGTATTTTTTAATTATGAGCCCAGAAGATTTTGTAAGCAATGAATACTGAGGTATCGGCAGGGTTCCATATGCATCCCAGCTTGGGAAAGGGACACTTTGCCACAACACAATCTATCAAGTAGGATTCCATGTAACATTCTACCATTTTCTCCACTAATCCTTCTTATGCAGCAATTATAGCTAATGTTAAGCTGTCTGAGAGAATATCAACCCAGTTAAAAATTGTTCCTTTCAATTCCATATAGTGGATGATGGGAACCCATCGTAGCATAAACATCGTCCCATCGAGTCTTCCAAAGATTCTGCTCGGCATGAGAGCGATCAATCTAAAAGGGGGCCTCAGATTTTGAACCTCATACTCCTCACTATCCTTTTTCCTGATTTGTTTTTTCGAGATTAGCAGCTTCCTGGCCATCTCCATATTATCCATTTTGATTTCTTCCAGCCATGCATCATCTAGCCGCTGCTGGGGCTTGGGTAATTTATAAGCCTTTGAGATATAGGATGGTTGAAATGAATCAAAAGCTTCCCCTTTGTTGTCTAAAAGAACTCTTGTCTCGGTATTCACATGTCGTAGAATCCATCTGATTACTTCTCAGCAGGGGAAGAGCTCTGGACGAGTGGTGGATTTGGATATACAGGATTTTCTGATGTTTCGGTATAGACATTATTCTTCAAGAAGAGATTCAGGGACGTCCTGGTCCCTTACCATACGATATATATCTCCCCATTTTACTTCTGGGGGGCATGCCTGTAGTGCACTGAGTATCTTGGAATGTAGTTTCCGCCCTTGTGTTGTCATCAGTTGGGCAGGTCGCCTTTGACTTTCTCCGGCCACCTTTAGTCATTTGAAAAATCCTGTAGGCATACGACGCAATGTCAGCCATTTCAAATTATCATTCTACTCATACTATTGAGGCCTAAACGCCAACTGAAAGCTTCTAATTCTACTTGTTTTACTACTGATTTGCAAACTTTAAATTGTTATGGTTCTTCCATTTCAGTTTAAACATTTATATTACATGTTATTTCAGAATCTTCGTGCAAAACTAAAATATTTCTGAAGATCATTGTATTGCAACTATGAAATAGAAGGGACATGTATTTCATAATAACAAACTGTAAGAACAAAGAAATCATGAGTATACTATGTTT
Source organism: Larix kaempferi (assembly GCA_027924585.1). NCBI lineage: Eukaryota > Viridiplantae > Streptophyta > Pinopsida > Pinales > Pinaceae > Larix > Larix kaempferi. Next base: position 38,369,155 of record BSBM01000096.1, read on the forward strand.
CATGGCTCAAAAACGGCGTAAACCTTCATGGCAGGGTAAGAATACCGATGTTCTTCACGCCAGGGTAGACGGGGCTAGTTCGGAGATTACAATGCCGATGGCTTAATGTTTGTTCGATATCTCGGAGATGTCCATGTTCATATGAAAATAAGGCTTTGGTGCGTTTAAATGGGTATAGGCATGAGTTGCTTCGGCCGTGGTTAAACTAAATAACTTGCCATGGCTAAGATAATACGAAGAGAACCATGAACATAACATTCACCTTAACTATTACATTTTAGTCCATGAGGTTTGACAAGGTACTAACCTATTGGAAAATGATGGTAGGTAGGTGTTGATGCCGCTGTGGAACCGGTGAGCCTGTAGCAAGTGCTTGCAAATTCGAATGGAAATGGAATGAGCCCTCTAACCAATGGAAATAATGAAAATTAAACAGGGTTAATGCCCTATATATATAAAATTGACACGCGCGAGCATTTAATAGGGTGGTTGCAGACCATTAAACAGGGTTAATGCGGCGTACGGACGGGGTCAAATCAACACTTTTATCATTAAATGTGACCGCCAAAATCAGAAGGACTTGGGTAAGTTCTCTGCCTGCTGCGGAAAGAGAAAATGGGTTTGCCCGTCGTTACGGGAGGATTGTCCGAGCTTTTCCGCAAAGGGAAAATGTGATGCTACGCATCAGCCGACTTAAGTAGGTTTTCCCGCCATTGCGAAAAAGATATTCGAGTATTTCTGGAAATGTGTGCTGTTCTACCTGCCGTACGCGGAAGAGTTTCTTGAGAACCTTCGCCATTGCGGAAAAGATAGACGAGTCCTTCCACCGAGGTGACTTATTGATAAATTTTTGATCGTTCGCGGAAGATTTACACAAATTCTCCCGCAGTTGCGGAGAAACTTGGTGAATTTGTTCCGCCGTGGGTTCACTTGGTCAAAGGTTTCTCCTTTTCGGAAGCTTAGGATGAGTTCTCCACTGGGGCTTGACTTGATCCTTTCCTTTCACCGTTTCGGAAAGTTTGGACCAATTTTTTCCGCCGTTGCGGAAAAGTTAGCTTAGAACTTCTGCCGTTGCAGCTCAGAACTTAAGTTTCTCTTAGGCAAAATGTGAAAATAAACTCAAAGAGTAAGGTAAGCACAAGACCTTTCTTTAGGGAAACTATGTAAGAGAAAAAAAAAAACTCTGATGCCCTGAGACTCTTAGGCAAACTTCTTCTCAAAAGCAAAAGGAGGGGTCCCAATATTTTTTCAAAAAATTGGGGGGAAATGTTGTAGCAACAACAATTGGCGATTCGCTGGCGAACACAGATCTCTGAAACAAAGTCATCTCATGGTCATGGAAATTTCAATGTGTCGATTACACGCGCAATAAAATTTCTTCATAGTTCAGCTTCGAAGAATACAATGATCACTCTTATCATAATGGTGATAAAGGAGAAGGCAACTTTGATTCAGACTTCTTTACAACTCTCCAAGGGCCAAAATGTGGGGTTCATTTTAAATTTTTGTCTTTCAGAATCCTACTGGTATAAGACTCCACAGGATCGTGACAATATCTCACAGACATATTCATTTGTTCCTCATTCCCATGCTATTTTACATCCTTTTGGATGTCTCTTTAGTTCACGACTTTTTCCACTTTGAGTGTTCCAGAAATAAATTCCTTCTGCTTTCAATAATTGATATAGGTTCTTCAATCCATAATGTCCTTTTGTGTGAGTGAAAGATTTGTTTGATTTCATGCTTCACGGACGGAGAATAGCCTTGATGGGCTGGTTTATTTGAGCAGCTTCCTTGATTTGAAAATTTCCTTGCTTTTCTCAGCCATGCTTTAATTTAGTCGAGAATTTCTGGAAACCAGACTCTTTGACATATGCCTTTTGGATTTTACTTGTGACATGGGATCATTTTAAATACCATATATCTGTGAGACATGCTTCCTCTCCATGGGTCTGCCATAGTGAACTTCCTGAGACAATTATTAATGTTAGAGTGAATGGGGCCCTAAGATAGTCAGAAGGAAATGCTAAATCTTAGCTATTTGACAGGGATTACTTTGACCAAACAGAAAAGAGGATCTCTGCATTCCAGGAAACCAATCAGTGAACACAAAGTTACAAATATATATTCCCTTTATTAGTGAGCTTCTTCATGACCATCATTTTGAGTTTTTTTCCTGGAGTCTCATCTCTCAGCTACACCAAAGTTGAGCTTAGCTTTATTCAAAAAAAGGGAAAATACAAATAAAAGAAAACAAATCAAGATAACTGGAAAACTAAAAGGTAATCAAAAGCAATTAAAAATGAACAAAAGAAAACAAACCAGCAAAAAGAAGACAGTGTTTTATTTATGTACAAAAGTCCACCTAGGACTCATGCGAAGTATTGTTTCAAGGTGAGGCCATTGAAAGGAAGATTTACTTCCTCCCCTTGCAGGTCTTTCAATTTATAGGTTGACGAGCCAAGCTTTTCAAAAAATTAGTAAGGGCCAACCCATAAGTGTTGAAATTTTGTGTTCATTCCCCTACCATCATGTTGATGATCCCATTTCAGAACTAAGTCCCCTACTTCGAAACTTCTCTTTCCAAACTTCTTCTTATCAAACCACCTTTTAACTATGTCTTGGTGATGGTGGAATTGGTCTTTGGCCTTTTGTCGTGATTCCTCAAGTCTCAGCAGGGTATCGATTCGTGATTGAAGGGCTTGACTGCTAGAACCTCGGGAGGCTTGGGACAACTGCAAGGATGGAAGTAAAATATTCGGAGGGAGAATGGATTCCTTACCATAGACCAGAGTGAAAGGAGAAACGCCTAAGGCATTCTTGGGAGTGACTCTATCTTCCCATAGAGCATTCAGGAGGGCTATGTGCCAGCTTCTTTGATTTTCGATCACCATTTTCTTAAGGATTCGGATGAGATTCTTATTGGTAGACTCAGCTAATCCATTTCCTTGAGGATAATAATTGGCTGAATAATGGAGCTTAATTCCTCTCTCATACATGAATTCATTAATTTTTATTGATGAAAAATAAGGTGCATTATCAAAGACTAGGGAAATTGGAACTCCAAACCTGGTTATGATGTGTTCCTCCAAGAAGTTGATAACTGCATCTTCATTTACTTTACATAGCGGAACAGCTTCATCCCATATTGTAAAATAATATGTAGCTATTAGAATATAACGGTGTTGCAGCAAGGAATTGGGGTTTATTTCACCGATAATATCTATGCCCCATTGCTCAAATGGTTTAGAGATAATAACTGGCTGCAAGGGTCTCGCTGCCTTTGGTAATTTTTCGGCACTTCTTTGTCATACGTCACACTTTCTAGCATAGGCGTGGGAATCCCTGAAAAGAGTGGGCCAATAGTACCCAGCCCTGAGGATTTTATGAGCTGTAGTATCTCCAGAGTAATGTCCCCCAGTGGGGCCATCATGTAATTCTTTGACCACATTGCTCGCATCTGCTTTCTCCAAACATATGAGGAAAATGCCATCGTAATTCTTCCTAAAGAGCACTCCTTCAATGATTTGGTATGCTGCTGATTTGAGACGGAGAGCTCTCCTTTGCTTCGGATTCCAATGCTTTGGTAAGTAACCCGACTGTAGATAATGCACTAGGTCCCTATACCAAGACTCTGGCATTGTAAAAATTGGACATATATCAATCACATTCAGCTTGGCTTCATTCCTCCAATCTAACTCTTCATCAGCTTGGTTTTCAATAATCAATTTGCATAGGCCTTGTCCTTTGATGATAGTAGCCGGTTTGAATTCCAAGTCGTATTCTTGAAGGGTAGTGACCCAGTTTCCTCTCCTTTCTCCCAATTCTTTCTAAATAAAAAGAGATCTGACAGCGGGATGAGGAACTATGAATTTAGTTCTATTTTTTAGAATATATGGCATGAACTTCTTTACCGCTTTGAAAACTACATATGCTTGCTTATCTACCACGGGGTAGTTCAGTTCAGTGCCCTGCAGGCCAGTGCTCATAAAAGAAATTGGGTATTCATCTCCTGATTCCGCCTTTTGAGTGAGCACATCTGCGAGAGAGTTATTAGAAGCAAAAGTGTACATAATAAAATATTTATCAAAGTCTAGACTTCTTCAAGAAGGTGGCTTGGCTATGGCAGCTTTTATTTCTTTAAATGCAACCTTTTCTAAGTCTATCCACTTAAATTGTACACTTTGCTTGACCATTTGTTGCAAAGGTTTAACGATCTGAGCGAAGTCTAGTACGAACCTCCGAACAAAATTTATGGTTCCCATGAATGATTGCATGGAATATTTGTTGTGGGGCATGAGAATCCTTTTGATAGCTTGTACTCTCTCTTGATCTATCGAGATTCCCTCCTTTGAGATGACATAACCCAAAAGTTTACCCTCAGGAAAATGAAAACACTTTTCTTAGGGTTTAAAGAGATACCATACTTTCTGCAACGATCAAAGATTTGCTTTAGGTGGAAAACATGGTATTCCCTTTTCTTTGAAAAAACTGTCACATCATTGAAGTATACTACTACACATTGACCGCCCAATCCTCGAAAAGCGATGTCCATGGCTCACTGAAATGTAGCTCCTGCGTTAATTAAGCCAAAAGGCATTCTTCGATATGCAAAGGTTTTCCACTTTATGCAGAAAGTGGTCTTAAGTCGGTCTTCTTCTGCTACTAGCACTTGGTTGTAATCGGAAAAACCATCTAGTAAGGAGAAAAGTTATGATCCTGACACCATTTGCAAGATTTGTTCCATTGGGGGCACAGGATAGTTGTCTTTATCGGAAGCTCTGTTTAAGTTCCAGAAATCTACACACAGTCTGATTTCTCCTGACTTCTTCCACACGGGAACTAAATTAGATACCCATTCAGAATGTCGAACTTTAAAAATAATCTTGGCATCCAACAATTGTTTTAACTCTTTCTAAATTAGAGGCTCGAGTGTCGGATGCATCCTTCTTAATTGTTGTTGAAAAGGTTCGACACCTTCCTTCATTGGTATTATGTGTTGAATGATATGGGTATCGTATGTCTTCAAATCGTCATAGGTCCAAGAAAACACATCTTTATATTGCTGGAATAATTTTATGAATTTACTTCTCTCGTCAGGGGTAGAACTCCTACCGAGATTAATGTATTTTGGTTCAGATCTGTGCCCAGATTTATTAACTCATGTTGCATGGATGAGCTGTGAGTCTTAGCATTCACAGGTCTTCTGAACTTGCTCTGTAGATCAAATAAAGCTTCAAGAGTTCTCACGCCTTTGGGCATGAAGTTTCCCTTCACAGCATCTTTGTTTTGTAAATTTGAATCGTGTCGTTCTTCATCTATTATAGCTTCTTGGAAGACATATTCACTTGTTAAGAAACTAATGATTTGGTCATCGTCATCAAATACCCTGATATTTGTGATGCTATCCGGAATGGAAGGCCTGAAAATTAATTCAATAGAGCATTTGTTATTAGTGGGCACTAATCTGGAAGCAGAGGTTGCTAGCAAATCAGCTGTAGCATTCTTCAACCTAGGAACATAATTAATATTGAAAGCATCAAAACATGAAATCAGATCCCAAACCTCAGCTTGATAACCCTTTAAGTGTGGTGAGAGGCAATGAATTGTATTCCTTATTTTCCTGACCACTATTTCTGAATCACCAAAGACTTTCAAATTTTTTACATTCAAACCGACAACTTTCTTTAACCCATGGATTAGAGCTTCATACTCAGCAGTATTATTCGTACATTAAAATTCTAACCTACAAGATAAAAAAATGCTTGTTTCTTTCGAGGTCAATTAAAACACAACCAGCCCCTGATCCATCTTGAGTTTTCGAGCCATCAAAGTAGAGAGTCCAAAAAGTATCTTCTTTTCTAACTAAGTTACTACTATTGATATCTAAGTTAGTAACTAAATTGACTATGTTACAATCAATATCATCAGTCCGTGAAAAATGAAGGAGATCAAACTGTTTGTCTGAATCATGACTAGCATCTTCTAATTGATAATTTCCAGGTTCAATTTCTAAGAAATAGTTTCCTAACACTGAATATGAAAAAGATACAGCTTCATTTTTTTCCTCTAGCTGAGTAACATTTTGTTTCATGTGTGGCTCTCTTAATATTTTGATTTGATTTTTCCTATTTTGATAGGGCAACCACAAATGAGACCAATCCATAGCAAAATAGCCATTCAGTTTCGCAGACCAGTACCTACTCAAAATTAAACCATATGCCTCAAGGATATTGACCACCATTATATCAATGAATTAACATACTCTAGAATCGGATGACAGCCTAATAAGCACATCTTTCAATTCACCAATAACCTTAACAACAGTTCTATCTAATTGAATGATTTGGGATGGGGAAGGAATAGGTTGCCCATTAATCTTCCTGCAAATAGATAGAGGCATGACATTTGAGCTAGCACCAGCGTCTACCAAATAATTGTGAACATTGTGATTAAAAATCTCAAAAGTTAAGAGGAAAGGGAGAGTTTGAGATTTTGATTTTCCGCCAATACTTGCTTCATTAATTTTTGGGTTTTCATCGGTGTTTTCTAATGAAGTACTTGTTTGTGGATCAAAAGCCTCCATCAATTTCTTTCTTTGTTGCGGCAAGCTACACATATAAAAAATGGAAACATTTGCTTTTGTTTTCTTAATATCTTCGATTATATCATAGCTCATGTCACATTCCTTTGAAATTTTCAATTGATTTTCTGTTTTGTTTGAAGAAGTTTGTGGTTGTTTGGTTATTTTTGGGTTTGGCTCTTTAGTCAATGTGGGAGCAACTACTAGATTTTTCTTGGGTTGGGGCGGAATGACAGTTATGTGCCTTTTCGGTATTTGATTAGACCTGGCTTTAGGTGCATCTACTGCCAGATCAATCGCTGGACCTTTACTCCTGGTAATGATATTAATAGATGTTGTTTGCACTTCATCAACGAAATCTTCACAGGATGGTTCTTGGGTAGGTGTCCAATCCCAAAGGATCATTGTAGTGTCAGGAGCATATTCTTCTTTCTCAAGAATTGGTTCTTGTTGGGGATTTGTTTGCTTAGGAATTTGTGCATCTAACATTTGGTTCATTACTAAACTCATCGAATTGATCCACTGGGGACAACTTTTTTCCAAGTGTTGCTCCTGATGGAAAGTGCAGAAGTGGTCCATGCCTATTTCATTTAAGTTTAGTACAACATAATTGTTTACTGGTGGGGTTGACTGTCCATTTTCTTCCTTATTTTTATAGAATGGCTTGAAAGTGGCCTTGAAGAACTAGTTGCCTTATCCTTTTCTAGATCTACGATCTTATTGGAGAGTTTTTGCATCATTTTTATGACATTTTCTAAATCTGCCACGGGTTCTTCTTTATGCCTAGTTAACAGAAAAGGTTTATTAACGGCTGATGGCTTGACCTCTACATCTAGATCATGTTTGGCGATGCTATCAGCCTCTTCTTCTACTTTCTTGGATTCTTCGAAATTTTCTGTCAGGGTAACCTTTTTCGTTCTCTTGACGAACATCGCTAGCGGGGATTTAAGAGTTGTTGTATAATACTCTACCAAGCATTCCTCAGCAGGCTTTGTTGCATCACTAAAATTATTTAACAGTGTCATGAATCTTTGATTAAACTCTTGGACTTTCTCATTCTTTTCCATTCTAATAGACAACAATTCTTTCATAAGAGTAGCTACAGTTTTCTAAATCCCATACTTTTTTAGAAAACACTTCTCAAAATCTTCCCAACTTGTTATCGAATTAGCTTGCAGACTAAAATACCAGGAAGATACTTTAGGTTCGAAAGTGTAAGGAAAAAGGTGACAGACCACGTCTTCGTATTCCACATTGAGAAGATTTAAAGCTAAATAAAAACTTTCAAGGTGATCTTTAGCAGAAACCCCTTTGCCAGGGTCATACTTAGGCAAAACCTTTTATGGGTTTTTGGCCAAATCATGGAATGGTCCAACTACATTTAATGCTCCTCTTGCTCTCCATGCGGGTACGGCCATGACTCTTGGTGGAGAACATGGTGGTGTATGCGGTGGTGAGTTATGAGGAGTATGCCTTGGAGTGTGTTGTTGTTCTTGATTTGTGGGAGTCTCGGGTTTGAGTTCGTTGAAAGGTTCAGTGATTTCTTCTAGAGATAAATCTAATAATTCTTCTAGACTTTGAACGAGAACGGAATCCCTTGTACACTGAGGGTTTTTCCGAGGAGCTATGATTCTGGGTAACAGAGGAACAGTAGTTAGTCCTCCAAGACTTCTAACGTAGGAGCGGGTATGTCTTCTAAAGTGATTTACTTCTTCAAAAGGAACAACATACAATGTTTCTTGTTGTTCTGTCTCAGAACTAGGATTTTCTTGATTTCTTGATTCCGAATCTGGAATGTCTGGGATAACTATTTCAGATGAGTTCTCAGTGGAAAAGTTTCTAACAAAAGGGTCTCTTCTGCCAGCCATGCACTGGTGGCCCTCCTTCTAGCGCCAAAAACTGTTGATGCCTCGAAAATCGTAGCATCAATCAGCAAGGGATTCTCCCCAGTAAGCGATCCCAATTAGACCACCCACCGTTTGGTGTAGGGAATCCGTCCAGTTAACGGTCTGGCTACCATGTGAGTTTTAAAGATTTGTTTATTTTCGAGGTGCGGCCTGATCCACCGTTTATATATTTTATATTTAAGATGATATGCATGTGCCCTAGATTAAATGCATGCATTAAACAAATCTGTTCTAAGCTATTTAAATCTAAATCAACCTATCCTTGAAAGGAGAAACACTTTAAATTATGAGCAATAAACTGAAAGTAACCTTTAAAGGTTGAAACAGATAGCCATTTAATCCCATAAAAGCAATTTCAGCAGAATATAAATGATATCAAAGATAACTCTGATTGTATTAAAACATTCCATCACTCATAATGTACAGAAATTTTGCCAAGAAGTAAAATCATTCAAAGCATAGAATTAATTCACATAAGCCAGGAAAGATCTCACTGAATTTATATAGAAAACTGTCGAAATAGTTCGAATATTATTCATCACAACTCAAACCAAAACAATGCACCAACTTCTACAGGTCCAAATCGTTTCTCTATTCATGTAGCTGAAGTAGTTCATATACACAAGAAGAAATTCTTTCACCTGCAAAAAGGTCCCTGCTATTCTCTTCTACACAGCTATATATAGCTTTACAAAATGCTCCAAGAGCTTCCACCTATACCCTAACCGTCCATATTCCTCTAATTTGTCTTGTAGTGTCCATGTCACAAAAAGAATAGAACCCAAAAAATATTACAAAATAAACGTGACAGAGGCCCGAATGTCATTTAATAATTAACACATAGGAATACTGAACCATGAAATAAGATAAAAGGTAGATTACTTATGAGCTGATGCCTTTGTTGACTTGGGCGTTTCTGCTATATGCTTCACCCATAGGTTAGTCTCCTTTATGATATTGTTGGCATCCAGGGGAAGCATGGTTTTCAAAGAAACTTCATGCTTGGCCAGCTCTTCCTCCAGATTACTGACTTCCACTGTTGTAACTTGGAGACTCTCATTTAGGAGATGCACGCGAATTATAGCCTGGCCAATCCAATCATGAAGGTCTTCTGAGGTCAAAGCATCTACCTTCCTTACATAGTCCATCTCAGCATTTAATCCATCCCTTAGATCAGAAAAACGTTGGGATTTGTCTGGAAACTCCTCTATAGTTTGGGGTATTTTTTCCTGGCAATTTTCCTGGGTGGCTCGTATTTTCGAATACAAATTTCCACACTACTCGAGCATAACCATCGCCACTTCATTCAACTTCACTCCGTAATTCTGGCAAAACCCTAAGAGGCAGATATCTGCTTTGAAACCAGTGATGGACTTAAGAGGGAGTCTTTCTGGGAATCCTAATCTTCCCTCTCTCCATTCCATTTGCCTCCTAATGTCTTCACTAATACGTACATACTTTCGCCTACGCCTAGTGGCCTCAGTATTTAATTCTTTGATTTTGGCCATCACTTCTTTCAACTTGCAGATTTCTTCCATCATGAGCTCTTGAATTTCGTGTGTCCTTTTCATAATTTCACAAGCCTACTCATGAAAGGGCCCCAGGTCGCTAACCTTTTTGGTTGAGAGTTGTAATTGGTGTTCTAGAAGTTCTTCCTTTTCTTCCAGCTTCTCAATGCTCTCCTTTAGATCATCGATCTGTTGAGAAGTGTCAAATTTCTCGGACTCCAACTGTAGTTTGCGGCTTTCTAGATCTCTTTTCTCTGTCTCCAGGGTTCTCATTTGCATCACCAAAGCTCTCTTTTCAACTTCTAGATGCTGAAATATTCTATTAAGTTCTCCCTTTTCTAGCACAAGGGTGTTGCATTTCTCAACCATTAAATTTGAGTATTTATGCTATTTGACCAGAGTTTCCTGCAGATGGTGGGCTTTCTCATTCTCCGATTCTAACTTGTCTGATAATATATCGACATTGTCGGAAGTTGCTGGAACAGAGGCCACGGAAATAGATGCCATGAGTTTGTGCGCATGTTGGGTGCCTTGCATTACTGTGGTTTCATGCCTGGTGACAATATATGGTTGAAAAGGCCTCTTCATTATGGTCACCATTTCTTTAACAATGGATTTCCTTTTTTGTTATAAGTAAACTAATCCCATTGGGACACTGTAATATTCTTGGATGGTGTAAAAGGGACAATTGGGAGGTCTCTTATGGGGGAACCCATACCCAAGTCTTGTATATTTGGGCTTTTAGGATCAGCATCTTCTTTGGATTTTTTTTCTTCTTCTTCTTTTCTTTGGGTTTCTTCCTCCTGTTCCCTTCTCAGTTTGTCATCTTCTTCTTGTTTGGCAATCCCTTCCAATCTACTTCTTTCCTCCTCCTGAAATCTCTGAGCTTCATCTTCAGCTGCTTGAATTCTTTGAGTTTCCTCTTTCTGAAGTTCATCTTCTTTTGCGTTGTTTGCGCTCTTAGTAGCCTCTCTTTGCATTTTCTTGGCTACTTCCTTGAGCCTTTGCTCTTCTTTAGAGAGAGTTTGAGAAACTTCTGTTGTTTCCTTTTCCTGCTGTTGTTTTACTTCCTTCACAGTGCCAGAGCTAGAACTGGCCCCGACTTTACTTAATCGACAAATTTGTAGTTTGATCATGTTACTGACCCCTTGATACGCTTCTTCTTCCTCATCATAAAAGTGGGTGTATTCGAAGTTAGCATGGAGTTCTTTGCAATGTCGTGTAGCTTTGCCTTGTCGATCGTTCCTCCAAAAAATCCTTTCCCCGAAGTGAAATTCTTTCATTTCTTCGATGAACTCTTCTACAGTTGCAATTCCTGAGAACTTGTAGGCCCCAATATAGAACGGTAAAGGTGGGAAGGTTTCCTTCTTTGCTTTGTATAAGGTGCTACCAATCCCATCAATGAAAACTTTCCTCACTACCTCTTTGTGTACCACATAGTCAGTAGCATACATCGGTAGGATATACGGGGGTTTAAAGCCTCCATACATTCTTATGTAGGTGCATTTTGATGAAAAATAGAAATAACCATAGTTCTCCAGGACTTCCATGGCGTTCTCAGATAAGCAGTTGGGTTCCTCGTTGAACATTAACTCATATAGAGGCATGATAAACTCCTCACAAATGAGTTTGTAATGTCTTTTGTAATTCTGAGCCCAGAAGATTTTGTAAGCAATGAATACTGAGGTATCGGCCGGGTTCCATATGCATCCCAGCTTGGGAAAGGGACACTTTGCCACAACACAATCTATCAAGTAGGATGCCATGTAACATTCTTCCCTTTTCTCTGCTAACCCTTCTTGTGCAGCAATTATAGATGATGTTAAGTTGTCTGAGAGAATATCAGCCCAGTTAAAAATTGTTCCTTTGAATACCACATAGTGGATGATGGGAACCCATCGTAGCATAAACATCGTCCCATCGGGTCTTCCAAAGATTCTGCTCAGCATGAGAGCGATCAATATAAAAGGGGGGCCTCAGATTTTGAACCTCATACTCCTCACTATCCTTTTTCCTGATTTGTTTGCCTGAGATTAGCAGCCTCCTGGCCATCTCCATATTATCCATTTTGATTTCTTCCAGCCATGCATCATCCAGCCGCTGTTGGGGCTTGGGAAATTTATAATCCTTTGAGATATAGGAGGGGTGAAATGAAGTAAAAGATTCCCCTTTTCTATCTGAAAGAACTCTTGTCTCGGTATTCGCATGTCGTAGAATCCATCCGATTACTTCTGAGCAGGGGAAGAGCTCTGGACGGGTGGCGGCTTTTGATATACAGGAGTTTCTGATGTTTCGGTATAGACATTCTTCTTCAAGAAGAGCTTCAGGGAAGTCCTGGTCCCTTACCATACAGTTTATATCTCCACATTTTACTTCTAGGGGCACGCTTGTAGTGCACTGAGTATCTTGGAATGTAGTTTCCGCCCTTGCGTTGTCATCAGCTGGGTAGGTCGCCTTGGAATTTCTCCGGCCACCTGTAGTCATTTGAAAAATCTTGTAGGCATACGACACAATGTCAGCCATATCAAATTATCATTCTACTCATACTATTGAGGCCTAAACGCCGACTGAAAGCTTCTAATTCTACTTGTTTTACTATTGATTTGCAAACTTTAAATTGTTATTGCTCTTCCATTTCAGTTTAAACATTTATATTACATGTTATTTCATAATCCTCATGCAAAACTAAAATATTTCTGTAGACCGCTGTATTGCAACTATGAAATAGAAAGGACATGTATTTCATAATAACAAACAATAAGAACAAAGCAATCATGAGTATACTATGTTTCATGGTGCAAAAATGGCGTAAACCTTCATGGTAGGGTAAGAATACCGATGTTCTTCACGCAAGGGTAGATGGGGCTGGTTCGGAGATTACAATGCTGATGGCTTAATGGTTGTTCGGGATCTCGGAGATGTTCATGTTCATATGAAAACAAGGCTTTGGTGCGTTTAAATGGGTATAGGCATGAGTTGCTTCGGCCATGGTTAAACTAAATAACTTGCCATGGCTAGGATAATACGAACATAACCATGAACATAACATTCACCTTAACTATTACATTTTAGTACATGAGGTTTGACAGGCTACTAACCTATTGGAAAATGATGGTAGGTAGGTGTTGATGTCGCTGTGGAACTAGTGAGCCTGTATCAAGTGCTTGCAAAATCGAATGGAAACGGAATGAGCTCTCTAACCAATGGAAATAATGAAAACTCAATGGAGTTAACGCCCTATATATATAAAATTGTCACACATGAGCCATTTATAGGGTGGTTGCAGACCATTAAACGGGGTTAATGCGGCGTACAGACGGGGTCAAATCCACACTTTTCTCATTAAATGTGACCGCCAAAATTGGAAGGACTTGGGTAAGTTCTCCGCCTACTGCCGAAAGAGAAAATGGCTTTTCCCGCCGTTGCGGGAGGATTGTCCGAGCTTTTCCGCAAAGGGAAAACATGACGCTACACATCGGCCGACTTAAGTAGGTTTTCCCGCCATTGCGAAAAAGATATCTGAGTCTTTCTGGAAACGTGTGCCATTCTATCTGTTGTACGCAAAGAGTTTCTTGAGAACCTTCGCCGCTGTGGAAATGATAGATGAGCCCTTCCGCCGAGGTGACTTATTCATAAATTTCTGATTGTTCGTTGAAGATTTACATGAATTCTCCTGCTGTTGCGGAGAAACTTGGTGAATTTGTTCTGCCGCGGGTTCACTTGGTCAAAGGTTTCGCCTTTTCGGAAGCTTAGGATGATTTCTCTGCTGGGGCTTGACTTGATCCTTTCCTTTCGCCGTTTTGGAAAGTTTGGACCAATTTTTTCCGCCGTTGCGGAAAAGTTAGCTCAGAACTTCTGCCGTTGTAGTTCAGAACTTAAGTTTCACTTAGGCAAAAAGTGAAAATAAACTCAAAGAGTAAGGCAAGCACAAGACCTTTCTTTAGGGAAACTAAGTAAGAGAAAAAAAAAACTCTGATGCCCTGAGACTCTTAGGCAAACTTCTTCTCAAAAGCAAAAGGAGGGGCCCCAATATTTTTTGAAAAAATTGGGGGGAAATGTTGTAGCAACAACAGGACCCCATCGACAAATGAGACAGACAGGTAGCAAATTGTATAGCAAAGATCGTACAGCTGATAATCTCAGATTTCATGGATTGAGTGATTCTCTTGGACTCACCGAAGGACTGGTTAAGATGATACACTAAGACTGTGTGGACAACCTTCAGTATGCATAGAGATGACAGAGACATAATGGATGTACAATATGAAACCCAGATGATCGTGAGGTAGATGAATACCGAAGAATACCTTCCTCGTTGAGAGGGAGTGTTGGATTTTGTACAACTTCGGAAGATATTATTCATTATATTTTATTGTACCTTCATTGTACTTGCTTGTGCCTCCTAAGGGAGATGAACTAGATGTAATTATTTATGTAGCCACATGAAAGAATCAATGTCAACCTTGGGGTGCAAATAAATAAAAGAAAATTATTAAATTGCCCCTAGGTGAAGTCGGCCCAGTTAGGGATTTTCCAGTTTTGCACTTGTATAAATAGGAGGCTAGTGCACCTCATTATCTCAATCTCACACTTGCCTTTTGCGCATCACTTGGGAGAGAGCATAATTTGCACAAGCTGGAGGAGATAGTTGTTTCTGGGGTTTCTACTTGTGGAAGACATTTCCACATTTTCTCTTTTCATATTTGTACTCTGAACTCGGGATTATCATCTCTATGCGAAGGTTGCTGGTTTTTTCCCAATTGGGTTTCCTAGGGTAAAATCTGTGTTGTTTTTTTGTGCTTCGTCTTTGTTCTAGTGATCTTGGTCATGCATTTATATTATTATGATATGAATGTTTGAATTCTAACATTTTCATCATTTCCACTATCATTGTTTGATGATGATTTCCAATGCATCATCATGGACATCATGGACATCATCCTTATCCTTTTCATAATCATGATCCTCCTCATCCTCATCTTAAACTTCATCATTGTCATCATCATCATCATCATCATCATCATCATTATTGTCATCATCATCAATCCATTAGAGAAAATTTGGGGTCTAAAATGGGCCTTATACGAAAATGAGCCATTGATGCATTGGAATTCAAGGACCAATAGATTTTCAAGAAAATGAGTCAACCATAATGGTTGACTTGGCATATTTGTCATAAAAGCTACCTTTTAAATTCATATATTCAATTTATGTCCCTATGTTTTTACTCAAATTTTGAGTGGGGGCACTCTTTGGATGCATATTTCTATTTTGCATCCAACATGTACCCACACTGCATAATTTTGATGGACCCCACAATTATGTATCCAACATGTACCCACACTGCATACTTTTGATGGACCCCACCCCACGAAAAACGAGAAATATAAAAAAAAATTGTTACTTGAAAGTAACACTTTTTATTATTATATATTTCTCGTTTTTAGTGAAGCGTGGTCCATCAAAAGTATGCATAGTGGGTACTCATTGGATGGAAAATTGAATTCTACATCGAATGAGTGCTCCTTCTTGAAATTTGAGTAAAACCACGGGGAGATAAGTTGAAAATACTAAAAAAAGTAGTTTTGTCTATTTTCCTTCAAAATTTCTAACTATTATTTTATTATTTTCCTTAGGAGGCCCATTTTAGAACTCAATTTTCTCTAATGTATTACCATTGTCATCATCGTCATTATCATCATTTTCATTATCATTGTTGTCATTGTCATCATCAATCCACTTGATTATATGATTCCCCACAATGAATTTTAATGAACAAAGCCTCTAGTCAAAGGGAACAATTTCATTATACGCCTTCGCAAACTAGTATCGCACTATCCAAGTAGATGGCTTGACTCTAATAAACCAAATCTCCTTATTAGTATCATCATTATCATCATCATCATCATCATCATCATCATTGTCATTTTCTTTGTCCTCGCCATCATTTCCCTCATCATCATCGTAATTTTCACCATTAACCTCATGATGATCACCATTGGAATTGTCCTTGTCCTTGTCATCACCATCCTTGTCATATATTGTCATGAACTTTGAAGTTGAATATGGACACATATCACACTATGGCAAAACCCTGTGATTAACATCTCTTTTAGCTCCCTTTTTGGCATCCACTAATAATTTTAGTGTGTTTTTCATCATTTTCTAGGAAAAGTTGGTGCTATTTCATGGGATGGCACTTTTCCTGGCATTTTTTGCATCCTTTTTTTTCAATTAGGCACTAAATTGGACGATAATTGCATCCACTTTAGCACCAGGCATATCACCAGGAATAGCACGCTCGGTAGAACCTAGGTTTTCTTCCTTTGGCACCAGAAAGAGCGTCCTCCATAGCTCTAGGGCTAGCACCAAGTTTAGCTTCCTTTTTTGCTCCAGGAATTGCACTGGTATTTACTCCAAGAATTTTTCTTGGTTTGGCTCCCTAAATTGCGCCAATATTTAATCCATGATTGGAATCATGTTTAGTGACTAATTTAGATTCCTAATTGTCGGTAGGTTTAACACCAATTTTTTTGTCTACAATAACGCTTAGTATAACATCTACTTTTTCTCCCATAGTAGCACCATGTTTTTGCACCTAGTATTGTGCCTTGTTTTGCTTCTAACATTGCCCCCAAAATAGTATTGAGTTTTTCTCCTAGAATTGAGCCTATTTCAACATATGAGTTAATTGATGGGATATATGCTATTGGTTATTGGGGTTGAGGGTTAGATTTGGGAGGATTGAATTAGACATTGGTGTTGATGTCTGTATTGATAACGACGATGATAATGATGATGATGATGATAATGAAGATGTCTGTGACAATGATGATGATAATGAATATGTCGGTGACAATGATGATGATGCATATTATTGCACTACTTGACCTTGAGTGATCCTAATGGAAGCTAAATGACCCTTTTGGAAACTAAGAGACCCTAATTAATGTTGGAACCCTTGGTTCTTGTGTAACCTCACCTTGTCGGTTGAAGGGTTTCAACCATTGAATGGATCCAATCGTCGATGGAGTCAACCATTGAAGGGTGTCGACCACCAACTGAAATATGAATTAACAATGTCCACTTTGGGTCCTCTGGCCCATGATTTATGGACAATTATGGTTAGTTGTAACTAACTTGGTCCCGTGATTATTGGGTTGGGCTTCTACCCTAACCTATTTATATATTATCTATTTGATCGATCTATCATCATGTTGAGGATCACATTTTTTTGGATAACTTCTCTTGATGGGATTGCCTCCTTATGCTTAAGTGCAAAGGTGTCTTTAGATCCCACCACTCTTTGCTATAAATATTTTAGCTTCTGTTAATCTATCACCTGTCCCAACATGGTATCAGAGCTAAGGTGTTCGTGATATGGTTTTGCAAAGAATGAGAAAAGTTTCTTCTATGGTTTGATGAGTTGCATTCATTGTGTCGAGGATGGTGAATTGTTGAATTCGACCACTGTACCCTAACATTGGCGTGATCTGAATTCTTTGGTTATTTTAGGTTTGACACATTTCTTATTGATCGGGTAAGCCAAGTTCTATGGGCATGAAGATGAAACCATCAGGTTGATGGTGAATCGTGTGTGCCCTAGATGTTGAATGTTACGATGGTCTGGTGTTATTTTTTTAGCATAACATTGTTATTCGATTGAGTGCTTGACTCCTTGTTCGACTGGAGACCTTTGGAACCATAAATTGAATAGTGAATTGATTGGATGGGTGACTTGCATCTTGGAGCTCTCGACTTAGTGAACTTGTAAAGGTTGTCGACTAAGAATCATTTGGAATATGCTCGACTTGGTATAAGTCAACTAGTGAAAATTGATATAGTTGTGCTTTGTCTATGGATTGAAATCCTACTGAGTATTGGTGCCTTTGATGAAGATGAAGCATTAATTTTGTAAAAATTGCAAGTGGTTCGTGAGTAGAAATTTGTTTCTCTATAAGAATATCATAACCAAATTCATCAAGGAGTAGAATACTTGCAGAATGTTGTTGCATAGTTGTAGACTTAGAATCAATGACTGAAAAATGAACTGGAGACAACCCATACTCGGTTGAAGGATGGGTCTTGCCTTTTTAAAGCTAGCCTTTTGTTGAGAAATCTCGATAGATTTATGTGCTGGAAAATACCATGGAAAGCATTTTTTAGAATTTGGCAAACAAATTTGAAGAGAAGTCTGAATTGGTAGATGACTTGGAAGAAGAGGTGAAATTCCTCTCTCATGAAGATATTAATGGCTTGAAGACGAAAATTGGTATACTGGAAGCAGAGAATTGTTAGGATATTTAGACACTTGGGAGTTAGTTAAGATCAACTTGTGTAATATATCTGTTAGGTAAAGTGTGTTTCTTTAGTATGCATTTGTAAATATTTAATCTGACGGTCACGATATGCTCTAGACATAGAGTGATCCGACGATTGAACTTATATTAGATCATACCTACCCTTGATCCATGGCTTAACACCCGATTGGTCCATGATATTTATTTAAAGAGCATGGAGGGTCATTGGCTAGTTGATCAATTATGAGAAGCTCATTTGTAACTTTCTTTCTTTTGCATAATAAACTACTCTGTAGAAGCTATTTGGACGGGGTCGTGGACTGTTTCCCTCTAGAGGGTTTTAACCACGTCAAAAAATCGGTGTGTCGATCTGTGATCTATTTGTGTGAAGTGTTTTCTCTAGGTGTTCGGTCTTTTAGGAGTACCCTGTGTACCCGAACATGGTATCAGAGCGTTTATGAAGAGTCGCTTTCGGTTATGATCTAGATCTTGAACTGGTGTTACCGAAACTTGAAAGGGTTTATGGTTCTAGAATTTCTGTACATTTCTGTGTCATGGGAGGTGTTCCATTGCATCTGGAGCGTCGTTTCCATTGGGAAATACTTTTCGTTTGATCGAAAATGGTTTTCGGTTGCTTCAGAAACGCTTATTTCATCAGATCTGAAGGTATAATGTTACGGTGACGTTTTTTTATTATTTAAAAAAAAATCTCATATTTTATCAGTTTTTATTATTAGATTTTTTTTAGTTTCGGATTGTTGCTTTCCCTTTATGCGTATTCTCTTTGTTGTGCACCTTGTGCGATCTCGGCGAATCAGAAACTGAAAGGAAAAGGGTTTTTCTCGCCTGTGTATGCTCTTTGCCGTGCACCTTGTGCAATCATGGCAAATCAGAAACAGAGAAAAAACGTAGACTTTCCAGGAAAGCTAACGAGATCTAACCGCAAAAGTGTGGAAATATTTTTTTTATGTTTCGGTTTGTGGTGTGATTTGTAGGAAAAGAAGCAAGCATGGAAACCGAGAGAGAAGAGTTAAAAAAAAAACCCTTCCTCCTTCCCTTCTTTTATGTACCTTTTAATATTAGCTCACTTGGTTCAAAGTTGCTTTATTCCTTAATAGGTCTTGAGTTCAAGTCTTATTAAGTTACTTTTAAACAAAGGTGCATGAAATTTCTATTTTTAAGTTACTTTATTGTAAACGTGCATCTCACTTAAATTAAAAATAAAAAGTGAGTCACTTCTTCTTCTTTTTTTGTACTATTTAAAGTAACATCATTGTAAAAGTGCAAATCACTTATTTTACAAAAGTGATTCACTTAAATCAACTTTATTGTAAAGTGATTTTCAAACGATCATTTTGGGAAGAGGGTTTTTTTTTTTTTAGTTGGTCATTCTCTATCTGCCACGTCACTATTGGGGACATCTTCAACATTTTCTTTGTTCAAGCATAACTTCATCATACGGAGTCAGTTTTTAGTGTCGTTTTTTTTAAACTGCCTGTTTTTTCAAGCTCTTCGCATATAGACTATTGGTTCCTATTTTTACAGCCATTAATTTACAATATGGCCACCCCTTGTGATATTCTACTTACCAGTTCCAACTATTTTTCATGGAAATCTCGTATGGAGGATGTTCTACGAAGTAGAGTACTTTTCATAATTACCTTAGGGAAAGAAACATAACCCACTAATGATGATAAGAAAATAAAATGGGAAAATATATGTGATGAAGCTCGTGGATTGATTGGGATGTCAATCTCTACTGATTTGCGATTCCACATTTCATTTTAGTGATGTACTATGTGTTCCAAGAATTTCCCGTTATTTGTTATTAGTCTATCAAATCACTCATTTTGGTGAAGGTAAAACTGTGACGTTTACACCTCACCAAGTTGTAATCAAGTATTTTAAAGATCCTCAACATGTCCTAGCTACCAGAATTGTTGATGATATTGCGAGTTTGTACAAATTTAACAACTTTGGGTCATCACCTTTTCCTTCAGTTTTTGTTGCTCATAGTGATAACTTGAGCAAACTTTGGCGTGAGCGATTTGGTCACTTAAATTATCACTCATTGCAGCAACTATGTAAAGACAATATGGTGACAGGTCTTCCGATGGTATCTTGAAGGGATGGTTTTGTTCCTATTGTGTACTCGAAAAACATCATCGGGACAATTTTGACAAACGTGCCTCTTGACACACCTCGGTTCCCTTGTAGCTTGTGCATAGTGACTTGTGTGGTCCTCTTCCATCTGCTTCTTTTTCTGGTTTCAAATATTTCTTAACTTTCATTGATGATTACTCTAGACGCACTTGGGTTTATTTACTAAAACTTAAGAGCGAATTATTTAACATGTTCTTGGACTACAAGGCCCTTGTTGAAAAACAATCTGGTCATCAAATTATTAAGTTAAGATCCGACAATGGACGAGAATATGTTAACAAAAATTTCACTACTTTCTGCACTGAACAAGGAATCCAACAACAACACAATGTTCCATATACACTACAACAAAATGGTGTAGCTGAATGGAAGAACCGCACTTTAAAAGAAATGGTTAATTGTATGATCCAATCTAAGGGACTAAGTCTTCAATTTTTGGTTGAAGCCATAAATTTTGCAAATTACATAGTTAATCTCACCCCCACTAAAGCTTTACAATGTATCACACTGGAAGAAGCATGGAGTAAAACTAAACCTGATGTAAGTCACTTCTGTGTGTTTGGTAGTGAAGCATGGGCTCACATTCTGGATGAAAAACGGAAAGAATTGCAGCCTAAAAGTGAAAAAGTGCATATTTGTTGGATATTCTGAATATGTAAAAGGTTATAGACTTCTTCAACTACATTCTCATGATATAATCATTAGAAGAGATGTTAAATTTGATTAAAATCTCTTGGACTATGAGCTTGATTCGACGATTGTGCCTTATTCTACTTCCAACTTCTTTGACAGATTTCCAACTCCAGTTTCTGATGATGACAGTGAGGAGAAAAATCCACCTCCACCTGCTCATGTTCCTCCAGTTGCACCAACACAAGTGCTTCCTCGATGGGTCCATTAAACATGTGAAGCAGCTGGTGATCTTGTCGGTGATCCTAGAGATCAACGTCGAACACGTTCTCAGTTTCAGGGAGTCTCTTCTCTTTTGGTTCAAGTTTCTGAGAATCATGATCCAAAAACTTTTGCAGAAGCTTCAGGAAATCCAGATTGGGATGCAGCTATGGATGAAGAATATCGTTCCTTAATGGCGAATGATACTTAGGATCTTGCACCTCTTCCAAAAGGGAGAAAAGTTGTCAGATGTAAATGGGTCTATAGAACTAAGTATGCATCGGATGGAAGTGTTGAACGACTTAAGGCAAGGTTAGTTACCAAAGGTTTTTCCCAAGTTGAAGGGATTGAGTACAATGAAACCTTTTGCTCCTGTCACAAAAATGAACTCCATCCGTCTTGTTCTTTCCCTTCCAGCCTTACATAACTGGGAATTCCATCAAATGGATGTCAAGTCTGCATTCTTACATGGTGATTTACAGGAGGAAATTTACATGGAACAACCTCCTGGATATGTTCTAGGTGTTTGGTCTTTTGGGAGTACCCTGTGTACCCGAACAAGAATGTACAGCTGAGTAATGAGGCTACTCACTTGCAAGCCTCTATTGATGAGCTTCGTGAATAAGATACCCCTCTTCAAGAAGACATTAATCATTTTTTTTAAATATCAAACTTTGAAAGAAGATTATGATTCTATATTGTTCCAACTGACTGAGAAGGATGAGGCTATCAAGGGATTGCAGGATTGCAAGCATAGTCTTGAATATGAGGTGTGTAGACTGCAGATTGTTCAGCAAAAAGTTGTTGAGTAGAAAGCTGATGAGAAGGATATCGATGAGGTACCGACTGTTGAGTAGAAGACTGTCGTTGTTGAGCTGATAGACTCGCCCTTTACTTCTTCCACTTTTTATGCTCTTTCTTGTAGCCCAGTTATTCAGGAACTAACTGATTGTAAGAAAGATGTTGATAATGTTGTTGTTTCATCACATGATTTGTTGGCTACTAATGATGTTGTTTCTCCTATATTTGAAAATCTTGCTAAAGGTATTGGGTTTCGACTGCTGAGCAAAACGGGATATATCGGAGGAGGACTTGGGAAGAATGGGAAGGGTATTGTTGTTCTTGTTGTCCCTAAGATGCAAACATCTAGAGCTAGTCTTGCATATGATGGTGCTACACCTAGCTTTGCTGACATAGGAAAGTGTTGTTTGTTGCTGGAGGAATTCAAACTGAAGAGAAATCGGTTATTGAGTTGATTGTTTATGATGAACTAGACATTGAGAATATTGTTGCAAGTGATATTATTGTTGATATGTAGGGTTTTTCTATTCATGTTAGTGAACCAGAACTTGAGCCTACATCCTTTGTTCCACTAGAACAAAAAAATGTTCCATAAAAACATCCTCATCAAAAGAATTGAACGAATTTTCTTAGGAATTAGAATTCTTGGAAAGGTGGTAACTACGCTCTTAGAAATTTGTAGAAAAGATGTGAAAGGATGAATTGTGGACTAGTTCTGAATTCTCGGATAGACTGTGGTTGGATTCATGGATGGTCATGGAATGATTTGAACAAATTATTGAGGATGTCATATAGATGTGTGTCTTTTATTGTACTGTTGTGCAGTGCTCCTCTCACATGCTTTTGATTGTTCGAGAATAGTCAATCAAGGCTTGACCAAAGTTGATTGTTGAATGCTGACTCGATATGAGATGTTCATCATCTGTTATATCGAATTGAATGGTCATGTTCGACTGAGATTCAAATTTTCATTCCCACCAATTAGAGTGTTCATCTACCTTGCTTTTAGAATGTTGTCAACTGATATTCAACCAATGGTGACTGGAACTAGAGTTTTTTAGTTGGATTGTTTGTCGACCGAGTTTCGACTACTATTGCTATTTGATTGTCCCTCAGTTGTGTTTAAGGGGGGAGATTTGCAGACCTTGATATGAGATAAACCCAACTATTGGACCTATTGAACTATGTTCAACTAGATTATTTGTTGGGAGATATGATTGATGGACAGAGAATGATAGAGACTGTCTACTTGTTGCGCTATTAGCTAGTCAACTACTCGACTAGTTTGTGCTATTTTGTTGTCTAGTCATTTGACCAACTAGGACTGTATTTAGACAACAATAGTGAAGAATATTTAGAAAACTACATTGAGTTTGATGACAATGATAACATTGTTTTATACTTCTTCGAGGAGTGTTTCCTATATCGGTGCTTTATCATTTTAGTGGCAATAGTTTTTACTGTATCGTGTTTGTAGTTCAGATCAAATCAAGGGGGGAATACTGTATAATTTGTTCTTTCCTCCAAGTTGAGTTTACAAGGGGGTGTTGGAAACATTGGTTCTTGTGTAACCTCACATTGTTAGTTGAAGGGTGTCGACCATTGCAGGGAGCCAATCACTAAGGGAGTCAATCGTTTAAGGGTGCCGACCACCAACTAAAATATGAATTAACTATGTCCACTTTGGTTCCTCCGACCCAATATTTATGGATGGTTATGGTTAGCTGTAACTAACTTGGTCCTATGATTATTTGGTTTGGCTTCTACCCAAACCTATGTATAGATGATCTCTTTGATCGGTCTATCATCACGTTGAGGATCACATTTTTTTGGATCACTGCTCTTGATGAGGTTGGCTCTTTATGCTTAAGTGAAAAGGTGTCTTTAGACACCACCACTCTTTGCTGGAAATATTTTATCTTCTACTGATCTATCACCTGTCCCAACAATTAATCCTAAATGACCCTAATGGAATCTGAGTGTCCCTAATGACATCTAGGTGAACCTAATGGAATGACAATGATGATGAGGATGCATCCTGGCAATGATAGATATGGCATTAATGATTTGTATGATGTTGACTAGGATTTTGATGACGATGATGTTGGCAATGTCAATAATGATGATGCAGGTAACTATAGCACTATTTGATCTTCATTGATCCTAATGGAACCTAAATGAACCTAATGGTATATGATTTACCCTAATAGAACCTAAATAAACCCAATGGAATATGATTGTCCCTAACAACATTTTAGTGACCCTAATGGAACTTGATTCACCCTAACAACATGAGGATGACTTCGATGATGTATGCTGACAATGATGATGGAATTCATGATTTTTTTTTACAAGATGATAATGATGAAAATTATGAGCACTACATCAATAATGGAAATGACGATGACTATGGTGATCATTTTGATCTCTATGATGATGTAAATGATGATAACAATAGTGTTGACGATGACAATGAGGATCATGACCATGTCAATTTCAATGATGATGATGCATGTGATTACACTATTGGATCTGGATTGATCCTAATGGTACCTAAATGATCCTAATGGCATCTTAGTGATACTAATGTCACTTAAATTAACCTAATGGAATCCAAGTGTCCCTAAGTAATTTGAGTGATTGCGCCGAGAGGCACTCTACAACCCATTATGAGGGAGATCTTGTAACATGTGTCGAGTTTGTCGAGTATTTGTCGAGTAACAAAATAATACAAAGTAAACAAAAAATAATAATACAAAATAAAAAGTAATAAATATTATGTCGGCCATAAACAAAAAAGAATAATACAAAGTAAAAAGTAAATATGAGACTTAAACTAGAGACATTAGAGCTTAGGATTAGGTGGTAAATATTATGTCAGCCATAAACAAAAAAGAATAATACAAAGTAAAAAGTAAATATGAGACTTTAGAGTGTTTTTTTAGTTTGTACAGTGACAAAATAATACAAAGTAAACAAAAAAGAATAATACAAAGTAAAAAGTAATAAATATTATGTCGGCCATAAACAAAAAAGAATAATACAAAGTAAAAAGTAAATATGAGACTTGAACTAGATACTTTATAGCTTAGGATTAGGTGGCTCAGGTATTGCACTCAAGGAGCTATTCAAGGAGAGGTTTGCACCTCTGGAGATTTGATCCCTCTCGGTGCTTGATAGAGCCTAGGATTTGGATCTAAGATGGTCCTAATGACATCTGAGTGACCCAAACCTCATGACGACGATGATGATGATGCATGATGACAAATATGATGGCATTTAGAATTATTTGATTATAAGATGATAACGATGTCAACTGATGCCTACATTCCAAATCAGAGGAAAATATCTTTTATGAAACTCATTTAATTAATAGGTGGTTGGATGCTTTTTTCATCATCATAATGATCATGATGATTATAATCATGACATTGACTATGATGATATATGATGATGACTATGGTGATAATGTTGATGTATAAGATTATGGAAATGATGATAATGATAGTGAGGATCATGATAATTACTAACTATTGAGACCCATCAACCTAGTTAGGTGAGAGAAAATGTCCATTATGAAATTCTTGAAAGGTAGTAAGATGACTTGTCCATCATCATAATGTGGTTGACATGAATGATTATGATCATGATGACATATGATGATGACAATGATGATGACAATGATGATGATAATGATGATGATGATGTACTATATGATGTTGGCAATGATGATGAGGATTATGATGATGAGGACAATGTCAATGCCAATGTTCATGATGCATGTGATAGCACTTCTAAATATTGATTGATCCTAATTGCACTTGATTGACCATAATTTAGGAACTTCTGGATCTTAATTGATCCTAATGGCACCTAAATGGATCTAATGGAATTCAAGTGTCCTTAACAACATTTGAGATACCCTATTGGAATTTGGTTGACCCCAACAACATGACGATGAGGCATTATGACAATTATGATGGACCTAATGATGATTTTATAATTATAAGATGATATCTATCAAAATTGATGCCTAAATTCCCACTCAGGCCCCAAATATATTTTATGAAATTCATGTAATTAGGTGGTTTGATACCTTTATGTTTGCCACAATGATGATCATGATATTGATTGTGATGATCGTATATGATGATGACAATTATGATGATTATGGTGTTAATGTCAATGTCTATGATGATGATGATGATATCGACGATTATGGTGATGATGACAAGGATACTGAAAATTAATAACTATTAAGACCCATCAAACTAGTTAGGCGAGGGAAAACACCCTTTAATAAATTCTTGTAAGGTAGTAGGATGCCTTGTCCATCATCACAATGTTGATGACATGAATGACTATCATGATTATATATGACGATGACAATGATGCTGATGCTGATGATGATGTTGATGTACTATATGATGTTGACATTGATGACGATGATGATTTCGATGCCAATCATGTTGATGATGCATGTGATAGCACTTCTAGATCTTGATTGATCCTAATGGAACCTGAATGGTCGTGATGGCGTCTCAGTGACCCTAATGTCACCCAAATGAATCTAATGGAATTCAAATGTCCCTAACAACATTTGACTAACCCTAATGGCATCTTAATGACCCTAATAGCATGGCAACGATGAATTATGAAAATGTTGATGGCTTTGATGATGATTTGATAATTATAAGATGATATCAATCACAATAGATGCATACTTTTCCACTTAGAGCCCAAATCTCTTTCAAAAAAGTCTTATAATTAATTAGGTGGTTTGGTTCCTTTATCATTTCCACAATGATGATCATGATGATGATGATCTTGAGATTGACTATGATGATCATGATATATGATGATGACAATGATGATATTAATGTCGATGTATACAACAATGACGATGATTATAACGATGATGACGACGACAACGATGTACTTGATGATGATGATGATATACTATATGATGTTGATGATGATGATGATGAAAATTTCGATGTCCATGATGATGATGCATGTGATAGCACTCTTGGATCGTGATTGATCCTAATGGAACCATGACTATAATGACATCTCAGCAACCCTAATGTAACCTACATGAACCTAATGGAATTCAAGTGTCCCAAAAACATTTTAACAACCCTAATTGCATATGAGTGACCCTAACAAATGATATGAATCCCCAACAATTGTATGATGATGAGGATGATGCATGTTATTGCACTATTTGACCCTGAATGACCCTAATGGCACCTAAATGGCTCTTTTGGCAGTGAATAAAATATAATTTCACCGAAATGACCATAATGGCATCTGAGTGTCCCTAATGATATTTGAGTAACCTTAATGGAATTATGATGATGATGATGCATCTTGATAATGAAAAATGTGAAATTGATGATTTGTATGATGTTAGAAATGATGAATAGGATGATGATGATGATGACAATGTCCCTAACAACATTTGAGTGACCCTAAAAATATTTAGGTTCCACTAGGGTCACTATAATTCCATTAGGGTCACTCTACTCAAGTTGATTTGAAGAAACTCTAATCACACTATCTAAATATATTATCTCTTCAATCCACACGACCATCACTTAAAAAAGAAACCTAAAAATAATTGATTTCAAATCAATGATGATGATGCATGTTACCACATTTGGATCTGATTGATCCTAATGGAACCTAAATGACCATAATGGCATCTGAGTGACCTTAATGTCACCTAAAGGACTTGAATGGAATTTGTGTGTACCTAAAAACATTTTACAGACCTTAATGGAATCTGATTGACCTTAACAACATGACAATGATGAATTATGAAAGTGATTATGGTGTTGATAATGAGTTGATAATTATAAGATGACATCAATCACAATTGGTTCAATCATTGACCGTGACAATGATATATGATGATTTCAATGATTATGACTATGGTGATAATGTCAATTTCTATGATGATGACGATGATGAAAACATAAATAATGATGACGATGACAAGGATCATGATAATTACTAATTATTAAGACCCATCAACCAATTTAGGTGAGGGAAAACATCCTTTACAAAATTCTTGTAAGGTAGTAGGATGCCTTGTTCATCGTCACATTGTTGATGACATGAATAACTATCATGATGATATATGTCGATAGCAATGATGATGATGATTTTGATTATTATGACGATGATGATGTGAATGTTAATGATGATGATGCATGTGATAGAACTTATGGATCTCAATTGATCCTCATGGATCCTAAATGACCGTAATAGTGTCACAATGATCCTAATGTCATCTAAATAACTCTAATGGTATTTGATTGTCCCTAAAAACATTTGAGAGACACTAATGGCATATAAGTGACCATAACAACATGACAATGATGCATTATTACAATTATGTTGGCATTGATGATGATTTGATAATTATCAGATGATATTGATCACAATTGATATGTACATTCCCACACATCGACCAAATGTATTTTACAAAAATCGTGTAATATTGCAATCAAATAATCGTCAACACCGACATCAATGGCATCATTATCATGATGATAGGTTTAATCATTTGTTGTTAGGGACAACCAGATACCATTAGGGACATCTAGATGCCATTAGGGTCATTCGAATGCCATTCGGGTCATTTAGGTGCCATTCGGGTCAATAAATATCTAATAGTGTGTAATCGCATGCATCATCATCATTGACATCAACATTGTCATATTCATAATCATCCTAGTCATTATTGTCAACATCAAATAAATCAATAAAATTATCATCGTCCTCATCGTCAATGTAGTGCTAATTTTCATTGTTATCATCTTGTAATTGAATCATCATCAATGTTAATATCATTGGATTCATGCATCATTAGCACCATCGTCATGTTGTTAGGTTCACTTAAGTTCCATTAGGGTCACTCAAATGTTGTTAGGGACAACCAGATTCCATTAGGGCCATTTAGGTGCCAGAAGGGTCACTCAAATGTTGTTAGGTACAACCATATGCCATTAGGTCCATTTAGGTGCCATAAGGGTCACTTAGATGACATTTGGGTCATTTAGGTTCCATTAGGGTCAATCAAGATCAAATAGTTCTATAATCACATGCATCATCATCATTCTCATCAACATGATACAAATCAACAATATCAACATTGTCATAATCATCATCATCATCATTATTTTCATCATCATCACCATCTTCATCGTCGATGTAGTCCTCATTGGCATCGTTATTATATTATAGTCAAATTATCATCAATGCCAAAATCATTGTCATCATGCAACATTAGCATCATCGCCATGTTGTTAGTGTCACTCAAGTTCCATTAGGGTCCCTCAAATTTTTTTAGGGAGAACTAGATGACATTAGGTTCATTTAGGTGGCATTAGCATCACTCGGATTCCATTAGGGTCATTTAGGTTCCATTAGGATCAATCAAGATCACATAGTGCTATAATCACAAGCATCATCATCATTGACATCAACATCATCGTTTTCGTCACCATCCTAGTAATCATCACCAACATCATACAAATAAACAATATCATCATTGCCATCATTATTGTCATCGTCCCCATCATCATACTTTTCAATGTCATCATCCTCATCATTGATGTAGTGCGCTGCATTGTCATCTTTATCATATTGTAATCAAACAATCATCAATTCCAACATAATTGGAATCATGCATCATTACCATCATTGTGATGTTGTTAGGGTCACTCAAATGTTGTTAGGGATGACTAGATGCCATTAGGGCCATCTAGGAACCCTTAGAGTCATTAGGATTCCATTTGGGTCATTTAGGTACCATTAGTATAAATGAAGATAAAATAGTGCATAATCATCATTGACATCGACACCATTGTCTCCATAATCATCCTAGTCATCATTGTCAACATCATACAAATCAATAATATCATTAGCATCCTCATCATCCTCATCCACCTCATCATCATAATTTTCATCGTCATCATCCTTTTCATCGATGTAGTTCTCATTGTCATTGGTACTATATTCTAGTCAAATCATCATCAACCCCAACATCATTGTTATCATATCATTGTCATTGGTACTATATTCTAGTCAAATCATCATCAACCCCAACATCATTGTTATCATGCATCATTAGCATCATCATCATGTTATTAGGGTCACTCGAATGTTTTAGGGACAATCATATTCCATTAGGGAAAACTAGGTGCCATTAGGGTCACTCTTATGCCATTTGATTCATTTAGATGCCATCAGAATCAATCAAGATCAAATAATAGTGTTATAATCACATGCGTCATCATCATTGACATCAACATTGTCATCCTTGTTGGTGTCCCCTGAGATGTCTTAGGTTGAATTTAGTACATGTCGGGGCATGATGAGGCCCAAATTTTAAATATTTAGAGCTAAATCTATATGAGTGAGATTGCCAATTTTGACTTTTCTTGAATCTATTTGTAGGTAAACAATTATGAACTATCTTGGATTAGATTTTCCTTGTATTCTTATCTCTTTTAAATTTCCCCATTTCCATCCCATGGATGGGGCAGGCCCAATTTTATGACTCATTCAATATACCTTTGAAGGATGACACTCCTTCAATGAGGGCCTTTATTATGCTCCAAGTTCTCTTCATCAATTTATGATTCATGATCATTTGATTTTCCAACTTGATTAAATGAGTTCTCCAACTGTCTTTTTCTCCTACTATTTAAGTGGTCAATTATTTTTGTTTCTTTCTATGCCATATTCCCAAGATCCTTCTCTACCCTTTGTACTTATTCCTAAGCTATTTTGGCCTGTTGATGCCTCGGGGGTGCAGGGTAAGTGCAAAGTGCTGGAATGGGTTCCAAGGCACACAACAAGGGATGAAAACCTAGCCAAAGGCTTCAGTTAACCCTACACAAGAGTTACCCTATCCTCGAGCTATTTGGTGTGGTAATCACCCACGGATATTAGGCCTCCGCTGGCACTCTAAGAGTAAAAATGGTTTTGATCTACAAGATCAGTTTCCCAATTTGGGGAAACAAAAGTGTGAAAAACAGTTGGTAATTCTAACTATGCCTATTCAGAAAAGATCCCAATCTTAAGTCTAATCTATTATAAAAGTGAAAGCTAAGTATTCATGCAGATCAACCTTGAGGCATAAGAGAACAAACAGTCTATCATCCTTAACATAAATGCCTTTAGATGAAATGTTTGCTGACTTAGATTATGATCTTTAATCAAAATTAAACAAAATAATCTAAGCTTGAAGACCATCAAGATATAACTTGTTATCTCTTTTGTTGATTGAAAAATCAACAATGATAGAATATATATATATGTGATCAATTGCAGAAATCGATAAAGAAAGTATTCAATCAAAGAAATTTAATCAAATATTTTCATACACATATCAGTTATAGAGAGAAACCAATACAACAGATCTATGTATTCATTATATATCCCATAAGAGATCATATGTATAACGGGTGACAATCTGGAACATAAAATCAAGAATCCTTAAAGAAATTTAAGTGATAATCAGAAGATGGATCCAAAAATAACATTACTGTATTAAGATGCCTTGTACCAAAATTACAATGACTCTGAGCACAGAGTATCTTCAGTCTTATCTCCTACTGAGTTACAGTTCCAAAATTCTAAACCCCCCCCTCCCTCAGAGAAACACTCCTCCTTAAATACTAATTAACATAGGATTCCAAAAGGAGAAGTTCTACAAAATAGGGATTACAAAATCAGATCTAATCAAAGATCCAGGAAATCCTGCCATTTTTCATAAATATCTAACAATTCATCTACATTTGGGAAGATGACAGATTCCAAAGATAATTGAGCGTTGCATGCGTTATTCTCCATATCATGCTTTGCTAGCTTGTGCCAAATACGTATATACATGCGAATCCTCCCTTCCATGATGACCGGTTCTTTGATCAAACGATCTACATCTTGAATGCTGACTTGTTCTAAATCCCGAATCTTCTGTGCAAATTCTTCATATCTGCTCTCGAGTTCTTCAAGTCTTCATTTTGGTGGCAGAGCTTCCAAAACAGGATTCATGAGTGGAAAACCTAGATCATTCATGATATTATCAACCGCATACCATCGTCTAGTGCAGGTGTCCCGTGACTTATTAATGATTTCCTCAGCTGATTCATTCAAATCAAGCCACGTGTTCAAAGATGCCTTGAATTTCTTGATCTGGAAAGTATTAAGGATCGGGATGTTCTCTGGAACATTCTTGATATACAATTGCCATTGACCGATTTCTTCTTCAGCTTTACAAGCTTGGAGTCTCTTCGCCTTCTGTTCTTCAAGAGTAGAAGACATCTTAGAAAAACTGATGAAATTTTCCCTTATCTCATCTAAAGCAATATATAATTTCTTCAGTAATTCATGCTGACTTTGATTCACTTCAAGAGCCAAGTTTTTGAGGTCATAGGGTGTGAACTTGAGAACATTGGAGGAAGCTGCACTTGCAGTTGCATCTTCCACCTGCTTTTCTAAAGAGTCTATCTTCACGAGATCTGCAGAATGTTGAGACTGCAAAAGGT
This sequence comes from Larix kaempferi, assembly GCA_027924585.1. Classification (NCBI taxonomy): domain Eukaryota; kingdom Viridiplantae; phylum Streptophyta; class Pinopsida; order Pinales; family Pinaceae; genus Larix; species Larix kaempferi. Next base: position 38,401,873 of record BSBM01000096.1, read on the forward strand.
TAAATTCAGTAAGAAGAGTAGAATTCTTCGGTTCTAGGTCCTGTACTTTGTCTACCCAAGTTTTCCTGAGGTCAGCCACATCAACAGAATGTTGACCCTTTGTTTTATCCAACTCTTCCTTCTGGTTTCTGATTTCTTCCTCTCTAAGTTTAACTTCTTTATCCAAGACCTGGACCGAATCCCAGTTAGCAGAGGCAAAATCCCCTAAGGCTGCAGCTGTTTCAACCGCTTCAATTCTTGGGTTATTAGTTCTAGGGGCCCATATTACCTGATCTAGTTCATGAGCTTCCAAAACACTTTGTCCTTGACCCCTCTTCTTGCCTCTTTTAACAATCGCCTTGTCATCTTGACGATAGAAGATATCTCCAAGAGGAACCACATCTATGTCCATATACTCAGCAATGGACTATGTAGGAACAGAAGTGAAACTAATTGTGGAAACCAAAGAAGGTGTCTGAGTGACAGTAGAGGTCGGGATAGGTAAAGTGACTTGAGCAGTAGCTGAAGGTGTAATGATGACTTCAAGAGTTGACACACCTTTTTCTGGGGAGGGAAGCGAGACCAGTTCCTCAGGAAGTGGAACCTTAGCAAGACTACTGACTTCCGGGAGAGGAGGTGGACTCTGCACTTTACCAGGTGAGTGTGTAGGGGAAACCTTCGAAGATGCATAGATGGAGGTTATTACTGGATCAGCTGCAAATTATTGCGAAGGGATAACCAAAGACTGGGGTTCTGTAGTGACAGATGGTGAAATGGAAAACGAGACTGAATTTTCAGGTAATGAAATGGTGGTGTTATTGAGGGCATTAAACAAGTGGGATAATGTAAATGGAAGTGTTCCTCCCAGAGGCACAGTATAATTTGGTTGAACAGATGGAAACACAATTGCTGATGATGTGATACCAGGGGTAGCATTAAATTCCAACATTGACTGTTCAGGGAAAGACTGATCCATATCAATGTTACCCAACAAGTCAACACCAGACTTAGTATCTTCAGTGATTTCTTCAACTACTGGTACTGGGGAAGGTGAATCTATTCCTTCATCATAGCCAATTACATCTACAGTAGAAATTTGTGATGAGGAAGGTATAACCTTCTGTCTTTTAGTTGGGTTAGCCTTGGTTATGATAAGTTCATCATCTTCTAGAGTGTTAGGGGTAGAGAGCTGATCATCCAGTGCACCTGGTGGCTGAATTTTGTCTACAACCTTTGGAGGTTCTAGCAACTGAGTTTGTAACATTGGTGACAATTATCCATTTGATGTCTGGATTCACGGGCTGTCTGCAGCATGAGTTTAGATTCTTCATTAGTTTTCTCTTTAGATAGTTCCCCTTGAATAGCTTTACCTTTGTCTCCATTATGACTAGTAGGTAAAGGAGGATTGTTAGATTTATGAGCTTCTTTCTCTTCCCTTTCCTTTCTTGCTTGTTCAACAAGATTCAACTGCATGGTCCTGTAACTTAGGACTCTGTCCTTCAATTGTTTCTGATACTGTAGGATGTCATGTTGTTCTTGAGAGTCTTTTGCTTTGGCTAATACTTGAGAGAACATGTCTACCCCTTGATATATGGAATCATCGGGGATCGACTCATGGGTATAATCAATCCTCATGTGAACTTTCTTTAGGTGTGCATCCAAGAACTTCTTAGGATCATGTTTCCTTTTCGGGGCATCCCCTAGTCTAAGAGCAGCTATCTGATCACCCAGACTTACAACCCAGGTTGATGTTGGGATGACCAATTGACCCAGATTTAGAGGAAACTTAGGCCAATTTTTCTTCTTGGGTCCTACGAGTCTTTTTTACATACCCTCAGCGGCGGTTTGAAAAGAAACCTCCTGCATTACCATCCTGTCTGGAACTATTCTAGGCAACAAATGAACTATTTCACTCCACTAGATTCTGATGTATGAAAAGTACTCACCTACATACCAGTCACCCATTGTGTTGATAAAAGTTTTGGCATCCTCTGAGAATGCAGGTGGTTGTTGTTGGAAGATCTTGAAATAGATGGTACCAACAAAACAGTCACAGATGTCATATATCATAGGTGAAAAATTCCCTTCCCATAGTGCTGAATGGTAGATGTGTACAGGTGGATCTGAAGGGGTCCAATGCCAACCCAAATTAGGGTACTGCAATTCTAAGTAGAAAACATCTAGAACATATGCAGATAGAAAAAAGGGTGTCTTCTTATGAGCTGGTGCCTTCTGATAATCATGGATAGCATTTTTTAGTTCCGCTGACAAGATAGAGGCCCATGGAAAAGACTCACCTGTAAGTAATACATGATGTGCTATGGGTGCCCATTCTACTTTAAAATGAGAACAATTGGGTTGACCTAAAAGCTGGCAAAGCATGGCTACAAGTAGAGAATAGGGTTCCTTGAACCAGATAATAGGATAAAGGTTATCTGACTTAGGTATAAAGGCATTAGGCTTGTGCATCCAAGATTTAATCATTTGATCAAAATTATACCGGGTTTTGGATGTTTGTATGAACTCAGCAGAGAGGGTCTGTACATAGGGTTTCAGAGAAAAAGCTCGAACAAAAACCTATAGATGAAAAGTGGTCAATTGACAACCTGTATTGTCATTAAAAGAACGTTCTTTAACATCAGCATTCTCAATTATCCACTTGACTGCATCTGTGTAGGGTAAGACAGCAAGGCGTGCAGCGATGGCGTGAATTTGGGAAGCCCTAATTTTCTCGTAGACCGGTCTATCATTCTCGATATGGGACAGGTCGTCATTATCAAAAATGGCGTATATCTTAGACCAATCCAACTGGTACGTTTCAGTAACTCGTTCACTGGTGTCAGAGAGAAAACCAAAATTTGGGTCTTTGATTAGGGGGTCTTTGTACGACGATTTAGACCATGTATTTCTCGACATAGTGAAAGAACTTTGCAATATCTGATTAATACAGAAAATCAAATAAAATTCAAACCAGAAATAGCAAACTTGCAGGTTAACAGCGTAAGGATAACAGTGGACTTACCTGAAATAACCAACAAACTGAAAAACAACACCTGACACGCAATCCACAGTAAAACGATAATGCAACAACGTAATTTCTTCAACAGTTAAAATGTAAAAATAAGAGGTAAAAAACCCTATTAAATACATTTATCAAAATAAAACCAACCATGCGATCATAACAGATGGACGATTGAGATTCACCGCAGCGGACGCGGAATCGAGTTCAGGTATGTTGACAAAACTCTTATTCAAAGGTTCCGCAAGCTGAAACCCGAAAGTACGGATTTGCGGGTTGCGGGTTCACAAAAAATGGAAATGGGAGAAAAGATTTCCAAAAGCCGAAAACCAAGCGTTCGGGTGTCGGGTTTCGGGAACCTGAAAGTTTGTGAAGCAAAATAGCCATCCCGAAAGCCGAAAACCGACTATGCAGGTAGCGGGCTTCGGAAACATTAAACTGTGATGTAAAATAACCATCCCGAACGCCGCATCCCGAAATTACGGGTTGCGAATTTTAGGAAGACACACAAAATAAACAAAAAAACCTCAATCCCAAAATTTGAATGCCGCCATTGCGGGGTTCGGGTTTCGGGGTGGTTATTTCTTAATCTTATTAATGAATGACCCTGCAATCCGCACCTGTCGGGTTGCGGGTTTCGGGTTCTCAAAACTTCGGGTTTTGGAATGATGATGAGAGTCAACAAAATACTCATAATTTTGGTTTTGTTCAGACTGAGACACTTTGGAAGACATAATCAAACCCTTACAAACAAACAAACCAAACGCATGGGTGGAGAATTTTAGAGGTAAAATCAAAAATTGAATTATTTACAAGATAACTCACCCAAATTGCTTTGCGTTTATTAAAAATTGGGGGTTCCCGTGCTTAGCTAAGCATGGGATCTATTGTGGCCAAAACAGATGGCGACTGGCTGGGAAGAACCAGTTATCTATGCAATCAAATCCAACTAAAGACAACATGTCAATCAACCAATTTCTTGAAACTCAATTCATAGAAGATACTCAAAAGATAGCAGCCAACAAACAGTGAACATGAAAATGGATAGATCTCAACAATGACCATTTTAAAGATAACACTCATCCGATAAAGAGATTTAGAGAGTAATACCAAATCTTTACCATGATGTAATCATAGAAAACTAGCTTGTGTTGAATCTAAGGGCATCCTTAGAAATGCTCATGGATGTCCTAATTACAGATCCCCTTGGTTTATTAATTACATGTATATTCAGTGACACTTCATCATCTTATCTTTTATCTTTTTTTTTATACTTTTTTTTATAAACATAAAATTTTGTTGATACAAGACCGCTGTACTGACTTGGTGATCAGATGAAACAGTGCCATTCACAAGCTTGATCTGGAAGCTGGTAAAGCTAGCTCGATGTTGAGACTCCTTGTCTTCTGGCTGTAAGACCAAAATAAATTATTATGGCTTGGTGACCACATAGTGATAATTCCAGTCCAGTGGTCAAACTCATGATCATAGCAGGGTTGGCTTGTAATAAGACCCCCCTGTCCTTGTATACAACAAAATCTTATGACAAACAAAATAATTTATTTTGGCATAAGTTACAAGGCATTACCATGGCTTGGTGACCATATAGTGATAATGTTACTCATGAATGGATCGACCTGTAATAGGATCTTCCACCTTCCAGGAGAACTGAAAGTCATCTTCCAAGTGTGGTGGATTGATGTGAAGATGTCATTCCACTTTAAACACCTATGAACCTAATGGGTTGGCTTGATAACAAGACCACCCACCTTATAACTTATAATTTTAAGCAAAATTCATACTCAAAGTGATTGTAAAAGGATCCATGAGCAATCAGAACTGGTCAAGTTATTATGATATGTCATTCAACCATGAAACACCAGATAGAAAAATGATGACCATCCTTCGTACCTCAATTACACAAATAAAGCATGGCGAAAGATAATGATCAAAGTGAAAAGTATCCAAAGGCACTGCCGAAGCTTCAAAAGCTAGAAAGTAAGATTGATGACGATGCCGAAGCTTCAAAAGCAATTGTTTCCACGAAAAATAATCACAAGTCATTACCACAAATGTGAAGCCTTATTAATGAAAATCAAAGAAAACAAGAAAACCAATCAAAATGTTAATGCAATAAAACAAGAAAAGGAATAGCTGAAAAACGGACCACACCTATCCACTAGTGCATCCGCTTGTTTAAACAAAATACTTTTTTTTTTTAGAAGAGACACATTCACCGGATAGGTGCCTACAACCCCCTCTAATGTCTGTAATTGAACTGTGCTAGGACCAATCTTGTATTTGGTTTGTTGTCACAATTATTGAAGAGAACTAGAAGGGCAATCTAATTATTAAATAAATTGTCGAAACTAACCTGTTCTATGCCTACTCCTACACTATTCTAAAATTAACAGAAATTAAGTATACTCGAAAATCCAGTGGAGCCAATCGAGTAACCTAAAACCTGCAAGATAAAACAAATGATGAATCAACAATGAAAAATTTGAAACTGGAGGTCCAAAAATAGGAAAAAATGAACTAAGTTTCTTATTTACAAAGAAATGAAAATGACATGGAAAATTACTAAAAAATGATTGTTCCAACCATAAATAAATTGAATCATAAAAGGTATGCTGGATATTATTAAGGTCATGATCCAAAATATTTTCATCAAAACTGAGAGTGGGGAATATTTCCTTTAGCAATATATCATCGATATCATTTTGAAAGGAAATATCGGAATTTATAGCTTGTAAATGATCAACTTCATTTTTCAGATATTCGTTTTTGTCAAATGTATGAGATTTATTTGATTTCAAAGCATTTGATCGAAATAACTTTTCATTTGAAATTTGATTTATAGAGAAAGTATATTTGGAACAAATATTTTGGAATTCAATCTCAATTTCAGCCAACTCATCCTCTAAAGACTTATGGTTCTCATTTCGTTCATAACAATCAAAGTTGAAGGACGAAGAACAAGAATCTTCAGGTTTTGAAAAATGGGTAGGATCATTATGTCCTTCAATATCTGAAATGTAATCAGTATCTTCAAAACTATCTATTCGAACATCCATCATTTGATTAAATGAAGAAGAATGAATATCATTTATATAAGGACTTTTAAAATTATCAGAAATATATGGAAAATCCTCTTCATAATTCTCAAAATCTCCATTTTTATTGATAGTTGTATCATTATGATCATATTGAGAGAAAGGAAGAGGTTCAAAATTTGTTCGAACAAACTGTTTTTTACATAGATCATAAATATTAGGATTAATATTTTTTTTAATAGTTTCAGATCGAGGTTCCGAACAATGAAGGGAAGATGTAAGGCATTCATGGTACTGACATTCATTTGAAAGAGAAAGAAGGCTATTAGAATCTGCATCTAATTCTTCTAGGGAATATTGAGGTTTAGATGCAAAAATTATTCTTTTCAAATTCTATAAAGTATTTTGAATATACTTTTCCTTCTTTATGGACATAACTTCATTGTCCATATCATTTAATTGAGAATTAAATTGAGCAATTTGTAAATCATTTGATCCTTCATTAACAGATTGAACATCATATGAAAGGAAAGGATAAAAAAAATCTGGAGGATACCCCTTCAAGTCTTTCTCAAGAACTTGAGCCTCTTTACATGCTTCATTGAAATTTGTTATCCCTTGTCACAAAATAAACATTGCTATAATATTGGGAAGAGATCTAACATACCAACAGAAATTGAGTTGTGTTGTAGGTCTGTGTTCTTCTCGTAAACTATAATACACTTGTCGAAAACGTGTGTTGAAATCCCGAATTGATTCTCCATCAAGGACTTGCATTTGAAACAGATTTTGATGAATTTCAACTACATCATAATCTTCAAAAGAATCTCTAAAAATATTCTTGAATTCTAACCAACTAGAAATTGAATTCAAAGGTAAAAAATAAAACCAAAGGGAAGCCTTACCTTCGAAGGTAAATGCGAATAATCTACAAGTAACATCTTCATGTATGATATTATATAGACGCAAAATAGATTCATACCTTCTAATGTGCTCGGTGACAGAAACATTACCTTCTCCATCAAATTTTGGCAAGATCTTAAAGGCCTTTTTAGGGAGTTCATGTAAAGGCCCTGGTAGGCTCAATGCAGTATCCAAATCCCATGCAGGGATTTGGGAAAGAGCCATGAAATCATAATAACTGGAAGCTAGCTCTTATTGTGGGCATGTGCCAGTTCATGCCCTTCTTCTAGCGCCATTTGTTGATGCCTCGGGGGTGCAGGTTAAGTGCAAAGTGCTGGAATGGGTTCCAAGGCACACAACAGGGGATGAAAACCCAGCCAAAGGCTTCAGTTAACTCTATGCAAGAGTTACCCTATCCTCGAGCTATTTGGTGTGGTAATCACCCATGGATATTAGGCCTCTGTTGGCACTCTAAGAGTAAAAATGATTTTGATCTACAAGATCAGTTTCCCAATTTGGGGAAACAAAAGTGTGAAAAACAGTTAGTAATTCTAACTATGCCTATTCAGAAAAGATCCTAATCTTAAGTCTAATCTATTATAAAAGTGAAAGCTGAGTATTCATGCAGATCAACCTTGAGGCGTAAGAGAACAAATAGTCTATCATCCTTAATAGAAATTCCTTTAGATGAAAGAAACAATGATAGCGATGAGAGACAGAGGGTAAAGCGTTCTTGTTGTGGTCATGCGTCTTTCACCATGGTTTGTAAGGGTCTGAGGCCACAACAATGGAGATTTCCAGGGAGGTGCTGCACTTATGCGACTCAGATAATTCATTTCTCCCAACTATGCAACGACAAGAAGTCTGAACAGGGTTTGATGCTACCATCATTTTATGTAGCAGAGAAAGAGATACATTCGTTGCACGCTTTAATAAGCAAAGGAAATCGCCCAGTTTTTCAGAGCCGTTGTACCCACGATTTCCAGATCTCTGTCTACATTTGGCGTCCTGCAGCCAAGAGGGTTTGGTGCTATCTCCTTTTCTACGCGGCAAAGGAAGAAAATACTTGCTCGCCCTCTGAGATTAAATACCATGGGTGGGTTGTTGCCACGCCTCTATATCAGAATGCCTCACTTTCTATGTTGCAGTCAAGCTCTACGGGGAACATTGGGATGATGGGTTTCTTTTTAATAAAGCCTTCACATATCTCTCAAGCCGAAACCCTAACTCCGATTGCGCACAAAGAAGGATGTTTTCAGTAGCATGGAGAGTCTGAGTAAGTTGTTTCTAGTGTTGTTCTTCACCGGCACTTCTCCTATTTCCCAGGCCGTGGTGAAGAGTTTGTGGTATCAAAAGCCGCAGCAGGAACGGTTATTGAAGAACAAATCAAAATTTCCATAAGAACAAAGGAGATAAGTCCGTCAAGATGATTCTAACCTAAGTCAAGGGTCGTGGAAGAAGTTGCAGTTATCCTCCATTAGAGCGTTGTATAGAAAAGGGCGTGTAAGTCCTGGTCAAAGAGATTGGGTCATTTTGCGAGTGTAAGAAAGCTGTGAAAATATCTTTCTTGTGGGTTGAGGGCAAGTGGGTCTCGCTCCATACAAAATTTGGTGTCGTTTTGCTGGAAGATAGTAGAATAAGGGTTTCCAACATGGGAGTTCTCTCCATTTGCAACCATACAGGTCTGGCTGGTGCAGCCATTCCCTACATCGATTCCACGAATAAGGAATTCCAGAACACTATGCTTGCAGGGTTAATCTTTGGGCCACTTTGGGCGTTTGGAAGAGGAACGTGAATTTGTTAAGGAGGGGCCATTTGAGCCTGTAACCGAAACCTTATTTCAGTGATGATCGAAGCAGTGGGTCTCTTGGAGGTTAGCTGGAATATATATCTGCAGAGTGCCATCGAAAGATATGCTATAGAATTCATGAAAACCATGGAGAATCCTCCAGTGATCCTCAAGGGGAACGGGTGTAGAGTGTGGCCCAGATATTTAAGAAGATGAATGCTGATGTCATGGGTTCATCTATTTGTTGCAGACGTATGCTTCAAATATTTTCTAATATTTTCTGCAGCTATTATATCTCTTGGAATGGAATTCAACAAAGCCATGGGGTGAAATTTGGAGGCTACATGGAGTGATACTTGGAATTCAGAAGTGGACAGAAATGAAGAATTCAGAGTTAGAGGAGCAACCACCTGGAGGGCATCTATAATATCTTCTATCTTTTGCTTTGTAACAAATTTTTTCATTTAGTGAAAGTTGCTACCGAATGTAAAAGGGCAGTTAGGATATGTCTTAATTTCTGTTTTGAAAAGATTGTGGCAGAATTGTATTGTTGATCTGTCACTAAATTTGTAACCATTTTCTGTTAAGAAGTTAGGTCGAATAGGAGGCTCCAGGCTGCTATATATTCATTGTAATAGAAGACCTAAGGGTGAGTGAATCATTTGGATAAAGCCTAAGAGAGCTCAGCTCTGTTTTTGAGATTTTATTGTTAAATATATCGGCAGTGTTTGAGGCTTGGTTATTTTGCAGAGAATTCCTGTGTTATCTTTCTTGCAGTCTGTCTTTCCTTTCTCATGTTAATTTGTTCATCTTTTCTTTGTAATTCATTCTATTAAATTTCTCTCATGCTTGAATAAGGGTAGCATTGTTATAGGATTCATTGAAATAATGCCCTGTTCCTTTCATTTCAGGCATTTCACCACCAGTTTCTGCTAAAGTTGGCATAGGATTCATCCTTGTTAGATGCCCTATGCTAATGGACTGTTCATTCTTCTTCTGTTTCACCCCTTAATTCTCTTCGATTGTGCGTGGGTGGCTACCTTGCCTCTGTTTAGATATCTTATGCAGCTGCACTGTTATGTGTTTTATGATTCATCTTTTGAATCCATTGCCTTGTAGTTCTCCTCCTGATTCTCTTCCCAAGGTTTTAAACAATTTGTTTCAGCAAAGATCTGATCGTCTGCACCTGTTGTTCATTGAATATCCTAAATGTTGAATGCTGGTATGTTTCTTCATTACTGACAATCTTGATGATTTCCAGCTTTCTATGAATTAAAAGAGAGAGCCCTCTCTGTTTATGTTAGTTCAGAAACGTAAACTAAAGACTGGTTAGTAGTTACCCAAGATTACCCTCTCCACAACCTAGGGGGTCAATTTTGGTGTTAACAAATTGGCGCCGTTGTTGGGGAAGAGATTGTTTCACAATCCCTGGGAGAACGACAAAGTTCAGATCTGAATGCTGATGGTGAACAGCAGTTAGACATCAAGAAGGTTGTATCATTCACCTAGCGACTCCACTCAGAAGATTTCCATTCCAGAGGTTACTCCACTGGGAGGATTAGTGACTCCATATAAAATTTTAGATGTTGAAGGTCTCATGGCGACTCCACATTCAAGAAACCTAGCAGTCCATTTTTTCACGGGCTAGTCTCCTCAATCTTCAAATCAGAATTTGCAGCTTCAATGTTTCAAGATGACTTCATTGTCAAGAAGGTATGCTCCCTTAAGTAGGTCTCATATTCCTGGTTTTCCATATCAGATCCCTAAAGTGGATTGGCAAACCTACTTACCCAAATTCAGAGATGAAGATCAAGACAATGTTGCTTTACATTTAATCAAATTTCATATACATGTACACAAGTTGAATATTAGGTTTCATGAGGATTTTCTTATGAAGATGTTCATGGCTTCTTTAGAAGGAAAAGCAAGGGATTGGTATGAAGGGTTGAAAACTGGCAGCTTGTTTTCTTTAAAAGATTTTCACACAACATTTTATGAGCATTATAAAGGGTATTTTCTGTCTCTGTCTTTAGTAGAAGATTGTTGTGGTTAGTTTGAGGATTTCATACAGTACCTTTAAAGTATTAAGGAAGATCTAGAAAGCATGGATTATGAAGACTTGTCTGAAGCCATTTATCATTTTTTTTCACAAATCCATGGTCATGATATTCAAGAAAATTCTCAAAACAGAGTAGCACCCTCAGCTGAAAAGAAAGAAATTAGTAACCATGTAGATGATCTTTGTATTTCTTCTCCTGAGATGGATAAGAAGTGTTCCCAGTTTTGTCAATTATCTTGTATTTCTGAAAAAGATCAGATCAGTTCTATTCCATGTCATATTATTTCAGAAGCTGTTGGTCTAGAGAAACCTGTCTTATTTGATTCACTTGAGAGACAACACATTGAGGTTTGTCTTAAAACACAAGAAGCAGATCAAGTCTCGGTTGATGCTGCTGATTTTTTATTGGATAAAAAAAAATGAACATATCTTCAACAATGTTTCCAGAATTTCTCCTCTGTCTAAAGATGAAATAGACCCGCTCCTGAGAGGTCTTGGTACGACCCCAGTTAAGTTAGATTTGCAGCACTCACATAGTCCAAGATATGTAAGTGAAATTTCCTCTATTTTTGAAAATGTAAATCTGAATTTAAAGGAAGATAGTTATGATGATCTTTTGAAAGAATGTGATGAAGATTCTCCACAAGAAAATCAACTACTAAACACCATTTTCTTTCATCAAGAAGATAGGACTTTCATGTCTAATGATCTTGAAGAGTGTTTGATGTTGGAAGATGCTTTAGATTATGGTATAGAGGAATATGAAGCTGTGACAGATAGTGTGCCAAGGAAAGAACCAAAGCTGCTCATGCTCAAGGAAGATACAGTCAGCACTCAATTAGCAGAAGGTTGCAAATCCCTATGCATTCTCAGGGATCGACAACCAAATATTCTTGCGGGTGAGATTGAAAGAGGTACTTGTGTTTTTGTTAAAAGGGAGATGAATTTTCTTGCAGTTATGGAACCTGAGCTCATTATCAGTAGATGTTTGGAGTGGGTTGTCTTTTGTCTTCTCTGCTTGCTCAAAGAGAGTGTAAGCAAGATTCGAACAAATGGCCAGCTATTAGATTGGCTTCACTGGCACTTTTGTGTCATTTGATTCAGCAGTATCATTTCGATGAAGTAGGGTAGGTAGCAGGAATAAGTTTGCTCAGCAAGCAGTTTTCAGTATGTACAGTGTTATTTTTTTTAGTTTGCGGCATGTTCAGAAAATTTCAATATGTTTTCAGTTTCAGCAATTAGCAGTTTTTAGTTGCAGTTTCCAGGTGAAAGACAGGTTGCAAGTTGCAGTTTTCAGTGTTGGGAGCCACCCAATGGATCAGGAACCTGGTCTACGAGTTCTTTTCTACCTCGCAGGGAGGATAGCATCCCCGACTGGAGCCAGTTGTTAGCACCCCAAAAACATTTGTGATTAATGGCCTTTCGGTGACATTAATTGTCTTCGGGCAACATTAGCAGTGCAAATTTAGGACATTTTTTCATGACAGGGGGTTTCAAAGCTTGGCCGAGAAGGAAACATTTTCCTTCAATTGCAGACACCACGGTCACAAAAGAAAAATGGTCCTAAGTGTTTGTGAAAGTAAGTCTTTATGAGGGACCTAGAGGATTTTTTTTTCCAAGTCGAAGGAGAAAAGCTTCGATATTTTCATGATTTGACCATTTCAAAACTTTATGGGCCAAGGCTAAGCTTTATGAGGAAAAGGGTTTTAATCTTTTATAGAGAAAAGGCATTAATTGTTATTTTTAACCTTTGGTGAAAGGATACTATAGAAAAAGGCTTTAATATTAAGCCTAAGTTTCAACTTCATGAAGGTTTTTTATAAAAAAGAAAGGAGTTTGATCTACTACATCTAAAACCCAAAAGTTATGGAAAAGGGATTTTAATTTCTATATTCATATGGTCTAAGTTTGGCTTTAGAGAAGCTGAGATTCTCTTTTAATATTTGATGGTGGACCCGAATTCTAAAATTGGAGCAAAAGACATATGCGCCCCCAACACCAAGGGTTCACAATGGGACCAAGCACCAAGCCAACAGGGTCCCACATAGCCTCCCCACTCCAAGCACCATGGACGAGAGATTCCCTCTCTTTGTTACTTAGTATATTAGAGGACAACAAAGAGTATATAAAGCATTAAAAGGAGCTTGTTTCTTCTAGATGTGGGATAAATCACCCAAGGTCGCCAATTGAAAGTATGAGCAATCAACGATCCGCTTGGATGTAGCATGGTTGAAATGCCCAGAATATAACATGTGAGGGGCTTGCGAGGACATAAACCATTATTACATGTGTCACTCCAATGTTTCATCGTGTATGCATAAAGCGGTATTGAAAGCTGCCGGAGGCCCTGGCGATACCACCGTTGGAGATATTATAAAAGGGAAGGTGGTCCCATTTTTTGGTGTTTTATTTTATCAGAATATCAAAACTCCGAAACCCTAAACACCTTTTATCCAAAGCTTTGAAATTTATTGGGACACCAAGGGTCGGAATTGAAACTGCCACCATTTTTTCTGAAGCAGAGTTGACAGATTTTCTTCTTCGTGACGATTTGGCTGCATGAGATAATTCAATGACGGCCAATTCTTGGCCATTCATGGTATCGACACTTTATTGAATGCAGAGGAAGATTCAGTTTTTGGGAAGGTGTTGGAAGAGCAGCAGGTAAGAATGAGGAGGACGACATACAGAATGGAAGAAACAATGATAGCAATGAGAGACAGAGGGTACAGCGTTCTTGTTGTGGTCATGCGTATTTCACCATGGTTTGTAAGGGTATGAGGCCACGACAATGGAGATTTCCAGGGAGGTGCTGCACTTATGCGACTCAGATAATTCATTTCTCCCAACTATGCAATGAAAAGAAGTCTGCACAGGGTTTGATGCTACCATCATTTTATGTAGCAGAGAAAGAGATACATTCGTTGCACGCTTTAATAAGCAAAGGAAATCGCCCAGTTTTTCAAAGCCGTTGTACCCACGATTTCTAGATATCTGTCTACATTTGGTGTCCTGCAGCCAAGATGGTTTGGTGCTATCTCCTTTTCTACGTGGCAGAGGAAGAAAATACTCGCTCGCCCTATGAGATTAAATATCATGGGTGGGTTGTTGCCACGCCTCTATATCAGAATGCCTCACTTTCTATGTTGCAGTCAAGCTCTGCGGGGAAGATTGGGATGATGGGTTTCTTTTTAATAAATCCTTCACATATCTCTCAAGCTGAAACCCTAACTCTGATTGCACACAAAGAAGGATGTTTTCAGTAGCGTGGAGAGTCTGAGTAAGTTGTTTCTAGTGTTGTTCTTCACCGGCCATTCTCCTATAGCCCAGGCCGTGGTGAAGAGTTTGTGGTATCAAAAGCCGCAGCAGGAATGGTTATTGAAGAACAAATCTAAATTTCCATAAGAACAAAGGAGTTGAGTCCGTCAAGATGATTCTGACCTAAGTCAAGGGTCGTGGAAGCAGTTGCAGTTATCCTCCATTAGAGCATTGTACAGCAAAGGGCGTGTAAGTCCCGATCAAAGAGATTGGGTCGTTTTGCAAGTGTAAGAAAGCTGTGCAAATATCTTTCTTGTGGGTTGAGGGAAAGTGGGTCTCGCTCCATACAAAATTTGGTGTCATTTTGCTGGCAGATAGTAGAAGAAGGGTTTCCAGCATGGGCGTTCTCTCCATTTGCAACCATACAGGTCTGGTTGGTGAAGCCATTCCCTACATCGATTCCATGAATCAGGAATTCCAGAACACTATGCTTGCAGGGTTAATCTTTGGGCCACTTTGGGCGTTTGGAAGAGGCACGTGACTTTGTTAAGGAGGGGCCATTTGAGCCTGTAACCGAAACCTTATTTCAGTGATGATAGAAGCAGTGGGTCTCTTGGAGGTTAGCTGGAACATATATCTGCAGAGTGCCATCTAAAGATATGCTATAGAATTCATGAAAACCATGGAGGATACTCCAGTGATCCTCAAGGGGCACGGGTGTAGGGTTGGGCCCAGATATTTAAGAAGATGAATGTTGCTGTCAGGGGTTCATCTATTTGTTGCAGACGTATGCTTCAAAGATTTTCTAATCTTTTCTGCAACTATTATATCTCTTGGAATGGAATTCAACAAAGCCATGGGGTAAATTTTCGAGGCTACATGGAGTGATACTTGGCATTCAGAAGTGGACAAAAATAAAGAATTCAGAGTTAGAGGAGAGGGAATCTATAATATCTTCTATCTTTTGCTTTGTAACAAATTTTTTCATTTAGTGAAAGTTGCTGCCAAATGTAAAAGGGCAGTTAGGATATGTCTTAATTTCTGTTTTGAAAAGATAGTGGCAGAATTGTATTGTTGATTTGTCACTAAATTTGTAACCATTTTCTGTTAAGAAGTTAGGTCGAATAGGAGGCTCCAAGCTGCTATATATTCATTGTAATAGAATACCTAAGGGTGAGTGAATCATTTCGTTGAAGCCTAAGAGAGCTCAGATCTGTTTTTGAGATTTTATTGTTAAATATATCAACAGTGTTTGAGGCTTGGTTATTTTGCATAGAATTCCTGTGTTATCTTTCTTGCAGTATGTCTTTGCTTTCTCATGTTAATTTGTTCATCTCTTCTTTTTAATTCATTCTGTTAAATTTCTCTCATGCTTGAATAAGGGTAGCATTGGAATAGGATTCATTGAAATAATGCCATGTTCCTTTCATTTCAGGCATTTCACCCCCATTTTTTGCTAAAGTTGGCATAGGATTCATCCTTGTTAGATGCCCTATGCTGATGGAATGTTCATTCTTCTTCTGTTTCACACCTTAATGCTCTTCGACTGTGCGTGGTTGGCTACCTTGCCTCTATTTAGATATCTTATGCAGCTGCACTGTTATGTGTTTTATGATTCATCTTTTGACTCCATTTCCCTGTAGTTCTCCTCCTAATTCTCTTACCAAGGTTTTAAACAATTTGTTTCAGCAGAGATCTGATTGTTTGCACCTGTTGTTCATTGAATATCCTAAATGTTGAATGCTGGTTTGTTTCTTCATTACTGACAATCTTAATGATTTCCAGCTTTCTGTGAATTAAAAGAGAGAGCCCTCTCTGTTTATGTTAGGTCAGAAATGTAAACTAAAGACTGGTTAGTAGTTACCCAAGATTACCTTCTCCATGAACCTAGGGGGTCAATTTTGGTGTTAACAAATTGGCGTCGTTGCCGGGGAAGAGATTGTTTCACAATCCCTGGGAGAATGACAAAGTTCAGATCTGAATGTTGATGGTGAACAGTAGTCAGACATCAAGAAGGTTGTATCATTCTCCTAGCGACTCCACTCAGAAGATTTCCAGTGCAGAGGTGACTCCACTGGGAGGATCAGTGACTCCATATCAGAATTTGAGATGTTGAAGGTCTCATGGAGACTCCACATTCAAAAAACCCAACAGCCCATTGTTTCACGGGCTAGTCTCCTCAATCTTCAAATCAGAATTTCAGCTTCAATGTTTCAAGATGACTTCATTGTCAAGAAGGTATGCTCCCTTAAGTAGGTCTCATATTCTTGGTTTTCCAAATCAGATCCCTAAAGTGGATTGGCAAACCTACTTACCCAAATTCAGAGATGAAGATCAAGACAATGCTGCTTTACATTTAATCAAATTTCATATACATGTACACAAGCTGAATATTAGGTTTCATGAGGATTTTCTTATGAAGATGTTCATGGCTTCTTTAGAAGGAAAAGCAAGGGATTGGTATGAAGGGTTGAAACCTGGCAGCTTGTTTTCTTTGAAAGATTTTCACACAGCATTTTATGAGCATTATAAAGGGTATTTTCTGTCTCTGTCTTTAGTAGAAGATTGTTGTGGTCAGTTTTAGGATTTCATACAGTACCTTGAAAGTATTAAGGAAGATCTGGAAAGCATGGATGATGAAGACTGGTCTGAATCCATTTATCATTTTTTTCACAAATCCATGGTCATGATATTCAAGAAAATTCTCAAAACAGAGTAGCACCCTCAGCTGAAAATAAAGAAAGAAGTAACCATGTAGATGATCTTTGTATTTCTTCTCCCGATATGGAGGAGAAGTGTTCCCAGTTTTGTCAATTATCTGGTATTTCTGAAAAAGATCAGATCAGTTCTATTCCATGTCATATTATTTCAGAAGTTGTTGGTCTAGAGAAACCTGTCTTATTTGATTCACTTGAGAGACAACACATTGAGGTTTGTCTTAAAACACAAGAAGCAGATCAAGTCTCGGTTGATGTTGCTGATTTTTTATTGGATAAAAAAGATGAACATATCTTTCACAATGTTTCTAGAATTTCTCCTCTGTCTAAAGATGAAATAGACCCGCTCCTGAGAGGTCTTGGTACGACCCCAGTTAAGTCAGATTTATAGCGCTCACACAGTCCAAGATATGTAAGTGAAATTTCCTCTATTTTTTAAAATGTAAATCTGAATTTAAAGGAAGACAGTTATGATGATCTTTTGAAAGAATGTGATGAAGATTCTCCACGGAAAATCAGCTACTAAACACCATTTTCTTTCATCAAGAAGATAGGACTGTCATGTCTAAGGATCTTGAAGAGTGTTTGTTGTTGGAAGATGCTTTAGATTATGGTATAGAGTAATATGAAGCTGTGACAGATAGTGTGCCAAAGAAAGAACCAAAGCTGCTCATGCTCGAGGAAGATACAATCAGCACTCAATTAGCATAAGGTCGCAAATCCCTATGCATTCTCAGGGATCGACAGCCAAATATTCTTGCGGGTGAGATTGAAAGAGGTACTTGCGTTTTTGTTAAATCTCAAGACATGGTAATGTTTCATATTATTAAAGATCCTTATGCTAATTTGCTTCAGTCTAAAAGGGAGATGAATTTTCTTGCAGTTATGGAACCTGAACTCATTATCAGTAGATGTTCGGAGTGGGTTGTCTTTTTTCTTCTCTGCTTGCTCAAAGAGAGTGTAAGCAAGATTTAGACAAATGGCCAGTTATTAGATTGGCTTCATTGGCACTTTTGTGTCATTTGATTCAGCAGTATCATTTCAATGAAGTAGGGTAGGTAGCATGAATAAGTTTGCTCACCAAGCAGTTTTCAGTATGTAAAGTGTTATTTTTTTTAGTTTGCGGCATGTTCAAAAAAATTTAGTATGTTTTTAGTTTCGACAATTAGCAATTTTTAGTTGCAGTTCCCAAGTGAAAGACAGGTTGCAACTTGCAGTTGTCAGGTTTGGGAGCCGCCCAATGGATCAGGCACCTGGTCTATGGGTTCTTTGCTACCTCACAGGGAGGATAGCATCCCCAGTTGGAGCCAGTTGTTAGCACCCCAAAAAAAATTGTGATTAATGGCCTTTCGGCGACATTAATTGTCTTCAGGCAGCGTTAGCAGTGCAAATTTAGGACATTTTTTCATGACGGGGGTTTCAAAGCTTGGCCAAGAAGGAAACATTTGCCTTCAGTTGCAGACACGATGGTCGCAAAAGAAAAATGGTCCTAAGTGTTTGTGAAAGTAAGTCTTTATGAGGGACCTAGAGGATTTTTTTTCCAAGTCGAAGGAGAAAAGCTTCGATATTTTCATGATTTGGCCATTTCAAAACTTTATAGGCCAAGGCTAAGCTTTATGAGGAAAAGGGTTTTAATATTTTATAGAGAAAAGGGTTTGGCCATTCTCAATTATCCACTTGACTGCATCTGTGTAGGGTAAGACAGCAGGGCGTGCAGCGATGGCATGAATTTGGGAAGCCCTAATTTTCTCGTAGACTGGTCTATCATTCTCGATATGGGGCAGGTCGTCATTATAAAAAATGGCATATATCTTAGACCAATCCAACTGGTACGTTTCAGTAACTCGTTCACTGGTGTCAGAGAGAAAACCAAAACTTGGGTCTTTGATTAGGGGTTCTTTTTACAACGATTTAGACCATGTATTTCTCAACATGGTGGAAGAACTTTGCAATATCTGATTAATACAGAAAATCAAATAAAATTCAAACCAGAAATAGAAAAATTGGAGGTTAATAGCGTAAGGATAACAGTGGACTTACCTGAAATAAGCAACAAACTGAAAAACAGCACCTGACACGCAATCCACAGTAAAACGATAATGCGACAGCGTAATTTATTCAACAGTTAAAATGTAAAAATAAGAGGTAAAAAACCTATTAAATACATTTATCATAATAAAACCAACCATGCAATCATAACAGATGGACGACTGAGATTCACCGTAGCGGACATGGAATCTGGTTCAGGTATGTTGACAAAACTCTTATTCAAAGGTTCCGCAAGTCGAAACCCGAAAGTATGGATTTGCGGGTTGCGGGTTCACAAAAAATGGAAATGGGAGAAAAGATTTACGAAAGCCGAAAACCTACCGTGCGAGTGGCGGGTTTCGGGAACGTGAAAGTTTGTGAAGCAAAATAGCCATCCCGAAAGCCAAAAACCGACTATGCGGGTAGCAAGCTTCGGAAACATTAAACTGTGATGTAAAATAACCATCCCGAACGTCACATCCCGAAATGACGGGTTGCAGAATTCGGGAAGACACACAAAATAAATGAAAAAACCTCAATCCCGAAAGTCGAATGCCGCCATTGTGGGATTCAGGTTTTGGGGTGGTTATTTCTTAATCTTATTAATGAATGACCCCGCAATCCGCACCTGTCGGGTTGCGGGTTTCTGGTTCTCAAAAATTCAGGTTTCGGAATGATGATGAGAGTCAACAAAATACTCATAATTTTGGTTTTCTTCAGACCGAGACACTTTGGAAGACATAATCAAACCCTTACAAACAAACAGACCAAACGCATGGGTGGAGAATTTTAGAGGTAAAATAAAAAAATCGAACTATATACAAGATAACTCACCCAAATTGCTTTGCGTTTATTAAAAATTGGGGGTTCCCATGCTTAGCTAATCATGGGATCTGTTGTGGCCACAACATGGCCATGTCAATTCATCTTGGATCACATCAAAATGATCTGATTTGTTTAGAATCTCTTGTGTTATTTTATCCCACAACACTTTGCCGATCCTTCTTAGTAGATATTCTCCTTGTATATCTAATTGTAACTTGTTGAACTGTCTCTTTAAGTCACCCCTCTCATTTTCCAAGTCACCATTTAAGTCATCCTTCTCAGTACTTCATTTTCCAATTATATAATCATTTTTATTTTATTTTAAGTCACCCCTCTCATTTTCCAACTCACCATTTAAGTCATCCTTCTCAGTACTTCATTTTCCAATTTTTTTTATTTTTTTTTCTTCTTCTGACTTAACTCACCCTCCATCTCCTTAAATCTTGTATCTTTTCCATCTATTTGATGATTTAGGGTGTCCTCTTCCATTTCATCTATTACTAGCTCAATTGAAGCTTTCCTTTCAAACTCATTTGGAATATGCTCTACCTTCGTTGTAGGCTGGGTAATATCTTTCATGATGGGGGATGATCCTGGAGGGATAGGCTCAGCAGACAATGATTTCCTCAATATATTTGAGGTAGAAATTTGCATCTCTAATTCATTTATTTTCTTCTCATATTCTTTTGGTTGTTCCTTGTATTGCCTCATACTCTCATATAATTTATGTTTTTCTTCTTGCACCTCCAGAAATTTAGGGGTTGGACTGGTGTCACGTCCCCTTCCATCTATCTAATGCTAGGAAGGGAAACATGACCAATCTACCGGGCTTAATTGGAATTGTATCAGCCCCATACATTACTCATAAATTCATAATGATTAAAAATCTTGTGTGCAGACTCATACTGAATATAAACACAGTGGAAACAAACATATTTGCAAGCACGCAAACAATAATGCCTCATCATATCTAACACAGGCATATGATGGTTCATTATGCAAAGAATTCAATCCCGTACTCATGCTATGCACAGACTTCATGTCGATTTCATTAAGACAATCATTTCATTTCATTAAAATGGGTGATTAACATTCAAAATTAACACAATGCAAAACACATAATGCATATAATGTAAATTACAAAGAACATTTATCTTGAAGATGAAGCTGTCCAAACAACTGGCTATGTGAGAGCAACGTTCCACCCAACCATAGACCTCTATCCAGCTTGTGTCCTTCAGCTGAGAGATCACCCCCAAGCTGGGTTGTGTATCCACTAAGGAGGAACTAGACAAGCTCACTCACAGCCATGGTTTCACTCTACAGCTATGCTAAGCCAACACACAGTTGGGTTTATCAAGCATACAACAGGAAAAGGATGGAAATGCTAAACCAGTGAGCTCATCCACAGAGCTACATGCATCTCAAAGAAATTCAACAGTCAAGGCACCCACATTGCCTACCACACCCAACGCAAGGAAGGTCCCCTTCTCTGCTGCACAGTACCTCAGGCGTCCCTTCTCTCCAGTGCTCTTCAGGATGGGTATAGAAAATTCCAGCTGCTAATTCTTGAGCTTCTAGCCTTCACTAGGTTTATCAAGCAAACCCAACCTCTGCTCAGTCATTCACAATTGATTTTCTAACAATTTTGTTCATCAAATAACTCAATCGCGTCATTGGTTTTCTGGGCTATAAAAACTGGGTTTTCCAATGGATTTCGGGGTATCTAATACTCCCAAATTTTCACCAAGGTTCATATCAATGGATCCCCCATTGGATTTTACTGTCAAATACCAAATCTGGGCGTTTTTGGCTCTTCAAAATGTGGGTTCTTGCAAAGTTGCGATTTCTGGTTTTTGCTCACTACTGGGAATTCATTTTCGGATAAAAATTGATGCTGGCTTCCTCCACCCTAGAATGGGAATGAGGAAGAAGCAACTCCCATGAGGTAGAGTGACTTGCGGTACAAGAAAACAGAGCCCATACTCTGCCATATGAATTTCTGGGTTGTCCATGCTCCATTGAAGCCATGGACTGAAATCTTCTACAACTTGTTAAATTTTGAGTATTAATTCACAATACTATAGGATCTTTGCTGAGAGAATAACATCTACAGTATATCAATGCATGACAATCATAATATGACAAGCATCAGAAGAATCAAAAGCATAGAGACAAGAGACACAGAGTTTCCGTGGAGAAAACCCTAAGGTGAAAAACCCCACAACTTCCTCAGAGATAGAGAGAGAGCAATGGCTCAACCAAAATACAACCAAATAACACTGAGATAGTCTCCTAGAAGATGATCCTCCTCCTCCTCACTAGTGCGCCACTTTCAGATAGAGAGTGAGTTACTTTTCCGAGTGAGTAAAATAGAGATCTCCTATCTCTATTTATACTCACCTTTTTTCCCAGTGACCTTATGGGGCCGACTTGTCTACTTAGATACATCCACATTATAATATATATAAATCAGGGCCGACCCCACAAGGTGGTCTAATAACCCATCGGTAAGTACACACACTTGTGACACTTGTCAATCCACATGACGACACTTCCTTATAGAGGAATAACACATCTCTTATAAGGGTACAATAAATATATATAAAATATACAGATGAAATACATTCCGAAGTTACATATACATCAACACTCCCTCTTAACTAGGAAGGTATTTCTCGACACAGATCTGCTAGACAAGTCTTCTTCTCTGGATCATCGTCATCGATGCATCGTCATCGATGCATCGTCATCGATGCATCGTCATCGATGCATCGTCATCATCATCGTCACTGCTGCTGCTATCTCAACCAATCTCTGACTCTACTTGTCATAGGAAGTTCTACAGAGCCAGTCCTTTTTCATGCTGGATGTAGGCCCGCCATCTGCAGGTCTTCATCATCACTGGCCATACTGTGGAATCCTCGGGACTTATTACGTGCATCACAAAACCTGGCTGCAGCATCCCAGGCTATTACGAGCACACAGCTCTACCTGTAGGATCTCCCAGGAGCACATTACATGTGACCCATCACAAAACCTGGCTGAAGCATCCTAGGTTGTTACGAGCACTCAGCTCTACCTGTCGGATCTCCCAGGAGCACATTACATGTGATCTCACCACAAAACCTGGTTGAAGCATCTGAGGCCTTTTTCATCCTGTCCAGATCTCCCAGGAGCAAATTACATGTGGTCATGGAAAAACCTGGCTGAAGCATCTGAGGCCTTTTTCATCCTGTCCAGATCTCCCAGGAGCAAATTACATGCCATAGGATAAAACCTCGCAAGAGCATCTGCCAGATATCCCAGGGCACCGAATTACATGCCATAGGAAAAACCTCGAAAGACTATCTGCAGATCTCCCAGGGCACAAATTACATGTCCTTCCAATCAAAACCTCGCAAGAGCATTTGCCAGATGTCCCAGGGCACCGAATTACATGCCATAGGAAAAACCTCGAAAGACCATCTGCAAATATCCCAGGGCACAAATCACATGCTTACTTGCACAACCTGATCCACGGCCACAAAGTATCATCTGATACTCATCAAACATCATCCTGATGTACACATGTTCATCCTGATCATCATCACTACAACATCCTGCTGCATGTCATCTGGAGAAGCTCGTCATCCACGATCATCCTGATCATACAATGCATCCATCTGATGCACACCAAGTATCCACCTGATACATACAATTACATAGATACATGATCCACACAATGTATCCATCAACATACATGATCTACCTGATCATACAAAGATACATGATCCACACAATGTATCCATCAGCATCCAACATGATGCGTACATACAAAATACATACACATGATCCAACCAATCATATCCAGCATCCAACATGATGCGTATACAAAATACATACACATGATCCAACCGATCATATCCAGCATCAACATGATGCATACATACATACATATAATGATCCAACTGATCATATCCAGGAAGAAACCAGAACATCATCCCGATGCTCATCATCCAGCACTTACATCCACAGCCATGTGAAGGATCCCCCTTCCAACATGCTTGGAATGGCTTCAGCAAATGTGTCCATCACTTCTTCCTTGAAGTGTCCTCGATCTGAAGAATGCCAAGCCTCTCTCTGAAGTACTCGAACTTCACTCTGGCTAGTGGCTTCGTCAGCACATCTGCAATCTGCTCGTCCGTCGCAACATACAGGAGCTTCACGGCTCCTCTCTGCACCATATCCCTGATATAGTGATATTTGATCTCTATGTGTTTCGACCTGTCATGAAACACTGGGTTCTCGGATAGCTTCACACAACTCTGGTTATCACAGAAGATACCAGTAGCATCCAACGGGAGATCAAATAACTCAGACAGTATATTCCGTAGCCATACTGCCTCACAACTATCTGAACAGGCTACAACATACTCTGCCTCAGCTATACTCAGTGCTACGCAGGACTGCTTCCTGCTAAACCATGATATTACACCTGATCCCATACTGAAGCAACACCCAAATGTGCTCTTCCTATCTGTAGCACTGCTAGCCCAATCTGAATCAACATAACCCTACAGGTTAAACTTTTGATTCGATTCATACTTGAGCCCATAATCCACTGTACCCTTCAGGTACCTCAGAACATGCTTTACAACAACCAGGTGAACACTCCTCGGATCCATCAGGAACTGGCTCAATGTGTTCGCAGCAAAGCAAATATCTGGTCTCGTGTTCGTCAGGTACATCAAGGACCCAATCATCTGACGATACAAAGAGACATCAACCGGCTCAGATGAAGCATCACATAGAAGCTTCAGATTCGATGCCATAGGTGTGGCCATGGCCTTGCAATCCATCATCCCGAATCTCTTCAGGATATCTACTGTGTACTTCCCTTGACCAAGGAAGATCCCACCTGCATTCTGCCACACCTCCATACCTAGGAAATAGTGCATCATTCCCAAATATTTCATATCGAATTCAGCAGCAAGCTTCCTCTTAGTATCTGCAATCAGTCTGTCATCTCCTGTTACAAATAAGTCATCCACATACAGGAGTAGAATCACAGGATTCCCTTCCTCAACCTTGTAGTAAAGGTTGGAATCCGCTTTACTCTTGGTAAATCCCAAGCTAGATAGGAAACTATCCATCCTACCATACCAGGTTCTAGGAGCTTGCTTCAAGCCATACAAGGCTTTCTTCAATCTGCACACATATGAATCCCTGTCATGTATTTCAAAACCAAGTGGTTGTTTCACATATACTTCCTCTTCAACTACACCATTCAAGAAAGCAGTCTTGACATCCATCTGGTGTATTTTCCATTTCATTGCTGCAGCCAGGGCAAGTACTGTTCTGATGGAAGTATACCTGGCTACAGGTGCAAAAGTTTCTTCATAATCTATTCCCTCTTTCTGAGAGAAACCACGAGCTATGAATCTTGCTTTGTATTTCTCCACACTGCCATCTGCAGCATGCTTGATTTTGAAGATCCATTTAGAAGTCACAACATACTTCTCTTTAGGTCTTGGGACAACATCCCAAACATCATTCTTCATTATTGATTGGTATTCCTCAACCATGGCATCCTTCCATTCTTTCTTTTCCGCTGCCTCTTCATAACTGGAAGGCTCTTTGTTCATAATGTCACAGAGTAAAGAAACATAGCTGGTCTGTGATCTGGTTCTCTTCTTTGCTCTGTGTTCTTCTTCTGGAATACCAAATCTTTCTGCATCTTGAATGAGCTCTCTAGCCCATACAGGTTTACTCTTGTGAGTGTTATCCTCACGGGGTGGATCTACAGGTTCTTGTGGATCTTCAAACTCACGAACAGCTTCTGGAACTGCTTCAGTCATGGTAGTGTCCTGAAATCTTGTTTCCTTAGGTTCTTCATAAACTTCAGTAGGTGCCTTCCTTGATTTGATGAATGCTGAGTTTTCATCAAATGTTACATCCCTACTGACATCAATCTTCTTGAACCCTGGAAAGTATATTCTGTAAGCCTTAGAGCTTTCACTGTAACCCACAAAGATACCCTTCTTTCCTGAAGGATCTAGTTTAGTCCTCTTTTCCTTTGGGACATGAGTGTATACTGGACAACCAAATATTCTGAGATGACTGACTTCAGGTTTCTTACCAGAAAAGACCTCTTCTGGTGTCTTGTTGTCCAATATCTTGTGGGGTGTTCTGTTCTGCACATATACAGCTGTTCTAGCTACTTCTGCCCATAGATGCATAGGAAGATCCCGGTCATGCAACATTTCCCTTGCTGCTTCCATGATAGTTTTGTTCTTCCTTTCTGCAACCATTCTGTTGAGGATTATAAGGAGCAGTCAACTCCCTCTTAATCCCTGAATCACTGCAAAGCTTCTTGAAGTCACTTGAGGTGAATTCTCCACCATTGTCGGATCTGAATGTTTTGATCTTCTTGTCAGTTTGATTCTCCATCAAGGTTTTGAATTCCTTGAATTTATCAAGCACCTCATCTTTGCCTTTCAAGAAGTATACCCAAGTCTTCCTGGAGAAGTCATCAATAAATGAGACATAGTAAACATACCCACTGGATGACATAGTGCCACATACATCTGAGTGGATGATTTCCAGTATGTCTTTTGCCTTGCTTTCACTGCTTGGGAAAGCCTTCTTAATGTTCTTACCTTTTGCACATCCTTTGCAAACACCTTCATGTTTGGTCTTGATTTCAGGAAGACCCTCTACTGCCTTGCTTGCAATTGGAAGTGCTCTATAGTGCATGTGAGCAAGTCTTCTATGCCAAAGTTCACTTGGCTCCATAGATTCATGTACCATGGCATGTTCAGGTTGTCCCTTCAATTTATACAAGCCTCCCTCTTGCTCTCCAATTACTACTGCATCATCTATGGTCTTTCCCTTTGGCCACATTAGGACTTGGCCATCCACAAATGCAACCCTCATACCTTTTGCATCCAAAGCAGAAATGGAGAGTAAGTTCTTCTTGAGCCCAGGTACATAAAGTACTTCTTTCATCTTCAATGATTTTCCAAAATCTAGGTTGTAGGAGGATTCACCACTTCCTTTGATTGGGTATTGATAATCATTCCCAAGTTTCACCTTATGGGGTGATTCATGTTCAGATAGATTCACAAAAGATTCCTTAAACCCAGTCATGTGTTTGGAAGCCCCACTATCAATCAACCAATCATTACAGCCATGGGAGATGGTACCTGTGAGAGCAGAGATCAGAACATACTCTTCTTCACTTGATGAGTCATCATTGCTATCACTTTCTGCCCTAGCCTTCTTCTTTGGGGGTTCATCATCTTCGGCAGCATGAGCATGAAACCTTCTTTTGCTACCCTTCTTCTTCTTGTTGGGGATGTTATTGTCCTTCTTGTTCTTGGGACAATTTATGGCAATATGTCCTTTCTCATTACAGGTGAAGCATATTCTTCTTTCTTTGAAGTGATGTGAAGATCTCTTGGAGTGAGATGGCTCTCTCTTGGACTTTCCTTTCCTGGTGTGAGCTGTGAGAGCTTGATCTTCATTCCCCATCTTTTCTTCTCGGGCCACAAGCCTTGCTTCTTCTTGTGAGTATTCTTCCCGAAGTCTACTGAAGGAGATCAACTTCTTCCTTGCACAAATTCCTTGGATAAAGGAATCCCATGACCTGGGTAGGCCATTTAGAGTGCTCATCACCACTTCACCATTCTCCACCATTTCATCCACTGCTTCTAGTTGTTCCTTGATCTGGGAGACCCTTGAAAAATAGGATTGAATGGTTTCTCCATTCTGAAACTTTACTCCTTTCAATTGGTTCCATAGGGTCATCTTCCAATTTATGTTCTTTCCTTCAAACAGCTTGGTCAAAGAGTCAAACATCTCCTTGGGTGTCTTAAGAGAAGACACATGGGGTATGAGATGGTCTTTGATAGAATCAGCAATGATTCTCTTTGCCTTGACCAAGTTCTTCTTGTGAAATGCCTTGGCCTCTTCATCCTCTGGGATAGGGATGTCTTCTTTCACATACGAGTCCAACTCATTCTCTTCCAAGATTAACCCAATCCTATACTTCCAGGCTCGGAAGTTATCAGCCCCTTCAAGCTTATCCTCAAGCTTGGTGTGGAGAGACATCTTTAAAAATTACTTCAAATGGAAATAGAAAAGATTTAGGACTTACCACTTGAAGTGCTGAAAACTGGATCTGGTCCCGGATTAGGGTTTGTCGGAGAAACCCTAAAAATTCAAAATGTGAATTTCAAATTTCCGAAAGGATAGAAATATGCGCCTTGGTGAGCTGATCAGCCTGGTATATTCAGAATTTGAGATCAGCAAAGTCTTTCCCTTCAAAATTGCCTTTTTGTCCTCTCGGGTTCACTAGGGAGAGCCCAGAATTAGGGTTTGAGTTTCCCGGAGATCTACCCAGCCAAAAATCTCGATCCAAAGCTCTAAACTTCGATTTTTGCGAGGATCTTCCAGCTGTGTCTTCAGTTTCCAGAAATTCCTATTTTTGTGGAAACCCTAATTTTTAGGGCCAAATCTGAAAATGCTCGGAACTGAATTCTGATTGGACAGATAGATGCGCCTTGATGAGTAGAGTCAATCTACTGTACTGATTTTCAAAAAATCTGTGGAGAGAAACCCAATAAACAAGGAACTCAAGTCTTCCGTCACTGCAAAATGTCTTCTTCTCAGGTTAGCTCTGATACCATGTTAAATTTTGAGTATTAATTCACAATACTATAGGATCTTTGCTGAGAGAATAACATCTACAGTATATCAATGCATGACAATCATAATATGACAAGCATCACAAGCATCAGAAGAATCAAAAGCATAGAGACAAGAGACACAGAGTTTCCGTGGGGAAAACCCTAAGGTGAAAAACCCTACAACTTCCTCAGAGATAGAGAGAGCAATGGCTCAACCAAAATACAACCAAATAACACTGAGATAGTCTCCTAGCAGATGATCCTCCTCCTCCTCACTAGTGCGCCACTTTCAGATAGAGAGTGAGTTACTTTTCCGAGTGAATAAAATAGAGATCTCCTATCTCTATTTATACTCACCTTTTTTCCCAGTGACCTTATGGGGCCGACTTGTCTACTTAGATACATCCACATTATAATATATATAAATCAGGGCTGACCCCACATGGTGGTCTAATAACCCATCGGCAAGTACACACACTTGCGACACTTGTCAATCCACATGACGACACTTCCTTATAGAGGAATAACACATCTCTTATAAGGGTACAATAAATATATATAAAATATGCAGATGAAATACATTCCGAAGTTACATATACATCAACACAACTTCCGTACAACAGAAATAAATGTCATCAAGGAAAGTCAAATGGGTTCTCCCAATGACATTTGGAAGCATATGGTTCATTCCCACAACCCCCTCACCACTCCCTAGTGGATACACATGGCCCCTTCTCATTCGTTGCTTCCATAGCCAGTTTTGGTATTTTATTGCAATATTAATATTTACATCAATTTACAATATTCCATGGCTTAATAGCACATGGGTAACAAAATATCAAATGCTTGTCCATTTTAAATAAAATCCGAACATAAACTAGCAGGGCCTTGGCCTTGAGCTCCACACTAGGGAAACATACATTGCATGTATACAATATTTACATTAAAAGCCAATATTTCACAGGGGTCAAAATTGGGGTATTACAACTGGTTGTTCCCCAAGCATTTTTAGTTTCTTTCTTATATGTGCAATTTCATTATCTTTCTATTCAAAGAGGGATTTGGAATGTGAAACCTCTCCTGTATCCACTCCTATATCTATTGTTTTTATTTCTAGCTCTTTAATAATTATTTGGTTTTTTTTAACAACCACCGTTTAAGCTTTCCATAGTTGTTCATTTTTTTGCATTTATATCCTCAACTTCCTTTCAGTAGCAGCATATTGCAAAACATATTTGCATATCATATCACTATCTCTATAGTAAAACAACACCTTATACAACTTACCAAACTTCTTGAAATCCTTATTGTATTCATTTATCTCCAATCACTAAATGTGGAAGGCATGGGAACTTTGGGTTCCAAAACCCCTATTCTAAAAGTGTCATCTTTATGGTCTTCCATGGTCATTAATATTTTCTCTGATGCTCCCACTTCTCCTCTGATATTTTTGATTGAGTTTAGACTTCTTCCTCTTATATCCACATATTTGGTTTGAATATTTGATTTCACTGGTATTGGACCTGTAGAAGGTGAGGATTGTTGCATTTAAGGCACTTTAAATTCTATGGAAGGATAATGAGTGAAAGTGATTGGTGTCTCATCCCTTCCAACTGGTGTTTTCTCCAACAACTCAACCAATTCTCTTGGGATCTCATCACTCCCTTCTTTCTATACAATTGTATGTCTTGCCCCTTCTCCTTCTTATGTTCTGGCCTTTTTACTTTGGGGTCCCTTCTCAGCCCCATAAATATCCATATATGTTTGGATCTCTTCAAATCCTCTATTCTTCCCTAGTTGTGAATA
This sequence comes from Larix kaempferi, assembly GCA_027924585.1. NCBI lineage: Eukaryota > Viridiplantae > Streptophyta > Pinopsida > Pinales > Pinaceae > Larix > Larix kaempferi. Next base: position 38,431,984 of record BSBM01000096.1, read on the forward strand.
TGTAGAACTGTTATGAATTGCTCGGACTTGTTCCCAAGTCTCCAAATTTTCCACTTTCTCCCACTTAGGCCTGGGCACATAATTATATAGAGAATTTTTACATGAATCCCTTAGCTTGGAGATAATATGGTGAGGATCATAAGGTCCTTTCTCTGCCTTTTCCATATTTAGTTGCTTTAAGAACTCCTCCATATACTGTAAGGAATCTTTCCCTTTTACCAAAGAATTCCCTAGATATTTTGGCATAAAAAAGTTTCTTCAATGTTTAAAATGGACAAAATGTAGATGATTAGAAAGAAACCTCTGCCTAGTGTATTCCATTGCAAATACCCTAGGAGTAAGGAAGGCTGGTAATTTGTATGGCTCCTCTTCAAAGGCATATATCCCCAATATGGTATAATCCTCATAAAAGAACCAGTGTCCTACCCTCATATCAGGACTTAACTAGAGGAGCTTCTTATTCTATAGAAACATCCTTTGTGGGGAGGCATCATGCATCCAAGTATACGTAATGGCCATGACTTTGTTTGTAAACTCTTTGTAATTAGGGTTGCTAGGTTTTTTGAGGATGAGATCAATCCACTCATAAATAGGTAGATGATTTCCTGCTTTATCTCTAACCTTTAGGTTCATACTTTTGTAATGTTCATAATTTTTGTAGAAGAACATGTAAAATAGGTAGGATGGAGATCTAAATTGTTCCACAGCAGGGAGACCTTCTAATTGGGTGTGGATATCTTGAGCTAGGTAATTGCATAGGTCAAACTTTGGGAGCATGACTCCATTTGTATGGGTTAGTTAACTTAGGAAACCTAAGACAATGTAATCTACATATTAGTCACTATCATACCCAAATATAGTGCATATTAGGGTTATGGGTTTCTTTGAATTCTTGGAGAAATTCACGGCTTCATAAGGAGAATGGGTGTTAGGGATTGGAAAACCCTCCTTTAGGTTCTGGGATAGAATATGGTTTCTTTCAAGTGGTTTTAGGGCCTGATAATATGTGACCATTTTTTTTCATGAAGAGGTTGCAGAGCAAGGAAATCAAGAATACATAACTTATTTGCAATAGCATCCTTAGTTATAATACATAGTGTTTTGGAATAGTTTGTAGATAGGATGGTTCTTCTACTAGGTTAATAGAAAATTGACCACCAGGTTATAAATTATGGGAAGTAGAGAGTGTGAGGACACATGACTCAGGCCAAATTGGTATCCCAGAGGTTATAGGGGTCTAGGATAATATAATATTGGGATTGGGATTCTCGAATGGTGTTATTTAGGTCAAAAGTAGTGACCACAATGTCAAATATGTTAGCGTCATGGTCATATATGTGTTCGTCCCTTGAGAATTTGGGTTTCAAAAGATTAATTTTGGATGAGGATGCCATTGTATGTAAATTGGTGGGGATTGGTGGGTAATAATAGAGGTGGCCGATTTTTAGAAGGTAAAAACCCTTTTACAATTTATATCAAGGTAAAAGAAAGCAAAATTTTTTGGTACAAGAATTACCTAGAGGGTAAAAAAATCATTGTGTTAATGCTTCTATGTATAGGCGCTAACTAGACTAATCCATTGGATGCAGGATGATTTCGTTTTCATTTGGATGGAGACGAAATAGCATAATAATTTGAATTTTCCTTCTCTTAACGGTCAAACCATATTTAAATTTGGACAATGGAAAAACTTTCACTTGGATTTCCTGGATGACGTCACATGGCCTCAGTGAAACCCTCTTGACATGTGTTAGATCTTGGTTGGTTGACATGAGTTCCAGCTCCTCTTTATTTTCTTGTGTGGAGTATTTACTTATGACCTTTGGTTTTTGTTAATTTTTTATTTTTAATTCGAAGCTGCAATAATACTTGAAATCAAATAAAAATCATACACATAAGAAATCACATTCGACACATGAATTTACCCTAGGGAAACCCTCTATGACTTGAGGGAGAAAACCCCAACAAAAGCTTCCTTAGTATATTTATAAATAGCATAGAATGTATTTAACATCAAGCACCCCTAGTGCAATTATAGAGCAAGAGAAAGATAAATAACAAAGACTCATAATAATATCGCTGACAAAGAAAACCACATTGCCTTCACGAGAGAAGAGAATTCGCTTCACATTGAATTCATCAGTCATGTATAGTATATGTATATATTCTTCACATGCTTCAAGGTCTATTTTTATCTTCTGACTTGAGGATGAACTCACCCTCCATTTGGATGCATCAATCTTGCATGAAGAAGTGCGCCCCACTTCTCATGCAGTGCATTAACTCACTGAATTGATTCTTAGGATGAACTCTCCCCTTAATGAAAATTTTCCCACTTAATAGGTGGATAAACTAAGTTTTGTCATGCAAGTGTCATAACTCAAGTGTCATTTTTTAGTTTAACATAAGTGTCATCTTTTAGTTTAACATAAGTGTCATCATGAAATAACACTTAGTTAACTAGATCTTCTTTGTTATCACTTAGTTAACTCTATTAACTGATTCTTTATTGTTAACATCATTGTAGTGATCAATTCGAGTTCTCCCTTGATTTACTAAAGTATTCACTGAAGTTTAACAATTCGAATTATATGTTAATTAATTATTTTATGTGCAATTCGAATTCTCTCATATCTCATCACATATTATCTTTATATCTTGTCTTATCTGCATGGTCCACATGTGCCATCTTAATTATCATATCAAATATACTAAGGATATTTTCCCATTGATGTGATGATATTGTTCTACTATCGTTCCAAGTGGTTATATGATAAATTAATTCACTCTAGAGGTGGCCAGTCTCTAGAGGATACTTAATAGCTCAACCATGGTTAATAGTACATCACACACCATACATGCTTCGACATGTAAAGCATCACCTTAACACATGAGGCACAACCTCAACACATGAGGATCTGTCTTGACACACAAGAACTTAGCCTTTACTAACAAGACTATACAACATCATCACTTTGAAATACAAAGCACTTGCCTCAACACATGAAGCTTAACCATTCTTGATTCCAACTCAAGACTCTTCTCAAGGTTTCTTGAGTCCAACTCAAGCTTCTATAAGGAACTGCCTCGACACACAAGGTTCAGTATTGACGCAAAATATTGACCTGGAGAATGACTCATGATGATGTAACTTTAACAATCCCTCTTAGTGAGGGAGGCATTATGTGCCATTCCAATCTTGTCTCAGAAGTACCTATAGTTCATCAGTAATAGAGGCTTAGTCAACATATATGCTATCTTCTCTCTAGTAGCAATGTACTGAACTCTTATGGAACCTCTCTGGACCATGTCTCTGATATAGTGATACTTCATCTCAATGGGTTTCGATCTGTCATGAAACACAAGGTTTTATGATATCTTTATGTAGCTTTGATTGTTAGAGTGAATGATAGTAGTCTCAATATTTTCACCAAAAAACCCAACAAGTATCTTCCTAATCCACACATCTTCTCGGTAGGTATTACTAGCTACAATATACTCTACTTCTATAGTACTCTAGGCTATGGAGCCCTGCTTCCTACTGGACCAAGATATCATAGTTGATCTCAAGCTAAAACAAAATCCAGATGTACTCTTTTGGTCCACAATACTTCCACCCCAATTGGAGTCGAATAATCCAAGTAACATCACTCCACCACTAGAAGCATATATCATTCTATAAGAAATAGTACCTCGAAGGTATCTAAGCACATGCTTGGAATTAACCCAAAGTCTATGTTTTGGCTCACACATGAATTGACTCAAGATTACTCACTACATAACATATGTCTGGTCTACTATGTATCAAATGCATCAAGGAACCAATGAGCTATCTATACATGGTAGGATCCACTAGATCTGTTCCAGAATTTGACACATGTAGCTTCTTTATATTTGACATCATAAGAGTATAAATGGACTTACAATCCATCATACCAAATATTTGCAATACATCAACTGTGTACTTTCCTTGAGAGAGAAATATCTCATCTTTCCTTTGCCAAAATTCTAGACAAAGAAAATAGTGCATAATACCTAAGTATTTCATTTCAAGCTTAGAAGTGATATCACTTAATATGCACTGAGCTATCTGATGGTCCTCTCCAATAAGGAAAAATTCATTGACATAGAGAACCAAGATAAATGGATGGTTCTTCACAACCTTGAAGTACAGGTTGGGGTCAGCTTCACTTTTGGAGAATCCCAAGCTCAAAAGATAGTTGTCAATCCTTGAATACCAAGCCCTCCGGGCCTACTTAATCCCATACAAGTATTTCTTAAGTTTTCATACATGGGAATCCTTCCCATGAATTAAAACCCCTTCAGGTTGTTATTTGTAAACCTATTCCTCAACCTCGCCATTGAGGAAGGCAGTCTTCACATCCATCTGGTGAAGTTTCCAACCAAAAACCGAAGCAAGGAAAATTATGGTTCTGATAGTAGTATACCTAGCCACAAGAGAGAATTTCTTATCATCGTCTATGCCTTCTTTTTGTGAGAAACCACGAGCCACAAATCTTGCTTTATACTTTTCAATACTTCCATCACCCGCATGCTTGATTTTATAAATCTACTTGAAAGTTACTATTGACTTCCCGTCATGTTTAGGAACCACTTCCCACACATAATTCTTCAAGATAGATCTGTATTCTTATACCATAGCATCTTTCCATACTTGATTCTTAGAATCTTCCTCATAGGTAGAGGGTTCTGAATCACTAATGTGACTCACCTATGCTACATATCCTGAAAATATTTCAGCTCTCTTTCGCTCTCTAGATGAGGCTGGAGATGCTCCATGTTTTTCTGCCTCTTGTAGACTATCTTGACACCATCCATATATCCTCTTAGCAGAGTTTCATCATAATATATTTCTATCAGATATTTTGGCTCTTCAGGATCAAGGAGATCCACATACTCATCTGGCTTATCCCTCTCACGATTTGAAATGGGACAATAAAAAACTATATCTTCCATCATAGGAGTATCATTCTCCTCCATGTCTGAATCATACTGAAGTTAATTGGAGCTCTTGAAGGAAGCCTCTTCATGAAATGTTACATCTATGTTAAATTCAATGTTTATTTGTCCTAGAACATAGATTCTGTAGGATTTGGAGGATTCACTATATCCAACAAATTTTCCTTTATTTTTGGATGGATCCATCTTTTTCCTCTTCTCTTTTGGTACATGAATGTAGACAAAACAACCGAAAATATTCAAGTGTACAACATATGTTTTTTCACCAACGAAAACCTCTTCAGGAGTCTTTTCTCCCAAGATAGCATGAGGGATTTTGTTCTGAATATAAATTGCAGTGCTGGAGGCTTATACCAATAAGTGTGTGGTATCACACATCATTTATTTTGTAGCCTCACATATTTTTTTTTCTTTCTTTTAGAAACCCCATTTTGTTGGGGGTTGTAGGGTATAGTCAACTGTCTTTTTATTCCTGCATCTCGACAAAATTAATTGAAATCATGAGACTTAAACTCTCCTCCATTATCATATCTCAAAGAAAGAATGTGCTTTCCATTCTAAATCTCAACCAGTGCTTAAAACTCTTAAAACTTGTTGAAAATTTCACTCTTTGATTTTAGAAAATAAACCCATGACTTGGGAGAGAAGTCATCTATGAAAAGCACATAATACAAGTAAACACTCAACAAGAGTGCATACATAGGACCACATAGATCAGAATGAATCAAGACAAGAATCCCTTTGGTGTTAGAAAAATAGGATCGTAGAGCAATAACAATAAACAGAAATGCAAATATAATCACACAGACACATTCCAAGAGAGACACCAATATATCGTGGTTCACCCAAGATGGGCTACGTCCACACTGAAATTGCCAGTCCTTATTATTATACCATCTAGCAAATGAAGGGATACAACTTGCAGCACATCCGCTTCACTTCCTCTTCACTATCTCACAGTCTCTCTTCACGATCTCAGAGATCTTTACAATGCATAATACCTAATACAGCTTGCCCTAGCTGTATTACAATGTCTTTCTTTTATAGGGGAAATACAATGGGAAAAATACCATGGGATACCCAAAACCATGGGTCCGCAAAACTGTTGGCCAACAAATATCCCCGAACCCCAAGGTTGGGGAATGAGTGTACAGTCCTTTTGCATATCATATAAAGCTGGGGTACACGGTTGAGACAATATCATCTATGAGACTGGAAGATCTGGCTCCACAACCAACAATCTCCCACTTGGAGACTGATCACAACATCTCCACCGCTGTTGTACTTGGTGGATCTTGGACTTGGAAAATTTCTCATCTTCACCTTCATGCTAGAAGGCCAACTGAAACCGAGCAGGAACTCAATTTCTCTCTGGTCACTACCTTTGTAAACATTTCTGTAGGATCCTGGCTAGTATGTATCTTTTCCAGCTTCAACAGTTCATCTTCCATAACAGTGCGTATGAAATGGTACTTGAGTTGTATATGTTTAGTCCTGGAATGGAATGTTGAGTTCTTTGCAAGATGAATGGCACTCTGGCTATCACTATACAACCTTATATCCTTCTTCTTCTTACCCAATTCCTCCATAAACCTCTGCAACCAAATCATCTCTTTACTAGCCTCTGTAACAGCAACATACTCTGCTTTCGTTGTTGAAAGTGCAACAACCTTTTGCAGTTTCGAAATCCAACTTACTACTGTTCCACCTACAGTAAACACATACCCTGTGGTGCTCCTCTTGTAATCCTTATCACCTTCCATATCTGCATCAACATATCCCTTTAGAACAGTGTCTGAACCTCCAAAACATAATGCCTGAGTGGTAATACCTCTCAAATACTTGAGAATCCATTGTACTTCCTTCCAATGTTCTTTACCTAGATTGTTCATATATCTGCTCACAACTCCCACTGCATGTGCAATATCCGGTCTTATGCACACCATGGCATACATCAAGATTCCAACTGTTGATGAATAGGGAATCTAGGACATGTAATTTGTCTCTTCCTATGTCATGGGACACATTTCCAACACCTTTTGTATGTACTCACCCTGAGACAATGTCAATTTGTTATTTTTCCTGTCTCTTGGTATTCTCATACCAAGGATTTGCTTTGCAGCACCCAAATCCTTCATCGCAAATGAATTTGCTAACTTCCTTTTGAGCACATTTATTTCCTGCATGTTAGACCCTGCAACAAGCATGTCATCCACATACAATAACAAGATAATATAACTTCCATTATCTAGCCTCTTGAAATAAACACAATGGTCAGAATGACATCTACTATAACCTTGTTATGTCATAAACCTATAAAATTTTAAATACCACTGCCTTGGAACTTGCTTCAAGCCATACAAGCTCTTTTTCAATCTGCACACCAAATTCTCCTTCCCTTTGACCTCATACCCTTGTGGTTGTTGCATATATATCTCTTCCTCCAAATCCCCATGGAGAAAGGTTGTTTTTACATCTAATTGTTCAAGATGCAAATATTCTACTGCCACTAGACTTAAGATAGTCCTAATTGAAGCCATCTTAACAACAAGAGAAAATATTTCATCAAAATCTATACCTTTCTTCTGTGCAAACCCCTTTACAACAAGTCTGTCCTTGTACCGCTTCTTACCTCCTTCTTCTTCCTTCAACCTGTAAATCCATTTGTTCTGCAATGCTCTTTTACCAACAAACAACTGAACCAAATCCCAAGTCCGGTTTCCTACCAATGAGTCCATCTCCTCATTCATGCCTTGCTCCCACTTCTTTCTAGTTTCCACCTACATTGCTTCTTCATAACATTATGGTTCACCAGCATCAATCATCAATAAATAATACATTGCAGGAGAGTATCATTTAGGGAGTCTACTTAACCTGGTATATCTTCTTACACTTGCAGGAGTTTTAGGTACTTACTGTTGTTCTTGATTTTTTGGCACCTTTGGAACTTCATTTTCTTCAATTTCATTAAGTACTGTGTACTCTGTGTTTTCCTTTTCCTATTTATTTCCTTGCAACTGATCTTTGTACATGACCTTTTCATTGAATATCACATCTCTACTCCTAATTATTTTTTTATTTTCATAATACCATAAGCGATAACCAAAATCATCAACCCCATATCCAATAAAGGTACATTTCTTGGATTTAGCTTCAAGCTTTGTTCTATTTTCTTTATCAATATGGACAAATGCTTCACAACCAAACGTTCTTAGAAATGAGTAGTTTACCTTTTTACTTGTCCATGCCTCCTTTGGAATACCACCGTCCAAAGCACTAGAAGGCCCTCTATTTATTAAATAAACAACAGTATTTACAACATCTACCCAAAACTGTAAGGGAAACCCTGGATGCAATCTCATACACCTTTCACGCTCCATGATCGTTCTATTCATCCTTTCTGACACACCATTTTCTTGTGGTGTTCCTGTGACTGTCTTCTCTCTACGAATCCCATGGTATGAACAGTAACTATCAAACTCCTTGCCGCAGTACTCACCTCCATTATCAGATCTGAGACACTTCAACCTTTTTCATGTCTCATTCTCAACCAAAGCTTTCCACTTCTTAAAAGTAGCAAACACATCATATTTATGTCTAATGCAATAAACCCAAGTTTTTCTAATTGCATCATCAATAAATGTAACATAATAATGAGAGCCACCAAGAGATTGTTGTTACACCTAAAATATTCCCATCATGAGATTCAGTGTATACACCCCTGGAGTAACCCTGATTAAGTGATTGACCTGGAAGGATTTGTACCCAATTGTACTAGGTTTTGAGAGGTCATCGCAGGTTGCCCTGTTGCAACATGCGACATCGCACCTTGCTCCATTACAGGGTGTGACGAATTCAATTAGAAGGAAAAAATAGTTTCTTCGAGCTCCTTCTCAAAGCTTGCTGACTTGGATCCCTATCCCTGATCTATTGGGGGAGTTGGCCTTCGGTTCCTAGCCTATTGGGAGGATCCCCTATCTCTCTCCTACCATATCTCAACCTATCCTATCCATACCCTATCCACTTAGTCCTATTTAAGTGAAGCTCTACCCCTCTCCAAAAGGGAGGAAGTCTATAGTGTCTAAATGCTGGTGAAATCATCCTTTAGAGATCTTTATTCATCTGTTGGGATACTCATACTTCCTTGGGAGGATATGGCAAATGGCTTGGATGGAGAAGGGCTGCAGCATTAAGCCTTGGTTGTAGTTCTATGTCTCTACCATGTATTTCCCTATTTACAGTAATACAAATGCTTTCCACCAATATTTTTGATGTGTAATGATATTGAGTAGTTTACCTGCTTAACTATTTACTTAGATATCTTATTGTATAGATGCTCTTTACTCGCTTGTGTTTTTTCTTCTGTCTTGACAGGTCTTGTAGCTGAGATTTGATGACTGCGAGACGCAGAGCAGCATTCAGGAGAAAGGATTGCGAAGTAAAAGGTAAGACATCTAGCACTTGATACTTAAGTAGATCTAGGAAATTCATTTGTAGTCTGTTCTATTTGTTATAGACTCGCATTGAGCTAGGGAGATCCGGCTCATGTCCGCTCGAGTGGATTGTCCGATAACAAATCTGGCGACCATACTAGGGAAAATTACTTGTCTTGTTTTGTAGTTGTCAATCTGAGAGTCATTTTCAGTTGATTTCTTGACACAAGCCTTTTGTTTGTCATTTGCTTCTCAAAGTTGATTTCACTATCAGATCTTCATCTCGAAGACTCTGGTCTACTTCCTCTGAGTTTATACTACTCAATCCCAAACCATCTCATGGTCCATTGCTTGGAGATTTGATCCATTTTTTAACTTAGATCTCGCCTGTCACACCTGGTTAGTGAAGACAGAGAGACAATGTGTCTTTTTTTGTTTTTGTTCTTTGCCTGTTAGTCGCTCATCGCATTTCTTTCATTGGCATACTGCGACAGTGTCGCACCCCCCGCATTGGTAAAGTGCGACGTCGCACTGTGTACAAGCACAGAGTGCGTCGATTTGTCAAATTTGGCATGAAGGCATCCCCTCTCCATCTGTCAATATGAGTTTTGGTTTGCTGTATGAACTCCCTCTGTGCTGCAAGATCCAGCCAGAGATCCCATCCTTGAATTTGTGTGTTGAGTGTTTGGTTTTGATTGGATTGATTTTGGGTTCCGTCTTGGACAAGCCTGAGGACCAGTAGTGGTGGACACTCTTGTCTCATTCACTTTCATCCGCTCACCCTTGCATTCCCTCCTCTCCTCAACTAATCTGAGTAATGCATTAGATCAGCTTCCAAACCTCATTCACATTATCTTTTGAGCTTTGCTTGCTTGGTTTGCTTGCTTCTCTGATTTTGAGTCTTGTGTGTCTTTCAACTTCACCGAGTGCTTGTCTTTTCTTGAGTTTTTTGAGTGTGCTAAGTGCTGGAAGTAGTGTTTTATTTTCAGTCATTCACATCTGAAAGCGTATTTGTTATCAAGATGATCTATTGATGCATCCATTAAAAAATTAAAAGTGCTTCTTTCCCATCATTTCTCGAGCTTTGTTGGAGGAAATTGTTTGCGCATTGGAATGCTTTGCTTGTACATCTTTTGGAAAAATTGAATGAATATGTGATCAGTTGTGTTTTTCTTGGATTATGAATCGCTCATCTTCTTGAAAGCCTCAAAGTGTACTTCAATTTTTGCAAAATCATTTCCATGCTAAGGAAAGATACGTGCATTTTTAATTCTTATTGCTTTTAGGTCATTGGAAGTGAAATTGAAAAGCTTGCATTCTCCATCTTAGAATTCTCTCTTTTCATTGTCTAGTGTCGTTTTGCTTTGAAAAGAAAAAGAAAGGGAAAAAAATTTGTTGTGATTTGGATTAGTAGTGTTGTGATTTTTCATGTTTCACACAAAATGAAAAGAATGCTTTTGTAGGAAAACTTGATTGAATTGGGAATTAGGTTGCATTGAGTTTGTTTTGGCAATACCATTGGAAAAGTTTTCTCCCTCTCATAGGTAGCATTCATTGAAAGAAAAGAATATTTCGTGCATGTATCTAGGACTTGCATTATGCTTCTGATTATGTACTCACCTCATGCATTCACCTAACCGTTCAGATAAAAGTAACGGTAGAACTAGGTAAAATTTTATAGCAACTTGTGTGTAAGTTAGAGACATGTTCCGGTGGCGTTAAGCGTGGCAGCTGTCATTATTTTCCAGCACTGTATCCTGGGGGTATTTTAGTCTTCCACGTACTTATCGGTATATCGAGCTCCTTCACGTACCCACCAAGGACCATAATCCGTACTTGGCATATATCGAAGGGTGTATCACGTACTCGGTAGTATATCGGAAGGTCTCTTGCCGAACGATTATGCATTAGACAACACCACTATGGATTTGAGCTCCCACGTACCTTGCATATATCGGGAGACACCACTAGGATTCCTGAAACCAACTGAGTTAACCATTTGGTCATCTTGGCAAAGCAATACACCGAGAACAGCACTTGGGGATATTAGCATGCATGTATTATCCAGGTAATCGGGTATGCAGGCAAGGGTACGGTCGCAATCCTCCTTTTCACGCCATATTGTTGGACCCTGCAGTATATAGCGGTTTGCGATGCCTTGATAATCCCGTGAGGTTCCATACTTTGAATCCACTCTATCACATAAGTCTGCTTGTTGCCTTAGTTTGAGTAGGTTTTTCTGGACTGCTTTTCTTTTGTAGCATACCCTTAGGAGAAACTTTTTGTTTCAGTCACTTTGGCTGACTTTCCTTGGAGAAGGTCCCATAGAATCCAAAACTTACCACCCGAATATCCCCTTAACCAGGAGGTAATTTCGAGGGAAAGGATGGATCCTCAAGCAAGGGTCGGTTCGCAAGAAGTAGAAAACCCCACTTTGAATATTCGAGGACATTTGTTTCCACATACTCCTCCATATTCACCTGCCTCTCATCCCTCGCCAGATGAAGAAGCACATATCCCCACTTCACAAGACCTATCTCCCGTCGCACCGGGAGAACCTGGTTCGTTGGAATGGATAAATCAACCCCAGGATGACCCCACAGCAGCTATTGGTCCTTCAGCATCTTATTGGACATCTTCTACCAGTCACCCAGTGGTCCATTTTTCCATCACATCCCCACCCAACTAGACTGCTCCAGAACTCTGTAGACCCTTCTTCAGGCCCGAAACTGCCAAAATTTTCGGTCCTATTCATGATCATCTGGAATGATTACAAGTTAGGGCTGACGACCTTCAAAGACAAAGTCCGGGGTATAGAGATACCTCAGTTCATCCGATATCTTTTGGTTCACCCAAACCACCCCTCCACAACTTGACCATTAATGAGGCTGGTCAACCCTCGCAAGAGTCTAGTCCTTCACTTCAAGTGAACCAACCAGTTGAAGGACAACAGTCCAACACACCCATTACTACTGCAGTTACCTTACCAGTTCCTCCACCACCTCAAAATTCGATGGGAGGATACTCCATTCTCCTGGATTATCTTATCGGTAACGTTATTACTATGGTAGCTAGCCAACAACCTATGTTAGTTCAACCATTATTTAGTGGTCAGCCTATTTTGGTTGGGGGAAACCCCCGTTTCCTCACAAGAATGTAGGTGGTAGAATCCCCAACGGACCTCACGTTGGACCTTCCCAACCCACTAGACCATCCACCATGGGATTATCTCATGTTGGGGGGCCATCCAATGTAACTCAACCCTCATGGATTCAAGCGTATCCAAGTTCCTTTAAACCTGTGCTGGGTCAACCTAATCCCGGAAATGCACCATACGGGATACCCTATCCCGAAAATCCTTACACTCTATGGGGGCAACAGCCTGTTTTACAACATGGACCCCAACCAACTATCCCTCAAGCACCACCACCCCCGATCGGCCCTCCCCCACCTCCTGTTGGAGGCGGTAGGCCCCCACCTAATTTTGGAGGAGGCAGACCCCTCCCCTCTGGTGGAGGTCCAACTCATTCTACCAAAAATGGCCCCCACCCTTCCGGTGGTGGCGGGAATGGTCCACCAACCCCCCCCCTCCCCCCGGGCGGAGGAGGCGGAGGAACACCTTATTATGGTGGGGGAGGACATTTCCCTTCGGCTGGTGGAGGTGGTCCACCACCCCCTCCAGGATGAGGCGGTGGCAGATCTAATTATTATTGTGGTAGTGGTGGTGGATACCCTCATCCTTCTGGCGGTGGAGGTGGTGGGTTCCCCCACCCTTCTGGCGGTAGAGGTGGCCCACCACCCCCTCTAGGCAGAGGCGGTGGCGGGCCACCTTATTATGGTTATGGACCCCCACCTGCCCCCGGCAACGGTAGTGGACCTCCACCTCCTCCCACTGGTGGAGGTGGAACCCCACCTTATTGGAATGGACCACCCTACGGTGGCGGACCCCCTTACAGTCCGGGCGGTACACCCCCCTACAGTAAGTTTCCTCCGTGGCCACCCTTTAATCAATCGATATGAGGTCCTACCGGTCCTTACATGCCTTATCGATATTACCAATACCCGCATCCTAATCAACAGTTGCCCTTTTTGGCTACTTTGGACCTACCTGATCTATCTCGACTGACGAACGATCCCATTTACCATGGAACCAACTGGCCTCCGATTCCAGTGAAACTTCCATCAGATATCCCCAAGTTTGATGGAAAGCCGGATGAGGATCCTAAACACTATGTGATGACATACCATTTATGGTGTTCATCCAACTCTCTGATGGACGACTTGATCCATCTTAGATTATTTCAGCGGACTCTCACTGGTTCGGTTGCCAAGTGGTACATCGAATTACCACCTCATTTTTTTCGTGATTTCGGGTCTCTTGCTATGAAATTTTTGACCCACTTCCAACTGCCTATACGGTACGAGACTGGTACAGACCTTCTCACCTCTCTCCGTCAGAATACTGCTACTCATATCTCTACTCATATACATGAGTGGTGAAGGAGAAGACATTTGATTAAGGCTCCCATTCCAGACCAACTCCTAGCAAATTGGTTTACAAAGTGTCTCATCCCTCACATAGCTCGAGATGTTTCCATGGGCGGTGTTGTCACTGAAGAACAAGCGATCGCTCGCGCCCATTACCTAGACTTGGTCTATGCTCAATAGGGCACATTGTTTGAAATTCTTCCCGACACACCCCACGACACTTATGACCCCACGAAACCTCCTAAGGGACCCCAAATTGATGGCATCATTGGATCCCTTAACGCCCATCCTGCTTCTAACAGTGTTGGATCGTCAAACCTTCATGGTTCCTCCCCATTACCAACTCAGGCTGGCCACAACACCACCAAATCGACCGCTCTTGCTGTAACTGAAGAGGTGAATTCTATTCAATCAGCTTCATCTTAGAAGTCCGGCGGTAAGAAGAAGAACAAGGGGAAACCCAAGAAGTCTTCTGCCCAGCAGGAACAAAAGAGCACTCCTGATGATACCAAGCAGAAACGGAAACTAAAGTATCCTTGTTTACTATGCGGAGATGATCACTTTTCTAAAGAGTGTCCCCATAGAGACGAAGTCCAAAAGTTTCTTAGAGGCAAACCGACTCCCGCAGTCCTCAACGATCTGTTTCCCACTCAGAATCAACAGATGATTGCTCAATCTCCCCCAACCCAGGGGGAACCATCCAATACCGCGCATGTTCTCATGGTGCATAATGAGACGATCAATTTGAACACTCACTCGCGATCATATGACTTGGTCCCTTCGAAGGAACCTGCTGGAAGTAATACTGAAAAATCTTCCAACTCTTTACCTGATGTCACTGTACCATCAGCTTATTTCACCATTGAGAAGCCGTCCTTAGATTCGATATTGCGACCACCCAAGAGCACGATTCGAAAAGATGTTTTCAATCCTAATGCTTGGGCTTCACAAAATTACAATATCGTGGAGGACTTGGAACAAGCTCCTTGTGCCATGTCTACTCTGGAAGTTTTGCAGAATTGTCTTAATCAACACAATACTCTCCTTGCAGCAATCGGTGCAGTTGACCCTGATTCTTCGAATACCATCATGTTCCGACTTGACTACTTCAAACAGAGGCTTTCCCATCAGCTTGCATTCCAAGTAGCTGCGAATATTGTTGGAAAAATCATCCATCGTACCCTTTTGGATGAAGGTGCCTCTACTTCTATCTTGTCAATCGCCTGCTAGAGAGCCATAGGCTCTCCCGAATTGAATCATTCTCCTACCACGTTGAAAGCATTCGACAGGCGTGTCTTTCAACCACATGGGCTCCTACAAGATCTCGTAGTTGAGTTGGGCGGAAAGACTGTAACCATTAATGTGGAAGTGGTCTCGGCCCTGATAGATTATAATCTCTTGCTTGGTCGCAATTGGTTTTACGCCATGCAGGAAGCAGCCTCTTAAGTCTTCCGCGTAGTACAATTCCCCCGTCAAGGATGAATTGTTACTGTTGACCAATTAGATTTTTGCACACCAGACATTACTACTCATCCTGGTGACCATGTTCCTTCCATTGGACAAACATCAAAACAGTATGAGAGTATACGGGTTGGCATTTTGAAAGATTCATCTCTCATGGGCATTTTTCCAATTTCGGACCCCCCTAATCACATTGCCTCGGTGAACCTGATCTCCATAGAGATTTCATCTCACTCCACTGATATTTGGCTTGTACCGGATTAAGCCACAACACAGCTGATTGGAAACGCAATACCTCTTTCACCCACTGAACGTATTTACGAGGCTATCCAGTCAGCACCAGAGAACCACTTAGCTGTGGCTCCCCCATCCTATTCTCTACAACGGGCATCATCTTTACCTGATCTCTTACTTCATACTTTTCACTTAGACGAGTCCATCATGGAAGTTATGAATGTTGATGATGGCCCATGGGATGACCTCCACCATAGGTCATCCTTTCTTCCTCCTTTGCAATACATAGAGGACAACATTAATACCATCTTTTCACCAGATATCTACCCGTTCCCTCATTCCCCCATACTTACATGTCTTTCAGACACTAAGGGTAACTTGGCCAACATTGATCCTACCACCCCAGTAGACATTTTGGTAAAACCTGGTGTATTGGAACACATTTGCATAGTGTAGTGGAACACATTTGCATAGGCCAGAAGTGTTCCCCTAAAGAAATAACTATTGCTACGGCCTTATTCAATCAATTTCGAGACGTGTTCGCTTGGTCCTATGAGGATATTCCTGGGATAGACCCCGCGATTTTTTTTCATGAAATGAAAACCTATCCCGACATCAAACCTATGCATCAAAAGTTGCGACCGATAGACCCCTGGAAGACTGTAGCGATCAAGTCAGAGATTGAAAATCTCTTAAAGGCTGGCTTCATCTATCCTGTCCCGTTGACGGATTGGGTCTCAAACGTAGTCCCTGTGAACAAAAAACAAGGTACTATTCACGTCTTTGTTGATTATCGGGACCTTAATAAGGCTTGTCCGTAGGACAATTACCCGACCCCATTCATTGACCAGATTATCGATAATTGTGCCGGAAGCGTCATCTTTTCATTCAGGGATGACTTTTCTGGTTACAACCAGATTGAGATCAACCCAGCCGACCAACATAAGACGGCTTTCATCTGTCCTTGGGGGACGTTTGCATATAGCAAACTCCCGTTTGGCCTTAAAAACGCTGGCGCCAGGTTCCAGCAGGCCATGTCGTATGCTTTCCATGACATTAAGGACTTTGTGGAACCTTACTTGGATGATCTCCCTGCTCATTCAAAGCAGCATGAGTTCCACATGGATCATCTGACGGCCATTTTCTTCAGATGCAGACGGTACAATATCCGTCTGAATCCTCATAAGTGTATCTTTTGTGTTGAATCCGTACGCCTCTTAGGATTTATCATCTCGAAGGATGGGATCTGTATTGATCCCTTAAAGGTGGAGGCCATCATCAACCTACCACCTCCAACTGATGTGACGAAACTTCAAAGTCTCCAGGGGAAGGTGACTTATTTAAGGCGTTTTGTTTGCAACTTCGCGGAAAAGACTAAGGGGTATATGAGACTTCTTAAGAAGGACGTCCCGTTCATTTGGGACGATCAAGCTCAAAAATCCTTCGACAACATCAAACATGCCATCACGCATGCCCCCGTGATCCAACCGCCAAACTATTTTCGAGATTACATCGTGTACCTCGCCGCTTCTGCTACCACTATCTCCATGGTTTTGGTACAGGAGGATCAAAACGCCCAGGAACATGCAATATACTATGTAAGTAATGGTCTCATTGATGCTTAAACTAGATATTCACATGTCGAGAAGCTTGCTCTCGCGGCAATCATTGCCGTCCAAAAGTTCTAGCACTATATATTAGTCCGCACCACCACCATCATCGCAGACTCAAACCCCATGTACCACGTACTGACACGTCAGGTGCTTGGGGGCAAGTACTCACGCTGGATTGTGATACTACAATAATTCGACCTTATTTTTGAGAAAGCCAAGTCTAAAAAGTCTTTGGTGTTTGCTGAGCTTATTTGTGACCTTCCCCGTCTTGATGTAGAAGTTGAGCACAATGATTCTTTTCCATACGAATCATTGTTTCTCATCAGTACGAATGATCTGTGGTATGGAGATATTTCATTATATCTTCAAACCCCCAACGCTTCAATCCTCAACTGTATCACTTATATCTGATCATAAGTGATACTTTGTACCGTCGTGGCGTTGATTCAATTCTTCAACGTTGTCTAACCCACGATGAGGCTGAACGCGTTCTAAATGACTGTCACGCTGGGGCATGTGGCGGTCACCTCTCTGCGATGGCTACAACCCAGAAGATATTGCGCGAAGGATATTTTTGGCCTACTATCTTCAAATATTGTACTGAGACCATGAAAAAATGTCCTCCATGCCAACACTTCCATATGAAGAAGCGCACCCATCCCGCCCCGTTACACCCGATTATTGTCGGGAGCCCCTTCGCAAAATGGGGCATCGATTTTATGCACTGTAAGCCTACCTCGGCCGGGGGGCATAGTTACATCATAGTAGCTGTGGATTACTTTACAAAGTGGGCTGAGGCAATGCCTACATACCAAAAAGACAAAAAAACCACCGCACTCTTCATGTTCAATCGTGTAATAGCGCGGTTTGGAGTTCCTCAAGCGATTGTTACCGATCATGGTTCTCATTTTCAGAACCACATGGGTTATGAACTGAGCGATAGGTTGGGTTTTCTCCATGAAAATTAAACACCCTACTACCTGCAGTCCAATGGACAAGTTGAGGCCATTAACAAAGTCTTGAAAACCATGGTCCAAAGGATGGTAGGTACCCATAAGTCCAACTGGCATAATATGCTCTTTTCAGCGTTATGGGCCTATAGAACCTCCGTTAAAACCGTGACAGGCTTCACTCCTTTCCAATTGGTGTATGGATTGGAGGCTGTCCTTCCTATAGAGCGCGAAATTTCATCTCTACAACTCGCTGTCGAACTTCTTCCTAACACTACTGCCAAGGAAGAACGTTTCCTGTACTTATCAAAACTCGACGAGTCTCGCCGAAATGTTGCTCTCGCTAATGAAGCACACAAGAAATGCATCAAAGCTCAATACGACAAGTCAGTTGAACCTTGTATCTTCAACGAGGGTGACCTGGTCCTCACATACGACCAGAAGCATGATAAACTAGGAGCAGGAAAGTTTGAGTCCATGTGGCATGGACCTTATATTGTCAAACGTGTTTTGGAAAAGGGAGCTTACAAGCTTGAAGACTATGACGGAATCTCTTTGGGTGAACCCCGTAATGGGCTTTACCTGAAGAGGTACTATGCCTGAACCTATCACGCATAGATTTTCTTGTATATACTGTACATGACATGTTTTTTGTGTTTTTGTGTGGTGTGACACGTTTATTTTTCAGTGTCTTTAAATCTTGTTTCCACTTCTTATACTATGTTTTGTCTGCATGTACAGATGGCAACGTGCTATGGATTCACGGACGGCGCCAACCGGCATACTCGTAACCTTGCCTCGGTAGCCTAGGTACTATATTCCCCAACAGGTGAGCTCATTAGCTCAGGAGGGAGTTTCCTTGGATTTGCAACCAACAATGCTGCAGAATATCAGGCGGTAATTGGAGCCTTAACCAGCGCTATTTCCCTGGGTATGAGCCACATTGTCATCCACATGGATTCTCAATTAGTGGTTTCCCACCTTAACCGGGTCTACGCTATCTGTGATCCTACCTTGCTCCATCTCTTTAGACGGGCACGTCTCTTGGAAAGGTCATTTGAATCCATCCAATACCTGCACATTCCACGAGAATTAAACACAGTTGTTGACTCAATGGTCAACTTCATTTTGGATTGGTACATCGCACACACATAACACTCATAATATGTAAAAGCATTCATGACATGTAAATAATGTACTATATAAAAGAAAACATATGAATAGATCACATCATTCATAATTTTAAAACACATAATGTATAAATCGCCGAGAATGTCTATATATGTATATATTATCAAAAGTAGTGCTGGTACAAAATTATGAAGCACGAAGGATTTCAGTGAATCTCTACAAAATATGAAGCCTCGTAGCTTTCAGTAGTACAAAATCTGAGGCCTCTAATCTCTCAATACAACTATAATGGCATCATCAGGCCTGACGCCTGGCCCGTACACCCCTACGACAGATAGATCTATGTCGCTCAGTGAGGAAGTAGTCCACAGTCCTAGCTACCTTGCGGAGTAAGGCATTGAAGCGTACCGATGCTCCAACTCCAAACCTCTGCATAGGTCTCGGTAAGTCAACCACTGCTCGCTCAGGAACATACACTGTCAGCTGGGACAATTTCCTGTACACCTCCTCCATCTCCACGATGGCAGCATGAACACCTTGGGGCACAACTGCCTCCCCACCTCTATCTCTTCTCACCAGAAGAGAGACTCCTACCGGATGTATGGGACACACATCTGCACACATATGTCATATACTTGTCAGCACTGCAAAAATATATATATATATATATATATATACAAAACTAAAAAGTACAAGGGTTTTGTTCTTCCCTATGTCTCCCCGTGTTGCACCCTCGGGCAGCACCAAGTCAGGATCCTCTCTGTAATCCGTACCACCGTACATTATTCCTCAACCATGAGTAATTGGCCTTCCATCCAGCTGAAGAACTCACCATTAAAGCTGATGATAGGACCCCCACCATGGCGGGCCATCACCTCTGCCCATCTGAGCATGTGGGGATCTCTAGGCTCCCTATCATCGAGTTGTATCTGTGGGCGCAAGAGGGGGATCCACTCCAAGAGGAACGATGCCACGATCGATCCATAACCAAACTGCTTGAGCTCTCCCCACCGACACTTGGTCAGTTGAGCTCGGAGGTTTGCAAGGAGACCCTCGCACCAGTTGAAGATCCTGGGGGACATATAGTCCTCCGCATAAAGCATCTAAGTCCGAGTGGCCATGTGTGGGGCTTTGTAATGTCCCAAATTTGGCATTGGGTCACAATGCCTAATCACATTGTCCCTATTCAGTAGAGTTTGTCAAATTGATGCTAAAGTTCAAATAATTGCCAAGGAGGAAAATTACTAGTTTCCTAGGTTTGGGTGGAAGCTTTGGGATTTGGAATAATGGGGATAATAAATGATGTTTGAAAATTAGAATGGAATAAATATTTAATAAAGGACCTAAATAAATACATACAAGTGAAAATCAAAGTGGCATTTGATCATGAAGACACATGGAGGAAGTGGGACCCACATATGGCTAGATTTTCCCACTACACTTGGCATCATTCTCTCACCAATTCGAATTCAAGGTGAATGGTAACATACATAGGGGAGTCCAAAGGTATTAGTCATGGCATGACTCATCCAAGGTCGAAATATAGAGGAAGAGTAACTCCCATGGAAGAGGAAGAGGCAATTTGGAGCTAGTGAGACACTTGGGCTAGATTCCCTAGCTCTATGACAACAATGATGAAGATGCTATGACACCTATGACACAAATCAGAACTGAAGGCTGACATATGACATATATGACATGTCAGGGATAAAAATAGACTCCAAGAGGGCGCTCAAGGGTTTTAGGGAAGCTAAGATGCTTCCACATGTGATTTGGTGGAAGTGGGAGACTAGGAATTGTTTTACAAGTGGCATTCTTTGGAATCTCTTCCCAACTTGAGTTGGCATGAGTCTCTTGGAAGGAATTCTACCCATGTAGGACATTAGAACTTTATAAATGTCAATAAAAAATAATGAAACCATCTTTTGATCATTTTTAGAATTTGCAATTGCATTTGTGAAGAGGGAGAGCTAGTGGATGACTAGTTTCTTGCCTTAGCCAATTTTGAGGGTGAACGATTCCCATCCAAGTTGGTAATTGGAAAGACCATTCAGAACTTTCATTTGGAGATTTAATGGAGTCTTTATTTGCAGGTGTAAGCTATAGGTCAGCTCATGGTTTCTTCTATTGCAGCTCACTCCTTCAACCATTTCCAGTTTTGATGGCATATTCTTGATCCTCGAGGGAAGGCGTTTTTGGTGAGCTATTGTACTCTTTGGGGGAGCTTCTAATTCCACATTTATTTTGTAATATGAATCAAATACTCTTTTATTCATCTCCAGAAATTTTCAGGTCTAAATTCCAAGTAGAAATGTATAAATCTCATTTTTAATGGAAGAACAATGCCATGTCCCCACTACCTTGTTGTGAACCAATGTGTTGATGATGATTTCAAATGAATGGATGATTCTCTGATGAATTTGTGATTAATAGACTTCCATGGATGTATTTTACAAGTTTCATTTACTGTACTTGAGCATTTGAATTATTTTTACTCAGTTTAATTGCATTGGGAGAAGAAATAGTGCCATTTCCCCAAGGGTCGAATTGGTGATTTTTGCAGTTGAATGGGAGAGGGTTGGAACAGATATAATAATCAATTAATGGTGCACATGAGACCTTAATAACATCATTAATACATTTCCTACCTATTTTCATAAATTTGAGTGGCTTTGGAGGCATTTTGGAAGCCATTTTCAGTACATACCCCAGGGGGATTTGAACCCCAAATTACTAGTAAAATTGCATACTTGGCCCAGAATCTTAAGAGAGTTTGCAGAGGTATTTTGGTGGCAATATTTCATCCCTGAAAATCATATTCCAGTCCTAATATAATTCATACACCTTCCTTGAATATTTGAAGGCATCTGGAGTCAATTTGAGACCTAGAGACCAATACTAGTCAAAGGGAAATCACTAGTAAAGTTACCGACATTGACCAGAATTGAAAGAGGATTTGCAGAAGTATTTTAAAGGTCCAAAGGAATCTATGAAACAAATATTTATGTTCTAATATCATTCATATACCTTCTCAGAAGATTTGGGAGCAATTGAAGCAATTTGGGGACCTAGAGCTTAAAACTAGTCAAAGGTCAAACTAGGGAAAAAAGTGAAAAATTGTCATTTTAATAAAATTCCTAACAAGGGACATTACAGTGGTATCAGAGCATGGTCCTTGCACCTATGGATTAGGTACATACATTCAAGAATAATAGGCAGCCATGTCTTACTATTATGATGAATCCTATGAGTACAATTCTTATGAGGAATATGCAGATGCTTATGAGCAATATGAAGCAGAATGTGAATGTTACGAGGAAGAGATGCCATCATGCAACACTTCTTACAATTTCAAGAGAAATGAAGATTATTCTTATGACTTTAAATCTGATGAATATGAGTGTGTCACACCAACCAAGGATAATTCTATGAGTGAGTTCCAAAGATGGAGAGCAAAATATAAAACCTTGCCCCAACAATATCAAAAATATCAAGAATATCTTGCTTTTAGCAAAAATACACAAAATGCCATGACTTTTGAGTACTTTGATGAACATGTTTTTGAAAATAGGCCCAAAAATGAAGATGTGGAGTTAGTAAAGAAAGGTTTATGCCCTTCTTGTAAAGAACCTTGGAGTGAGTATCATACATGTGTGCATGAAATTATGTCCCACTTGAGGAGAGCTTTTGGGAATTCTTCAAAAATAGATTCCAAAGATATTGATCATAAGGAAAACAAGGGGCAAAATGCATCATCTTGTTTGAAGGATAAAATGAAGAGACATCACAAGAGCATGAAAAAGATTCTATTGAAAATATGGAAGATCATTTCGAGACACCTTCTAGCTTAGACATGAACCAAAGAGCATCTACTGATGGATGCTTAAACTATGAAGGAGTACCTACTGATGGGTGCTCACACCTCTATTTTGGTGACATAGAGATCACTTTTGAAAGTGTTGCTGCAAGCCCAAGTTCCATTAATCATGATAATGAAGACCTTGTAGCATTTGAACAAGAACCAAGATCAACTTCCCCATCACCACTTGAGCTTCATGAAATTGGTCCAAGCAAAATTGAAGAAGATGAGGAGGTTCATTTGCAAGAGCCTCATTTTCTTGAAGGGTCCTTAAAGATGAATTAAAATAATATCCAAGAGTCCCTCAGCATTCTCCATGACACTCAAGCATTGGTGTCAAATTCTTGTTGGAGAGCTACTTCATTGGAGGAAACATCCTTCCTTGAAGACATGGAGAAGATTCAAAGAGCAATGTGCCACATCAAAGGTAATTTCATGTCTTTGCTTTTTGATAGAAACCATTTGTTTGAGATTAATGGATTGTTACATGATGCATACTTGAAGAATAATGAGGATATTCATAAGCTCACAATTCAAAATGAGAAACTTCTTGAAAAGTTGTGAAGATACTTGTTTTTCCTCCTATGTTTCAATTTGTCAAATGGTAGATTGTTTGGAGGATTCTCATGACATGGTGGATCATGAGAAATGTGGAAATTTGAATGTGCTTAATGTGTTTGAAGATGAACTTGAAGAGATCCAAACACTTGATGTGGTGGAAGAGGAACTTGAATTGTCTCTTGATGAAGGTTATGCAATTTTTAAAGAAGAGCATGATTCCTCTACATTGGAACCAATCTATGACAAAGGTTTCCCACTTTTGAAGGAGCTGCATGATACTATCCACATGGATCCTTCCCATGATGAAACTTCTGCACTTTTTGATCATTTGAGTGAGTTAGTTCATTCTCCTACATCCTACAATTCCATGTTTTGCAGTATTAGTCTCAATGAAGTATGGGTGAAAGGGTTCTTTTTTATGGTGTCACATGAGTATGGAACTCCTAGATTTACCTTTTATGATGACATGGTTGGAGCACATTATTATTCACATTTGTAGCAACATTATTTGTCACTTTATGATGATGCAAATCTACATGGATGCACCTATGATATGCATTTGAGTCACTTGAAGACTCGTGGTTTTTCTTGCTCAACACTTGATTCATTTGATGTTGGAGGAACTTCATCCAACACTTGGGAGAATATATTTATGATTGGAGAACATTTTTGTTGGCAGCCACATACTTTGTTATATTTTTATGATTCTCACTTCATGGATGTATGGGTGAGACTTCTTTGAGTCATTTGAAGTCTCCTTGTTTTTTCTGCTCATTATTTGGTTCAGATTTTAGTGGAGATTCTTCATTCACTTCTTGGATGAAAGAATACATGGTTGAATATTTTGATGCATATCACATCCTTTTGGAGCAGCATTATAGGACATGGGATCCTCACCTATGTCATTGGAGCAGATTTGATTGGTCACTTGAAGCTTGTATGCACTTGGAAAATGGTGGTCTACTTGCTTGGAGGTATAAGCACTTTCATGACTCTTTGATGAAGCATATCCTTGATGTACATTTTCATTATGTTTTTATGTACTTTGATGATATATATTTGGTACTCATGATGTTTGGAAGAATGCATACAAGAAAATGGGATCCAGGAATCCTCTTATCTAATGGTGTGGGTTGGAGAGCACTCTTAATTATTGGGGTGCAATACAAGCAATGGGACCCTAGAATAATTTTTGTCTCATTGGTTTCATTTTTGGGGGGGAAGCAAGCAGTATGGGAGATGGATTCCCCACTTAATAAATTGATTTTAATCAGAGTAGTGTAGCAGCAAGCATGATGGTTCCTCTCTAAAATCTTCATGGAAACTCAAAGACTCAAGGTTGGGCAATTCAATGGCAACTTCAAAGAATTATACAGAAAGCAGGTTCTTCAACACCCATGTTTAAAATTGCTTGAGGACAAGCAATATTGGGAAGGGAGGATTTGTAATGTCTCAAATTTGGCATTGGGTCACAATGGCCTAATCACATTGTCCCTATTCAGTAGAGTTTGTCAAATTGATGCTAAAGTTCAAATAATTGCCAAGGAGGAAAATTACTAGTTTCCTAGGTTTGGGGTGGAAGCTTTGGGATTTGGAATAATGGGGATAATAAATGATGTTTGAAAATTAGAATGGAATAAATATTTAATAAAGGACCTAAATAAGTATATGCAAGTTAAAATCAAAGTGGCATTTGATCATGAAGACACAAGGAGGAAGTGGGACCCACATATGGCTAGATTTCCCCACTACACTTGGCATCATTCTCTCACCAATTCGAATTCAAGGTGAATGGTAACATACTTGGAGGAGTCCAAAAGGTATTATTCATGGCATGACTCATCCAAGATCGAAATATAGAGGAAGAGTAACTCCCATGGAAGAGGAAGAGGCAATTTGGAGCTAGTGAGACACTTGGGCTAGATTCCCTAGCTCTATGACAACAATGATGAAGATGCTATGACACCTATGACACACATCAGACCTGAAGGCTGACACATGACATATATGACATGTCAGGGATAAAAATAGACTCCAAGAGGGTGCTCAAGGGTGTTAGGGAATCTAAGATGATTCCACATGTGATTTGGTGGAAGTGGGAGACTAGGAATTGTTGTACAAGTGGCGTTCTTTGGAATCTCTTCCCAACTTGAGTTGGTAAGAGTCTCTTGGAAGGAATTCGACCCATGGAGGACATTAGAACTTTATAAATGTCAATAAAAAAGAATGAAACCAGCTTTTGATCATTTGTAGAATTTGCAATTGCATTTGTGAAGAGGGAGAGCTAGTGGATGACTAGTTTCTTGCCTTAGCCAATTTCGAGGGTGAAAGATTCCCATCCAAGTTGGTAATTGGAAAGGCCATTCAGACCTTTCATTTGGATATTTAATGGAGTATTTATTTGTAGGTTTAAGCTATCTGTTAGCTCATGGTTTCTTCTATTGCAGCTCACTCCTTCAACCATTTCCAGTTTTGATGGCATATTCTTGATCCTTGAGGGAGGGCGTTTTTGGTGAGCTATTTTACTCTTTGGGGGATATTATAATGCCCCATTTATTTTGTAATATGAATTAAATACTCTGTTCTTCATCTCCAGAAATTTTTAGGTCTAAATTCCAAGTAGAAATGTATAAATCTCATTTTTAATGGAAGAACAATGCCATGTCCCCACTACCTTGTTGTGAACCAATGTGTTGATGATGATTTCAAATGAATGGATAATTATCTGATGAATTTGTGATTAATAGACTTCCATGGATGTATTTTACAAGTTTCATGTACTGTACTTGAGCATTTGAAGTATTTTTACTCAGTTTAATTGCATTGGGAGAAGAAATAGTGTCATTTCCCCAAGGGTCGAATTGGTGATTTTTGCAGTTGAATGGGAGAGGGTTGGAACAGATATAATAATCAATTAATGGTGCACATGAGACCTTAATAACATCCTTAATACATTTCCTACCTCTTTTCAGAAATTTGAGTGGCTTTGGAGGCATTTGGGAAGCCATTTTCAGTACATACCCCAGGGGGATTTGAACCCCAAATTACTAGTAAAATTGCATACTTGGCCCAGAATCTTAAGAGAGTTTACAGATGTATTTTGGTGGCCATATGTCATCCCTGAACATCATATTCCAGTCCTAATATAATTCATACACCTTCCTTGAATATTTGAAGGCATTTGGAGTCAATTTGAGACCTAGAGACCAATACTAGTCAAAGGGAAATCACTAGTAAAGTTACCTACATTGACCAGAATTGAAAGAGGATTTTCAGAAGTATTTTAAAGGTCCAAAGGAATCTCTGAAACACATATTTATGTTCTAATATCATTCATATACCTTCTCAGAATATTTGGGAGCAATTGGAGCAATTTGGGGACCTAGAGCTCAAACCTAGTCAAAGGTCAAACTAGGGAAAAAATTGAAAAATTGCCATTTTAATAAAATTCCTAACAAGGGACATTACAAGCTTGTCTCCCCACCACTCTAGTAATAGTGAACAAGATGGTATGCAGTGGGCAGTTCACAACATCCCTAATTGGAATCTTCCCACTGGAATATCAAGCAATAGTACAATGTTGTGACACCATGTCATCTAAAGTGCGGTCACTAGCCCGTGTTCTGGTGAGAGCTACAACGTCCCCTCTCTAGGACAAACCAGTAAGAAAATATATGTCCTCCACATCTATAGTGAGAATGTGCTCACCGATCACAAAGTGTTGTTGGGATGCATCCCAACACCGGAGCATGTGTGACAATAGCGGGATTTGGGACCTCATCCCCTGAATCTCAAAGAATTTGAGCAAACCGCAGTTTCTCAAGGTATTCATGCACTCTGGATAATTGGAAGCTTGTATGTCTTTTACCTTGTGTTCTCTTTCCCGCCACTCTAAAACCATGATTTCTTGCTAGCAACCTGCCAAAAGGGGCATTTAAACATTGTTAGGTCCTACATCAACCACAACAAGTTCCTTTTTTGGGTTTAATTTGATGTTTGGGAAATGCATCTCCGTCGTTGCACTGTGACTTTGCACACAGTGCGATGATGTCGCACCCCACGCATTTAGGATTTGCACCAAGTCAGTCTCGTCGCAGTTCCCGAAA
Organism: Larix kaempferi; assembly: GCA_027924585.1. NCBI lineage: Eukaryota > Viridiplantae > Streptophyta > Pinopsida > Pinales > Pinaceae > Larix > Larix kaempferi. The sequence goes on from BSBM01000096.1 coordinate 38,459,800, forward strand.
GGGAAAATTGCGATGAGCCGAAGACCGATAGCCCTCCATGAATTCATAAAAAAAACCCAAAAATTGAACCTAAAATCAAAATCTAATCCACTAGAAAGTTGTTAGATGAAGTTTAGGCTTACCTGCTCTAAACGGTGGGTGAAATGGCGGCTCGTAGCTTCCGGAACCAGCAAATCAAGTTTTGGCACCAAATTGGCACTTATGCTCCCAAATTGGCAATGAAACAATGGTGACTATTTTTGGCCCATTTTTTCTATTTATAAATGAAAAAGAATATTCCTTTTTCAAATATTTGATGCTCTAGGGTCATTTGCCATAGTTTTAATTATTTTTTATCATATTTGGGATATTATTTGACTATTTGACCTAGTTTCCGAGTATCCAGGAGTTGTTAGCGGTCTTTCATGTCGTTTCTCGCATCACAACGGTCGTTTCAGGTATGAACGCTCCTTTGAATGTTTTGTCATTATTTTTTAATTATTGTGTGACTAAGCTCACTCTTCGTTTGTTCTCATGCTCTTAAAACTATGAGAATAAGTACCGAGTTGCGATTTATCACTTTTCCGAGCTCATTAAACTCCCACGGAAAAGGATATCCCCCAGAGTCTACCGTTAAGCTCTTTTCAGGCTCTCGAAAAACAAAAAGATTGCCAAGCGAACTTGTCGCATTCACGCTAGTAAAAGAATTTGAACGGTCATCTTCCTGGTGATAGTTTACCCCTTTTTCAGATCAAGGGGCACTAATTACGAAAAAGGTGTACTCCAGCCAATCATGACTAGAAGAGTCCTCTCCCGCGTTGTTTTACCCTTTTTCGGGCAATGAGGCTAACTTTACGAAAAAGGACTGTTGAACTCTTTTTTAGTTCTTTTTAGACTCTCTAAACATGAAATGACAACCGAGTTTACCTTCTATGGACTCGTTAAACTCTCACATTGAAGGGCCCTCCATGGGACGAACCCCTCCTATCCTAGGTTCGGAAAATATTTGGGATTGGACTCATCTATAAGATGAGCTATACCGAGCATCTAGTTACCCTCATCAAGCTCGTAAAAAACACATGAGGGACTAATCGTTCATGATGGGGAAAAAGGAAAGCTTTTGTATTTACACCTTTGTCAGTGGCAGTACATGGTCATTCTTGAACATGGCACTCATTTGCATTTGCATACAGTACTTGGATCATCCATTTGTCCTCGAGTCCCACTTACTTTTTGAGTCTCGTTACTCCTTTGAGTCATTCAAATAAAGCTTCCATCATCAGTTTCATTAGAGGTTGGTGTCGTACTCGTCAAGTCAATACTACCAAGTCATGCCATGCCCATGTTCGAGAACATTTTTCACTATTTGTCTATTTGCAGTCAGTACACCTTCAATCATGTCGGTCTACTTTGATTCAATCTTGCATGTTATCGTACCATCCAATCCACTCTACACATCTTTTGTCATGTTTCGTGTCGATGATGGGGGAATCATCATGGACCTCCTTCGACGGATTCATCTTTGTCGACTTCAACACATCATCCAAAGATTGAATCTAGAAACCAATCAAGTACCTTGGCCCTGCATGCCTCAATGGTAGGTTACCTCACTTTCAACGTGAGTTTACATCATTGGCTCTTGATTGAAAGATTTCATCTTGCGTTCGACTTCAACTCATTTATTCACGCTTGATGATATGTACTGTGATACCTTGGGAATCATTGACATCAATGGTGATCTCCCTCGTGCTTGTTAACGGTTTACATCATTGATAGGTAATTAAGTGGTTTCTACCATGTTCGACGTCAAGACATTTGTAATCACATGGATATATTCGTATCATTGCGGGTTCAGCTTGAAGACCCCAGGGAGTCATGTTTTTTCCAGGTTGCGATGGAGTTTGTATTGTGTCATATTACATGGATCCACATTTGTATTGGTCGTGGCTATGTTATCATCTCATCATGGATCTACGCTTGTGTCTAGTAGCCATGATTGTGTTCATTCGGTCATTACTACCATGGATCTGCATTGTATTGGTCGGAAGCCATGTTGTACATCATATGAGATTATCAGTTCAAAGTCAGTTGTACTGCAGCAACATCCTTCGTCTGACAAGTCCATTGCCATTCCTTCTATCAAAGAATTTCACCTGTCCAATCTTTCAACAACTTCATGCTTTGGGGGGCATTCTATTACACCTAAAATATTCCCATCATGAGATTCAGTGTATACACCCCTGGAGTAACCCTGATTGAGTGATTGACCTGGAAGGATTTGTACCCAGTTGTACTAGGTTTTGAGAGGTCGTCATAGGTTGCTCTGCTGCAACATGTGACGTCGCACCTTGCTCCATTACAGGGTGCGACGAAGTCAGTTATAAGGAAAAAATAGCTTCTTCGAGCTCCTTCTCGAAGCTTGCTGACTTGGATCCCTATCCCTGATCTGTTGGGGGAGCTGGCCTTCGGTTCCTAACCTATTGGGAGGATCCCCTATCTCTCTCCTACCATATCTCAACCTATCCTATCCATACCCTATCCACTTAGTCCTATTTAAGTGAAGATCTACCCCTCTCCAAAGTGGAGGAAGTCTATAGTGTCTACATGCTGGTGAAATAATCCTTCAAAGATCTTTTTTCATCTGTTGGGAGACTCATACTTCCTTGGAAGGGTATGGAAAATGGCTAGGATGGAGAAGGGCTGCAGCGTTAAGCCTTGGTTGTAGTTCTATGTCTCTACCATGTATTTCCCTATTTACAGTAATACAAATGCTTTCCACCAATATTGTTGATGTGTTATGATATTGAGTAGTTTACCTGCTTAATTGTTTACTTAGATCTCTTATTGTATAGATGCTCTTTACTCGCTTGTGTTTGTTCTTGTGTCTTGACAGGTCTTGCAGCTGAGATCTGATGACCGCGAGACGCAGAGCAGCATTTAGGAGAAAGGATCGCGAAGTAAAAGTTAAGACATCTAGTACTTGATCCTTAAGTAGATCTAGGAAATCCATTTGTAGTCTATTCTATTTTTTCTAGACTCGCATTGAGCTAGGGATATCCGGCTCGCGTCCGCTCAAGTGGATTGTCCGATAACAATTGTACCTGAGCCGGTCCCCATACATCTGTATGCACAAGCTCTAACTTTTCATTCTTCTTCTGTTTCCCAACCCTGAGAAATATGACTCTTATGTTTTCCATAAACATAGTTCTCACATAATTCCAAACTTACCTGCTTCAAATCTGGCAGCAACTTCTTTGAGTGGAGAATCTGCATCCCCTTCTCACTCATGTGTCCAAGCCTATGATGCCACAATGTTGTATATGTTCTTGTGGAAGCTAAAGAGATAGAATGGTCAGTATTATGAGGACATAAATACCACGTACCTACCCTATCTCATTTTACTATCACCATTGATCCCTTAGTGATCTTCCACCACGTTTCTCCAAATGTAGATAGACAGCCACCATCTCCCAACTTCCCTGTTGAGATCAGATTTATTTTCATAGCAGGAATATGCCTAACATCTTTTAGCAGCCATTCAATTCCATTCTTAAATTTTATCCATACCTTACCCATTCCAACAATTTTACATGGCTCATCATCACCCAATAAAACATGTCCAAAATTGCCTAGAACATAATCATGAAAATATTTCCTATGGGATGTAGCATGACATGAAGCCCCTGAATATACTACCCAATAATCACTAGTATTATCTAATGCAATAATCAAAGCATCTTGTAACACATCACCTGCTACATTTGCTTCATGGGTAGTTTCCTGCTGTCCATCTCCTTTCTTCTTTAGAGATCTGCAGTATTTCTTTAGATGTCCTTTCTTTCCATAGTTCTAGCACTCTATTTTTCCCAGTCTGGACTTGGATCTGCCCATTTTAGACTTGCTGCGATTACCTTGGCCCTTTCCTCTCTCCTTTTGTCTTCCCCTGCTCTCCATGGTCAATGCATTACCTGATGTCTCACCTGTGATTTTTCTTCGCATTTCCTCGCTAAGAATAACACTAACAACATCATCAAATATCAAGGTGTTTGAACCAGAGACAAAGTTACTTATAGCCATGACTAAGCTGTATATTCCAGCTTTCTGGCAATGAACACAAGATTAGAAGAGCCCTAACCTCATCATCAAAGTTCACACTTACAGAACTTAGTTGATTTGTAACCGTATTAAATTCATTTAATAGATCAGCAACAGATCCACCTTCAGACATCTTCATATTAAATAAATGCTTCATTAGAAATACCTTGTTGGAGTCCGGGGGTTTTTCATACAGCTTACCCAATGCGCTCATCAAACCCTCTGTTTTCTTTTCTTTTGAGATATTGAAAGCCACCGACGAATCTAGGGACAACCGCATTGTTCCCAGTGCCTTTCTGTCAAGAACCTCCCATTTTTCGTCCTTCATAGTCATTGGTTGCTTTTCTCTTCCTCCCAGTGATAGGAATAGATCCTTCTGGTACAGATAGTCCTCCATTTGCATCTTCCATAACTGGTAGTTTTGGCCATTAAATTTTTCGACCTTAAACTTTCATTCTTTCACCATTGCTCCCACTCGAACCAGAAACCCTAGTTTCCTATGGGTTTATTTGCCAAATAGACCTTTGGCTCTGATACCAATTGTTAGAAAAACAAGATCATAGATCAATAACAATAAATAGAAATGCAAATATAATCACACAGACACATTACAAGAGAGACACCAATATATCGTGGTTCACCCAAGATGGGCTACGTCCACACTGAAATTGCAAGTCCTTATTATTATACTATCCAACAAATTAAGGAATACAATCTGCAGCACATTTGCTGCACTTTCTCTTCACTATCTCACAGTCTCTCTTCACGGTCTGAGATATATTTACAATGCATAATACCTAATACATCTTGCCCTAGTCGTATTACAATGTCTTTCTTTTATAGGGGAAATACAATGGGAAAAATACCATGGGATACCCAAAACCATGGGTCTGCAAAACCATTGGCCAACAAATATACACGAACCCCAAGGTTGGGGAATGAGTGTACAGTCCTTTTGCATATCATATAAAGCTGGGGTACACTACTGAGACAATATCATCTATGAGACTAGAATATTTGGCTCCAAAACCAACATTTGGATATATTAGTACTACTTGGAAAACTCTTCTTAATTTTTTTTCCAAGAGTGAAACCCCTACAAACACTATCAAAATCATATTTAAATATGTGAATACCTTTCACCATCTTCTACAATCTAGGTAGTGCTTTGAAATGGAGATGACCAAGCCTTGTATACCACAGCTCACACAAACTAACTATGTCATGGATCATAGCTTGAATAAACTTTCCAGAAAATTTGTAGAGACCTTCCTCCCTAACTCATATGACTGATGTAGAGTTCAAGTCTTCATGTTTAGTCCATAGGAGCGTTTTATTGTCCGTAAAGATAATTCTGAATCCTTTATCTTATAGAACCGAAATAAACAAGAGGTTCTTCTTCAATCCCGTGACAAACAAAATTTCATCCACAAGCAATACATTCCTTGAATCCAATTGAAAGGAAGTGGATCCAATACCTTGGATCAAATAGGTGGTATTATCTACAAGCTCCACCTTACAAGAAAACTTATTTTCCTTCATATATGTGATAACACTCATATATCCAGTCACGTGCTTGGATGCACCACTGTCTACTAGCCATGTATTAGCACTAGTGGTAATGGATATAGAAAGGGTTGATACAAGATAGTACTCCTTCCTCGTCTCTTGGTCATTGGATGAATTCTTTCTTGTAGGTTCATCTTTTGTAGTAGTAGAAGCATGAAGCCTACCCTTGAAATTTTCTCTTTGCTTTGCACGACATTCTCTTGCATAATGACCCTTGTTATTAAAATTGAAACTTTTAACTTTAGAATGATCAAAGTTCTTGAAATAATTCTCCTTTTGATGAGAAAATTTCTTGTGATATTTATTACCTCTTTTCAACCGTACTGCAAGATCGGGGTTATCTTCTTTGAAAGCAATATACTTTCTCTTGATTCACCCTTATTCTTGTAGGTAATCATTCCATAGTCTCTCGAAGTTAGGTTGCACTTCTTGACCATTTATTGCAGCTAATAATGTATCCCATGAATATGGAAGACCATCAATAGCGGTATGTATGAGATCATCATCATCGACCGCAACATCAATGCTCATGAGTTGATCTATTACTTGAGAGATCTTCGTGAAGAAGGAATCCACAACTTTGTCCTTTTCAATCTTTAAATTTTGAATCTTGTTCTTCAGTGCTCTCTTTTGACTGGGTGCCTTCTTCTCATAAATATTTTTCACAATGTCAAATCATTCCTTTGCGGTCTTCAATGGAGTAATCACAAGCATCAAGTTGTATTTCATGGAATCATGAATGATTCTCTTTGCTTTGGCTTGATTCTTCTTGGAGGTAATGGGACCTGCATTAGAATGAGGCTCTTCAATAACACTGGATACATATCTATATAAATCAAGCTCTTCCAAGATATTCAAGATCTTGGCCTTCCAAGTATTGAATTTTGAAGTTCCTTCAAGACGGTCTTCTAGTCTTACTGAGATTGAAGCCATAATTATTCAAGTACTGTGCACACTTAGGATCTACATAGGCTTAATATTAATTTCTGAATTGATCTCTTTCACGCCCTGAGCTCTGATACCATGTTAATTTTTATGTTTAATTCAGAGCTGCAATAATACTTGAAATCAAATAACAATTATATACAAGCAATCACATTCGACACATGAATTTACCTTGGGGAAACACTCTATGACTCGAGGGAGAAAACCCCAGCAAAACCTTCCTTAGTATATTGATATATAGTAGAGAACGCCTTTTACATAAAGCACCTTTGGTGCAATTACATAGCAAGAGAAAGATAGAGAAGAGAGACTCGTAATAATATCATGCACAAATAAAAGACCATTTACTTCAAGAGAGAAGAGAATTCACTTCACACTAAATTCATAAATCTTGTATAACATATTTATATATTCTTCACATGCATTGGCTTCTATTTGTATCTTTTGACTTCGGGATGAAATCGCCCTCCATCAGGATGCATCAATCTTGCATGAAGAAGTGTGCCATACTTCTCATGCAGTTCATTAACTCACTAAACTGATTCTTAGGATGAACTTGCCCCTTAACTGAAAGCTTTCCCACTTAGTTAGGTGTCTAAATTAAGTGTCGGCATGCAAGTGTCAGCGTTTAGTTTAACATAAGTGTCATCTTTTAGTTTAACATAAGTGGCATCATGCAATAACACTTAGTTAACTAGATCCTCTTTGTTATCACTTAGTTAAATCTCTTAATTGTTTTTTTCTCGTTAACATCAGTGTAGTGATGAATTCGAGTTCTCCCTTGATTTACTAAAGTCTTCAATGGAGTTTAACAATTCAAATTCTCTCTTAACTAATTCTTTTATGCGCAATTCGAATTCTCTCATATCTTATCACATATTATATTTATCTCTTTCCTTATCTACATGGTCCACATTTGCCATATTAATTATCATATCAAATATACTAAGGATATTTTCCCAATGATGTGATCATATTGTTCTATTATCGTTACAAGTGGTTATATTCTAAAGTAATTTTCTCCAGAGGTGGCGAGTTTCTAGAGGAGACTTAGTAACAATCATAGGCTGAAACACAATGCAAGTTACAAAAAATAGACAATAAACTAAATGCAAACAAAAAATAAAATTCCAAAATCAGTGAAGATAGAGATTGACCCGATATGATCGCCAACACTATAGCTAGGTTTTCCACACTAGTTGGTGCTAAAAAGCACATTCTAAGACTCATGGAAGTCTTAGTAATAGTTCAGAAATGGGGTATGCAAGCATGCAAATGTAACTATAAATGACAGTAAAAGAAACAATAACTAATCGTAAATAAAATTTAATCTACTTGACACAAATGCAGAAAATAAAAACTAATCTAATCCTTTTGCTACTCTTTCACACACATAAGGGTACGAAAAGAAAATGTGTATTTTTTATTGCATAAACATAAAAGAATACAATGGACACATTTTATCTCAAATAGAGTGAGCAGAGGGCCCTTGTAGATAGTTGAAGTAGTGAGTCCTTGGTCTCCAAGCAGCTTCAGGTTCTTCTCCACACAAAGGTCACTAAAGGTAGCAAAAACTCAAAATGGGTGAAACAAGAAGTCAAATGGGAGTTTCAAGGGATTTTGAAGAAATTTCGGCTGAGTGATGGTAAGGTAACAAAATGAGTGTATGTTGAGATCCTCCACTATCTAGTTATAGAAATAGTTTCCCTAGGTTTCTATTAGTGATATTTTTAGCAGAAAAGAGACCGTCAGTTGGATAAAAGCATATGTCCGAAGAAGAATTATGATCATCAAAGTGACCCATGGGAAGCATTCGTTCATATCAAGTGACTCACAGGGAGTCCGCCATGTCAATCAACTTGGACCCACGTCGTAGAAACACAGTCAGGATGCACGAGCAAGTTGCGTCTATTTTGGCCCGAGTCATCCCTGACATAAAAACCGCCAAGGACGCGTGTCGTTCTCTCAGCCAGCCAAGGTCCTAATGGTGGTTTTCCCATACCACGTTTTGGAGACCCTGAAACCATTCGAGAGACCTCAGTGGTATTAGGTGGTGTGGAGCGTCAAACCAGGGGACCATGAGCAGAGCGGGACCCACTCCCCAGAGTTGCATGTTTCTAGGCGCTCATCTTGAGACATCTGGGCAGAAATCAATGGTTGGAAGAGTGTTAGGGAAAGGAAGGCGCACGAAGTATATGAAGAGCAGTCCTCCCCTGAGGAAAAAACCATTGGTTCCACGTGGCGCTCCCAGGATCATTCATAGGGCTTGACGGGGTTTTCTAAAACCAATTTTTGAGGATTCTGAATACCATCAGTGGTTTTCTGTCTTGTCACCTCCGCCTATCACGTGGAAGTGACCCTCTCCAATAATCATTAACGTCATCAGCATTGTACCAGCTATCATTAACTCTCAGCGTTCGAAACCCGAAAAGGTGGTCAGGTAATTATTGCAATCAGTACAGGCTCGTCTACCCAGGAAGGTCCTGATGGCTCTATAAATACCTGGGTTGGCTTTGTCGGCATTTCAAAGATCCGCTTCATTAGTGTAGAACTCAAAGCCTGGTGCTTGCATATTGTTCCTAGCCTATTAGCAGAGTGTTCTCTATGGTTCATTTCATTTCAAGAGGGGGATCACCGGGAGCAGCATGAGTTCGAACGACCATCTTTCATGAACAACCTGCAGACACACACCCACCAGCAGTCAGACCGGAAAAACCCAAGGTCTCATCTGAGATGTCTAATGAGAGTTCAGTTATTTCGTCAGCTCAAATGGATATGGGCCTTCCGTATTCAGGATCATGGAAGAAAGGAATGTGCAGGTTTCATTAAGGGAGGACCAGACGGTGGGATAGTAGTACCTAATTAGTCTCAATGAAGCAGCTTCTACATCAGGTCATGTTCCACAACTCAACGTCAGAATTAAGATTTCATCCCATCGGAAGCAGGATCCAAGAGAAAAGGGCTTGGAAGGGATGATTGGATGAAGCAGTAGAGGTCTGCAAAGCGGAATACATCTGTGGTATGGCCATTGCTACGTCTCTAGCAGGTTGCGGGCAGTCCAGCTAGTATGTAAGAGTTTCCTCGCAGTTTTGAAGGTCGTTACGTCACCGATGCTTTCCATTTTAAGGTGACGTGAACCTCGTCTAGCCGGATGCACTACGTTGTTTAGCAAGGTGGTCCGGGTTCATGGTTGTAAGGATGACCAATAGTTTTTTTGTTGCTAATATTGTAACAAACTTTGTTAAGGAGTATAAACTGAAATTTTAAGCTGTTGAGTGGAACGAATTGTAACAAATTTTGTTTAGACTGTAGGAAGGCTATATATAGCCAAATAGGCAGTAGCCAGATGGTCAACTCTTTGATGTAAAAATTATTACTTCTATGTTAGACAGTTGGTCAATATAAAGAAACATATTATTACCCTATCTTGGAGCTAATGGATTCAAAGTTTTGATGTGCACAGTTAGTATCTTCTTCTGTTTTTTCATCTCTTCCATTTATGTATGATCTGCAGAATTGTTCTGAGTTTATATGAGTGCTTATGCTTAAATGTATTTCTTCTATGGTAATTGGTAATTGAAGTGTTCATGCTGATATATCTTGAAGTGATACCCTCATATTATCCAGTGGTGTTCTGTGGTTCATTTTGTCAAGATTGTTGAATTCCTCTCTCAAGCTCAACACGTCCTTCTGCAAATGTGAAATAAAGATTTACTTTCACAGTACCTTTATCTCACACCATTCCATTTCCATCTTCTACTGAAAAGTCTGATTTCTTTACATATCGAAATATTGCCCGTTAACATTTCAAGATCTGAATCCTACATTGTTTCTATCAGCTATTGTTTTAATTCAGTAAAGTTTTCATAAGTGATTATTGATGCCCATGCACAGTTCTAAAAAACAGCTCTAGAATGTCTCTGGGACTAACATCTTTTTTGGCACCGTTGTTGGGGATGCAATCAAGAATATATATCTTCCCTAGGTATAACGACAAGATCATACACTCCCAGTTTCATGGTGTGTGAAATTGAGTTGCAGGTTGTTATCCACCTGGCGACTCCACAATAGAAAACCTGGCATCTGGACGAATACACACTCACCAGAACCCTAGCCATGAAGAATTTGTGGCTCTCGAATATTCAGTCTCTTGGAGACAAAGACGTGGAAGATACCAATCTACTTCACCAAGCTATCAACGCAGTTTCTCCTCCCCTTTGTTCAGCCCCCAGTTTTCCCAATCTGAATTTATTGTCTGAACCCCTGATAATGAGCCTTTTCGTCAAGATCCCCATACTCTTGATTTTTTGAGCTTCCGACATATCCCTGCTATAAATGAGGACCTTGTAGCTCATACCACTCCTGCCAAACCCCTAACTGCCGCATAGGCAGAGATTCCAAACGTCACTCATCCCATGTTAGGAGGAGGAAGCGGAGGACCACCTCCACCACCCCCAGAACACCAAGATGGGTGGCAAGCCGTCATGGACCCCTATAGTTACCCACACCCCTAAATGATATGCCTACTCATTACCTGAATCTGCTACCGAAATATGATGGCAGTAAAGGGACATCTGTCGAAGATCATGTGGATCGATTTCAAGATTCACAGATAACATCCTGATTGAGCACGATGATGTATTCATGAGAATTTTCGCTCAGTCATTAGAAGGAGAGGCCAGAAAATGGTTCAAACCTTTACCTAATGCCTCCATAAACACTATGGAAATATTGGAATCTACCTTTGTCAAGAAATGGGGAGTTAAATGGGACAGTCTATATTATTTGATAGAATTCTCAGCCCTGAAGAAAGGCGGCTATGAAAACGTGGTCGACTTCACAGCGAGGTTTAACAAGCAGTATTTCAGAATCCCTGAGGACATTCATCCTACTGAATCCGTAGTTCGGGTCACTTATGCAGTCGCTTTTCCTTCAGATTTCGCCATAATCTTGAGGGATAGAAAACAAGTCTCACTCAGCGATATGCAGGATGATGCCATCGACGTGGAGGGAAATCTTAGAGTCGGAGGCAAGATTAAAATGACTAGTGATGCTGAACCTAAAGACAAAGGGAAAGCAAAAGAGGAAGGGATATCTTCATAAATTAGAGACTCCCAAGATGCAAAAATCGATGAGATGACCTGTATCATCAAGAACTTGTCGAATAAGGTCACCAGAATGGAATTGGAGGGTAGAAGTCCTAATCGACAGCCTCATCCCCATCCTCCTAATCAGTTTAGGAGACCTTTCAATCCACAAATGGCATATAGAGAGAAAAGAGGGGAAGAACAGCCATTGAGACCTCCTGTTCGCGAAAAATAAAACAATCTGGTCGAAGTTGTTGTAGAAGAATGTTATGATGATTTTGAAACACAGCTAAATTGGGTGTAAGAAGATTCACACCTCATGCACGTTACTAGAGAAGATTATGAGAGCTCATTATTTAATGAGGAAGATGGCTCAGATCTTTCGTATTCCCAAGAAAGTGACAAGTTCTTTAATGATCATCTTGTCTATAGAGGCACTCAGCCCATGAATAAAGGAAGGAAGTACAACTTGAGACCAAGGCCTGAAGCATCTCACAAACAGAGTGGGCCCATTCTGAGAAAATCCCCATAGAAACCAGCTCAAAAAAAGACCCCTCAAGTCGCCTCTGTGCCCAAAGAAAAGGACCTCCCTAAAGAGAAAGAAGCCGATACCATGATCCCAAATGTCCTAAATCAGCCAGGCATAAGCCCCCATATGAGAATAGAGTCGACTTCCAGAGAAGGGTACACCTCTTTCAGTCTGGAATAAGAGCTGAACAAATTGAAAATAGTTGTCCCATTGACTGAGTTAATAAAACATCCTATGTACCAAGGCCAGATTGACAAAACGTTGCAACGAGCTGAAAGCATTGATCAACAAGATTCCATAAATCTTAATGATGAAGCTGCTTCTTTTCAGTGTGGTCCACGCATAGATAGTAAATAGGAGCCTACCGCCCCGTTCTATGTCACCCTGAATGTGCATGAAAAGCTTCTCCACAATTGTATGTTGGACTTTGGGGCATCTCACAATTTAATTCCCAAATTCATAATGGAACAGTTGGAATTAGAAATTACCAGGCCATACCATGACCTTTATAGTTTTGATTCCAGAAAGGTAAAGTGCATCGGGATGATAAAAGACATGGTGGTCACTCTGGCCCAGATACCAGCTAAAAGAGTAATGATGGATGTGGTTGTAGCAGATGTTCCAGCTAAATATGGTATGCTCCTATCAAGAATCTGGGCTAAAAATCTAGGGGGAACCATGCAAATGGATATGAAGTATGATACAATACCTGTTTTTGCCGGAGAAACCAGGCGATTATATAGGGAAGCTATGTTCGCCTATGTTATAAAAGACCAAGATAGTCCCATGAATTATCCTATATATGTTGCCGACGAGAACATGGGTTGCTACAAGCTGTCAGTAGGTGACTCATCCGAAGAATAAATCGCTCATGCTCAAGCGACAGAACCAGCAGCTGAACATGGCCGGGACCAAGTCTGGAAACTCTTTTTTTATAGAGCTTCCACCAAAGATGAATCCAGAGCAAGCACAATTTTGACATCACCATCGGGATATGAAATTAGCTTGTCTTACAAGCTGAATTTCGACACCACTAACAATGTAGCCGAGTACGAAGCACTCGTCCTTGGTCTCTGAGTAGCAAAGGACATGAGAATTACTAAACTGGCGGTTTTCAGAGATTCTGAGCTCGTGGTGAATCATACTAGAGATGTTTATCAAACTAAGCATCCCAGACTCAAAGCATATCGCAATCTAGCTTGGGACCTTATTGACAACTTCTTTGATCCTTTCAACATTACATTTGTTCCTCAAGAAGAAAATCAACAGGATGATGCTTTGGCCACGAGGGCTAGCTCTTTTCACCCCCCAAAAAAGCCAAAGCTCAACTATGAAGTTGAAATGAGATACCGCCCATCCATTCCTGACAGCATTAAAAATTGGTAGGTTTTTGAGAATGACCAACAAATTAAACGCTTTCTGCACATGGTCGGAGAATTCTCAAACACAAAAGCAGATAACGACTCCGAAGAAGCAGAAGGAAGTCATTCCTAGGAAATAGACGTTGAAAGCTCAAAATTCAGACAGCAGGTCACTGGTCATAAGGTTCTACAGTTAAAAAATAATTTTATTCCGAAAGGTCTTGTTCCATTAGAGCAGTTGTTCGACAAAAATGATGTCCCGGTCAAACTAGCAATACAACCGACCACTGAATCCGTACAGGAAGTAAACCTTGGTACCATGGAAGCTCCCAAGTTCATCAAACTGTCTGAGTCCCTTACGAGCGAGCAAAGGAAAAGGTATGAGGAATTGTTCAGAGATTATGCAGATGTGTTTGCATGGAAGTATGAGGACCTCAAAACCTATGATACTACCATAGAACAACATAGGATTCCTTTAAAGCCTGGTGCTAGGCCTCAAACAAAAGTTGAGGCAAGTAAACCCCATCCTCTTGCCAGTAATTGAAAAGGAAGTAAGAAAGTTGCTAGACACGAAGATCATTATTCCTCTAAGATATTCTGAATGGGTAGCTAACCTAGTCCCAGTCAGGAAAAAGAATGGCGAGATCCGTCTATGTGTTGATTTCAAAAACCTAAATAAGTGCTCATTGAAGGATAACTATCCATTGCCCAAAATGGACCATATTCTTTAGAAGGTGGTAGGATCAACTCGAGTATCTATGATGGATAGGTTCTCAGGCTATAACCAGGTAGCAATGCACCTGGATGATCGGGAAAAGACAACCTTCACTACACCATGGGGAACATTCATGTATGACAAAATGTTGTTAGGCCTTATGAACGTTGGGGAAAATTTCCAAAGGTCCATGGACATAGCGTTTATAGGAGAAAAGGACAGATTCATCGTTATATACCTTGATTACATGACAGTCTTTTCCAAATTTGATCAGGATCATCTTCAACACCTGAAGCAAACTTTCAAGAAGTGTAGAAAATATGTCCTGTCCCTCAACCCAAAGAAATCTTTCTTTGCCATGACAGAAGGAAAATTGCTCTAGCACATCATCTCCAAAAATGGAGTAAGGATAGACCCAGAGAGAGTAGCTTCTATCAAGCTGATCGATCTCCCATGAAATAAAAAGGAGGTACAATCTTTCATTGGTAAAATTAATTTTTTACGAAGATTTATGCCTAACTTTGCCGAAATAATGAAAGAAATTACTGATATGTTAAGAAAATACACTAAGATAAAATGGACTACAGTTGCAAGAAATTATTTTGATTAGATTAAAAACTCCCTAGGAGAGGCACCCATTCTGACCAGCCCAGACTATACCAAAGATTTCTTAATCTTCTCTTTCGCCTCTGAGGTTGCTATTGCTGCAGTCCTTTTGCAAAAAAATCAGGAGGGGCATGAAAAACCCATTGCTTTCTTTAGTAGAGCTCTGAGAGATGTTGAATTAAAATATAGTACAATGGAACAGCAAGATTATGCATTGGTTAAAGCATTCAAGTCTTTCAGAAGCTATGTTCTGCACTCCAAGATAGTCACTCACGTCCTAGGAAGTAACATCAAGGATATATTATGTCAACCCGATAGTGAGGGGAGAAGGGGAAAATGGATTTCCAAGATCTAGGAGTACGACGTGGAGATCAAACCCACTAAGTTGGTAAAAAGACAGGGGTTAGCCAAATTGTTGGCGGCATCAAATCACCAAGCTCTAGAAATAAATTTGATTGATCAATTCCCCGAACAGGTGATCGGGGAAGATCAACAGAACCTCCCCGATCAGATAGCAGAAAAGTTTGTGAGCTCGGAATGGTACAAAGACATAGTTTACTATTTGCAGTATCTTACTCATCCCCCTAAAGTGGAGAAGTCTAAGATAAGGGCCCTGAAACTCAAAGATGTCAAATATTGTGTTTTGGATGGATACTTGTTCTGGAAAGATCCACTGGGCATCCTGTTGAATTGTATTGTGGAAGAAGAAACTGAAGGCATAATTAATGAATTTCATAAAGGTATGTGTGGAGGACATAATGCCGGGAGAGAAACTGCTCATAAGATATTGCGAGCAGGGTATTTTTGGCCCACTCTATTCACTAATACCAGCAAGATCGTCAGAACCTGCAAGGAATGTCATATGTTTTCCGAAAAGCTAAAACTGCAGCCATTACCTCTGAAACCCATTAGGGTGGAAGCGCCCTTCCAACAGTGGGGCCTTGATTTTATTGGAGAGATCAATCCTCATTCTAGTGGACAGCACCGATGGATTCTTACGGCCACTGATTACTTCACAAAGTGGGTAGAAGCCATTCCCACTAGGAATGCGACTGATTCGATCATTATAATCTTCCTGGAAGAAAACATATTAGCAAGATTTGGTTGTCCAAGGAAAATACTTACCGATAATGCTCCAGCTTTCTAGTCATATGAGATGATGGACTTCTGCCAAAAGTATAATATTGAATTGATTCATTCAACTGCATATTACCCACAGGGAAATGGCTTGGTTGAATCTTCCAATAAAAGTTTAGTCACTATTATTAAGAAAATGCTTGGCGCAAACAAAAAGGCCTGGGATTCTCATTTGAAGTTTGCATTATGGGAAGATAGGTCAGTGTTAAAAGAGCTATAGCTACTTCATTGTTTCAGTTGGCTTATGGAAAAGAGGTTGTTCTTCCAATCCAGTTGGGCCTCCCTATGATGAATTTGCTTCAACCTGAAAGTGAAGAACCAGATGACATGGAAAGAAGAATTCATCAATTGATAGAAATTCAACAAGTTAGAGAGCAGCTGGACGACTCCACGAAAATATATCAGGACAAAATGAAAGCAACCTTCAACCAAAGAGCTATTACTCGAGATTTTCATCCTAGAGATCTTGTCCTCAAATGGGATGCCAGAAGAGAGCCGGGGTCTAAACACGGAAAATTTGACAACCTATGGCTGGGTCCATTCAAAGTTTCCACAGTCCAGGACAATAACACATATGAACTGACTCAACTCAATGGTGAAACTTTTGGGAACCACGTAAATGGGAGATTCCTGAAACGCTTCTTCCACTATTAATTCCTCATCTCCTTTCTTCAAAGGATCCCACTGTATCATATTTTGAAGTTTTGTTTAAGTTTTGTTAATTTTGTTTTTAAGGATCATAATCTGCTTTGTTATGTATCTTCTGATTATTCTTTTGAAAGTTATATTGTCAGCAAGAAGACATGACTCCACAGTCCAGTGAGTTAGAAGGAACTAGTCTATTGTTCTCAACCTCTCCCCGCAGGAAGAGGTTGTCCCCGATGAAGCCGATGTTAGTGATATTTTCAGCAGAAGAGAGGTTGTCAGTTGGATAAAAGCATATGCCCGAAGAAGAATTATGATCATCAAAGCGATGCATGGGAAGCAGTCGTGCAGATCAAGTGACGCACAGGGAGTCCGCCATGTCAATCGACTTAGACCCGTGTCGTAGAAGCACAGTCGGGATGCACGAGCAGGTTGCATCTATTTTGGCTCGAGTCATCCCTGACAGAAAAACCGCCAAGGACGCGTGTCGTTCTCTCATCCAATCAGGGTCCTAACGGTGGTTTTCCCAGACCGCGTTTTGGAGACCCTGAAACCATTCGAGGGACCTTGGTGGTATTAGGTGGTGTGGAGAATCAAACCAGTGGACCATGAGCAGAGCGGGACCCACTCCCCAGAGTTGCGTTTTTCTAGGCACTCATCTCGAGACAAATGGGTAGAAATCAACGATTGGAAGAGTGTCAAGGCAAGGAAGGCGCACAAAGTTTATGAAGAGCATTCCTCCCCTGAGGCGAAAACCACTGGTTCCACGTGGCACTCCCAGGATCATTAAGAGGGCTTGAGGGGGTTTTCCAAAACCAATTTTTGAGGATTCTGAATACCATCAACGGTTTTCTGTCTTTTCACCTCCGCCTGTCACGTGGAAGTGACCCTCTCCAATAATCATTAACGTCGTCGGTGTTGTACCAGCTATCATTAACTCTCAGCATGCGAAACCCGAAAAGGTGGTCAGGTAATTATTGCAATCAGTACGGGCTCGTCTACCCAGGAAGGTCCTGATGGCTCTATAAATACCTGGGTTGGCTTTGTCGACATTTCAAAGCTCTGCTTCATTAGTGTAGAACTCAAATCCTGGAGCTTGCATATCATTCCTAGCCTGTTAGCAGAGTGTTCTCTATGGTTCATTTCATTTCAAGAGGGGGCTCACCATGAGTAGTAGGAGTTCGAACGACCAGTGTTCATGAACAACCTGCAGACACACACCCACCAACAGTCAGACCAGAAAAGCCTGAGGTCTCATCCGAGATGTCTAATGAGAGTTCAGTTATTTCGTCAGTTAAAATGGAGATGGGCCTTCCGTATTCAGGATCACGGAAGAAAGGAATGTGTAGGTTTCATTAAGGGAGGACCAGACGGTGGGATAGTAGTACCTGAGTAGTCTCAACGAAGCAGCTTCTACATCAGGTCCTGTTCCACAACTCAGCATCTGAATTAAGCTTTCATCCCGTCGGAAGCAGGATCCGAGAGCAAAGGGCTTGGAAGGGATGATTGGATGAAGCAATAAAGTTCTGCAAAGCGGAATACATATGTGGTATGGCCGCTGCTACGTCTCTAGCAGGTCGCAAGCAGTCCAGCTAGTATGTAAGAGTTTCCTCACAGTTCTGAAGGTCATTACGTCGCTGATGCTTTCCATTTTAAGGTGACGCGAACCTCGTCTAGCTGAATGCACTACATTGTTTAGCAAGGTGGTCCCGGTTCATGGTTGTAAGGATGACCAGTAGTGTTTCTGTTGCTAATATTGTAACAAACTATGTTAAGGAGTATAAACTGAATTTTTAAGTTGTTGAGCTGAACGGATTGTAACAAATTCTATTTAGACAGTAGGAAGGCTATATATAGCCAAATAGGCGGTAGCCAGAGGGTCGGATCTTTGGTGTAAGAAGTATTACTTCTATGTTAGACAGTTGATCAATATAAAGAAACATATTATTACCCTATCTTGGAGCTAATGGATTCAAAGTTTTGATGTGCACAGTTAGTATCTTCTTCTGTTTTTTCATCTCTTCCATTTATGTATGATCTGCATAATTGTTTTGAGTTTATATGAGTGCTTGTGCTTAAATGTATTTCTTCTATGGTAATTGGTAATTGAAGTGCTCATGTTGATATATCTTGAAGTGATAACCTCATATTATTCAGTGGTGTTCTGTGGTTCATTTTGTCAAGATTGTTGAATTCCTCTCTCAGGCTCAACACGTCCTTCTACAAATGTGAAATAAAGATTTACTTTCACAGTACCTTTATCTCACACCATTCCATTTCCATCTGCTACTGAAAAGTCTGATTTCTTTGCATATCGAAATACTACACGTTAACATTTCAAGATCTAAATTCTACATTGTTTCTATCAACTATTGTTTTAATTCAGTAAAGTTTTCATAAGTGATTATTGATGCCCAGGCAGAGTTCTAAAAAACAGCTTTAGAACGTCTCTGGGACTAACAGTTTCTTTCTCGTGGTATTGAAAAATCCATGGTATTGGCTCTTGGTATTGTGCGACAGTTTAGGGTTTTCCCTCCTTTTTTACTTTTTTTGAATATTTACCCTTTTTTCTTTTTTTATTTCATTTTTTTCGTCTTTTGGGAGAATTATCGCTATTTTGTGGGATTTCTTTTCTTTTTGGAGGGAATTAAGCCATATTTCTTTGTTCTGGACAGGGAAATAATAATTTTGAGCCAATTTGTGGGTTTTGACTTAGGCTTTGTTAGTTAGTGAAGGTTTTTATGGGGGGGAATAAGGAATGTGATAATGTACCTAGGGAATAAGCCTAGTGAAGCATTTTTTAGTGTTAAAAATACCCATTGGAGTGAAACTAGAAGCCAACCAAAAATGTACATTGAAAAAGAAAATTTGTGCAATTATGTGAGTAAAGAGGAAACATAAGCATGAGACAAACCTTGGCCAAACAATTTTCTTGCATGGGGATGTGCAAAACATTAAGTTGGGGGAATCATGGGCCCAATAAATGGCACATTATTTGGATCGTCTCAATAACACCTAATGTCTACTAAGGTGATAAAAGCACTTAAGTAGTGGTACACTCTATGATATTAAGACATTCTTCCTAAAGTCTATGCATGTTCATCTTTTATGAATGTTTTGACATATTATTGAGTAATGTTTCCTAATTTGCTTATTCCTTTGATTTATTTAATGAGATAATTGTTTAATATTTGTCAAATTGTTATTTAGTTATGGTGTAGTTCTAGGTGGAGTATATTTGAAACAAAGTGGAAGAGATCAAGTGACAACAACCAACTCAATATCCTTCAACCATTTCACTAGACAAACTACGAAATGATTGAGAGAATTAAGAGAATATGTTCCATATTCATCCTCATGATATGCCAGTACATGGAGAATGACTTAATGGTCATCCAAAGTCAAAATTGTGGAGGAAAGGTCGAATTTATTAAGGGAGAGTCAATGCCACAAAAATAGCATGTAGATTTCTAGTTAACTGGGACAACTTCCACAAATCAAGGACCCGATTGCATGGGATTATCTTGGGTTTACTCAAGTACAAATACAAGTAGGATTTGAGATGTTAGTTTATCTTTTTTGTATTATTCTTCTCTTTATATTTTCTATTCATCCCTTGCTGGTCAAGGTGAATTTGTATTAAGAGGCAGTTTTATGCCTTATTGTTGATGGCATACTTTTAATGAGGAAAATTTAAATTTGGTTTCCTTTTTAAGTGGGTTCATTTAGAAAGGGTTCCAAAATATCCCTTAGGTTGGGACCACTCAAGGGAAGGACCGATAACCCTTTCATTCATTTCCATTTATTTATTTACTCCGTTTAATAATTTCTAGATTCGGATTACAGTTCCAATAGGAAATTTTGTAAATTTCCTATAGTTTTCTCGTACTGTTCCTATAATTTTCTGTTACAAGCACTTTTATATGAAGTCAACATTTGTTTCCTATTATTTTAGTTTCATAATTTTATTTATTGAATGATTTAATTCTCGCTTTATGCTTACATAGAGGTCATCCATTGAACCTTATGATGCTTGGCCCACTTCACAAAACTGAAACTCAAAAGTATTTATTTCCGATGAATTCTAAAACTTGTCACATAATGACCAACCAAATGCAACATTCTAGTTCTTTAGCTTGAGAATAAAATTGAGCCTCACTATACTAGGAAATAATAGGAAGTCATGTGGAAGAATGGGATCCCAAGAGATTCTATTTTTAACAAGTTCCTTATTTTTGTGTAATAGGAATAAGTTCTTAGCTAGGTGCTCAACATTATCATCTTGCATTTTTTAAGTCTATAGTTGTTACATTTTTTATGTCTTAGAATAGATTTTATTTCCTATTTATTAGATTAGATTTCATTATTATTATTAAAATAGATTTCACTTATGCTGGTAGACAAATTATTCCTTTGCAATTGCATATACAATGCATGGTACCTCTTAAGTTTGTACGAACATCTGGGTTGATAATTTAAATATGAGCCAAGGGATTCAATATTTATGGCTGCAATTCTTTGTCCCACCAATGGTAAGCTTCCACGAGGTTTGAAATGATACTCTTCTCAATCCAGTCGGTTGCAATACTATGAGAACCTACAAGTAGCTCATTTGATTGACACAATGCATATTGGAAAGAATGTCATAGAGTGCTTTTGGAAAATTATAGATGGGAGGAATAACAAGGAAAAATTTGCTAGATTTATTAGTGACATTGAGGAATCCAACTTGTTATAGCATATTTTTCCTCACACTTGTCCCAAAGATTATATAGATGGTTCGACCTTGTCCATTTTCCTATTTTG
Organism: Larix kaempferi; assembly: GCA_027924585.1. Lineage (NCBI taxonomy): Eukaryota > Viridiplantae > Streptophyta > Pinopsida > Pinales > Pinaceae > Larix > Larix kaempferi. The sequence goes on from BSBM01000096.1 coordinate 38,481,274, forward strand.
TAGACTCCCTTGATCCCTTATGATCTATGAATAGGATACCATCTTGGAAAACCTTTTAAAAAAATATGTTTTTCAAGATGTACGTGACATTTACACTGATAAGTCATGTATACGTAGGTTTCCATTGTCAAACCGACGTACATGTATGATTGAGTTTAAAAGATAAAAGTAAGTTACTTTATAGGAAATTTTTTTATTTTGGCCATTCCCACTTGTCCCAATCTCGTAAGCAATTCTCTCCAACTTCCCTTACTTCCTCCCCATCAATATAAAAGAGACATAGGTGAAGGAAAAACAAGCATTGAATATTAGAGATTATACCCTCATGTTGTTCAATTAGAATCAAGATCTCAAGCCCCTTTTATCCCAATGTTAAAAATTCCCTCTCCCATATTTGGAACATTGTCTTTCCAGTCATTCTTGAGAGCCATTATTATGCTAGAGAATTGAGGATATTCTCTTGAGCATATTTCCCAATGAAGAAATCAGATTGGATGTTGAGTGTGTGAAGACTCGGGTGGAGGAACTTAGACTCCATTTTTAGAATAGTTTCGCACCGAGGTTCAGGTTGTATCTTATCATTTGTATCTTGTTGTCATTTTTTATATAATATATCTCTCTTTTCTATCCATTTCAATTGTTCAATTGTAATTTATCATTTCTGAAATTTGGATTTGTCATTCTACATATTTATTTATAATTTCAATCTGTACATCAATGATTGCTCTATGCTAGATCTTTGTCTACTTTCAGGTTATCCTATGGAGATTTGGATGAAAATATTGGAGCTACTACATCCAGAGGGATTCTTCGACAGATATTTGGATCTAGGTGAGTTAATTTTCTAACTTACTTGCTCATTTAAAATTCTATTTGTGAATATTTTTAATTAGTTATGTGCTTGAAAGTTTGAGTCATCTTTTGTGGGCATTGCTCTGTGATGACTATGCCCAAAATTCACTAGGGTTGATAATATACCCTAAACAAAAATGGCGACTCTATTGGGGATTTTCTCCATTTTTGGGTAGTTTAGGTTTTTTGTTTGTTGTGAATTTTTTATTTTTTTTTGGTGATTTGTGCTTGTTTTTCTGAATCTTTTTATCATAGATAAGTAATTGGTCATCTTAGGACCCTTCTAGTAAGTTTTTATACACATGTTAAAGTATATATATGTGCATACATGCCCTGTAAGTCACACTTTTTTTCAAAAAACTATGTTTTTTCCATGTACGCGACTTTAACACTGTTTTTCAAAAAACTGTATTTTTTTCCATGTAGGCGACTTTAACACTAGACAGTTACTTATACGCAGTTTTCAACAAAATAAAATCACGTATATGAGGTTTGTCTTCAATAAATTTGTGTATACACACCTTACAGTGGGAAAATTCGTGTATACACAACTTACAATGGGAAAATTCGTGTATATGTCCTGGTGGTGGGCCCAAAAATAGGGTTATAATTTTCAAAAAATTAAAAACAAATTATTGGTATTTTAGTTTTATTAGGTCTATTGGAGATCTCGGTCTTTCTTAGATTTTCCAAATTATAAATTTTAAGCCTTCAAAAGCATCATTTTGTGTGTTTTTTTTATTAGGCCCTAAAATAAAAGGAAAATTGAATTTTGCATGAAATCATAGTTTGCTTTTGGTTCATTTAGGAATATTTTGGGAAGTTGGATGTTTTTGGGAGTTTGTTTATAAAAGAAAAGATTATATTGCTTTCATTAGCATTATATCATGAAAATCATAAAAATTTGCCTTCTTTGGTTTCAGTAATTTCCTTAAAAAGTTGCATCTTGCTTAAAATTTTGAAAAGTTATGCTTGGTTTTTATTTCTTTTTGAAAGTTGTTTATAGTCAAGTAACTATTTAAAAAGTTTAAGTGTTATTTTGCATTTGCAAGTAATTTTATTTTTATTTATTTTCAGTTGAGAAAATCATCTTTTACATTGCCGCATCCTTTTGAGTAACAACATCCATTAAAATGAATGCTTATACTAAAATTTACTAGACTTTTGGATTTATAAGGTTCACTAACTATATTAGAGATAAAGACTTGGACTAGGTTGGAAGTTAACAATCTAGGGCTATCTTAAACTTTGAAACATAGTAGTCTTTCATAAGGATAGGAAGAAATCCAATATCATAAGGGTGTGGCCGGGAAGCTCCACTAACACCAGAGTTAAGCATGAGGTCATGTGAGGTTTCATTGAATATATTACCCCTCTTATACTTAAACCGATCAATTTTGGTATTTTGTGTTTACGGACATTTATTCAATACCAACTTAGGCCCCATGAGATGTTGGTACTATTGAGGTTTTGGGCTTAGCTACCCTGACCATAAGTATGATCCCAACTGTCAATTGTTCCCATGGATGTTGACTGCGAGTTGGTAACCATAGTATCTTGTATTAGGTACCATATAGGTGTCTGCAGGGGGCTTCATGTGTACCTTGAACAAACGTTGAGCCAAATGAATAATACCCTTGGAGGGTGTCCCTTTCCTTGCGGGGAGACTTGCACCAAGAAGGAATATCAGCAGAGGCCTTGTTAATTGTTCTCAAACCTTTTTTTTAGCTATGGGACTTAATAAACCCGCACTTAACTTCGAAAATCCCTTTGTATGTTTGGTTGCTTTCCTAGGAATTTTTTCTAGTCATGATCTTTGTGTTGTTTGTTCTTAGTTGGCATTAGAGATTTATTATTGGTTGAATTGAAAACTATGACCAGTATTTTTGTGCACACCAACCAAGGTACTCTTGTTCAAGGGTTTCCTTGTGCTTTTCCATTTTTTGGAAACATTGGTGCTCCCTTGATGGACACTTTGAATATTCTCGGATTCACTCTGGGGCTACCAGTTTGGTTGTTTTCCACTCTGAATTTCCTAAATGCTTATGATGCTTCTCAAGTAAGCACTTTATATCAAGGGCATCAAAACCATGTACCCTCTTCACTAGTAACATCTTCTCCTCTTCCTTCTACCTCATGTTGTGAAAGTTTTGATACTAGTAACCAACATTCTAAAAGGAATAAAAGGAGGAAGAATAGGAAGAAGATGTGTAAACAAGGGGGAAAACACTCAACCTTTGGGGGTCATGCTGGGGGAACTCATCCAATCACTGCAACTCATATTAGAATCCTATGACCAGCCTCTACAAGCCATGTTGGGGGCACTCATCCAGTCACTGCAAGTCATACTAGAATCTTGCAACCAGCCTATGCAATTCATGTTGGGGGAACCCATCTAGTCAATGCCATACATACTAGAAACCCTCAACCAACCTCTGGAGGTCATGCTAGGAGAAAAATTTTATTCAATGTAAGTCATACTAAAATTATGTAATCAAGATTTTCTAGTCATGTTGAGGACACGTCATTGATCACTCTTAGTCATGTTAATGACAAGTCACTAGTCACTGTTATTCATACTGGGGGAAAGCAACCAACCATTGTAAGTCATGTTGTGGGAAAACAATCATCCAATGTGAGTCATGTTCGACATGTTGAAACTGTTGAGAAACCCAAATGTATAGGACACAATCCTAAGTTCCCTTGTAATCTTTGGAAGGGATATCACTGCTCACTTGTATCCTGTTATTCTAGAGGTACAAAGAGTGTGGTCTGTTTCTCAAGGATATTATACTATTGAATAATGATTATGATCTCCAAACAACCTATTCATCCTTTGGTTGATGAAGTGACCGATTCAATGCAATCTTTGATTGATCCCACTCCTCCCATGTAGAGTGTTGATGTTGAAGTAATTGAACCATTGCAATATTTAGTTAATCCCACTCTTCCTTTGGAGAGTGATAAGCATCAAGTGGTCGAATTGATGCAATATTTGGTCAATACCACTCTTCCTTTGGAGAATGATGTGTCTATCCCTAAATTTTTCTTCATTTCTAGTTCATAAATTTCTAAATAAGGGGGCACTTAGTTCACTTCGAATGAACCCCCGCTAAGCTCTAGGATTGCTTCCTTGGATTGGAATACTCTAGTTGAGCCTCACCTTCCTTCTGTTGCACCTTTTCAAATGGAAGTTCAAGTTAAACGCTACATGATTTCTCATTGTATTGTAGATGAAGGAGCCTCTGTTAGTATTTTATCTGCTCATGCTTGGAAAGGTATGGGATCTCCCAACCTTGTGTTGACTCTTAACCAATCATTGGATTTTGATAGAAGACCTAGTGTAATTTTAAGATTTCTTCCTCAATTTCCTATTACCTTAGGTGGTAAGACTGTCTTAGTTGATTTTATTGTGATGGAAGACCCTTTGGACTTCAATATGTTCCTTGGGATTGATTCTGTATATGTTATGAATGTTGTAGTGTCTACGCTCTTTTGTGTGATGCATTTTCCTCACAACAGAAGCATTCCCACTATTGATCAGCTTGCATTTTGTTATCCTTCTTAGTAACTGACTTTAGAACAAGTATATCCTTTGTCAGTTCCTAGTTTTTCTGTAGACACTACCCACCACGAGTGAATTATGTGACCTTATATCCCTTGTGTCAAATTGCTACTAAGAAAAACTAGGTTATTCATTATATTCATGCTTACCTTCTTGGTATTTTATCCCAGCAGTTGACTAGGTTATTCACTTAATGGGGGAATTGGATCCTACTCTCCACCCTATTGGTCCAACTGAATGTCTTGACATGTGTTCTCTCTAGGAAGATATAATTCCTTCGGATGAAATTTTCCTAGAGGCTATGATAGAGTCAGACATTTCTTCGGATATTGACGTCCTTTCTAAAGATCATCTCCCTGGATTGGACCCTGTTGCAATCAAATATGATCTCCCTATTTATAAATCCTCAAACAATGGAATTTTTTCATCTTTGGACTATGCCGTTGAGCTATAAGTTGGTGTTCCTAATGATCTTGATTCTACTAACAGATTTTTCGACTTCTACTATGATGAGCTTGTTCTTGTCGACTCCAATTTTTCTTTCATATTTGACCTTCTTAATGAGTTTGATATTCTTAACTGTAGGTCCTCAAGCCTTGGTGATTTTGAGTCTTCACTGGAAAATCTACCTTGGTAATAAATATTGTTGAATATATAATTGACGTTGAAAGTATTTCTACCAAAGTGACTTGTATCATATTTTTCTATTTAGATTTTTTAGATATGATCATGGTACTATTGCTTCTTGGATATAGGAATTTTAGCTGAATTTATAGTTTCTTAGGGATCATTTTTTGCATGTTGCTCGATCCAATCAGGTATTTTTGGAAACTTTCATATAGGTTTAGGCCTCCCCGTTGTTATGATGCATTTGAACCTTTTGAAACCCAAATTTTCCATAGGGTAAAACCTGTTGGATATTAGAGTGTCAGCCATCTTTACTTGTCGTTTTCACCAGTCCAATAGATGATCCTACCTAACATGGGACACCATAGTCAGCAACGTTTTTTCCATTTTGGTGCCATGTCGATTTTTTCTCATAGGCTCAGGAGCGTTTCTAGTTTTACCATGACTTTGAGAAGAATTCACATGCCTCTCTTTCTCATATATTTTTTGCCATTCCCTGTAAAGATACCATTTTTTTTAAGTTGTAAATGCATTGCATTATTATCACTTGCACTTTTGAGCCTTATTTCAGCTTCCAGATTTTTGTTTTCTATCAAACCCTCATTTCTTATCTCATTATTTCTATGCATCATTTTTCCTTTTCAGCTTGACACCCTTTTTCCAGGAAGAAATGCACCTTGAGTATCGTTATCCCGCTCATGTTCCTTGCATTATGCATAGGTTTGTTCCATGCACTTGGAACTATTTTGCTTGTCCCTGACACTCATTTATTCCCATTTATCATAGCATTCTTTTATTATTTTTTAGGCTTTAATAATATGAAAAAGACAAAAAATCAAATATTCCAAAAAGATGGATGGGAAAGAGCCATGTTCTTATTTATGTATAGAAGCAAGTTGCATCACCCTTGAAAAAAACACACTCTCTTGATCCATTGTCTCTACAATTTGGGTTACAGTATGGATGTAGGAAGTTGAACTCGTTTCTGTATTATCTCCACCAATTGGTTAATATTCCAGCCATTGTGGAGTATCCTATGATGTCTCATACATCACCAAAATATGTCATGTTCTTTCTTGATTCAATGTTGTCTTAGTCACTCATTTTTGTGTGCTTGTGTTCAAGGGAAGTTTTATCCTATTTCAGCCAATCCTTAGAAATATATAATTTAGTATGTTGACCTTCCCATGTCAAGTACATATCATAATCATCAGTTTATTCTACCAAATATTTGGCCTCCTAATACTACCTCGTGTTGGATGATGGGGGATTCCTTAATTCCCTCCTTCCCATCAAATACAAAACATCTATTTTGGGGTTGTGATCTAGGGTCCTTATATTACCTTGGATATTGCAATCATCAGTGGAAAGTTTCCTCGCTAGAAACTATGGGAATACATCAATGTCCCTGTATTGTTAGAGTCTACAAGTGTTCGATGTCAAGACATCTATTCACACTTGTTAGATTGAAATAGGTACCTTTCCTCTAATTATCATTATCGGTGAGTTAGATCCCATGTTTTAATGGTATACATCAATGATCGATAATCACATGGTGTCTTACTATGTTTGACATCAGGAGATCTATTCACATAGTTTAGACTTGCACCTGTATTGGTTGGTTTGAATACCTCGATTGCATATATAGCATAACATCATTATGTTATTACTTGGGTTGTGTCGAAATGTCACTTACTCATATTTTGACATTGATTCTTATGGAGATTGCTTTGTTCCATATTATTTCTAGATATATTCATTTGATTATGAGACATGGATCCACTAGGTATCTTTGTGTCTATGATCTCCATTTTTGACATAGGTTCACTTTGTATCTTTGTGGCTATGATATTTTTATAACATGGATCCATTGTGTATCTTCATTTCCATGATCACTACTTCTATATACCTCATGGACCCATAGTGTACTTGATGTGGCGGACATGCTTTTTATTACTCCTGAGCATCGGTATTCCTGCCTTGAGAAGAGAGAGTTCTTACTTGATCCATTGCAGATGTCACCTATGACTGACTTCTAGGAATTGATATATGATTTACTCTTACACTCACTTATGAAGGTTTATAATGTATTTCAACCATTGTTTACCCCTATGACCTCACACATTAAGGAGCATCTTGTTGTGGAAAAAATTGCACAAGGGTGCATTGATGGTCGCCCGACAAACAGTAAAATATTTTCTCTGTATAAAAATTGAATAGTGCAGAACTAGTCTCTAAACATTGGTCGATATGTAGATACATATTTTGGTAGACAAATGAAATTCAAATTACACACTCAGCCACCGTTTATTTCACTCAGATCAATGGTGTAAAATTGTATGACTTCTCCATAGTAACTTTACCTTCCTCGTCAAATTGTGACCATTCCTCGTTTCATCCAACGGAGCAAAATTGACCTGGAAACATTTTCCTCTATTTAATTTCAACGGTGAAGGCATCCAGGGTTTGGATTTGTGCGCAGGGATTCTTCCCAAGGATTTGATCCAGATGGCATTTGGACTCGATGATGGAGTTGGCCTTTGAAATCGCTTCAACCTCCTCAGGAATATAGACTATTTCACTCCTACTCTAAACGAACTCTTCAATGTTTCTATAGACTCATTCACAATCACAGGCAACAGCAATAAATGGCTTGATCTCCAAGAAGTATCCACATCAGGATTATATTTATTCATACAATGAAAATTGTTTCCATCGAAAATGGTTATCTAGAACCAAATAACTTCATGAGAACCCACAGAGTATAGCTACTATGTTTTCTTATTCCAACAACCCCAAAAATTCGATTACAGTGCCAATTTTAAAGAACTACCAGAATCTGTTTTGAGATCCTAACAAATAGGATCTACAAAATTTAGAGATCATAATCAATCTAAACAAATAACAAATGTCATCTCTTAAAGATTCGAGAGCCTATTTGGCAATAATAGCCATTATTACAACACACACCTCACTATCACTCAAACTAACTTAATCTAATCTAAAACAAAATGATAACAAATATTTTATTCTCCTTCCCAATGCTCGTGCATTAGGCTTCCGAACTTGAAATATTCATGGACTCCTGTCCATGAGCTATTCTATATAGGTACCACTTTTCTGTAACATTGTGGTTGTCATCCATGTTGAATCTTCCACTGGATGACCCACCCACTTCACTAAGTACTCAAAGTACTCTTTTCCTCTGGTTTTCCTCTTCACTCTCTTGTCCAAGATCTTCTATGCATGTAGTCTTGCTTCAACTGGCATCTGTTTCTGCCATTGTACCTATTGTCTACTTTTACTGCCGCCATCCTCTTCCACTCTTCCTTCTGTTGTATCTGCATTGTATTTATATAAATTTGCAACATTAAAAATTGGAGATATTCCCATACCCGATGGCAATTCTAGTTCATATGCATTGTTTGAAAATTTCCTGAGAGTTTTACAGGGTCCAATTTTCTTATATTTCAATTTTTTATATTCTCCTTTTGGAAATCTTTCCTTCCTCGGATGTGCCAAAACTAGTTCACCAACTTCAAAACTCTACTCTCTCCTCCTCAAATCTGCTATACTTTTGTATTTGATGTTGTTGTCCTGTAATTTCAATTTTACCTGTTCATGAACTTCATGCATTGTTGTAGCAAAGTCCTCTCCATCTACACTTCTTCTTTCAGCTCTTCCTGAATCTCTGAGTTCGTAAATGCCTCTTGGGTACATTCCATATACAATCTGAAATGGACTTTGGCCTGTGCTCCTGTTTGGGGAATCATTATAAGCAAATTTAGCTTGAGCGAGTACTTGATCCCACTGTTTGGGATGCTCTCCAACTAAGCTCCTTAAAATATTTCCCAAACTTATATTAACCACTTCAGTTTGTCCATCTGTTTTAGGATGGTATGCTAAACTGAAACTCAGGTCTATCCCAAGTTTCTTCCACAGGGTCTTCCAAAAATGTCCAAGGAATTTAGAGTCTCTATCAGAAACAATGTTTTTGGAAGTCCATGCAATCTTACAATTTCCTTAAAAAATAGATTGGCTATGTTTGTAGCATCACGAGTTTTGAAACAAGGGATAAAATGTTCCATTTTGGAGAATCTATCCACAACAACAAAAATTGAATCATGACCCTTCTATGTTTTTGGAAAACCCAAAATGAAATCCATGCTAATTGAATCCCAAGGTCTGTTGGGAATTGGAAGTGGTGTGTACAAACCGTTATTTTGGCTTCTTCCTTTTGCATGCTGACAAACTGTACATTTATCCATGAACTTCTACACATCTATTCTCATTCTTGGCCAGAAATAAAAATGTTTCAATTGTTCCATAGTTTTATCATGTCCAAAATGCCCACTTAATCCTCCACTGTGTTTCTCCTTGATTAAGTTTTCCCTCATTGAACATTTAGGAATACAAAGCTAGTTACTTTTAAATAATAAACCATCTTGCATTATGTATTCTAACCATGGAGTTATGTCCCTTACTGCTTGATTTTTACAAGCCTCAAATGCTTCCTTGAAATCTACATCATCTTCATACAACTCTTTCATATAGTCAAACACTGTAACCTGCACTTGATTTTCTTGCATTATCAAAGCCCTCCTGCTTAAGGCATCTGCAATCTTATTGAATTGTCCATTGATATGCTTTATCACAAAAGTAAAATTTTGCAGATATTCAACCCATTTTACATGTCGTTGATTCAGTTTTGGTTGCTCCATTGTGTTGCAATGCCTGATTGTATGAATACAAAACAAATTCTTTAGGCAACAAGTAATGCCTCCATTTCTTCAGTGATTAAACTACAGCATAAAACTCTTTGTCATATGATTAGTATTTCTTCCTGGATTCATTCAACTTCTCACTGAAATAGGCTATGGGTTTGTCTTCTTGATTCAACACAGCTCCTATGGCTTCTCCACTGGCGTCACACTTCACTTGAAATGGTTTTTGGAAATCTGGAAAATCTAAAATAGGTTGTTCAGTGACCTTTTTTTTCAATAACTGAAAGCTCCTTTCAGCTTCAGTAGTCCACTTGAATGGTTGCTTATCTTTCTTAATGGTCTCAATTATGGGTGCACTAATCTTGCTGAAATTTCTTATAAATTTCTTGTAGAAACTAGATAGCCCATGAAATCTTCTTACCTCGAAAATATTCTTGGGTGAAGGCCATCCTTGGATAGATTTCACTTTTTCAGGGTCCATCTTTAATCCCTCCTCGGAAATGACAAAGCCAAGATATATAAGTTTAGACTTTAGAAATGAACACTTTTTCAGATTTATTATCAATTTCGCCTGCTGCAATTTCTTTAATACATGACTCAAGTGACTCAAATGTTCTTCTTTGGAACGACTGTATATTAGTATATCATCTAGATAAACTATGAAAAACTTTCCATTGAAGTCTTTCAACACCTTATTCATTAATCTCATAAAAGTACTTGGTGCATTTGATAAGCCAAATGGCATGACAATCCATTCATACAACCCATCGATTGTCTTAAATGTCATTTTCCACTCATCTCCCTCTCTGATTCTGATTTGATGGTAACCACTTTTCAAATCAATCTTGGAAAAATACCCTGCACCCTTTACACAGTCCAGTAAATCATCTATTCTAGGCAATGGAAATCTATATCTGATTTTTATTTTGATGGCTCTTGAATCAGTGCACATCCTCCAGGTTCCATCCTTCTTTGGACTTAGTACTGTTGTTACAGCACATGGGCTAAGAATTTCTCTAATCAGCCCTTTGTCTAGCAGTTCTTGCACTTGATTTCTAATTTCTTCATTTTCCTGAGGTGTCATTCTATATGCAGCCTTGTTTGGCAAGTTCGATCCAGGTATCAAGTCAGTATGAAGACTGATATTCCTCTTAGGTGGAAATTCACTTGGTAAATCATTCACTACTATATCATGAAACTCTTTTAACATATCTTGAATTTCAACAGGAAGATCCAAAATTGTAGTAGTTGTAAACACTGCCCTAGGTTTACAAACCAAAGCAAAATTTACCTCATTATCCTACATCTGTTGTAGAAATTCCTTGCCACTCATTAGAAAATCTTTTGGATCATTGTTTCCAGTTGTCTCTTCGTCATGCAATGGCAGCAATGTTTGGTTCAGCCCATCTTTTTGAAACTTGTAGACATTCCTTTTACCTTCATGTATGGCATTTCTGTCATATTTCCAAGGTCTTCCCAACAAGATGTGACACACATCCATTGGCATCACGTCACAGAGAATTTTGACTTTGTAGCTTCCTACCTGTAAATCTACCTCACATTGTTCATTTACCAACAGTTGATGGCCTTTTTGAAGCCACAACACCTTGTATGGTGTTGGATGCTTAGTCTTTTTTCAGATTTAACTTCTCTACCAATTCAGTGGACACCAAATTGTCCATACTTCTGCTATCAACTATTACCTTGCAGCACTTCCCTTTAACTTTGCACATGGTCTTGAATAAGGATTTCCTCTGAGCTGGTTCAATAGGCTTTTTCTCTAACTTCAGCAACACCTTCTTTAACAAAAGAGACTCACCTATCTCCGGTACATTTTCAACCTCTTGTTCCTTTACTTCTCCTTCCACTGTTGGAGTAAAAACAACATTTCTTGAGCATGTGTCCTTGTTCTCTGGGCACTCAAAAGATCGATGTCCCATCTTGCCACATTTAAAACATTTGAATTCTCTTCCTCTGCCTCGGCCTCTTACTCTAGGAGAGAATCCTCTTTCTTTAAAGTCATCCTCTCGATGTCCTTGATGATTTGAACTGTTGGTTCCTTCTCTTTGGATTGTAGATCTTCCTCTATTAAATTGTTGTCCTCTTCCTTTTTTAGGACCTCTTCCTCTATTTGACTGCCTCCTTGCAATCTTGTCCTCTGCTTTCAAAGAAAGTTGGTAAGCTTCTTCTACTGTCCTTGGAGTCAGCAGGCTAATTTCATCTTGTATATCCATTCTCAAGCCATTCATATATCTGGCTACTTTTTCTGCAGTATCTTGCACATAACCTGCTCTTATATTCACTTTATAAAACTCTTCGGTGTACTCTCTTACGGACATCAACCTTTGCCTAAGATTTTGCATCTTTCTAAATAAAGAGAGCTGGTATTATTGGGGTAGGAATTTACCTCGGAGTTTTGTAATCATCTTGTTCCAACTCTTGATTTTTGGCTTGTTTTGCTTTCTCCGTTCTACCTATACACCGTCCCACCATAAAGATGCATGCTCTTTGAGTTTTGTCACAGCGAACTTCACCTTCTTTTCATCATTCATTTCCTCATAGTAAAATAACTTCTCCATATCGTTGATCTAGTCAACAAGCTCTTCAGGATTCAAACTACCACTGTAGTTCGACACATCAGGCTTAGATTTATTCATACAGTGAAAATTGTTTCCATCGAAAATGGTTATCTGGAACCAAATAACTTCATGAGAACCCACAGAGTATAGCTACTCTGTTTTCTTATTCCAACAACCCCAAAAGTTCAATTACAGTGCCATTTTTAAAGAACTACCAGAATCTATTTTGAGATCCTAACAAATAGGATCTACAACATTTAGAGATCATTATCAATCTAAGCAAATAACAAATGCTGGCTCTTAAATATTCGAGAGCCTATTTGGAAATAATAGCCATTATTACAACACACACCTGACTATCACTCAAACTAACTTAATCTAATCTAAAACAAAATGATAACAAAGATTTTATTCTCCTTCCCAATGCTTCGGCATCATGCATCCCTCCACTTGGTAAGGGAATAATCCTTATAGGTTGCAGCAAGGCCTCATTCCTTAGATCCCCTTGGGGGGTGTGTGTGTCCTCCAAATGATCCTACAAGTGGTTGTTAGTGGAATTTAAATAAAATATAACAAAGTGAATGGGGGAATAATGCAAACTCAAACAATCAAATGTATTCAAAACCACTTTGTATTTCCCAATGGTCAAGCATGTACAACACCTAGGAGGTGTAGGATTCAAGGGAAGCCAACAATCTTCCTTAGGGAAGTCCTTCTTTTCCAGGCTATATGTTAAGTGGGTGAGAGAACAATGGAGAGAAACTTTTGCCCCTTGGAGGAAGGTGGCAAGGGAGCTTTGGAATGCTTACAAAGGTAGGAAGAGGTGAGCTATGACGAAGCTCTAACACAAATCTAGCAACATACATTTTCTCTTCTTTATTTCTACAAGATACATACACATGGATTCCTTTTATAGGCCAAGAGATGGCCAAAAAACAACTAGCTCCAAATGTGAATTCCATCACCTCATGAATTGGTTCCAAGTACACAAGAGGGGCTATTTAATTCCATGAGTGTAAGGATCCCAAATTCGAATTGCGGAAGTGATGGAACATTGATGAGCCTTCAATTGCACCGATGGTTGGTGAGATTTGACAGTCACACATATATAGAAGGAATTTCCACGCTAGGATCGCATGGGTTCTAAACTGGTCACATGTGCTATAGCGCAAGTTAATAAGGTTTCATCCACTTGACCTATCCATTTTACTATTTTTTGGAACTTTTGGACTCGTGTTTCCTTTTGGATTTTTTGAGGATGCCTTTGATGAGATGAATTCTAGATGTTGATGACACCTTACTACAAGAATCGTCGAAATGTCACATGCGTGCGAGATTTAGGCGTTAACACATATGTTATAGCATCTTTTTCCATAGTTGTCCCAAATATGCTATGGATGGTTCGATCTGATCCATTTTACTATTTTGCATACTGCCTTGATTCCTTGTGATCTATGAACAGGATACCATCTTGGAAAACCTCTTAAAAAACTATGTTTTCCAAGATGTGTGCAACCTTTACATCGATAAGTCACGTATACACGAGTTTCCTTTATCAAACCCACATACATGCATGTTCAATGGTAAGAATAAAAACAAGTTACTTTATGAGAAAAGTTTCATTTTTGGCCATTCCCACTTGTCCCAATCCCATAAGTAATTGTCTCCAACTTCCCTAACTTCCTCCCCATCAGTATAAAAGAGCCATAGGTGAAAGAAAAACAAGCACTAAGTATTGGATATTATACCCTCATGTTGTTCAATTGAAATCAAGATCTCAAGTCCCTTTTATCCCAGTTTGCAAAATTCCCTTTCCCTAATATGGAACATTGCCTTTCTAGTAATTCTCAAGAGCCATTATTATGTTAGAGAATTGAAGATATTATCTTGATCATATTTCCCAAGAAATAAACCATATTGGATGTTGAGTATGTGAAGAATTGGGTGGAGTAAATCAAACTCCAGTTTCAGAATGGTGTCGCAATGAGGTTCAGGTTGTATCTTATCATTTGTACCTTGTTGTCATTTTTTATATAAAATATCTCTCTTTTCCGTCCATTTCAAGTGTTCAATTGTAATTTATAATTGTTGAAATTTGGATATGTCATTCTGCAAATTTATTTATAATTTCAATCTTTACAGCAATGATTGCTCTTTTCTAAACATTTGTCTACTTTTAGGTTATCCTTTTTTTATTTGCAAGAAACGATTGGAGCTGATACAACCAAAGGGATTCTTTGTCAAACATTTGGATTTGGGTGAGTTAATTTTCTAACTTACTTGCTTATTTAAAAGTCTATTTGTAAATATTTTTAATTAGTTGTTTTCTTGAAAAATTGAGTCATCTTTTATGGGCATTTATTTATGGTGGTGACTATGCCCAAAAGTCAGTGACTAATAAACCTGAAACACAACTCAATGCAACATTTGACTCATTGCTATGGTAATGGAAATTCCACCAATCTTCCATGGTTATTAATAAACCAAGAGAGTTCTATTGTAAAAGAGGTTGTAAAAAAGATCAAATATCCCACAGGTTTTGCTTCGATCATAAATAATATATTAACAAATCAAGGTAATTTATGCAGGGCCAAAACTCATTATTAGCATACCTTATAAAGGTTTGGCATTTTTCAATCTTTATTATCTTATGGTATATACATTATTTGTTAGGGATACAAGTTTGTATCTATTCAAATTATATGTTATGATCTATATGCCTTATTTGTTAGTAATACATGTTGCATCCTTGTTGCAACATGTGCTACCTATAGCTCTACATAATAGATTTGACAACCACATAAAGAAATTTATTTATGATCTTGGCAAGTACATGAGGTATGTAAACAGTTATAGTTGAATTATTGATTGTATACACCATCAATACTTGTTTTGATTTGCTTTTATATTTTGATGTTGACACATCGAATTTATTTTCACTTGTAGGTGGTTGTCATCTAAAGAAATATGTAAGAAGATATCAAATATCGGAAGAGAAGAATTCCCCAATTAATTTGTGAAATGCAAAAGTATCTTCGTCCAACCTTTTTCATGCACAGGAACACTACCTCATACACCTAGTGGAAGATATTGAAATATGTGTACCCATACACACAAGGTCAATGTGGTTGGTAGAGAACTTGAAATAATTGAAGGCCTTTGTCAAACAAAGATCATGTATAGAGGGATCAATGATTGAAGGCTACTTGTTATATCAATCGACTGTATATTTTAGTGAGTACTTACCCCAAGTAGTGGGTGATATGGATGTGCCACTCCTTTGGAATGTCAATTCCACCAACAAATTTAAAGGGGAGATGTTTTGGGGAAAGGTAGATGGAGAAAAGTGAAAGGTAAAAGCTTGGTTAGTAGCTTGGTTGGTTAATTAAATATATTTTTTCCTTCATCTAGGTAGTATAGAGTGGGATGCAATTCATTTATATGTTGAAAATAATATTCATTGGATGAATATATGGATAGAACGATGCCAACAAGCTTACCATACCTTATCATTAGGGTGGCGTATTTGATCAAAAAAATATTTTTGGGATCATGATCTAGCATATGGTGCAAAAGATAGAAATGTAAGCAATATTTCACTTTCAATAAATTTACATTTCAAATCCCATTTCCCCCCAAAGTATCTTATACATACAGTTATCAATTCCTGGCAATGCATTTATAACATGTTGAGCATGTAGGTGAAACATCATAAGTCTATGTGGTGTAATGGTAGAAAATATTGCACCAAACAGTTGGATGACATGAGGAAAACATGTGACAGTGGGATAACTACAATTTTTTAGGTTACTAATATATCCCATAGGGGTGACAGACATCCAATCACATCAGATTTGAGGTAATATGGCTATTTGGAAGAAATATTGGATATAGACTTTAAATCCTTCAAAGTGGTTCTCTTTAAGGTGAAGTGGTACAGGTTGTTGCTGGAAGGTGTTGAAAGGATAGTTATTGATCATGACAATGGATTTACCATGATTAATTAATACTAATAAGTATGAGCCAAATACAGATCCCTACATACTTCCAAGTCAATGTGAAAGGTATTTTTTAAGACGTACCATGTAGAGCAGGTTGGTCATTTGTTGTTATATTTGATCCAAAGGAAAGGCCCGTAAAGTATACTTTTCCTGAAGAAGATGTTCATGATCAAGAAGAAGAAGATGTCACTTGAGAGATGGAGGAAGAAGTGTACATAGACGAAGAGGGGAATTAAGTTTCCTATTAGAGAAAAATTGAGGTAAAAAATGGGCCTCCTAAGGAAAATAATAAAATAATAGTTAAAATAATAAAATAATATTTATTAATTTTGGAGAAATAAAGAAAAAAACTACTTTTTTTGTTCGTATCATATCTCCCTATGTTACATCATCATCAAGTTTTTTCAGTTGTTACTTTTTTTTTGGCAATGGGATAAGTTGAAAGTATGAAGTGTGGGTACTCATTGGATGCAGAATTTAATTATGCATCCAATGAGTGCTCCCGCTCGAAATTTGAGTAAAAAAACAGGGAGATATGTTGAAAATACGAACAAAAAAAGTTGTTTTTATGACTAATATCTCAAGTCAACCATTATGGTTGACTCATTTTATTGAAATTCTATTGGTTCTTGAATTCCAATTCATCAAGAAATTATGGTTGGATCGTTTTCTTATATGATGGCTCATTTTCTTATAAGGTCCATTTTAGACCCCAAATTTCCTCTAATGTGACTAGATAATCATTTCCTCACATCACGATGATGATGACTATATCAATGATGACTTAGTGTTATATGTCACGTATGTTGTTTTGGAAAATCCTTACAATGATTCCAAAGGGTTGGATACAAATTTTGATCTTCATGACCCAAATGTTGAATTGGACGAAGTTCAATATCAATCTGATATGGAATTGTAACAAATATTATTTAATGGATCTCTCCTTAATAATCAGTTTGCTGGAAATTTCTCCTAGTAAAGAATCGTTTATATTTATCTCTATATGAAATGTCCATGTTTTCATTTATGTTATTAATTCCATGAATTGTGTACATATGTGAATTGTGTTAATGGAATAATTATATCACTTCATTGAAATCATAGAAATATTGGATGAAGGATGTTTGCAATGGTATTCGTCTCGAATAGTATATGTTGATTCTTCTTTTGTTCCATTCTCATTTCAAGTAGTAAAATCAAGAGAGAGTTTGAAAGAAAATTTCCAGTTTAGGATGAGTTAAATGAGTATTCTTGATGCCAAATATTTTACCAAGTTGTATTTGAATAAATATAATAGAAAATCCCCATAGAACCTCTTTGTAAGATTATAGATCTTCCTTATTTGCCTTACATCATTTTCAAAAACTTTGGTGTCAATACATTTCTGGACCTCACACTATCCAAATTGTTTATCTTATAACAACTTCAAGAAAAAATTTCACGTGTGTAAGCTTAATCACACCATACATAAGGAGGACACACAATGGTCATTGTTACTTACCAAGGTGGGGGAATTAATTTAAGTTCTAGCAAAAGTGTATTACGAGGTGCAATGCTTAAGGTTTTCTTATGCATGAATTTCCAAAAAAAAAGTGTTTTAGTAGCACTAATGCCAAGGAATTTTGTGTTTATAAGTATGATAATACATTTTTGGTCCCAATGAACATCAACAATAGTGCCAATGGAAACCCTTAACTTCTATGATGCACCAAGTAAGTGAACCAACTATAGGGAGTGTTTAAGAAGCACTAGTTGAGTAAATAAAATTTTAGTTCATAATTGTTTTTGGTCTTGACATCTAGGGTCACTTTTACCTCCAAGTTTTCCCAAATCCCCAAAAGTGCCTCAAAATAGTGAATTGTGGCCTTCTTTTGCACCTAGGATTCACACCTCTTGAATTTGGACATGATCCACCAAATTTATATGTATGCATGTACCATGAACACACCATAACAAATTTGGCCTCAACAGCCCCCCCATCAGGTCATTGGGTACTAATCTTTAAAAACCGCTATTTCAAAATTTTCATAAAATTGGAGCAGAATGGGTCCATGCCTCTCACTGGTAATTTTGTACCCTTCCTCAATGGTGTTAGAACACTATAGGTCTCATCATATTCTGAGGGAAACTGCTCATGTTATTTCCAATACAATTTTTAGGCTCTAAACATTTTTTGAACTCTCCTTCATATCTCCTCTATCAGACTCTCCTTCATATTGGATAGTTCTATATTTCCAAATTTAGTGCATCTTTATGGCCTTTATCACACTGATCGCATCACCCCTTTTCTATTGGGATGAACCTATCACGTCGGAATCTCCCCATCAAAATTTACTTTAACCTTGCATTTTAAAAACTCAAATGGTCAATGTCCAATCGCGTTGGAAACCATTGATTGAAAATTACTTTTATACTGCACTTTTCGAAATGTTGATCCATCAAACTTTGATCTTCAGAATCTTGTGCATGCTTTATCATTATTACTTCTTAATGGTCCTACTCCGCTGAGGTACTTCCATCGTACTTCCAAAATTCCTCCTCTGATGAGGCCTTCCTAAAAGTTTGGGTATCAACCCATCATAAATTCCCACATACACTTTCAATAGAATTTCCCTATGGCCTACCTCCAATGAGGCCTTCCATAACCATCGTGTCTTGATCCATCAAGACTCTCCATTCCATCTGGAGCTCTCACATTTTCCTTTGGTAGCAATTTTTTATGTTCCACCTCTAATGAGGATATTTCAATACACCAGGTCTGATGTTCCTACCTCATGATATTGAAATCCTATCCATTGAGATACTTCCATTGGCCCAGGATCATCGCATTGGACCATTCCCATCATCCTGATACATTAGTTGTGCGAACAATATGAGACAATATTGATATAACTATTGGGATCATCAGATTGGGTGATCCTTGTTAGATGCATTGCATCAAACTCACGGGTTAACACTTGGAAGTGTATGACCCAATAACATTCTTATTATGACCTTATTCTGGTCTCTCCATTCATGAATTCATCCAACCGGGATGGTCCCTGTCATACCCCTTATCCACGTGGTCCTCCACATCACACTTATTACACACGTGGCATCTCCATATCATACCTCCTCCGTGTGGAGATAATGGGGCCCACCACAAATGCTTCTGAATTTTAGAAGCTCTTGATCTTTGTTTCTGAATAGGTTTCATAGGGAATATGAAGAGTTAGGAATGTTCATCTTGGGAAGGTGAATCCAAACGGTCATAAGATATGTATAAAATAACTCTTCCTCTCATGAATAAATAAATTCAAATTCAAGAGTTATTCTTGTGTCTCTAGCAATGGTATCAGAGCCTCACAAGGTAATGCCATAACTCCTTCAGTGCCATCCTCGTATGTCTACCATTCCTTCCTACTAGGGACTTATTTGTAGGTGTTATGTTGGCTTATTCTATTAAGATTTCATTTTGAACCTCTAGATGTTTTTTGAGATCTCTGGAAACCCTAATCTCCTCCTTGGCATGTCCCCCTCAAACTATGCAGCATGTGAGACCTGCAAGCAGCAGGAATACCAACCCACGTGGAAACCCTATTCTCTCCTCCACTCCTGCACTATGACCACACTTGAGCTATCTAGAAACATAGTTGTGTCCCACTCAAGAATATCAAAGGCCTCATGAAAGGAATGTGTATCTATAGTAGTCACAATGAAAGCATGTGGAGCTCCTTAATATTATGAATGCATCCTACTGGCATCTAATGGATCCCCAACTAGGGTGCATGTTGTTAAATATTGAGAAATATGCATAAACATAAAACAATATATTTGCTAACATGCAAATCAATAGAAAGAATCTACTAGTCTATCCTTCTATCCATACAAGCACCATATAATCAAAGTAGTAAGTAAGAGACAAGAGAAAAATAAATAGTACACCAGATATATGTGGTAAAACCCCAAATGGGGAAACATCCACAAGAAGGTATTGAATTCTTTTATTCTTCATAAATCTCCAATATTATATTTGAGCTTCGCTCCATATATGTTTATCACGACTTTACAATAACATCAAAATACCATACCCAAAGGATCTCTTTCACCTCTATTATATAGCTAGAGGTATGGAAGAATTACATTCCATACTACATGTGGGATATATTATTTTCCATCTCTTTATATAATTAATGGTAATAGGAGACTATTTCTCCATGATGCATGTGGGATAACTCCTTTTACATAATATAGAGACAATTATGCCTTCCTTTGCTACATAATAAATCATAACATATTACGACATCACACTAGACATCTTCACACATGTAATATTAACATTATGCATTCCAACACTCTCCCTTAATTATGACTAGGGAGAACACACATATGGAGGAATATCGCATTACATTAGCAT
Source organism: Larix kaempferi (assembly GCA_027924585.1). Classification (NCBI taxonomy): domain Eukaryota; kingdom Viridiplantae; phylum Streptophyta; class Pinopsida; order Pinales; family Pinaceae; genus Larix; species Larix kaempferi. The sequence continues at coordinate 38,502,018 of BSBM01000096.1, forward strand.
TCCCCCTTCATGACAATTTCCTGCATCCCCAACAAAATTCAAATATACACAAACTTTGCTTCTGTCATGGATTTGGTGAATATATCAGCTACTTATTGTTCAATGGGACAATACTCCAAACAAATAACACGATCTGCAACAAGATCTTAAATGTAATGACTATCAATGTCAATGTGTTTAGTATTGGAATGATACAATAGATTGTATGCAAGTTTAATTACACTTTGATTGTCACATCTTAACTTAGCAGGAGACTTTTGAACCAATCCAAGCTCTGTAAGAAATTTCTAGATCATATTGCTTCTTTATTTGCTTCTCTAGTTGCCATGTACTCTATCTCACAAGAAAAGAGAGAAAGAGTTCTCAACTTCTTATTAGACATTGAAATCAGACCTGAACCAAGCTAAAAGGTGTGCCCTGAAGTAGATTTTCTATTTGAATTATCCCCTACCCAGTTAAAATCAATATAACCAAGAAGTGAAACGATAGCCCTTCTAGAATAGAAAAAAACATAATGCATTGTCCCTTGTAAATATCTAAGAACTATCTTTGTTGCTTTCAAATGGATTTCATGAGGCTTTGCATAAACCTTGAAGCCATGTTGACTTCAAAATAGATATTAGGCACGTTATGTGTCAAATATATCAAACTTCCCATATGTTGATGATACAAAGTGGCCTCAACAAGAGGAGTATCACATTCAACAATTAGCTTTACATGAGACTAAAAATGCATTGGATAAGTCTTACAATCACTCATATGAAACCCATCAATTAAAATTGTATCATACTTATGCTAAGAAAGGAATATACCATCATCCATATGCCAAATCTAAAGACCCCAAAAAATAATGCAATACGCCTAAATGATTCATTTCAAATTCATTCTTAAGATTATTCTTCATTTCATGGATAAATGCAAGTTTGTTTCCAGTAAAGATAAGATCATCCACATAAAGTAGAACAATGAGGACATCATCATCGAAGTTCTTAACATACATATTCGGGATCAGATATACACCCCTTAAAATGATTCTTCAATAAATAAGTATCTCTAGTACCAACTCCAAGCTCTAGGTTCATGTTTAAGACCATATAAGGACATATTTAATTTGCATATAAGGACATATTTAATTTTCATACTAAACTTGAAGTTTCAACAATGATAAAACCAAGTGGTTATTGCATATAAATGTCTTCACGAAAATCAACATTAAAAAAAGAACTCTTGACATCCATCCGGTGCATTTTCCATTGATAAGATGCGGCAAGAGAAAGTATGGTTCTTATTGTGTTAATTTTAGCAATTGGAGAAAAAATTTCAGTAGAGTCTATACCTTCTTGTTGAGAAAAAAAAAATCTACTAATTGGGATTTATGTTTTTCATTATGTCCTTCTACAGTAAACTTTGTTTTATATATCCATTTACAACCAACTAAATTATGAAAAAGAGTCCAAGTATTGTTCTTCATTACTCAGTCATACTCAGAATTCATTGCTTTTTCCCATTTAGGTTTGTCTTTAGCTTGAGCATAGGTGGAGTGATCATCTATGGCCAATAATTTAAATATGAGAGAAAATTTAGATCTAGTCCATTGAGTATTAGAAGGAATACCAATCTCAAAGCCTACATATTCAAGAGTTTTATGGGCCCAAACAGGAAGAGGAGTAGTGATAAGAACCACACTAGTATTTCTGGAATGTTCATGTAGAGTAATTGAAGAAGAGGGTGAATTAGGATCAATATTATGCACATAATTAGAGGAAGGGGTGAGAAATATAGGAGAAATATAATATGAAGGAAAATTCAGGGTGACATGAGGTTCAAAAAACTTAGGAGGAGGAGAAACTTCATTGAATTGAACATCTTGTCATATGATAACACCTTGTGTAAATGGATCAAACAACATGTACACTTTGTAATCCTCACAATAACCAATGAAAGACATTTGTGAGAAATGGGCTCTAACGTTTTTCATTCTTCTTCTAGAATATGTTCCCAACATTCACTACTAAATATCTTAAAGTTACTAATATCGGGTTTCCTTCCATTCCATTTTTGGAAAACTGCTTTTGTAGGGACTCTATTCAAAATACAGTTAGCACAACAAATAGATTCAAACCAAAATCATTTATGTAATCCTTTAGAATAAAGCATACATACAACCATTTTAACCAAAGTCCTATTTTCCCTTTCAACTACCCCATTTTGTTGTGTTGTATAAGGAACAATCTTTTGATGTTGAATTCCATGCTTAGATAAATATGAATTAAATTCCTTTTTAGTGAATCCCCCCCCCCTCGTTATCAATCCTCAAAGTCTTATTACTTTTACTAGATTCATTTTCAACCATGGATTTAAATTTTTGAAATATACCAAAGGTTTCACTTTTATGTTTCAAAAAATAAACTTAAGATTTTCTACTATAATCATCAATAAAAGTAAGAAAATATTGATAGCATGAGACAAAGAAGGGGTTTCAACAGGACCACATATATCACTATGAATTAGTTGCAATTGTTCTTTAGCATGCCAAGCTTTACCTTTATCAAACATTTCCTTATGATATTTACCAAGCACAAAACCTTCACAAACACCTTTACTGGATGAAATTGAAGGCAATCCAAGTACCATTATAGATAACATTTGCATTTTACCATAATTCAAGTGACCTATTATTTCATGCCATAATTTACTTTTTTTATCAGCATGAGAAACATAGGAATAAAAAGGTTGATTTTTACATGAATTAAACCCATTAAACTTATATAAACCAACATCATGATCAACATGACTTGAAGAAACAATTTTGAAGTTATGTTTGATATCTTTTAAAACATATTTATCTGGCCAAGCTTCAAACTTATAACCTTTTTTATAAGCATAATAAATAGAAAGTAAATTGATGGGCATGCCCTGAACATAAAAAAAATCTTCCAATGTACCATTAGGAACAATAACATTACTGAATTCTACTACTAAAAGATATTTACCATCACTAATTGAAACTTTATGTGATGTGTTCCTATTAGTGTCATAAGATGTAAATAAATAAGTTGCACCAGTCTTATGATTAGATGCATCAGAATCCATTATCCATTCAAAAAAAGAAGAAGAATATTTACAAGGGTGAACATCATAGGTACATAGGGCTACCGGATGTTCTTCGGAGGATTTATTCTTAAATGTAGCAAGTTCACATCTCCATTTAAAGTAAACATTTTCAAGGTGATTGGTTTTTCCACGATACTTATAACAAGAATTATACACTTTCTTTTTATTAGAAGCATCATCAGAGGCATCATTACACTAGTACATATTAGAAAAATTCCGACAAAAGGATTCCGATGGTATGGACTAAATTGGTTGTATTATCAAAAAATTCATGATAAATGTTAAATTTTTCAAGTTTTTTTAATCACGCCCGATATCGTCGCTATTGCGGATATATCTTTGTTTTTTGTCACAATTGCGATAGTTGTTAACATAAGGTCGCAATAGCGACAATAAGTGAAATAGTGTCAATCTTGCGACATTATTGGACGTTTGGTCAAAATTGCGACGATCCAAATAGTAGCAATTTCCCTTTCCAAATGTTCACCCGTGGTTTGACAAGGCCAACTTTGACTTGGTTAACGTTCGTCTGAATTACAACATCCCAAAAAATTATAAATATGTTATGTTTTAAAGATGTTGCAACAATGTTTCTATAACAATGACGATTTGGAAAGGGTGTAAGGTCTTCTTGTCGAATAAAAAGCAGATTTTTTTTATAATCATTACTGTATTTTTGTGGGAAGAATGTTAGAAAATAGTATAGGTGTTGAAAGAAATGAAGAGGGTGAAAAGGGTGGCGGTGGATATTTTTTCCCTTGCAATAGTTGTTTTATGAGACGTCCCGAGAGAATTTTAATAGCAACAGCTAGAAAACATTGTAGGAAATATGGGCACATGGATGGGGGATTGAATGAATATCACCCAATGGTAATTAACTCTATATATATTCATTATCTATCTTAATATTGATTGTATTTGTAAAAATTTATATTGTTTTAGTATTTGTTATACATGCACTAATTTTGCATGATTGTTTGTAATTATAAAGTTAGAGTTGCCCCTTAACTTTCTACAGAATGCCCCTATTAGCAGTAGAAATGATGTTGTACAAGTTGAGCAACATGAAGTGATTAATGAAGATCAAGTTAATGATCACATGGAAGTAGATGACGGCCATAACATAGTTCAAGATGATGGGACAAATCATATGATCCAAGACTTGTTCGGTCGGCTAGATGAGGATGGAGACAATGATGGTATTTATGATGAACATTTGATGGAAAAGGAAAATAAACGACTTTATAAAGGTTCAAGAGCAAATCTTCTCTCTGCTACATTGATTCTGATGAACTTAAAGGTTATGAATCATTTCTCGAATGATTGTATGACACAGATCCTAAGGTATGTAACCATTAGAGGAAATGTCAACTTAAAATGAGCCTCCTAAAGAAAATGCCAAATGGAAACCACGTATACCCCATCACACTACCATGTAAATTAAAACAATATTAAATTATGCAATGAAAATTAAAAATTATTATTATTATATAGTACTATTTAATATATTATATTATATATTTTTATTTTTTTGTTATAGTTTGTTAAATTGGTTTATTATATTGTACTATATAATAAATTATATTATATATTTTTACTTTTTAATTTATATTTTATTAAGTTAGTTTATCATAGGGTACTATATATAATATATTATATTATATATTTTTATTTTTCTATATTATATTGTATATTTTTATATATTTTTTATGGATTAGTTTATTATATGTTAGTATATAATATATTTTTACTTTTAATTATATTATATTAAATATTTCTACTGTTTAGTTATAGTTTGTTAAGATTTTGTTATATTTTGTTAGGATGTATTATATATATTGTTTATTATATATTATTATATATTCAAATTCAACAATTAAAAATTGTCAAGGTGTTTAGTTATATTCAAATTAAATAATTAAAAATTGCCATGTAATATTAAAGTGTTTAATCATACTTGCATCTTTTTTGAATTTAAAGGATTTTGATTGGCTTACACATTATGACAAGGATTTTCTTGAGACCCTTTTTAAGTTGAAATTTTCTCTAGTGACCCCATCGCAAGCTTCGTCCACTTTGACATGGGTCGCACCATCACCAAGGTAGTTAGTGAGAATGCCTACGAATTAAGCATTCCTCCATTCCTTGGTCTACACCCATTATTCAATGTGGAGTTCCTTCGCTTGTATTTTCCACCATTGTTGGACACCTCAAAGGTGGTAGAACAATTGACACCTACCGAAATTAATCCTGACTGCATGGAATAGTTTAAATCCTGACTGCATGGAATAGTAAACTATTAATCATATCATGGACACACAGGTTAAGGGAACTCGCCAGTAGAAGATCCAGCTATATCGGGTTGTCAAAGCAGGGAAACTACTCCACCAATGCAAGTGGTTCACCAGGAGTGAAGCTCAGCAGAAGTTTCCCCATTTGATGGTGGCACTCAACACAATGGATACCATTGCTTCCTAAGGGAGGAGGACTGATCCAGATAGATATAGGTGGCCACCCACCTATTCCACTAGCTCACAATTGTTTTCCATTTTGACAATTTTCTAGTAATTTTTCTACAGTTTTTCGGATCCTGAACTTCTGGGGCCGCTTTGAGGCCCTAAGTGATGTTTTTTGGGTTCACAACGACCTATACGGTAGCAATGGGCACCTTTTTGGATTCGTTTCACTTTTTTACTCCTCGAATAGATCTTTTCGACGGTCTATCAAATGCCCCAAACGGAGATCGTATGCAAAAGTTATGACCCCAGGAAGTTGACTGTTCAACTAACCAATTTGGGGCCGCAAACTTTATGATGGTTCATCTCCTAGGGTTAGGTTTTTGGATGCTTAGGGTTATTTCCCTCATGTTTATGATAAATAGGCCCTTTCAGCCTCATTTTGTATTCATTTTGTCACAAATGAGCGTAGCTACCACATCTCTTCTCAGAGATATAGCTACAACCATTCTAGCTGCTTTTATTTTACAGATTGTTATGTTTCATTCATTTAATAGAATTTGAGTTTATTGTATCACTGTGTTTCTTGCCATATATCTGTGTATGCGAATATATATATATGCTCTTTCATTTAGTTCTCACATAAATCCAGGTCATTGGGCATGAATGACAACAATTTCCATAACTACAACTCAAATATGTGGTTCCAAATATATAAGTCTAAATAATAATAGAGTATAGTTATTGTTGCTATAAATGCAAATCCACCAATGCTAAATATGTAAGTTACACATACACATTTGGGAGAATGCTTCACAGATTTAAAGAGTTGCTTGAAGGTTTTGGTCTTAGGGCACAAACCTGTAAAGGTCAACATCATATATTCTCTCTACCATTTGTTCCAGCCTATGCAACCATGATTCCCTTTCACACAATAAAGCTCATCTTCTGGATGCCCACTACATTTACCACAACTCAACCATCTTAAACATGACAATTTTCTTTTTACCATAATGATTTTGTCAATATCAAAAACATCCACATCACTGGTTCCAATTTTGAGATGTCCACTATATGTGTAGATGAATGCTTCAAACTAATTTGAAAGACATTTTCATATTTAAATTCATTTACACAATATATTGGTTCATAACAGTTACTCTTCTTGTCACACATTTTGAATTATATATATTAAATTCAGTTTTAACAATTCCAACGATACGTTCAATAAACCAATTATTGCTAGTCTTACTATTACCATTAAACAACGCTTTTTCAAATATATTTAAGTTTTAATAAAGGAAAAAAGTGGTCTCTATCATTAAGTTCTCGAAACTGAGAGTAAATTCTTCAACATACAATTATAAATGAGTCGTTAGCAACAGTTATATAGATGAACTAGGTTTTACTTAAGTATTGACTTAAGGAAATTATAAATAAGGATGTTGGACACTCAAAAATGACTTGTGAACTGATTTAGAACCACAAGGAGTTGAATTTCGAAATTTGCATGGTTGTATAGCTTCCCACAAACAAAATACGATTTTTATGATAGGAAACAAGAGCTAGGACTAATAATTCAATTTAAGGGGAAAATTCATCACAAATTCAAATGATATGAGAGAAGGGGGCGAATTTAGCAAAGCTAGGCAATGTAAAAACGTTTTCAAGTGAAATTACGGCAATGGGATACTATAAATCCAAATGGGAACCGATTTATGACTGAAGGAAACATGATAACGATTTGTAAACAATCATATAGTGGATGGAAATGTAAAATACGATTTTCACATGGAAAGGCAATAGTTGTAAGTAAAATTTGAATTCCCATCAAGATAGTCTAACAGGTAACCCCCAAAAACGCTACCCAGGTACACAAATTCGATTTGTATACTTCACCCACGGATTTGTGATATAGAAACGAAATTCAGGGATGGAAAAAACATGCAAACACAGTCAAGAACCATGAGGAGACGCCAAGCAAAACAAAATAATAACATTAATCAAACTCAGCATGCGAAAATATTACTTATCTTAAATGACTCCAACTGGTTGCAATAGGTGCACATTCCACCCAACCATAGGCTAGCTATGCTCATACTATATCTCAGCATAGCAGCCACTCCTGAACTGGGACTAAGATTTCACAAGAAGTTGCTCTCTCGGGTAATTGCAAACTTAATCTCTCAAACAACACCCCTGCTACATGTGTACAAGCTTCCATGAGTAAATTTGACTTGAATTCACAATCCCATGCTCTTCTCTTTGTTGTTCCTTCTCCTCTTCCCCCCAATTCAAACTTCAACATGGCCCCTTGATAGGTAGGAGCACCCCTTCCTCTTGCATACATTCTCTTATTTTCATGGCAAGACACATCCACGTGGTCTCTCAAGGGGACTCATGTCTTCTCCATGCACCAAATCCTCAATTAACACAAAAAAAAGGATTAGCATCACAACTTAGGTTAGTTCTCAATTTCCATAATTAAAGGTATTAAAGGTTAAGCTAGGGTCCCATGACAAACCCCCTAAACCATTTATCAACCCCATTTCTTCCTCACTCATGGAATCCTGCCCCCCCCCCATATCCTCTTGACCGTCCCCATTGCAGTGGTTTAGTATTTTTATTAATTATTACATATAATATTACATCTTGGTCTCAATGGACCATCATTTCTAGGCTTTGCGCCACTTACTAATTACATTGCATTCGAGGTTTCACAATTGGGGTATTACAGAGAGGGACGGGGAGGTAGGGTGGTAAAGGTGGGGTGGGGATGGGGAGGGTGAATTTAAGGTGGGGGCTCAGGGATGTGATTCCATAATCATACTCCACCCCCTCTTCCCACACCTCCTAGAATCGTTGCCACCCTCCCTCCACAGCCTCCCACCTCGTTTACCACCTTACCCCCTCTCCCAAGGTTTTAAAACCATGGGCCCGTAAATATGGAATTACGTCCTCCATCCCGCACTCTGCCTTCACCCCACCCACCCAGGAGGCAAGGTAAGGTGTTAACTCTTTTTTTTAATTTTTGTTTTTTTATTTTTGTTTTTTTAATTTCATCTTATATTATTTTATTTTCAATGTTTTTTTCCTTTCTTTTTTTCTTTTTTAATTTTCTTTATTTTGTATTTTTGAATTTTCAAAACTTTTTTTCCCTCAAATGTCTTTTTTTTTCTCATTTTTGGTGTGTGTTTTTTAATTAAATATTTGTTTAGGTCGTGGTTTGAAATGGCTAGAATTGTAACCTGAAGAAGAAAGGGTGCTACATGTAGCACTTATTTTTTATTCAAGGGTTGATTTTGGCATTTTCATTGCAACGGCATCACCTTTTAAATCCACAGTTTTAAACAAGTCTTAAGTTTAAGATTTTGATTGCAATAACACCGATTGTTAAATCTGGAGTTTCAAACAAGATGTAAGTTTAACCCTAAATAAAAATGAGGGCGATTCTAGGAGAACTACTTTTCTATGTGGGGGTAGATTTACGGTTTTGATTGCAATGGCATTGACTAGGGTTTTTAAAAAGTTATAATTTAAGCCCCAATAAAAATAAAAAGGTGCTACTTTTCAATTTTGGGGTTTTTTTGGTGTTTTTTATGCAAAAATACAAGATTTTATGGATAGAGTTCTCACATTGAGTATATTGTTCTAATCAAGTTGTATAATGTGTTTTAAATTCAATTGTTTTATATGCCTTTGGATTGAGTTCTTGATGTTTCTTAATTAATCTGCAATAGCATTAATGTCATAACTCTATATTTACATATTTAAATAAGTGCATTTCATTCGCTAGTTATGTGGTTTCAATCTTCGAGTAGTAACATCTTGTTAATTAATTATCTAGCCTTAATTTATATGAAATTACATCACATACATATATATTTGTTATTGAAATTCAAATTCTAATTTAAAAATTTTTATTTCAAAAATTAATAATAACATTAATAAATGTGAGAAAAAAAGCATAAATTAATGATAACATCCAATATATTTAAAAATACAGTTAAATAACATATGCCTCCACATATTGCAAATAAAATTTTATAAAATTAAAACAATTATCCTATACATCATCATATTTATTTTATGATAAAAAACAATATTTTGTAAAGCTTCAATGAATTGTTTTCATCTTTGCATTGTATCCAATTGCCTACTACTCTTTAGACGGTGTAACATAATTTAAAAAACCATACCAATAATATTGCCTTAGCTTTGCAATCAAAATACTTGAAAAGGATTTCATAACTCTTGTGATTCATGTAAGATTGTTTGTAATGGTAAATCAAAATAATTATAATTATAATTACTTGCGAACAACTTAACACTATATTTATCTTTCATCAAACCTCATATGTTCAAATCTCCAATCAATGGAATTGTTGGCATTTATGCTTTCATTTATGTAATCACTATATCATTTGGTTAAGGTTGCAGCATACACTCATAAAAATAAAATAAAGTCGGTGTTGGGTGTAAGATACAAAGCACTAATTTTTTAATTAGACAAACTATAATTGAACTATATAAATAATTGTTCTTTTCTCATTCATTGAACTATATAAATAATTGTACTTTTCTTTCATTAGCAATACATTAAAAATTTGTACATGTGCTACCGTCAACAATATCATTAAAAATTAATTGAAATTGACAATCGTAAACATGACGACATTCATTTCGAGATGTAGATTCCTCAACTATAACAACAATTATACAATATTTTTACAATCATATTGAGACTAATAATATAGCTTATATCATATATCACCAATTAAAATCTCAAATTATAATACCAATTATTATTGTATGGAACATAATGTTGCACACTATGAGAAGCATGTTCCATATTCCTTTGTTATTTTGAAGAAAGTAGTTCCAGTTGTTTATACATACTCTTTAATTTTTTGCAAACCCATCCAACCCTTTGAAATTGTGGTTTACCCTTAGTTGAATGTATTTTATGACCCCATATATAGTTTATTTTGCGGGCTCGGAAAATGGTTTTGTCTCCTAGTCATGATCTTAGATGGAGGCATGGAACTAGCATATTTTTTTAACTTGTCACTTAAAGTGTAAAACAAGTTGTCAGTTGCTTCTAAATGGTCCAAATTTGTATGTAAATTTCTCAATAAAACCCTCACTCTTTTATTGATCAATGGATGTATGACTTTCAAGCTATCAGCCTCAAAGATTGCATTGTTCAACATTATTTGGTCATTTGGTAGCAAGATCAATGTAATTGTTTCATTTAAATCAACTAAAAATCAAGGACTCATACTAATAGGACTAGAAACATTTGGTAATATATTAACATCCAACCCATATTTGAACTTTGAAGACATGCTTACAAACATTACCATGCAATGCCTAGTCACAACTACAAAAATTAAACACGGACCTTGTATATACTAGCATAGATCCATCTTAAATTCGGATTTATCATGCGAAAATAGGGATCAAATCTCTAGAGGTTCAAACCTTTTTTTAGAGTGCAAAAACTTAAGAAAAGTTTGCACCTCAAAGGATTTGATCCTTATTGGTGCATGATAAATCGAGAATTAAGATGGATATATGTTGGTGATAAAATTATATTAAATGAAATCATAAAAGATGAATGTCATCACCATTATAAAAAAAAAACTATGTAAATTGCAAATAAATAAATAAACCATTTAGATTGCAAAAATGTAAATATAGATCAACTCTATAATATCCATATCAAGTATTCATTAGATATAGTCAAACTTGCATGTTGAAAAAACTATATCAATTAGAAGTTAGATAATATATTATTTTGAGAATGTCCCATTCATTGGAATATATATCTTTTTATTTTGAACAAGACATTGTAAAATTTTATACTTAATATTTTATTATTTTATTAAAGTGACACATGTCAACTCCATGTTGAGCACTGAATTACACTTCTCCCTCATACTAGGGTGTAAAAAGCGCCTCTCAACGGAATGAAATCAGACCAAGTATTAGGAATATTGTTATTTTGGTTATGGACTATATATTTCATCTATACTATTTTGGCCATGCACACAATCTTCATTTGGTATATGGCTTTCTCTAGACTTTAAATAAGTCTCTTGTTTCTCACACTTTGTAGGTGATATAATTTATGTTTTTCTAGAATGTTTGTTATGAATATAATATAGTTCAACTTTTGTCAACAACACTAATATTAGCTAGTCCATATGTTTGTACATGCATTGTTTTCCTCGTATAGGTATTTATATCTTAGATACCTATCGTAGAACTCAATCACATTGTTTGTCTTGATTTGAATGCAGAAACTTACTAATTTCGCCCATATATCTAGAAAAAAAATATCATTAATAACAAATGAATAAGTAAAAACATGTAATTATGGAACAAGAGTTATGATCCAAACTTACAAGACATTTACAAATTTTACGGAGATAGCCAAGTCGTGTCAAAATATTTTAGAAAAAAAATTCTCCACGGAATTCATGAAATATCCTTACAACTATGAACAAAAATACAAACTTCGTTTTTCTTGACTTTTAACTTTGTTTCCAATGTTTTTCCCATGCTTAAAGGAGATGCCACACATAGTAAGATGGAAGATTCCATGATTGAAGGAGATGCCACACAGAGAAAGATGGAGGATTTGGTTCAAACTATTGAAATGGTACTACTTTAGAATACAGTAAAGTATATGAACGTAATATTACTTTTTTATGTTTCTTTTTCAAAAATACAAACGTGGAACCTTAATGCTTGAATCTTAGCAATAGATTTTTCTTTGATAAATGCTTGTACATGTCAATATGGGCATTCTATCATTCTAATGGAAAATAAATTTGACAACCATTTATTTGAAAATATTATATGTATATAACATGATGAAATCACCCAAGCCATTGAGACACCTTGACAATGTTTGTCGAATACCATCAACCTATAAAGTTTATACTACTTCAAATCACATAAGTATAAATATTATATTTAACTCAATGAATTCATTTTAATGACCATAAAGAAATGAAAAGGTCAATTATACACACCCCATACATATTTGTATTAAATGTGGAATCCATGGACAGCGTTGTTGTGTGAACGTGTCACGATCACGGAGCACATGTGTTTGTATGCCTATAATGAGTGGTATGTTTTGCACCCTATCTTGCTTTTGGTAGAAAAAGAAACTATCTAGACACAAACTGAATCAACACTTGACATTTGTTGGATCACGTTCATCCTTCGTGTATTCTTTCTTTCTAATATTACAATGAATGTTTGAAATATCCACCCTTGTCATTAAGGTATCCCAAGTTAACCATGTGAATATCACCAGATCGATGTTCCACATCAAAGACAAGTTTGTCCCAAACCATCGTGACATTAAAGTCATCTTCAATCATTATCTCAACACTAACTCATATATACAATGATAAATGTGGTGCATACTTGAATGTTTGAGGTCCACCCATTGCATTCTCTCAGTGACACTGACACCAATATTATCAATATGCCTACACTCGGTATATGTTAGAACAACATCATCTAGATGCACTTAAAGTCAATACATAATTAAGTGACATATACAACCAATTGTAATTGTAATGCTTGAACAAGGATTGCATTTTGTTGTTATAGGTCATTGTGGATTCATCATATTCTCACCACCTGGGAGGTTACATGTGCACTGCAAAACATATGCATACCAATAACAAAATAAGAACAGTGATAACAAATTAGTAAACGTATCCATGCCTTTTTGGCATAAAGAATGTGAAATAGAAGTTTATAAATTAATTAAACAAATGAAGATACATATCATATATTCCAAACGTGTGTCAATGTTGTTAGATTTTGTGGTATCTTGGGATGTCTTTCATGGTTCAGATGCCTTGCATGGAGGTACATCAGCAATATAGGCATCAGTATAGAGTAGAGGGTGAGATACACTCTACTCAATGGCATGAGTCCATTGGTGACTGCATGCGGACCTTCCGGGGTGTTTTTCCCTTTGCATGCATGAGTTTTGCATGACCTGTCAGTGATTAAAAGATGCATGCAAAAGTGACTTTTTGCATGCACCGATATTAGGTTTTTTATGTACCTAATTGATTGGTGAGATTATTTATAGAGGTAGGGGGTCCCCAAATGAAGTTGTTTAGTTGACTTATCAAAGAGTGATAGATCAGGACTGAGGAGGGTGCATTAGTGCATGCAGGGCGACTTTCTAAGAGAGAGAGGAGCTTCTGCAGGAGGGAGAGTGGTCAGATCTGAGCTAGATCAGAGACCACTTTCTCTAGAGGCACTTGGCACCTAGATATGTGGACTGAGATAGTTCACTTGAGTGGATTCTGCAGAGATTGTGGAGGAAGACTTCCAGAGAGGGAGAGGGGCGCATTACCTGAGGAGAGAGGAGCTCATTCAGAGTATGGTCTGTCGATTGAGTGTCTGAGACTTTTAGGGAAGCCTTGCCTCAGTGTTTGAGGAAGTTATGTGACGATCAAAGCTCAAATCTGTTGAGATTTGATCCAATATGAGCATTTGACATCCACAGGGGAGGGCGCACTTTTCCATGCAAAGGAATGGCGCATTCACCAGTTGAGCAGTTGGACTTCTTCCAGAGCGGAGCAGATCAGAGCAGAGGGTTGAGAGAGGCAATACAGTCAATGCTACCTGCAGAATGACTCGGATCCATATTGACAGCTAGGGCATATTTTCTTAGTGCATGCAGATCTAGGGTATTGACCCGTTCAGGATTGAGTGTTACATCTGAGGTAACATTGTTGTATTTACTTCTTTCATATATTGCTCTGGGCTCAAGATAGAAGAAATCCCCACAGGATTGATGGTTTTCCTTGTTTGATGTTTTCAGGGTATATGCAGTGTTATGTGTGATTGATTTGAGCATTTCAATGCTTACGTTGTAAAGATATCTATAGTTGTTGAGTCTTATTTCATTATAGCATTATTGATATACATAGACTGAAACCACTTGAGAGCTCAAGGTTTTCCAGAGGGAGTAGTGATCTCTGGATTAAAATTTACATGGTATCAAAGCCCTAGTAAGGGTCAGTGAGATCAGTGAATATAGAGACCATATCTACCAGATCTGAAGAGCGGAGCTCAGATCTGTGGTTGTAGAGGTCATATCTATCAGATCTATGAGTTTGGAGGATAGATCTGAGATAGATATATCAAATCTGTGCGAGGGTGTTAGTAACCCATGTCGACCCTTCTATTTACTTTGTTAGTATATTGTTGTTGGACGCATATGCTTTGTAAGTCGTCCCGTAGTATTTATTGATCCATAGTTTGTCTTATTGTTGTTGGACACATATGCTTTGTAAGTCGTCCCATAGTAATTGTTGATCCATAGTTTGTATTGGCCCATGGTTTGTATTGACACATGGTATTGGTGCCCAGACTTAGTGTATAAGTTTGTGTTGAGACCAATGAAGGTACAGTGAAGTTATTTGTATTGAGCTTGCTCAAAGGAGGTTGCCCCCTCGAAGTGGCCTACGATCAATATAAAAGTGATTTTGAGTTCTATTATTTCTGCTATATCGTGTGTTTTCATTAATTAATTATTGCAGGTTCTTCACATTTGGTCTCAGAGCACTTTCTTGGGCTCGTTGGGTGAAATTTCTGCCAAATTTTTTTTCGCATCTGTTGCAGCTTCGGATCTGGGAATAATCCCTATCCGCTTAATTGTGGGAAGTACTTGGGCATAAGCCCTAAAACTCATTATGAGGAGTACCACAGGAACCCTGAAGTAGCTGGCCCATTGAGAGGACCTGCCAGCAAAAAGGGCAACGACCCCTACCTGATTGACTAGTTCCCACCCGTGAGGTAAACCAAGAGCTATCGTTTGTGGCAAAGCGGTTAACATTTTTACCTTATCCATGGAGTGAGGGGTACTGCCCCAATACGCAAGCCGTCAGACAGCATTGGTGGCTGAGTGAAAACCCTGAACTGTTAGGAAGCCGCACATACCTGGGGTCCATATTTATTTTCAGTTGAACTGTTGCCGATCAATTCCGTGTCGTTTCAGATCCATTCTGAAAGGTGTTCAAGATCCAGCCATTTTCGATCCATTTGGCATCATTTCAGATCCATTCTGAAAAATTCCGTTTTTTGGCCATATCTCCCTAGTTTTAACTCTGTTTCCCTTGAAACTTCCCAGGCACCCCTGCAATCCTATTCTGCATATTTCATTCCTGAGGATTCTATCCAAAATTCTACTTCCCAAAGCCAGAAATCTCACATTTGTCTATGTTTAGGGTTTGCCATAACTTCTTCAATTTTCACCCACTCGCCTCCAAATTTTGCTACCGTGTTCATTCCCTATTTCTGCTTCTTTGTCCATCTTTGACCAATTTTCTCATTCTTTCACCCTGCTTCTGAAATCCCCATTTTTTGCTTGCCTGTCCATCATAAAGTGTCCAAAACCTACTCAAACCCCAATTATCCATCCAAGTTTTTCCCAAATCCAAATTTTTCTTTACTAAATAAGATTTTGTTTGTGTTTTTCTATCCCCCCCCACACCAAAAAAAAACTCTTGGTTATGGTTGTCACCCGCGCAGGAGCAAAAACCATGGAGGAAGCACTTGCAACCATCCAAACCAAACTCCAAGATCTGGATGAAAATTTTCTCAGCCTCCATCTTCAGCATTCATCCATGAACAATAACCGACAACAAGAATCTTCTGCATCCAGTGGGTTCTCTTCTTCCAGCAATTTTCGTAGTCTGAAGCTTGAATTTCCTTGCTTCAATAGTACTGATCCGACTGGATGGATCTATCGTGCAAAACAGTATTTCAATCTGCATAATACTTTTGATGTCCAAAAAGTTCCACTTGCATCCTTTCATTTGGAACAGGAATCCCTTCAATGGTATCGTTGGTACATCAAGGCTCATGATGAGCCAAAATGGACATATTTTTGCCAACTCCTTTTGCAACGATTTGGTCCTAGTGCTTTTGATGACTTCACCGGAGCACTCACTAAACTTTGTCCAAGTGGCACTGTGAGAGAGTATCAGACATAATTTGAGAAACTAGCCAATCACACAGAAGGATTGTCTGATGAATTCGACAAGAGTTGTTTTATCAGTGGTCTTAAGGATGAAATCCGGTCAAAGGTTAAAATGTTATGTCCCAACACAATGATGGAAGTCCTAGGGTTGGATAAGTTGGCAGAAGACAAGATTGCAGCCCAACAGCGCTCCAAACCCACTTTTGTTCCCTTCTAAAATATGGGTTCTCAACGACCTCCCATCTCGACAGCTCCTCGACCAACTCCTATCAAGCATTTGTCTGAAACTGAGATGCAGGCATGCAGAGAAAAAGGGCTTTGTTATAATTGTGATGAGAAATTCACTCGGGGACATAGATGTGTTCAACAAAAGCTCTATCTCTTGGATATGGATTCTCCGTCTACCTCTAAAATTGGTGAAGAAGCTCCAGATAACATGGATGATCAGGTCGACATTCAGGAGCTGCCTATTGACCTCCCATATCAGGATGAACAACCAGAGATATCTCTCCATGCTTTATCCGGCGTCACCACCCCCAAAACAATGCGGGTTAGGGGTTACTTCAAGAATATTCCTCTTACAATACTCATTGATTCTAGTAGCACTCATAACTTCATTGACCCTCGGATTGCCAAAAATGCTGATCGTTTTGTCCATCCTTTCTCCAACTTTGAAGTCATGGTTGCCAATGGGGGCACCTTACCTTGTAAGGGGAAGTGTCACAATGTCCATATCTCTCTTGAAGATTATAACCTGCACTCTGACATGTTTTCCTTGTCCCTAGGCGGATGTGATGTGGTTTTGGGCATTCAATGGTTACGCACACTTGGCCCCATATTATGGGATTTTGCTTAACTTTGGATGCATTTTTCAGTCAATGGGAAACAACACAAATTTAAGGGCTTACAACAAGGGTCTCTCTGCATCAGCAGTTCACATCGGCTGGAAAATATCCTTAAGAATAATTCACATGGTGTCATCGCTCAACTCCATTCCATTCAGATGCACCCATCAACAGTCTCCCCTACTTCTTTGGATAGATATGCAGGTGTCCTTTCTGAACCAGTGGGCTTGTCGCCTTCAAGAGACCTTTCCGATAAGAATTTCGCCGCATCTACATCTCAGCAGGAAATGATGACTATTTTGCATGTAGTACAGAAGTGGCAGCCATACCTATTAGGGAATAATTTCTGCATCAAGACCGATCTCCAGAGTCTGAAAAATTTCTTGGAACAATGGGTCTCCTCCCCAGCACACCTGAAATGGGTTACCCAACTCATGGGTGATGCCTATGCGATCACTTACAAGAAAGGTAAGGATAATATGGTGGCAGATGCTCCTTCTCGCACATTTGATGACCATGTTTCTCTTACAGTTATTTCTCTGCTTGTTCCAAATTGGTTGCAATCTGTTCAACAGGGCTATCTCTCTATGAACTCCTGTTGACCAAATCGTGACCTCACAGTTGACAGGGTTCCACCAATTGTCGACACATACCGTAGTCTCCCTGGGCACCGGCCCGGGCAGGTTTGAGCCCACCCAGCAACACTCACAGAGCGGATGAGGTCTCACCCTAGGCATCCAGGAAGAGAATACGGAACCATGTTCCCGCCGAGGGAGGAGGCACGTTGCGGCAGTATGGTACCAACAGTAATTCTAAGTATTCGTCATTAAGTTATAGCATATCACTTTAATCGCAGCATTTAACATTACAGTAAACATATATCTATAACATATTATTGCGGCATCCACATCATAGCGACAGAAACAGATAATTGCATTAAGACAAGACAATAACATAAGTATCGAGCAACATTACACACAGATTGCACCAAATCATCATCCTTATATTACTGTGGCAAACCAAAAGCAGTACATGAATCTCTACGCAATTCTCCGCATTATCTTTATGTCAACCTCCGCATATAGCTCTATCTCTATCCTTTGTCCATCGACTCCCTCCCTAACACTTACAATTATCATCTATTTTAGGCTTCCACCAATTAAAATACTTGTCCACTTTCCTAACCGACACTTATGGACAATCGACTAACTGACTTGGTCTAATGACCCAAAAACCCACATACGATGGTACAATTGACTCTATATTACAAAATACATGACCCAAAACCCGCCAACTGCGGTATACTTGACTCAATATTACAAAATACATGGTCCAAGTGACCCAACACCCGCCAACTACGGTATACTTTGGCACCAAATACTCCTTTCGCGCCTTCATCCAACGTGTCACGGCGTCAGTAGTACCACAATCTTACCTCATCAAACGCCTGCCAACAGGCCCCCAACACAATCTTGTGGCTCGCCCTCGAGCCATGTCAACTGCATCTGTTCTTGCTGTCTGGATCATAAAATGTTGTCTCCTTCTTTCAACTGTACAGATCCTCGGCTACCAATTCTATAAGCCCTACACAAGAGTAGGCAACCCCCGACTCGCTGTCATGTACGTCACAAACTCATCCTCCAGTCACATGGAATAGTGCAAACTGAAAATAAAAGAGGACGAATAGTACCAAGGGGTGATAATGGCGGATGATTCTGGCACATCTGTTTCGCGCCATCGCCCGTCTTCTACTGAAGTCAGGGAGCTACCGCCCCAACCAGTGTTCTGATCAAAAATAGCACAACCCTTCGAACAACTACTACATACTGAATCATGCGGGACCAACCAGGGGTCCATCTCACTATCGACGTGTACTGCAGTCGCCCTGGCACCGGCCCGGGCATACATAGGGGAAGTGCACTGACCATATCAAGGCACTCAGGGACACTCGTCGTGTGGGCTCGCAGGGCCCCTGGGGTGCTGCCACAGGAAACAAAGTGAAGCATTTCCACAGCCTCCTTGGAATTCCTCACAACTCAACTCCCAAATTGATTAACCAGCATAACCACTCGATGTCAAAACAACTTCTGTATGGTGAACTACCAACTTCCTCGATTACTTATAGCTGGACCCTCCCAGGTCACGACGGGGGGAATGATGCCCCGATACTTCTCATCTGTGTGTATGAGCCGATCGACTGTCACAGTGGAGGGGGCGACCATGCTACCAATAAATATCCCACGTGCCACCATGTGAACAACCCCGCTACTCCTCCCGGCCCAGCATGCCATGTGCAAAACATGCCGTCGTCATGTGTGAACCCAGCCAAATCGGTCAGGTGCAATCATGTGTAGAGATGGTGGCCAATAATCACATCATGTCGTCGTATGCTTCCAAAACCGTCATACAAAATCCATCGTCGAGCCTGAGCACAATACTGTCATGAGTCTCTGACTACGCTAACATGGCGGCGCAAGCCTCTTCCGCTTGCGCATACCTTTTGTTGTTGGTGCGCCATCTGCCACCAAGCAACCTGCAACAATCATCATTTTCATCATTTTTATTTTTATTTTTATTTTTATTTTTTTACAATGCGACTCAAACATCGCACTGCTCCAAGCCCGCGCGATAGGGCTTCAACCTGTGGCCATTTACCAACTTGGGGAGCATCCCCCCATCCAATTGCTGCAACTGAACCGCTCCTCTTATAGTAATACTATTGATGTGATAGGGACCGAGTCAATGCATCTGCAACTTGTCGGGATGTTTCATAAACTTACTGTTGTATAGTAACACTAAGTCGCCTTGCTGAAACTATTTGTTTTTGATGTGGCGATCATGCCACGCCTTTTGGAGGTCCTTCTCTACCCCTTGGTGAAATCCAGCGATAAATCGATCCTCTTCAAACTCCACCAATTGTGTTAGACATTCATTTAACGCTGCAACATCATCCATGCTCGTAACAGCTGCAATTCGCAGACTTTGAACAATGTACTCCATAGGCATAATTGATTCCTTCCCATATACCAGCTTGAAAGGTGTTTGACCATTCAACCTTTTACATGTGGTGCGATAGGCCCATAATACCGCTGAAATTTTCAAATCCCAGTCGTCACGGTTTGCATTACACACCTTTGTCAATGCATGCTCCAATACCTTGTTAAACACCTCCACCGTTCCATTCACCTGTGGGTGATAGGGTGTACTCTTCTTATGCTGTATCTGCAATTCTTCTGTTAGTGCGTTGATAGTGCGATTAAGAAAATGGCTGCCTTAATCACTCAACAATATCTTGGGGCAGCCGAAACGAGTGATAATGTGTTCAAACAAAAATCGAGCAGCCCTTGCGGCGGAGCAATCCACTACAGGTGCTGCCTCAACCCATCGGGTCAAGTATTCCGTTTCCGTGATAATATACCGCACACCTGTGCATTTCCCTGGCGGATTGATCGGTCCTAGAAAATCCACAGCCCATTTTTCGAACGGTTGTAATGTTACTTGAGGTAGCAGCGGCATCTCATCACGTCTGGATGGCTTTCCAGTTCGTTGACAAACATCACAAGACCGCGCATAATCTGTCGCATCATTATGTAATGTGGGCCACCAAATCCCTGCACGCAATACTTTTCGAGCAGTCGCCCAGCCACCATAATGTCCTCCTGCTGCTCCACTATGGGCCTCAGCCAATATCTGCGCTTGCTCATGCGGAAAAACACATCTACGCACTATCTCATCAACACCTAATTTATACAACTCTCCCGCGATCAATTGAAAATTGGCAGCTTTGACAACCATTTGCTTCTTCTGAGTAGTGGTAAAGTTATTGGGTGCGGTGCCGGTCACCAAAACATGAAGGATGTCATCAAAATACTGATCCGCAACGGCAACATGAAACAGTTGGGCATCCGGCAACCCGTCTTCGATATTAATCGGTTCCTCCCCTGTATCAATTCGTGACAAATGATCTGGTCCAGCATTCAAACACCCCAGTTTCACAATGACCTCAAAATCAAACTCCTGAAACAAAAGTATCCATCAGCAGATCTTCCCCCCCAACACAGGCTTATTGACCAAGTATTTCAATGCTGTGTGATCAGTGAACATTTTAAAGTGGCCACCCAACAAATAATGCATGAATTTATGCAGCGCATAAACCATGGCCAAACCTTCACGTTCTGTTGTAGTGTAGTTGCGTTCTGCAGAAGACAGCTTCCGACTAGCAAAAGAAATGGGATGATCAATATCTCCTTCGCCTGGTTGAGCCAATACAACCCCTAGTGCAACCGATGAAGCATCAACATGGACATGGAATTCCTTACTCCAATCCGAAAAGACCAAGATTGGGGCCGACACCATCTTTGCTTTGAGTGTTTCAAAACTTTCCTGACATTATGGATTCCAATGGAATGTCGCATCTTTCTTTAGCAATTTTTTCATAGGGGCAGTAATCGTAGCATACCCCCTAATGAACTTGCGATAATATCTCGTGTGACCCAAGGTCAGGCGCAACTGCTTAACGGTGGTCAGCGGTTGCAACCCCAAAATAAGCGCAATTTTGGCTGGATCAACCAGCAGTCCTTGCTTACACACAATATGACCCAACAATATCCCAAACGGCGCACAGAAAATACATTTCTTCAAGTCCAATGATATCTGATGCTGTCGGAATCGCTCAAGCATTAACCGTAGATTGGCCAAAAGATCACGAATCAAGCCATAAATGGTCCAATCATCCATATATACCTGTAGAAACTTCTGAATAAAATATTTGAATGCGCCAACAACGACCTGGGAAAATATCGCAAGTGCATTCTTCAAACCAAACGGCATGACCGTGTACTGAAAGCAACCCCATTCAGTAACAAAATTTGTCTTATGGCAGTCTTCCTTGGTAATGCGAATCTGATGGTAGCCAGAGAATCCATCAGTGAAAGAGTAAATCTCCTGGCCACCCACTCCTTCAAGTACTTCATCAGTAAACGAGGTCGGAAAGGGGTCATGCAAGCAGGCATCGTTCAATTTCCGCAAGTCGATACAAATGCATACTTTTCCCGCTTTCTTGTCCTGGACCACCATAGGACTGATCCATTCTGATTCTTCCACAGGTTCAATAATTCCAACAGCCAACATCCAATCAAGTTCTGCCTTGACCTTTTCTTTATGTCGCGGATTTAGCCGATAAGGTTGATGTCGGATTGGCTTAGCATCTAGTTTCAATGGAATCCTCATCTCTCCTAAATCACCCAGGATCCCCTTCATTTCGGAAAACTTCGTGGGAAACACGTCCTGAAATTCATGCAGTAACTCGGTAACCTTACTCATCATCTCATCATCCCAATAATCCCCAACATTGGCAAACATGGGAGTAGCCTCAGTGCCAATATTCATCTTGCAAAGCTGCAATGGTTGGCTAAACGGATTACTTGGTGCAATAGGTGGGACTATATCGCGACTTCCTTCAGATTCGGGAATGTTAACATTCCTGGGATCATCTTCATCCTCCGGGCCACCACTAATGTTGAAACACTCCATGAGAGACTGCATCTGACTGTGGATGTGCGGGTCGACAGGGCAGGCCACGGGGACAACCTGAAATATCACGTCGCGGATGAGCTGCAGGGCATTATGGACATCAGAGTTGGCATCCACAAATGTGAAGGTATGAGTGAAACAGATCGTCAACTCCCCCCATGTTGTAATGTCACGGTGCAACTCGGCTGCAGTGTACCACAAGCGCGATATCTCCTCCAAAGTATGGACAAAAGCATGAACCCACTCATCTCTGGGTCACGCTACCCACAATCGTTGGCACTCCATCACATGGTCACTGGGATCAGGCTGACCATTATACTTTCCAGTGTGATAAACCTCAATATCTCCGAACCGAACCATCATCAACCTTCGACATTGTGACCAATATTTAATGAATTTCTTATGTGTCGCCCACCAGCATGCTCGAGCAGCCTTTAGTGCTTCCTCCAAAGCCAGCAATCGCTATGGTTCTGGAATGCGGTCTTCAAATTCTGCTACAAATAGACAACCAATGTGATCGTTTCAGTCGCAACACAACATAAATATTGCATAACTAATCCACATTTCCGCATTGAGACTTCATGCATTCGATTCTGCCAATGTTCCAATGCATCATCAAAGTTAGAAGACGCAGAAATCTCACTGCGCCATTCCATCTCACCGTGGACAGTGGGATGAACATAATCTTCAGAAATATTAAATGCATGGTCCCATATAGCGAGATCATCATCTTTTACAGGCTCCACATATCGGCGTCCTTCAGCCGGATCCAACGGAGCGATGACTCGGAAATTGCGGTTCTCAAAAGTCATCATGCACTTCTTAAAGTTTATTACAGCTCCACTGTCGTTAGCCCATCCTATCCCCAAATCGTGACCTCACAGTCGACAAGGGTCCACCGACTGTCGACACATACCACAGTCTCCCTGGGCACCAGCTCGGGCAGGTTTGAGCCCACCCAGCAACACTCGCAGAGCGGATGAGGTCTCACCTGAGGCATCCAGGAAGAGCATACGGAACCATGTTTCCGCCGAGGGAGGAGGCACGTTGCGGCAGTATGGTACCAACAGTAATTCTAAGTATTCTTCATTAAGTTATAGCATATCACTTTAATCACAGCATTTAACATTACAATAAACATATATCTATAACATATTATTGCGGCATCCACATCATAGCAACAAAAATAGATAATTGCATTAAGACAAGACAATAACATAAGTATCGAGCAACATTACACACAGATTGCACCAAATCATCATCCTTATATTACTGTGGCAAACCAAAAGCAGTACATGAATCTCTGCACAATTCTCCGCACTATCTTTCTGTCAACCTCCGCATATAGCTCTATCTCTATCCTCTGTCCATCGACTCCCTCCCTAACACTTATAATTCTCATCTATTTATAGGCTTCCACAAATTACAATACTTGTCCACTTTCCTAATCGACACGTATGGACAATCGACTAACTGACTTGGTCTAATGACCCAAAAACCCGCATACCGCGGTACAATTGACTCTATATTACCAAATACATGACCCAAAACCCGCCAATTGTGGTATACTTGACTCAATATTACAAAATACATGGTCCAAGTGACCCAACACCCGCCAACTGCGGTATGCTTGACTCAATATTACAAAATACATGGTCCAAGTGACCCAACACCTGCCAACTGCGGTATACTTTGGCACCAAATACTCCTTCTGCGCCTTCATCCAACATGTCGCAGCGTCAGCAGTACCGCGATCTTACCTCATCAAACCACCTGCCAACAACTCCATGCTTCTTCATCAGCAGGGCACTCTGGGTTCCTAAAAATGTATGACCAGGAACAATGTAACTTATTTTGGCAGGGACTGAACATGAAAATTCAGCAGATGGTGGTTGACTGTGACACTTTCCAGGTCAACAAGGGTGAAACGACACTCCTTTCAGGACTGCTCGAACCCTTTCCCATCCCTACAAATATTTGGACAACTATTTCTATGGATTTCCTAGAAGCGCTCCAGTGTACAATACTGTAAAATTAGTCACAGCAGATCTAATGAACAAGTAAATCAATCACAATAGATGAAACTCAGAAAATATGGTGTAAACTTTGCAAGAACATGCATCAGTGCTCAATATCCCAATAAGGGTGAAAAATACAATACAATACTGTCACAATGAGTGAGCAATTCGAATTAACCAAGGAGTTCATTCGAATTAACTGAATGGCATAGCTTGGCTCCAACTAGGAGTCCTCATCATCAATCAGTGGTGGTCATCAATGCACAAGTCACTATCAAACAGGTGTCAAACTGAGTCTAACTAAGTGTAATAAGTGTAACTAATGGTAAGTGGCACTAATCTAGGGATGGAGGCTCAATGGAGGGCGCATGAGGAGTTAACTGCACTCAGAGCTGTCAGTCATGTCTCATCGAAAGTCAATCAGAGTGATAACATCAGTTATAGGTCAATCGGAGGTAAATCTGAGTGATAACTGAAGTGTAACTGGACTGGTAGGTGAGAAAGGTGCCCTTCTTCAGTGGAAGGTGAGAACTGAGCGCATGATAGGCTATTAGGGCTTAAACTGAGTGGAAAGTAGCTCCTGAGTGCTAAGAGACTAAGGACTATGTGCTGGAGGTACCATACTGATGACTGGGAAGCATGCGGATGCATGCAATTCATGCAGAATTCATGCATGCATGCAAGGTACATAAGTGAATGATGAGATATCCTAACACCCCCCTCAAGCTATACTATGATGTTAAAAATAAAATGTAGGGCCCTGGTTACTGAGACCAAAGGTCACCCCAATACAATAATGCAAAAAAAATGTTGAAATAAGCTAAGTGAGGAAAGAGGGAAAACCCAGTGGGAAGAAAGCCCCCCCTCAAGCTAAACATAAAAATGGATCTAATCTGTCTCCACCCTAATGGAACTCACCCCCAATAGTGAACGGAGGTAAGAGAACTTCTTCTTAGTGAATCTCTTGGTGAAGATGTCTGCAATTTGCTCATCGATAGGGCAATATTGCAGAATGATGGTGCGATCATGCACCAACTCTCGAATGTAGTGCATATGAATCTCAATGTGTTTGGTCCTATGCCGCTGAACTGGATCGGTGGAGATCTTAATAGCACTTTTATTGTCACAAAATGGGACAGTCGAAGTAGTGCTACCAAAATCAAACTCAGAAAGAATACCCTGCAACCAAACTGCCTGAATGCAGGCATTGACTGCTCCTCGATACTCTGCCTCTGTTGAAGAAAGTGCAATGGCTGCCTGCTTTTTGCTTGACCAGCAAATAGGCCCATGTCCAATCATGAAAACATATCCGGAAGTGGACTTCCGATCTATGCTATCACCTGCCCAATCTGAATCAGTAAAACCAATGAAATCTAGCTTAGAATCTGCAGCATAATGTATGCCAAAATGTTTCGTACCTTGCACATACTGCAAGATCCGCTTTGCTGCCCGCCAATGAAGCTCATGGGGCTGCTGCATATACCTTGATATAGCACTCACAGCGTAAGATATATCATTCCTTGAGTGTGTCAAGTAGAGTAGTGAACCAATCAACTGTCGATACATAGTGCAATCTGCAAGCGGTGTAGTATTTCCCTCTTCAAGACTGATTCCTAAGAGGAATGGGAATGGAGCAGCCTTACATTCTGCCATATTAAACTTTAATAGCATGTCTTTAGCATAATTTTGTTGAGATAATGTTATCCCATCAAAATTTTGAGCTATCTCCAAGCCCAAAAATTGCTTAAGCAAGCCCAGATCGCTCATATCAAAAGCTAGATTTAAAGCGGTTTTCAGCTTGTTAATTGTAAGGAGAGTGCTACCAGTAATGAGAAGATCATCAACATATAAAACCACAATCAACAAATTACCTGTAACTTTCTGTAGGTACACATTAGGATCATATTTGCATCTTTTGAAATTCTAAGAAAGAAGGAAGGAGTCCATCTTTCCGTACCAAGCTCTTGGGGCCTATTTCAATCCATACAAAGATTTCTTCAATCTGCAAACTAATGATGGATCTGATATGTATCCTTCTGGTTGTTTCATATATACCTCCTCATCAAGGTCTCCATGTAGAAAATCACTCTTCACATCCATGTGGTGCACTTCCCAGTGCTTGGATGCGGCAATGGCCAAAACTAGGCGGATGGAATCCATCTTTGCAACCGGTGCAAAAGTCTTAGTGTAGTCCACACCTTGGACTTGGGAGAAACCTTTTTCCACCAACCTAGCTTTGTATTTGCTGATAGATCCATCAGAAGCAACCTTCGTGCAGTATATCCACTTGCATTGAACTAATTTTCGTCTAGGTGGAAGAGAAACTAGCTCCCATGTATTGTTCTTTTGAAGAGAACTGTACTCTTCATCCATGGAGATTTTCCATCGTGGATCTCAGTGGGCATGATAGTATGATTTGGGATCTGAACCAATCATCAAATAAAATTTCTCAGATAATAATGGATAGGAAAAATAAATATTCATACCTGCTCTTTGATAGTCTCCTCTTGTTCTCCTTGGATCAACAGGATTTCCAATGTTTGGAGCAGCAGATTGTAGAGTGTTTTGGGCCCACTTTGGTAACTAAGGAGGATCATTATGGTCTGATTCTGAACCTGATATTTCATGGCCATAAAATTCTGATATAATATCAGAGATATCAGATCAAATTCTTTCTTCATAATCACTCGAATCTTCTTCTTGTGGAGGGTGCAGATCGGCAGTGTTTTCCTCAACTAGTTTCAGGTCTAGCAGTGGTTCTTCAAACTTCACACTTCACTCTATGAATACCTTTTTGGATCTGATATTCATGAGTTTATATGCTTTTGATTCTTCCCCATATCCTAGCAGGATACATTCAATACTTTGTGGTTCCAAAGACTTTCTCTTATCAGAAGGAATTCTAGCCCATGCAGTGGAGCCAAAAACCCTCAAATTTGACACATCCGGTTTGCGACCAAAGAATGCTTCTAAAGGAGTTTTACCTTTCACGAATGAATGTGGAACTAGGTTCTGAATATATGCAGAAACATTAATGGCTTCAGCCCAAATATTTGCAGCCAATCCTTTTGACTCAAGCATGCAGGTAGCCATCTCTTTCAGTGACCGATTCTTCCTTTCCGCTACACCGTTCTGTTGGGATGTGTAGGGAACTGTATGTTGGATCTGAATTCCGCTTTTGGCACAAAGTTGCAGCAACTCAATCTTGATATATTCTCTGCCATTATCAGATCTAAAATCTTTGATCTTGCTCTCATTGGCGGTCTCAACAGAAGCCTTAAAATCCTTGAATTTTCCAAGCACTTTTGACTTGTTTTTGAGAAAAAATACCCAAGTAAAGCGGGAGAAGTCATCGATGAATGTCAAAACATACCTTCAACCATTCAATAACATATTTGGCAGTGGACCACTGATATCAGAATGTATGAGGCCCAAAATGGTGGAAGCTCTGCTAGCTTTGTCGCGGTCGAACCTGTGCTCGGGGTGCTTCCCAACAATGCAACCGAGGCAAATTCCCTTCGAGGAACGGAGTTGTGGAAGACATCTACCATGGATTTCTGTTGTAGCAGAAAAAAATACTTGTAATTAAGGTGTCCAAACCTTTCATGCCAAATCCTACTAACCTCGTTGCCATGAGTGAGGAGAGCAGTGGGCTTTTCGAGCGGCACAAAGTGAGAAAACTCATAGTATTTTGCAGTGTGGTTTTCCTGTCCAACTGCAATAAGTCTTCCACTTATGATATCATAAATTTTGACATTGTTAGGGCTGAATGTAACTTAATTCGGTTCACCAGTGTGTGTCATTTGATACAAAGAAAGTAGATTTGAAGCCAAGGAAGGCACATAGAGAACATTCTGGAAACTTCCATGCTCTACATGGATGGTACCTTTGCCCTTCGAAGAAATTTTTGAGTCATCTCTCAAATGGATGGGGATGGAGCTGCTTGGATCAAATGAAGAAAAGGAGTCAATGTTTGCAGCCATATGATTCGAGGCACCGGAATCTATCATTAGAGTGGTGGGTTTCGAAATAGTTGCCATGAGTGCTTGACCTCTTTCATGATCATCATTCCTATCCTTCGTCCATGCACCGTCGGGAAGACATATGTTGTTCTTTTCCAAAAGGAGGGCCATTTGATATATTGTTTTCTTCATGCATGAACTTTCAGGATGAAAGCCATAGTTGCAATATGAACATTTAGATTTTTCCTTGCCCTCTTTACCCTTCTTCTTGTTCCTCGAACCGGATGGTGCTTCTGGTTGCTTGCCTTTATCTCTTTGCTTGGTAGGCTTGAATTTGGGATTCTCTTTCCTTTGCTTTCCTTTACCATTCAAATTCTTGGGTCCTTGAGCAAAGAGGGCTAAATATTTGGAGTTTATGGACCCCATTTGAATCAACTTATCATGCTCTTTTGTGACGAACTCAATGAAGGCATTCAAGGTAGGCATCATCCAATTCGGGGTAGTTATCCGACAGGAATTGAAAGTAGAGACAAATACCGACTAATATTTCCCAATCTTTGTGAGAATGGAGAGGATCAATTGCTTATCCTCTTTCAAAACACCACTGTTCTTCAACTGCAATGGCAAGTGCTTGAATCTTGTGAAAAACTCATTGATGGTCTCGAAGTTCTCAAGACTAAGAGCAATCAATTCATTCTCTAATTGAAAAGCTCTAAGCTCATCCTGCTTGCCAGAAGTTTTTCAAGTTGCTCCCATATAGATTTTCGAGACTTCAATCCACTGAGATGGAAGTGAAGATCCTTGGAGATGGAGAGGTAAATAAGACCATAAGCTTCATCAAGCTTGTTGAAGTATTTGGACTTTTCAATGAGAGTGTTTGGATCCAATTCAAGGCCCATGGTGACTCTACAATACCCTTTTGAGCGTAATATTATCTCCATGTCATCTTTCCAATCAAAACAATTGAAAGGAGTTAGCATAGGCTTTGAAGAAGAGGAGTCCATCACTGAAAACAAGTGAAATCTTTGAGGAAGAACTTGCAAATCAGGAGATAGTGAATGCACTTGATGGAGAAGATTAACCTGCAAATCACAATCAAAACAAGAACAGTAAGGTCGAACAATCCACCCTTTTAGAGTTGCATCACATCTGGGATTGGAGATCAAGCAATGTTGAATGGGTCCAATGTATCAAATCCAGGAATTATGTGGAAAACTCAAGCTTCTGGAGTGGATTGGAGTATTTTTTTTCCAGCGTTGCATGCACATGAGCGAATGCACATGAGATCTTTCATGCCAAAACTTCTTCAAATTTGAGAAAATTCACTCAAATCATCATTTAGAACACCTGTAGAAGAGAGATCTTGTCCCTGCAATGGCTCTGATACCATGTAAAATTAGTCACAGCAGATCTAATGAACAAGTATATCAATCACAATAGATGAAACTTAGAAAATACGGTGTAAACTTTGCAAGAACATGCATCAGTGCTCAATATCCCAATAAGGGTGAAAAATACAATACAATATTGTCACAATGAGTGAGCAATTCGAATTAACTAAGGAGGTCATTTGAATTAACTGAATGGCATAGCTTAGCTCCAACTAGGAGTCCTCATCATCAATCAATGGTGGTCATCAATGCACAAGTCACTATCAAACAGGTGTCAAACTGAGTCTAACTGAGTGTAATAAGTGTAACTAATGGTAAGTGGCACTAATCTAGGGATGGAGGCTCAATGGAGGGCGCATGAGGAGTTAACTGCACTCAGAACTGTCAGTCATGTCTCATCGGAAGTCAATCGGAGTGATAACATCAGTTATAGGTCAATCGGAGGTAAATCTGAGTGATAACTGAAGTGTAACTGGACTGGTAGGTGAGAAAGGTGCCCTTCTTCAGTGGAAGGTGAGAACTGAGTGCATGACAGGCTGTGAGGGCTTAAAATGAGTGTAAAGTAGCTCCCGGGTGCTGGGAGACTAAGTACTAGGTGCTGGAGGTACCATACTGATGACTGGGAAGCATGCGGATGCATGCCAAATGCATGCAAGGTACATTAGTGAATGATGAGATATCCTAACAAATACCACATCTAAAAGGACACCATATGAAGCAATCTATGGACATGCACCACTAGTTCTTCTTCCATACACCCTCAGCAGCTCCCTAGTTCAGGAAATTGACTCGGTTCTTCGACACCGCGATCAGATTCTTCTCATTCTGCAGGACAATCTTCACATGGCAAGAATTCGACTGAAACAACAAGCCGATCAACACCGTTCTGAGTGCACTTTTCACGCAACTGATATGGTTCTTCTTCATCTACAGCCTTCCAAGCAACCCTCCCTGCAACTCAAAAGGCGTCAGTGGTCCGGAATGCAACCCGAGGATGCTACAGGGGAACCACTCCTTTAGATTTTGCATCAATTTCCACATCTAAATCTTTGAGGACAAAGATTTTTCTAGGGGAGAGGGGATGTTAGGAACCCATGTCAACCCTTCTATTTACTGTGTTAGTATATTGTTGTTGGACGCATATGCTTTGTAATTCATCCCGTAGTATTTGTTGATCCATAGTTTGTCTTGTTGTTGTTGGACGCATATGCTTTGTAAGTCGTCCCGTAGTAATTGACACATGGTATTGACCCATGGTTTGTATTGGCCTGTGTTTTGTATTGGCACATGGTATTGACCCATGGTATTGGCGCCTAGACTTAGTATATAAGTTTGTGTTGAGACCAATGAAGGTACCGTGAAGTTATTTGTATTGAGCTTGCTCAAAGGAGGTTGCCCCCTCGAAGTGGCCTGCGATCAATATAAAAGTGATTCTGAGTTCTGTTATTTATGCTATATCGTGTGTTTTCATTAATTAATTATTGCAGGTTCTTCACAGAGGGGAGTCCATATCTGTGATCATGAGAGATTCTTGTATCATTGTGTTTCAGTTCAGAGAGTATGGCCACTAGCTTGAGAGTGGAGGACTAGTTGGATTGGACCTCCAACTACAGTGCATAGAGGGCACGGATTTTACTCTTGTTGAAAGAGTGTGAACTATGGGATGTTGTGAACAATACAGTCACATATCCAGTCACAGTTCCATCAAATGCTACTGCCAAAGAAGTATATGATAGAAAGAATGTAAAGGCTCAAAGGATCCTACTTGATTCTATCAAGGATCATGTCATTCCACATGTCTTAGCCAAAGACAATGTATATGTGGGATGCATTGACCAGTTTGTACTAGAGTTCTAATGCCAACAGGAAGATGGTTCTCAGAGAGAGACTGAGAATCATCAAGATGGGAAAGGATGAGCGCAGGTCCACAAACCTCACCATGATCACTCAGGTAAGGGATGAGTTGGGATTTTTGGGTGAAAAGGTTAAGGATAGCAAGTTGGTAAGACGAGCCCTGAATGGCATGACTATGCCATGAGAAGTATTTGTCCAGTCCATTATTGCTAGAGAGAACCTTCCCAAGTGGGATCGTCTATGGGATGAATTCACCCAAGAGGAGATCAAGAGAGGTTATATTCAAGGATCAACTTCTGCCATTACAGAGGAGGAGGATGTGGCACTTGCAGCAAAAGGGAAACAACGATTCAAACACAAGAAGGATCTGAGCAAGATCAAGTGCTTTTCCTCCAATGATTATGGACACTATGCAGGACAATGTCTGCATAAAAGGAAGGTAAGTAGGAAAAGGATGAGCAGTTGGCAGCAGCAGAGGAGGTGGATGAGTTTACCTCTCGGTTTGAGAGGGAGTTCTCATTATCCTCATATCTGTTGAAAAGTTACCAAGGGAGTGTTGTTAACCTTGTGTTTCCTTGGGGTGGACAAGAACACTTTTAAAAGGTGAACCCTAGTCATTAATTAATAAAGTGAGAAGTACTTTATATTTATAAAGTCACTTTATTAAAATTTAAGTCATGGTTATATCCTAAGTTCATTTTAATGATAAATTCAAGTGAGTGATTAATTAAAAGGGTCATCACTTTATTCAATGACATGAGTGCACTAAATGTTATTTAATAATTATTTATTGAGCATTTATTGAGAGCCCTAAATCTAATCCAATCTAGACCATTGGATGAAAAGAGGAAGCTGCCATGAAAAAAAAGGCTTGGGGAAGGAAAACCTAGATCATTATTCACTTTTCCAAGAGAAATTTTTGGGAGAGCAAGAGAGAAGAGAGAAGGGGTTTGAGAGAAATCGAACCAGAGAGGAGAAGAAAATTTCTGGCATAAATCCCAAGAAATCTGTACAGGTACAGCAGGAGATAAATTCGTACAGTAGGACCGTACAGCATTTAATTTGCACAGATTTCAAGGAGGTCGTACTATACCAGACCGTACGGTGGCACAAAAATCGAGGTAGAGTTCAGCATGGTTTTCAAGGTGAAGGTACAGCAGTACAATCCGTACAGTAATTCGTACGTCATCTATTGTTGTGTACAGTTCGTACATTGCACAGAATTCAAGGAGGGTTTTCACAGAAATCGAGGCCTCACGTGTAAGGTCGTACAACATTTTTTTGGGCATAGTTTTCGAGAAAAGTACAGAAAATTGCAGCAGGCCGTAGAGTGATAGTTTGCAACAAATTTCGAGAAGAAATTTGCTGAGATAAGTAAAGTTGTTAATTTGTGTAATTTCTCTCTCTAAAAGAAATAAATTTATCTCTCAGTCAATTTTTCCCTTCGGGGTTTTATCCTGGACCAATTTGGTCAAAATTCTATGTTTAAAATTTATGTGGTTGGCTGATTTAAATTTCTATGTTTGAGTTTATTGGATGCAAATTAAAATTTGAGTTATTTATTTTGGAAAAAGATATTCATGTGTTTCAATTCAAGTCATTTTTATGAGAAAAATGTGCATATTGGGATTTGGGCATTAAACTATATGCAGAGAAGCTTGAATGCTTGAAACCGGGTTGGGGATTTAAAACTTTCAATATCAATCGGGGCATGATAGCAGTCAACCAGAAATTCAATTTTATCAGAGAGGGACGGTTGATTGCATGCAGAACAGACACATGACAGGGATGCGAGATGCATTCCTCATCCTAGAGAACACACCTATGAAGATGATTCGGGATGTGCAGGGGATTGATCACTTGGTCACAAGAGTGGCTAGAGTTCGGTTTTTACTTGACCTTGGAGAGCTCCTGGAGGTATCAGGAGTGTTGTTCGTTCCAGGACTGAGAGTGAGTATTCTCTCATGGCATCTTTGGGAGCTGCTGGTTACTCAGTAGTGTTCCAGTGGGATCTGATTTTCACCTATCCTACAGGAGTTGACTCGGTATTGATGGGTCACAGGATCGACGGTGAATACTTGATTCGAGGACAGCCCACTTCTGGCACACCAGGTTGGTTGAGTGCATCCTCCTCATAGTTAGAGGGGGATAGAGAGCGAGATGATCACAATAGAGATGATGCTAGGATATTTGATTCCAGTCAGTAGATGGGTGAGTGAGATATTCACCATGATGATGATGAGATGCAGGGGATTGAGCCCTTGGATTCAGATCATATGGATGAGCATTATGCTAATACAGGAACCAGTCAGAGATTGATTTGGTACGAGATGGTAGAGATGGACTTAGCTCATGAGAGAGTTGATTCAGCTCAAAGACAGAGGGATCCCACTTACATACTAATGGATCCACTTGAAAACAGTCTTCGGGACTAGTTACAGCAGAGATTCAGAGGGAGCCTGAATCAGAGTTCAGTGAAAGAGTCAGTGGTATATCAGGGGGCTTCTTCTAGTGCCACCTTGATGGAGCTAGATCAAGGTACTTCAGGTCATAGGAGAGCAGTGACAGGAAGTACAGTTGGTTGAGTGTCAGCAATAGAGGACTTTATGGATCCAGGCATCAGTGAATGTTCTTTCCTCGATAAGAGGGAGTGTTAGATTTTGTGGTATCTCGGGATGTCCTCCATGGTTCATATGCCTTGCATGGAGGTACATTAGCAGTATAGGAATCAGTATGGAGTAGAGGGTGAGATACACTCTACCCAGTGGCATGAGTTCGTTGGTGACTGCATGCGTACCTTCCAGGGTGTTTTTCTATTTACATGCATGAGTTTTGCATGACCTGTCAGTGATTAAAAGATGCATGCAAAAGTGACTTTTTGCATGCACCGATATTAGGTTTTGGGTAAACCTAATTGATCGGTGAGATTATTTATAGAGGTAGGAGGTCCTCAGATGAGGTTGCTTAGTTAACTTATCAGTGATAGATCAGGATTGAGGGTGCATTAGTGCATGCAGGGCGAATTTCTGAGAGAGAGAGAGGAGCTTCTGTAGGAGGGAGAGTGGTCATATCTGAGCTGTATCAGAGACCACTTGCTCCAGAGGCACTTGGCACCCAGATTTGTGGATTGAGATAGTTCACTTGAGTGGATTCTGCAGAGATTGTGGAGGATGACTTCCAGAGAGGGAGAGGGGCACATTACCTGAGGAGAGAGGAGTTCATTCAGAGTTCCATCTGTCGATTGAGTGTCTGAGACTTTCAGGATATCCTTACCTTGGTGTTTGAGGAAGGCCTTGAAGAACACATAGGCAATACTAAGAGGGGGGCGTTGAATCAGTGTTGCTCGCTTTTGTCAATTTTTATTTTTTATTCCTTGTCTAAATAAACAACATAAATGATTCAATTTCAAATAAGTATGAGCAGTATTCAAAACACACAAAACACAGTACTTATACTTAGAATTTTTTTCAACTATGATTTGATTTTGTTTACATTCATGGAGGTGCTCCAACACCTCAGAAGGCTGCAACCTCCAGATTTTATCAAAAAGATGCTACAACATCCCAGGAAAGCTTCAACTTGCCATAAAGACTAATTAGTCTTTCCCCAGCTCCACCCTACCTCCCTATAAAATATTTCAAATACAAATCTTATAACAATACCAGGTCTTCAGCTCTCTTTTATTGTTCTTCATACTTTGGAGATCATCTGGTTCACCTTTAGTTCTTTGGCATCAAAATACAACATCAACATATCTTTATTGAATTGACTTCAAGTGTAACTTGCTACTGTCATACCACTGAACTATTCACACTGAGTTGTCCACCGAAATTAGATAGGATGACTGTGGCAATTTCTCAACTGTTCCACCACCGAAATTCAAATCCCTTAAAATATTCTTCCAAAATTTCGACTGCAGCTGCCTCAGACTCTAATTTGACATCTGAAATCAGATATAGTTGATATTTACTCATGTGTTGTTAAGTCTCATTCCACCCGAAATTTAGAGATGATCAAACTCTAAAATTTCACCTTGACTGCGTCCTCCTCAGACCTTCTTCTCCCAGCCCAAAATTCAGAGAGATTCTGAACTTCTACACTTTTATTTGAATGAGAATTGATATATATTTATATACTTCAACGTGGAGGGTAAACCCATTCTTATTGGGTCGACCTAGGATATATTTCTTAATATATTTTTTTTATCTCTTACTGGGGCTGACTTCTTAATTGAGAGTTTAAACCATGGCCACTTTTAGAATTTGTTTTAGAACTTGTTTTAAATTATGTCTCCAACAAGTTACTACCTTGTCCATAAGAGGGAAGGTTCTTTCATGTTATCAAACAACGATGCATCAAGGTTTTAAACACATGGGCTTCTTCAATTGTTTGAGGGATTCATTATTTCACACATGGACTCCTAGTGGCATGCACACAGATTTCTTCTTAGTTTTTGTGGGCTTGTGTCCCCAACACCATCATGCTTCAAATTTGTGGGGAATTCATTTGTTAAACATCCTTTCAAGTGTTCATCATGTTAACTAATCATCTTTCTCAAGCTACATCTTCTTCAACACACTTTTGACATCAATGACAACAATTTTCCAACATGTTTGTGACGATCAGAGCTCAAATCTATTGAGATCTGATCTAGTACAAGCATTTGACATCCAGAGGGGAGGGATTTTCCATGCAAAGGAAGGGTGCATTCACCAGTTGAGAAGTTGGCCTTCTTCCAGAGAAGAGCAGATCAGAGTAGAGGGTTGAGAGAGGCAGTGCAGTCATAGCTACTTGCAGAATAACTCAGATACATATTGACAGCTAGGGCATATTTCCTTAGTGCATGCATCAGTTGATGCACGCAGATATAGGGTATTGACCCGTTCAGGATTGAGTGTTACATCCAAGGTAACATTATTGTATTTACTTCTTTCATATATTTCTCTGGGCTCGAGATAGAAGAAAGCCCCACAGGATTGTTGGTTTTCCCCATTTGAGGTTTCCAGGGTTTATGCAGTGTTATGTGTGATTGATTTGAGCATTTTAGTGTTTATGTTGTAAAGAGATATATAGTTGTTGAGTCTTATTTCATTATAGCATTATTGATATACAAAGACTCAAACCGCTTGAGATCTCAAGGCTATCCAAAGGGAGTAGTGATCTCTGGATTAAAATTTGCAAATGTGGGCACATACAATCTCCTCCACTTCTTTAGATAGATTTGTATTAATAACAAATTGAGTGGAAGCATCTTCATCTGACTTTTCCCCATCTATAAAATCCTTAATTCGAGTATATGGAATAATAGAAACTTGATCCCCTCTAAGTTGTGTCCATG
This sequence comes from Larix kaempferi, assembly GCA_027924585.1. Classification (NCBI taxonomy): domain Eukaryota; kingdom Viridiplantae; phylum Streptophyta; class Pinopsida; order Pinales; family Pinaceae; genus Larix; species Larix kaempferi. Next base: position 38,539,560 of record BSBM01000096.1, read on the forward strand.
ATAGATATTTGGCTAAAAATTATACAATATGTTATGGGTCTTCATTGTCCAACTCCATAATGTCGTCCCACTTTCCCATTTGTGGAATACCTATACAAATTTGAAATTGTTGGAGATCAACACATACGACAATGTGTTTTATAAATATTTGTCAATGATATCTAATGTTCAATGTTGCATTCCATTTTATGTCATCCATTAGTTTTAAATCCAAATGGCATAACATGATATATAAAAGTTTGGGACAATGATAAGAATAATAATAGACATGATTAGATGGAGTAAAGTTCGATGCATAGATAGTAGTAGAAGGTAACCTTAGTAAGGATGAGCCTAATATAAATGAACCTATATTTGGTTGTGAGAGATATCCAATATGCCTTGTCAAAGATATTGATAGAGAAGGAATCCCTCCAAGAAAATGATGGGAAGCAATAAAGCCTAAGAGAATGCCTAGGTGCTTGGGAGTTTGTTATGTTGTCCAGCTATTCACATGGGGATACAAGGTGAGAGGTGAAGGAGTGTGAAAATGGTGAAACAATAGTGTTCAAGTGTGCTTTAGTAAACAACAATGTAAAAAAATTGATGTTGCAATTTTTTTAGAAAAATAAAGCATGTGTCTTATGACTCTACTGATCTTGTACTCAAAATGTGATTGGGCCTTCCAAAAGGTCTCAGCAGTAGGTGATGAAGTCTCCTTAAGATGGCCAGTGAAGGTAAGATATAGTCAATTATAGTGAAGGGATCTAGGGGCATTTCCTAGTGGATGAAAACTACCTCAGGTGCTATTACATCCCATGAAAGTCACCTAATGGTAATTCTATGTTTTGGCCATTAAGATACCTTTCTCAAGTGGAGATAAGGAATTCAACCTCCATGGGTCGCAATTTAATAGAGCTAGGTGGCTCAATCAAACCAACAAAAACAAGCATGATTCAACATTTGCACACTATAGCACGTCATACTTATCTTGGTTTTTGCACATTTTTTTTCAAAGGAAAAAAACATACTTTTGGTATTCTTATTGAATCAAAAAGTATTACACTGTTCCAAAGTAATCCGATTCAAACTGATCAAATCAAAAATACTAATCATGTGTCCAAAAAGAGGGCCAACAAGAATCTTGTGTCAAACATAGACTAAGACCAGTCAGTTACAACAAGATACAAAAAGGGATAAACCTAATCATCAAAAAGAGGGAAGCTTCCCAAGTCTGTAAGCTTATCATCCCAAAACTCATCCCATAGAAGAGTCCCCTCCAAGCCTTTCAGAGCTGCCTTCGAGAGGGATTCTGCCAACCAATTTTGTTCCCTATAAATATGAAAAAGCTCCAAGAGCAGAAAAAAATTTAGTTCATCATTGATTTTGTGGCACCATGGATATAAATTGGTCACTTGTAACTTGTAAACACTACTTTCCCATTTAATAGTAACTCTAGAGTCTCCATAGATAGTTAAGGTCACAATGTCGAAAATTGATGCCATTCTAAAAAGGACCCATAAGGCTAACAACTCAACCTTCATATTGGTGCCCGAGCCACAAAAGAGTTTAAAACAGAAACTATGATTGTTGTTGATGAAGAGAGAAGCACCTCACAGCACACCTACCATCATGTGTTGCCCCATCAAAAAATCCAAGTGATCCATTATGGAAATGAATTTGTTTCAAGCTCCTAATTTTGTAAATTTTAGAATTATCTGGTTTAAAATTCTTTACCCAATGAAGAATCTGCATAACAATAATTTCCAGCTGATCAAGTTCATTTTCAAAGATAAATTTGTTCCTTGCTTTCCAAATTCTCCACGAAACAATGGTTGGAAGGAAATCCAAGTCTTTGCATGTACTTTGCCAATCTTTGCAGGCTTTCCCAAAGTGGACACCATGCCATACCTATGTGATATTGAGAGAGGAACAGACCTGATTCCAAACAGAAGAAGTATAGCTACAAGTAATCAGAAGGTGGTTAACCGATTCTTCATCTTTTTTGCAGAGAAGACAGATGTTCGGACCCTTCCAGTCTTTTTTTTGAATATTATCCCAAGTTTTGAGGTAGTTTTGAAGAGAAAACCACATAAAAAAAATGAATTTTAACGGGATACACCAGTTCCAAAGAACATGGAACCACCAATTCTGGAAAATGCATAGATTTTCTTTGGCAATATCCAAGTAAGCTGATTTAGCAGTAATGGAACCAGTTTCAGGATTTGAGATCCAAATTAAAGTATCCGGACTGGAGTTAAGTCTACAACCTATAGCATTTAGGCGGAAGATATAGTTGTCCCAAACTGTGGCCCAACAGCCTCCAATTCCAAGCTACTTGGCATTGAACCAATAGTTATTCTTCTTATTAATCCCTTTGTGCGTTCTTACGTCTGCAAGAGTATTGTATCCAATTTTAGAGAGATAGTTAGTGATACCTATAGGATGTTTGAAATCCTCGCCCATTCCAATGATTGGATTGATTCCAACAATAACATTTTTGTCGTTTCCAACTCTCCACACAAGATCTATGCCAATAAAACTATATATTTTTAGGAATCCATTCCAAATAGGTGAGGAATTCCTGCCTAATTTCTTACCATTTCTAATCCAATCCAATCTGTCCATTTTGATATATTTGCTTCTCAAAACAAATGACCAAAGATTGTTCCCGAATAATCCACGCCAGAAAATTTTCATTCTAAGAGCCATACTGAACCAACACAAGTTCTTTATGCCCCAACCACAAAAGTCTTTTGGAATAGAGAGTCTGTCCCAACTTGCCCTGACCAATTTGCCTCTGTCTAGGCCACACGACCAAAATAAATTGAAGATGAGCTTCCTCGTTGAATTGATAATGGAGCTCGGAACTTGAAGATGCGAGAACCAGTAGACTGGAATGTTGGTAAGGACCACTTGGATGAGGGTAAGTCTGTTGCCAATTGAGAGAAGCCTAAAAGTCCAGTTTTTAATTCTTTTCTCGAATTTTTGAAGGAGCCATAGCCAATCTTGAGCTTTGTAACCATTTAGTTTCAAAAAATATCCTAGATATTTAAAACCATATGCCAAAATGTGAAACTTGTAGGAAAGGATATTACTGATTGAAGATAGGGAACCTTCACTTAAGTTGTGAATATAGAGCATAGACTTTTTCGCATTGATCTTCATGCCCGAGGCTAAACAGAAAAGATGAATAATTTTCAGATAAGTATCCCATTCCTCAATGGACTCCAAACCAAAAATAAGAACATCATCGACAAATAGCATATGAGTGATAAAGACATCAGTTGATAATTTTACACCCATAATTTTACCTTTTTGTTTAGCATCAAGGATAAGTCTGCTAAGACCCTCAATGATGAGAAGAAATATTAGCGGCAACAGAGGACATCCTTGGCAGATGCCATTACTTCTTTTGAAAAATTCAGAAGGTGCACCATTGATAAGCACTGCAAATTGAGTTGAGGAAACACATGCAAGAATCCAATTGATGACAGGAATTGGAAGCCCAATTTGAATTAAGATCAATCTCAAATAAACCCAATTGACACGATCAAAAGATTTTCCCAGATCCATTTTCAAGAGGATGGCCTTCAGGTTTTTATGTTTGATGGAATGGATAACCTCTTGGGTAATACCAATGGCATCGAGAATCTGTCTGTCATGGAGAAATCTAAATTGTTCAATAGACAAAAATTTAGAGAGAAAAGGCTTAATTCTGATGGAGATAATCTTAATGATAAGCTTATAGGCCAAGTTGCATAAGCCAATAGGCCTGAAATCAGAAAAAAAAAATTTGGCTTATCGGACTTTGGGATCAGGGTAAGAAAAGTTGAATTAAGAGCACCAGAGACAAATCCTTTTGTCCTTGACAATTCAACCATGTCTACAAGTTCCTTTCCCATAATGTCGAAGAAATGGATGAAAAGCTCAGTCATCCAGTCGTCCAGGCCGGGGCTTTTTTCTTTAGCAAAGAGATGAAGTGCAGATTCAACTTCTTCGATAGTAACCCCCTATTACAATACCATCATCCTCCTCAAAAAAATTAGGAAACTGTTTTATAACCTATAGTTGAGCTTCTAGAAAACTCCTATCTTTTTCCATAAAAATGTCTTTGAAATGTCTCACAACATGACTTTGTAGTTAACTTTGACCTTTAATTGGAGTGCCATTTTCATCATTGAGGTCCCATATAGTGTTGGAGTTCCTTCTTTGAGAGGAAAAGGAACGGAAAAATCTAGTGTTATTATCACCCAACTTTATCCAAAGCGCCATGATTTTGAGGCGCCAATCCATCTCTTCCTGCTTTATCAATTGGTCTTTTTTATCTTCAAGAGACTGAATCAATATCTTGTCTTCTGCAAAAATAGAGTAATCGGAGTTTTTAGCATAGATCTGATTGATAAGATTTTTCATGTGGAGGAATTCCTCTGTCTTTCAACTTCCTTTCATGAGTTCCTTTTAGAATGGATAGTTTATGAAACTGAAAATCTATTGGATTAAGTAAGTCGACATTGGGGATAGAGTTCCAAGTACTCTTAACAAAACAACAAAATTCTTCATCCAAGAGCCATGAACTATTAAACTTGAAGGGATACTTAAGATTAGGTAGCACTCCATCAAATTGTAAAAGGATGGGCCAATGGTCAGAGATTTTTGTTTTGTCAACCCAAGCTCTGTATCTCTACATATTTTGTAAAAAATAAGTCTTTACTAAAAAACTGTCCAGTCTTTTTTGAATCCCTTCAACGCCACATCTTCCATTTGTCCAAGTAAGCTCTAAAGCAGTAGGTGCTAGATCAACAAGGTCAAATCTCTCAAAAATATTGATGAAGAAGCTAGATGTTGAATATAATCTGGCCGTGCTTTCCCATATTTCTGAAGCTGAAGTGGTGAAATTTAGATCTTCGGCAATGATGAGGTTGTCAAGGTTAAGTAGACCAAACTGAGATAGAGAGATCCAAAAAGTTTCTCTATTCTTGTAGGGGGCATAGATATTAAGGATAGAGACCTTGAAATCCAGATTATGGAAGAATCCTTCGAGGATTAAACCCCAATTTGTTTTGTAGGAAGCAAACTGAAACAACTTAGGATACCAACAGGAAAGGAGTCCACCATACCTACCCAAAAAACTGATTGCAGAGATTTCCCATCCCGGAAGGAGATTAGCAATTGATTCGATAGCAATAGAATCGAGACACATTATTTCTTGTAAAAGAATTAAACCAGGATGGGTTTGAAGTTCCTTAAGACAACTATGTTTCAAAATGGGAAACGAGTACATACTATTATTTCTTTTAAGCAATTAGAAAATGGTCAAATCAACAAGTGTTGTGTGGAAATTTGATGAAATTTAAAACTATCTATTTAAGTGCGATATAAAACAAGGACCATCCAATCGCATTACTATATGCAAAAAGCCTACTAATCACATTCATTGTATACAAAAACTAAAAATCTTCAAGGTTCTCAACATCTACCGAGAAGACAATGTAGATGTTGCTTGGAATGCATCACTTTCAATTTGTTTCATGCTAAGTTAGTTGTTTAGCTTCTAAGACTCCAATGCTATTTGAAATGGTCTAAAAACAATCATATTTTGACCAATCTTGCAACTTGAAAAAATGCAAGGCAATTTTGGATATTAAAACATAAACTAACATTCTCTAATTCTTAACTCATGTTGTCTTTCTCATTCTAATAATGAGGTGTAAAAATATGGAGATGTGTAACTCCACTCTCAAAGGTCAAAGATATGAAGGAAAAAATGCAGGGCAACTTTGGATATTAAAACATAAACTAACATTCTCTAATTCTTAACTCATGCTGCCTTTCTTATTCTAATAATGAGGTGTGAAAATTCTTAACTCATGCTGCCTTTCTTATTCTAATAATGAGGTGTGAAAATTCTTAACTCATGCTATCTTTCGTATTCTAATAATGAGGTGTAAAAATATGGAGATGTGTAACTCCATTCTCAAAGGTCAAAGATATGAAGGACACTATAACAATGGCATTGGAAAAATGGTTGAAGAGAGTTATGACCATTCCACCTGCAATTAAAATGTACACTTCCTGGAATAATAGGGGAATTATTCAATCAAGATACAAAATTGTGGAACAATCATCTAATATATTATAAACAGTTTATAAAATGTACACTTCCTAGAATAACAGGGGAATTATTCAATCAAGATACAAAATTGTGGAACAATCATCTAATATATTATAAACGGTTTATAGAAAGGCTTCATGAAAACACTACTATAGCCGGCCCCATATGGTTTTGGAACGGACTAGCGATGGGATGGCTAGGGTTTACTGTCACTAGGGTTTCGGCACCCATTTTTTTACTGCAGATGGTTGATTGCATTGCAGGGCTTGGAGTCCAGTCAACCTATTTGGGCTGGCTCTAGTACCAACCAAGCTTTAATCAAAAAGTGGGAAGTAAATTATTTCTTTACTGCAGTGTTTAATCAGTCATTCTGGGGTTTAACCTGGGGTTTAACCTGGGGTTTGTGTCATGTCCCAAATTTGGAATTGGGTCACAATGGCCTAATCACATTAGCCATATTCATTAGCGTTTGTAAAATTGATGTTAAGGGTCAAATAATTGCCAAGGAGGAAGATTACTAGTTTCCTAGGTTTAGGGTGGAAGCTTTGGGATTTGGAATAAGGGGGATAATAAATGATGTTTAGACATTAGAAGGGTTCAAGTATTTAATAAATAGAGTGAATAAAGAAATTCAAGAGAAATCCTAAGTGACAAATGGTTTTGGAGACATATGGAGGATGTGGGACCCACACTAGCTTGATTTTTCATAATACATGGTATCTCTCTTTTGCAAATTCGAATTAATGGGAATGTGAACACTCTTGGGTGAGTTGGTAAGTCATAACACATGTCATTGAGCATATTAGGTCGAATTTGGAAGGGTTGGTAACCTCCATGGAAGATAAAGAGTCAAAGTGGAAGTTTGTGGACACTTGGGCTAGATTCCCTAGCCCCTATGACACCAATGATGGAGAATCTATGACAACTATGACAAATTGCAGACCTGACCTCTGAAATCTGACCACTATGACATGTCAGCCCCAAAAATAGGCTCAAAGAAGGCAAATTTGGGAGTTGGAGAAGCCAAAGAGACTCAAAATCGAATTTGGGAGAAGATGGAAGGTTGGAACTAGGAAACAAGTGTCAAATGTGGAATATTTCCTAAATGAAAATCTATTGAATCTATTGAGAGGATTTCGACCCTTAGAAGGCTAATGTTGGTTATAAAATGTAGAAATGAAGTATGAGAATGGCTTTTGATCATTTGTAGAATTTGCAATTGCATTTGTGAAGAGGGAGAGCTAGTGGATGACTAGTTTCTTGCCTTAGCCAATTTCGAGGGTGAAAGATTCCCATCCAAGTTGGCAATTGGAAAGGCCATTCAGACCTTTCATTTGGAGCTTTAATGGAGTCTTTATTTGCAGGTGTAAGCTACAGGGAAGCTCATGGTTTCTTCTATTGCAGCTCGCTCCTTCAACCATTTCCAGTTTTGATGGCATATTCTTGATCCTTGAGGGAGGGCGTTTTTGGTGAGCTATTGTACTCTTTGGGGGAGCTTCTAATGCCCCATTTATTTTTTAATATGAATTAAATACTCTGTTCTTCATCTCCAGAAAGTTTCAGGTCGAAATTCCAAGTAGAAATGTATAAATCTCATTTTTAATGGAAGAACAATGTCATTTCCCCACTACCTTGTTGTGAACCAATGTATTGATGATGATTTCGAATGAATGGATGATTCTCTGATATATTTGTGATCAATATACTTCCATGGATGTATTCTACAAGTTTCATGTACTGTACTTGAGCATTTGAAGCATTTTTACTCAGTTTAGTTGTATTGGGAGGTGAAATAGTGCCATTTCCCCAAGGGTCGAATTGGGGATTTTTGCAGTTGAATGGGAGAGGGTGAGAACAGTTGTAATAAACCATTAATGGTGCATATGAGACCTTAATAACATACTTAACACATTACATACCTCTGTTCATAAATTTGAGTGGGTTTGGAGGCATTTGGGAAGCCATTTTCAGTACTTACCTCAAGGGGATTTGAACCCCAAATTACTAGTAAAATTGCATACTTGGTCCAGAATATTAAGAGAGTTTGCAGAGGTCTTTTGGTGGCCATATGTTATCCCTGAACATCATATTCAATTCCTAATATCATTCATAAACCTTCCTTGAAGATTTGAAGGCATTTGGAGTCAATTTGAGACCTAGAGACCAATACTGGTCAAAGGGAAATCACTAGTAAAGTTACCTACATTGACCAGAATTGAAAGAGTATTTGCAGAAGTGTTTTAAAGGTACAAAGGAATCCCTGAAACACATATTTATGTTCTAATATCATTCATATACCTTCTCAGAAGATTTGGGATCATTTGGGGCAAATTTGGGACCTAGAGATCGAAACTAGTCCAAGGTCGAACCAAGGAAAAAAGTGGAAAATTGCAATTTTAATAAAATTCCTAACAAGGGACATTACAGTTTGTCTCCCTCTTGGCATCCACTATTGGTGGAATTTCAGTTTGGACTAGTGGTTTTGATTTGTTTTTTAATGTGACCCTGGATTGTTTTTTCCACTTGGATTGTTTTCGGTATTTTATTATTTTTGTTTACAGCTGCCTGATGTTCACAATTCCCTACTCCACTTGTTCTTTGTCCTTCTGACACGCACCTTAGATTACAACCGAACAGGTGTCGGTACTTTCTCGGTCGGGTCAATCTGGATTTTTTAAACTACACTATGTCTTGTACTTCTATTTTTTAAGCCGATGGAGGATACAAACCCTCATAATGGATTGTCTGCGTAGGCTGGAAAGAAGAAGGGGATTTCTGGTTCTAGGGCCAGACACTGTCGTTGACAGAAGGTGCTTAAGGCCAGGGATGGCCTAGAACATTTTATTATTGAAGAGGATTCCAATCTTGACAGGATCGAGATGTTGCCTCGTAGGGCCATTGTTGGTCGATTGGAGTTTACATTTGGTTCGAAGGAGGAATTATTAGACTGGGTTAATAAACAGTGGACACCCCTGTTGGGACTTGCCCCTTGGGTTAACCTATTGCTTAATGGCTGGATTTTGTTTATTTTGCCCTTGGCTGAGCATGTTGGGACTATTATGTCCAGTAAGTGGGCATTTAAAGATGGATCTTTGATTTTGAAGAAATGGCATTTGGATTTTGACCCCCTGAAGGAGTTGCAAACCAAACGACACCTATGGATGTTGTTGCCTGGCTTTCCTCTGGTTATTTGGACAAAGAGCATTCTAACTGGACTGGCTAACAAAGTGGGTACTTTCGTTAGGTTAGACAAAACTTCACTATTTGGGATGGAGAAGAGGGTTTCCCGGGTTATGGTTGAGTTCGACCTTAACAAAGGTCTCCCGGCAAAAGTTGAAATCATTTGGGGCAAACTTACATTCAGACAGAGGTTGGATTATTTTGGGGTGTTGTTTAGATGTTTTAAATGTAGGGGCACTGGTCATGTTATGGCCTGGTTCCCTCAACTGTTGCGCTCTGGCTTGGCTTCGGAGGAGGATGGGCTTTCGGCACCTTTGACCAAAGATGCTATTGTGGATGTGCTAACTCCTGGACATGTTACTCCGGGTAAGAATTCACATAACATTACTTTATCTCAGAATGAATTACCCAAAGAGGAGTTGGATTTTTATCTTGATATTGAGAAGTCTCTTAATAAGCGTATTGTGGAGGAAAATCTTAGACTTAATCCAAAAGGTTTTTTTGAAAAATCACCTTTTGATTTGGTTCCGGGTGGGGATAGTGTGTTGTTGTCTACTAGTGAACCTTCTGGGACGGCCATTAATACTAAGTCAAGGATTCTTTCTCCCTTGGGTTCCCCCCTTCCTACTAGCCCTATTTTTGGTACTGCGCTCATCTCGAATGATTTTCTTCTATCTCCAATACTGGTTTAGAATCCAACAGTTTTCCTGCTCTCAAGGGTTTGCAGTCGGATGTTATTATTGGTCCCTCACCGGTCACAAACCTGAATTATCCCATTGGTTCCTCGCCAGTTACAAACCTAAATTATCCCCTTCCTCCTCCACCGGCTGGGGACGATCTTTACATTTCTGGTAGTGAACTTTTGGGTGGTCATTTGAACCTGTCGGTTTCTGATCCTGGGTCATCTTCTGTATTGAATACCTTCTTGCCTCTATCCATTTATTCCAAAAATCCTTCTACGAATCCTCTTGTCAAACCTGTCACATCGGATAAGTTCATGAATGTGACTATACGTAAAAATTGGAGGAAGGATTTGGGTCCTGGCGGTAAAGGTACATCTGAGACCTATACCCCTCTCTCTTCAAGATTAGCTTGTTCTGGGGATACTTCCTATGATAACAACCCTTCTACACTTAATGAGGCTCTTAGAGATGTTTTGCCTCAACCAAGGGTTCCTTAATGTTACTTCTCACCCTAAATATCTGGGGCTTGGGGAAGGCCACTAGGACTAGGGCCTTATCCCACTTATTCAATGCTACTAGCCCTCAACTAATCTTGTTACAGGAAACTATGTGCTCGGAATTAGCGGTTGTCAGAAAAATTTCCTCCATTCTTCCTGGATGGGAATTTTCGACTATTGATGCTCACGGCCAGTCGGGGGGTCTGCCTGCGAGATGGAATCCCTGTTTTTTCAACTTTCTTGCTTATAAAACACATTGGGGTCTGTTATTGGATGGTCACTGTCTGAGTTTGAATCTGTCGCTCACTATTTTTAATATTTATGGTCCATACAAAGACCGTGGTAGTTTTTGGGATTCATTGTGTGCATCGGGTATTTTTAATACCCAAAATATATTAATCGCAGGTGACCTCAATTTCACTCGTAGTGCTGAGGATATATGGGGCACTCATGCCCGTTTGGATGAAATGGCTGATTATTTCAGTGGGATACTGAACACACACGACCTTATCGATGTTGCTCCTAGTGTACCTGGTCCTACTTGGACTAATGGAAAGGCTGGATCAGAGGGGATCTATAAGAGACTGGATAAAATTTTAGTAAAATCTAGTCTTATCAATGGTTGGGAAAGGCATAGATCCTGGGTTGGCAAGTTCAAGTTTTCAGATCACTGGATGGTCTACTTTCAAATTGACACTGCTTTCTGTAAAATACATTATCCATTGAAGTTCAACTATACTTGGTTGAGTAATGATGATTTTTGCAGTATTATTAAGGATTTATGGATCAAATATAGCAATGAGTCTGATTTAAACCCGATAGATGATTTTGCCCAGAAATTGTGTAAGCTCAAAGGTATTTGCACAAAGTGGATTCTAAACAGAAAGAACACTGATCTTTCGAAACTCATCTCACTGGAGGAACAATTACAGGCTTTACACAGCAGGAATATTGATGAGGGGTTAGAGGAAGAGGAATTTGATATTGTTAAACTCATTGAAAGGAAAAAAGAGGATTTGTTGACTCAAGAAACTAAAGAATGGAGACTCAAAATTCGTGCCATATGGATCAATCATGGCGATGGTAACACAAAAAAATTTCATTCATATGCTTCGCATAGAAGAAATATGAATGTTATTTGGGATCTTAATGACGATCTGGGGAATATGATTACTGGTCAAGATGCACTTCAGAATGTTGGTCATGATTTTTTTGGTAAGTTATATTCTGATATTGGTCAAAGTGATTTATTACATCAAATCAATGTTGCAAGACTTTATCCTGCCTTCATCATGGAGCATGATGCTGAAGCTTTAGGGAAAGAAGTTACTCTTGATGAAGTCGAAGCTGCTCTTAACTGTTTTGCCAAGGATAAAATCCCCGGCCCGGATGGCTGGACTGTTGAGCTATTCTTAAAAAAAATTGATATTATGGGGGTCAATATATTAAAGATGGTGGAATTCTCTCACTCTGAGGGTTACATTTATGGAGGGCTCAATTCAACTTTTCTCACACTTATTCCAAAGAAAGGGAAGCCTTCTACTTTTGGAGATTTCCTCCCAATTGCGTTATGTAATTTGGCATTAAGTTGATATCTAAGATTATCTCAAACCGTTTGAAACCAATTTTATCTGTCCATATCTCTGCCAAACAATTTGGTTTCTTAAAAGATCGCCAAATTCTCAACGCCATTGGAATTACTCAATAAATTATGCATACTGTCAAATTGAAGAAGATGAAGGCCATGCTTCTCAAGATGGATCTTGAGAAAGCATATGACAGAGTTGACTGGTCTTTTTTAAGGTTGGTACTTATCCAGATTGGTATGCCTCCATTAGTAATTCGGTGGATTATGGCATGTGTTACCTTTGCCAGTATCGCAGTGTTTATCAATGGAGCTCCCTCCAGTTTTTTCAGCATGTCCAGGGGATCCGCCAAGGGTGTCCTCTTTCACCTTTGTTATTCTTGTTAATTTTCGAAGGACTGAGCAGAATGATCAATGCTGCGAAAGCTGATGGGACTATTTCAGGAATCAAACTCACTCAGGAGTTGGTTTTCACTCATGTCTTATTTGTTGATGATGTTTTACTTGTTGGTTTGGATACTGATATGAAGTGGCAGAAGTTTATGGACATCATCACTAATTTCAATGCGGCTTCAGGCATGAATGTAAGTGTTACAAAATCCTGTATTTATCATTATAGACTTTCAGAACAGCGGATTGAAGCATTAAAAAGCTTCATGCCTTATAAATTTCAACAATTGGAAGAAGGGTTTATGTATCTTAGCTATTTTCTAAAGCCAAACAAACATAGGATTAATGACTGGTTGTGGCTTTTGAGAAAGGTTGAGAAGAGGATTTCCCACTGGACTTTTAGAATGTTGTCTATTGGTGGTCGGTTGATCTTGGTAAAGTCTGTTCTCACCGGCATCCCGGTCTATTGGCTTTCGCTTCATCAAATTCCTGTGTCTATTCTATCCAGATTAAGAAGGTTATATTTCAATTTCTTATGGACTGGTGGTTCTAACTGTAGCAAACTAGTCTTGACTAAATGGGAATCTATTGCGCTCCCTACTTGTCACGGTGGATGGGGCATTCGTAATCTCTCATACTTCAGTATTGCTCTGAGAATGAAAGTTTCTGGAGATCTCTTTTCGGATCCACTCTTTGGTCAAGGGTGATTTCTGACAAATATTTGAATGGTAATGTTATTTGTTGGCTTCGAAACCCTATGAAGAAAACCTCTGGTGCGTCCATAATTTGGATTGGCTTTTTAAAAAATTATAATTGGATGGTCAAGGATCTGGCATGGAAGGTTGGTAATGGCCAAGTCATTTTGGTTGGCATTGATCCAATCCTTGGATTGGAGGATGGTTTTAAACTATCTGATGAGATTCTTTACACACTCCATTGTTTTGATTATAAAACTCTTAATAAGATAAGGAATACGAACCACCATATGAATCAAAATTATTGGTTGAGTTCATTGGAGCTGGGGTTCGAAGATGATAGTGCTTTTGAATGGAGTCTTTTTGTTAAGAGATTAAATGAGATTGGTTTCAGACTATGTTCCAATAGTGATAAGGTGACCTGGCTGAACAACAACAAATTTGGTATTGTCATGGTTCAACTGGCTTATCAAGCTGTCATCGGCACTCAGTGCATTTTCCCTGCAAATTGGTGGTTTAAGGCCCTGTGGAATTGGAAAATTCCATTAAAAATTAAATGCTTCAAGTGGCGCGCCTTGAGGGGTGAACTCATAACATGGGATAATTTGGTCAAAAGAGGATGGGAGGGACCAAATATATGCTATCTCTGTTTGCTCATGTCTGAATCTGTCGACCATATTTTTGTTGACTACATGTTTGCTAGGGAACTTTGGCATTCGCTTTTGCGTTATTATAAATTGAATATACAGTGGGGTGTAGCTTCTTTTGCTCATAGTACACTTCACTGGTACAGGTCTGCAGATATGCTCCCCTTCTTGCCTGTTGTGACTCCTTGGTCAGTATGGAAGACACGAAACCTGGCTATCTTTGAGGATCGGCGTTCGAGTATTGATTGGACTCTCAATTGTGTTGTCAAGATGCTTTCGGAGCAGTGCTTTGATTGTAATAAGGTGAGAACTAAAAAGGTTACCACTTTTTGGCCTCCACAACATAAATTTGTGATCTTTTTTTATGGTGCAGCTACTGGTGGTAAATGTGCCTCTAGTGGGGTCATTTTCATTAATATGAATCATTACTTTACCTTGAAACTGAATTGTAGACATGGCACCACTATGAAAGCTGAGATCCTTGGTCTATGGTGTGTCCTCATGATTACATTTTATTTTGGACTATCCGATGTGGAGATCTTTCGAGATTCCAGAGTGACCATCAAATGGGCTCGAGGTGAATATGATCTGAACAATATACCTCTTTATCATTGGTGCAGCCGGATCAAAGACTTACTTCAGCGCTTTGAGCATATTAGACTTGAACACATCTACAGACAGTTTAATTCCATGGCCGACACCCTCTCCAAGGAAGCTTATTCTGGAGCTGAAGGTGTTATCTGTTGGGAGGAGCACTTTGATTCTATGTTGATAGACTATGGGTTGGTCCAGATCTATGATATCTGATCGGATTATCTTTTTTTATTTCTCTTCTTTGATAATGGATGAATGATAGGTTCAAACTTTTCAAAGGTTTTTTGGGAAAGGAATAGAATCTCGAAAGAATATCAAAATTGTAAAGGGTATATAGTTTTTTTCTAGCTGTGTGATAATTCTATTACTTGGACTTATGCTCATTTGTACTGTTTGATTCATATATGAATAGCAATAGTATGGGTTTTTTCGCTGAAAAAAAAATGGGATATATCATAACATAATGGATGGATATGATTCTAGTTAGGAGGCTTTGCCCCTGCCTTGCCTGATTGTCCAAACCATTCTTGAATTGAATACACACATGGATTTTTAAAGGTGAGATTGTGATCCATTTTATGAATCTGGAAACGCCTTGAATTGGGCAACCCTCACGTAAGATCTGAAGGCGTTATAAAACTCCAATACAAAAGACCAGCAAACGGGATCTAGAGTTTGAATGTCATATGATCTAGTAGAGATTATGATAAAAGAAGAAAGTCGAGTTAAATTGAAATATGATGGAAGAATATTTATTTAAATTTCATTCTACCTTATTATTTTGAAAAAGAAGAAATTGTGCATAGTTTAGATTAGTGACACAAGAAAGTATGATATCACAATGGCATGGTTAACATTAGAAAGATTATGTTTTGTGTATTAGGATTATAATATTAAAGTGCATTCATGTTATCCATACATATGGTAAAGACACGTTATGAAAGAATAGGTTAATGTTAGGTAGATTACCTTACGGTACTGTATGATAGGATACTAAACATGTTAAGGTCTACATATTATGTTATTATTATTGAGGTGTCATACATGTAGTTCATATCATAAGGACAAATTATAAAAGCGAATGCGTAATTTTATGAGTACTAAGGTGCCTCATTTATAAGATGAATCCTTGCGATCAAATGTGTTGTAAACATTTTATGTCTTATAATTTGTCGTGAATTCATGTTCGCAAGGTAAATTATGTATACTCCATTTAATGTAAACTACGAGAGAAGTTTATAAAAAGAAAGGAATGAGACGTAGTATAATAGTAGAATTTCTTATGGAATGTGCACTTAGGGTGAAGGTCTTAAAAATATATATATATATATATATCACTTGCTCAAGATGAGAGTCACTTGTACTGCAGAGGTTAAAAGCAACACTGTTGACATCATTTACGAATGAGGGCTAGTAGAAATATACATGGACTAGTATGTCTTATCCTCTTGTAGTGCAAATCAATTTTGTATTAAGCTCAGTACAGTGATTGGCTAATTTGTCGTGAACTCATGTTCGCAAGGTAAATTATGTATACTCCATTTAATGTAAACTACGAGAGAAGTTTATAAAAAGAAAGGAATGAGACATAGTATAATAGTAGAATTTCTTATGGAATGTGCACTTAGGGTGAAGGTCTTAAAAAAAAAAATCACTTGCTGAAGATGAGTGTCACTTGTACTGCAGAGCCTAAAAACAACACTGTTGACATCATTTATGAATGAGGGCTAGTAGAAATATACATGGACTAGTATGTCTTATCCTCTTGTAGTGCAAATCAATTTTGTATTAAGCTCAGTACAGTGATTGGCCCTAGTATGTCTTATCCTCTTGTAGTGCAAATCAATTTTGTATTAAGCTCAGTACAGTGATTGGCTCTCTCTTGTATCATATTAAACACACACACACATATATATATATGTTTTATCATGTAGAGAATATTTAATCAAAAATTTTATCATTTATATCTTGACAAGTTAATTAAAATGTGAGAATCTTGCATTTGTTCCATTGTCTCCTAATTTCATAAGTTTGAATAGCTTTCCCAATTGATTGGGCTAAATTTTTAATAAGCATGAAACCAAGTTAGTATTGTTTACCTCGCCCATGTCATCCACACATTAGTAAATACTATGTATGCATTAAGAATTTAATTTAATTTATTGTTGTAAATTTCTTGTGAGTTGTTCATCTTCCACATAAAAAAAACTATACCAGTGAAATGAATTTTGGTTTAGTTTGATAGATTGAGTTCATAATTATTTTCCCGCCATCTACTAACACACTTAATAGTTTGCAAACATTGGCATAGGAATATTAGCCACTTACGATTTACAAATTAAATTATTACTGTATAAAAGTGGATTGACTATAATTTTTCATGTTCCAATTATAAAAGTCATTGAACAATGCTACTGCAGTGTGACATTCATTTTTTCAAAATAAGTATTACTCAATAAATGTATGAACAAGATTTTGTAGTAACCTGGAGTTTTTAAGCATACTTAAATAAATACCTTCAGGATTCTATTGAGGAAAGTTCACCTTGAAACAGTGCCCAATCAGGCATGCCTTATCCTAATTGATGCATTTGATACGATTGATGATGAATTAGTACAGAAATCATATTATCTCATGTTTTCTTCTTTGTTGGAAGCAACTACATAAACAAAAAACAGAAATGCACACAAGAATAATCCTCTTTTGTTCGAGTCATCAAAAAGATTTATCATCACCTACCTTCAAAATCTATAGTTCCACAGAATTAATGTTAACATATAATTTTTTCTTGATACATGCACTAACTCTATATTTTGTTGCCAACGTATCGAGAGCCTTGAGATGGAAAATAAGCCACCAAGGATGCATCGTCATATGGGCAAAAATAACCTACCAGATGTGTCGGTAATCGATGGGATGATTGGAGCGACCTAGGCATGAGTTAGCACGATGGCTTCAAATACTCTTGTGAATGCCTGGTACGTGGGAATGATCAGCTTCTCCTTTACTAGTCTCCTCTGTTTCACCACTAAGCAGGGGAAGTGAATGTCATAGCTTTATCACGCATCATCATTTCAGTGCAAAGCTTGGCTCAACAATGGAATCTAATGCCCAGAATCCCTGGTTCATGACACCTATGTGCACACTAAGATAAACTCCTTGAACCAATTCTCTTGTGAAATTGGTCATAGAGAGTTGGATGAAAAAAGTTATGAATATTTAATTTCAAAGAGAAAAGAATTTCCTTGTGCTATGGGAAGAGTATTAAAGTTCCTTTTCTTTTCACCTTTTCTGATTGTGTATTGAAAGTATTTCATGAATCATAGTTTCAAAATGACAAATTGTTTAAACACTACTTCCTTACCATTTGGTACATTGAATTACTTGACATATGAAAGGAAAAAAATAAAAATTATATTTCTGCAGTCACAATTCATAATGCCAAGACCCTTGGTGTTTACAGCTGCTACGATCTCTGTAATGATCTCCACTTAAAATCAATTCCTATGTTTTCCCAGTTTATTAAAATTGTTGATAATTGTGTTTCCCCATGCTATGAGAAAACAAAATGAAAATTAAAAGATAAAAAGCTGAAGCCATCAGTGCTTAGACATAAGGTCTCAGTAAACCATATTCCATTCAAAAGCTCAGAAATATTAAATAAGCTTAACCCACAGCTTCCATGACTTCTGTCCTAGCTCGCTCCCGAATTCTTCTTTCCAGCTCAGGCCTGAAATGACGAATAAGACCTTGTACTGGCCATGCTGCAGCATCGCCCAATGCACAAATTGTATGACCTTCAATCTGCTTTGTCAATTCTTGGAGCATGTCTATCTCTTCAAGCTTAGCATTCCCAACCTTCAGTCTTTCCATTATCATCCAAAGCCATCCTGTCCCTTCTCTGCACGGGGTACATTGACCACAGCTTTCATGCTTATAGAAATAGGAAAGACGAGTTATTGCATCCACTACATCAGTTGACTTATCCATGACAATAACAGCAGCTGTTCCAAGCCCTGATATCACAGCTTTCAATGCATCATAATCCATCAATACATCATCACAAATGTTCTTGGGAAGGAGAGGAACAGAAGAACCTCCAGGAATCACTGCTAGCAAATTGTCCCACCCACCTCTTACACCTCCTGCATGTCTCTCAATTAGTTCCTTGAGAGAGATACTCATCTCCTCTTCCACAGTGCACGGCTTGTTCACATGTCCTGAAATGCAAAAAAGCTTTGTTCCCGAATTGTTCTTGCGACCAAAGCTGGCAAACCACTCAGGACCTCTGCGGAGTATGGTTGGCGAAACAGCCACTGTCTCCACATTAGTAACTGTTGTTGGACAGCCATACAGACCTGCATTGGCAGGAAAAGGTGGTTTCAACCGAGGCTTGCCTTGTTTTCCCTCCAAGCTCTCAAGTAGTGCTGTCTCTTCTCCACATATGTAAGCACCAGCTCCAAAGTGAATATGAACGTCAAAATCATAACCTGAACCACAGGCATTTTTGCCTAAAAATCCTGCTGCATATGCTTCATTGAGAGCATTCTGTAAGGCTTTCCTCTCATTCACATATTCCCCTCTAATGTAAATGTATGCAGCACTGGCACGCATACCAACACCTGCAATCAAGCATCCCTCAAGAAGCTTGTGGGGATCGTGTCTCATAATCTCTCTATCTTTGCAGGTCCCTGGTTCACTCTCATCAGCATTCACAACAAGATATGATGGTCTTCCATCTGATACTTTTGGCATAAAAGACCATTTTAAACCAGATGGAAATCCTGCACCTCCTCGGCCACGCAGACCTGATTTCTTCATCTCATTCACAATCCAATCAGTACCTTTCAATACCAAATCCTTTGTTCTGTACCAATCCCCACGTTTCATGGCTCCTTTCAGAAATGGATCATGCAATCCATATAAATTTGTGAAAATGCGATCCTCATCTCTAAGTCCTCCAAAGTGGGTTTTCTCTGGAGGTGGAGGGGGTGGAGGTGGCTGTGGGGTAGTGGAAGTACTTGCAGCCTGGGTGCTGAGACTCCTATGCATTGAATCCCATTTCCTGCCATAATGATGTGCTAAG
Organism: Larix kaempferi; assembly: GCA_027924585.1. Lineage (NCBI taxonomy): Eukaryota > Viridiplantae > Streptophyta > Pinopsida > Pinales > Pinaceae > Larix > Larix kaempferi. Next base: position 38,559,011 of record BSBM01000096.1, read on the forward strand.
ACTCTCTTGGTTGGCTGAACAAGGTTCCTCATCTGTAACTGTTGATTTGTAACAGACCTACACAAAACAATAAAAGCAAGTAATGAAAAAGCGTAATCATCTTCGGTTTTTAAAAGACAACATTTTGCAAGAAAACGGAAGAAAAATGCAAACTAATGAAGGAGTAAAAGCATAATTTTCTAATTTTCTATGAAATGACCAGTACATCAATAGAAATTACACAGCACAAAAAAGCAAGACATGTGTAATCGTATTGTTGCAACACAACTTCCATATGAAACACAAATCAATTGCCATCCTTTCACTCTTGAATGTGACAGTTATCCATGTTTATGTAAAAGTATATCTAGTAATCTACTTGTCATCTTGCATCAAGGGAACTTAGCAATCCCAAAATATTGAACCTGAGTTATATCACTGCATTTAAGAGAGATAATGAATTGCAAAAGGGAGCTTTCATCATCATTGATACAACTTACAACCAGCATAGACATGTGTAATCGTATTGTTGCAACACAACTTCCATATGAAACACAAATCAATTGCCATCCTTTCACTCTTGAATGTGACAGTTATCCATGTTATGCAACAGTATATCTAGTAATCTACTTGTCATCTTGCATCAAGGGAACTTAGCAATCCCAAAATATTGAACCTGAGTTATTTCACTGCATTTAAGAGAGATAATGAATTGCAAAAGGGAGCTTTCATCATCATTGATACAACTTACAACCAGCATAGATCCATCTTAAACCCGTATCTATCAAGCACCGAGAGGGATCCAATTTCTTGAGGTGTATTTCTTTTTTTAAATTTAAACTCAAGAAATTTGATATCTCTTGATTGATAGATCCAGGTTTAAGTTTTAAGTTTTTATTTTATAAACGAACATCATATTTTAATTACTTTTCATAATATTTTATTTTATGAGCCAACATGGTTTTTTTTTAAATACTTTCCATAATTTTTTATTTTATGAGCCGACATGAATTTATTAATGGCAGACATAATATGGTACTTCACTTTTTACCATCACTTTTTACGTTTTATTAGATGACATGAATTTATTAATGACCGACATAATATGGTACTTCACTTTTTACTATCACTTTTTATGTTTTATTAGGTGTAAGGCTACATGTAATGGGACACATGTACACATACACGTTACAAGATCTCCCATATTATCATTTTTTACTTTTTATGTTTTATTAGGTGTAAGGCTACACGTAACGGGACACATACACGTTACAAGATCTCCCTCGTATTATCATTTTTTTACTTTTTATGTTTTATTAGGTGTAAGGCTACATGTAATGGGACACATACACATTACAAGATCTCCCTCATACTGGGCTGTAGAGCGCCTCTCAGCGCAATAATATGATTGACAAAAACGTCAATACCAAGCCTGAAAGAATTATTACCCTCTGATGTATATGGTCACATTCAATAATCCTTTCACCTTATTGGACATATGACGAAGCCTTGAGGAGAAGTAAAACTAGGCTCTGATATTTTAAAAGTGCTATACTATTTTAAAGGTGTGAGGTGATCATAGCCCCCTGTGACCTACAACCAATGTGATTTTATATGCATGTGCATTGACAATGTGAAATGTTATGAAACAACAGCAAAATCTTGAAACTAAACTTCACATTACTAAATTGGAACAACACAAATTCAATTGCAAGTGATGAGATAATATCTAGTGAGGAGTCCTTGTTTAAAGTTGAGCGTCGAAATGGTAAGGTAAATCAATACGTAACATTTCCTTCTGTGTATACCATAGAAGTGTAACGTGAGTAAAGGAAAGAATGATTTGAATTTTGTGCTTCACCTTGAATGTGTGCTACACCAACCCACCAGGCAATTGAGTGTCTTGAGGATTGACAGAAACTAAGGGGAGAGAACCAAAAATCATGATTCAACCATTTGGACCCTCCTATCCCATGTATGCACAATCTATGTGTTCGTAGATGAGAACAAGCTTGTGTTGTTCCAGGCTTTAATCAATGCCACCAACAACACGAAGTAAGTATAAATAACATGGTGAATGGTAAATCTATGGTAATTGATGTCAACGTACATCAATCAGAGATCAAACCTATGATCATTGCATGCTAACAAAACCAACAAAAGATGCACAATCATTGACTCAAAAAATATAACCCAATGCACTTTTAACCGGATGATACTTGATGATGTATAATACATGGATCAGAGATGAACCCATCAAACATGAATGAACAGAAAGTCAGACTTCCATCAATATCATCACTGACACAAACTGATGTAGAGAAGTTGGCCCAAGGCCAAGCCAAATCTTCCTCCCCTCTTCTTGATTTTGATTCATTTTTTTACAAAATTTTAAACGATTGAGGAACCACCCAGTGTATGTCCCTTCTGGATTTGTATTACAATGTACAATAATAAGAATCTTTTGTACAAACATTAGGAGATTATTTTTCTTTTTGTGTAATTTACATATAGAAATTGTGATCAAGAACTTAACTGTGGTGTACAATATCCTGCCCAAATTGTGTTGCTTATCGAAGGATTTTCCCCTCCCAAAAGCCTGCTTCCTTGGCCTCTCTAAAATGAATCCAAAGCTCCAAACTCACATTTTATCGTCACATTTCTTTACAAGTAAAAATGAATTTTAAATGAAAATAATAATTTTATGTTTTGTGTTTGAGAATTCAAAAATGCAATTATCCCACCAAGAACTTCAACATTTTCCATAGATCCATTTGAGGAATGTTCGTCTGACACAAGTACACAACATGAGAGGAGTGTGCACCACAAAATTGGAATGTGGCTTCCCAAACTACATTGCACAAATTTATTGCGACTCCCCAGACTGTATTGTACTAATGGATTGCATCTCCTCAAATTTTGCTGAAAAGTTTGGCCGCAGACAAACAGTTGGTAGAACACAAAACAACAGAGAGAAAACCTGAACAGTCAGGGGAAAGCTAAAGTGTTAGAGGTGGAAGGGAATTTAAAAAGGGATGTAGTTATAACTGATGTGAACGTTTGATGTAAAAATATAATAGCATTGATAGTGCATAACTAGAGGCAGAATGGGCAATGAATGGAGTAAAGTTGGTTGTAAAGGACTTTATTTTTGTAACATCCCTCATGATTAGGGATCGGAGTTTCAATTCCAGATGTCATTGAATTTCTACTGTTTCTGCCACATACTGTTAACAATTTGTTGGCTCATTGTGGGCTTAAACCTCTGCTGAATGTGGATTGGGGAAATTCCCTGGCCCTTGGTTCTGTTTCCTGGCAACTCCTTTGAAGATAGGAAGTGGTTTGAGGCTCATCAAGATAATGGCCCTTCCACACTGGAGTCATCCTGAAGGAGATGGGGCTGAGGATGATGGGGAGCAAAAGCCCTAACTGGAGATGATCAATGTTTCCAAACATAGTCTCAGAAGGACTCGTGGTCGGCCTCGTAAATGCACAGGTCTCTCTCCCTGACTATGCACAGCAAGAAAAGAAAGAGAAGAACTGGAGCAGAGAAATTAAGTTTGTCATGCCTCTCACTCTTCGTAAGAGCAAGGAAAATTCAGCCAGCTGCGAGGTTAATCCCATTTCTAGGTTTTCTGGGAAGGTTGTTGAAAGTATAGCCACTCTGGAAGTGTTAACAATCATGTTGCATCCGCAACTGGAGAGTTAAGATCCAGCATGATTTCAGCATGAAATCATGCTGGTCCGATTACAGGTTCCAGGGGCCTCATGTCAGAGTTAGCTACATATTACTGGTCCTTCAGACCTCACTATCCCAATTGAGTTCCATTCTAGCAACATGCAGGTTTCTTCATGAAGCTATTATTTTTAGTAGTTAGGGTCTTAGCGCTTGCATGGCGATTCAAACCACATATTTGGGTTCCTCGCAGGTAGACAAGTCTAACAAGATTCTTTTCATGGACATGTGAGAGACCGCTATTTTTAGCAGTGTATTTTTAGACGTTTTACATTTAGCAAGTGTCTTAAGGAAGTTTTATTCATGTTCCAAGTTTCCTATTATTTAGGAGTCAGACTGTTATTTTTAGCATGTCTATAATTAGCAGGTTTATTTTTAGCATAAACAGTGGGCAGTATCGAGGATACTGTGGACAGTGGTCGTGGTCTCCAAGTTCCAGGTTGGATAAAGGAGATGTGGTTTTAGTTTTGAGCTGAGCAAAGAATGTATGTATCACATGGTGACACATAGGATCATAATTATACTATCCATGTTCCAAGTTTCTTATTATTTAGGAGTCGGACAGTCAGTTATTTTTAGCCTGTCTATAATTAGCAGGTCTATTTTAAACAGTGGGCAGTGTCGAGGCTCCAGTGTACAGTGCTTGTGGTTTCCAAGTTCCAGGTTGGATAAAGGATATGTAGTTTAAGTTTTGAGATGAGCAAAGAATGGATGCATCACATGGTGACACATAGGATAATAATTATACTATCCATGATCTGGAGGGAAGTGCTCCATCTAAGAGGGTTCCCTGTTGTTTTTACACATTCAACCCTATTACTATCGTTGTCCTTAACTCACCTTACTAGTTCAAGTAAAGGGATATGCTAAGATTCTCTCATTCCCACACCTCCCATGTGATCTATTTCAGGGAGTGTTCACTGTTATCTTGTTGTCACCCTACTCCTTCAATGGGTTTAGAGTGTATGCAGCTCTCCTTTTAGAAGAATTCGATGGGTTTAGAGTGTATGCAGCTCCTTTTAGAAGAATTCGATGGTCTCTGGTTAATACATGGTGGGATATTAATTCCTATTATCAGCACACTATTGTTACAAGCATTTTGCGGAGGTGCTTTACTTGGTCTGTCACACATCCATGCATGCATTCATTTAGAGTTTTCATTCAGCCCCACGAGATAGTTACACAGAGGAAACAGCAGCATATCTCAAAGACTAGCGCTCTAAATACTATTTTCCAACAGGATTGGGTCTTAATGATATGCTGGAGGTAGTGCTCCTAACAGGCTGTTACATCCTGTTATTACATATATTTTTAGCAAATCATCAAGATAGAGGAGCACTTCACTTGAGCTATATTTGGTTTCTAGCATGTGCATAGTGAGTGTTTGAGGCAGAAAAGGCAGAAACAGCAGTCTACTGCAGGAAAGGGCACTTGCATGATGTTTTCAGCAGCCAAGGACAGCAAGTGTCATTAGTGGAGTGCACCTAAAGGAGCCTGGGACATCCTGTTTGTGCATTTAATATTATCAAACACTCAGAAACAGCAAGATAGAGCATCCTAATTGAGTGCTTCCAGCATACATACTAATTACTCTAAACGAAACAGCAGAAATTGCAAGAGGATGGGTGCAGTTACTGCAGTAGTGCCTTGTTTACTGACAGATTTAGATACAACCATCAGATAACAGCAATGAGATCTTGAAGGGTGCACACCCAATTTTTATTTCCAGCAGTTTGGGGGTTTCATTACTTAGAAACAGTTATTTCTTTGGAATATTTCATGTTTTATCAAGTAAACAGACCTATCCTTCGAGGTAGGGTGAGTTCGATTCAGCAGATTGAGGATTGTTTGTGTGCTAATTCAAGTGATCTAATTTTGACTTTCAAAATTTACTCCACTTTCTAGATTTGAATCCATTCGACCTCCTTTTGTTCACTCCTGGTGCATGCATTCTCCTCTTCTTCTATTGTTATCTATAAAGGAGAGCTGCAAGACATATTGGAGGGTTAGACATTTTTTTGGACAAATTACAGGAACAGATCACCTTGCCCTCTCTTTCATCCCAAACTCACCAAAGTTTTTCCACCACTGCAAGCCAGAAAATGACAAAGCAGCCCATAATGATTGATGACTATGGTTTTGTTCTCTGCCTCTTGAATAATACATTAAATGGAATCGACTATGTTTTGCTTCTAGTTCTTTGAATGTGTGATTGTTTACATGTGCAATCGTGCTGAGGGATCATCTGTTACTTCGGTGCACTTATTTTGGATTCTGCTTTCATTTAACGCACACATTCTTTTCATTTCATTCATTTAAACACTGCTGAAATTTGGTTGATAAATCTGATCTCAACCTTCATAAATATAACTCCTGAATTACCACTGTTCCTGAGTGCTTTCAAGCACTTTAAGGGCACCATAGTGTGCTCACTTCACTTTGATCTATATGAAAAAATTTGTACATTTAAGGACAGCATACAAACCACTAGGGACACCCCCCTAAGATTGAAAAAGCAACAGTTCAAGTGGTGAGGCAGTTACCAATGACAAGGTTGGTTGTCTAGACTCTAGACTTAATCTCCCAGATCTGCTTGGTCTTCTTAGCGCAGATTTGTGTGTTAACAAATTGGCATCGCTGCCAGGAACTTTGTCAATCCTAGGTTATGTATAACGAATGGGTGAGATCTTATTGTTTGATTTTACTTTTTAACTCACCTGATGACTCCACTATGTTGGGTTTTATCACGGACAACTTAAGATCTCAATTCGTCCCTGCACAAGGCATAGTACTCAATGGGGCATATTTGCCAGGTTTGCTGTAATTGAATTTCTCAGGGCCATTTTCCTAGTAAGGGAGCACTTGTAAGTTGGAAATTATTTGAATGAAATGCAGAAATTCTATGCATGTGTTTTTATTGAGTAGATCTGTTTCCATTCGTATTGCTTCCACGATTTAAAATTTCTATTAATAGATCTCAGCAAGCATAAATAAATCAGTGAGCTGCGATTTAATTTTCAGCAAGGAAATCCACTAAGAGTAAGAATTGTTTATCTAGTGTCGGGGTTACTAAAATTAACATCAAGTACTTCCATTGCTTATAAGGTAGACATTGCACCCCAATCCACCAACAGCGTTTTGGTAAGTCCTTTCGTAAGTTCTTTGGTAAGTTCTTCTTCAATGAGTAAATCTATTGTTGCCTCGACTTCTTTTTCATACAAAATTAGTAAAATGGTCAGGGCTGTTGTTAGGTTTACTCTTAGTGTTTATGCTCAGTTGACTTTTGTTGCAATTCCTAATCAACCTCATGACATGCCTGCAAGAGAATACTAAGTTTTGTAAGCAATAAGGCCATATCAGTTGATGATCATCTGACTTGCTTTTTGAAGGTCTAAAAGAACAAGGAGATTGAGTACAAGGACGTGGATATGGGGATGCACGGGCATTTACACATCCACGCAGCTAACTCGATTGATAAATGGCACTCATTCAAAAGCAATTTACAGCGAAGTGGGGAGACAAACAAGATAGTAGGTTTCTATTGAGTCATTGATAGAGCTTATTGCTATTGAGAAGAAAGAAAACGAGGCAATTGTCGTGTTCAATAGCCGCTTTGCCAAAGCTGCATGCAAGGATCCCACAAGTTTTACACCCAAGTGATGGTACAGCTTTAGTATTTTATATTAATGTGCTTAATGAATCATTTGGTTTCTTTCTTAGGGATATGTATCCACGGAACCTGGAAGCCACTTACGCTACTACCTTAAAAATCAAGAAGAATATGAATGCAGCAAAGATGCTTTGTTAAAACTCTTCCAACGTCTTTGATCCGCACAGAAAGTCAATATTTGAGCCCGAGGAGGAGTAGGGAAATTAGACAGGTGAAGCTCCTGCCAAGTTCATCGATTTATTGCAAGATTTAAGTCACAAGGTGATCCAGATTGAGAAATCTGCAAAATAAACAGGCTACCCCTGTGAATCAGCATACTTTCCCACCAAGACAACCCCTTCCAAGAAGGGGTTTTTAGCAAGAAAGGCAAGTGGAAACTCAAACTCATACCATACCAATTTTCATCAATAATTTTGTGGGCTATCCTCTTCTGATTTCTAATGCAAGGCATGTGAATTGCCCCATCCTAAAGAGACATGTGGGGTATTTGTTCGAACAGCCCACTTGCTTGATCAAAGCTGTCCAGAAAAAGTATTTCAACAACCAAGAGATTCGTTGAATATGTTGTCCATGGTTTTGAACAAGGCTACTTTCACAGGTATATCAAGTCTTTCACCAGAACAAGAGCAATCAACCCAAGATTTTTCCTTTGAATTCCAGCCAATTTAATGCATGTCATGGTAATACAATTGCTACTAGTATGGTTGTTTCGGGAACTCAGATGGCAGCTGCTGAGGTCCCATTCTTGATAAACCAAAGATAAAAGGGGATGATTTGGTCACTAAAATTACAGGACTTGTGCTCAAAGGATTAACATACTAAACAATCCTCGAGAACAGCACCTTTGCCTAAGAAGATCCCTCAACTAGTGGCTGCCCCAAATCAGCCCGATTCCTTGCCAATGCACAGTTCCACTTTCAACTTGACACATGAGTTGGCGGAGATTAATATTCCGGTACCACTACAAGAACTTGTTTGTATGCCAGAGCAGAGAAGTGCCATCAGCAAACTCTTTGGGTTAGGAGGCTCAACCAATCCTTTGGATGATCATCCACAAGCATATCTACGTATGAACACAGATGATGAGCATCCTTCTATTTACATTCCAATACTGATTAATGGTTTACTGTTACTGCTTCAAAGTTGTATGCTTGACTTTGGAACTTCTATTAATGTCATGACTTCTGAAGTGATCACAGTTACTAAATAGTAAACCTTATAAAAATGTACAAGCAATGGATTCTCAAGAAATGCACGTATGTGGAGTCAACAAAGACCTTGAGGTCCATTTGCAGGAGTATCTAAAGAAGGTATTCACCATGGATGTGATCGAGGCTGATTGCCTATCCAAATGGAGCATGCTTTTATATAGGAAGTGAGCAGCGGCTATCCAGGTTGAACAATACAAATTGTTCCTATGCAGATATCCCAAGAGCAAAGGGCTATAGGTAAGGTTGTGCGGAGAGAAGAAGATGCTACATACTGTTGAGGATTGGAGAAAGATGAACAATAAGCATTTATATAATCAACCTTAAGAACCGGATCTGTAAGCATGTTTTGTAAAGGATGAGCCTCAATCACCACTTACATCACTTGAACCACGTGTAGAATCCCATACAGATCCAGGGATAAGAAAGTTGGCATTTTCATTTAATTGCACTAATCATGAGGAAGGGGAACCAACTTGTTAGTTCGCTTCGATGTTTCTTACTAGCCTGAATTGCAAATTTAAAGAAGAAGAGCAACACCACACATACTTGAAACAACAACAGAGTTTAATCAATTCAAGAAGATATACAGTTGGGCAAGGTATTATTGCACCAGGGGAGACATCTTTAGGTTCATCCGAAAGACAATCTTCCTTGTGATTTGATGTTGACTGCACACTCTAATTTGATTATTCAGTTTGATTATCATCCTCAGTTTGTTTTTCCTTTCAGTCATGATCTAGTTGAATTGAGGATGATAGAGGCGTCTTAGGAAGCAGTTTGTAAAGTTTGAGTTTTTCCCCTATTCTTCGTATTCACTCCTCAAAGTCCATGTTTTGAATTACCGCCTATAGACTTAGTTGCTTGTTTGACAATTGAGTCTGCGTACATCTTGCTGTTTCAGTAGATTGTAGGATTGGCTTCATTGGAGAGCTGACAATGATGATCAGTAATGGAAGATGTGATCTCTTTCTAGAATAACAAGGGGCTTTGGGCTCATACCACTAAAACAAATACACAAAAAAATATTGTTTTTTGTTTAGTTGGGTAGTCACAATGATTTTTTGCCCCTTTTTCATTCGCTCCCATTAAATTTCAGTTGCTGTTTTTTTCAATTTCAGTTTGCTATTTCATCATTTACTTCCCCTTATTCCCACTTCAAGTCAGTGTTAGGTCAGCTTCCTTTTGATTTTTGAGCATAATAAGTTGTTCTACACATGCATGAGCAGCCAATGGGCTTAGATTATCCATATTTTCTTTCTTTTTCTGCAATTTTTTTGTTTTATTGGCCAAATTATCAATTCTGATATAGTCATGTATCAAGTTAATTTCTGAACTTTCATCTAGGTAGAGCCTGGATGAGATAAACTTTCCATTTAGTGCATTACCTTGGTCAAGTATTGAGTCGGATAGGCATGGGATTTAGCATTGAAGAGACGATAGGAGAATTCTTGAGATGTTTCATGGCCTCATCTCTTCATATTTTTTAGTTGTGCCCTAGTTAAGACTTGTCAACCAAGACCTCATCCAGTCATAAGGAAATGGCACCATCTTCTAGCAGATCCTTTGTCATTGACTTTGACATCTTATTTGCAGTGTTCCATGGGGACATGTCCCACTGTAGGGAGCACGCCCCTCGTGCCCTCGAGACAGAGGGGCTCCTGGAAAAACATTTCACCCCCCTCCCCCCCTTGAGATGTTTTTTTCCTACATTATTTTTAATGTTTAGCATCTACTTGGCGCTAATTAGAAACTAAATCAATGTATCTAGTATTTACATTGCACAATGATGAATATACATCAGATGAATTGTTATTTTGGGGATTTTGATTTTATTTTTATGAATTAGAGATGTCCCCCATGAATTTCCCTAAAATTTGGGGGGGCCTCCCCACATCCCCAATGTGTTTTTCCTCACATCCACACTCCCACATCCCAGCAACTTGGGGTAACATTGCTTATTTGAGGATTGGTCCAGAAACAAAGCACCTAATGGTCATTGGCCTCATTAGTGGCCATCTCACATCTAAAAAGACTTATCATCATTGGGCCCTATTTGGATGAAATTTATCAATGTTTGGCTCTAGCACATCCTTCACATTGATAGGTTGTGCTTGTACCTTGGAACTAATTAGGCCAATTGGTGGGATTCTTTGCACCTGGCTAGTATTTGTATGATTGGTGTTTGACTAGATGATTGCTCCTAAAATGTCAATTTCAGTACTTTTTCCAGTGGGAGAATTGTACAGTTCAAGTAGGTTGCAAGTTGCAATTGCAGATGGACATGTGCACCCTTGCTCCTTGTCCAAGTTGATCAACGGAGGTACCACACATTAGAATTCTTGCCCAGTGGCGAGGCACTATTGATCTACAGACCAATTTACAGAGATCATATGTTCATGGATGCAGAGAGCATGTTTTCGGAGTCACAAAGTATAAAGATTCGATAATTATCGGCATCCCACTGGGGGATGTTGTCCCCTTAAGTTCTCATGGAAAGGTAAACCATGAGACACTGCTATTTTTAGGAGTTTCTATTCTTAGATGTGCTATATTTAGCAGGTGTCTTATTGCAATTTTATTCATGTTTCAAGTTTCCTATTGTTTAGGAGTCAGACTGCTATTCCTAGAATGTCTCTATTTAGCAGGTGTAGTGGGCAATGTCAAGGCTCCAGAGTGCAATCGTGTAGTTGTTTCCATGTCCTGGGTTGGATAAAGGATTATACTATCCATAGTCTAGAGGGAAGCGATACATCTAAGAATGTCCCTTCTTGTTGTTTCACATGCAAACTTTTACTATTTCTATCCTCAACTGGCCTTACTAGTTTAAGCAAAGGTATATGCTAAGATTCTCTCACTGCCATACCTTCCTTGTGATTCAGGGAGGGTAATCTTTAGAAGGTCGTCCTACTCCTTGGTTGAGTTTAGAGTGTATGCAGCCCTCCTTTTAGAAGAGTTCAATGGGCTATGGTTGATGCATGGTTGGCTATTAATTCCTATTATCTGCACAATATTGTTACAAGCATTTTGTGGAGGGTCTTTACTTGGTTTATCATGCATTGATTTAAAGTTTTCACTCAGCTCCACAAGCTAGTTAAGAGGAGGAAACAGCAGCATATCTCAAAGACCAGCACTCTAATTAGTATTTTTCAGCAGGTTTTTGGGTGTTAAGAGCAAATTTTCTTTGTATGCTCAGCTGGTGGAGAAATAACAGGAAAAAGCAGTGTGATATTGCATATATTTTTGGCAAATACAAAGATAGTGAGTGTTTGAGTCAGAGAAGGCAGAAACAGCAACTTACTATAGGAAACAATGCTTGCATGGTGTTTTCACTCTTAAAGAGTGTACCTTGGATAGTCTTCTGCAGGACTGGAGGCCATGTCTCAGATCTGGGCACTTTCTGTTACAGCAGCATCACACACTCAGGACATCCAAACAGATTTGATTTCCGCAGAGTCTTGTGATCTGTAGGTAAGGGGGCAGCAGTAAGAACACCTGAGGATACATCACTATATCTAGGCTTCCATCATTGAGGGTGCATGAATACATGCATGTGCCATCTACAAAGAGGATAGGTTTATCCTTAGTTTTCAGTTTTGAAGATAAAGCGCTTTTCCTAGTTTAGATCAAGTCTTTCAGTTCTAATTAAAGCAGTTTTTCTCTTTCTGAGTTTAGCCTATCGGGTAGGACACAAATCCCAAGGGAACCTGAATTCCTCCCTTGGAAACAGCAGATTTATAGTACCTTGTGGAGAAAGTGGTTGCTTCACCTACAGAGACCAAGGATGAGGCAGAACACAACAACAATGCAAAGACCACAAAGCGAATCCTGTTTGATTTGATTAATGATCACCTGATCCCTCACACTGCTGGTAAAAAGACTGCCAAAGATATGTATAATGTGTTGGAAATCTTGTACCCAAGTGTGAATATATCCAAGAAGATTCTCTTTAAAAACAAGCTCAGCACCCCCACATGAACAAAATAGACATAATTACAAGCTATCTCATGAAGATAGCAGAGCTGAGAGATTAGAAATTCAGATTGCAGCAGCTGGAGACATAGTTAAAGATAATGAGCTAGTTCAGATTCATTTGAATGGCTTTAGCCCACCATGGAACAACTCTGTCCAAAGTATCTGGTCGGGAGAATTTACATTACGAGATGAGACTACAACATGTCTCAACTAGTTATGAGGATATTCCAGACCTAGCCCCCATCTGAAGGGTGAGGAAGGGAGGATAGAAAGGATCAGGTAAATATTAGAATAAGAAAGAAGACTAGAGGTCTTCTAACCAGCAAAAGAAGGATTTGAGCCATATCAAATGCTTCAACTACAGCAAGCATGGCCAGTATACTTTTTAGTGTACTGAGAAGAAGAAGGGGAAGGTTAAGCAGCAGCAGCAGCAGAAGAAACCATTTACAAGAAGAGTTGAAGCTTCAGGTCTGGACAAGTTAACCACTAGGCTTGATACAACTTTTGCATGTTGTCATGCCTTTCCACCAAAGCAGTTTTAGGGTGTTGGGTGGTATGTTGACAGTAGAGCCTTGAGACAATGACTTCAAACAGACTAGCCTTCTTCAAGTTGGAGGAAAAAGATACCAGCGTGCAGTTAGGGCATGGTGATGATGGCAAGTACCTAGTGGTTGTGTTGGGGTCTATCTCATTCTGCATACCAGCTAGAGAAGTTTTCGATCTACATGAGGTACTACATGTTTTTGGTATGACTAAAAATCTCCTTTCGGTTTCTTGTCAACCATATTTGAAGTGTCAGGCTAAGTTTGATGTTCAAGAAGTGATCATCAAAACTTAGAACCCTGATCCTGGTTGAGTGTTGGCTAGAGTGAAGGAGGGTGGCCTTTACAAACTGCTAGCAGATCCAGTGCAGCAGAAAGCTTTGTTGATCAAAAGTGACAAATTATGTGAGCTTTGGCAAAGAAGATTTGGTCACCTAAACTACGGTTCCTTGCCCCTTCTAAAGGACATAGCGATTGGATTCCCTGACTTCGAGGTGGAGAAGAGAGGAGTGTGCAAAGGATACGCACTTGGAAAACATGCTAAGGCTGCTTTCCCGATCAATGCAAAAAACAAGAGCAATTCTTGATCCGAATCATTCAGATGTCTAGGGACTCATGCATCAACTCTGTGAGTCTGTTGACAGGGAATTTTTATTATGTTGCTTTCAGGGATGATTCTTCCACAAGGGCATGCATATATTGTATGAAGACCACAAGGTCTTTAGCAGGTTCCAAGAGTTTAAATCTCTTGTTCATAACCAAACTAGTAGAAAGATCAAGCCACTGAAATTGGATACTGAAGGGGGGTATACCTACATGTTGAAGAATGTAACTTCTAAAGATATTCTTATTTTTACTAATTAGGTCGACTTGACTCACCTAACTGGGCCAACCAGTACACTTTACAATAAAATATTATTTTCTAGATCTTTCTAGGCCGACCTAACAGTTAGGGTTTAAATTGACTCTTTCAATGACTTTTACATAATTAATTACATCAAAATAATAATCCCCATTGGGTGTACAATACAAATAATACAAATGAGCCAAATAATACAAATAAGAATATCTTTCGAAGTTACATTCTTCAACACTACCTCTTAACAAGAAAGGTATTCTTCAGTCATCGTCATCGTCGTCTTCCAGCTGCTGCACTTCTTGTACACGGACTATTGACATCTGCATCTCTCGAATCTATATGTCATAAGAAATTCCACGGAGCCATCCCTTTTTCAAGCTGGATGTGACCTAGACCATGTCTAGGACTTCCATACACAGAGCCAGCGCTCTTTCATGTTGGATGTGACCTAGACAAAGTCTAAGACTTTTCCACACAGAGCCAGCCCTCTTTCATGTTGGATGTGACCTAGATAATGTCTAGGACTTTTCTACCTGTGAATGATCACCCACTACTACACTGAGTAGTCCAGGAGCACACATTCCATCATTACAGGACCTACGAATGATCACCCACTGCTACACTGAGCAGTCCAAGAGCACACATTACATCATTCCAAGATTTTCACCAAAGCGCCAATCCTTTTTCATACTAGATGTGACCTAGACCAAGTATAGGATTTTCCACCACAGTGCCACTCCTTTTTCATACAGGATGTGACCTAGACCAAGTCTAGGATTTTCCACCACAGTGTCGATCCTTTTTCATACTGGATGTGACCTAGACCAAGTCTAGGCTTTCCCACCACAGTGCCAGTCCTTTTTCATACTGGATGTGACCTAGACCAAGTCTAGGATTTTCCACCACAATGCCAATCCTTTTTCATACTGGATGTGACCTAGATCAAATCTAGGATTTTCCACAAAGCTAGTCCTCTTTCATACCAGATGCAACCGTCCTCATACACGAACCGAGCAAGCCATCCGGTGGGTCTATCCAAGGAGCATCCATTACGTTGCACACTGCAACCACCTATGTTACCTCATCGCTTGTCCAAATCCTCTCATAGCCTAGGAGACTCAATTACGTCACATGACCTGTGACTACCTACTACCTCGTCCGATCTCATCACTCCCTCTTGATTTGGACCACTCCAAGATGGTCCCTGGAGTACTCGAACTTCACTCTTGACAAAGGCTTGGTCAATACATCGGCTATCTGCTCCTCTATTGCTATATACCGGAGCCTCACTACTCCCTTCTGCACCATATCCCGGATATAGTGATACCTGATCTTGATGTGCTTTGACTTGTCATGGAACCCAAGGTTCTCCAACAACTTCACACAACTCTGGTTGTCACAGAAGATACAAGTCCCCTCCAACTCAAGATCAAATAGTCCTGATAGCAACTTCCAAAGCCACACTACTTCACAGCTTACCGAACAAGCTGCCATATACTCGACCTTGGCTGTATTGAGTAACACACATGTCTGCTTCCTACTGAACCATGAGATCATACCCAATCCCAAACTGAAGCAACACCTTGATGTGCTCTTTCTATCCATGACACCGTCAGCCCAATCCACATCAACATAACCCTGTAAGTTAATCTTCTGATCCAATGCATACCTGAGGCCATAATCAACCATACCCTTCAGGTACCTTAGCACATGCTTTGCCGCAACCAGGTGAACATGTCTCGGCTCTACCATATACTAACTCAGAGTGTTTACTGCAAAGCATAAGTCTGGCCTCGTGTTTGTCAAATACATCAACGAACCAATCATGTGCCAATACATCATGGCATCCACCAATTTTGAAGTAGTATCACTCTGCAACTTCAGATTCGATGCCATAGGTGTGGCCATGGCCTTACAATCCATCATCCCAAATCTCTTCAGGATCTCTACCGCATATTTTCCTTGACCTAGGAAAAGTTCCTATGGAATTTGCCACACCTCAAGACCTAAGAAGCAATGCATCATACCCAAGTCTTTCATCTCGAACTCAGCGGCAAGCTTCTTCTTTGTTTCTACTATGAGCTACTCTTCTTGTTTCTTTGCTTTCAGGGATGATTCTTCCACAAGGGCATGGATATATTGTATGAAGACCAAGGACAAGGTCTTTAGCAGGTTCTAAGAGTTTAAATCTCTTGTTCAGAACCAAACTAGTAGAAAGATCAAGCCATTGAAACTGGATACTAAAGGGGGGTATACCTACAATGACATTGATTCCTTTTGCAAAAAAGCAAAAATAAAGAGGGAGTTGACAATACCTTACAACCCACAACAGAATGGGGTCACTGAGAGAAGAATATGTCCATAGTAGAGACTGTTGAGTCTAGGATTTGCACATGTTTCTTTGGATAGAAGCATGTTATACTGCAATCTACATATTGAACAGATGTCCTAACAAGGTGTTGAAGGACAAGACTCTAAAGGAAGCCTTCATAGGGGAGAAACTATATGTTTCTCATTTCAAGGTATTTAAAAGTTCAATTCATATCCATGTTCCAAAGGAGAAGAGGACAAAGCTCAAAGGGTATTCTAGTTGGCTAGATTAAGTACTATAAGGCCTGCAAGATCATAGTACTAAGCTGATATGTGAGGGTAAAAGAGGATGAATGGTCTTCCATATCCCATAAGCCACCACCATTGACTAAGGCGAAGACAATTGTTGCTACCCCAAGTGTTGATCCATAGGTATCAAGGAGTTCAAATTTAGGTCAAACAAGTTCCAACACAGGTATGGAGATAACTTTACCACCCAACTCAGTCACGTGGTTCAAGTTCGAGTTCGACAACAATGAAATTCAATTCAAATTCAAATTTGTCCATAAGATAAGTTTCACCATTAGATTTGTCCATATGTGTTTCAAAATTTTCAAATATTAAAAAACATTTAAAACTACCTATAACTATAATTTTATATGAAGGATTACGTTAAGACGGTGTTAGAAGGAATGGCAGTTTTATCTCGGGCGACGGGGTTTTTGCTGGATATGGTGGAACCCTAGGCACCGGGGTTATGCACAGAACGGACCGCGGCCGACAGTATCGCGGAGGATAGCACGCCCTTATAGGCGGTTTTATTGGATTCTGCCCGGATTAAACACATCACTGGTTACCTTACCCTGGTCTTCCTTTACCTGGGTTACGGCTGGAGGTTGGTAGCTGGTAACCATGGCTACCTACGAAGAAAATCTTGATTATTCTTTTGACCCTACCGATGATGCGGCCATCTGGAAACAACCTACAGGCGCCGGTTGGCAGGTTGGGTTTTCTCCTGGGGATGGAGGGGCGGTGGTAACTCCTGCAGCGGACTGTGCCGCACTGGGTTTTTCTCCATCGGGCTTCCTTAACCTCTCTCCGGATTTGGGATCGAACGTTTTGCCCACTCTCGACACATCTCTCATTCCGCCTTCGAAGGATACGGGGGCTCTTTGGTCCTCGGATCAAATCATCACTGCCCTGGAGGGCTCGGGTGACAGGCAGAAGGGCCTGGTTTCTGCAGCGGCGGGTCATCTTGGAAATGTGGATAGGGTTCCTCCGGCGGCTCCAGTCTTAGCTGCGGACGGTGGGGAATGCTCGTGGCCGGGACAATTGGCACCTTATGAACACAGGGGTTTTGCCAGCCCCTGCTTGGGCTCTGGCACTAGCTCGGACGATTGGGGCGGAACATCCTCTGGAGATAATACACAGCACAATGCACAGCCGGGGAAACGGGGTAAAAAGCGTTGGTTGAAGCTCAGTAGGACACGGTACAACTACGCTCTGGGGGAAGATATCGAGTGGAATAGGCTGGTTCAGATGACGGGCATCACTCTGGTTGGCAAAGCTTTAGGTAGATCCTTTGCTCTCAGCACTATCGAAGCATGGGTGCGGGAACATTGGGCTGGTTTCTTGGGTTATACTCCGGAGGTGGTGGAGTTAACCCGAAACTGGTTTGCCTTTAATTTCAATGATGAAGCACATACCAGATGGGTTCTGCATTCAAACTGGAGTTGGGACCATTGCCCCGTGATGATCAAACCCTGGCATCCGATGTTTGACGCTAGTCGGGAACGACTGGATATTGTACCGATTTGGGTTCGGCTACCGGGTCTTCCCCTTCATTATTGGTCTGAGCGCCATTTCAGGGGGATTGGAGATATGATTGGTACTTATTTAGATGGGGACTATAGCTTTCTACAAACTCGCCAGCGGAAGGTTGCCCGGATTCTGGTTAATCTGAATATCAGAGATGGTCTTGTACCGGATGTTACTCTCAGCTGGGGACCTTATGTGTATTCGCAGAAATTGGATTATGAAAATGTGCCTTTCAGGTGCCGCCGATGCCATGCATTTGGTCATCCAGCTGCTGATTGCAAGCTACCCTTTCGTCGGAAGAGTTTTGGGCCGCAAAAAGCCCCAAATGCTGCGTTTGTTTCACCTCCCGTGGAGGATCCAGTAGCAGTTACTCAACCTACTGGGGTTTCGACCGGGGACAAAGGTAATGGTTCTCCTCGGATTTTGGCAGATGCACGTCCTGCTTGCACTTCTTTACCTGCTCCGGGTTCTTTGGAGGTTGGGGCTGAGATTCTACCACTGGTGGTGGGAGTGGATGCGCCACACACTGGGGATGCTGTTACGGTTACTACTACATTGAATCCCCCTCGTCAGACTGCTTTTACGGCACCTGGGTCTTCATCTGCGGGTATACCTCAATCCATTACTCCTCTGTCCTTACATTTTGTTTTAAATAATTTGTCTTTGGATAAACCTGATTGGATAGAGGCTTTGAAAAATTTGAACATCTCTACGGCTATGGAGTTGGATTTACCACTTTGTTTAGATCCTATTCTCCCTTCATGCTCTTCAACAAACTCTGGGGTAATGCCGCTTGACCATCCTACTGTGATTGAACCTGTGCCCTCTGATGATCTCTCCCCCTCCTCCCCCACTACCCCATCCGACTCCGGATATTTCCTACGTTCCCTGTCGAAGATCTCCCCGGGTGGGTTGGGTACTGGGGATATTTCTACTGTAAAATCGGGAAAGGGCAGAGGTAGGAAATCCCATCTAGCTATGGCACAAACTAAGGCGAAGATGGACCTCATGGACGGCAAACAAGTGACTATTGATCGGGCGCTTAGAGCGGTGCGTGCCCAGAAGAGGGGTCGTTGATGAAGGTGATGTCCTTTAACTGTCGGGGTCTAGCTGGTCCCCATAAAAGATCAGCATTGCGCAGAGTGATATCTCTAGAACACCCGGATATCATTCTGCTTCAGGAAACTATGGGTGCGGGGGAGACTATTAAGTCTTTACTTGAAGGTTGGTTTGGTGGCTGGACTTTTGCCACCTTGGATGCCCGAGGAAGGTCTGGAGGACAGGCTATTGGCTGGAGCAATCACACGGTTCAGTGTCATAATCTTTGGGGAATGGAAGGGGCTTTGGGGATGGAATGCACTTCTCTGGATTTCAGTGAGACTTTCTCGGTGGTGAATATTTATGGACCCTATTTGAACAGGGTTCCTTTTTGGGAAGGCCTTTTTTCACACCCATTGTTTGATGTGGGGAATCTTCTTATTGGGGGAGATTTGAACTTCTCACTTGGGCCGGCTGAAGTGTGGGGCAGCAGAGCTCGGACAGACCCTTTGTCTGATTTCTTTACTCACCAGCTGATCACACATAATCTGCTTGATATAGAGCCGACACTCCTTAAACCTACTTGGAGAAATAACAGAACTGGAGATTACAGAGTAGAAAAACGATTGGATCGTTTTCTGGTGTCTGAACTTTTTGTAGATAGGAACTATCTGTTGAGGCAGTGGGTTGGCTCGGGGGGCTCCTCTGATCACTTTCCTATTTTCTTGGAGATGCGGGATGGCCCGTCGAAACCTGCTGGGCCACTGAAGTTTAATAAGATCTGGCTTAATGATGAGACCTTTACTGAACTTATTGGCAACATTTGGGAAAACTACAACCCTGGGATAGGTCTCTCTGCTTCACAACAGTTCTCTGACAATATCAAGAGGATTAAAGGGCCGGTGAAGACTTGGGCTTATGAGAAGAAGCATAGGGATGATAGGGATCTTAAGACTATTGAATTGGAGCTGCAAACCATTTATGAGTCGCGAGATGGGGGACTTGGATCACAGGATGAGAAAGACCATATGGTCTCACTGGAGGGGCAGAGAAATAAACTTCTATTGGAAAAAGAGGAAACCTGGCGTTTGAAGAGCAGGGCACTTTGGCTATTGGCTGGAGATGAGAACACAAAATTCTTCCATGCCTATGCAAAGGGAAGGAAGGTGGCCAACACCATTTGGAGTTTGGAAGACAACTTGGGGAATTCCCAGACGTCTTTTGATGGTATGGCTGGGGTTGGGGTAAATCATTTCAAAACACTCTTTAAAGCTCCCACTCGGGCTAACATTTTGGAGGTGGTCAGGATGGCTGAGATGTTTCCTCGCTTTGTGGAAGAGGATGACAATCTTACTCTGATGGCTACTGTTACTGAAACTGAATTGAAGGGGGTTTTACAGAGTTTTCAAAAAGACAAGAGCCCGGGACCGGATGGATGGACGGTGGAATTTATTCTTGCACTCTTTGATCTTATTGGGAATGATCTACTGCAAATGGTTGATGATACACGGCGATCAGGATATATTCCTGCTGCTATGAATACCACTTTTATTGCCCTCATTCCAAAAACTGATAACACATCTTCCTTATGTGACTTCAGACCCATTTCTTTGTGCAACTGTGTATATAAAGTGGTGTCAAAGATCATTGCTGGACGACTAAAGGGTATTTTGTCCACTCATATTTCGGAGGAATAATTTGGATTTTTGGAAGGAAGACAAATCCATGAGGCTATAGGGGTAGCGCAGGAAGGCATACATAGTATGAAAGCTCGGAAAATTAAAGGAGCCATTATCAAGATTGATTTGTCAAAGGCATATGATAAGGTGAGCTGGTTATATTTACATTTACTCCTTACTCATCTGGGTTTTGCTGTGGATTTTATCAGGTGGATTATGAGTTGTATTACTACTATATCCTTTGCGGTACTCATCAATGGTGCTGCTTCTCCCTTTTTTCGGGCTGAGAGGGGCCTTCGTCAGGGATGCCCTTTGTCTCCTTTACTGTTCCTGCTGGTCGCTGAGGGGCTTAGTAAAGCATTGAAAAAGGCTTGCAGGGAGGGTACTCTGCATGGTATTCAGGTGGCACCTGATTTTTTTATCTCTCATCTGCTGTTTGTGGATGATATCCTTATCTTCTGCTCCGGATCGTCTAGGGACTTGGAAACACTTCGGGACATTTTACATCTCTTTTCTATTGCCACGGGAATGGAGATCAATGTACGGAAATCTACACTTACAACCCATTTACTCAGGGATTCTGAGATTGTGGCCTTGGGAAGGATCTTTTCTTTTACTTCCTTACCACTTGATGACGACTTTTGTTATCTTGGGTTTCATTTAAAACCGAATGCCTATACTAAACAGGACTGGCATTGGCTTATTGAAAAAATACACAAGAGGCTGAAGGTCTGGAGCCACAGGTGGCTCTCACGGGCAGGCCGTCTGGTTCTGGTGAAATCGGTTTTGGAGGCCATCCCGGTCTATTGGATGTCCCTCACTTGGATCCCTTTAGGCATACTGGAGAAAGCACGTCAGTTATGCTTCCGTTTTTTTGTGGAGCGGTAAAGGGGACTATGTATCTCCCTGGGTACGCTGGCAGAAGATCGCCATTCCAAAAGCACTAGGGGGATGGGGTCTTAAGAATATTCATCTTTTTGCCAGGGCTTTGGCTGCAAAAGGAGTGTGGAGGTTGCTAAAATCGGAGAACCTCTGGACTAAAGTTGTTTTTCGGAAGTATATTGCCCCTGCAACTATTTTGGAATGGGTCAGGACGGTGGATAAGTCATATCTGGGATGTTCCATCATCTGGAAAGCTATCATTAATTCGTTCCCAGTGATTGGAGATTTGCTTGCGTGGAATGTGGGAAATGGGCAGACACTCTGTATTGGGGAGGATCCATGGTTTGGTAGTGCTGGAAAACATATTTTGAATGCAAATCTGATCACTACTCTACGGGATTTGGGTATTACACTTCTCTCTCATTTGGCTGCCCCTAATTATTATCCGTGGACTCAGTCATGGGTGGAAGTGGATTCACTGGCACTTTCTGAATCCGAGAGGATTGATTTGAAGGCTTATCTTGGGGCTTTAACTCGATCTCATATATATCTTCGGGACAGGGACGATTACTTGGTTTGGGAAGGCGCCCCTACTGGTTTGTACACACCTAGGGAGGGATACATCAGTTTGAGTCTTTTCCAGAACCCTCGTGAACTGGTAGGGTGGTGGAAAAAGATTTGGAAGATACACTGCCCACTGAAACACCGCCTTTTTATGTGGAATGTCCTCGAAAACACGGTTCCTACCTGGGATAATTTACAGAGGAAGAATCAGGTTGGGCCGGGCTGGTGCATTTTGTGCAAAGCCAGCGTTGAAACCTGCTATCATTTATTCCTTCAGTGTACATTTTCAGTGCAAGTCTGGGCGGAAGTTTCCAGAATAGTTCGTGTACCACTGGACTGGGCTGGGCTTACTGTCTTGGAGGCCTGGACTCGATGGGCTTCAGAACCCACTGGAATTACTTTCTTAAACCTTCCATTATTGGTTGCGTGGGGCATTTGGATGGCGCGGAATCAGATGATCTTTAATGAGAAACTATGTACTCCGGCGGTTACTGCTGTTCAAATCTGTGGTTTCAGAGAGGCTTTCCCTCATCACATCGTTGTGGCAAAACAGCGAGCGGTTCTTCCCTTGGACATTGATGTGTCGATGCCCTGGGGATTTTATGACGGTTCTGCTTCGGGATTCAATTGTGGGGGAGGGGCTCTACTACATCTTACTTCAAACCATTCTTTCAACCTTTCGTGGGGACTGGGGGAGGGGGGAAATAATTTTGCTGAAATTATGAGCTTAAAACTTCTCCTCATTTTTGCACAGGAAAAAGGATGTCTTGGGATTAATGTATTCGGTGATTCAATGAATGCAACAAATTGGACAAATGGCACACAGCTTTGCAGGGATATACGGCTTGATAATATTCTTCAGGACATCCTTCTACTGAAATTGTCATTTTTACATTTTTCATGCAGACATGTATACAGGGAGAACAACAAGGAGGCGGACGAGGCTTCTAAGGTTGGCAGGGACTTGGCAGTGGGGGTGTGGAAAGTGAAGGAAGACAACAATGGAACAGTCTATGAGTACTATCATAGACCTTTTATGGATGACAGATTGGTTTTTGGCACGGTTCCGGCACATACATAGGGCTGGTTTTTCTTTTTGGTTCATGATCTGTCATGGCAGGGAGTTTTTTTTGTTAATACAGAATGATACAGTCATATCCGAGGACACATACAAGAGACTCGGGGAGTCCTCTTGGTTACTCTTTTGTCTATACATTATATAATATTTCATGGAGGTAGTTTTATATGAACCGATTTCTTCTTGGTTCATGATCTGTCATGGCAGGGAGATTTTTGTTAATACAGAATGATACAGCCATATCAGTGGACACATACAAGAGACTCGGGGAGTCCTCTTGGTTTCTCTTTTGACTATACTTTATATAATACTTCATGGAGGTAGTTTTTAAGAACCGATAGTTTGGAGTTAAATGAACAGCTATGATCAGTTTTATTTTGTTTCCTTTAGAGGACTGTTTGATGTTTATAAGACACTACAGTGAACTTACTGCTCCTTAAGTGGACAAACGTATGCTTTTTATGCATATTCAGAATGTAATTTTCTTCACCTGTTGAAATAAAATTACGCTTTTTTCCTTGGAAAAAAAAAAAACTATAATTTTATATATATTATATAAACATATTTTTTTATAATTAGAACACTTTTTTATTTATAATATATATCATGCATGATTGTAATGAAATTTAAATGAATTTATGATTAATGTTTTTAATATATATATGCAATGAACAATCCATCAAAAACTATATACATTGATCACATTTATTTAACATGTATAAATTTATAATATATTAATTTTATTATTAATACATTCATGTGAGTTATATCTACAAGTTATAGAGCCTATGAAAAATTAATATCAATTATATCTATATGTTATAGAACCCGTGAAGCCCCAAGGGTTAGCTCAAGTGGTCATGAGCCAAACGTGAGATCTCTCCCCCCTAAGTTGGGGAGGTCACAAGTTCGACTCTCTTAATCCCCTTGGGGTTAGGCTCCGCAATCAGGGCCAACGATTTGCGTTGTTTACCATCCATGAATCATGAGGAAGTACTTGGAAGTTTTTCCGTGAGGTTGTTCCTTCGAAAAAAAAAGATATAGAGCTCAGGAAAATTTCATAACTTTGTAAACAATGAAACACTAATAAGTTGTTGGTCGTAACCCTACACTCTTTGTAATTCATGTGGACCCTGAGTAACCCATAACCCTATTGGCATGCTTCATTGGCTCTCAGCGATGTGAAGACCCTTCTAACAAAACAAAAAACGCTATTAGATCAAGTAAATTTCATGCCCTTCTGTCCAATTTTTGAATTCACGCAATCACCTTCATGTGGTTTCACGCCCTTCCATCATATTTCTAAACTCATGTGATTTCCCTCCTCCATTAACAATCAATGGAAACCTACTCTACTAATGCCTTAAATACCCATTGAAATCTACTCCAAATTTGTATAAAGTTCAACAAATCTCAAATAGTGCTTTCAAATTTGCCTAAATTCAAACCTCAAGCATTATACCCAATGAACCCTATGACTTTGCCTCCCACTATAACTAGGAGATCGAGGAGACTTACGCAAACATTGCATGAGACAGCAAAGTAAGTTGGTGCTCCATCGAATTCTTTTCGAGTAATCCATCCTCCTAAAAATTATCCCATTTATGTTGCATTGATGTCTTCCATCATTGATGCAAATCTCTCTAGTTATGAGGAGGCGGTAGGTGAGCAGGTATGGCAAGATGCCATGGTAGAGTACAACTCCATCATGACGAACAATGTGTGGGAGATTGTGTAGAGACTGGAAGGGAAATCAATTGTTGATTACAAGTGGTTGTACAAGGTGAAGCATGGATCTTATGGCAACATCAAGAAGTACAAGGTTGAATTCGTAGCTAGAGGATTCCTCCCAAAAAGAGGGAGTTGACTATGAGGAGACCTTTTCTCCAAATGTCGGGTGTACTTCCATCAAAACCATTATCTCTTTAGTATCTATTTTGGTTGGTAGCTATATCAGATGGATGTTAAGACAACCTTCCTTAATGACCTAATTGAGGAAAAAGTTTACATAAATCATCCGAGAGGGTTTGAGGGGCATAAGCGTGAGACCCATGTGTGCAGATTGCATAAATCTCTTTATGGGCTAGAAAAGGCACCATAATCTTGGTACTCTAGGATTGACAAGTACATGTTAGGTTTGGGTTTCACCTAAACTACTACATATACCAATTTTTATTATTTATTTGATAGACCTAATCTACTTGTTTTGGTGTTATGTAGATAATCTAATACTTATAGGGAGTTCACATAAAATCATTGCAGGTACAAGATTGCATTAGCACAAGAGCTTCACAATAAGGACATTGGATTGATGCACTATTTCTTGGGTCCAAAGGTATGGCAAGGTACAAGTGATTTTTTATTGGACAAGGAAAAAACACAATAGAGAATCTGAAAAGGTTGCACATGATGGATTGTAAATCCACGACCGCTCCTACGATGTTGAATATGAAGTTGCTTCCTTACTTGGATTTAGATTTGGTCAATCCTTCAATGAATGCTTGAATTTAGATTTGGTGGTCCTTCAATGCATAGAGAGTTAATTGGATCCCTGATGTATGTAGTTAACACAAGCCCTAACATATGTTTTCCAGTGAATAACTTGAGCCAATTCGTGGTCAAATCGAGGCAAATTCACTAGGTAGTTGCAAAACATGTGCTTTGATATTTGAAGGGCACAATACATTATGGTTTGATATATGTAGGCGTTATAGCATCTTTTGCCACAGGTGTGCCATAGATGCTATGATGGTCGATCTTATCCATTTACCCTTTTTGCATACTCCCTTTACTCCTGGTCAGCTAAGAACAGCGATTGCCAATTATTCTTGAAAAAACCTCTTAAATAACTATTTTTTCCCAAATGCACACGACCTACATGTATCTAGACCGCATCCACACGACCTACCTTTGTCTAGCCCGCATACATGCCTGTTCGAGGGTAAAAAATAAAAATAAAAGTTACTTTACGGGAAATATTACGATTTCAGCCGTTCCCAATTGTCCCAATCCCATAAGTAACCACTCATAACCTCCCTAACTGCCTCCCCATCAGTATAAAAGGGGCATAGGAAAAAGAATTTGAGGACCCAAGCATTGGAGAGTACTCTCGTGTTGTTGGATTTCATTCAAAGTTGAAAGCCCTATAGTCTCTAGTCTGCAAAAATCCCATCCCCTTATCTGAAACCAGATTTTCAGCCATTGTTGTGAGTCTTTATTGTGCCAAGAATTGAAGTGATTCTTTTGGGCATATCTCGTTCAGTGAATCGGATTGAGTGGGAAAGACTTGGGTGGAAGGACTTCGACCTCGCCTTCAAAATAGTGCCGCAACAAGATTCAGGTGACATCTTTCTGTAACTTGTTCAATTTATAAAAGAACTCTTTTTTCTGTCCAAATTTGTGCATTTTACTTTCAGTTTTGAATTCTTGAATATGGATGAGCAATTCAGCAATCTATTTACAAATTATATTTTTGCGGCAGTAACTACTTTCTTGTCAATCTTTGCTTGCTTTCAGGCTTAATCTTAAAGCATTGGTGAGAAGATTGAAGCAACGAAGAGCCAAGGGATCTACATCAAACGATAGGATTCCATGTGAGTTATTATTCTAAAACCTTCTTTGTGTTTTCCAATAAAGTTTGCATGCAAAGTGTTTGAATTTATTTTGTTTGAATAGTTTGAGTTTCCTTTGGGTATCGCTTTGTGGCAATTTGCCCAAAGACCACTAGGGTAGGTTTAATCTCCCAAAATAGCAGATCCTGGTGAGTTGATATTGCATGGATTCATTGATTCTAACTGGACACGAGATGCAAGTGACAGAGAGAGTACTTCAAGATGTTACTTCAATTTGGGTTCAGAAGTTATTTTCTAGTTCAGCAAGAACTGAGCTTCAATAGCATTGAATTCAATAGAGACTAAAAACATTGCAACAAGCAATGCTAGTTGTGAAACCATTTGGCTTCGCAAGCTAATTGCAAAGCTAACAAGTGAGATGTTGGAGCCTACTTTGATCTACTATAAACCAAAATTGTATCAAACTCTCTGAAAATTCAATATTCCGTGACTGCTCTAAGAATAGTGGCATCAGGTACCATTTTCTTAGGGACAAGCTACAAAAAGGAACAATTGCTCTAGAGTATATTCAGACAAACCAAAAGGTTGTAGATATCTTGACAAAGCCCCTGGCCAAGGGGAAGTTCAAGATGTTCAAGGAGAGACTTGGATTGGTGGAAAACACTTTCCTCAATAAGAGGGAATGTTAGCAATTGTACCTTGAAAAGTCTTTTACAAGGTTGGAGCACATGTGGCAAATCTAGGCACTTTCTATTATAATAGCATCACACACTAAGCTAAGCCAAACGATTTCACTTTCCATGCAATATGATAGTCTATAGTCGAAGGCACAACAGTAAAGAACACTAGGGGTGCATCACTATATATAAGTTTCCATCATGAGGGTGCATATGCACGTGCCAGTTATATGTATGCATGTGCCAGCTATAGATAGGATAGATTAAGGTAAGTTTATCTTTGGCTTTGGAGTTATCTTGTTGTATGTGACATTTCTATTTGCTATTGTGCTTATCCATTTGAGGTAATATTGCTAGCATTGTTCATTTGTTTCTAATCTTTGGGCCATTGAAAGGATAGTATGATCTAATAGGATTGACCTTATGGTAAGTTTGTCTCTATATTAAGTTCAATTGTTATTGTGCATTATGGAGAGTTATTTTTTACATTCGTTCTTCATTCGAAAGGTGCAATATTAACCCTTTTATGTAGGGTACACCCTTGTGAATTGCAATTAAACCCTTCAATACATCTATTGAGGTAAGGTTATCCTAGAGCAATCTTATTTCATGGGTGATATTCTAAGCAAAGCCCCCTAACTAACTATATAGTGACTCCATTTGCACTAGATACTTAGTACTAATCGCTTCTTGTAACCATTCATTAAACTATAAAAAGAAATGACGTTCTTTGTTTTCGTAGTGAAATCTATTAACCCTAGAGTTAAAAAAAATAGATTTCACATAGATCTAATTTTTTTTTAATATCTCACAGTTAGATCTAGTTTAGTCTGAAATATTTGTCTTAGATACATCTTAAAATTCAAATTTAGTGGTTACTCAAATATTTCGTACCATAATATTTTGTATTCTATCTAGCACAGGAACTGCTCCCCGCCTATAGAAAACACATTCCCGAAGTTTTGATGTTCCAGGAAACTTGGGAACTAGTAGGGAACATTCCAAATCCAACAGGGATCTTTCTAGATGATTGGGAACTTTTACCCTCTAAAATCGAGAACTTGGGGACTTTTTCTTGCACGTTTCCTTCACCAGGAGCTTCCATGCATTCATGATTTTAGAAAGTAAAAGTTCTAGGGAAACTAAAATTTCCAAGGAAGAGAAATTTCTAAGGAAGAGGAGAAGGAGATGCAAGGATGCACCTGAGGCATTCTTCAGCCCATGGAACATTAAAGACAAAACAAATCGAAGTTACAATGTCATAAAACATTTTTATGAGTAGTTCTTGAATTAAATATATACCTAACCCACCCATCATCATCTATGAGATTATTTCATCTTTGACACTTTCTAATTTATTTGTGCATGTCTTTAAAAATGTGGGATCCTATCCTTGGAGGGTTGTTAACAACATTCCTATTTCCTCACAACCATACATATACATGGTTGACTCAGAATTTTTTCTCTAGCAAACTAAGTTGCAATAAAAGTCTATTTCATGCTACCTTCTCGAGTTGGTACACTAATCTCTTTCTACTGCCCATGCTAGAGCAATGTTATCACCAGCATAGATCCATCTTAAACCCGTATCTATCAAGCACCAAGAGGGATCCAATTTCTTGAGGTGTATTTCTTTTTTTAAATTTAAACTCTAAAAATTTAATCTCTCTTGATTGATAGCTCCAGGTTTAAGTTTTGAGTTTTTATTTTTATAAACTAACATCTACATATAACGTTACATTATTAGGCCGACATAATATTTACCACTTTTTACTTTAATGTTACAAACGTTACTAATGTTACATCATGTTACAAGATCTCTCCCATAATATTCACTATCACTATTATTTTTGGCTGACATGTTACTAACACCAGCATAGATCCATCTTAAACCCGTATCTATCAAGCACCGAGAGGGATCCAATTTCTTGAGGTGTATTTCTTTTTTTAAATTTAAACTCAAGAAATTTAATCTCTCTTGATTGATAAATCCGGGTTTAAGTTTTGAGTTTTTATTTTTATAAACTAACATCTATTTTTTAATTACTTTTCATAATATTTTATTTTAAATACACGTCTTTTAATTAATGGGCGACAAAATATTTATTACATTTTACTTTTTTTTTACATTTTAATTAATGGCCGACAATAAAAAGACAAACGTTGTTACAAGATATAAAGACAAACATTACATATAAGGTTACATTATTAGGCCGACATAATATTTACTACTTTTTACTTTCATATTTACTACCATTTACTTTAATGTTACAAACATTACTAATGTTACATCACGTTACAAGATCTCTCCCATAATATTCACTATCACTATTATTTTTGGCCGACATGTTACCAACATTACTAATGTTACATGTTACATCACGTTACAAGATCTCTCCCATACTAGGTTGTAGAGCGCCTCTCGGCGCAATAACTGGACCGGTGCTCGAATCAGCAGATCCCAAAATGTGAACCAGACCAAAAACCGGACCGGAACAGGACAAAAACAGATCAACCAAAAAATATATAAACTATTCATATTTGTGAAAAACATATATATTCATGTACATACATATGAATCCAAACCATTAATACACAAATATGCAAAGTTTTTCATATATATAGGAAGTACAAGTGCAAATAACCAAAATAGCACCGAGTGCAATACATTTATGAAGTTTTGAACCAAAATACATCAATAAAAAGGCTCTAAGTGGCCCCTCAAGTCCAAAAAAAAAGTAGAGTACAGACCGACCGATTCCATACTTTGGCCGGCTCACAGGCCCAACCGGTTCGGTTAGGTGCTTGAACTGGAAAACTGACAAAAATGATTTGGACCGGTTGTGAGCCGGTCGGACAGACCGGTTTTACCGGTTCCAATAACACTGTGCTAGAGTATTCATTCGTCCCTATGTTGAATTGTAGTAGTTACTGCTAATCAATAATAAATGTAAACCTAATTTTGAATTTTCATATATTAAATAAAGGAAAGTAAAATTATATATTTTCCTATTTACTTTATGAATAAAAAAATAAACTTTTAACTAAATGAAAATAGTTTTAAATCTTACTTTAAAACTAAATTCATATATACTAAATAATATGAAGTTATTTAGTATATATACTAATTAGTTTTTATTTATTAAAACTAAATAAAAATTATATTGATTTTTTATTTTATAACAATTTAAATTTGATTATTTATACACCTTTGCAAATACTCTAGCCTAGAATGTCTTGTGCACATATAATATTCTAATCCATTTTAATCATAGTTGACACAAAACTGAAAGCTTACTCTATACTTATAGCCACAAATATAGGAACTATAACTTCAAAAAGTCCCCGCTTTGGAAGGATTCTACATTATATAATCAATGGCGTGGATGGTAATCCTGATTTTATTCCCATTTCCATCTGCTAAGAGGTTCTAGTTACAACCGTAATATAAGGGATAAGCTAAGTCATCTTATTTGTGTTAAGTTTCTTTTCTCTATGTTTCTTCTCTTCTAATTTTTTTTAATTATTGTATTTTTACATTTTTATATTTTTTATATATACTATTGCCACTCCAAACCTATCGTTTCTTGTAAATTTGGGAGAAACTTCTAGACATATCCGATACTCATGCACACTTTCCAACCTTACCACATTACGAAAACTTGTGCAATGTAGCTTTTATTTGAATAAGTAGCTTTCTTTACAAATCTAGAAATTACTTTTACGGTTTGATCCTCTAATTTCAGATTTCATTTTCCAAGTCTTGATAAGAAAACTTGTAGATCTGATTTACTTTTATTGCATATCTTTAGTATTCAGATTTTTGTAGTTACTTCTCATGTATTACAAATTTACAAGTTCTTTATCATTTTATTGGGGTAACTAGCAAATTTCTGCAATCTAAAATTTCTGCATAATTGTGCATAAAACCAAATTTAATAACTCTTAGAGATCTAATTGTTATAGTATTTTTTTTGGGTTACATAGATAAATTTCCGCATTTTATTCCAAGAATTTCTCTCTTATATTGCAGAATTTAGTTAAGTAAAAGGCTTACTTTTAAGCATATCCTTTAGCATTTACTTGGCTCTTTAATTCTGGAATTTGCATTTAAATTTCTACGTTTTATTCATTTCCAAAATCATCTGTCCACTTGTAAGATACATACACAAATAAATTAATAATTAATTAAGTGCAAGAGGAAACAATAGTGGTGTTGAAACAAGATAATTTAATTGCTTGTCTATTTCATGGTTACTTATCATCTATCTTGCAATTAGATTTATAACAAGTGGTGTTTATCTCTAATCTCTAAACCAATTAAGCATTGTTTCAGGTTACTTTATCATTTCTTATTGGTTTAGTCTATTGGATGATTAAGCTACATATCTCACATAACTTAATTAATCATCCTTGAGCCTATTACAAGCTCTAGGGTTTTACCTTAGACCTTGTCATACACTTCGAAGTTTGAACTAATTATCAACTCATAGTTCTGAATAGTTACATCATTGGTGAATTGGTAATAAGTCTTGTTTATGCTCCTTGGTTTACATGTTATATCTATTGAATCATTTTCCTTTGAATCTAGTCTATTACATTGTTTATTCTTTAAATAGATTCATTGATTAAGTCTTGATCACATACATTGCTTTTGTTATATGTCTCATGCTTTAAGCTCATTTCACCAAAGTGCGGGTCATTTCAATAACTACATAAAGACATTGTACTTAGTAGTCTAGACCACTCTAATTTATAAATATTCCATCTAGACTTTAAATGATCAATCCATTAGGGACACCCACGTAGGCTTTGTGGATTAGAGCGTTAGGCCTAAAGTGGGAGGTTGTGAGGGTTGAGGTGACAGTGACACCCAACCTTTGTTGCCATCTAGGCTGTGCCAGTGGATTGAGACTTTTCCCACTCACATACAGGTTGGGTGATAACACTGCAAATGGTTGAACTTGAAGTAGATTACTATCCACGGGCTAAGTCACCATATTCGGTGATTTTTCGCCTTCAAAATCGAAATTCATCGATTTTTATAGCAGGTCGAATTTATTCCATTAAATTCGCCGATTTTTTTGTCCAATGTGACCCCGAACCGTACACATTATCCAGAACAAGTTAAATCGGTTAAAACTGACGCGATTTTGTAGAAGTTTGGCATTAAAAATTGTTTTTAGGTTTGGTTGGGTAAACCCTACCCTGAAATCCGCCACCCGTGAACTTGTTTTTACTCATTATGACGCCGATTTTCTAGAGTATGAACCCACAGCTGAGTTTCAGTGGTCAACTGCCAGCTTCAAGTCTCGACTCAACAGTTGACACAATGGCATTATTTTTATATATTTTTGACATTCTAATTTCTATATACATCGTTTTTATTATATACATATATACATCATATAAGTATACATAATTTTTTTATATGTTTTTGACATTCTAATTTCTACGATTACAATATTCTTTTTCTACGATTTGAATATATACATTATTCTTTTATATATATTTTTTCGATATTATGAATGCCTCTTGCTGTCTACAGGCTGCTCACTCTTTTTGGTATGGTTTTTTTGGGGTTAAGAAAAAAGAATTGATGGTAATTTTTTTAAACTTACAAAGACAGAAATGTTTTGATTTATAAAAAGATACTTTAATTTATTTATTTATAAATATGAATATTAAAAAAGCATAGAATTTCAACATTTTAATAAAAATTAAATTTTTAATTTTTTCAATTTTTTTAATTAAAATTTTAATATTTAATATTTTAGTTTTGAATAATTAAAACAGTTATTATATGAACTTTAAAGTTATTATAATACTTATTATATAAAATAAAAATTTATAGTTATTAAATAAAGTTATTATGATGTTTCTTCTGCTCTTATGAGTCATGATTATCATGTTGATCTGTTTAATGTTTATAGAGTATATTGAATTTTATTGAAAAAATTCATATATTTTTTAATTTCTAAATTTTATAGTCACTCGAACTTAGTGCTGAATTTTATGTCGAATTTTATCGCCAATTTTTTCATTGCAGATTTTTTGTCGAATTTTAAGGTCTTTGAATTCGAACAGAACTCAAACCAGGTGACTCAGTCCACGACTCCACGGGTATATCAAGTCTTCAACTAAAACAAGAGCAATCAGGCCAGTGTTTTCCTTTCAATTCCAATGAATTTAACGCATGTCATGGTAATATGATTACTACTAGTATGGTTGTCCCAAGAACTCAAATGGCAGCCCCCAGAGGTCCTATTCATGATAACCACAAACAAAAGAAGATGTTTTGGTGGCTGAAATTGCAAGGACTTATGCTTTATTGAATAACATACTTAACAATCCTCAAGAACAACACCCTGTGCCTCAAAAGATTCCTCAATATGCGGTTGCCCCAAATCAGCCCAATTCCTTGCCCATGCACAATTCCACTTTTGACTTGGCACATGAGTTGGCAGAAATTAAAATTCCAGTACCACTTCATGACCTTATTCATATGTCAGGATAGAGAAGTGCTAGGGTAGAGAAGTGCCATCAACAAATTTTTGGGGCTATGATGCTCAACCAGTGCAATGGATGATCATCCACATGTATATTTAGGTATGAACACATCCGACAAACATCCTCCTTTCTACATTTCATTATGGATTAATGATTTATTGCTTCAAATTGTATGCTTAACTCAAGAGCTCCTGACAATATAATGACTTGCAAAGTGATGAATGAGTTAGGGTTACAAATTACTATACCTTACAGAAATGTACAAGCAA
This sequence comes from Larix kaempferi, assembly GCA_027924585.1. NCBI lineage: Eukaryota > Viridiplantae > Streptophyta > Pinopsida > Pinales > Pinaceae > Larix > Larix kaempferi. The sequence goes on from BSBM01000096.1 coordinate 38,593,377, forward strand.
TGAATTCTCAAGAAGCACAGGTATGTGAGCCCTGGGGTCATCAATGACCTTGAGGTCCACTTGTACGAGTATCCAAAGAGGGTATTGACCATGGATGAGGTCAGGGGGCATGCTATTGTATAGGAAATGGGCAATGGATACAAGTGGAACCATACAAATGGAATGATCATATGCAAGCATCCCAACAACCAAGATCTATAACGTAAGGCTGCACAAAGAGAAGAAATTGCTACATAACATAGAGGATCCAAGGAATCATGACTTGGGATGAATGAGCATCAGATTTGGATGCCTTGGGATCAAAATTGGATGCACATCTTGTAATGAATGAGTGTCAATCACCAGTTGCATCACTAGAACCACATGCAAAGTCCTATATAGATCCAGGGACCGATGAGTTTGTCTTTTCCTTTGATTGCACTGATCATGACAAAGAGGAACCAACTTGTCAGTTGCTTTGATGTTCCTTCCTACTTGGGATTACAAATTTGAAGAAGAAGAGCAACACCATGCATACTTGAATCAACAAGTTGACTTTGTCTTTGCATATATCACCTTTGATTCAAGAAGATTTACAATTGAGCAAGGCATTGTTGCAATGAACACCCGTGAGTTCATCCCAAAAGACGACCTTCCCCATGATTTGATGTTGACCCCACACTTTGATTTGGTTATTCAGTTTGATTATCATCCTCAATTTGCTTTCCCTTTCGATCATGATCCAATTGAATTGAGGATGATGGAGGTATCTCAAAAAGCAGTTCAGAGATGTTTGTGCTTCCCCGTTCTTCTTATTCACTCATTGATTTAGAGTCTAGTTACATGGAAGAAACAGAAGCATATCTCAAAGACCAGCACTCTAATTAGTATTTTCCAGCAGGTTTGAGTTCTAAAACAGCATGATTCCTTTGAATGCTCAGCTAGTGGATAAATAACAGGAAAAAGAAGTGATATGCTGCAGGTAGTGCACCCTAGGATATTACAACCTCTCACTGCATATACTTCTTGCAAATCACCAAGATAATGAAGGAAGGAGTGTTGTAGTGGCCTTCTACCAGCAGATTGTGGACATAACAGAGAATAAAACAGTAGAGAAGTGCTTCCCTTGAGCTGTATTTGGTTTCCAGCATGTGCACGGTGAGTGTTTGAGGCAGAAAAGGCAGGAACAACAGTCTACTAGAGGAAACTTTCCTTGCATGGTGTTTTCAGCAGTCAAGAACAGAAGGTGTCTAGTGAAGTGCGCCTAAAGGAAGCTGAAACATCATGTTTGTGGGCCTAACAGTTAAAAACATGTGTTTCCTCCTAGGAGGTCATAGGTTCAAATCCAGAGGGGAGTAGGGCATGTACACCTCCATAGACTTTAGCAGTCAAATCACTGCACGGAGGGGGTCCCTTGTCCCACAAACAAGGGAGTCTCATACACCAAATTGGTGTCTGGCTTGACTGTGACCTTAAAATTAGATTATTATTATTATTATTATATTATCAAGCACTCAGAAACAGCAAGAGGAGCATCTTAATTGAGTGTTTCCAGCATATGTACTAATTATTCTAAGTGAAACAGCAGAAATTGCAAGAGGATGGGTGAAGTTGTGCCTTGTTTACTGGCAGATTTAGACACAACCGTCAGATAACAGCGATGAGATCTTGAAAGGTGCACTCCCAGTTTCTATTTCCAGCAGTTTAGGGGTTTCATGCATTAGGAAACAGTGACATCTCTGGAATATTTCATGTTTTAGCAATTAAACAAGCTTATCCTTGCAGGTAGGGAAAGTTCACTTCAGCAGATTGAGGATTGTTTGTATGCTAGTTGGAGCGATCTGATTTTGACTTTCCAGATTTGACTCCATTTATTGGATTTAACTCCATTCGTCCTCCTTTTGCTCACTCCTGGTGCATGTACTCTCCTCTTCTTTTACTGTAATCTATAAAGGAGAGTTGTAAGACATATTGAGGGGTTAGACAATTGGACAAATTACAGGAGCAGACCACCCTTTGCCTCTCTGACATCCTGGACTTGACAGACTTCTTCTGCCACTGCATGCCAGAGATTAACAGAGCAGGCCATAAAGTAGTATTGATGACTATGGTTTTGTTCTCTGCCTCTTGATTAATACATTAAATGTATTTGACTATGCTTTGCTTCTAGTTCTTCAAATTTGTGTGGTTTTTTGCATGTGCAATGCAATCATGCTGCAGGGATCTTGTCTGTTACTTCAGTGCACTTAGTTTGTATTCTGCTTTCACTTAAGGTGCATATTCTTTTTGTTTCATTCATTTAAGCAGTGCTGTAATTTGGTTAATTAATCTGATCTCAACCTTCATAATATAATTTGTGAATTTACTATTGTTCTGGAATGCTTTCGAGCACTTTGAGAGCTGCATAGTGTACTAGCTTAATTCTGATGAATGATCTATACACAGGTTTTGATACATTTCACAAGAGCATACAAACCTCTACGGTCACCCCCTGAGACCAGAAAAGAACCAGTCCGAATGGAGAGGCAGCTACTAGTGACAGAGATAGTTCTCTAGAGTTATCTCACAGATCGTAATGCATATTTGTGCATTAACAGGAAGATAAAAGCCAGAGGATGGGTAAGGGTTCAGGCTGAGGAAGACGAGGATTACATCCTCAAAGCCCCCCTGCAAGGCCTGGGGAACACAAGGGAAAGGCAAATCCTCTTCTCAGACACTTCTACCCTGTCATGGAAAATCAAGGAATTTAGGTCTATAGTCATGGAGGAACTGTGCTAGCCAGGGTTGGATGCAACAAGGGACATGCTGGAGATCAAGCTAGGGATTCATATGATCCAGGTCATCCTTTATGGGGCTATTGGTATTGGGGGATAATACAGAGGAATTCATCACTGTATGATTAGACCCTGCTTCCTGCTGGTGTATCTTATGTTTACTTGCTACACCCATAACTTAAACTCTGTGATGATTATAAAGGGCTGCTATACCTCCAATTTTGCTACCTGACATATCTGTGATATTAGCCTCCTGCCTTATGCGGATTTCAAGACCTCGGAACTGGTTTTGAATGCTCATTTCTCTTACTTTCAAATGCCAATCTGCTGAGGTTGCCTCTTTTTGAAAAGCATAAATAATCTCGACCGGTTATTGAAAAGCTTATATCCTGGGAGGTCTGGTCAAGCTGTTGCTAATCTTACCCTACTCGAGAATTGTAACTCTACTTTATTATTAGTATAAATTTTGTTTTTTTAACCCCCAAAAAATAGTTTGTTGCCTCATTAAGAACTGGTTCTGTAATGCAGAATAGATGTTTGTGCAGGGAGTGCATGACACAGATAAGGCAGGGGCTGCCGACGGAAAGACACAATGAGTGCAAAGCTGCCGTTGCCTCACTGTCTGGGGCTATGTTATTAGAAACCTGACCAGGAGACCCGCTTCTTGTTCCTTCTTTTAATCTGCTCTGGTTCCCATTCCCGTCCTGACAATACAGCAATTTTATATCCGTGATGTATGTGTGGGGTAGCGGTTCACGTCTCTTATTTCCGAAACCCTCTAGCCCGATTCTCGTTCCATTCCAGTTTCCCGTTTCTGGTGACATAGGTTTAAAAAATGCAAACGAATGAGTTCTGAAATAAAATCAAGAATGCCACCAAAATATCAGAAAGGGATAAACGGTGGCAATACTCGCAACCCTGGAAAGACCGAAAATGGACCAGAAACCCTGAAGCAAGCGAAAATGGCCATGACCCCTCATTGTCAATGGCTTGGAGCGACCAAAATCGGAAAATGTCTCTAAATCTGCCCCCAGAAAAGAGTCCACCCACACGCACCTCCTGAAAGCGTAGACTTTAACGGATTTTTCGAAGGAATTGCCCTAATGAAACCTTAATTGCTTCAGGACTGTAGTAAAACCCAAGGGATCCTTGTAAATAAGGGATAAATACACACCCAAATTCATGCCAAAATAAGCAATCGAGGCAGCGAAAATTCCAGTTGATCGAAGACATCCGTCTGTGCAAATGGGAACGAATTGGGCATTAAATTTAACAGAAAAAATGAGAAGAGACTGATGAACTTACCTCTGATAATCAGATGCCCAATTGTTGCTGCAGACGATCCAGAAACGACCCTCAAAAGATCCAGCGCGTGCGTCTAAAAACTTCACAAAATTTAATAGCCATTTATGATATTTTATCTGGCATTCCAAAGTAATATTATAGGAATTTTTGGAGTCCGCCTTTAGGCAGGGGTTTAATGTCGATGTGGCAACTCGATTGTGAATGAATATAGTCCACTGTTTATTTTTTTCAAATGTTTTTATAAAAGGGAGAGAATGGGGTTTAATGTCGACGTGGCAACTCGATTATCAATGAATATAGTACGCTATTTATTATTTTTTAAAAGTATTTTTTGTAAAAGTGAGAGAATTTAATGGTTGAGAACCTCATACACAAGTAAATTCTAACGCTAAGCTACCCTTCTTTTAATACTTCCTCGCCCATTGGTGGTTTTTGGATTGAACGGATTTTAGGTTTATTTTAATTTTGGATGTCTTAAAAGTTAATAGGAATTTAAATATTTTAGGTAGATTTTTTTTAAGTTTGAAATTTTGAGAAAAGATTTGTGCATTTAAAATAAATTAAAAAAATAAACTATATAATCTTTAAACATATATTTATTGTAGTTATAGAAATTGATTTTATTTTCCAGAAAGAAAAATGTGTAGCCTTAGTATTAAGAGAATTAATAATCCAGGTTACAACCAGAAGTGCTAATGAAAAACATAAATTGTTTGTGCAGAGGCATGCCCATTTGCAAACAGCGATGAGTCATTACAAAAACAGTAAAACAAAACAGCATAAACCAAACTGGAACTGCACGGAGCTAAACACTGAGCTTTCTAAATGTTGAATCCTTCGGAACACTACATTTTGGCTTAGAGTGTTGTATATGAAGGCAAAGAGCAGAAAGGAGCGACTGAGCCCGCTACGTCACTCAGAAGGTAGTCAAGGACCCTTGATCCACCACTGCCCCATCATTCATCTCGTAGTATCACAAAAGCCCATCAAAAGGTCGCAACGCCTGTTTAGAGAGGAGGTCAGCGTCACTGTTTGCTTCTCTGAATATATGCTGGCATGTGATCATATCAAAGCATTCGGAGATGCGACGAACTTCCTCCATCCAGGGCTCCAGAAGTATTTCGTTGATGAAGTGCTTACCATTGAACTAATTAACAATCACCAGTGAATCCCCAAAAAGATAGAGCATATTGTATCCCCTCCTGCGGGCAAACCAAAGAAAGCATCTCAACGCCAACAATTCAACTCTCAAACTACAGCCTCCACCGAGACCAACCAGAATCTTAATGCAATGACTCCTCCAGATATGAAACAAGACACCTGCTCCACAAATCCCTTTCTGAGAGGCACCGTCAAAAAACCCGTAAATTCTCCCCTCCTCAAGCACCGGATGAGTGACTCGACGGGGCTTGTTCTTGCCAGGTTGTTCATAACAGCCATTCCAATGATATAAAATTTTCTTAGCTGTTGCCTCGGCCGAGGGAAACAGGCCTTCAAAGATACCAATGTTGCATGCAAACCAGACCCCGGTGATAAGAAACAGAGGAAGTGTCTTATGGTTCCCCATACAGCCAAACCAAGTGTTAAGGCACTCCAATAGGTCTGTGCCCAACCAGAAATCTGAACCAAAGGTCCATCCTTTGATGACCTGTCAAACCTTACGAACATAGATACATTGATAAAATAAATGTTGATAGTCCTCTTCCGCTTCTCTGCACAAGATGCACATACCTGGTCCGCAGAAGCCCCTTTTCTGAATATTAGCCCATGTCAAGATTTCGTCCTGGAAGCACAACCATAAGAAACACTTGTGTTTGAGTGGGATTTTCGACCTCCAAATCCTATGGTGCCACCAGCTCAAGATCATAGGGTTCTGCTCAAATGCAGCCACCATGTTGTAAACATTCGAAGCTGACATAACCCCCTTGGATCCTGGACCATCCCAAATCAGACTATCGGTCTTACCATGAATATCAATCCCAGTAAAGGCTAACCAGGAAACATAAGACTCCCAATCTGTGTGCCACCTAAGCGGGAGGTTCAGGTTAACCGCCAACAACCACCGATCATGGGGAGCTTCACTGCCACCTTTGTAAAATTGAGACGGGACCACCAATCTCCCATCATAAAGCTCTCTGATAAGCTCTGCATCTAATCTATAACCCCCTTCATCCCCTATGAAAGGGTCCACTCCAACAAAAAGATCAGATCCATTTCCAACTTTCCATTTAAGCCACGGTCTGATATAGCACAGAGTGTTGTTGATACCATTCCACATCGCGGAGGCCCTGGAGGTGCTTGATTGGTAATTTCTCAACCATTGGGTGGAGTTATATGTTTTCAGATATTTAACCCGAATGACCCTACTCCACAGACCATCATCCGTCAGACCCCTCCAAAGTGATTTCGTGAGCATCGCCATGTTGAACCATCCCAGATTTCGAAGCCCCTAGCCTCCCTGATCCTTAGGCCAACACAAGCTATGCCAGAGTGCCACTTCCTGATCGATGGTTTACCAAACCAAATAAACCGAAACAATCTGCTTTGAACGCCTTTAATGATCGTGGCCAGGATACTTTGTAAACCAAACCAGTAGATAGGTAAGCCTTGTAAAACAGACTGAGCGAGAGGGAGCCTCCCCCCGATTGACAACCAATGAGTAACCCATCCATTTACCCTCCTGTCGATTTTCTGAAGTAACCAACCCCGGTCAGTTGGTCCATAACAATTCGGTTTTAGATAGTAGCCAAGTTACTTTAGCCCCGAGTCCAACAGAGAGAAGGTGTAAGGGTAAATCTCCTTTAAATCGTTGATGATCGACACTTCCACCTTGTTGAAAAAGAACGAAGATTTCTCCTGACTGATAGACATTTCATAAGCCAAATAGAAGGAAGCAAAAATATCCTTAAAAGTAGACCATTCACTCATAGTGGCTGCCCCGAAAATCAAAATGTCGTCAACGAATAGTAAGTGTGTAATGGACATAACTCGTGAGACTCTTACCCCTTTTAAGCGACCGCCTTCCTTGGCTTCATGGATCAGCCTACTGAGCCCGTCGATCACAAGAATGAAGAGCAAAGGTGAAGGGGGGCATCCATGTCAGATGCCCCTGCTGCAAAAAAATGAACCTATGGGCTCGCCATTAACCAACACCCTGTACGAGATAGTAGAGATGCATGCCATGATCCACTGGACCATGTTAAGGGGGAACCCTGTCTGCAAAAGAATAAGCCGAATGTAAGACCAGTCCAGCCTATCATAGGCTTTCACCAAGTCCACCTTGAAAATGAAAGCACTAATGTTCTTGGTCTTAACCTGTTGATGTAATTGTAACTTCGGAATGTATTTCACCTATGTATATTGTACTCCTATAGAGATGTTATTATTCCTCTATACGGAAGTGTTTGTATTCCTATAGAGATGTTATTATTCCTCTATACGGAAGTGTCGTAACTTATACTTGATGGGTTATTAGACCACCTTGAAGAGGTCGGCCCTGTATGAGTCATGTGGGTAAAAGGGTTATTAGACCACCCTATTGGGGGTCGACCCTGTCAGCATTATGTTATGTGGTTAAGTTGAGGCCGACCTAGTAAAGGTTATTAGGCAAGTCAAGTCAAGTATAAATAGAGTGCGGGAGGCACTCTATTTGATCATTCACTTTCTCACTCACACACTCATTGGAGAGTGGCGCACATGTGAGGAAGGAGGAATAGCTGCTAGGAGAAGACTATCTCTTGTACTTGGGTTGTATCATTCCTCTATCTATCTCTCAGGAAGTTGCGGGGTTTTTCACCTTCTTGGTTTTCCCCACTGAAACTCTGTGTCTCTTGTGTGCTTACATTATTGTGTCCATGATTGATATGCTGTAGATATGCTATACATGTTATTCTCTCAGTTAAGATCTTAGATCGGATTGAAAATTATGAAAAATTAACATGGTATCAGAGCTAGTCTAAAAGAAGGCATGGTATGGCATTTATGACACTTGTTGCATTTGCAAAGCTAGGGCTTTGATATAGCAAAAACCAGTCATCGTAGCACTTTCGCTATAAATACATTTCAACGAGGTTTCAGGATCTGAAAATATTATAGATCGAAGATAAGATCCCCATGTACCTTGTGTCAAAAGGACAACCTTTAATTCGTTGTACTTTGTGATTTATGATTTGTACAATATAGGTTTTTTGCCTCTTCCAGATCTAAGTCATAAATAGGTGACCTAGGAAAAAAGGCCATAACTTGGGCTAGGAAGCTCCAAATGAAATTTCGTAAAAAGTGACAAGTAGGGCACGGACTGTACTTTCTCAGGTAAGTTTTTCAGAGGCCGAAACTGAACCAGTGACACGTGGAACACCGTACAAATTTGTTCTCTTGTTTTATCCCATAAACAAGTCACGTTGCGACACTTGGAATAACTCTTTCTTAGAGAATCCATTTGAGGTCAAACCTGTGGGGTTGGAAAGATTACAGGTCATGCTACCACAGGAAGAATTTTCAGACCCTGTAGATCTGAAATTTCAGAGTTACACTAGAAAAAATTAGGTGCATATTTCTGTCAAAACAGAATTGGATTTTAAGCACCTTCATTCATGGCTTCGGGAATTTAGGGTTTTGGAGAATGTTGGAATTTTATTATCGGAGACCACAGCTGGATGCTCCTCATCAAAATCAAAATTTAGAGACCAAGATCGAATTTTTTGGTTGGGTAGAAGGCCGGGCTTGATCAAATCCTGGTTCGGGACTTTGATCGGAAAGGTGAAAAATTAGGGCTTCTGCAAAAATGGGAATTTTTGAAATATGTGACCATAACTGAAAGCTCCTTTGAAAAATCGAAGTTTAGAGCTTTGGATCAAACTATTTGGTTGGGTGAAGCTCTGGGAAACTCAAACCCTAATTCAAGGTCCTCCCAGTGAATCCGAAGATTGAAAAGCAAATTTGAGGGGTGAAACTTTGCAGTTTTCAAATTCTGAGTATACCAGGTTGATCAGCTCATCAAGGCGCATCTTTCTATCCTTTCAGAAGTTTGAAATTCAAAGTTTGAATTTTTAGGGTTTCCCTAACAAACCCTAATCCAGCTCCAGATCCAATTTCTGCAAATCAAGTGGATTGAGTTAATCCTATAAGAGAATGGATTGGTCACCTGCATAAGTGAAAAAGTTACAGTTTCAGAGGGAGATGAGGCTAAGGCCTTACATAAAAAAAATTACAAGCAATCTCGACAGGTATGACTTATCCAGGTATGTTTTGAGATCTGTTCATGATTAAGTTTATGGTATGTTTGTCTTCATTAAGATTAGTACAATCTTGATTAATTTTAGACTTGTCGTATCACCTTAATAAAAATATGCATGCAGATATTCATTGATTAGGATTTTGATACTTATGATTGTACTAATGCATTGTGGTGTTGTATGAGGTTGATGTTGTTCGCTAACATGAAAGGTACATCAAGAAAGACAAATCATGTTCTAGTTCAAGAACATATGACCATGTTGACATGAAGACAAAGATTCATCCATTGTCATGGATCACATAGAAGATCTACTTACAAGGTATGTATAACTTGGTTCTATAATGGTTAACCTATGAGATATGCAGGTTACTAGCACAAGTCATTGAAGAGAACAAGAAGACATTATGCGGGTATGTTAGACATAACTAGCTAGCATGCTAATCCAGGTATGTTTTTCCTATATCAAGTTAGAATCCTACCTTGTGTTAGGATCTTATACTGTTGTATGGTTGATAATGATTATTCATGAAGTTAGAAATGTAGGTAATCAAGGGTTTATGCATATTATGTCTCTTACCTTGATTGATGATATGACTAACAAAGTCCTTTGGCCAAATAAGAATATGCATGAGTAAAAGAAGTATTCCCTGAAACCTTGAATACTAACGTTTATTATCTGTATTTGAAATGATCATGACTATACATGTTTAAGATTATTGTGTTTCGATAGTATTGAGATTATACTAATGAATGTATGTATGAGACCTCGAGGATAACATAATGATGATACTAGTAAGTATACATAAGTGATCGAGGATGGATATAAGTTCAAGGACAAGTAATCTAGGAAGCAAAGATGAAGAGGGGGCACACTCCAGTAGTTCCTGCAAGGAAGCAAATATTGAGAGGGAGTCCACCCTACAAACCAAACAAAGATAAGTATTTGAATTGTCATTTCTTGCATATTTGTTTGTTTAAATAATATTGTTCAATGATGTATATGCTTATGTTCCTAGACTTAGGGTGTGTATTATGCATATTAGAATAATTGCATTAATAAACAGTATACCACTAATATGCATGTGATGGGTAAGTGGCCTATGGCACTGTACAACATTCCATTGCTACTTATCTAGAATGAAACCTCGTTGTTGACATGTTGGGAGTTGTGCACACTCTTAACAATGTTCTGGTAGAGATTGGAAGGCATCTAGAAAGTTACGGGATATGGATAAATGTTGTATTGAAGCATTGGCTAAGATAATTGCATGATTGTATGACATATTTCTTTATGTGTAAGAATTTGTTCTGAAAACTATGAGATGTTTCTAATCATGCAATTTAACTTGTTTTGTAGGAAAGATCGTATGCCATCACCTACAAAAGAAGGACTACAACATTTGTTCCAACAACAAAGCTATCTATTGAAGATATTGAAGAATCTGAAGTTCCCAGGATTCAGGATGAAGTAATGATCAAAGAATACCAGTCGATCATGAAGAATGATGTTTAGGATGTGGTCCCAAGACCTGAAGGGAAGTCTGTTGTGACTTCCAAGTGGATCTATAAGATCAAGCATGCTGCAGTTGGTAGCATAGAGAAATACAAAGCGAAATTTGTAGCTCGTGGCTTCTCCCAGAAAGAGAGAATAGACTATGAAGAGACTTTTGCTTCTGTAGCCAAGTACACTTCCATCAGATCAGTACTTGCCTTGGCTACAGTGATGAAATGGAAGATACACCAGATGTATGTCAAGACAGCTTTCTTGAATGGTGTAGTTGAGGAGGAAGTGTATGTGGAGCAACCACTTGGTTTTGAGACACATGACATGGAGTCATATGTGTGCAGGTTGAAGAAATCCTTGTATGGCTTGAAGCAAGCCCCTAGGACTTGGATAGACAACTTTCTATCCAGTTTGGGCTTTACTAAGAGTAAAGCAGATTCCAACCTTTACTACAAGGTTGAGGAAGGCAATCCTGTGATACTACTTCTGTATGTGGATGACCTGTTTGTTACAGGTGAGGATGGATTGATTGTCGATACCAAGAGGAAGCTTGCTGTTGAGTTCGAGATGAAGGACTTGGGGATGATGCACTATTTTCTAGGCATGAAGGTGTGGCGGAGTGCAGATGGGATCTTCCTTAGACAAGGGAAGTATGCAGTAGAGATCCTGAAGAGGTTCGGGATGATGGACTGCAAGGCCATGGCCACACCTATGGCATCGAACCTGAAGCTTCTGTGTGATGCTTCATCTGATCCGGTTGATGTCACTGTGTTTCGTCAGATGATTGGGTCCTTGATGTACCTGATGAACATGAGACCGGATATTTGCTTTGCATCCCATAGGTGTTCACCTGGTTGTTGTAAAGAATATTCTAAGGTACCTGAAGGGTACAATTGATTATGGGCTCAAGTATGATGTGAATCAAAACTTTAACCTACGGGGTTATGTTGATTCGGACTGGGTAGGTAGTGCTGCAGATAGGAAGAGCACTTCTGGGTGCTGCTTCAGTATGGGATCAGGTGTGATCTCTTGGTTTAGCAGGAAGCAGTCCTACGTAGCACTGAGTATAGCCGAAGCAGAGTATGTTGCAACTTGTTTGGCTAGTTGTGAGGCATTATGGCTTCGGAATCTACTGTCTGAGTTATTTGATATCCCGTTGGATGCTACTGGTATCTTTTGTGATAACCAGAGTTGTGTGAAGTTGTCTGAGAATCCAGTATTCCACGATAGGTCGAAGCACATTGAGATCAAATATCACTATATCAGGGATATGGTGCAGAGAGGAGCAGTGAAGCTCCTGTATGTTGCGATGAATGAGCAGTTTGCGGATGTGTTGACGAAACCACTAGCCAGAGTGAAGTTTGAATACTTCAGAGAGAGGCTTAGTGTTCTTTAGATTGATGACACTTCGAGGAAGAAGTGATGGACACATTTGCTGGAGCCATTCCAAGCATGGTGAGAGGAGGATCCTTCCCATGGCTGTGGATGTAAGCGTTGGATGATGAGCATCAGGACGATGCTCCAGTTACTGCTCTGTATATGCATCATGTCGGATGCTTGTTATGATCAGTTGGATCATGTATATGTATATGCATCATGTTGGATGCTTGGACCATGTATCTGTATATGTATCAGGTGGATACGTTGTATGATCAGGTTGATCATGTATGTTGATATATATATAAGGTGGATACATTATATGATCAGGTGGATCGTGTATCTATATATGTATTAGGTGGATACATTGTATGATCAGGTGGATCATGTATGATGATATGTATCAGGTATATACTTGGTATGCATCAAGTGGATGCATCGTATGATCAGGATGATCATGGATGTCAAGCTTCAGGATGTTGCTCTAGATGACATGCATTAAGACGATGCAGTGATGATGATCAGGATGATCATGTACATCAGGACGATGTATGGTGAGTATCAGGTTGATACTTTGTGGCCATGGACAGGTTGTGCAAGGGTAGCATGTAATAAGTCCTGGAGATATGGACAGGTTGTGCTAGTCACGTAAAAGGCCTCAGATGCTCTTTAGAGATCTTGCTTGGCAAGACACTCTTTTAAGGTTTTGTGGTAGGGGTCACATGTAATAAGTCCTAGAGATCTGGACAGGATGAAAAAGGCCTTAGATGCTCTTTAGAGATCTTGTTTGGCAAGACACTCTTTTAAGGTTTTGTGACAGTCACATGTAAAAGATCCTCGGAGATCCGATAGGTTGAGTCGTGTGCACGTAAAAGGCCTGGGATGCTCTTTCGAGGTTTTGTTGACGCACGTAATTAGTCCTGAGGATTCCATAGTATGGCCAGTGATGATGAAGACCTACAGGTGGTGGGCCTACATCCAGTATGAAAAAGGACTGGCTCTGTAGAACTTCTTATGACGAGTAGTTCAGAGATTGATTGAGATAGCAGCAGCAGTGACGATGACGATGATTCGATGTTGATGATCCAGTGACGATGATCTAGAGAAGAAGACTTGTGCTAGAAGACCTGTGTCGAGAAATACCTTCCTAGTTAAGAGGGAGTGTTGATGTAATTGTAACTTCGGAATGTATTTCACCTATGTATATTGTATTCCTATAGAGATGTTATTATCCTCTATACGGAAGTGTTTGTATTCCTATAGAGATGTTATTATTCCTCTATACGGAAGTGTCGTCATTTATATTGTAAGTGTCGTAACTTATACTTGATGGGTTATTAGACCACCTTGATGGGGTCGGCCTTGTATGAGTCATGTGGGTAAAAGGGTTATTAGACCACCCTATTGGGGGTCGACCCTGTCAACATTATGTTATGTGGTTAAGTTGAGGCCGACCTAGTAAAGGTTATTAGGCAAGTCAAGTCAAGTACAAATAGAGTGCGGGAGGCACTCTATTTGATCATTCACTTTCTCACTCACACACTCATTGGAGAGTGGCGCACATGTGAGGAAGGAGGAGTAGCTGCTAGGAGAAGACTATCTCTTGTACTTGGGTTGTATCATTGCTCTATCTATCTCTGAGGAAGTTACGGGGTTTTTCACCTTCTTGGTTTTCCTCGGTGAAACTCTGTGTCTCTTGTGTGCTTGCATTATTGTGTCCATGATTGATATGTTGTACATGTTATTCTCTCAGTTAAGATCTTAGATCAAATTGAAAATTCTGAAAAATTAACATGACCGAATGCATGCACTCTTGGGCAACGCCGATGGCATTGAGGATCTGCCTATTAAACAAGAACCTAAATTGTTCCAGCGAAATGAACTTCTTTAAGAAGGGTTTAATACGACAGGCTATAATTTTTTAAACCAACTTGTACAAGGTGTTACACAGGGAAATGGGCCGATAGTCCATGAAACCCTCCGGCCTGTCGGATTTAGGAATCAAAGCAATATATGTGTTATTTGGCTTCTTAGGAACCACCGCTTTACTCTTGGATTCCTCTACCTCCCTCAAGATGTCCTCGCCCATGAAATTGAAGAAGTGAGTAAAATATTCAACCGTCCAGTCGTTAGGGCCTGGACTTTTCTCCTTGGAAAGCGAGCTCAAGGTCTTCTTAACCTCTTCCATAGTAACTGGTGCATCCATCCACATACTCTCTTCATTGTTGACAAAGCGAGGAAAGAGCTTGATGATGTTTAGCTGATCGACCAGGTTATTGACAGGTTCTTGTTTGTAGGCTTCCTTAAAAAACTTCTCCGCAGAATCCTAAATGAAACTCTGCTCCGATCTATAATGGTCGTTCTCCCCTTTTAGCTCCCAGATAGAATTCTTGTTACGCTGCATGTTGGCGTAACTCTGAAAAAACTTAGTGTTGTTGTCTCCCTTGGCCAGCCACAAGGCTCGGCTCTTTAAGCGCCAGGTACTTTCTTTTTGACCAAAAATGACCTCCTTTCTTTTGCAAAGAGTATGGTAAGTAGAACAGGATTCTTCATCAAATGTAATGCCCCCTGCCTTGGACTCCATACCCTCCAATTCCGCATCAATATCCTTTAGTTCCTTATCATCTGCCAGTTTTTTATTCCTTTCCCGTTCATGTCGCAAAAGTCCTGCTCTTCCAACCATGTGTTGTTAAATCTGAAAGGGTACGTCGATTTTCTGCACATTAACTGAAATTCGAAACATATTGCTTTGTGATCCGAAACCCCCATGGCTAACCCCCACGACTGATACTGATCACACCTGTTAATTAGCCCGGTTTTGGAGAAGAAGCAATCCAACCGCTTCACCATCCCGTTAGCTCTAGATCTTCTGTTGTTCCATGTTGGAACCATAAGCTCGGTACCATATCCACTAAATTAGCCCCCTCGAAATGGCCCTTTCAAGTAATCCGTCAAGGGATCCTCACGTCGCCCCGATCCCCAAACTTCACAAGAAGAGAGTGTGAAGTTTAAGTCTCCACATAAAATTAGATTTTCCTTTTCCAAGATCTGATTAGCAAAAACATTTTCCCAAAAAGGTTGTCGATCCCTATAAGGACCGTATAGGTTGAGGATGTTGACTTCCTGGTCGAATCCTTTGAGCTTTCCAATCAGAACAATACCTGCATAGACCAAATAGGGCACCAGATCCACCTGAGTAGGGTCCCATGCCGCCAAGATCCCTCCAGACAACCCCCGCGAGTCAATAGCACAACAGTTCCAATGAGGCCGGATACCCAAGAAAAGAGAAATAGCCTCCTTCCCTGAATGCATAGTTTCTTGGAGGAAGAGAACAGAAGGCTTAACAAAGTCCAGTAAATTCCTAATGGCCGCCTTTTTGGGCAGGTTGTCCAGCCCCCTCACATTAAAAGAGGAAAGGATCATTAGGAGATATTCAAGGGGCCTGAACCTGCTCTAACTGACCCCGTTGGTTGATTAGGATTCATGGCCCTTGACAGACCAGAAACAGAGGAAATTTTGGGGTTAACGCACTTCGCCTCCCCTTCCCCATCATGACATACATCTTTGATTTTTCGCCTCGATTGTTTCCTTCAGATAGTTATGTTGGTTCCATTAATAGCTCCCAGCATGGTTTCCATACCCCCATCCCCCACCTGGCATTGTCCATCGAACACAGGAACGAGAACCATGTCAAGTTTAGGGGTGAGTTGTGAGGCCGAACCTCGAGAAGCAAAAGTTAAGGGAGAAGAGAGTGGTGTTTCCCCCCCTTCCACACATTGTGTGAGACCTGGACCCTCTACATCCCTGCGTGGTTTAGTAATAACCTCATCCAGTAATGAGCTGGGAATTAGCGCGATGTCCAACCCCCCCAGGCTCCGCACCGAGACTACAGCAGCAGATGGGCCATCCGCCTCCACAGCCAAGACCTGATCCCTTATTTCCAAAGATTGAAAAAGCGCCCGTGGCTGAAACGATGAGGGGTTGAGCTGCCTACTTCAAGGCCATCTCACGTAGGCCAAGCATGTCGAGAAAAGTATCCAGCTGAACCAATTTTAAAAGGAGAGAGATGAAAGTTCTTAACTTACTTATACAATCCTTAGACGAATCCTCTTCGAAAGGAATGGGGAGATTGAAGGACTGTGCAGGATCCTCGAGACAACCCTTCTCCTCTGAGTTCCTCGCGAACCAGTCCCGCTTAACATGACAATCCTTACTCAGGTGGCCTGGCCTACGACAAGTGTAGCATCTGAATGGAATGCACCAGTAATCCAGTTGTTGAACGAAGACCCCATGTTCCCATTCAATCTCCACCTCAGCAGGATAACCTGTCGATATATCAACATCCATGAGGACTCTGGGGCATACCCTCTCAGAGGCCAAAATCGTACTCTCTTCCATGAGTATAAACCGACCAATGGAGCTGGCAACCCCCATGAATGCTTGGAAGCTCCAACACACCAAAAGGAAATCGGGGAACATAACCCACAAATGATGTTTGGAAAGTTTTTCCCTGCACGGGTAAAACACGGTATGCCATCTAATCAGAACCAAAGAGCCGACCCCCAGCACCCAAAACCTCTCGTGGATGAGCCTTAGCGAGTTTTCAATGAGAAAATGGAAGTAAATCCAGCCTTTCTCGAGCATTAACACTCATGGGACGTAGTGGATGAGGGGCTTCCAAGTCCTCGTAATCCACTCCACTATTTCACCCCTACTCAAATGAGCGTATTCCATCCTTCCCACCAGATCCCGAGTGGCCAGATTCGATACCATATCCATTGTTACGTCTCATCCCAAAGTGCAGCGCACTCGTTCCTTTGAAGCCTGTTCAACCTTTAAATGCCCTTTCAAACTTCTTCTAGGCCGGCGAGCAGCCCCCTTAAGTGGTTCCAACAGCTTATGTGCAGCTTGTGGTAAGTGGGGAGCACATGCTAATCCGTCCGAGGAGCAGCTCGGCCCCATCAGATGACCTCTAGAACCCACAGGTGTATTGGGCAGACCAGCCGGGTGTGTTATCAGCGACATAAACAGTACTTGTTCCAAAGGGTTTACCCTCACCACCACCGGTGTCTTCGGTACCGTTCCCATCGATAGGTAGAAAATAAAGACAAAACAGGTCACTACATTTGAGCCCCAAGGTCAACCCCACGGACCGATGAAGGATCCACCTTGCAACAACCCAACAAAGGAATAGAGTCCCGGAAACAATGGTAGAAGGCCAAAAATGATTGCAGGATTTGATTAAAACAAGATTTCTTCCCACTTTGTTGACTTGGTTGGTACTGACCTCCCTTTAAGGGAGGCGGACTCCAAGCGTGCAATCAACATCCCAACAAGATTACAAGTAACCAAAGCAATGCATCATCACAATGGAGTGTATGAAAACGTAGAGCAACGTCGATTCCTCATGGTTGCAGAAGTAACATGAGAGGTCTTATGAGCACAAAACCGCCATGAGAGCCATCCCAACGATTGGAAGCATATGTGCCAGTGCAACAATTCCATTCATTATTTTTCAATATTCAAACTCCTAAGTCCCGATTGAATGTGCCCAATGCAATTCCACTCATTACCCTTGAATATTCAAACTCCTGAGTCCCGATTGAATGTGCCCAATGCAATTCCACTCATTACGTTTGAATATTCAAACTCTAGAATGATTGCACCCAACATTCATTACATGGGTACGTACCTTAAAAGTTAAGGGTAATTAAGACTCTGGGTACTTCAGCTGTCCACTCACTTGCATAAACATTTGAACCCAAGTCACAGAATTTGATGTGTTCTATAATTTAGTATGGGGTATATATTGTGGTATGTAACGTAACGTTTTGTTAAAAGTAAAAATTAATTAAGAAAATTATGTCGGCTCATAAAATACAAATTTAAAACCAAGTGAAAAAAGTAGTTAAAAAATCTATAAACCACCAAAAAAATTAAAACCATCATAGATCCATCCTAAATTCGGATCTATCAAGTATAAAGAGGAATCAAATTTCTCAAAGTGCAATTTTTTTTTTATGTGTTAAAAATTTAAGATAAAAAAATTACGTCACAAAAAATTGGATCCGTCTTGATGCTTGATCAAGTTTAAGATGGATCTATGCCGGTATATTGAGAGTTGTTCTTATGTTTAGAATGAGTTTGTGTTCTCTTACTCATAAGCAAATTTAATATTCAAATTTGTAAATCTTTTATCTAAGTAAAGATTATCAACGTGTGTTTGCTTTAGTGAAGGTTAGTCATTGACTTACAACTTTTTAAGGTACATATTGGGTTTAAAGATGTAGCTAGAAAGTTAGAGATAGGACTTTTTTTTCTTTTCTTTTAGATATTTATGGGATAGTTTCTTCCACACTCTTCAATGTATCTAAGCTAGATGGAAACAATATTTCCTTTTTTGGATCCAAATTATTTGATTCATGATGCCTCTTCATTTCATTAGATGGATTTTCGACTATGACTATCTACATAGAAGAGAAAGGTTATGAGACAATATGCACTTTATCACTCTCAAATGGAACTTAGGTTGGGTACATGGGTTGTTGTTGTTGGTCTGAGATGTTCTACATGCTATTTTGGAGTTGTCTTTGGAGATTTCTTCTCAAATGATCATTAGCCTTTGGGATTACTACTTTTAACCTTTTTTCCGTGATAATCTTATGGTTATGAGCTTTTATGTGAAATGAAATTTTTACGTTGATTTGTCTACATTATATGAAAGAGCACTAAAAACTGAATCTAGCAGCTAACTTGCTTTTAAAAAAAGAGATATGAAAGTTAATTGCTTTCAATGTGAAAATTCGTCAAAATTTGTACAAGTCAAATAAAAGAATATTTACAGTTTTGATTATTTGTAGTTTGTTAAAAGAAACTTAATGACAGAAAAATTAAAGAAATATGAACAATAAAAGAGATGGAGTCAAGGACACGGGTATGCCCAAAAATATCCTTTTATTGATTAACAAGGATTTTGATAGTTGTTTATACAAACAGTCGCGACCAGTTTTAGACCCCTAGGTACAGGAGGTTTCCAGGATCCTATGTTGCTCTCAACATCACAAGTTCAACCGAGTGAAACCCATGCAACATGAGTAATTCACGCTCAGATTGTCTTGAGGTAACCTGCACGAATGAAGATGTTAGTCTTAAAAGATACAAGAAAACAGAGTTGACGTGCAAAGAAACAGAATGTACCTCCAACAAAAAAACTAGATGCTCTCACCCTAGTGGATGGACATGGAAGTAGCCTTACCTACCATCGTTGCACTATTAGGCTCTTGGACAATTGCATATGAAAAAGTGAAAAAGAAAAGTCTATAGAAACTAGCGATACTTGCTCCTTACCTTCTAATTTGTCATGGCCTTCGCCTTGTATGTAAAGAGGTGTAGAAGGTAGCTAAGATGTTTCATCCTTCCATGAGGAGCTCAAATGTCTTTGAGAACCTTTGGTGATTGGTATAACATAGAGACATAAAAAGAAACACCCAACGTTCAATTGACAAACTATCTTTTGCATCCCTCTTAGACCTTTGAGATTAATTTCCCTCATTGACAGAGCTCTCATTTTTCAAAGCTTCTCATAATACGAATATTGAAATGTGGCACAATTATGTTTGAAATGACATTGTTTAGTTCCAGGGTTTTGTTAACATCTTTTAGTACATGAGAGGAACGATGAGAGTTGTTTTGGTATTCCTCTCAGGCTGAAAGTTGGTTTGTCACCGATGAGTACAGCTCAAACCACTTTTATTGATCCCAAGAAAAGATTCATGTGGAAAAGTCCTTCATAGAAAGCATAATTCTAACATATTCATGTTTCAGTCCAACACCATTATTAGGCAACATTATAGAGTGTTGCATACTCTGTGTTGGCATTGGTGATTGAAAACACGATTGGTGCTATAAATTAGTTGTTGCGGTCTCCACAATATCTTTGCAGTTTACTTCAAGCTCTAACCTTCCCCCAGGTGGAGAAAATTTTGTAGCATTGCTCATGATGATTCCTAATGTCTAAACAACCCATAAATTTCACAACTTGCAACAAATCAAAATCTTCCAGATGGAGCTGTAATCAACACAATCAAGCATCAACTTGACTAGATTATTATTTTCCTTGACTTCGGTTGAGGACGTTTCCCCATCTCTGATAGCTCTCTAGTATCCCGTAGGCCACACCTGTTGTGTATACAAAAGCAGAGGAACCCGATGTTATAGTCATTGGTTCATATGCAAAATGATTACACCATGATCTATGCCTGAACCACTCTCTTGGCGCGTTAAAAGGCTCGGTGTTTGAAGCACGATTTTTTTTGTTTAGGGTTATGTCGATCACCTTCCATTATTTGGTGGATAATGTTTGCTACCCCGTGTTGCCATGTCTGTTCCCTCTTTCGAGTATTGTGCTCACAATGAGATGGAAATTCTGCCAACTCTACCTTCCTTCAACGCCCTCTCTATATCGACATTGTTAATGTTGCATAAATGGCAGCTTGTGTGGTTTCTACCATTTGTGCATGGATCTCAATTACACTTCCTCCTTATGGTTTTAAAAAAAAACTTGTACAAACGAGTTCGTCCAGCCAAAAACATCCCCGATCTCATTCAGCACTAGGGTTGTGCTAATAATCAGTGGAGGATAGATCTAAAACCCAAACGACCCTCTCTTTCAAACGAAATCATGGTATGTAGCTTCGTGAAAGCCTCAGCCTATCCAACCATTCTAGTACATGTTCTTTGTGTTGTCTCATTTCTTTGTCAAGGTTATGCTTGCTCAAGTTCTTCCTATTTGTGATTGTGCGTTGTCACACTGTTATTATTTGTTTAAATTGTTGCATGGCTTGTCACTTACAACAGTCATGATGAACCAAGAGGGGGGGTTCTTGTAAATGTAAAGAATCTATCCCTGTGTCATTATGTTACTCCCTATGTGTTACCCTCTATTCCATCAGTGCATTCAAAAGATGCCATGTTTCTGCATTTAGAGGTACCTCTGCCAATACATAAAGGAGGGCATGAATCTCATGATAAAGGGTTGGATTACGAATCGTTTAATGACGATGTAGAATACCTTCACCACATCATGGTTTAAAAAAAAACATTGGTGTAGTATAAATATTTTACATTTTGGGGGGTATTTGAGGGTGTTGATTCTATTTATGGTTTCAAAAACACAATTTGAACACTTCCAAATTTGGATTTTACCAAAAAACATTAACCCACCGGAAATCCCAAAACATAGAATAAATAGACTACTCCAAAAACATTTAATTTGTATATACAATCATATACCTTTTTCACTGTTTCCTTTTGGGTGTGCATAGTAATGCGTGCTCAAATTTGAGGGCTTTGCTTGTCCTTAACACTTGCTTAAATCTACATGTTTCTACATGAAGAAATCATATTCCCATGTAGCCTCTTCTATTGGCAAGTTCGTATACTTGCTGAGATACTCAGTAATTGCTCGATTTTGTAGTTTCTTAATCCTAGTATCAAAGATTGTTTAAGGTTCTAGTCTAAATTTTCCTTCTTCATCAATCTCTGGTAAAATAGTATGGAATGGGATCTTGTCACCAATTACCTTTTTTAGGAAAGAAACATGGAAGACTATATGTACACATGAAGATGGAAGAAACTCCAATTTGTAAGGCATACTTCAAATCATTTGCAACACCTTATAGGGACCACAATACTTGGGTGCTAATTTATTGTCCTTCTTTTGTTGCTTAAGCAACATCTGTTTGTACGGTTGTTGATCTACTTATTATTTCAATTTATTTTGAGTTATATCCAATTTATCTTTCAATAGTTAGAGAACCTCTTGTTGGAGCTCTATGTGATCCTCCACTGCTTGAATCTCAGCTTTCTCTTTCAAGAATGATGTGATGGAAAGAGAATGATAGCCTTAAAGTGCCATAAATGGTGACATTTTTTTATGGAGTATCGAAGATGTGTTGTACCACTACTTTGTTAAGGGAAACCACTGAACTCATTGTGTTTGTTTATTAGATGCAAAGCAACGAAGATAACCTTCTATGCATTTATTCACAATCTCAGTTTGTTGATCAGACTGAGGATGGTAAGAGGAGTTGTGAGCCAACTGAGTGTCAAAATAAGAAAATAGTTCCTTCCAAAAAACACCAACCAAAATTGGATCTCTATCACTTACAGTAATCTTGGGTATTCCATGTAGCTTATGAACAATTTCCATGAAAGGCGCAACTATTATACTTGCTTTAAAAGGATGAGAAAGAGAGAATAAATGGACATACTTTGTGAGTTGATCCACTTCTACCATAATGACAGTCTTTCCTTGTGACTTTGGTAGACCTATGATAAAATACATTGAGACCTCTTCCCAATGCTAATTTGGTATGGCTAATGGTTGTAGAAGACTCGGTGTCCTGATTGTCTCCCCTTTATTCTATTGGAAACCAAACATTCTGTCGCGAAGTTTTTGACATTAGTTTTAAGACCTTCCGAGAAATAATCCTTCTTAATCCTATGGTAAGTTTCAAGAACCATGAATGTCCCGATACAGGGTAAGTGTGTGATTCCAAACAGACCTTATGTTTGAGTTGAGAATTATTACGTACATATAGGTAATCCTAGTACCACAGTGAATCATTCTTCCACACAAAATTTTCTAGTGAAATAGGGTCCTCTTGTAGTTGTTGAATTATATTGCATGCTTTTTTTATCATGTTTCCATTATGTCCTTCCTTCTTCCACCCAATTAGGTTGCATAATGGAAATAACACATAGTAAGCACCATGTATCATCTTATTTTCTTGAAAGTACATCTACCACCACATTTTGTTTTCATTTTTTGTAGATAATTTCAAAGTCATAACATAGCATTTTTGTAACCCATTTGTATTGCTCTTTTGAAGATAATCATTGCTCTTAGAAGTACTTAAGACTGTCATGATATGTTCTTACCTTGAAGTGTCTTCCTATTATGGAAGGGTTCCATTTCTTAATTGCATGCAGTATGGCTAACATTTCCTTTTTGTATATTCATTTGAGTAAGTCTTTTCCTTTAAGTTGGCAACTCTCAAAGGAAAGGGGCCTTCCTTCTTGCAGTGAAATTGCACCACTGCCATGCCTCGAGGCATCACATTCCACAATAAAGGTTTTGCTTAAGTTAGGTGTGACTAATACATGAGTTGTACACATAGCCATTTAATTTTTTTCAAAATATTTGGTTGCATCTTGAGTCCAAGAGAATGGCTCCTTTTTCAATAAACTCGTTAGAGGTGCTCCTATTTTACCATAATTCTCAACAAAGTTGTTATATTATCCCACCAATCCCAAGAATCCTCTAAGATTATTTAAGGTTTCAGGAACTAGCCATTCTATGATAGCATTAATTTTGTTAGGTTCCACTTTAACACCTTTATTTTTTAATGTCCCTTATATGGGAATTTGTTCAATTTTGGCCAATTTTCGAACCTTGGACTAGTGAACGCAAACTGCTCCAAAAGCACCCAAATGCTTTCGAATTTTGTAGGGAGGGACTTGGGAGTACTTAAGACACTCTAATGCAACTCTTAGACTGTCAAAACCCAGAAATTTCCAAAAAATTTAAATTTTTTAAAATAGCATGTAATATTATTAAATGCATTCATTTAACTGTTTGATTAGCTTAAGTGATCTTAATTGTGTCTGAAAAGTCTTTTATTGTACTTAAATTTTGATATGAGTTTCTTTACCGTTGCTGATTGTTTTCTGTTTTTCAACCGCAAGGGGGAATTGCCATGACAGACTGGGCTTACTTAGCTTCCGAGCTAATGCAACAGGTTTTCTTTCTCTTACAGATATACAGGTAATGTTCGGGTCGCTGCAAACAAATCTTTAAAGTATTATGAATCAATTAGCTGTACCAAATCATTCAGTAAAAAGTCTAATCATGCTATCCAGGTTATCAAGTGTTTGAAGGTAGAATCCTTCCTGTGATCTTCTTATAATCCTACTGATAGAGAGTTAGAAATTTCTAGAGAATATGATAGCTATGTTTCTTGAGAACAAATGAATTAAATAACTCTGTGGAATATTTGTCCTTTGATGATATTACTGTAATGCAAAAATACTTCATAACTAGCATGTAGAATAGAACTGGGTCACCATATTCAAACCAATTTTTACTCATCTGTTGTTACTGTATCATGCCAAGTTTAAATTTGAAATATATTTTCGATTTACAGCTTCAATTGCAAAGGAACCATCTGATACATGTCTTCTCTTAACATTTTAAGGGTTTGGCCTTGATTAGAAACTACTTCTATTTGTATGATCGACGATTTATGAAATCTATAACACCTTTAGTCTTAGTCCTAAATTATCACTATTGAATTAATTTATGATTTTCCAGACTATACTGCCAACAGGAATGGTTATAATAATTCGCATAATTCTGTCTAACATACATTTCACGTATACGTTCTTTGTACTTCTTGAACATGAAGAGTAACAAAGTTTTACTTGTCCATACGAGGAATCTGAGTCTATTAATAGATTGTTATTAAATTGTGACAACAATTGAAATGGACTAGAGTAACCCTAATCCGAAATTGCGAGTTATGTAACTTGAATCTTACAAGTTTAAGTCACCTAAAGAAGGAATGGCACGTCCTATGCCATCTGTGCAAAGCTATCTCAATTGACATTAAGTAGTAGAATTGTACATTACTTATGCCCAACATCACTACACTATCTTAAAGACTTGAAAGAGATGCAATATCTCTTGTCTTTTCACATGAATCTAGGATATATGGAAAAATAGTGTTAGGTTTTACAATCAGCATAAGACTCACTTGAAAACTACCTCCTTATAATTTTTTTTATAATTAATTATCAAGTTGTCTAAGTCTAAATAGACTTCAAGACTCAATCTTGTACGCTAATGACAAATGCATGGTTTTATTGATTGTAGGGCAAGTATTAATGTTCACTTATGCAAGTTCGAAAGCATTGTTTTTTGACATGAAATAATGGCAAGTTTAAACTATGGTGTCACGACCATAATGGAATATCCATGCTATGATTTTAATTGAAAAACAAAATAATTGGAATCTCATCGTGGACTTTGGAACGTCGACCCACTGCATGGGAAAAATTAAAATGCTACGTGGTCACTCTTGAGCCACGCGTTTTGTGATATAAAACAGTTGACTAAACCCTACTTGGCCATTTCTCCTTTGCTTTCGGGCTCGGTCGCTCTATGAACCCTCCTGGTCCAGTCTCTGCTGTTCACTATGTGCTAACAGATTCTATGCTGCTTCAGGCCTGCGTGTTTGTCCATTGCATCGTTTGGAACTCATTATCTTTTGCTGATGGTAGCTATAGGTTTGTTATGACCTAGGGTTTATCCTTTTGCTACCAATATTAACCCTGTCACGGCGCGACTGCGTCTCTTGAATTAGTTCTGTTGAAGCTTCCATTGTGGTAAATACCCTTTGCTCCTGCCAGCTCGTGGTATTCGGTGACAAGGGATGGGTGTACACTTACTCTGCTCGTGGTTATCAAGCTACTTACTGTGTCTGAGGTCCTTTCCGTTCACCGGTAAGCTACAGGTTAATCTTTCAATTCTCCAGTTTTTTTTTAAAGAAATAGTTTAAACAATAATATATATAAAGTTTTAACCACACAGATTCTTTCATTGCAGGCCCTGACTACTCTCGAAGGTGTACAAGACACATTCCTCGGCGGTTGACTTAACCTGGTAAGCCTGGTCTTTCACCATGGCGTTTCCTCCTTGCTGGTTGTTAGGATGATTAGGTTTTAGTTTGAGTGAGGCGACTCTGGGATCCCTCAACTCTGTTCAGTCTTGCACTGTTTGTTGTAACGAGTTCTTTGATAAGTTTACCCTGTATTGTGAGAGTAGATTATGGCCTCGGTCAACATTGTAATTGTTTGTCCTTCCTTGGGTACTTAGGGTTTTTCTGCAGAAGGATTAATGTATAGAAGATGAAAACAAAGGCTGTGAGCCTGTCTGTAGATGAGGTTATGGCCTCGTTATTTTGTTTATTACTGTCCTCTTAAAATATGCAGGGTTTTCACCCAGGGTTTTGATAATATAACTTATTAAAGGTTCTCCTGTATATTTGAGCTTGTTCATGGCGTGTATTTTTAATTCTATGTTTTTATAATCACTTAAACTGTGAACCTGAGCTGCAGCCGTAGGCGAAATCGTTGCCTTAAATTTTAGTATTCATTTTATTTGAAAAACTGGAATGATAGGGTTCAATTCGAACTCCACAGTCGTGATTTTGTTTAGTTGCTTATTCTGTTGTTACGATTATGACTCTTTCGGAATAGAGAGTCAAGTGAAAGATATTACTATACTGTTTAAGCTCGATATTGAGTCAAATAGGGTTCTGCTAATTCTTTTGTTTGTAAAACAATAACTAAGTTATTTAACAATGTTAAATTCTTTGTGATAATTTTTCATTAGGGTTTTGCATATTGATTTGGTTGTTATGTAAAGACTGGTTAAATTTTAATTAGGGTTTGTATATTAATTTAATTCATGGGTTATGTCTGGTTAAATTTTGACTAGGGTTGTACCCTGATATAGATATTCTATCTATGGCTACAAATCTCCTGCAATGTCATTGAAAATGATATAAATACTGTAACTTAACTAGTTATATTTTATTACTGTCTCCTATGATTGTTTAATCGATTTTGTATTTACAGAGAAATAATTACTGTATACATAAACCTTACTAAGCTATTCGTCAATTATAATTACTAGGTTTATTATAATAATAGATTATTACTTAAAGTATTACTATTATACTGAATGCATTATAGAGACATTATTAGTAATGTAATAATGATATTTACTTCTTACTAGGGATGCTGGCAAAACACAGTAACTCTACCAAATTTAACTATGGCTATTCCGAGATACCAACTTTCTAATTAATCACTCCTCAGACATATAGAAATTAAACACAGCATACATCCATTCATATTTAATAAACATAAAGGAATTAAATAGCAGAACCTGTTTAAGCTGTGGACAACAACAACAATGGGAGGCAGTTCCTCCCTACCAATTCCTGAAGAGTGCTCAGACAGCAACCTCTCAGGACCCCCAAGCTTGCTCTGGTCTCCTTGGATGGAACTAGGTGCATCAAAGTAAATTCTCTTAGCCAAATAAGCTATAATGGAACCAAGTTACTGCAACAATCCTCTCAAACAACTTCCTTACTGTATATTTCCCTCTTCCTCAATGGGCTTCCTGAATAACATTCACCTGAATGGATTCTCCCTCCAGAACAATTCGAGCCCCCAGCTCTGTTCATTGAGTTCTTTTTAAAAGATTGCCTAGGTCTTTGTTGGGTTATCTGTCATTAATGAGCCACCTACTTTGATTCCACTTTCTTGGGGAATCATGACCCCAAATATAGGGAAGTTGCCACCTACAACTTAGGAAGTGTTTGAGGATGCTGCCACTTGTCTTTTGCCTTTCCACCTAGTTCCATCCACCAGTTTGACCAGTAACCTCTTTTTAACAACTCTCCCACGCTGTTGTCTCCACAATTTATTTATTAATAATAAAATATTCTGAATTACACTCCACTTCTGTTGACTTTGCTGAGTCATCAATCCCTACTTAGCATTAAATTTAACATAATGTCTCAAGAATATAATAAAACAATTACATAATTTTTTACAAAATTGGGGTATGTGACATAGACCCTTAGACACTCATTAGTAACATTCAGGGTCTGCAATTCTCAAGGAGGAAATAAGGAGGGAAATACTAGGTGAATTCGATGGTTGAGAACCCCACTAGGCTAGGAACTTGTTGGCTTCCCAAACATTGTATGGCCTTCCCTATTTTATGAACAGAGAATTGGCTTGGATAGAGGACCTCAAGGGAAACCAAAATGTAGTATTAGATTAGGTTTTAGGGTCTGATATAACTCCCATAGAACAACAGGTTGTGAGACATAGGAATTGTGAGAAAATTGTTAACAATGTACATAGAATTTATGGTTCAATCTTTAAGCAAAACTCAGAGGGTGTGAACATCATATTTTGGAAATAAATGTTACTTTATATGCAAAAAATCATAAAAATTATGATATTAAATAGGTACAAAATCATCCCAAAATCACCATGTGAAAATAGAGAAGAAACTAGCTCGAATCTTGAGTTTGCTTGGAAAGATTACATGAAAGGTATGGTATTTCTAGCTATGGCTCTCATATGCAGTTCCTTACAATGATATACATCAAATAACATGACAATGGAGTTGAAATATCAATCACCACAATATTTATGCTGCTATGAGTGCGCCATCACACTTGTACATGGACATTGAGAGAGTTTTGAGAGAGAGATTGTAGAGAAAGAATATAGAATATGAACTCGAACTCAAAGGGGGATCTAGCCTGCATCAAAACATATCCATGAAGCTCTGTTGAGAATTTTGAATGGCCTCTCCTCCAACAAAATTAGATATGTGTCTTTCACCTTCAAAATTGGTTTAATGGCAGGGAGGATGATCAATTATTGGCCGATTGGTTTACAAAATACCTGATCAATTATTGGTCGATTGGTTTACAAAATCATTACTGCCACTTATTTCTAGGGATGTTGCAATGGGAGGGGATGTTACAGAAGAGCAGGAGATCAGTCGTGCTCAATATATAGACTTGGTTTACTCCCAATCTGGAACTTTATATGAATTGATCCCTCGTGCTCCTCGCCCCACCAACGATCCATCGAGGCCCGCTACCGAACCTCTTATTGATGACTTAGTTGGTTCCGAGAAGGCCCAGCTTGCATAAAAAAACTAGTGGAACACACAATACTTCGGTTCCACTTCAAAATCAGGTTGCATCCAAAAACAATACTTCTCCTGCTCAACCTCCGAGGTGAATGTGGTTCAATCCTCGTCACAACAATCAAGAGGGAAAAAGAAGAACAATAGAGGGAAATCCAAGAAACCTTCTCCTTAGCAGGAAAATCTAAAACCCCAACAAACTAATGCTAATAATAAACCCAAGAGGAAAGCTAAGTTCCCCTGCCTTATTTTCTAGGAGGATCATTATACAAAAGATTGTCCTTATCGTGAGGAAGTCAACAAATTTGTGAAAGGTTCTTCCTGCCCGCCAGTGTTAATTGACCCTTTCCCATCCCAACAACATCAAATGATCACACACACCCCTCCGCAAGGGGGCACTACAAATGACCCCAATCACCCAAGATATTCTCATGATGAGTAACGAGACTGTTCATTTATCCACCAGGACAAAGACCTATGAATCTCTTCCAAAATTGAACAAAAATGGGAGTTCAAAAGATAAATCTCCTTTGGAAGATTCTCCCTCCACTCCTCCATCTACTGGCCCTCTTCATATCGAAATTCCTATTTCTGACACTGCGTTGCACCCACCAAAAGCCACCATTCGAAAAGTGACATTCAATCTAAGTGGGTGAGCTGCCTAGAACTATAATATCGTTGAAGACTTAGCTCAAGCACCCTGCACAATGTCAACTCTTGATGTTTTACAACATTTCCCTAGTCAGTGTCGAACCTTATTGTCAGCACTTGGAGCTATTGAACCTAAGACTTCCAATATGATCATGTTTAATTTGGAATATTTTAAGCCACGACTTTCTCACCAACTGGTTTTTCAAATTCACACTAAGATTTGTGGCAATATCATCCATCGTACTATTTTGGACGAGGGTGCCTCCACTTCTATCATGTATTTTTCCTGCTGGAGAGCTATTGGCTCTCCAAAGGTAACTCAGTCTCCTACCACTTTAAAATCCCTCGACGACCGTGGTTTCCAACCATATAGATTCATACCATCACTCGCAGTAGAACTGGGGGGAAAAACTGTATCCATCCATATGGAAATTATATATGCTCCGTTGGATTACAATATCCTACTTGGTCGAAACTGGTTTTATGCCATGACCGCAGTAGCATCATCAGTTTTTTCGCCTGGTGCAATTTCCTCATCAAGGAAAAGTTGTTACCATTGATCAATTGGAATTTCGCACACCGGACATTCATTCCAACACCACCAATAATGTCACGTTGTTGACACAACCTCAACATCATTATGAAGACATTGGTGTTGGTCTATTGAAGGACTCTTCCATCTTTGGAGTCTTTCCAGAGCTTCCACCCCCAGTCTATTCTATCAACATGATCTCTTCGATTACCTTTCAAT
This sequence comes from Larix kaempferi, assembly GCA_027924585.1. Taxonomy (NCBI): domain Eukaryota; kingdom Viridiplantae; phylum Streptophyta; class Pinopsida; order Pinales; family Pinaceae; genus Larix; species Larix kaempferi. The sequence continues at coordinate 38,623,758 of BSBM01000096.1, forward strand.
CCCATGAACCTCATGATTCTTGGGTCGTATTGAGTCCCTCTGAATATGAAACCATTGGCAATGCATGCCTTTTAACTTAAATGAAGAAACCTATCATGCGATTCAATCTGCTTCGGATCATATCGAATCTGTTGACCACCATCCAAAGACACCACACCCTGAACTTCTTCCATCTTTGATCGATTCATCATTGCCCCCTTTTGATTCCCTTCTATAGACTTTTCCCTCTGACGAGTCTATCATGGAAATCATGAGCATCGACGAACCTCCATGGAAAGATCACCATCATTGATCATCTTTCCTTCCTACGATCCACGTGGTAGACCCCAGTATCAAATCCACCGTTTCACATGATGTTGTCTAAAATCCTCAAATTCCCATCCTCGCTCACAACGTGTTCTTAGAGAGAAATTTGGCTAATATTATGGAAACTTTTCCTATAGACACATCCGTGAAACCTGGTATCGTGGAACACATCCACCTAGGAAAAACTTGTACACCCACTGAAGTGGAATTTTACACAGCCTTGTTTAAAGAGTTTCACAATGTTTTCGCATGGAGTTATGAAGAAATGTCGGGAATCGACCCTTCTATTGTGGTCCATGAAATCAAAGTTTATCCCGGTGCATGACCCATTTGGAAAAAATTACGACCCGTTCACCCCATAAAAACTACAGCCATTAAGGCAGAAGTTGAAAAGCTCCTTCAAGCTGGTTTTATCTATATTGTCCCATTGACAGACTGGGTGTCTAACATCGTTCCTGTAGCTAAGAAACTGGGCATGATTAGAATTTGTGTTGATTATAGGGACCCAAACAAAGCTTGTCCCAAGGACAACTATCCTACCCCCTTCATCGACCAAATTATTAATAACTGTGCCGAGAGTGTCATATTTTCATTCATGGATGGCTTCTCTGGATATAATCAGATAGAGATACTCCCAGTTGACCAGCATAAAATAAATTTCATCTGCCCATGGGGAACCTTCGCATATTGAAAGTTACCTTTTGGCCTTAAAAACGCTGGGGCTACTTTTCAATGGGCCATGTCTTACGCATTTCACGATATCAAGCATGTTGTGGATCCCTATTTGGATGACTTAACCACTCATTCTACTTTGCGAGACGACCATCCAGAGCACCTTAGTGCCATATTTATACGGTGTCGCCACTACAACATCCACTTGAATCCTCACAAATGTGTATTTTGTGTTGAAGCCGACAAATTATTAGGTTTCATAGTCTCCAAAGATGGTATTCGCATCGAACCACTAAAGGTTGAAGCTATTTTAGCCTTACCTTCACCCAATGATATTCCATAACTCCAAAGTTTGCAAGGGCACGCAAAATTTTTACGTAGCTTCGTCTGCAATTTCGCCGAGATCACCCAAGGCTATATGAGACTTCTCAAGAAAAATGTCCCCTTCATTTGGGATAATGAAGCTCAACAATCTTTTGATAATCTGAAAATGGACTTGACTAATGCCCCTGTGTTACAACCCCCCAACTATACACAGGATTACATCTTATATCTCATATCCTCTACTTCCACTATCGGAATGGTGTTAGTACAGGAGGACAGTAGTGGTCAAGAACATGTGATATACTATCTCAGTAAGGGACTTATCGAATCTGAAACACATTATTCACATGTGGAGAAACTGGATCTGACAACCATTTTTGTTGTCCAGAGATTCTGACATTATATCTTACTCCACAAGAACATAGTTATTGCCAATTGTAACCCCATGTACTATATCCTAACACATCAAGTGTTAGGGGGGGAATACTCCCGTTGGATTGTTGTCCTCTAGGAGTTCGATTTGGAATTTGCAAAGGCTAAATCCAAAAAAATATTTGGTCTTTGTTGAGCTAATTTGTGCTTTGCCTCGTGTCAATGACCCAGCTGAGCCCATTAACTCTCTTCCCGATGAGTCAAAAAATATTTGGTCTTTGTTGAGCTAATTTGTGCTTTGCCTCGTTTCAATGACCCCACTGAGCCCATTGAATCTCTTCCCGATGAGTCATTGTTCCTCATTGGCAGGAATGATCCATGGTACAGAGACATTGTTTTATATCTCCAAACCCAACACTTTCGGTCTGATCTCAATCGCAATGAGTGACGTTGCATCCGACACCACTCCAAATATTACCTCATCAGTAGTGATACTTATACCGTCGTGGTATCGATTCCATTTTGTGCTGTTGCTTAACTATCGATGAAGCCGAACGCATACTTAATGATTGCCACTCCAAAGCTTGTGGCGGTCATCCCAGAAGATTTTGCGTGCAGGATACTTCTAGTCATCCATCTTCAAATATTGCATTGAAGCGATCAAGAAGTGCCCCCCATGTCAATTCTTTCACTCCAAGAAGCGCTCCCATCCAGCTCCACTGCATCCCGTGATGGTTGTCGACCCCTTTACAAAATGGCGTACTGATTTCATGCATTGTAAGCCTAATTCAGTTGGGGAGCATGGTTATGTCATCGTAGCAGTTGACTATTTTACCAAGTGGGTTGAAGCTATGGCTATATATGTTGAAGGCAGAAAAACAACAACACTCTTCGTATTCAATCATATCATTGCAAGGTTTGGAGTCCATCAAGCCATTGTAACTGATCACGGTTCCCATTTCAGAAATCATATGATGGATGAACTAAGTACCAAATTGGGTTTTCGTCATGAAAACTCATCCCCCTATTACCCCCAGGAAAATGGACAGGTAGAGGCAATCAACAAAGTCTTGAAAAAAATGATCCAATGTATGGTGGGGACCCATGAACCAAATTGGCACTTAGCACTATTCTCAGATCGTTGGGCCTATAGGACCTCCATAAAAAATGCGATTTGGTTCACACCATTTCAATTGGTCTATGGCCTGGAAGCTATCCTACTAATTTAATGTGAAATTCCATCCCTCAAAATGGTTGTTGAACTCTTTCCAAACACTCCCGCCGAGGAAGAACGATTCCTATGCTTAACTAAGCTTGATGAAAATCGTCGCAACGACGCACTCGCTAACGAGGCTTACAAAAAGCGAATTAAGGTTCAATCACTACTACATTTTTGGCCTTTAGGGGGGGTTGTCTTCCGCCCCCAAAAGTGACCTACGGGGGGGGGGGGGGGGTTGGCTTTGGGGACGGTTTTGGAAAAACCGCCCCTAAAGGCACCGATGTTAAATGTTTTCCCCTTTAAGGGCGGTTTTTTACGAGATTGGAACCGCCCCCAAAAGTGACTTTTGGGGGTGGTTTGTGACCCCCCTCGTAGAGGTCTGCGGAGGCGATTTTAAACCCCCCTCGTAGAGGTCTGCGGAGGCGATTTTAAACCCCCCTCGTAGACCCCTTCATAGAGACCTATGAGGGCGGTTGTGAACCCCCCTCATACAAACCTAGAGTGGTGGCTTGGAACCCCCCTTGTAGAAGACTATAGGGGCAGTTTCAAACCCCCCTCGTAGAGGCCTATAGGGGTAGTTATAAACCCCCCTCATATAGTCCTATAGGGGCAGTTTAGAACCCCTCTTGTAGGGGCCTATAGGGGCAGTTTAGAACCCCCCTCATAGAGGCTTATAGGGGCGATTTTGAACCCCCTCGTAGAGGCCTATAGAGGAATTTTGAAACCCCCCTCGTAGAGGCCTATAGGAGCGGTTTGGAACCCCCCTCGTAGATTCCTATAGGGGCGATTTGTAACCCCCCTCATAGATGTCTATAGGGCGGTTTGGAACCCCCCTCGTAGGTACCTACAAGGGTGGTTCTAAACCTCCCTCGTTGTAACATACAAGGGCAATTTCGAACCCCCCTCGTAGTGACATATGAAGGTGGCTTAGAACCCCCCTCATAGTGAAATATGAAGGCAGTTTAGAACCCCCCTTGTAGCAACATACAAAGACGGTTGGAAAACCCCTCTATAGCCGTAATAAATCATAATAAAATATATTTTATTAAAAATACCAATATTGCAATATCAATAGGGCATGGAGGAATTGAACCACCAACCTCCTGCTTGTAAGGCAGGCTCTCTTCCATTGAGCTAGAACCCTTTCAGAATTGGGGAGAGGAGAATATGAACACCCAGATTGCATCATTTGTAATTCTAAGAAAAGACAATAATATCCAAAGACAACCATGCTTAAAATCCAATTTATTTTTCAAAACACATTGATAAGCACAAAAATCTACCATAATAATCCTAGAGCTCCTTCTAACTTTTGGAATTGTTTGAAGAGACCCCAAAGATGTCTAACCACAAAAATCTACACAAGTAATTTCACATAGTATCTATGTTGGTAAAGAAATTGGGATTTAAGTCCCTCGTTTACAGATAATTAACATTGATCATATGCAAGATCCATAGGGTATACTTCAAAATTGCTAAACACCATAACCATAAAAGCATTACAAGATTATACTAATCTAATGAAAATGAAAGGAAATGCAAGAAATCATAAAATTGTTAATGAACTCACCTTCATTCAGTACTTATATTGGGGTAAAGATGGATCTAAACTAGTTGTTTTTTACTAGTAGTTGTATTTGACCTCTCCATATAGTGCAGTATGATTCAATCAAATGTTCTGAGAAGGTAGCCATGAACTTGTTGATTCCTGTCTATCAAATCCAAATGTCCTCCAAAGCTGCAGAAGTTGCAACCGGGCTTGGAGTGTATTCTTTTGGTGGAGGAGAAGCATCCTTTGAAGGAGCATTTTCAATGGTAGCTCCATGCCCCCGAGAGCGGGTACTCCTTGAATTTTTTAATGCCATCCTCATCTTCCACCATAATTGCTATAACCTTATTCAAAACCAATACAATAAAACCTACGAGTTCACTATACACAAATTGTTAAAATATCTAGATGCACCAACACATTCACACATTGATGTAACAATTAGAACTCCTTTGCCAACTCTAAACCCAAATAAAGAATTCAAAACGATTTTGAGTATAAGACTGAGAAGAAGACTTCATAATGATTTTGAGTATACCGCCCCAACTTTAATTTCCTTTTATCCGTCACCATGGACATTTGTTTCCAAATAACATCCTTCATACTCTCCATATCGACAATTTTTTTATCCCAAAACCATTTCTTAACAATCAACATTCTTCAGCAACATTACGAAATAAGCAAGGAAAGGAAATAAGTTGACCTTAGGAGTTTCTTTGAAAGAAGAAAGAACATAAAAAAAAGTAGTAAAGAATGCCTACAGTTTCAATTTCACAAAGTACATCCCCAACTGAAACTTTATCTCCCTCTCTCTTTTTCCACTTAGCAATGATATCTTGCATAATGCAGATTATCAATATCCTAGGTGCCCATGATCATAAATTTCAAATGCTCACTTCATAATTGGGCAATGTTAACAAAGGAAAATGGTACAAATTTGGAATATATTGAAAGATGCATGGACCTTATTGTTATCTATAATAAATTGCAAACACCAACAAAGTCTAATGTCAGCATAGGACTGCCAGATGTGACATCAAAATTCACCTTTGACATTGTTGGAGAAAGTGAAGGCATTCCAATCTCCTGATGCAAAGGAAGCCCTGCAAGAATTGTTATACAATCCAATCCAACATTGTTGCGCTAAAAAGGAGTGTTTGAACCTTGCTTGCATCCTCAACTTTTCCTGAAACAAGCAGATTGCCAAACTTAGAGAACGTGGATATTAAATATACATATCAAATATTAGAATTCTAATAAATAGTGCAGTTGATATATTGCAGCAGTTTGGACAGCCGGGTATTACTTTTGCAGGTAGTACAATCAAGCCTAGACTTGTTTTTGCAAGCTTACTGAAGAGCACTATCATGGTGGATTTTTAATCTGATTGGTCATTATTCATTTGTTGATAAGGAAGATTGTTTGTTGGGGAGCACAGCTTCCCAAACCTATATGTTAATTGTCCCTCTGTTCTGGCATGCCATTGGTGGTTGTCCGGTGCTTCTAATTGCAAATGATTCTACTCTATGTGATCAAGCCCATGACCCATGGCCAAGGCAATAATAGAAACATCAAGGCAATGGACGACAACAGTGAAGCTATACTAGTCCAGCGCCATCTAGAACCGAATCCAACATTCACCACAAGGTTGCATGTCTCATGTTCTAACCTTTGATACATCATAGACCAGGGCCAAGGAAAGAGCTGAGCTTGAAGGTGGGAGTAACAAAATTGGTGCAGGGTTATGGTTAGGAAATCTAAGTTTGGAAAAACTTGTCGGAGGCTCTTCAGGGCAAAAAGAAGAGGGGATTGAATAGTTTGCAATGAAGGTTTCATGAACGAAGAAAAGGCGCGTGAGGGTTATAAGGGAGAAGGTGAAATTGGTCTTGGGGGAAGATGTTACAATGGGAGAGGTGTTAGCGTTGAGCAAGAAAGCACTGACAAGCAGATTCTTTGGAAGGGCGGTTTCTGAGAAATCTTTAATTAGCTTGATTGAAATGGTTTCGAAAGATTTGCTAGGGTACATCCCCTCCTTCCATGTATTAACCAAAGGATGGTTGGCCTTTGAATTCAAGTCAGGGGTGGATGTGAATATGATTTTGAAAGGTAAATGGTTTTAGGGATCATCTTTTTTGGCCCTTAGAAGATGGACCCCATGCTTCGATCGCAAATTGGAGAAAAAAACTTCCCAAACTATATTGGTTTAACTCCCTGAGCTGCCTTTAGAACTGTGGAATAGTTCATATTGGAAACTATAGTTTATGGTCTTTCATTGACTTAGAAGAGAATATCTTCTCCGAGGAAAACAGAGTGGTATCAAAGTTACAGATGGAGATAGACCTTCTTCTTGGAGATAGTCTCTCACTTAATAAATGGTGATTATCTAGTGTTTTTTTTAAGTCTATGTTTTCTAGTGGAAAATTGAATTTAATGGTGAATGAAAAACTGTCACGGGTTTGATGTTGGATGTGTGATGTCCACCTTTCATATTGCTTGAGGGCATGTCAACTTCTACAATACACATGTTGATGCAAATGATTTTGGGAATCCAATCTCACCATTCGTAGACACTGCAACAGTGGTTGGTAAAATTAACTTTTAATGTGGTTCATTGTCCAATCTCACCATTTCAAAGGCCATGTTGATTCCTTGAATGGGAAGCTCAAGCAAAAAAAAAAGGATTTGTCACAGTGGCGGGGTCGTTGAAGGGGAGTATAAATGTTAATAACCAACAAACAACAAATGCATGTTTATAGCAAAGAAACTAACAAACAACAAATGCATGTTTATAGCAAAGAAACTAACAAACAACAAATGCATGTTTATAGCAAAGAAACTAACAAACAAAAGTTTCAATCCTCTAGTTTCTCTAATGTAACTAGAGTCTGGCATTGAAGTTTTGAATTGGTATTAAACCTCCGATAAGCTAGTGCTCTCACAAATTTCATAACAGAACTTTCTAGAATTGGAGGAAAGTAAGACTCTTTCAAGTGGTGTAAAGAATCAACTGATCTCTCCAACAACATTTTCTTGGCTTTGAAAAAGAGGCACCGAGGAAATTTGCCCATTTTCTTTCTTTACACTAGCCTGTAAGAACATCATAGCATTGAAATATTTAGGATGCAAATTGCCACTACACAAACATAAAATTAGTAGTAATTTCTTCAGTCATAAAAAAAGGAAAATAGAAAAATTCCCGTTGCTCATCATAATCAAATCAGGATAACAAAATTCAATTGCCAAACCTGTGCAAGATGCAAAAAATGAGCATCCTAGTGGTTACCGTGGCCTCTATATATAAAATAACAAATAAAGAACATTTGGACTCTTGGAGGACTGTCCCAATTTTACAGGTTTCATTAGAGAGAACTAAATGCTTATGAAATACTATCTATTAATGCATTCAAGAAATATAAAATCCTAGCATCCTTGCCTCCTTTTTCAATAATTGATGGAGGTTATCCAATTTCCTATTCATAACTTTCTTCACTCTGGAGTCTAGTTTAATGAATAACACTCGGGAAGTAAGGTCCAATTTTACAATAATGAAGTGGGACAGATTCAAGGAATGAATCCCCTATGTGCAAAATATTGGTTTCGTTAACCTGAAGTGGTTAAAGGCTATATTTCTTCAAGGAATGATTGGCCATAAAAAGCACCTATATAGCCTAGAATGGGATTATCATCTGATAGCAACAAATTAATAAATTGCTTCCAAGATTATTTATAGGCAAAAAGAACTGGGAAAAGAGATGGTGAGTACATGGCATTAAGATTGTTAGCTTCACAAGTTCACTAAAACATTTTTGACTTAATACGTGTCCATTTCTTCAGTAAAGAAAGGATGCAAGAATATTTTAAATGCAAAAAATATCGTGTGTTAGCGCTCAAAATGTACCATTAAAACTTTTAGCACCTTCATCAATTCGTGCTTGATTCGCCAAATTCCCAAGGTATTTTGCCTGTTCTCATAGCCTCCAAATTCTCCATCAAACCTTGACAAGCTCTCATTGATCGTTTTTTCCCAATAACCCTGTGATCCCTGACTTATGACTTGCATTAGAAAAAAATAATAAATTGTCATTTTGCCCAGATCCTGAGTTTTTATGTCTTCTTATATTTTCAAATAAAAAATATACATTTTTTATTTGTTATTTTGGCCAAAAGGTTGTGTGTGCTCAAGTGTTAACCATCTATCATTTTTTATTTGTTATTTTGGCCAAAAGGTTGTGTGTGCTCAAGTGTTAACCATCTATCCTAAAAGTCAAGTCTAGCACATATTACCAAGCATATTCATTATCGAGCCTATTAATCATCGAGCCAAACCACAAGTCAATACACAACACAAAGCCCTGCGTGAAGCGCCAAGCGCCTAGCCCACGATACTATTCAATAAAACTCATCGAACAATATGGGAAGCATTTCCATATATAACCGTATTTTATTTGTTTCTTCCCAATCAATATGGGATATATCCTATAGAATAGAAAGGTTAAAACAAAGCGCCAACAAACAGGTGTTTGAACTTTAAATGTTCCATGTGATAGATGCAATCCTTTGCAGTTGTTGAATACATTTGTACAGGTGCCAAGTTGGGATATTCATCATACGTATCAACGCCATGGGTAAAGTCGTGTGCAGATCCTGGAGTCTTGGGTGACAAACGTGCAGTAGAAGAAAGATTCCTGGACTCTACTGTTCTTGTATGAGATCGACCTGTAAATTAAAGTCTGATGAACGCCAATTTTTCATATAAACAAATACGCACCAATGACAGCAGGCAACAAATAAGGCTTGAATATGACTTTGTTCTTATTGAATTCTCGTTAGAGTCATTTCTCTCCTTGGATCAAGAAAATCATCGAAGTGAAAATGTAAATTCGATAGCTAGGAAGTGGATCGCCTCGGTGAATGCTCAGCTGTTGAGATAGGAGCCAAATCTAGTTTCTATGCAGAGGTCGGTGCCCAAGTGGACCTTTCAATGCTTAAATTGGTTGAAAATTTTGACAGATATGGCAGAGCCACGGGGTTTGGCAGTGCATCTACACATTGTTTTGATTAAGAGATGGAAGGCACGACTGTCACTACCAGCGCTAGCAAGGGCACAAATGACCTACAAGAAGGGTTAATAAGGATCAAATCATCTTTTCACTGCGTTCTGTAACTTCTTTAGAAGGGGAGCTGGAAATTGAGAACACAGTAACTGAACCATTATTACGTGGTTGAATTCAATCTTTTTCCATGTGGGATGGAGTAATCATGCAAAAATTAGGTGCATTGTTGCTTGAAATTGGTCGTGCAATTCTAATATTGCGTATGGGGCAATACCATGCTAAATTTGTGGTAAATACTGGGCCTGCAGTCTACATCTCTCTATCTAGGTCTAATCCTATCATGGTTCAGTTATAAATTTTCCAGTATGCTGGTGCATTTGGTCCATTTTCCATTGGAGCCCTTGAACCTAACTAAACAAGGAGTTCTTGCAGAGAAGATTATAGGTCAGATAATTGGTACTACAGGTGCAGAAGTGCTTCAGACAATGTTGCCATGGGTGACAACATATCTTACCCAAGAGAAACAAAATACAATGGTTACATGCATGGTGGAAAGAATCTTCAAAATCTACTACCTAATCACTATCTGTGTCAGAAGGACCTTTCTACATTATATTTGTACACATATATGCAAGTGCAGGCTCGGAATACCAATATTGAAGAAGATTTGCAAGTGCTTGCATTCCATGATGACTTTTTTCCTACTTGCTCGGAATTCCTTCTTCCTATCCAGAACTCTTTTTTTCTTTTTATATAATTTTTCAGAATATATTCTTTTTATATATGTTTTTTTACTTTCTTTGTTTTTCTATTGCTTTTTATTTTCTTTGGCAAGGTAATAGAGAACAGGGCATATATATTTGATCTATAGGGATGAGAGTTGTTCTTGTTCTTACTGGTGTATTTTTTGTATAATGAAGGGAAGATTGTAGTGATGAACGTGACATACATTTGTGCAATGCAAGCTTGAATGGGAAAAGGATTGTTTTGCAGTCAGCTTATACAAAATTTACTAATGTCATAGGGTAGTGGATGTTGATGGATAGATATGAGTATGAAAGAATAAAGGGGGTATGGTGTGAAGGATTGAAGGAATGTAATAAATAATAGGATGAGGCATGATTTCCAAGTTAAATAACTTACTTAGAAATAAAATTGATTACCCAAATTTACCTCTTTGATGCCATGATGATGAGCACTAGCTGCTTGAATACTTGGGCCGAAAGAATATGTTGAAGACTGTTTGAACAAGCTAGAGCTACAATATTGTTTTTTGGTAACAAAGTAATCTCTTGCACAATTGATTTGTTTGTTTTCAAAAGAGTTTTCAATAGAGTACAACGTCGTTCATCAATAATTCATTTGTCCCTTATCTAATTCCAAATTCACCCTCCTACTCTAGCTATGGCAATCCCTATTATTTATAATATATACAGAGTGAAGGAATTGAATGCTAATGGGGATAGAATCAAATCCCTTAAAATCTCTTCCAGATTTTACAACTAAAAATAGAGCATGGGAATCATAGTGCCACATAGCTAAATACAGTCAAAGGATAAGCGTATTACTGCTATAATCAATCAATTTGCGCGATATACAATCATGCCCTCTTCATTTTAGATCCCAAATTGATGCGCTGGAGTTGTTGTTAGTTGGTGCTATACATATATGATAGTTGTGTAGAGGATAAGGTGCCTTCACTGTCTTCAGTCCCACTATATTCATAACAATGATTTGCTTCAACATCATAGGCATAAGTATCAATTATGATTGTCATCATCGACATATTTATTCTCTGCATATTATTTCATGGAATCATCCGCCTTTACCCTTAGATGCATTTCATGAAATTTGCATTGAGTTCCTTGCACATTAGGTGGAATAAAACAATGGTCCTCCCCATTCTCATTTTCATCTACTTTTATACTTGTAGATTGCAAAGCATATAAGGAAAATAATTATAACAATACAAAATTATCCCCCGAATAGACAAATCACATAACCAATGCACCCTTGGAGTTTTACTTTACTAAGACACAATGGTTATGATTTTCTAGCTAGATAACAAAGGAGGGGAGTCAATCTAGTTGCTAAATCTTCACTATTGAGGTGGATAATCCAAATGAAGCAAATGGCCATGTAAATCAAGCTGCTACCTGATTTTAGCAAAGATGTTGACTGTGACTTTAATTGAGGTCCAACACTTTAGATGAGGGTTGTTGAGTCAATTTAAATAACACATAAGCATAACAACCTCGTCCTTAACAAAACCCATATTTCCAAATTTGCTTAGAAGATCCACAACTGACCGGATCATGGAGGTCCTACCAAATTTGCAGGGCTATGAGAATTCTGAAAATGACAGTTTGCTACAAAAATTCTCATAGCGCTAATGGATTTCTAAAAAGCACAAATTTTTTTTATCATTTCCCCAGCTTGGTCATTTTGCATGAGGTGTAGGCTAAACTTGAAATGATGCTAGTACTAATCTTTAAACACCAAGAATGTTGTTGTACTAACACTTGGAAGAAGGAAGAGGCTACTGCTATAATGAGAATTGAGTGAAGGAGCTATGGGAAATCTGAGAATTGGCGGGAACTATCCCACACACTTGAGAGTTGTAGATGTAGTATATGACTGATATTCTGATCCACACTAGCTGTGTTTTCTTGATGGACTAAGTATACTGATAATTATGTGCACTTGGAAACATATCAAAAGAAACTTAATTTTTGTATGCTCAAAAGAATTAGGGCTGATGCTAGATGCAAATGTTTGACTCTGGAACAAATGAACTAATAGATCCCATTGACAAGCATTATTGGTTGCAAAAAAGAAACAAATCTGCTAAAGATGATCTGACCTTTTCCTGCTGCTGCTACCACAACTTTGAATACTGCATCAATTAAGCTAGAATAGATGGACTATGTTTTCGGATTTTATTGTTGAACTGTTGCTTTGGTGAATGAAAATAAAAGACTAACAAGGATGGATGGTCATCCCAAACTCTGATACGAGGAAGTAGATTGAACAATTTGTAGTAAATATCAGTCTTGCCCCGTCCGATGGCCTCGTAGATGTGGTACTGATTCACATCAAAATGCTTGAAATTTTTGTCCCAATAAATTTTACAATGATACCAGCTGATGATAGCGATTGAGGAGAAGATGAAAGTGAGAGAAATGGTGAGGGTTTGTAGCATCCACACTACCCACAACATTCGAGGATTTTAACAACTAAATGAATGGAAACTACTGCGCATTCATTTAAATTTGAATGGAGAGAGGGGCGGGAGATTCAATATAAATACAAACATGTTTTTTATATATATCGATATGGGGTTAAGTATATGTTTTGGATGTCCTTATCATAGCTATCTCCCGCCTTGTTTGTAAGAGGATAGTCACATGACTATTGTTTTAGAAGTGATTTGCATGGATTGTAGTGGTAGGTGTATGGATCAATAAACAAGCCCTTTAAGTTCAAGAGATAGGGTTGATGGATGGAGTATGAAGAGGAACTCTTGGATTATACATTGGATCCATTCAAAGGTGTTAAAATATTTGTTACGACTAGGGATAAGCATGTGGGTGGAGAAACAATATTGTGGGAATAGATTGGATCCGAGGTAAAGGATCTTAAAAACATTAGGGAGGGGAATAAAAGTGAAGAAGTAATGACAAGCATAGATTTATCAAGTGAAACAAATATAAGACATATGAGCTTAGGATCCAAGATGACGAATTCAAGGAGGACATTAAGGGAGCTCTACCTAAGGAAAGCATAGGCAATATTGGTATTTATTCAATTTAGAAGTCAAAAGTTGGAACCAAAAGAGCTATAAACACTCAACCAAGTGACATCGAAAGGGCCTATTCTCAATCCAATAAGGTAGTGTCGATGGAGCAAGGATTGGATGATACAAATGGAAGGCTAGGTTTTCTTGAAAGGAACCTCGACATAGACTCTCTAAGTGGAGTAGGGTGGGATAGAAAAGATGCAAAAGAATACGAGGGATCAAGCTTGCAGAAGAAAGTGAGGAGATGTGTTAAGAGGTGGAAAGAGTTCATGAAGATGGCGATAAGCAAGGACATATACCTTGAGTAGATATTGGAATTCCATGGAAGGGTAGTCACAAGCACATTTCATGGTATACATATGGGAGAAGAAAGACTAGCATTACTTGGTGCCTACTACCTCTACATATGCATGCAACCAACATAAAAATGTATGGTGTAGGATATACAATAGTTGACAATCCTAATGTTTTCACCAATGCTTAAAATCTTAATTTCTTATATAATTGTTGTGATCAAAGATGGAAATCACAATTATTTTCTTATATGTATATTCACATGGAATACATTTTCTCTTTCCTCAACATCACCCTACATCAAACAATTATTTTTCATTCATCAACTTCTACAACCTTATCAACTTCTTATACATCTACTTTTTTTGTTCAAGTAAGCAAAAAATTCCTCCCCAAGTAAGTAGGAATGATCTCGGGATGAAACTCCTAACAACATCTTTAATATGCCCAAACTTCTTGTAATTGCTACAAATCCTATAGGATTGATTGTCTCTTGCATCCACAATTTTAGGCTTTTGAGTAGAATTGATAATTTTCCTTCCACTATTCTTTGATAATAACCACCTTCTTTTGTGGAGAAAGTCTAGCTAATTATTGAAACTTTATGCAAAAGAGGGGTTAGACTTTGTATGTTTTACCTTGTCTATAAGTATATTTCGACCTTTGTACAAACTTCATCATGACTTTTAATGTCAAACAATCCAAATCCTTTTGCATGTAGCTATGTAGACCACCAATATACTTAAACACCACAATGTGTAATTGTTGTGGAATTAAACTCTATAGTAGTTAATTATTTTATCTCATATTTTTGCTTGAGATAGTCACACTCCTCAATAAAGCATCTTTTGTCACACTTGCTTGAACTTCTCTCAATTTAGGATGGGAAGAACTCGTTGTTGTAGTTACCATGGAGAAAAAAATTGACATCACAACATTACATGGTCCATGACCTTCAACTTCACAAATGAGGATTTTTGTTAATCAATTATCACCATTAGAATATAAAGTACACTTCTCACTATTGAATCCAATTGTCAAGTTTTTCAACATTCAGACTTTCATCAAACATGTTATATTTCAACTTGACCTCCAATTTAAAACAAGAGTTGTACATAACATGGATACTAGAGTAACCTGGCAGTTCTCCCTTCACTTGAAACAAAAGGAATTTGGATGCTATTGGACATGGGATTATTTTCTCAAATTCTAGTATTAAACACTGAAAATTTATTTTCTCAAATTCTAGTATTAAACAACCTCATATTGACATCATAAACTGGAAGAGCAAAATCCACAATTGTGGGATGGATAAGCATAATATGCAATTGGATGGACACCATAATCCACAATTGGGTCTACATAGATAAACATGATGTATTATTGGATCTCACATGCATCCCAACTATCACTGTTCAATTAATATGTTGAATGCAATTGCATCTACAAATAATGCAACTGATTACTATTGCCAGACATTCCTATACGTGAAAGGTGAAAGTTGAAACACTTAGTTGGGGCTCAAATAACTATTCATCCCTTCATTACTCAATCAATCAAAATTTGGTCCTTATGATATACTTAGCCTTATTGACATACAATTGGCCTTTACAAAATTACATAGAACAATACAACTATTATATTCAAATATAATATGACCAAATGTTGAGGAAGCCTTTTAATTTATCTGATTTGTGTAGTTTTATTTAAATGCAAACCCCTTTTTAGAGTGCAATTGTTGAGAAGAGGATATAAAGTCATCTATAATAGTTTTAATGCATTTACCTATTCAAATGTCAAAGTTGTGCTTCTTGTTGCATTGTAAAAACTGAAAAATTACAAGAGGCCTCGCTTGCCATAAGAGGCTACCATGATGATCAGAATATTAGTTAAAAAATTAAAATAAGGCTGTCTTTTAATTTGTGAATAAAATGTTCATCAGGATAAAAACCTGAGTTTCTTTAAGGCGATCTCTAGTAGAGCCACTTCGGGAAAGACGTCCACTTCCATCAAGGTCAATCAGGTTTAGAACTCCATGCACTTGTTGCTCTGTGCTCTATAGAGAGAAGCATCATCAGAATTGATTGTTTCAATTCGAAGTTCAAATAACCATTCAATACAGGATAGATACAAACCTCATTTGCTCCTAAAATGCTTAACGTGAGACACAATGGTTGAGGCAAGGATGCCCTCTTTCTCTGCTCTGCATAACCTCGGCCTCCCTCTTTGTCTGCTTCCCTTCCCCTTCTCAAAAATATGATTCCCCTCAGGCTATCGACCTGTCGCGCTAGGATTACTGAATTATTATGCTCCCTGTAAGAATATTGAGCAACTAATTATTTTTTAAAGGGGAATCTCTTTGATTCGCTGTGTCGGGCTCTTTCCTTGTTAATAGGGATCCTGGAAAGTTGTGTACAAACAAGATTACCCAAAGAGGTAAATCATTACCTGGACAATATTGTGCCTATGATGTGTGAAATTCAATTAGTGCCTCCATCTTTTAAATCGGGTAAAAATAGGGCTATTAAGCCGGATATTAAAAGAATCAGCCCTATATTTCAACCTTGCGCCTGCAAAAACTATGTCGAAACTGGCATTAAAGTCTTCCATGTTTGAAAAATGAAAAAAACTTCAGTATAGTGGGAGGACTCGTCGTAAAGGTGAAAGGCAAGTATTTCAGCGACATCTCTGACCTACAAAAGGTACTTTTAGGAAAAGGATTCCTCTGTGCAATACTCATTTTCTTTTAATGGAAAAAGGCAAGTTCGCTTTTCTGATCTTGCAGTAACATATAAGAAGTTGAAATTGGTAAAAATCCTGGGAAACATGACGGAGTTCCCTTCCACCAAAATTGTTGTAGAAGTTCCAAACCAGGGTGAGGGAGAGTCTACAGACCAACATGACGGAGTTCATTTCATGTCTGCAGAGAAAATTGGTAGAGGCGGGGAAAATTTGAGTCTGATAGCAAAGCCAAAAAATAAGGGAGTTTGGGGAATAAGAGATATCAATCTCTTTAACAAGGCCCTAGCTGCCAAATCACTTTGGAAGGCACTTTTTCATGATGGTATTTGGAGTGTCACTACGAGAAGGAAATATTTGAAAGGAGTTGATGTTGTATCATGGCTGAGGAAGAAACACTTTGCTTTCCCAATAGCCTCCATTATCTGGAAAAATATATTGATTACACTACCTGTGGTTAAGCGGTGGATTGCTTGGAAGGTTGGTACATGTACGAGAGTTATTTTAGGCTTGGATCCTTTTCTGGGTGGAGGATCTGGCTTTATACTATCAAAAGAACTGCTACCACACCTACACAGTCAGGGCCTTTATTATCTTGCATATATACATAAGACAAATATCTCCAACTTGATAGGTTCTAGTATTTGGCTCTCTGCACAAGATCTCGGACTCACAGGAACTCTAGCCAGTGAATGGAACACATACATACAGGGAATTTACCAAAATGGCATCACTATGTCTACAGAACCAGATAGGTTGGTTTGGACTTGGAACAAAATAGAAGGGATTGTGACAGTAAAAGAGGCCTATAATGACTTTATATATCTTTATGAGGATGATGATTTGAAGTGGTGGTATACAGTGATATGGAAAATCAAAGCTCCTCCAAAATCAATTCTATTTATATGGTTATGCTTACGAAATAAAGTCTTAACAGGGGAGATTTACAGAGAAAGGGGTGGAATTGGACCTTCATCTTATCCATTATGTTTGAGCAGTGAGGATACCATACAACATCTTGCAGTAGATTGCAGCATTACTTAGGATACTTATGTTTGAGCAGTGAGGAGACCATACAACATTTCCCATCCCTTCACTTCTCATTTGAACCATGTCATCTCATAAAACCCTCCTTTTATTTCCCCCTCATCGACAGAACTGTTGGTTGTTACAAATCCCAAAATCCCTATTTTGACTGAGACCTCTCCTCAGGGACCTCACACTACCCCTCATTTACACAGCGAATGAACCTTGGCTTCTCCCCCTCCATTGGATACAAATTTGTTTACCAAACCCTCGGAACCCTCATACAAAGAAGTTCTTATGAATAAAGCGCCTCTTCAGACCTATAACTCCTTTGTAGACAGAGCTGGCCTTGTGGATATTGCAACTGTCACCATCAGGAAGAAGCCTAAAAACAAATCCACTAACAAGAAAAAAGACATGGGGGTTGTTGAGGGAGGGTTGGCAACATACCCCATAATGGTTTCTTCAAATTACCTTGTTTATGTTTCTTCTCCTTCTGGGAAACTTAGAGAATTGAACCCTAATATGAGGGTTCCTTAATGCTAGTCTTAATCTCTATTAACTTTAGGGGGATTGTGGGTGCCTTGTCCAAGATGCTAGCCCTTAAGGAGATTTTGTCTACAGTTAAACCTGATGTTGTGTTTCTTCAAGAGATTATGCTGGATCATGTTAGAGCTAAAGATTTTTTTCTAAAAGTTTGTCTAACATGCATGGAACTGTGTTGTGACAACCAATTGGACTTTCATGGGGGTTACAATTTGGCAAGATGGAGTCTGATATCAAAGCCAAAAAATAAGGGAGGTTGGGGAATAAGAGATCTCAATCTCTTTAACAAGGCCCTAACTACCAAATCACTGTGGAGGGCACTTTCTCATGATGGCATTTGGAGTGTCACGATGAGAAGGAAATATTTGAAAGGAGTTGATGTTGTATCATGGATGAGATCGAAGAAACACTTTGCTTTCCCAATAGCCTCCATTATCTGGAAAAATATATTGACAACACTACTTGTGGTTAAGCGGTGGATTGCTTGGAAGGTTGGTACATGTACGAGAGTTCTTTTAGGCTTGGATCCTTTTCTGGGTGGAGGATATGGATTTATACTACTAGAAGAACTGCTACCACACCTACACAGTCGGAGCCTTTATTATCTTGCATATATACATAAGACAAATATCTCCAACTTGACAGGTTCTAGTATTTGGCTCTCTGCATAAGATCTTGGACTCACAGGAACTCTAGCCAGTGAATGGAACACATACATACAGGGAATTTACCAAAATGGGATCACTTTGTCTACAGAACCAGATAGGTTGGCTTGGACTTGGAACAAAATAGAAGGGATTGTGCAGACAATAAAAGAGGCATATAATGCATTTATTTATCTTTATGAGAATGATGATTTGAAGTGGTGGTATACAGTGATATGGAAAATCAAAGCTCCTCCAAAATCAATTCTATTTATGTGGTTATGCTTATGAAATAAAGTCTTAACAGGGGAGATTTATAGAGAAAGGGGTGGAATTGGACCTTCAGCCTATCCATTATGTTTGTGTAGTGAGGATACCATACAACATCTTGCAATAGATTGCAGCATTACTTAGGAGCTTTGGACTTTGATTTGTAACATTCTTCAAGTAAAAAATAATTGGCATCTGCAGCCCCTTTAAGAAAATTTAAAGATCTGGTTTTTAACAAATCCCAAGGTAAAATCAATTCCCTTTATTGTCACATGGGGCTTATGGATTTTAATGAATGGCATTCTTTTTTAAGTCTACAGATAGAACCTAGAGGAGGTTGGGAGAAGGATTATTAAAGCATCAGCATAATTCATCATAGATCCAGGTGCAAACAAAGTAAAATTTTTGATAAATCGACCAATTTTATTTGGTAATTCACCCATGGGATTCTTCGATGGCGCAACAAATAAGGATCAAATTGGAATCGGAATTGTGGTGAAAGACACCTCCACTTGCTGTTTTAAGGCACACATGGCAACTGATGAAGTTGAATATAGCATTGACCCTGACCAATGTATTTAAATTTTGGTTAACTTTAAAATTTTGTCTCCTCGTATTTTATTAGATTGGGTCCAAAGCTTCGTGTTAACAACAACTCCTCGGGAACAATACATGTAAAGTTTGGAACCATGCCATTATCGGGCATGTTTAACCTAAAGTTCTTCCTTGACCGTCACTGATCATAGGCACCGATGACGATGGTGGAGAGCTCATTCTTCACGCAGTTAATTGAATTGGTACTGGTATGCACTAACATGTGTCTACAGCAAGGCGACAGGTGGTGGCGCATCTTAAATAATGCAGACCACGAGTCTTTGCTCTCATATGATGATACCCAAACCTTGAGTCCAACTTTGAAAAAATCTTTTCCCATCTAAGTTAATAAAGAGGATCATCAATTTGGGTAGGAGGTACTTGTTCTTAATTAATTGTCACCTTATTTAACATTGAATAACCAATGCACATCCAAAAGGTTCCATCCTTTTTATTGACTACCAATATGTGTTCTATCCAAGATGATGCACTTGGTCATATTGTTAAATTTTCAGAATTTACTTCAATATGATCTAGGATCTTAACTGAGAGAACAACATGTACAGCATATCTACAGCATATCAATCATGGAGACAATAATGCAAGCACACAAGAGACACAAAGATTTACTTGGGGAAAACCATAAAGGTGAAAAACCCCAATAACTTCCTCAGAGATAGATAGAGCAATGATACAACCAACCAATAGAGATAGCCATAACCTAGCAGCAATCCTCCTCCTCCATAAGTGCGCCTCTCCTCCTTGAGAGCATGTGTGAGAAGTGAGTGAGTAAATAGAGTGCCTCCCGCACTCTATTTATACTTGACTTGACTTGCCTTTTTACCTAACTCATGTCGGCTCTAACTTAACCACATAACATAATGCTGAGTGGGCCGACCCCCAATAGGGTGGTCTAATAACCCTTTGACCCACATGACTTATACAGGGCCGACCCCAAACAAGGTGGTCTAATAACCCATCAAGTATAAGTTACGACACTTACAATATAAATGACGACACTTCCTTATAGAGGAATAATACCATCTCTATAGGAATACAATATACATATATGTGAAATACATTCCGAAGTTACATATACATCAACACTCCCTCTTAACTAGGAAGGTATTTCTCAGCACAGTTCTTCTAGCACAAGTCATCTTCTCTGGATCATCGTCACTAGATAATCGTCATCGAGTCATCATCATCGTCACTGCTGCTGCTATCTCAATCAATCTCTGAATCTACTCGTCATAGGAAGTTCTACAGAGCCAGTCCTTTTTCATACTGGATGTAGGCCCACCACCTGCAGGTCTTCATCATCACTGGCCATACTGTGGAATCCTCAGGACTTTTACGTGCGTCACAAAACCTCGAAAGAGCATCCCAGGCTGTTACGAGCACACAGCTCTACCTATAGGATCTCCCAGGGCACCGAATTACATGTGACCTCACCACAAAACCTCGCAAGAGCATCTCAGGATGTTATGGGTACACAACTCCGACCTAAAATCTCCCAGGGCACAAATTACATGTGGTCCACCACAAAACCTCGCAAGAGCATCTCAGGATGTTACGGGTACACAACTCCGACCTGAAATCTCCCAGGGCAACGAATTACATGTGGTCATGGCAAAACCTCGCAAGAGCATCCCAGGACTGATTACGGGCACACAGCCCAACCTATCGGATCTCCCAGGGAAACGAATTACATGCCATAGGACAAAACCTCGCAAGAGCATCTGCCAGATATCCCAGGGCGCTATTATATGCCATAGGCAAAACCTCGAAAGACTATCTGCAGATCTCCCAGGGCAACGAATTACATGTCCTCCCAGAGCAAAACCTCGAAAGAGCATTTTCCAGATGTCCCAGGGCACCAAATTACATGCCATAGGCAAAACCTCGAAAGACCATCTGCAAATTTCCCAGGGCAACGAATTACATGCTCATCTGCACAACCTGATCCACGGCCATAGAGTATCAACCTGATACTCACCATACATCATCCTGATGTATCCATGATCATCCTGATCATCATCACTGCAACGTCCTGCTGCATGTCATCTGGAGCAACATCCTGAAGCTCGTCATCTATGATCATCCTGATCATCACTGCAACATCCTGCTGCATGATCCACCTGATCATCAATGCATCTACCTGATGCATACCAAGTATCATACATGATCCTCCTGATCATCAATGTATCCACCTGATACAAATACATGATACATATCATCATACATGATCCTCCTGATCATCAATGCATCTACCTGATGCATACCAAGTATCATACATGATCCTCCTGATCATCAATGTATCCACCTGATACAAATACATGATACATATCATCATACATGATCCTCCTGATCATCAATGCATCTACCTGATGCATACCAAGTATCTACCTGATACATATCATCATACATGATCCTCCTGATCATCAATGTATCCACCTGATACAAATACAAATACATGATACATATCACCATACATGATCCACCTGATCATACAATGTATCCACCTGATACATATACAGATACATGGTCCAAGCATCCAACATGATGCATACATACATACATAAAATGATCCAACTGATCATATCCAAGCAGAAACCAGAACATCATCCTGATGCTCATCATCCAGCGCTTACATCCACAGCCATGTGAAGGATCCTCCTTCCAACATGCTTGGAATGGCTTCAGCAAATGTGTCCATCACTTCTTCCTCGAAGTATCCTTGATCTGAAGCACGCCAAGCCTCTCTCTGAAGTACTCGAACTTCACCCTGGCTAGTGGCTTCGTCAGCACATCTGCAATCTGCTCGTCCGTCGCAACATACAGGAGCTTCACAGCTCCTCTCTGCACCATATCCATGATATAGTGATATTTGATCTCTATGTGTTTTGACCTGTCATGAAACAATGGGTTCTCGGACAGCTTCACACAACTCTGGTTATCACAGAAGATACCAGTAGCCTCCAACGGGAGATCAAATAACTCAGACAGTAGCTTCCGTAGCCATACTGCCTCACAACTAGCTGAACAGGCTGCAACATACTCTGCCTCAGCTATACTCAGTGCTACGCAGGACTGCTTCCTGCTAAACGAAGAGATCACACCTGATCCCATACTGAAGCAGCACCCAGATGTGCTCTTCCTGTCTGCAGCACTGCCAGCCCAATCTGAATCAACATAACCTTCCAGGTTAAACTTTTGATTCGCCTCATACCTGAGCCCATAATCCACTGTACCCTTCAGGTACCTCAGAATCATGCTTTACAGTAACCAGGTGAACACTTCTCGGATCCGTCAGGAACTGGCTCAATGTATTCACAGCAAAGCAAATGTCTGGTCTTGTGTTCGTCAGGTACATCAAGGACCCAATCATCTGACGATACATAGAGACATCAACTGACTCAGATGAAGCATCACATAGAAGCTTCAGATTCGATGCCATAGGTGTGGCCATGGCCTTGCAATCCATCATCCCGAACCTCTTTGGGATCTCTACTGCATACTTCCCTTGTCCAAGGAAGATTCTATCTGCACTTTGCCACACCTCCATGCCAAAAAAAACAAATAGTGCATCATCCCCAAGTTCTTCATCTAGAACTCGGTAGTAAGCTTCCGCTGCGTGTCGGCAATCAATCTATCTTCACCATACCAAGTTCTGGGAGCTTGCTTCAAGCCATACAAGGCTTTCTTCAATCTGCATACATATGACTCCCTGTCAGGTCTTGGGACTGCATCCCAAACATCTTCTTCATGATCTACGGATCATGGCATTCCATTTCTTCATCCCAGATCCTGGGAACTTCAATATCTTCAATAGATATCTTTCTTGCTGGAACAAATGTTGTAGTCCTTTTGTAGGAGATGGCATATGATCTTTCCTACACAACAAGTTAAATTGCATGATTAGAAAACATCTTATAGTTTTCAGAACAAATTCTTACACATAAAGAAATATGCCATACAGTCATGCAATTATCTTAGCCAATGCTTCAATACAACATTTATCCATATCTCGTAACTTTCTAGATGCCTTCCAATCTCTACCAGAACATTGTTAAGAGTGTGCACAACTCCCAACATGTCAGCAAAGAGGTTTCATTCTAGATAAGTAGCAATGGAATGTTGTACAGTGCCATAGGCTACTTACCCATGCATATTAGTAGTATACTGTTCATCAATGCAATTATTCTAATATGCATAATACACAACCTAATTCTAGGAACATCAGTATATACATTATTGAACAGTATTATTTAAGAAATGACAATTCAAATACTTATCTTTGTTTGTTCGTTGGGTGGACTCCCTCTGAGTCTTTGCTTCCTTGCAGGAGCTGCTGGAGTCCTAATCTGAGGTAGCTTCTTCTACACCTTTCTGTTGTGAAATGTAGAGAGATGATCAACTCCCTCTGAATATCTGCATCCTTGCAGAAACTACTGAAGTGTGCTCCTTTGCTTTCTTGCAGGAACAACTAGAGTGTGCTCCTTTGCTTTCTGGCAGGAGCAACTGGAGTGTGCTCCCTCTTGATCTTTGCTTCCTGAATTACCTGTTATTGAACTCATATTCATCCTTGGTCCCTATGCATGCTTATTAGTATCATGAATGTGTTATCCATGTGATCTCATATAAAATCATACATTCATTAGTATACTATTAAAACACAATAATCTCAAGCATGTATAGTCATGATCATTTCAAACAGAAATAATAAGCATGAGCATTCAAGGATTCTTATGGTTAGTCAAATCATAAGAAACATAACATGTCTAAACCTGTAATTACTCAAGCCTATGACTCTTCAGGTTAGTTGAATCATCAATCAAGATAAGAGATATAAAATGCATAAAACCTGTGATTATTCAAGCCTATACTTTCATGATTCTTCTGGTTAGTCATATCATCAATTATAATAATATACATCCAACCATGATTATTCAAACCTATGACTTCATGAATAATTATTATCAACAACAGTATAAGATCCTAACACAAGGTAGGATTTTAGCTTGATATAGGAAAAACATACCTGGATTAGCATGCTAGCTATTTATGTCTAACATACCCGCATAATGTCTTCTGGTTCTCTTTAGTGACTTGTGCTAGTAACCTGCATGTCTCATAAGTTAACCATTATAAAACTAAGTTATACATACCTCGAGAATGGATCTTCTATGAGATCCATGGCAATGGATGAATCTTTGTCCTCATGATCATATGTTCTTGAACTAGAACATGATTTGTCTTCTTGGTGTACCTTTCATGTTAGTAGACAACATAAAACTCATACAACATCACAATGTGTTAGTACAAACATAAGTTTCATACTCCTAATAAATGAATGACTTCTATCATGCATTCATAATTTTATTAAGGTGATATGACAAGTCTAAAATCAAGATTGTACTAACCATGATAATATGAAGACAAGCATACCATAAACTTAATTATGAACAAATCTCAAAACATACCTCGATGAGTCATACCTGTCGAGATCATTTGTAATCTTCTTATGTAAGGCCTTAGCCTCATCTCCCTCTGAAACAGGAACTTCTTCACTTATGCAAGTGACCAATCCATCTTCTTCTAGGATTAACCCAATCCACTTGATTTGCAAGAACTGGACCTTGAGCTGGATATGGGTTTGTCAGAGAAACCCCAAAAATTCAAACTTTGAATTTCAAACTTCTGATAGGATAGAAATATGTGCCTTGATGAGCTGATCAAGTTGGTATATTCAGAATTTGAAAACTGCAAAGTTTCACTCCTCAATTTTGCCTTTGAAACTTCTAGATTCACTGGACGTGACCCTGAACTGGGGTTTGATGAAGCCCACTCTTTTGCCCCATCAAAATGTTTGATCCAAAGCTCTAAGCTTCTATTTTTCTGAGGAGCTTCCAGCCGTGGTCACAGATTTCAAAAATTCCCATTTTTACAGAAGCCCTAATTTTCCACTTTTCTGATCAAAGTCCCGAACTAGGGTCTAATCAAGCCCGGCCTTCTGCCCAACCAAAAATTCTGATCTTGGTCTCTAAATTTCTATTTTGATGAGTAGCATCCAGCCGTGGTCTCCGATTACAAAAATTCCAACTTTCTCCAAAGCCCTAAATTCCGGAAGCCATGAATGAAGGTACCAAAAAATAATTCTGTTTTGATAGAAATATGTACCTGATTGTTTCTGGTGTAACTCCGAAATTTTTGATCCACAGGGTCTGAAAACGTTTCCTGAGATAGCCTGACCTGTTATCTTTCCATCCTGACAGGTCTGACCTCAATTGGATTCTCTGAGAGAGAGTTATGCCAAATGTCGCAACGTGACCTGTTTTGGGATAAAACAGGAGAGCGAACTTGTACGGTGTGCCACGTGTCACTGTTTTAACTTCGGCCTCTGAAAACGTTTTCTGAGATATCTCGGCCTGTTACATTTCCATCCTGACAGGTTTGACCTCAATTGGACTCTCTGAGAGAGAGTTATGCCAAATGTCGTAACGTGACCTGTTTATGGGATAATACAGGAGAGCGAACTTGTACGGCGTGCCACGTGTCACTGTTTGACCTTCGGCCTCTAAAAAAGTTTTCTGAGATAGCTCGGCCTGTGTACTACCTGTCACTTTTCACGAAATTTCATTTGGAGCTTCCTAGCCCAAGTTATGACCTTTTTCCCAAGGTCACCTGATTTTGACTCAGATCTGGAAGAGGCAGAAACCCTATAGTGTACAGATCATAAATCACAAAGTACAACGAATTAGAGGTTGTCCTTTGGACACAAGATACCTGGAGATCTTAGCTTCGGCCTGTAACAATTTCAGATCCGAAAACTTCGCCAAAACGGATTTATAGCGAAAGTGCTACGATGACTGGTTTTTGCTATATCAAGCCCTAGCATCGTAAGTGCAACAAGTGTCATACATGCCATATCATGCCTTCTTTCAGGCTAGCTCTGATACCATGTTAAATTTTCAGAATTTACTTCAATATGATCTAGGATCTTAACTGAGAGAACAACATGTACAGCATATCTACAGCATATCAATCATGGAGACAATAATGCAAGCACACAAGAGACACAAAGATTTACTTGGGGAAAACCATAAAGGTGAAAAACCCCAATAACTTCCTCAGAGATAGATAGAGCAATGATACAACCAACCAATAGAGATAGCCATAACCTAGCAGCAATCCTCCTCCTCCATAAGTGCGCCTCTCCTCCTTGAGAGCATGTGTGAGAAGTGAGTGAGTAAATAGAGTGCCTCCCGCACTCTATTTATACTTGACTTGACTTGCCTTTTTACCTAACTCATGTCGGCTCTAACTTAACCACATAACATAATGCTGAGTGGGCCGACCCCCAATAGGGTGGTCTAATAACCCTTTGACCCACATGACTTATACAGGGCCGACCCCAAACAAGGTGGTCTAATAACCCATCAAGTATAAGTTACGACACTTACAATATAAATGACGACACTTCCTTATAGAGGAATAATACCATCTCTATAGGAATACAATATACATATATGTGAAATACATTCCGAAGTTACATATACATCAACACATATGAGCGCTTTGTCTAATAATTATTGTAATTGCATCTTGAATTCACTCAACTCATTAGTTTAAAATATATTCTAGGCCTTGGATATGGGCATGTGTGTGTTATGTTATGCTCTCCTGTTGCCATTGTTGTCCATTGGAATCCACTTGAGTCACCCTTCACAAAAAGGGGAAAACAATGAGAAGAAAGGGTAATAGCAGAATAAAAATTACTAGCATGTTGAAATTGGCAGGAAAATTTTCATTTTTGGTGTTATAGATCTAAAAATTACCATCATATCCCACTTGTAGTTGAAATTAGATTCACTATTTAGATATTATGTGATGTCGCAAGGCCTTAATCATCACTCAAGAGTTCAATTCAATCATGAGTTTTAAGGGGGGTTCCAAAAAAACCGCCTCCCAAAGTTCAATTCTCATGACTTTTAAGGGGGGTTTTGACAAACCGCCACCAAAAGTTATGAGAATTGGGCTTTTAGGGGGGGTTTTCAAACAACCGCCTCCAAAAGTTCAATTCTCATGACTTTTAAGGGGGGTTCCAACAAAACCGCCTCCAAAAGTTGAATTCTCATGACATTTAGGGGGTGTTTTGACAAACCGCCCCCAAAAGTTATGAGAATTGGGCTTTTAGGGGGGGTTTTCCCAAAACCGCCCCCAAAAGTCAAATTTCGGGACTTTTAAGGGGGGGTTCCAAAAAAATCGCCTCCAAAAGTTCAATTCTCATGACTTTTAGGGGGGGTTTTGACAAACCGCCCCCAAAATGTATGAGAATTGCGATTTTAGGGGGGGTTTTCCCAAAACCGCCCCCAAAAGTCAAATTTCAGGACTTTTGGGGGCGGTTTTTAAAAAACCGCCCCCAAAAGTCCAATTTCCATGACTTTTAGGGGCGGGTTTAGAAGACTGCCTCCAAATGTCTGAAATTTTTTTTAGGGGGGGTTTTACCAAGACCCCCGCAAGACAAAACCGCCCCTAAAGGGTTATTTTGTTGTAGTGAATATGATAAATCCGTCCAACCTCGCATTTTTAATGAAGGCGACGTAATCTTAACTTACGATCAAATGCATGACAAACTAGGTAAAGACAAGTTGGAATCCATGTGGTATTGTCCCTACATTATCAAACGAGTGTTAGAGAAACGAGCCTACGAGCTAGTTGAATGCGATGACATACATTTGGGAGAGCCTCGTAATGGGATTTACCTGAAGAGATTTTATGCGTAGGGTCATCCTACTTAAACACTTTGTATATAGTGTATTTATGGTGTGATTTTAATTTCTTTTTGCATGTCAGGATCCTGTCTCGTTCACAACTATTTATCTTGATTTGTGCTTTCATGCACAGACGTCAATGTACTTCAGATTTGCAGACGATACTAGTCGACATACCCAGAATATCGCTTCTATAGCATGGGTACTGTATTCCCATACTAACGAGTTGATATCATTGGGTGGAATCTGCTTAGGTCCCGCAACGAATAACATAGTGGAATATCATGCAGTTATTGGGCTTCTAACTAAAGTATATTCTCTTGGAATTCACCATCTCATAGTCTACCTAGACTCTCAAATCGTGGTATCTCAACTAAATCGCATTTATACCGTTTGCGATCCCATATTACTTCGCTTATATCCAAGGATACGCCTCCCTGAAAGATCATTTTATTATATCTCATATCAACACATACCAAGGCAATTGAACACAGTGGTTGATTCATTAGATAACTATGTATTAAATTGGCATCTAGCTCATACATAATCAATTTCACCATGAAAAAACATGTAAAAATGTAAAATACAAATCATTATAGATAAACAATAGAGATAGGTCCATGTATATATCATGTAAAAAGTTTTGTTCATGTCATAAATAGTATCAGAATGCATCAAAAGACAAAATCGGGATCACTACCCGTACAAAAATTGGCACTATCGCCTACATATCGTGTAAATGCCACTAATGCTAAAAAGAGCTACTGCTAAGATCTAATCACGAGGAGCATGATACTCGTGATAACATACCACCGCCCTAGCAACACGGTGGATTAATATGCCAACACACTCTGTCACACCCACGGTATGCCTCTAGAGGTGATAGGGGACCTCAGGAAATCTCATCGGAGGGATACCCATAGTCAAGCCCTTGATATTTCACTCTACATCATGAAATCCTCCTGCCTCGTCCTCCTCTACATGATACTCCTCTCCTCGTCGCCGCAGTAGTGAAGATCCTGCTGGCCTCACTGGTCCACGATCTACAGCATTACACATGTACATATTAGGTCTTTTGCACAACAAAAAAAAAAAATATATATATATCTTAAAAAATAAAAAATAAAAAACATGTTTAAAAGTCACATACCTGACTCATCCCAATCCTCATCCTCTGGTAAATCCAAGTCAATGTCACCTCGGAAGTCTACCCCAGCGTAAGGGTAATCCTCGATCATCACAATCTGTTCCCCTAACCAGGAAAATAAGTTTTCACCGAATGCTGGAAATTGTGGCCCACCTAGCCGCCTAGCATAATTACTCCATATCCCCATCTGTGTCTCAGATGGAGGACGACGAGGCCTCTCTATCTGCGGGTTTAGTAGTGGGACCCTCTCTAAGAAGAAGGTGACTAGAATACTGTCGTACCCAAACTGCTTTATACTTCCATTGTGACACTTAGTGATTTGATCCTTAATGTTGACCAGGACTCACTCACACCAGTTGAACAACCTTGGCTCAAGACATTCCAAGGCATAATTCATTTGAGCCTTGGTAGCATGATGAGGCCCTACACTTCTAGCCACTCGAGAAAGAGTGTACAAAACCCTCCTCAAGGGAATATCTATCACATTGGTTATAAGTACTTTCCCGCTTTTCTTACGAGATCCTTGTCTGCAATACTGGGCAATGTAGCCCTCTGTACTCTCTTCGGTGCTATGATGTCGAACCAAATTGACTCGTGCCCCTCTCTTAGAGAGACTGGTCAAGAAATATATCCTCAATCTCTATCTCAAGGTATGCTCCCCTATACAGAAAGCTTGTAGATCCGACTCCCACATTTCTATTATGTAGTTCAAAAGTTTCCCTTGTTTCTGGATCCCTCTTGTCTTGAAGAACTTCAACAATCCACACTCTCTCAATGCAGACAAGGTGTTATCATCATTGAGGGAATCTCGATCATCCCCTTCATGATCTATCTCTTTCCACTTGATCATTCTCGTTCTTATCTCTTTGAAACTCCCGAAAATCATCAAAAGAACTTGTGATTAGAGTCTTGAAACCAATTTTTTCCAAATAAGAAGGGGGCAAGCTCTTCAAATTTTTATTTTGCATATTTTTGCGCCCTGACAATTGTTTGGAACGCAAAAAATGATAATTTCCGTGCCCCCACCATGCCCCAAAACACGAAAATATCAGAATTTTCGCACTTTGCGATATAGTGAGGGCGTGAAAATTCCAGTGCGCGCAAATTTTTTGTCCTAGGATGCTTGCCTCCCCCCCAAATCAACATGAAATTGAAAAAATAAGACATTAAATGAAAGAGCGGAGTACAATGACTAACCTACTTTGAACGATAGCTCGAATGATGCCCTGGATCTCCTGATATCTTCAGTTGAAAATTGGCTCCCAACAAGGTAAAAAATCTCCTTGAGGTAAAATGACCAAGTAAAAATGATTTGTTCTACATTTTTACTCTCTTTTTATGTGAATCCAACTAGTCATTTTTTAACTATTTTCACACTCATGATTCTTGTTTAAGGCCTTTTTCACATATTTTCCTTTCTAATGTTGTTTTCTAGGTTTTTTGACCAGGTTCAGGTAGGTTCATTAAAGGTGTTCATACTGGTGGAGGCATTTGTTGACCTTTTTTCAAGCTCACTTTCTCCCTTTCGTGCTTTGAATCTGAAATATGAAAGAGATTCCAAGCACTTTTCACACTTGGGTCGTGCTTGTTAAAATTAAGAAAAAGTATCGAGCTCAGTCTGCTTTACTCGTACTCATAAAACGATGAGGAAAGTATCAACCTAGTATTATTTTATCTCTTTTTCGGACTAGGGTGATTAATTCACGAAAAAGGAACCCTTCGGAGTTTCCTTTGAGCTCTTTTTAGATTCTCAAAATAAAAAAAGATCGCCAAGTGAACTTGTCTCTTTCACACTTCTCAAAGTAGTTGGAAGGTCGTCTATTCGGTGGTAGTTTATCCCTTTTTCAGACCGCTTAGACTCTTTACAAAAAAGGCACACCTTAGTCAACCTTTGACTAAGAGAGTTCCTCCATAAATTATTTTATACTTTTTTGGGTCTAGGGACTAACTTTACGAAAAAGTCAAATCTTGGAGTCCTCTTTAGGTTATTTCAGACTCCCTAAACATGGAAAATCACCGAGTTTCCCTTCTTTGGACTCACAAAATGAAACATCGAAGGATTCTTATGGAACCAAACCTCTCCTTCCTTGGGTTCGTAAAATGTGCAAGGTTGGACTCATCTAAAGATGAGCTATATCAAGCATCTATTATCCTCCTCGAGCTCGTTAAAAAACAAAGGGGTACTCGTCAAACATGATGGGGGAAAATGGGGGGGAATAAGTCGAGTTTAATTTTTTGGCACCCTATGAGTCATTACCTTTGAACAAGGCATGTGTCCACATTTTGTCCTATACTTGGGTATTCGGTACGTTTCTGGGTCATAACTAAAGTTGCGAGTCATCTTCTTTCTTTGAATAATTCCAAGAACACCTCCATGATAGTCATGTCACGTTTTTTTTTTTGCCTCCTTATATCCATGTTGCCCAGTCGTATGTCTTGTCGTTATATGTTCAAAGGAAAAGTGTCAATCTGAGTCCACTTTCTGCAATATCGTCAGCCTTTACATCCTTATGTTAGTCCATACTCATTTGATTCATTACTTCACATCACTTTCATATGTCGATTTTGTGTTGATAATGTGGGTTTCATTATGGCCCTCCTTCGACGAGTCTATTCTTGTCGACTTCAACTCATTATCCAGGAATTGGACTTAGAAACCAACCTTAGTACCTTAGTACTTGCATGCTTCAATGGCAGGTTTGCTCGTGTTTGACAATAGGTTTTTTTGATTGACCTCTGATCGAATGATCTCGCGGATGTTCGACGTCAACTCATCTATTCACATTTCGTCGATATGTACTATGATACCTTGGGAATCATTGTCATCATTGGTGATTTCCCTCGTACTTGTTAACGGTTCACACCATTGACCAATAATCAAGTGGTTTCTGCCATGTTCAACCTCAACACCTTGTAATCACATCGTTAGATTCGTATCGATTCAGGATTAGGTAGAAGACCCTGGATGGTTCTGATGTCTATTTAGACCATCCAGGTTGTGATGGTGATTGTTTGAGTAGGTACCCACTTGGACCTCATTGATGTACTGTCACACAGATCCACTCTTGTATTGGTTGTGGCTATGTTGTTATCCTATCATGGATCTACGCTTGTAAATCAGTAGCCATGATTTCAGTCATATGTTGAGTCCGTCTTGTCATGGATCTACAATGTATTGGTTGGCAACCATGCTTTGAGTGAGTTGTTTCGAGCATGGGTATGCCCGCCTCAGGGTTATTAGACATATTGTTGATGTTTTATTGCAGCTCTTCTCCAGTTCTCTTCCAGCTATCTCTGCAGACTTCATTATTGGTAAAGTATTTCGGCCATCAAATTCCTTTTGATCTCACACTTTAGGGGGCATCTGTTATACCTCAAATTTTTCCATTTAGAGTCTTCATGTCATATCACCTTGAGAGACATGATGTTTACACCTCCTAGGGGTGTTAGGACCCTTTGTCATCATGTTGGTCCCCTCCCTAGTCATACTTGGAAGCAATTCCTACAACTTAGGGGTCGAATTCCACTTCACCAAACTCACTTTTAAAACTCTTAGAGATATTTTCACACCCTGCTAGTGGTGCAAGATGCGAAAATTCCAACATTTTTGCGCTCTGCATGCCTATGGGGGCACGAAAATTACAACATTTTCGTGCTTTGATCAGTTGAAGGGGCGCGAAAATTCTTGGATAACTATCTTCCTCAGATTTTGGATCTTGGATCTCGAGGATATTTCCATGGGATGAGGTCTCCCTTCGAATCCCATCTCACATTCCCTCCTTGGTTTGATTTAGATCCTTGATCCTCATCTTCCTCACTCAGATCCATAATATCCTCTTACTGGTTGGTCTCCCAAATCCTATAAGAAGAAGGCCATCCATGAGCTAAGGGGAGAACTTTGAAGGCATCAAACCTATGATCTTAAGAGTCTTGCATAGGTAGCAAAGGAGATCTTGGAGGATGATCATGGTGCATCAAGAAATACTAGGTGAATTCGATGGTTGAGAACCCCACTAGGCTAGAAACGTGTTGGCTTCCCAAACATTGTATGGACTTCCATATTTTCTGAACATAGATTTGTATTGGATAGAGGACCTCAAGGGAAACCAAAATGTAACATTATATCAGGTTTTAGGGTCTGATATAACTCCCATAGAATAATAGGTTGTGAGACATAGGAATTGTGAGAAAATTGTTAACAATGTAAATAGAATTTGTGGTTCAATATTTAAGCAAAACTCAGAGGGTATGAACATCATACTTTGGAAATAAATGTTACTTCATATGTTTTTAAACATAGACAAAAACTCATAAAAATTCCAATACTAAAAAGATACAAAATCATCCCAAAATCACCATGTGAAAATAGAGAAGAAACTAGCTCGAATCTTGAGTTTGATTGGAAATATTACATGAAAGTTATGGTATTTCGAGTTGTGGCTCTCATATGCAATTCCTTACAATGATATACATCAAATAACATTACAATTGAGTCAAAATATCAGTCACCACAAACTTTATGCAGCTATGAATGCGCCATCACACTTGTACATGGACATTGAGAGAGTTTTGAGATAAAGATTGTAGAGAAAGAAGATAGAATATGAACTCGAACTCAAAGGGGGCTCTAACCTGCATCAAAACATCTCTATGAAGCTATTTTGAGAGGTATGAATGGCCTCTCCTCCAACCAACTTGGATAGGTATCTTTCACCTTCGAAATTGGTTCAATGGCAGGGAGGACGAACATCCATCGTGCAAGTACAAGCTAAAGCTCTCCCAAATTGCAAACATGCAAATAAAAAATGACCAAAAGCTTCTATCCTTTGTGCCTATTTTATTAACCTCCAATGGAGTCCATAGCTCAAATTCCCTCCAAGATTCTTCACTCAACTCGAGTTAGGGAGAGATTCTGATAGAAGACACTTGTCCACTTCTTTCTTGCATTCCTCTTCCCCCAATTTGAATGAGGAATATTAGCTAACCATAACTCCCCCTATGCACCCACTCGGTGGCTATTTTTATCCCTTATATGTCATATGTGTCATAGATCTGCAATCAGGTCTGAATTTGTCATAGATTCTCCATCATTTTTGTCATAGATGCCCGAGAATCTAGCTACAAGTGTCACAACTTCTGTATGATGCCGCTTCCTCTTCCATGGGAGTTACTCTTCCACTCCAATTCGACCTTCATAGATTCATGCCATGAATAATGCCTCTTCAACTCTCCCAAGTATGTTACCCTCCACCTTGGACTCAAATTGGTGAGAGAATGATGCCAAGTGTAGTGGGGAATCTTGTCACATGTGGGTCCCACAACCTCTTGTGTGCCCTCATGATCCAATGCCAACTTATTTTATTTATTATTATTATTTATTTGACCCATTTAATGTAAATTTGTAAGTCTATGGTAATTTTGGGTCTTGTAGCTCCCTTATTCCAAATTTTTATGTTTCCACCCCCAACCTAGGGAACTAGTAAGTTAGTGGAATTTTTTCTCCATGATAGTTTATTTGGATGGGGACATTACAAACTTTGAATTGTGGATTTTCTCTTCATGTGACCCACCTTGTGCATTTAGATCTAATTTTACATTATTACTAACTTGGACATAATGCTTGGAAATTATTTGACCCTTAGCACCAATTTGAAAAACTATCATGAACATGGCCAAGTGGCTTAGGCCATTGTGATCCAATGCAAAATTTGGGGACATGAAAAATCCTCCCCCCCCCAATATTGATTGTCCTCAAGCAATTTCAAACATGGATGTTGAAGAACCTGCTTTCTTTCCAAAACTCTGAGTAGTGGCACTCATGTACTACAATTGTGTGTTTCCAAAAGTAAAGAGATGTGGATTTTCTTTTTTCATATTGATATCTCCCATGACATCACCACTAAACACGAAAAGATTAATTAAATCCATCAAAACACAAATTTGCATAATTAATATTTACCTCTTTCATATTTTGGAAACCCTTTTTGAACTTTCAACCCATTTGCTCATTGTATAATTCTTTGAAGTTGCCAAACTTTGAGTCTTCAAGATTCCAAGAAAATTTCAGAGAGGAACCGCCATGCTTGTTGTTGCACTACTCTGATTACAATCACCTTCTCAAGTGGTGACTCAATCTCCCATACCGCTTGCTGCCCCAAAAATTGAAAGCAATGAAACAAAAAATGATCCCAGGGTCCCATTGTTTGTATTGCACTCCAACAATTAGGTGTGATCTCCAACCCATACCATCAGGAAAGAGAATGCCTGGATCCCACTGCCTTGTATGCATCCTTCCAAACATCATAAGTACAAAATATAGATCATCAAAGTACATAACAACATCATACAAATGTACATAAAAAAGGTACCTCCTCAAAGAATCATGAAATTTCTTGTACATCCAAGTAAGTAGATCATCATGTGCCCCATACACACAAGCATCAAGTATTATATCAAACATGCTCCAATGACATAGGTGAGGATCCCATGTCCTATAATGCTGCTCCAAAAGAATGTAAGATGCATCTAAATAATTATCCATGTGTTCTTTCATCCAAGAAGTGAATGAAGAATCTCCACCAAAGTCTGAACCAAGTAAGGAGCAAAGAAAACAATGAGACTTCAAGGGTCTCAAAGGAGTACCATATGTGCATCCACGAGTATGTGTATCATAAAGAAATAACACAGGATGTTGCTTCCAATAAGAATGTGCTCCAATCATATGTCTATTCACCCAAGTATTGGATGAATTTCCTCCAACATCAAATGAACTAAGCAAGGAGCAAGGAAAATCATGAGTCTTCAAGTGACTCAAATGAACATCATAGGTGCATCCATGGGTGAAAACATGAAGTTGGAAAACAATTTTGGCTTGTTTTTGACAAAAAAACTGCTAATTTTTATGTTTTTCAACTTCGACCTATTCAAACCCATATATCCCTTAGGAATTTCAACTTGAAGTAAACACAAAGGTTTTACAGAATTGAATTAGCTTTCTACTCGTATTTTTTTTAATTTTTTTTATGGACATATCGTGGGACAAATTTGTTGTCAACCAACGGCATATACTTGAAAATTTTAGCTATGGATAATGAGTGACCCGTGTTGACCACGGTTTTTTGATATATGGTTATTCATTTTAGGGAAAAAAATTGTAGGCTCATATTCTACACATGCTAAACTTGATCCTGGACTATATTTTGAGTTTTTTAAGACTTGGGAACTATTTTTTATTATTTATCGAAACAACATATGTTCAAAAAATGGTACATTATCGACACATGTTTTTGTCTTCATTTTGTTTCAAATGTGACTCTTATCAAACAAACTAAAACCAACCCATTGAAGAGGACAGTTCAAGGAACATCCCAGTAGTTTTTTAAATTTTTTTGGCTTCGGCATTGTGATGATATTGAATTTCCATTGTGATTGATTTTTACGTCACTAAATTTTTTAATGATAAAGTTTAGTAAAAAAATAGTAATCCTAAACGAAATTCGAAAATTTTTATATTATGAGAAAGTAGATTGAATGACGAATCTACTGGTATAAACTTCGACATGTAATTCTCATTTTTTGCAGTGGTATGACCTTGTTAAAGTGACACATTTCTGCTGGAACTGTTGACCAAAAACTCTTGGCCCAGAAAATTTCTCAGGCGAGAGCTTTAAAATGTCTCGGGCGAGAGTTGTTCCCGCTCAAAAATTAACCCAGAGTTAACGAAAACTCTTGGCTGAAAGTTGATTTAAACTCTCGTCGCAGAGGTTATAACATTTCTCGCCCGAGAGTTTTGTTACATAATCCACCGAGAATATTTTAGGCCCCAACACATTAAATGTTAATTTTCCTTGATTTGTGGGCGGGATTCCACATTATTCGGACGGGATTCTCGACCGAGAATGGTATATATAATCTCTTGGCCGAGATACTTTTCCAAATTATTTCATCCGAGGATTTGTTTTCAGTGGATTGTTTTTTCAGCCAAGGGTTTGTTTTCAGCTGAGGTTTTTTCAGCCGAGGGTTTGTTTTCAGCATATTTTTTCAGGTGAGCATTCTTTTCAGCTGCGAGTCTATTCATTCAATTTCAATTATGCCTAATGTTGCACTTGCTCTCTTCTTGGTTGTTGAACCTTGAACTCATCTAATATATTTACAAAATGTTAAATTTCACTTGAAAAGGGTTACAAATCATCACTTCTATCAAGCAAGGTTTGGAGATTAAACTCATTGGTATTTAAAGTAAATTTTTAGTGCTTTTAATGAAGACTATTTTTAGTTTGATAGGCAAAATCTTTTAGTACATTTCCATTGAGAAAGTTTTTATCACATTATTCTTTATTTTTTAGAATTAGTACTTGTGCGAATTGTATTGGTTGTTGCATGGTGAAATATTCCCTAAAAGAGGCCTCGTTTGTTTGTATTCACTAAGTTTTCACTACTTTTTCTCTTGAATCACCCATAATGAGCATTTTGATTACATTCGGAATTGTTTTGAGATTTGTAGTATCACATGTCTTTGATGAATATTTGAGACTGAAGCACATAACAAGTCTTGCACTATTTTGAAATTGTTGTTTTATATGATCATGGTATTCTTGATATAAAGGTAAGGTTGGATCAATCAATGCTTTGTATTCATTTTACATGCATAAGAACTATTTCATGTTGAAGAGGTTTTTGGATACTATTTGGCCATAACAAGAACTATTTCATTTTGAATGAATAACACTTATTGGGTCAATGTACTGTTCTTTTTTTTCAGCATATAACTCTCAATTCTCATATGTTTTCATGCATTGGATTTTAGGTCTTTATTTATTTCAACATGGGAAACCAAAAGAAACATGAAAGAAAATATGATCGCACCAGAGTTGATGAAGAGGCAAGGAAAGAGAGATCTCATGTTTCTATGAGAAATTTAAGATCAAAAAGAGCAATGGAAATAAATGTGGAGGCACATGGCAATGACGAAGAAATGCAAAATGTGAATGCACATGGCGGTGATGAAGAAATGCAAAATGTGAATACACATGGTGGTGACGAAGAAATGCAAAATGTGAATGCACATGGCGGTGATGAAGGAATCCAAATAGTCGAAGAGCACGTTGATTAAAGAAATGAGGAACATGGAGGTGACGAGGATGACAAATGTGGAGCAAACTATGGGTAGCGTTGATATTGAGACCATGAGTGGTGAGTAAATATTTTTTTATATGTTTATAATTTACTTTATAATACTTGAGTGTATATATATATATATATATATATATATCCGATTTGAAAGTGAACAAAATCTTATAAATTTATATTTATTTTTATGCAGGGTTGACATCCAACATACAACATCCTACCACAGTTAGCAATTTACAGAGATTAACTGGAAGCTGCAACAATATTGTCATTGATGATATTTTTTTGGAGAATTCGGATCCAAGTAAAATTGAAGAAATGGGACCGCAGATGCTTGATCGTACAGCTCGTTATAGAGTAGATAAGATAGTCAAAAAATATTTTGAAGGTATTTCTGTCATACAACAAGCTCAAATGTTGCATAAATTGTTAAAGCGAAAATGTCTAAAAGATGCAATTACATTATTGGGCATTCAAAGTGCCAAAGAGGCTAAGTCAAATCAGATTGTATCACAAAATATGACCTCGGTCCTTGCATCACTTGCAAAAAAACGATCTCACAATTTCATGGTTGCTCGTAAAGCAATTCTAACAGGGGTTGTGGCAAAACACTACAACCAGTCGTTTGTTGTCTACGACTGCAAGAACGTTAAAAACATCAAGAAGAAGTTTATGGAAGCATAAAAAGCTTCGGGTTCAGTTAGATGAGGATGATGAAGTTGCATGTTGGGGTGTTATCTGTAGGAAACCTTATCAAGATAGACTTCCGGATAATGTGAGAGACATGGTGAAAGAGTTTTGGGATGTAAACTCGCGTGTCTTACCAAATGAAAAGGATGTTGTTCGACGTTGTATATCGAAAGGAAACTATGAAACTCATGCCAAACACATAACAATGATCACTCAAGCGGTAATGTTCAAAACTTCCATGGAGAGTAATGTTGATGTGAAGATTTCCCTTAGCACATTTGTGAAGCTTAAACCATGGTATGTCAGGCCCATCGTTGTTCGCGACACATGTTGTTGTCGATACCATGTAGAATTTGAATTATATTATGAGACATTTTTAACTTTTGGCATGCAGTGTTGGCCAAATAACCCCCCTCCTTCGAGTGTTCGTGAATTTGTATCTAAAATATTATGTGCTCGAGAGAATCATCAAGTATTCTATAAGAAATAATGCGTTGGAGGTAAAAAATGTGAGGAATGTTCTGATTTGGCCCCTTTTAATGCTAACTACCCCATTGATGCAAACGATCCTCAATTGTCAAATCGCATTGTCAAATGCAAGAGATATGTTTATGTTGACTATACTGCAGTTACATATTCAACGACAACATCAAGAAAGCTTAATTTGGTTGAAAGTGATATCTCTTTGACAGATTTTATGAATTTGTTCAGGGATCAAATATATAAATATATCAAGCACTCTCACTCAGCACGATGGCAGGACTTACAGTTCAAGCAATCACGAGATGTATTTCCAAAAGGGACAATATTATCCATTGTTGATTTTGTAGAAAATTACACTTTCACTCCGCAAAAGGAGATACAAAGTGAGTATTATCATTCAGATCAGGTATCTATACTTGTGCATATGACGTATAGACATGCAGAGCTTGATGTCGATGGTTTTGATAGCAATGAAAATAATCGCGAAGTGATTAAGGAGTATCATTTCTACATCAGTGATGATCGTACACATGATACATGTTTTGTCCAGCATTGTTTTGGTATGCTTTTTCAAGAATTAAAAAGAAGAAGGGTCACTTTTAAAGAACATTGGGTGTGGTCAGATGGTTGTGCTGGTAAGTTTAAATCGGCACGATCATTCTTATGGTTGTCTCCCCTTCATAGAAACACGAATGTTCGCCACACATGGAGCTTTTTTGAAACGGGACATGGAAAAGGAGAACATGATGGTGCTGGGGCTTGCGTGAAACGTGCACTTAGGAGATATCAAATGAATCATTCTGCTGCTCGCCTTGCAAATTCAAACGATGTTGTTAATTGGTGCAAACAAAATTTGAGCCATGAATTCAATGAAAGGATGGGTAATGTGAGAAGGTTTTTTTTCTGGAATATTGCAATGGGTGATGTTGACAGATCAATGCCGCATAATTGTACTGCAATCCCGAAAACAAGGGGCTTACACTCCATTAGGAGTAAGAAAATGGAAAATATACAGGCAATCGAGAAACGGAAGTACTCTTGCTTCTGTCTTGCATGTATTGATGATGTAGAGTCTTTGTATGAGTGTCAAAACCAAACTAACAAATTTGTGAAACCATGGAGACATCAAGAATTGACACCATTGCCCCCATTTGGAAATATCAACGATGTAGAGCACGACAATGAAGTAGTTGTGATTGACAAAGATTATGATCGTGTTTTCGATTTGGTTAGAGAAGGCGATGTATTTGCAGTCATTGCACCAACAGATAATCCAGAAAATGTGCATTATTATTTATTGAGATGCACTAGGTCGAAAAGCACGTTGATGCAAGAATTTAAAGACCCGTCAAATTATACGTATGCAGTGGGTTCAATGGTTTTAATGGGACATTTCTTTGCAGAAGTAAGGAAATGTAAAGACCATATTCTTTTTCAAGACTACGAGTTAGATGTTATATGTGCTCAATACAGTCATTTGGTCATAGCAGCTCGATTGCAGTTGAAGGCAGTGAAGAGTAGGAAAAATTCCAAGCATCGACAATGGAAATTGTTGATAGAAGATCATAATGCCATTCTTGAAAATATGCCACTGGCACATTTCATATGATTCAATAACACATCAAGGTTGACGAATGTTTTCTTTGATTCTAGGGTGGGTGGGTGGGTGGGGCCAAATGAGCTTCCACCTTCACGTGGTTGGCTTCGTCAGTAGAGAATATATATATAATTCTCGAAACTAAGAGAAGCTCTTTTTAACAACATATCCAATGATAACTCAAGGCTCATAGATGTTCATGGGAACAAGAGAGATGGCTTCACCCTTTGGAAAACCTGCCATTGAATGTCTTTGGTTATTTATAAGTATAAGGGTTCTATATATTTTTTGTGTTCAATTTCTAGGTTAAGATTGAACTACAACTTCCTCCAAATTGTTTTCCTCCTCAACATTCATAGTCCCAACCTAGAGTGTCCCACCTTGAGTGTTAATAGGGGGAGTGGAAGCATATGGAAATCCCTTCAGGGACATGCATGGAAAATTTGTTATATGATCAACCCTATAAGAAAATGAGCCCATTTTTCTTTATAGTTCCAATTATAGAGACTTTTGTGCTTTCATGTGGACTCTAATGCTTTTTTCATCTCCTTCAAAGCTTGGATTTATACCACAACATATACCATATGTCTATTATGTTCCTGCACCTCTACAGAAATATTTTCCTCCTGCATTTCATGCCATTTGTTCCATTGCAATACCTATCTTGTCACCTCTTGACATTTATCTCTGATTCCCTGCTCATAATTTCTCATGTTCCACCTAATATCTACCCATTCACACATAACATGTCTCCTATTCTTGCAATGTGCCTGCCACCCACATACTACACCACCAATCTATTGTCCCATGCCACAAAGCAAAAGGTCATGATCATTTCTCAAACTTATGACTCTTATGAAACATGCAACCTCCAACATAGGGATGATGAGAAGAAGGGTTGTGATGAATCCAAAGATAATGGTGAAGACAAGGGTGATCTCTTGATAAATTGAAGGATGAATTAAAAGGAAACAAAAGAAGAATAAGAAAAAATTATCTCACATTATGCCAAGAACCCTATGCAGAAACGTTCCACCTTCCATTCACATGTTTGTAAATCATTACATAATTACATAATTGGTTTCAAAAGACAGAAAGTTCTACAAGGACTCGTACAAATAAATTCTATCAGCGGATATTTCACTATGGAGGATACTTCATAGGTTCTAAGGGGTTGTATTTAGCTCCATGATCTTTTGACTTTAATCCATATAAGAGATAACCACAATTTGAATGTGGGTTTGATTTCCTTCTTTGTCCCAATTCTTTTGGGATGAATATGCTCTATGAGACCAACATGCCACAAATTTTGCAAATCAATAGAGGGGTGATGTTAGAAGTAACCCCTATATTATGATAAAATTCCTTTTAAATAAAGCCTCTTCCATACTTTTTTTCCTTGGAAAAAGTCAGTAATTTTATTTCATGAAATGAACAAAATTACATTCTGCACATGTAATAGAATCACTAAGATCCCTACATTTTCACAGTTTATTTTCCCATATCAACATCATATTTGATGTCCCATATATCATACAAACGTAACGGCTATCAACATCATATCTGATGTCCCATATATCATACAAATGTAACGGCTGTCCATACAAGCCACTTAGATCCCAATTCAGATAATCATAAACAGTGAACGCTGGTCTTCAATTCTGTGTATACGACTGTCCTACGGCCAACACAAATTATCATATTATCCTATATCTGTCAATCGCTGGTTCTATCAAAGAACTGTGGTTGCTTACCATCGCTAACGCCAGTCAAGATTCGTCGCTTGTCACCTAAGACTGAGCTATTGCTCTATTTAGTGCCTCAAGTTCTTCGTTAAATGGTCGATGATAATAGCTGTAGATGCCCTCAGGTGAGTTAATAGTGATCCTCCAGGTGCCAAATGGTAAGTGCTGCTGTGTTGCTTCCTTGGAAAGCAGATCGGCCCATTCCTCTCCCTATAGACATGTGTAAATGTTAATTTATCAAATGACTGCTTTATCCTGATCACCTCCTCCAGGATAGGTAAGAGTATCATCACATTGCATCTTGTGATCTCCTTAGCCCATTCGATAACTAACAAGGAGTCACCAAAAATCTGTAGTGATAGACATCCTTGTTCAAGTGCGAATAACATCAGCAGCCTGAGTGACATAAGTTCCGCATAATTATTGGATCCCCTCCCTAATCTAGCCACCAGATGAAAGTAATTGGACTCTGTTTTGAATAGAACACTCCCCCCTCCACATTCCGTTTGATGGTCAATTGAAGCACCATCAAAAAAATCCCACGACATTGATTTGTCAATCAATTCCACACACACAGGTCGCGTTTTAATCACAGGGGCAGGTGCCTTATAGTGTAGGGTAATAGCCATGATTTGTGCCACTACACTCTCCAATGGAACCCTGCAATCTTGAAAGATAATCTTATTCCTGGTAATCCAGATGCCCCAGGCATAAATACAGGGGAAAGCCTGGATGTTTGATGTCTTATGTGATGTCCACCACAATTGGAATGCCTCAAGAACACTCGCACCCTGCCACCCCTCATTTAGTCCCAGGAATAAGCAGGCTTCAGTCCAAACTACCTGAGAATACCAACAATGTACAAAAAGATGAGTACTAGTCTCTACCGCTTCCCTACAAAGTGGACAGAACCCCGACCCCTGTAAGAATCGTTTTTGTAGAATGTCCTAGGTAGGGGCCCTGTGTTCCAGAATAGCCCAGAAGAGTAGTTTTGCTTTACCTGGACACTTTAGCTTCCACAGATTTTTCCACCACCATACCAATCCCCTGTTATGTACAACCACATTCAACTGGATATATCCATGCTTTGGGGTATATATTCCAGAGGGATGATGATCCCATATAAGTACATCCGTCCTATCAGTCAGTCGAATATGCGATAGTCTTAAGTGCCGAAGATAATCTGCCCAAGCCCCATGCATATCACCAGGGATCTCAAGTCGATGTGCAGTGTTCCAGCCCTGATGCCAAAGTGTAGATGTTCTCGGATCCGCAATATCAGCCAAGAAATGACAACCCCTTGCTGCCAATATATTCCTCAATTCCACATGAAGGACATGTCCTCCCCTACGGCCAACCCATGGGTCCAGTCCAATACGAGTAAGTCTCCCATTTCCAATCCTCCACACTAATCCAGATCCTACCAAATGAAAATGCTGCACCACCGCTTTCCAAACCACAGAGCAATATGCCCTCGTCTTATTGCCCAGCCTGATCCAATCGAGTAGTGTAAGAGGGGCAATATATTTATGATATACCACTCGTGTCCAGAGGCTCTGTGTGTGTATAAGTCGTCAAGCCACCTTGGCCCCCAAGGCTTTAGCGAACATAAATATATTCTTTAACCCCCATCCTCCCAGGGCTTTTGGAACCGCAATTTTTTCCCATCTGACCCACACCATCGCTCGTTTGTCACACTTACCCTTCCATAGAAAAGCAAAACACAACCGACGTATCTGTTCCAATACTCCTTTGGGAATCCAAGCTAGAGACAGCCAATACACCGGGATTGCTTCCAAAAATGATTTAATCAGAACCAGCCTCCCAGCCCGTGAGAGCCATT
Organism: Larix kaempferi; assembly: GCA_027924585.1. Lineage (NCBI taxonomy): Eukaryota > Viridiplantae > Streptophyta > Pinopsida > Pinales > Pinaceae > Larix > Larix kaempferi. The sequence continues at coordinate 38,668,577 of BSBM01000096.1, forward strand.
TATGACTCCATCCATGTAGTCGCTGTTCTAATTTAGCTAATAACCAGTTCCAATCAGACTTCAGATAAGCATTTGGTTTCAAGTGAAAGCCAAGGTACTTTAAGCCATCATCAATGTCCAAAGTCCTGTAAGGTAGCCTAAGTGCCAAACAGTGAATCTCCTGCTCGGTTAAATGCGAACAAGTGATTGATGACTTGTCAATATTCACTAACATACCCGCAGCTACATGCACTAAATTGAGACCTTCAACCACCTTATCTATATCCTGTCTGGTGCCATCACAAAATATCAGGATGTCATCAACAAAAAGGAGATGTGAGATATACAGTACCTGAGAGATGGATATGCCACGAAAGGAACCATCAGCTTTTGCTTTCAGTATAAAACGACTGATTCCTTCAGCAACAAGGAGAAACAACAGCGGAGAAAGGGGACATCCCTGTCGTAGACCCCTTCCTGCATGGAAGAATGGACTAGCAGAGCCATTGATCAGCACAGCAAAGCTCACCGTAGTGATACAGGCCATAATCCATCTGATAAATTCGTAGCAGAAACCCAGGTGAGTTAGAAGCATCCGGAGATAGAGCCAACTAACTCTGTCAAATGCTTTGGAGAGATCAATCTTGATCACAACACCCTTCTGTTTCTGCACTTTCAGAGTGTGTAATCCTTCCTGGGCAACCCTGATGGCCTCATGAATTTGTCGACCTTCCAAGAAGCCCAATTGCTCACAAGAGATATGCTGAGACAAAATATTCTTAAGTCTCCTCGCCATAACTTTAGAGATGATCTTATAGATACAGTTGCAGAGAGAGATAGGTCTGAATTCCTCAAAGTAATCAGGCTTGTCTGCTTTTGGAATAAGAGCAATAAAGGTCGAGTTAAATGGACCATGTACAAACCCAACCTTTCGCGATTCTTCCACCACATTCAATAAATATTCCCCGAAGAAGTCATAGAATCCCAAGAAGAATTCAATAGGCCAGCCATCTGGCCCAGGGATTTTATCTTTCTGAAAGGAATGCATTACCTGCAAGAGCTCATGCGGCAATACTTCCTCCATCAACAGTCGATTATCTTCCTCCCCCACAAAACGAGGGAAAAGCTGAGTCACCCGTAATACCTCAGCAATAGAGGCCCCAGGTTGTGCAGTGAATAAATCTCTAAAGTGTCTAACACCCATCTCCGCCAATCCATCGAAACTGGAGACCCGTTCCCCTTCAGCAGAAGATAGTTCCCAGATAGAGTTAGTGGATTTTCTCCCTTTTGCATAAGCTTGAAAAAATTTTGTGTTCTCATCACCGCTCTGTAGCCAGATCGCCCTACTTTTCAATCTCCACATCTCTTCGTGCTCACACAGAATCACATTTCTGCGTCGTTCCCATTCCATCAACTCACCTTTCTGCTGTTCATCCAATAAGCCCATTCCCGGACAATGAATCAGTTTATCTATATTCAACTCAGCAGCCTGCAGATTCTGTTCATCACGAACCTGTTTTTCATGTGCCCATAGGATAGTGGCCTCTTTAATTCGCTGAAGATTATGCTGAAAGTGAGCACCCGCATACTCTGGAGAATCTAAAGGTCGATGAACCCACAGTTTCTGGACCATGTTATGAAAATCCTCCTCCTTCAGCCAGCTAGGATTGAATTTGAAAGGACTTGGGGGTTTTTTACTTCTGCCTCTTAACTCCAATAATATGGGGCAGTGATCAGATACCCCACCTTACCCTACCCACTGACTGACAACATCAACCCCCAGTACCAATACATCAGCCACCAAAAACCTATCCAGTATTTTAGCCACCCTTTGGTCCCCAGCTCGCTTATTGCACCAAGTTGGAGTTAATTTTGTAGGTAGTATGTCTAGTAGATCCTTCCTGGCGAAGGCTTGAATGAAAAAATCTGCCAAAGTATCCGGGACAGCCCAAGGCCCCCACACTTCAGAAGGCCCCAGAGAGAGATTTAAATCCCCTCCCAGAATCACATCTCTGCCTTAAAAAAGATCCATACTTAACAAGGAATCCCAAAATCCAACCCTATTAGAATATGGCCCGTAGATATTGAGAACCGTGATCAACCTACCTATCTCAGCATCCCAAAATTCCAAACCAATGCCAGAAGAGATTCCCCAAGAACAGTCACATCTACAGCTTTTCACCTTCCACCCTGAGGCCAGCCCTCCAGAACGCCCCCGTGCATCCACGCCTACAAACTTCCATCCTGGAAGCAAAGTTACTAAAGTCCGAACAACATCCATACTGCCACCCAAAGTTTCCTGCAACAGTAATATATCCGGTTGATTTAAGTCCACCAACCTCCTAAGAGATGATTTTTTAATGGGACTCGCCAACCCGCGACAGTTAAAGGACATGATTTTCATAAGTGACCCCCATCCAGGGCTTTCTCGGCTCTAAGTGCCCATTCAATGGAAGATTGTGTGCCCAGCACTAAGTCAACCTTAGCCCGATCCCATGCCTTTGACAAGAGGGATTTTCGTCCCCGAGCCCGACCCCTAATACTAAGAGCCAAATCAGGAAGTCCCTTCCCCCCCGATCCGTCAGCAGTTATCTCCCTATTTCTAAGAGCGTAGCGGATACTACGTTCCTCAGAACAACTGGAGTCTTTGGTGGATACCATGGGCGGCGTGGATACACAGTCCTCATTAGAAATCAAACAATTTGCAGCAGAACACAGTATATCGGTACTGGCTAGTGGAGGAGGCCCATGACAACCCCCCCCCCAAATCAGCAGATCCAACTAATAAAGAATCAACAGGTGAAATGTAGTGAGACATACCATGGGGATTCGCAGCAAATCCCCCTCGTATATTGGACATCTCCCTTAGCTTGCTGGTGTAGGCCCGCGTCATAGAAGTCGCTGAAATAGAGGCCCCCACATCAACCGAATCTGCAAATCCAATAGTCTCCAAATCAAGGTTCATCGATGGAGGCAGAGTTTCCCTAGCACCATGAGTCCCATGATCAGATGATACCCCAGGATCACAGTGCTCCCCACGGGCAATAGCAGGTCCACGACCTTCACCCCTCACCAACAGAGGATTCACCTTCAACAATGGATCAGCACGATTTGCTACTCCATCCCCTACCAATGGCTTACAAGCCCGAAACAATAAGGGGCAATTGGCTACCAAATTTCCATGATCGTGGCATCGGTGGCACCTAAACGGCACCCCCACATAATCCAGAAGTTGAACAAAATCCCCATCCTTGGATTGTACTTTAATTTCAGCCGAGAGCCCCTACCGAAGGTCGATTTTGACCAAGATCATTGCCACCGTGTATTTACCAGTCTCATGGTGGGAGTGATCCGAACACACATAATCCCCAAGAAAGTTTCCAATCTCTGCAAACCGAGTTTCATTCCAAAGATGCATGGGGAATCCAGGCAGCTTCACCCACAGCGGTTCTGCATCAATTTTCTCCGATTTAGAGTCAAAAAAGGGGGTCCATCTTTTCAGAATGATTGGGACGCCCATCATCAACCAGTGTCGTCTTAAGACTATGTCAACCTCTCCTTTGTTCGGTAGAATAAAAGAAAACCAACCCTTTGTCAACACCCGTATCTCAGGGGCAGAAGACACCAAATCCTTCCACTGCTCAGCCGCCCAACGCTGAAGGAAACCGCGACCAAATCGTCTACCCCGAACATGTCCTACCACAGCGGTGTGTGTGAAATCCTCCGCCTCTTCCATCGTAACATCAACCCCCAGCACCAACTTATCCGGTCTCTTCCGATCTTTAACCCGTTTCGCAGAAATTTTTTGAGATTCAGCCTTCGCAGAAACCCCGGATCGATGGGTAGTCTCCCCGGCAGAGGTGGGTAAATGCCCATCCCGGTCCCTCGCAACCTCGGGCACAGCAAAAGTCCCATACCCATCCACCTCCGCAATGTCAACTCCAGCAGCAGCATTCCCACTGGCGTGAACCCTGTCAAAAGTGTAAGCCGCCTCCTCCTCCATTCCACCCCAGACGTGCCCCCAGTACAATCAGTTCACCAATCCCAAGCACCAAAAACAGCTAGATCACCTTTCCCTGGCCCCAGACAGCATCCACAGCACAGACAGAACAGTATCTCAGAAAAAAAACCCAAGATCAACAGTGGATCGGCCCCCATGCCACAAAACACTCCATCAGCAATCTACTCCACGAACGCCTTCAAGAAGGGTACAAGATCGACCACCAGCATGCCCCAGCAATTACCCCACTCAGCCCCAAAATCCCATAAACTGTATCGCACGGCTTCAACTCAAATGTCCCATTGACAGCATAGTGGCACCTTCAAAACAGGTTCCACATGGTCCAATGCTTCCTGTATCGGATCCAGTGGAATCAAGATCCAAGCGAGGGTAGCTGAATACCCGTATCCTTCAATATGAAATGGGTATAATTGAAAATATATTAACACCGTCTTCCTCTCCATCATATCCCAATCTACAGGAAGTATGTCATCTAACTTCAACATGCAGGTAAAATGGAGCTCTCGGCCAATATAAGTGCCAACAACCAGGCCAATATCTCACAGCACCTCAATGTGATCCCCCACACATCCTCCCGCGCGCGCAAGGGCCCTCCGATCCCGATCCAAGGAGAGGGAGCTCTTCATGAGCTCAGATATTGCCTGCACAATACAAAATCCTCACCACAGTACAGTAACATCTTGGAGCAATTCAAGATTCCAAGTTCTTGGAGCCATTTTTTTCCTTCAGCGCCCGCCAAACAACGATGCATGATCAACCTATATCCACAAAGCCTCTTCCATACTTATGGACCCTATACAAGGAATTTTCCTAAATTTCATCATATCACTCCTCCACAATTTGTTCTAAAGGAGGCTCATAATGAGTTCCATAAAGCATAATATGGGTGGCCTCCTAAACCAAAATAGTCTCTCTACATAAGGTAGTACAAAATAAAAAGGTATATACAAACTTGAAGTCCTTGGTATTCTAGAGGAAAAGATGGTGGGAAATAATAAAGTCTTAGTGGAGGATAAAGATGATGAAGAAAATGAGGAGGAAGTTAGAGATGCATAAGAAGAAGGAGAAGACAATGAAGAAGTCACAACAAAGGGTGAGGAAGCCAAGGACAAAGATTTTGAAGAAGGGGAATCAAAGAGTGGTTCTAAGGATGTACAGCACAAATCAAAGGTAGCAACACACTAGGATGAGGTGGTCCATGTTTCATAAAATAACTTGACATCTCTTCCCTATGCCAATTTTTTTAAGAAAATAAAAATGAAGAGACATAAATGATTGGCATAGCCTTTGTTAAATTAGTAAAAAACTTTCAACAATCTTCCCACTTCTCAAAATTTCAACAATCTTTCCCACCTCTCACTTACTAAAGAAAGCTAATCAAGAAAAATATGAAAAGCAACCTCGAATGGTTTACTAATAACATAGGATAAATCTTATGTAATGCTTCTATAGCATCCTTTTAATACAAACATACTTATTATTATTATTTTACCACATTGCTTTTATGATTATAGTGTAAATTATCTTTTATAACAAGATTACAACTCCAAGAGCATAATGATACACTAGCAAAGCAATATATCAATTGTGATGTTACTGTCAGGTGGATCTTCAACAATGGATACATCTCCTTTGATAACCTAATAACACAATATAATACCATGAGTGCAATTATTACATAGGATTTCACCTCCTTATATATGGTTACTCATGGAGAAAATAGTTTCCACTTATGAATGTAGAATAGATTTTCTTTACACCAAAATTACAAAAACATAACTCGAAGAACGGATTTTATTATAACATTTAAACCTTATATCCTAACAGTCATAAAGTGATAAGATTTCCTTAGAGGGATAAAATGTTTTAGCATTCATCTTTAAGTTTATATCAATGAGGTTTATCACATGGATTCAGGGAATTTTGACCCAAGTATGGACAAGATTATTGTGATAGAGGTCAACCTCGCATTATATCAACTTCACATCATTTGATAAACTAACTCTAAGAACACTAGTTTATGGAAATTTTTCCTTATTACACAATACAACATTAATGGGCTCAATAGGAAGCATTATGACTACAATACACCACCATTATGGGCACAAAAATACACCACTATTATCATTGCTAGAGAGTTGAAGCACTAACTCACAATGCAACATTATGACTACAATACACCACCATTATGGGCACAAAAATACACCACTATTATCATTGCTAGAGAATTGAAGCACTAACTCACAATGCTTTAGACAAATACTCATTTGTGGCTTCACAACCTTACCTCTTTGTCATTGTTGACTTGGGTGCATTTACCATGGTATAATAAGGAAATTCTATTGTATAGGATAAGTGAGTGTACCTCATTAACTTTTCCATCACAAACATTGAAAGAGACATTACATGCATTTAATTCAAGGCATGGCAACATAATGCATGCCAATGCATCCTTACCATCACCACTAGTTGGTTCAACTATTCATTGATTCATATGCCAAAAACCCTTATAACTTGAAAATGACACACAACAATTTTCTATATTACATAATACACTTTAAATATTTGTTTGTCCACTTTAACACTCGAACCTTCATGCAAGTCATTTTAGCTTTTATAATTAATGATACACTCTTGGATGACTTCACAACTTTCAGGCATTGTTGGATAATACCAAATCCTAGTTATGAAATAGGATAATTGGAGCACAAATATTTAAGTTGGAAAGACTAATGAAGACATGTGTGCATAAAAATCCATTAGATTTCCCACCTTACCCACCTAAGTGGAACAATGAAACAATGCAATGAATTGTTATTGATCCTATATTTCTACTCTTAGTACCTTCCTCTCTAATTTTACAAACTCATTTGTTAAGCAATCTCTTCTCATTGCTTATTTTGCTTTCCCATTTATTAAGTTGTCCATTGGATATCATGCATTGCAACATCATTGTGCTTTGACTATATATTATGTTTCAAATTTGGATTCTTTATAATTCGTTTCTCAACACATGATTTTGTCTGGGCCTATCCACTTCATTTATATAGAGAAAATAAGATCTGTGTGTTGTAAACTCCACACCCTTGAATTTTGTACTAGAAGAATAAAATAGTTAGCTTATGTTGTCAACCTAAGAAAGTATAAATGATTTGTTGCATTCCTAATGAAGTTATTGCACTTCAAATGGTACATTCACAAAGCATCAAGCTATGCATAAAGTAGTACATAAAAAATTTCAAAGGATTCTAAAGCACTATCATCAATCTCTGTGAGAAAATTTGCAACAAGATTCAAATACCATACAATTTTCATTTTAAGTTCAATAATTAATATGCACAATGAGAATAATGTTTAGTTACCTTGACATCACCAAGATATTAAATCCAACCAATAGTTGCTGGTTGAAATATATCCAAACAACCTCAACTCTAGCTTCTATCATGATCTGATTTACTTCTAACCATCTCGGGTATTATATTTTGTAGGTAGGATTTGAATATTTTAAAGATATAGAACCTAAAAATGAATCAGTGGTAGCTCCAATTTCTATAATAATATCCAAATTCAAAACTCATCATGGGATGTGTTAGTCCCTGAGATGTTCCAAGGTTGTTTTGGAACTATGCCAAGGCATCAATAAACTTGTGCTTGCATTTGGAATGGTCTGTCCAGTGAAAAAAATATATTATATTTCAGAATATTGAGAACTTGCTCGAATTACTAATCAATATGACATATATGTAACAACATGGACATTGGTGGGCATCATTTTAACATAATAGACAATAGATAATGGATTGAGTGAAGGAAATGGAAATAAGGTACTTGGAAAACTAAATCTTAATCCCACAATACATAAAATGTTTTGAGCAAATAGAATTCAGTAGTTCAACATAGAATGTAATTACATAGATAACAAGATCCTCATAGGGACAACATATTTGATTTCAAAAATATATCATGAAAATTTCATAACACATTAATAAGAAATGAAACATTCATCATAACACATGACCTAAATGTAGATGAAAGGATGTCTCATGGGATTGCATCATATACTCAGTGTAGAAATTACATGGAGATGAGAGATATGTAAAAACAGAAGAAGAGAGAAACAATCTAGAATAATCAAAACCTTTGAATCCCCAATACCCCAATTATAAAATGTTAGATATTACTAGATCACAAACTTGATCAAACAGAGTATGAACTTACACTTAGCCCAAACAAAATTTCAACCATTCAATAGAGGCCGCTGACTCTATTTGTAGTACTTGGCTTTACATTCTATTACAACAAATTTTTTTATTATCTTACATAACAAATTTATTTTTATGTTACAAAATTTCTCAACTAAATCTTCAATCTAGTGCTGCTGGCAACTTTGAGGTTGACCAATCCTTGGATTGGAGTGCTGAGTTTTTCTTCTACCATGATGTTGACCTTGAGGGTGAGGTGGTTGCTCCATGTATTATGGAGGTGGCACTTGAAAAGGATGCTATAATGGCACTTTATCCAGAGCATTGAATTCATCTAACTTGAACATGATCTAAGTGGCCCTATATTGATCTGGAGTCAGCCTTCTTCCAGAGACAACAGTCTCTAATATTTCTATTTTGAATGTACGTTGCTTGATATCGACTGCAAAAAACAACCTTGAATTTCCCTTTGAAATGAATTCTTATTAGGGAAGCATATCTTTCTTCAGTTGTGTGCTTTTGGATTTGATGGATGAGAACATTCCAGCCAATCTAGATGCATAAGGAGAAGCTTGAGAAGATTCCCCTAGTCCTTGTGGCCACCTGGCTATGGGGAAATTTTCAATGATAACTAAGGACTTAGAAGAGGATGAGGCTTCCCCTCCATGATACTGATAAACTTCCATGGATGACTATTAGCAAGTGTACCTTTGATCTCATGGAGTTGTAGGTGACAGTTAGATGATGTATTTGAGGCGGCAGTGAGTGGTTCTCAGAAATCAGACTTCTAAATGCATGCTTCAGCAGTGAATCTTCCCCAAATCGACCAACAGTGATGGCAGCAGTGAATAATCCAATGATACAGCTCTCCACAAGAGGATCATGATCTTCCTTATGCAAACCCAATACATAAATAACAAGTGTAGGTTGCTGTCGATAATTTTCCCTTTAGACCTGTTGTGGTGCTACAGGAACCTGCTCCACCATACCACAATAATCTTAGTTTATGTAACCTGAATTACTCTTTTAAGGAGTGTGTGGTTCAAGAGCTCACAACACACATTTCACATACATATACCAAAACAAATTGATCACAACATCATACCAACATTGCATTGATCCCGAGCATTGAATATCAATAAATGATTCAGATTTGATTGAAACATTATAACAGTCTTGTAGATGACCCCTTTTAATGCACAAATTCCCACAGTGGCAAGATACATGGACTATATCAACACAAGAAATTTATTTGCAAGTGTACCTTTGATCTCATGGAGTTGCAGGTGACAGTTAGATGATGTATTTGAGGCGGCAGTGAGTGGTTCTCAGAAATCAGACTTCTAAATGCATGCTTCAGCAGTGAATCTTCCCCAAATCGACCAACAGTGATGGCAACAGTGAATAATCCAATGATACAGCTCTCCACAAGAGGATCATGATCTTCCTTATCCAAACCCAGTACATAAATAACAAGTGTAGGTTGCTGTCGATAATTTTCCCTTTATACCTGTTGCGGTGCTACAGGAACCTGCTCCACCACACCATAATAATCTTAGTTTATGTAACCTGAATTACTCTTTTGATGATTGTGTGGTTCAAGAGCTCACAACATACATTTCACATACATATACCAAAACAAATTGATCACAGCATCATACCAACATTGCATTGATCTCGAGCATTGAATATCAATAAATGATTTAGATATGATTGAAACATTATAACAGTCCTGTAGATGATCCCTTTTAATACACAAATGCCCACAGTGGCAAGATACATGGACTATATCAACACAGGAAATTTATTAGCAAGTGTACCTTTGATCTCATGTAGTTGTAGGTGACAGTTAGATGATGTATTTGAGGCGGCAGTGAGTGGTTCTCAGAAATCAGACTTCTAAATGCATGCTTCAACAATGAATCTTCCCCAAATCGACCAACAATGATGGCAGCAGTGAATAATCCAATGATACAGCTCTCCACAAGAGGATCATGATCTTCCTTATGCAAACCCAGTACATAAATAACAAGTGTAGGTTGCTGTCAATAATTTGCCCTTTAGATCTATTGTGGTGCTACAGGAACCTGCTCCACCACACCACAATAATGTCTTAACACCCAAGATCAATCCACTGGAGAAGCAAAGCCCAGAACAGTAGTAAACTTGTATTCTTCTTAGCAAATGAAAGAAGATCTAAGGAAATATATAGTTGTCCATACAACAGTGCACCCTTCTTTAGATGGCAGTCACCATTCACTCTAATGAAGTCACCCTCAACAGTACTTAGCAGTAGCAATAAGATCAATCTCTACCCCCACGATTTTGGCCAAGTTGTGATGAAATATGCATTTGCTAACTCAGCCTTGGAGGATATATGCAGATGGTGTTCTCGTCAGCTGTTTTCCACATGATTTATTTACATGGAATGGACTTTACATATTTGATATATGTTAGTAATAGCATCTAATCCTTTAATAGAATCTAAAAAATATTTAGGTCTACTGATACTCAACCTTTTGATTACATGCACCTCAAATCCATCCTTAAAACTTTCTATCATTAATTTACTCTGGGATTTCCCCTAGTACTACTGGCTTCTATTAAACTAAACCTGTTGTTTCTTGATTATCTCCAATTCAATCCCAACTTTCTTTCGTGACAAATGGTAACCAACTGGGCTGATTTTCAATAAATTGCCCCATATTATTTTCCTTCATATCAATCATAAGTACACAAAACTTTAAGAAATGTGTTATCTAGCAAGCTTGATTTTATTTATTTTCAAACCATTCATAACTTTGGTCTCAGGCTCCAAACTAGGAGCTTCCAACTTTTTCCCTTACAAATTCTGATTTTGCATGTATTATCAATACAAATCCTAAACTTTTGTAACCTAGCATGAATTAGAGACTGTTGACTTGGTACATATACATAGTTCTAGAAAACTCATTTCTAAATATTAATACACAACAATATACACCAAATGCCTCACCTGGATCCCTACCATGAAAACTTGCACAAATCGAAATGTAGGGAGTAAATAAACCCGTATTGTACTTCCATCTCGAACTTGCTCCACAAGAGCTTCCATAGGTTTTCCTTTATTTGCAGATAAGAGGGAGATTGCATCTAAGTTGCTTGGATCCCCTATAGCTCATGGAGGCAAGTCCCGAATTGTCCCCGAGTTCTTTGGTCTTATGCAACAAAAATGTGCGAGAAAGGATTGTAGCAAAACCACACATCTCAGTGATGATTTGCGATGGATCTTGCCTGTCCCAGTCCTGAAACAACAAAGCAAAATTGTAATCAATTGTTGTGCTTTAGCATTAATAAACAAGCAAAACATAAAAGCATTATGAAAGCAAAACATAAAAGCATTATGAAAGCTGATCAACCTCATCTGTTGCTGCAGTAGGATGATATTGACACATGGAAAAGCAGATCAAAACTGACATTGATAATCATCCAGGGTGAAAAATAGCATAATAGTTGCCACAAGACCATAAAACGGCCACAAAACTTGAAATAGGTCAGATGACAAGGATTCACTCGAGATGCTGCAAGAGGAAGGAATAAGATGATCAGATATGCGAGTAACCACACAGTTTCTAACCATACTTGACAAAAACAAAAGTGATATTCCAATACCTGCCATAACCAAATAATTTGATCACCAGTAGCTCAGTCACAAGGAAACTATGTTCAAGTAAACAAAAATGATCGTTCAAGTAACCCAAAAATGATTGTCATGCCCTTGGTCATTTCTTACTATCGCAAAAAATGGTGACAATTGATTTACAAGTAGAGCAGATTGATCTCAACCTTCGGACCGGAACACCAATGGCTCCTGGGTTTCTGTGGGCGACAAAGTCAAAAGGATGAAAGAAGAATAGTTACTTCTTACTACCCTAATATGGATTTACACAATAGTTCAATGCCAAAACAATAAGATTAATATTTATCTCGTGTTTTTCTCTCAATAGTATTTTGAAATACAAAAACATTTTCTCAATTGTCTTTCAAGAAACAACTGCAGATTTCTTAGTGAAGTGCTTTTATGCTGAAAACGTGAGTCCAAAATTGTAGTAAAATTCAATAAACATGCAAGGAAAGAAGATGCTATATTTGACAAAAGCACTACATGTAGTCTAGAACAAAACAAGATGCTTCATCCACAAAGAAATGAGGGGATTTCCTCTTCAAATTGAGAACCAAAATAAAGGATAGGACATGGAAAAAAGTGAACCAGTGAAAAGAGTAATCAAATAAAGGTACAACATGAAGAGCTTAAAATATTCAAATTCATAAACTTGAGGACATGACTTGAAAGTAAACTTTCATCTTTCGCTCTCTTGAATCCATATTTTCAACACTCTATATAAAGAAATTAGGGACCATAAATTTGATCTCAATGCCTAAGAGTAAGCACATAAGATCGATAAGCATGAAATTGGGTGAGACTTATGCTAAAAGAATTAAAAAATTCTAGGAGATCTATGTCAAAAGAGTGGACTTGGTGGGATTCTATGTTCTTGATCTAAAGGAAATCCTCCTCAAAATTGAGTGGAGATACTTCTAATACAATCCGACCAAAGGTTCTAATCTCAAGTATGGTTAAATGTTAGCAATGGCATCCCAGTTTCCAATTGATGAGATGGGATGGGTTATCATCTTCCTCTTTGTAATCATATTTCCTACCCTGCATACAATATAATACCTTAACAAGAGAAGAGGCATATCTTCAGAATCCTGGATGTTCACATAGTCAATAGATTTGCATTTTGGAGAAGCCACCCAATGATGTATATAATATGTGGGAGCCTATAACATCAGTTTGATCCATTCACAAAGCAAATTCTGTAAAAGGAATGGAGACCAAACTGAATGAGCAGAGGGGTAGGCTAAAGTTTTGGCATTTTTCAATGAGGATATTTTGACCCAGATGATGCTCAAAATTCCACAACATTAACAAGAATGTTCATCCAAGAAGTGATGACATGCCAGTGGGAAAATTATTTCCTGGTTATAGAGGAGTTGACCCTTGTGAAGCCATCTGATCCAAACCATCTGATAGTCACTCCTAATCCTTATGGACTAGGATTGTATTTTTACAATAGATCAACATTTCTTTACCAATAGTTCATATCCTTGAAAACCCTTTGGCCAATAGTGGCCAACACATCTCTTCCAAAGAGTGAACATAGAAGGGTATGCTTACAGTGCCTAATACCCATGAAAGAAGAACATACCAAATAGTTGGAATCCCCAAGAAGAGTTGCATGCAAATGTACCTTCCTCTGTAAAAGAATTGAATACTAAGTCTAAACGTAATTCCAACAATTCCTAGCAAATTGACAATCCAAAAACATGTGCTTCACCATTTGAGAATGCCTGCAGATAGGGAAGAGACCATCAAACTGACCATTTCTCCCCAACTAGGCCTTCAAGGGGAGCCCCTAATAGAAAAAAATCCAGACGAAAACACATAGCTTGTATGACAATTGCTTGATTTGATGCAATCTGGAGGCCATCCAACAAGCATTGATAATATGGGCTAGTTCTTGGCACTGATGCAAAAGGATGTATAACTTCTGAAAATCATAATACTGGAGAGCGGGGGACCAAATATCCATGCCCAATCCCTCCAAAATGGACCCAGTATGGCAATATTAATTTTGAACACATTTTCCTTAAGGATGAGCCCTGTTAACCCCATTTTGTATGGGTGTCCACTTTCATCACAATCTCATTAGGGGGTTATGTGTGATAGAGATTGGATGGCTTGTGTTCTTGATTCTAGACATCAAATAGAAGCATATGATGCATTTCCATATCTATGTGCAGAGGAATTTGTGTTTGTAGTAGGGAATATTTACTAATGGCATTTTGGATAGAGCATAGGAGGAGGCATTCCCTATTTAATATGACCCGAAATATCATATAAAATGGAATTTATTTCATCCTTTCTGGTGGAAGGGTTGGATTGTTAAGTTAATGGAATCCCTAGTGTCATCATATTTCATAGGTTTTTGAGGATTCTTGTAGCAATGTTAGAACATGATTAATGGCAACCAAGGGTAGGTACATATGATGGATAATTTTACTTTCAATCGGGAGCAAAGCTAGTCATGCATGTGAACTAAAGCAACAAAAAACAACATTTAGACCTAGAGCCTAAGTTGAAGGAAGTCCCCTCTTTGCAGTGCAGGCTCTTTGGTCCTTCCCTCTTTGTGGTGTAGTTTTTCTAGGCATATTCTTTGAAGACATATATGGGTTCAATATACTAAGATCCATAGAAGAATATGGAGTGGGGTTCAAATCGAACATCAGGAAGATGAGATTGCTCATAGATTTTATCAACACACCTTTCACCAAGATTGTATGATCACTTTGTCATTGCTAAGAATGTGTGTGCCTAATAATCTTAGTGTCAAATTTGGTAGCATAAAATTAAAGAGAGTTGATACATGTTGACCAACATCTAAAATGAAAAATGTGACAGTAAAACAAGTCATGTTTCTCTGAGGTAACAAAGTAATAAAGAAGGTTAGCAAGTAAACATCTACTCAAATTGCTTACAACAATGCATGATTTCCTACCTTGCAATTTCTTAAATGTGCTAGTAACTTGAAAGCAAATTTACATATGAAAATCCAACAAGCAATGTAAATGTAAATATGAAAATCCAACAAGTGTGAGGTGTCATTAAAGCTAATTCAAGTTGCAAGTGTAAGTTGCTAATTCAAGTTGCAAGTGTGAGTTGTGTACATTGGGAGCTATTTTGGCTAGTCTTCTATGCATGAAAAAACCCTAATCTCAGAATCTGGGCACGAACAACCATTTTTAACAGTAAAAAATGCACAGAATACCCAGAATACCATGAATATAAATTCAGTATTATGTATATAACACAAAATATCCATAAAAACAGGAGGTAAACCTTTTAAGCTAAAGCTAAGACCAATGATTAGAAGACATGAAACAAGAATATCCATACCTGTGTCCCATGTGGAAATTGAGAAACTACAATTTCCTCAACATGCGTATTCGTGCCACTAGCCTCTGTTTCTGACCGGTCAATAAAATCTGTATCATCAAAGTTGTCATCATTCATCAATCTGGTATATTGCATAAATTCCATATAATTTATAGACATTAGATTTGGAGAATAAAAAAATTAGATTTCATATAATAAATTGAAAAATATTATTGCATACTTACGTACCTTGCCTCTGTTTTGATTTTGTCCAGCGATGACTCGCTTATAATTATCTCTACAGTACCTTGCATACTGCTGAAGCTTTAATCGATTCATGCTACTCAAGCGATCATCAGAATAATCATCAAATGGAATTTCATCCATACTGGTTGAAGATGACAAAGTATTTATGCTAATTTCCACCCCTGCCAATGCAGCCCCAACACGCTCTCTTATCTCTTTCCTCACCCCTCTTGCTATTTGGGATGTCATTTCCAACTCCTCTGGCAAAGCAACGACTCTAGGATGTGGCTTTACTAACCGAGGCATCGGACACCTATACTGAACATCTCGTCGTGCATCAAGTCGTTCATATGTACGACCTTTGCCAGTGCCATAGAAACTAGATCCCGTATCTGTATAGTCGGGGTCCATGTGAAACCGAAACTTTGCAATCAACATCTTAACAAAATACTGAGGAACCTCGTCATTATTAGGGAAATTCCCATATGCACATAGGAACCTGGAATAAATATGGGGTGAAGTTAGTGGATCATTGAATCTTGCGATCTTTAGATGTTTTTTGTCTTCAGGCCGCAAGTCAAAACATGAAAAGACCATTTCTTTTGTGACAAGTTTTTTTATTTCTTCAAACTTGTGGCGACCCATCACTGACAACCGCCTCCTACACATCATGTCATGAAAAATATGGGTTGATGGTCCAACCCCAAGATATGTCTCGATCAAACTGTTCAGATTGTGCAAAACAATCTGGAGACACTGTTGAGAACCAAAAGAGATATTTGAAGTGTCAAGTTCTGCCTACAATCTCGATGAATGCTCCTTCATCTCTTCCACAGTCAACATAGCGATGTTGTATTCCCAAGGTGTTTCCTCGGGAACATCTCTAGGATGACTGTAAAGAGGATCATATCTTTCATTGCGAGCATACTGCTGCACCCGACGACCTCTCCTTCTCTGGGGAGGTGGATTAGGATCAGTAGCAACAAACCCTGTAAGAAGTAAAATGCATGTGCAAGTATTAAAAACTATATATATAATTTGTCAATCAAATTATAAACATTTAAATAAAATGTGTTCATTTTAAATACCTGATGGAACCTCTGCATTATCATTAACATGGTGAGAAATAGAAATAAAGTCTTCTGAACCATCATTATTGTTAGAATGTCCAGAAGCCCCTGTAGGAAACCAAATATTGGCAATCACATGTAAGTTTACACGAAAATCATGTAATTTTTCACAAATAAAACAGTCATGTCAAACAAAAATTCTAGTCAAAATGTATGTAAACAATCTCTACCTGGCGATGGCGTATCTGAAGAATAAGACACTAAGGGTGTCATCTGTGGTTGTCCAACGGCCCCTGTAGACCGACCCTCAGACAAACGTCTGTCATTTTGAGAGCCACCACCTATGCACAACAAGATCTTATAAAGATCTGTGTAAAAGAAGTTTTATGTTTATATAGACTTGAGCGTGAATTGAATGACAATTGAATTTACTTGACGATGACCTCAGGGAGTGAAGCTGCATACTAGTCAAGATTGCTTCACCCTGAAGTTGTGAACCTGTGCCTGATAAGGATTTTCCACAGATTAATAAACATGTCAAACAAGAATTCTAGTCAGAATGTATGTAAACAATCTCTACCTGACGATGGCGTATAAGACACTAAGGGTGTGCTCTGAGTTTGTCCACCGGTAGCTGTAGACCCCTCAGACAGACATCTGTCATTGCAAGAGACACCACCTGTGCACAACAAGATCTTAGAAAGATGTGTAAAAAAATATTTATGTTTGTATAGACTTCAACATAAATTGAATAACAATTGAATTTACTTGACGATGACCTCACGGAGTGTTGTTGCATAGAAGTCAAGATTGCTTCACCCTGAAGCTGTGAACCTGTGCCTGATAAGAATTTTCCACAGATTAATAAACATGTCAAACAAGAATTCTAGTCAGAATGTATGAAAACAATCTCTACCTGGTGGTGGCATATGAGACACTAAGGGCGTCCTCTGAGTTTGTCCACTGGCAGCTGTAGACCCCTCAGACAGACATCTGTCATTGCGAGAGACACCACCTGTGCACAACAAGATCTTAGAAAGATGTGTAAAAAAATATTTATGTTTATATAGACTTTAGCATAAATTGAATAACAATTGAATTTATCTGACGATGACCTCACGGAGTGTTGTTACATAGAAGTCAAGATTGCTTCACCCTGAAGCTGTGAACCTGTGCCTGATAAGAATTTTCCACAGATTAATAAACAGGTCAAACAAGAATTCTAGTCAGAATGTATGTAAACAATCTCTACCTGGCGGTGGCGTATGAGACACTAAGGGTGTCCTCTGAGTTTGTCCACCGGCAGCTGTAGACCCCTCAGACAGACGTCTGTCATTGTGAGAGACACCACCTGTGCACAACAAGATATTAGAAAGATGTGTAAAAAAATATTTATGAATATATAGACTTCAACATAAATTGAATAACAATTGAATTTACCTGACGATGACCTCATGGAGTGTTGTTGCATAGAAGTCAAGATTGCTTCACCCTGAAGCTGTGAACCTGTGCCTGATAAGAATTTTCCACAGATTAATAAACATGTCAAACAAGAATTCTAGTCAGAATGTATGTAAACAATCTCTACCTGGCGGTGGCGTATGAGACACTAAGCGTGTCCTTTGAGATTGTCCACCGGCACCTGTAGACCCCTCAGACAGAAGTCTATCATTGTGAGAGACACCACTTGTGCACAACAAGATCTTAAAAAGTTGTGTAAAAAAATATTTATGATTATATACACTTGAGCATAAATTGAATAACAATTGAATTTACCTGACGACGACCTCACGGAGTGTTGTTGCATAGAAGTCAAGATTGCTTCACCCTGAAGCTGTGAACCTGTGCCTGATAAGAATTTTCCATAGATTAATAAACATGTCAAAACGTGTCAAACAAGAAAAATATATTTCAGATTAACAATCGAATATACCTGATTGCATCACATGTCTTCGTCTAACACTGATGGTAGATCTCTCTAGACGATCCATGTGTCCTTGTTAAGACAAAATGAGAAATCAACCAGCTTAATCATAAACTTAGAGATGTAGGCACATGAAATGCAACATTAGAACATTAGAAACATGGTACTATCTATGTTTCTCTCCACCTCAATCCAATCTCAATCCCCATTGTAGCTACACAGTGGGACAAGCATGACGACCTAGGATTCAATGGAAGAATGAAAAATTATATGTCCAATAATACCATTTTTGTGAAGGCACAAGATGCGACAGAGTTGGCTAGATCCTCAAAAGAAAGAGCAACAAATGAAGGTAGAAACCCACTACCTCAACCTTCTTGTGACATATTGAAGAAGGGAAGTAATGAGAAAGTCTTAAAGACTCATCTTCCACCAGCATGTAGAATAAGTGACAAACTTATCAACCATAGAAAGATTAAGAAGACCAAGAGGCATACATTAGGCAAGACATCCCTGATTTGTCACTGCTGCAAGAAGAAAGGCCATAGAGCTGCTAACTGTTGGTATTCAAAATCATGTTCATTTTGTGGAAAGAAAGTTCATTATATGGATTCTTTTTGGGAGAAGCAAGACATCTACAGGGATCCATATTCATTTTAGAGCAAGGATGGAAAGAACACTTCTCCAAACCATCCAATTGGAAGTATACCATTAGGTGCACCTTACATGAATCCTTGTATTTGCACTCATCTATACTAAACAGGTACAAGTTATATTCAAGTTTTTTTAAGACTAAAAGTTATTCATGGCACTTAAGCTTTATCTATGTTTTCAATTTCAAGAGACAACTTAATTGGAGTAAATGAGTGCTAAATGGGTTGTTTCTAATGCACAGAGAGTTTCAATGCTACATAATTTCAAGGTCTCATCATTGACATAAAAAATTGAGAAAATAACCAACTCAATGGAACAAGTTCTATTCGTTGTTGCAATAATCGCATTGTTGATTGCAAAGATTCCATGTAGCTATTGGCATATGGGCATATTTTGCGTTTCACAATATGGCAAGCAGAGCTACAATATGAAATGCATGCATCTTTGGCATTGTGGTAAAAACATATTGTGATCGATGCAATATTCAAGTCATATGACCAAATTGCAAATATATTTAATATTGTGATCGATGCAATCTTCAAGTCATGACCAAATTGCAAATATATTTAATATCATTGTGCGATCCTGTAAGATTGATGCACATTTTGCAAAATTTGAAGCTGTATGCAACAATCAAGTTCCATGATCAAATTGCAAACATACTCAATACTACAGTTGATGTTCTAAATCAAAAGCACATTTGCAACATAGGATACTGAATTTGATCCAAGTGCATAATAACACGAGAAGCATCAGCATAGATCATTTGATAGTGTGACAGGACAAACATAAAAGCATGTTCTCGTGGCCACTTCCAATAGAATCATTGGGCTAATTTGCAATGTTCAAGATATATATCAAATTGCAAACATGCTTGATATCACAGTCGATGTTCTAAAATAAAATGGATCCACATTTCCTAGTATCAATTAGTCGAGAAGCAGAAATTTGGTTTGCACTCTTTTCACGAAAACCGTGGCTGCATTAATCATTTAACATTGTGACAATGAAACAGAGATGCATGCATTTTTGACATTGCAGTAATCACATATTCTTAAGGATGCAATGATCAATTCATATGACCAAATTGCAAAAACACTCTATATTATAGCGCATGCTCTAAAATCGATGCACATTTTGCAGCATCAACAACTGCATGCAATGAGCAAGCCCCACAATCAAATTGCAGACAAACTCGACACTCCATTTGATGCTGGAAAATAGAAGCACATTTTCAGCATGGGCTATTGAATTTGGTCCAAGTGCATAATAACATGGGAAACACTAACATAAATCCTTTGACATCGGCACTCTAAAATTGAAGCAGCTTTTGCAACAAAGACTATTGAAATATCAAGGGAAACAATATAATCCTAAGGTGTAGAAAGGAGATAAAGAAAGTAGAGGAGAGGATCTAGTTGAAAAACATCCAGTTTTGGAAATTTGACTCCAACAAGAAAGAAACATCAATTTTGGGATATTTTAAAGTGAATTCACAACCAAAACCTAAATTTATTGACAAAGTGGGGTTATTTTGATTGAAATACTGAATGGCTGCTAGATTTTGGTGCATCTTTTCATATGATTGGAGATAGATCTGTATTTGCTGATTTTTTATAGGAAAATAGATTAAAGTCCAAGAAATTACTATTGGAAATAAAGTGAAATCAAATGTTTTGAGAACTGAATATGTTCATTTAAGAAATGGATATTTGAAAAATGTTTTGTTAGTCAAAGGATTAGGGGCCAATTTTACATCAATATATAAGTTTGTTCAAGATAGTTATGAATTTGTTGCTTCAACAGATCACGTCATTAATAGAGAAATAAAACACCTAAAATCTATAGGAACCATTGATCATGATGCTGGCCTCTTTAAGCTAACTAGTTTTGCTGGTGATGGAAGTATACCATCAGGTGCACCTTTGATCTCTCATACATATTATATGTCCAAATTGTGGCATGATTGACTTGGACATAGATGATAGATAATAACATTGTTAAAATATCAACAAAAATACAACTCCAGAAGGTGTTTGTGAAGGCTATGCTTTAGGGAAGTAACATCAAGATCCTTTTCCTTTGGGAAAAGCATGGAGAGCTAGAGTTCTGAACATGAAACCTATAGTTATGTTAGTGGGAGCTTATAATTATTGAATGACCATATGATGCTTTTTAGACTTCCAAAGTATTAATGATTTTACTATCATGACACATTGAAATTCAATGCTTATTACATGTAGAAATATTCCTACGTGGCTTGTTTAGTTCACGTTTTTGGATGGAATTCATGATAACAAATATTTAAGTTCAATTTCAAGTCAGCAAAGTTAAACAAAAAAAAAATGGAAATTTACAAACTAAAATAGTAGACCAGATCTCTGGCAGCCAAGCAACTCTGATGAGCCTTGAATGAGGACAACCAAAAAGTTCGAGAAATAGCTTAAAAAGGCATTTTCAAACTGCCCAGCATATAAAGTGGAAGAAATATCATGATATCTTCCCAGGAAAAGATGATTATCTACTCAACAACGATTTGCAATCAACTAAGACAACAAATCCAAAAAACCTATTATATTCTTTTAATTTCCATGCAATATCTCCAGTTTGAGGAAACTTACCCAACAACACCACAATCTAAAAACCAATTTTTTCCAAAAAGGAAACTCGAAACTCATTAATTTTGTTGTCTATAGACAACATGAATTAGCTTTTTACCGGAAATAATTTACATCCTAATGGATTTAAGTTATCTACAGCTTCAACCTAGTCAGAATCCATAGCCAGTCAACATGTCATTCAAAAAATATTGCAATCAATCGGTTCGTTGTGATTGGGTCCAAGTGCAAGCCCTTATGAATTTGTGCTGGAAGCACATATTCAGATGAGCAAATATAAAATAAATTCTTAAAATTGTGCTATCATTTCCAAAAATATTTTAAAGTACATTGTATTAATTTATTAATTTCAAGTTTCAATTGATCAGTTATTCCATGATTTTTCATTTTTTATTAGAAAACTAAAATAAACTTTCCTAATGAAGTTGACTTTAAATTTTGTTAGTCTCAGGTTATTTTAAATTTTAATGCATTCTTTAACTATTTCATGTCATCTAATAAGAGACTCTAAAAGGGTTAGCAGATATTTGGCCAAGATTTAGATAAAATTTGTGAATGAAGTTTATGAATGTTAATCAAGATTAATTAAATTAGTGTTGTACACGTTCAAGATGTGGCTATCCAAGGAGAGATATACACTCAAGAGGAATGTAAAACTAGCAATATGGACAACAAATTGGTGTCAAGGATAGCCACATTCTAATGGTTTACAAAATTTCACTTGAAGAATCCACTTTGGAAGATGGACCAAATATTGATGCATGGAGGTAAATGAATTTGGGGTTCCTTAGAACTCCATGAATATAGCAGATAAAGCGTCCATGGTTGAGTATGTTTTGTGGTTCAATGAATAGTTGATTCTATTTTGAGAGTGAATGTAGAATCAGCTATGATATGGTGGAGAATGTTGGTAAAGGATCCACTGCATCCTATTGATGGTTATCACTTGCAACCAAGCATTTGCAAGAGTTGGCACTATCTTGCATAGTAAAAGTGTTATGATTACACACCAATTAGAGGGTCTTTAAGTTGATGTTATTGGAGATATAAAGTGTTGATTAACACCTCACCAATCAATATAGATTTGCTTCCAGGATGAGAATTATCTCATCCTAACGGCAGAGAGTTGCTACCATGATAAGCAACAATTGAGTCTTGCAATGAAGAGATCATTACCTGAGCATCCCAAGGAAACAAATGTCCATAAATTTGTAGTTGCATGAGAGGTCAACCTCACCAATGAAGCAAGCAACAATTCAATGGAATTAGGAAAGAGCATAAAAAGATCTCAATCATGGGCTAATGTTTTACTCATTGAAGATTGATTGAAGCATGATTAACCAACATATAATTGTTCCATGCCAGGGAGAAATTGATCCTAGTTGAAGAGGGAATCCCACACTTCATTTTTTATGGCATATGTTACATAGTGTCCAAAAATGAGGGCCAATGGCAAAGGTTATATTACATTGTTGGGTCACAAACAAGGATAAATCACCCTCATTCACCCACTCAAGATGGTATGGATGAGGGTGGGAAGTTACCAACAAATCCAAGGAATTGAAAAGGGTCATAGAGAATAAGTGTTTATAGGTTACCATTGTCCACGATGATCTTATTGATATGATATTTAATATGACAGTTTTGAGTAAAGAGAATGGGATGGGTGGGAGGGGCTAGACATGTCATTAGAATGAGATTTGGATAAGATGTAGTAGGGTTATCCACAACAATGACAGCATTTGGGGGGTAGGTTGGGTGTTGGCATTAAAGAATAATATCTTGGTAGATCATGGATGTTATAAAACACAACATTGTTGTGCCATGAGAGGATGACTTATGGAGTGTGCAATATTGAATGGTGAGGGGAGGGGGTGTGTATACCATGGGAGAATGCCTACCCATGTGATATACCTGTTGTGAAAGGGGGAACCAAGACGAAGAACAAAAGGGCATTGGTTGTTTTTCTAGCTTCTTTTCAATAGCCAGAGCATGTTGAAAATCCAATGAAAGATAACATCTATGCACCAAACAGCTTCATGATGGAGAGAAGGAAGTAAACCATAATTAAATTTAATTATTAGCGCATGGTCTAGATCTGAAATGGAGATCTACATTTGAATTTTGCAAAATATTCCAATGTATATTGAATTGTCTGAGTGGAAAGTTGACAGAGGTGAAGCCAATGTGGCTAGATAGAAACACTCTCGAACTGCAATGTAGAATTGGTCCCCAAGTATTGATGGCACTAGAGAGTCTATTAAGACTCTCATTGAGTTCTATGCAAAGGGATTATTCAGTAACACTCATATTTTTCACTTGATCCCACTATTGGTTAGCTAATACTTGTATATATTAGGATACCAAGGTGACTTTGTCTCTTTCTAGTAGCGTGGTCTAATGCTAGATATATGAATATAATGCATGTATCCAAATCCTTGAACTGGTAATCATGAAAAGCACTAGAAAGATATGGCAATGTCAATTTAGGTTCCCAATGCAATCCAGAGGTTGGCAGAGACATGGATATGGCTTGTGAATTCGGCCTCTAACCCTAACCCTAAGGGTGAATTGATCAAAATCTCATCGACATTTAAACCTTGACCTAATTGAGGTCTTCGCCCATTAGGATTGCTTCCACTAAGATATATGAAAATGGAGTTGTATAGGAAATTATTAGTATTTTTAGTTTAAGTTTGGAGTTTTTACAAAATATCCCCTCTATAATTGGCCGGCCTTTTTCCCTCTCGGAGTTCAAACCTCAAAGCTTTGGATAGAGGCACGATAGTGAGGCTCTTAGTAAACTCTTGCTGAACCAACTATTGAACTAACTACCAAGTGGTTACATACAGATAAGGATTCTGTTGGGTTTTAGAGAGATGCCAGTGGAAAGAGAGAAACATACACGTGTGCAGTCGTCTGATGGTATGGTTGTCTGGATCGAACTGGCGGTGGCGGTCCTCTTCTCGTGGCCGTTCACTTCGTTGCCGTGGGGGGTCTTCCCTAAAGGTGTTTCAGCAAACAGGTTTCAGCACAGTGTTGGTTTGCGTGAACACAGACACCAACAACAACAATGTGAAAATGACAATGTGTGTGGCGGGGAAATATTATTGTGTTTATATAGTTAAACATGTCTCGGCCGAGACATTAAAAGGAATCAAAACTCTCGACCGAGAAATCTGTCCGAGAGTTTGACAAAAAAATTGGTTATACTCTCAAACGAGAAATTAAAAACTCTCGAGCGAACAATTTTCTAACTATGGAAAAACTCACGGACGAGAGAAATCTAACCGGGGTTAATGTCTCGCCCGAGAAGTAGTAAAACTCTCGGCCGAGAAAATTTGTTGACTTTTGTCTCGGGCGAGAAAATGGAAATTAGAACAAAAAAAAGCAAATTGTCACGGAATTGTTTCCCACCTTCGCGTTTTCACCCCCATGTAGATGTGTATCATCTTAAGGTAACAAATGATGCTGTTGAAAATTTAAAGAATAAGGTGCTATAATAATGTCATCACCGAAATGAGAGATAGGAGTTTCATACTCCTCATGTGGCACCATCAGAAAGAAACCTTTCACCCAATTTTCATCCCCAATTGATGTGGTTGAAAAAAAAGTAGGGGGTGAATAATTGTGAACCAACCTTACCTCTTTGCAACTCTTACCCATCAAAATTTTGAATGCATCTTCTCCATAATTAGATGGTCCAACTATTGTGAGATCATGTGCCTCCTCCAAGGCTTTGCAACTCTCACCATGAGGTAGCTCATAGCCCCTCTGAATAAGAACAAGTGCTTGGCTTCCTTCTTGTTTGAACGTAGCCTCTTCAAGCACCTACATATCAACATGTACCTCATGTTCCACCATCACATGAGGTTCCTCCTTTGTGACATAAAGTATTTAAGCCATTGAATGACTATTTGATATGTAGGAGAGTGTAAAGGACCTTTTAAACCTCTCTTGAAGTTGCTCAATCTACACCATAGATTTTTGGAGTGCATTTTGGCTGGACCCCAACTCATTTAAGAGCTTGTCATTCTATTCTGCATCATTCAAGGTTTTTCCATGATACAAACTAACATGCTCAATTAAATAATCTCTATTGAAAAGGAAATTCAAAAAATTACCTTTGGTGTCCAACATTGCCTTCTGGATTTTCTCCATGTCTTCAAGGGAAGATTTCTCTTCCACACACCAACAAAATTTTGAAACCAATGAATGTGTGTCATGGAGAGTCTTCAAGGCCTCTTGAATCTTCTTTTCATCCATCTTCAAGGACCCTACAAGAAATGAGGCTCTTGCAAATGAACCTCCTCTTCTTCTCCCTTCTTGCTTGGACCAACTTCATGAAGCTCAAGTGGTGATGGGGAAGTTGATCTTGGTTCTTCTTCTACTGCTACACGATCTTCGTCTCCATGGTCAATGGAACTTTGGATTGTAGAAACACCTTCAAAAGGGATCTATATGTCACCAACATAGAGGTGTGAGCATCCATCAATAGGTACTCCTTCACAGTTCAAGCATCCATCAATAAATGCTCTTTGATTCATGTCCAAAGTAGAATGCGTCTCATAATGATCTTCAGTATTTTCAATGGAATATTCTTCATGCTCATGTGATGTTTCTTCATCTTTTTCAGATTCACTTGGGAGTGAATTTTGATCCTCTTCATGTAATGCCTCTTCTGCTTCACCACCTTCAGAACTAGGTGGCTCATGGGTCTCCTCATTTCGCTCCTCCTTTTCACTCAAACATATATGATTTGATATCCAAGGTCTTTTACAAGAAGGGAATAAAACTTTCTTCACTAACTCCACATTTTCATTCTTGGGCCTATATCCAAACACCCAATCGACAAAGTCTTAAAAAAGGATGGCCTTCTTTGTCTTTCCCATCAAAGCAAGATATGCCTAATATTGCTGAGGCAAAGTTTACATGTTGCTCTCAATATTTCTAATTGATTCATAGGATTAGCCTTTGGTGCTATGACACATTCACATTCATCATACACAAGGTCATAATAATAACCCTCATTCCTGATGAAATTGTAAGAAGTGATGCATGATGGCACCTCTTCCTCATACCATTCGCATTCTTCTTCATATCGCTCTCAATCATCTTCATATTGCTCATAAGCACTGTACTTATAGGAGTCATCATAATAGTAAGAAATGGTTGCAAAATATTCTTCAATGGATGATCTTAATTCACAAGTGCAAGGACCATGCTCTGATACCACTGTAATGTCCCTTCTATGGAAATTTGTTCAATTTTGGCCAATTTTCGAACCTTGGACTAGTGAACCCAAACTGCTACAAAAGCACCCAAATGCTTTCGAATTTTGTAGGGAGGGACTTGGGAGGAATTAAGAAACTCTAATGCAGATCTTATACCATTATACACTCATTACTAACATTTAGGGTCTGCAATTCTCAAGGAGGAAAGAAGGAGGGAAATACTAGGTGAATTCGATGGTTGAGAACCCCACTAGGCTAGGAACTTGTTGGCTTCCCAAAAACTATACGACCTTCCGTATTTTTCTGAAAAAAGACTTGGCTTGGATATAGGACCTCAAGGGAAACCAAAATGCAGCATTAGATTAGGTTTTGGGGTCTCCAATAGCTCCCATAGAACAACAGGTTGTGAGACATAGGAATTGTGAGAAAATGGTTAACAACGTACATAGAATTTGTGGTTCAATATTTAAGAAAAAATGAGAGGGTATGAACATCATATTTTTGCCATAAATGTTACTTCATATGAATCTAGAAACATAGACAAAAACTCACAAAAATTGTGATATCAAACAGGTACAAAATCATCCCAAAATCACCATGTGAAAATAGAGAAGAAACTAGCTCAAATCTTGCGTTTGCTTGGAAATATTACATGAAAGGTATGGTATTTAGAGATGTGGCTCTCATATGCAATTCCTTACAATGATATACATCAAATAAAATGACAATGGAGTTGAAATATCAATCACCACATTATTTAAGCAACTATGAGTGCGCCATCACACTTGTACATGGACATTGAGAGAGTTTTGAGAGAAAGATTGTAGAGAAATAAGATAGAATATGAACTCGAACTCAAATGGGGCTCGAAGCTACATAAAAACATCTCCATGAAGCTCTGTTGAGAGTTTTGAATGGACTCTCCTCCAACCAACTTGTATATGAATCTTTCACCTTCGAAATTGGTTCAATGGCAGGGAGGATGAACATCCACTGTGCAAGGACAAGCTAAAGCTCTCCCAAATTGCAAAGATGCAAATAAAAAATTACCAAAAGCTTCTCTTCCTAGATTCATGCCATGAATAATTCCTCTTAAAATCCCCCAAGTATGTTACCCTCCACCTTGGACTCGAATTGGTGAGAGAATGATGCCAAGTGTAGTGGGGAATCTTGCCACATGTGGGTCCCACAACCTCTTATGTGCCCCGTGATCCAATGCCACCTTATTTTCTTTATTATTATTATTATTTATTTGACCCATTTAATGTGAATTTGTAAGTCTAACATCATTTGGGTCTTGCATCTCCCTTATTCCAAATTTTGATGTTTCCACCCCCAACCTAGGGTAACTTAGTGGAATTTTCCCTCCATGATAGTTTATTTGGATGGGGACATTACAAACTTTGAATTGTGGATTTGGTCTTCATGTGACCCACCTTATCCATTTGGATCTAATTTTACATTATTACTAACTTGGACATCATGATTGGCAATTATTTGACCCTTAGCACCAATTTGAAAAACCATCATGAACATGGCCAAGTGGCTTAGGCCATTGTGATCCAATGCAAAATTTGGGGACATGACATCTTTATATACAATATGACCCAAATATTCCACTTCCTAAACCCCAAAAGCGCACTTAGAAGGATTGGCATATAGTTAGTGCTTCTCAAATAGTTTTAAGGCCTTGTCAACATGTTGTGCGTGTTCTTCCCAAAATTTTCTACAAATTAGTATATCATCAAAAAATACTAACACAAATTTTCTAAGGAAGGGTTTAAAAATAGAACTTGTCAAGCTTTGAAATGTAGAAGGTGCATTGGTAAGGAAAAATGGCATCACTAAAAATTCATAATGACCTTCATCTATTCGGAAGGTTGTTTTCGGGATGTCTTCTTTCCTCATTCCGATTTGATGATATCCAGAACGAAGATCCAACTTGGTAAATAAAATTGTTCCTTGTAATCCATATAATAATTCGTCAATGATAGGAATATGAAACCTATATTTAATGGTCATATTATTGATCTCTCTATAATATAGGCACATATGCCATGCACCATCCTTTTTTCAAACCATTACCACTGGTGCAAATAAAGCACTCTAGCTAGGTTGAATGATAACTGTATTTAACATTTCTTGAACCATATTTTCCATATCACTTTTTTGTGCATATGGGTACCTATAGGATATGACGTTATGTGGAACACTTCTTGGTTGCAAATGAATAACATGGTCACGATATCAAGTAGGTGGAGGAACTTTAGGCATCTCTCCAAATGGAATGATTGTCAATAACTTGTTGGAGATCCATTCAAATAGGGAGTATATATGCTTGAACATCTAGTGAGCACAATTGTGCAATTACTCCACAGTGTCTCTTTTTTAGAATTTTTTTCATGTTGTTAGAGCTTATCACTTTAGAGGATTTCCTTGGAATACCTGTGAGTTCAATTTCCTTTCCTTCTAAAGAGAATCTCATGAAAAAGTTTCTAAAAATTGAGAGCCACTGTTCCCAATGAGTGTAGCCATTGGACCCCTCGTACATCATCAACACCGTCCATTTGGATTGCAATAATTGGACTATCCAATGAATACTCCCTTGTATTAAGTGTAATACTATGGCACTTCCTTGAACAATTTATGGTACCTACACATGCAATCATTACTTGAAATTATGGTGCTAGATATATAAAGGAATTGAGAGGTTTGTCAAATTTGCAATTAATGAAGTTATGGGTACATTGAAAATCAATCAATGCTGCTACCTTTTTCTTTTTTATATATCCTTCTATCCTGATAGTTTGAGGAGCAATAATGTTGGACAATGCATGGAAATATATGGTTGGAATAGTATCTTCTAGACCTACTTACCTATAAATTGTAGGCTCATAGCTTGAGAGTCTCACTAACACAAATCTCTACAGAAAAATAATTCAATGTTGTATCTAGTTTATTTGTCCAAATGGAGGAAAATTTGTAGCATGTCATGGCTATAAATACCAAGAATTTAATAACCAAAACAATAATTAAACCAACCACAAAGAATTCATATGCACATTAAACACACATTTTTACCCTGGAAACCCAAATGGGAAACCAACATTCATGGGATTTTTTTATTCCTTGGAAATACAGTACAATAACGAGAGATACACAAGAATCTGTGTATTGTTACTCACATACATCATTTGTATACTGACATGGCTCAAAGACAACCTTCTTCTTTGTGGATAGGATCCCAACCCATTCGTCCTTCAAGCAGTTGCTTCTCTTTGAGTCTTCTACTCTGTCTTCCTTTTTCCTCCTCTATTTCCCCCATAAACTGAGTGTCCTTATCTCCCACAACCTTTAATTTTTATTGGGCTAGTCTTGGAAGTTGAACCATCACAATGGTTTGTTTCCACTTCCAAGGGAAAACTCTTGGAATTCTCATTTTCCAAATAATTATATTGACAAATTTATTTTTACAACAGAGGTTTATTTGATGGAGATCCAATTTGGATCATACCTCCCCATTGAAAGGCTTGTGGTCCCCAAAAGTTAGACCATGGAGGGGATGGAAGCACATGGCCTTCATTTGCTTCGTCATATCCACCATTGTTTTTCTACTAAGGGGTGGTTTGTTTCTTGTTGGTATGCCCCTATTTGGTCGATAATGGAGATGTTCCCTTTTTCCCTTCATGCGCTTTGACAAGATAGGATTTATCACCCTTGACCAAGTGATATTGGTGTATTCTCCTATAAAAAGTAGCATCCCTATCCTATATATATGGGCTTCCCAACATCACTTCACATGCGTCCAATGGTGCAACTTCACACTCTACCTCATCAACATAGTTAGCATTGTTGCCAAACTAAATTTTACATCTTCAGGATATCTTCATAACAGATTTCCCTTGCAACCATGTAAGCAAACTTGGCTGTACTAAATCATGATTTTCCAGCCCAAGCTCATCAACTAATGTTTTAGAAATCATATTACATTGAGAATTACTAAAAAATAAGAGCATTTTCCTTTTGGTTCTTCACTTGAAATTTGATTTAGAATAGTGCATGTTTATCTCTACTCGCCCTTGGTTGTTGCAATGTAGTGGAAACCATGGGTTCGTCCAGATCAGAAGTGATTTCTACTACTTGTTCCTTTGTTTCGGTGGATGCCTTTTTCTTCTCCTTGGTCTTCAACCATTTTGGACATAATTCCGGATGGATTTTTAAACACTTCTCATCTGTATTCCCATCCACATCACAGTGTTTACAATGCCATTTAGGATCCCTCCTTTTTTTGATGGTGGTGACAATATTCTTGTCTTTCCCCTTGTTGGTTTCTTCTTGGCCTTAGTGTCGTTGTCCTCTCTTAGAATCTAGCCCAATATGGAGAGCCTTTTTGCTTGACTCATCAATGATTTTGACTCTAAGAAGCTACAATTGCCTTTAAATATGGCTAAATAGACCTCCAGGGTACTTCACCACAACTCCTGACTCTTCCAAAGAAATTCCCATCGTAATGGATTGATTTTGCAATTCAAATGTATACTCTTGAACTCCTTGTCCCCATTCTTATCGAATGTATTTCCATTTCATGAGTTTCTCCTCTTCATAGCCAATGGGATAGAATTGGGAATTTAGCAGTGCCTTGAAGTCTTCCTATTTCGTAACCATGGGATTCTTTCCTATCCTTAATTCATCCATATAGCTTTCACACCATAATAGTGCATGTCTGATCATCTTTAGATGGGAAAAATAAATTTGTTGTACTTCTTGGATTTGATAAAGTCCAAAGTAGACTTCTAATTTCTTTAACTAGATATTCAACACTTCAACGTTAACTTGTCCATCATATATGGGTATTTCAAGTTTCGCTTCAACTTTAAAAGGAACACTAGAAAATGGAAAAAAATCATTGTTTTTACCTGAGTCTTTGGGCTGCTTGTACTCATCATGTTCACTATTTGCTGAGGGTGCTTCCCTATCCTTTTCCACCAACTACATGACCAACATAGTGAGTGTGGCAATGCTTTGCTCCAACAGATCCAACTTGATCTTAGGTCCTTCTTTTCCTCATGAGAATTTCCAACCATGTTTGATTTCCTGCTCCTTTGTAGGCCTAGTAGCAAAAGTCTATTCGTTGCTTCGATACTTGCGATGGGTGATTACCATATAGGTCTTCTCAAGCTATCTACAGAACCTTCTATGATACCATGTGATCTATATATTATAATCTCATAATCTAACAGTCCCACTAACACTGTTAGAAAAACAAGATCGCAGAGCAATAACAATAAACAAAAATGCAAATATAATCACACAAACACATTACAAGAGAGACACCAATATATCGTGGTTCACTCAAGATGGGCTACGTTCACACTGAAATTGCCAGTCCTTATTATTATACCATCCAACAAATGAAGGGATACAACCTGCAGCACATCCACTACACTTTCTCTTCACTGTCTCACAGTCTCTCTTCACGATCTCAGAGATCTTTACAATGCATAATACCTAATACATCAACCCTAGCCGTATTACAATGTCTTTCTTATAAAGGGGAAATATCACGGGTTACCCAAAACCATGGGCCCGTAATCTGTTGGCGAAACAACCCAAAAATTTCCTTCGGGGGCTATGCCCTTGAACCCCCGTGCCCCCCATCCGGGGGAGTGCAACCACTCCCTCGGACCCCCTGGGGCGCGTGCCGAGATCATAACCAAACCCGGGGTACAACACGGCTGAAACAACATCATCTATGAGACTGGAAGATCAGGCTCCACAACCAACAAACACAGATCCATGCGGAAAAATAATTCAATGTTGTATCTAGTTTATTTGTCCAAATGGCGGAAAATTTGTAACATGTGGATAGAAAGACCAACATTTAATAACTGGAACAATAATTAAAACAACCAAAAATAATTAATATGCACATTAAACACATATATTTTTACTTTGGAAACCCAATTAGGAAAACCAACATTCATGGGTATTTTTTAATTGCTCAGAAATCTAGTACAATAATGAGCAATACACAAGAATCTATGTATTGTTACTCACAAACAACATTTGTAGACTGCCATGGCTCAAAAACAACCTTCTTCTTCATGTAGGGGCTCCCAACCCATCCGTCCTTCAAGTAGTTGCTTCTCTTCTAGTCTTTTGCCCCGTCTTCCTTTTTCCTCCTTTGTTTCCCCCATAAATTGAGTGTCCTTCTCTCCCATGACCATCGATTTTTATTGGGCTAGTCTTAGAAGTTGAACCATCACAATGGTTCATTTCCACTTCCAAGGGAAAACCCTTGGACTTCTCATTTTCCAAATAATTATATTGACAAATTTATTTTTACAAGAGATGTTTATTTTATGGAGATCTAATTCAGATCATCTACCTCTTGAGACTATTCTGGTTTTGTATCTTCTTCCTCTTCACAATCTATGTAGAATTATTTATTCTCACTGCATCTATGCCCCTTAATGTACTTGCTGCCATAATTGAAATATAATCCCTTTTCTCTTCTTTCATCCATTTGTCGAGGCATCAACCTTGTAGGATAAGTGAGGTTTGGGGAGAAAACATTTCCTTCTCTATAGGTGTTAGTAGTAGCCCTTCTAATAGCCATATTCTTACTTCCAACTTTCCTCGCCAAACTAAAATCATTCTCCACTGATTTAGGTTCAAATAGAAATAACTCATGTTGAATGTTCTCCCTTAAAGTTCCCATGAACATATCCAACAAACTATCCTCTAGAATGTTCTTCACTCTAAGAATCAACTTTTGAAATTGTTTAATATGCTCTATAACTGGACCTTTTTCTTGAGATTTATTAACTGTCTAAAGAAGGTGTTGCTCTTAATATTCCCATAATATTCTATTGATTCATCCATAAAGATAGACCGAGAAACAATAAAGTCCTTTTTATGGTTACAAATCCATTAGTAACATACAAATTGATTAGATTATGAATACAAGCATGCAATAGTTACCATTTGTAAAGTTGGAACTTAGTTTAAATAAAACAATTGCTACATCTAGAATATCCATGTTATTGGATCATTGCCATCGAAATTTTCATATCAAGCTTGGAAATGAAGTAGTTCCTTGGTCCTAAGTTGAACACATGATGATGTAATGAATGATCAAATGTCGGGGACTCGAACCTCTTGTTCTGCAATTGTTTTTAATTTTATCAATCTATGACTGGGAAAAATCCCTCTTGTTCTCCTTCTCCTCTTCTCTAGGAGTTAAACTATGAGGAAAGAGATGTCTCATCTCACCCATAATCCCCCCTTCATAACTTAGAGATCTTCCTTATTAGCCATATCCCTTGCCATCTTTTTGAGATTCTTTTTATTGGCCATGTTTTCCAACTCACTTTCTATATATGTTTTTGTGTTTACCAATTGAACATGTGTCACTGACCTATCATTCAATTCCTTAAACTTGGCCTCCAAATTGGATGGTTGGTTACACATTTCTTCATTTTCTTCATGAGTCGTGGTTGAGCTTTTGGGAGGTTTAGTGGGAGAATTAATTTTTGCTCCACCTCTTTCCATTAGACCCCAAGGGTATTTACTAGATTTATTCTTTATTTCCTCTTGATTACACCTTTTGAATCACCCAAAATAGATATTCCAATCAAAAGTTATGCAAGTTTCAAGTTAACATTCCTTTAAAAACCCTGGTTTGTAGGTTGTCTTGTTAGTTGACCTTGCTCCTGAATTATCTATGAAACTTGAGCTCCTTTAAGTCGAATTATTTTTCCTATAGTAGCCTTGTATTTCTTCTCTGCAATTACATAGGTTTTACCCAATTTTGATATGCCAAGAGAGATTTATGATAACTTTCCCAAAACTTGTTATTTTGTCCCTTTCACGAGAGAAAACTTGTATGGCCTTACACGTGTTTGATTTTCCTTTTCTAATTTTGAAATTTTTACCACAAACACTATGGCCCATTTTGTTTTTTATGCAATACATGTCACTCAATTTGGATCTCCTAAGCTTCAGATATAACATTTTTACCTAGAACACTTGTTTGAGACTAGTTTTTGGACCAGTCAAAAACCTTAAATTCCATAGACTATAAATCTAAACTTGCAATGAACCAGGACTAGAAACTTTTACCACAAATAATTCTCTATGTCCTCTAACTATCCTCAAAATTTAGTTGTATGAAACATCCTCCCAAAAAATTTAGAACAAAAATGACTCTAATACCAAATGTTATGCACCAAATTCCCAAAATAGCATAAAATAAGAAAGAGAGAGTAATCCAATGCCTTAAGAATGAAGTAAGATATAAATAAGCAGCCTCTTCAAGGGGGAAACCTCCTTTACAATCTATCAATTAATACACAAGACCAGATGAGATAATCCTAAAACTAGGTCTCCTTGGTATATATATAGGAGACAAAGGGTGCAATTACAATTATAGCCAACCATACAATTACAATTAAGGTCGTATCCAACCAATAAATACAATACTTTTTTTTTTCTAACCGAAGCTGAGAAATTATATTAATAAAAGGCAGCTATGGCCAAACCATCCATCCATATATCATACAAAAAGATGGCCCAATGTTCTAGATGCCTTGTTTCAAAATTTCCGATGCCTCTATTTTTTACCTATCCATCCCTACTGGTATTATTTTTTCTAGTGAGTTTACTAGTATAAACTTTTACAAAATTGAGACAATAAAATTTACATTTAAAGCACATTAGCTAGATAAAAACATGATAATTTGAAAAAGCTGGTGGTTTGCTGAGCTGCAATCTTGCTGGTTGACGGTGTGATGACGAGCGAAAGGTGCAAGTCTGTGTTGATGAGCGATAGGTGCTGGTCTGAGGGTGCCATTGTTGAACTGCAATGTGATTTACTGACTTTTCCTCCCTTTCTGGTCCCTGAATTGTCTTTGGTGAGCCAACAGATGAAATTGGTTCGTTCTTCACCCTGCAGACGCGAGGCGCTAATTCCTTCTTCATAAACTTGATATCTTTCTACAATTCTTGAATCATTTCTCCTTGCTCCCGACTGCGTCCCCCGAGGCATCTTATTTCCACCTCTAGCATGGCTATCTTCTAGTTTTCCCTTTCCAATTTCACAGTGGAGTCTTCATACCTTTATAGTGTGCTCTGTATCTCATCCTCTGTCAATTGCTCTATGTTTCGCTGCCATCTTTCCACATTGTTGAACATGAACCCCAATTTTTCTTCCAAATATGTAAGCCTTCTTTCCTAGTGAGTTGGCGTGTAGATATAATGGGAGCTCGAACCTACCATAATTCCTCCTCTGTGCCTAATTTTTAAGCTTATCCATGAGACCCCAATTCGAATGCATGTTTGCTTGAACCACTTCCCTCTTATTAGACTTCATATTATCACCAGTGGAATGGATTCTTCGCTTTGGCTTGATGCCATTTTAGGAGTAATCCCACATGCTTCACTGGGGGTTCAAAAATACTGGTACTTCAATGCAGGATGGGTCTTTAATGATATCACTGACTGATTGTCATGCAAACTTGTGTCCTATTGATGACACCTTTTGTTGATAGTACTTAGACAATTACCAAGTGTCCTTTCTGAGTGCGTCATAGAGACGTGTTATGTCCTTTTGTGAATCATTAAGGAATATGAATTAAATGAGATGCCCCCTCGATCTTGCATGAGCTTTGAGCAAATTTACACCCAATATTTTCCTAATGATCGACCACCCTATCTTGGTTTCTTATCATGTGGAGGAAATTCACTTTTGTGAATTGTTTACACATGCATTTGATTCTAATGATAAGCTTGTTTAGATAAGGGTTCTATGGGGAAGAATTTGTAATTATCCAAATTATGATTAGTTTTGAGTTTACGATGATTGTCAATTCTTGACATCATTTTTCTTTTGTCAGGCTGAATCCCTTCCATAAGGATAGAGCTTCGGCTTGATTGTTCTTTGCTATTCCAAGGCCCCATTCCCATTTCCATTCTTGATATTCTTCGGGTCCGAGAAGCACCCCTCCCACTCCTTCCAACCCTGGACCAATAAATACAATACTAATATAATAATAGAAATGTAATGCCACAGTTTTAGGGCTTAACTTGTTATCAAATATAGCATGAGAATTAAAGAATTCATTTATCTTCATAAAATACTACTAATTGGTAAAGTCTTTGTAAGGTTCAAATTTATATCTCCTCATGTTAAAGTGAATATTTTTACCACATTAATGTGGAGTTGGGTTTCATAGTTTCCTAGTGATGCCAAATGGGTCGATCTTGAGTGGTTGTGGGATGGAGTGTTCTCCTCCACCCAAGTTCTATTGCCATAAGTGACATGTTGGGATCATAATGAGTATATTATTGTAATGTATTCAATCCCTATTGTTTACTTGGCCTTATGCCCTAAATAATCTAGGGTTTACCCTGGGTACTATCCTCAAAATGGGGGGAAGTTCCTCGGGGTTTTCCCCATGATAATTTATACCTAGAAAAAAAAGTTTCTTGGTGATATTTCAAAAGTGTTTACACATACCCTCCAAGAAAAATCCAATTATTGAGACTACACAACAACCCAACAGCCTCACTCCAACTTATCAGAAGGACATGACACTATGTCAATGAAGAAGAATGTCCCTTTTTACAGTTATTATAGATACAAAGGACACTTCAAAGAATATTGTTAGATATTGCATATGAAGAAGCACTAGTAATCTACAGAACTAGAGTAGGGGAGATGATATTAATACTTGAATATATAACATATGGAATTTCTTCAATGTTATCCATTAATCCCAGTTGTATAATGTGCGAGAAATTATTCTCCATTATGATTCACTCAATGAAGGAGCTCATGATTGTAGTTTTTATGCTGACATCCAATACGGTCTCATTTTAGATACGATAGTAAATAATCATAATTTACATACAATTACACATCATGAACCTTAATCCTTGGGTTGGGTTAGTAAGGACAAGGATTTGTGCATCCAATGCATATGCAAGGGTTGATGTCGACGAGAATTGTAGCAAACAAGGAGTAATAATCCCATGGAGAAGAACCAATTGTAAGGTACTTGGGGTTTTTACAGAATAGGACAAATTGGTTAATGGGAGGGGGGCCCAAGATTTCTCTTGATCACAACATAAGGAGTGGTGGACCTGCGCAATAGTCATGAAATCATTTGAACATACCATGACTAAAGAAGGCAAGTGGGTGCAGGCATGCGTAAGCTAATGTGAAATGAAAACATGAGTTAGATGTAGAATGGGTCATGCTGAAAATATGAGAAGGCTCATAAATTAAAAGGACAAAGGCCACCATATATGAAATATGATGCTACCATGGGTTCCAAATAAGCATGTGTTCTGATCAAGGGTGACTAGGGATGTTGCCAAAAAATAATGGGTGAATTTCACCATCTTTATTGATTATATCAATGAAGTAAAGTTTGATGTTGTTCCTTTGGAAGTGTGGGGGGAATCAATTTTTGCAATCTATTTATGTGATCTCGAGACATTATCTATCAATGACAAAATAACCAATATCAATTGGTTAAGGATGGTCAAACATATTTAGTGACAATACAAAGAAATTTAACATCCATAACACTAGATTTTCTCAACAAAGTGTAGAGAATGATCGAAGCTCTAAGACAATTTGCATTGTTTGTATTATAACTAGAGAAGGAAGAGAAAGTAACAATTTCCAATTCGGATGTCTCCTAATTGTGCAATTGAGAATACCATAAACTTGGATACAGAGTCATACCTACAAAATAAGGCAGTGTGAAGAATTTGTTGTTAGAGAATCAAGATAACAAGGGAAATTTTAGAAGTTGTTAGATAAAGGACACATCCACCAGAACTTGTCATCCTTTGGATCAACCATTATTTTGAAACCAAATAATTAAGGATGGCACATGGGGAATGTGTGTGGGTTTCCAATTCCTTGACAAGGTAACCATTAAGAATTAATGTCCAATGTCATGCATAATGACCTTTTGGATCAACTCTAGGGAGAAAAATAATTCAATAAGATTAATCTAAAGTCTAGTTACCACCAAATATATGTCAAAACTAAAAGATACATGAAACATAACCTTTAAAATGCATAAAGAACTTTAATTTTGAATGGATGTCGATTACATTTGATCTTAATAATGCCTCTATGACATACATGCGGATGTTGAATAAAGTGCTAGGATTACATATTGACTCACTTGTGATCATGCAATTGGATAACATGCTTGTTTTAAATAAGAATTGAAATGATAGCTTATTCCATCTTAACTAACTATTTGCATCGCTATGCATAGATAAATCATTATCCAACATGAAGAAGTGTACATTCGAGCAATAAGAACTCATTTATCTTAGATTTTGCATGAACCAAGATGGATATTGATATGGCAAATATTAGTCCATTGTCAACTAGCCACCATTGAAGAACATCCACAACTTCAAAGTTTCATGAGAATGAAAAACTACACATAAAATCTCATCACACACTTTTCCCATGGCATGTGACCACTTAAGGTACTAGAAGATGATGATGTCTAAATCAGTTTGGAAGTTGCATAATTAAAAGCGTTTGAAGAGATAAAGCATTGAATTGTGACTTTTCATGCCCTCACTTTTCTTGGTATTCAAAAATATTTCAATATTAAGATACATATCATATTGAGAAGAACTGTTACCTCAAAATGAGAAAATCTAGTCCTACAAACCCATATTTGTTATTAAAAAACCTCAATATCAACCCCTGAATAAAAAAAGTGGTGCTACTAGTAGGAACCTTTGTTTCTAGGGTTAAAATTACAACATTTTGCAACCATAGCCTTAAAAACCATTATCATTGCTTAAAAAACCTCAAATTCAACCCTTGAATCAAAAAGTGTTGCTACCAATAACATCTTCTTCTTTTTTCTTGGGGAGGGGAGTGCGGTGGGTGGTGGTTAAATTTACAACTTATTTGAACTCATAGCCTTAACAACTAGCATTGTTACAACTAAAACCTTAAAATCAACCCCCAACTAAGAAAATTGTGCTTAACAACCATTTTCTTTTCAAAGTTAAAATTACAACCATAAAATCAACCCCAAAAAGTAAAAGTGGTGCTATTTCTCTTATAGGGTAAAAATGATAAAATTTGTGAAACTATGGATGTAAAACTCTTAATTTTGGTTTAAAAAGGGAAAAAGTCAACCTTAAAAAAAAATTGGTATTATCCTTATCACCCCACTTTTTAGGTAATTATAAGATTTTGAAACTATGTTGGTACATTACTACCACTAATATCACTATATTTTTTTTCAGACAACTTTTCATCCATGTATTAAAAATGGTGATGATGATGGTTATTGTCCATTGAGACCTACTTTGGTTGATTAGATCTTATGATTTTTTGGAGGAAATAATTGGTTTGTTTTAACATTTTATTTCTATCTCAAAAGACTCGAAA
Organism: Larix kaempferi; assembly: GCA_027924585.1. Lineage (NCBI taxonomy): Eukaryota > Viridiplantae > Streptophyta > Pinopsida > Pinales > Pinaceae > Larix > Larix kaempferi. The sequence goes on from BSBM01000096.1 coordinate 38,708,951, forward strand.
GAAGCTTTCCTAAATCTCCTTGTGTTTTACGAGCTAAAAAATTATGAGTAGATTTACAAATATTTTGAAATTGAAACCTAGTATGGGTATATGTAAGACAATCTGAGAGAAAGTTTCCACCCTCCTATGTCACAAAGATGGAATATTATTTCATCCCACATATATTTTCACCTTGAAGGATTTGATCCCTCTTGATGCTTGATAAATACGGGTTAAGATGAATCTAGCTTGGTAATTATAAAAACTAACATAAATAAAATCATGGTAATTTTGAAATCAAAATACAACCCAAATATGTACCTCAAACATGGATCTAGTTAATAATATTTAATTGTGTGCAAACTCCATAAATACTTATTATGCATCAAGTATTAACCATGGCAATGAGATCTTCACCATGCAAAATGCAAATATCATTAAATATATTATCAATAAACACGATAAGAAAAAAATTTCAAGATGTAGTTCTCATGAAAAGGAAATAAAAAGAAGGAAATGCTACAGGTCCACTCTAAACTTGGTTGAATCAACATGCAATTTAGATTTATTATTATGAGCAATGTATTGGATATGTATGATTATTCAATCAATTGTGTATGCCTTTCAATAATAGAGGAGAAGGGAGAGCTTGCTTGCTATTATAGTGTCTTTTGCATCCACAACCACTTGATAACCATTTTGAATGTAGTTTCACCCATAAGAAGCTCTGACCCCATACACAATCCATTGGAATCAAACAAATGTCCCACACGCTCTTCAATTTCTATTGTTGAATTCTTTTGATCTCTTACATTATTAGTATGCATTAAACATGCAATTTCTTCCACATAAACCCATAGGCAAGTGCCTTAAGTGAGCATTAATATGGTTGATCAATGCCTGTAGCAAAATAAAGGGACACGTTGAAAAGTTTCTTATGAATTTTTGTTGAACAAATTTTAAGAGACACCGACATGCTTGTCTTTTACATTCATCCAAGCATGTTCCATATTTATGTATTGCAGTTTCCATTTCTCCATTGCCTCCTCATTTTTATATGGTGTGATATTGGAGAGGACACTAACTCAATTAACTAAATCTACTTTCAACACTTCCACTAGGTCATCCATGGAAATGATGAGATTGACACTTGCTTATTGCACAATTATTTTCATATTTATGTTATATGTGCAACTATGGCTTCAATATTTTGACCAAGGCATCTTGGCAACAATGAGATTGACCCTCACTTCTTATACAAATATTTTTAATTAGTATGATACATGTGCAAATCTGCTCATGTTTATTTGATTTTTTTATGATTTGTGTTGTTGTAAGTTATTGGAATAGAACAACAACACAACATTGTTACACATGTCATCCATTCACACAATGATCCATTCTTTCACATTATTAATGCATGTTGGAAGGGTGTTGAGGTGTGTCTCTTTAGTGTATAGGTGGCGAAAAGAGAGGGTGATGGCCATCATCACCCTCCTTCCATCACCTTGTGATTCATGAATTCCTATAGAATTCTTGTCACCTTCCTTCCATCACCCTATCATTCACACATAATTATAGAGTAAAATAGTATCACTTAAACCACATTATTGATGTTATGAAGTGTATCTCTTTAGTGTATAGGTGGTATAGTGATCTATAAATGGTATCCCTAACTCTGCTTGTCAAAATTCCCTTGATAGACCTCACTAAAGATGAATTTTAAGCCCTTTCACATCTTATAGCACCCATAACATTGTTATTCTATAAAGTAGATAAATCATTACTTTGATTCCCATGAACACCTTCGATTATGAAAGCAATATTCTTGATCTAATTTCATCTTTCTCATATAAGCTTCTCTCAAATAATCCCCTTGCCCAAATAACTAACCATGTGACCAAAGCCATCAATTCCTCTTTAATAGATCCCATTATAAAAAAGTGTCTCCTACCTCACAACCCTCAATCCCCCAAAATATACAGACAATTTAAAATACATTAGAAATATATCTTTCTTCAACCTATTGTAAGTGTTATTGGTGCCCCTACCGTATGCCTTGCAAAATTCTTATCTATAAATATTCAATAATTTATTGGCCAAACCCCATCATTTATAAAAGTTTCCTTTGAGCTTATCCTTAAAACCAAGGATATACACTTTGATGACCAAGATATTTTACTGAGCTTTGATATAGTTTCTCTATTTACTAAAATGATTGTCCCTGAAGTACTTGACATCATGTCTAAGTCTGTTGACTCTGAAATCCTAAACCTTATTAAAATCTATGTCACCTCTACCTTCTTTAGCTTCAAAGGTAAACTTTATGAACAATTAGAAGGCACTGTAATGAGTTCTCCATTATTCATAGCTTTAACACTCAATAGCTATCATCTCAAACCTAAATGCTAGTCTTTATTTGTTGATGACACCTTTTTAAAATAGCCCAATGGGCATTCTTCTCTTAACTAATTTCGAGATCATCTTAATATCTTGTCCCCTCACATCTAATTTACAATGGAAATTGAATAAGACCATTCCTTTCCTTTTCTGGATATTCTTTTTACTCATCAACTTGGTGGCCCCTTTTCCCACCAATTGTTTTGTTTGAAAAGACACATACCAGCAAATACCTCCATTCCAATTCTCACCACCATCCTAATAAAAAATCCACCATCCCAAGGACTTTAATTACAAGAGCTATTCAAAACTTTTCCCCTCAATATCCAAACAAAGAACGAGTCCACCTCACTAATGCTCTGGAATCAAATGGCTATTCCCGATCTCAAATTACAAAAATTTATGGGTTGTTCTTCATCCTAATGCTATAAACAACCATTCCACTTCTTCTTCCGAAGGCCAAATTTCTCTCCCTTACGTTCATGAAATTACTAACTATTTATCCCAAATCATAGCTAAAAAGAAGATCAAAACTCTCTTTAAAGCTCACAAATCCCTAAAATAATTACTTCAATCCATTAAAGACAAATTTGACCCTATGTACTCTCAAATTCCTCGCTATTGTGGCAAATACTATATTGGTCAAACTAGAGAATCAATTTAAACCCATCTCAAGGAGGATATTACAAATACTTTTCACAATCCTGTTCCAAAATTTCTAATCGTTGAACACTCTCATATTGCCAAGAACCTTTTTTTTTACCAAACCAAAATCTTAGCTTCTACTTCTCATCATTCTTGTTGCATTATCAAAGAATCCCTAGAGACAAAAACATCCTAACAATTTTAATTGAGAGGATGGTTATAAGCTAAGCCATTTGTGGAAGCCTCTTATCCATCACTTTCATTAATAAATCATTTCCTTGATTCTCATTACTTCACATTTTATTCCTCCATCCTTAATCTTCGTTGTCCTAATCCACTCAAACTTTCTTTTGTTTTCCTTGGCCAAGACTTATTTTTCCCTCCTTTTATATTATTTCGATGGAATATACATCACGGGAAACCCTCCGAACACTTCTTCTCATTTCAAGGATGGTACTCGGGGTAAATTGTTTGGATGCAGTTTTGACTACCTAACCTGGCGGGGACATCAAGTGAGGCTCTCAACTTTTGCATAGATAGCCAACCCAAGGACTTGACCACGTGACCTCTTACTTGTAGCTCATAGCACTCAACCACTTGAGATATCCCAATGGGCTAATGCCCTCTTTTTTTATTATAACAAAATAGTTCTATTATGTATTGTAAATTGGCTACAACCACATTGGTTCCCATCACAATACAAAAAGTTATGCTATCACAAAGTTTGATGTTCATCATTTGTCCATAAGCTTGAGTGCTTGATTCATAAATTTTAAAGCCATATTCCATAGAGGATATCCAAAAAATTCTAATAGTGTAGACTTGAATAAAGACTCCTAAACTCCAAACTATTTTGAAAAACATACAAAAAACAGAGCTTTAAAGAAGTCACGATTACTATGTGCTTCATCTCGTCCATTAGGTAAGAGATTGGATTATTGATTTTCCATTTACACACTACTTGGAATTTGGTGTACTATTTATTCTTCCTTGATCTCCCCAAGCTTTGGCCCAAATATTATATAATATTAGAAGTTGCACATTGAGTTTCCATGTTCAAATTGAAGTGTAGTTGATGAAGCTGAGTGCATTCTTCCTCTAGAGCTTGAATTTGATTTTATTTGTTGAAGCAAGGTTTCCATGATAATATCATGTTCAACGTTATGCGTATCTTCTTGGTTGTGCATTTAACTAGTAACTGAATACATGGAGGTCATGTTACCCTTTAGGAGGTCCTCGTGCCTCCCTAAAAACTTATCAATGTCACATATATCATAGATGGGGCAACGACAAGGATGAAGGTGTCCATTGCAGTCCATTCTACCACATTCTTGAATTGTGTATGTATAAGCATAGTCCCAATTGAACCACCTATACTGGTAAAGAAATCACAACACTCCCTAAACTTGAAGCTATATTTCCAATTGATGAAAACAAGGAACAAAACAAGACACGATAGAATAGAGCAAGGATTCAAAAGCACAAAAATTAAGATGCTTTCAAAGGACAAATTTAGAGGGAGGAGAATCATGTTTCATAGTTCTTCACAACAATTCCTCATTGGAACACTATCCACCTCCTTACCATTCTTTAAAACTTCAATACATACCTTAGCAATTGATTCTTTACAGATTGTGACTTCATGATAGATAGGGCTTAATGAATATAGGCCAGATTAAAGTGCTTTGGCTATGCCTGTAGCTAAATGACCTCAATCATACCATTAGAACCTCCTCAATGCTAATCCTACTTGTGTTATGCCGCTTAATCATTGAAAATTGATGACACATGCTCGACATTAAATGAAAGGTGTGTGAAGGTACTATGGGAGTGATTTCCATTGAAACTTGCTTGCCCTTACAGATTTCACCCTGTCCTTTGTAGAGATATGTGGAGGGAATGTATGATATTTGATTAATATACATAGATGATTAAGGAATGGGGCATAATGTAACCCCCCTTCCGCCCCTTCAAATACTACTCCCCATTCTAGATGTCGTGTTGGATATTTTTCCTATTTATTTTTCTCTCCAAGGACATGGTAGAACTCCAAAAAGTTGCAATGAGAAGCTTCTTTATGGATTCTTAGGATGATCCTAGCAATTTTTTCATTAGTAGGAGTGGTGGATTTTATCATTGTTCTAATGACGATGGTTGAGTCTCTTATAATTGGAATGATAAAGCAGATGAGACCAAATATTTTTAACCCCTAGAATAGCACAAGGGCCTCTTCCTAGTTGATTGTTACCTTTCCCAACACTAAGTTATAAGTCATTTCTTGGTGTCCATCGAGATAAAAAAATGATCTCCCTGTTGTGGAAAAAATTGCACAAGTGCACTCTTCCACTTGGTAAGGGGCTAGGCCTTGTAGGCTGCAGCAAGGCCTCAGTCCCTGGAGCCCCTGTGGTGGTTGTTGGTTGGTATTCCTCCAAGTGATCCTGCAAGAGATTGTTGGTGTAATTCAAATTCAAACAAATAAATATTGTTAAAAAGAAAAATAAAAGAGATGGGAGGAGAATGCAAACTCCAATAACAATCCAAGATATGCCAAACCACTTTTGTATTGCCCAATGGTCAAGTTGTACAACACCTAGGAGGTGTGGGATGGTTGATGCCATCAAGTGTGTGAGGAGCCGAATTCAGATCCTTGGGGAGGATTGAGCCTTCAATGCACCGCAGGAAGTTAGTGGTCCCGCCATTTTGACAGTAGTGGGACTATCGAAGGAATAGCCGTGTGGGTGTAGCGCAAGCATTGTTCATGTAACTTGCGTTATAGCATGGGTTAACAATGTATTACCCATGCTACCCTTTCTTTTGACCTTTTTTTGGCACTTATGGACTCATGCTATCTTTTGGATTTGTTGAGGATGCCTTTGGTGGATTGAATTCTTTATGTTGTTGACGCCTTACTAGAATAATCGCCAGAATGTTGCAGGTGTGTGAATTTTAGGCGTTAACAGATGCCCCCTAATGTATGAGGTTCAGAGGGTACTGTAGGGTCGATAATGCATTATGTTTTCTGCTATTTATCTCTTGTTCTATAGGATGAAGCATATGTGAAAAAATAGGGTTCTCCCATGGGGGAAGATTGTTGGTGACGACCGTTGGAGCTGTAGTAAAGAATAGTTTTCATACAAACGAGGTGGGCATACCCATGCTCATGAAATGTTGTCAAAGTGATTACAATTAGAGAGGACGAAGGGGTCAACTCTACTATACTACTAGGACATGGATGAATTCGGCTTCAATCCATGGTTGAGTAGACGGCCCAGGAACTGCTGTGGGGTGTTGAAGAAGTGGAATTGCTGGTGACCATGATAATCCCATGGGGGGGGGAATTGGTATGTGAATCTTCCTGAGAGATTCACTTATACCAAATAGACTTCTACCATGATTTGCAAATGTAATATCCCGATTTTGATCCTATTGCATTAAAATTGCAAATGATGTAAATATAGTTATTAAATCATGGTGAGAAGCTCAAGGCCAAGGCCCCGCCATCGATTTAGTGTTTCATGTATCGGCAATTAAAAATCGGTGCATATGATTCTCGTGCTAGCCACGCACAATAGAAATTAAGACATCATTTAAATATGAATTTTAATTAAATACCCACAACTAGCTATGCAATGCAACAAGAGATGGGGGCATGATTTTTACAAGGGATAGGGAGAGAAAATATTCAAACCTTTGAGCCATTAGTGTCAATGAGAAAACCCATAAACCCTCAACTACCCATTTGACTTATGCACCCAATCATTTAATTCTTCCAAGAGTTGGTTGATGTAGTTAATGCATTGGGAATGGAGAGGTATGGCAGCCAATTTCGTGTATGGGAAAGCCATCAATTTGGGAAATTGTATTTTGTCTTCCCTGACAAGAAAACACTCATGAAATTGTGCCCAAGCCATTATGCACCCATGGTCTTTTCTCCCTCACACAGTCTGATCTAGCTGGGGCTTTCTCCTTCACGTTTTCCATCTCTTTCCTTCATTTTCCATAGTTGGGAATTCATTTTTGTGTTGCAGACTGGCTGGGAGGACGATAGTCATGATTTGGGGGTTTATAGAGGTCGCTTCTGCCCCTTGAATGCCCATAAAACGGTTTCTAAAATTGAATTTTTTCTCCCACGGTTGATTCCACCATCTAACATTTCATTTTGGGTTGCCCACGATTTTGGAAACTCATGGAAACCCCATTTTCAGCATCCCACAGTTAAAACGTTTTTCTTCATACCCAACACTTGTGTTTTGCTATTATGTGCATCCCTGTTTTGGTTTGAACTTGTGAGTAAGAAATTAGGAGTGGAAGAGGACCAGAGTAGGCTTGATAAACCTAGTTATTAGAAAAACAGGATCGCAGAGAAATAACAATAAACAGAAATGCAAATATAATCACACATACACATTACAAGAGAGACACAGATATATCGTGGTCCACCCAACTTGGGCTACGTCCACACTGAATTTTCCAGTCCTTATTATTATTATCGTCCAGCAAGGTGAAGGGATACAACCTGCAGCACAACCGCTGCACTTCCTCTTCTCTGTTTCACATTCTCTCTCCTGATCTCAGAGATCTTTACAATGCATAAAACCTAATACATCATCCACTCTAGCCGTATTACAATGTCTTTATTTTATAAGGGAAATACAATGGGAAAATACCACGGGATACCCAAAACCATGGGCCCGCAATACAGCTGGCGAAAAAAACCCCAAATTTTTTCTTTGGGGGCGTTGCCACCGAACCCCCACCGGGGGACCGCTGGCCCCCGGACCCCCCATCCAGGGGGGATGGTCCCCCCTGGAACTCCGTGGGGGGGCAATGCCCCCCCACTGGGGTGACTGTACAGTCCACCTACATATCATATAAAACTGGGGTACAAACACACCTGATACAATATCATCTATGAGACTAGAAGATCTAGCTCCAAAACCAACACTAGTGAAGGGAGTAACCTCACTGAGAGATCAAAAGGGCTGGCTACTCTTTTATGCACACCTTGAAGAGCACTAGAATGGAAGGTATGGCCTAAGGGACTGTGTATCAGTGAAGGGAATACTTCCTTGTGTTGGGTGTGTAGGTATTGTGGGGACCAAGCTAGATAGATCTTGTAGAGGTATCCATAGCTCTATGGTTGAGCTCACTAGCTTAGCAATTCATTCCCTTCCATTGCTTTAGCAGCCTAATAAACCCAACTGTGGATTGGCTTGGCTGATTTTGGTGTATATTTGGCTATGTGTGAGTTTGTTGTTCCCTTTTTTCTTGTAGAAATCATGCCCAGCTCAGGGGTGGCAATTGTGTTGAGAGATTGATGAGCACAACTGGCCTATGGTTGGGTGGAACATTGCAGTTGCATAGCCAGTTGCTCAGGAGTACTTTGTTTCAAGATAAGTACTCTCTTGTGTTAATTCCACAATGTCTTTATTTGATGACTATCATGAATATGTTGAATGCATGTTAGATGTGTAGTTGAATTTACTTCCGCTGTGTTTCTTACATTTATACATCTGCATATGTCTTTTTATTTTCAATGAATTTTGTTAATGATCATGGGGCATCATGCCCAGTTTTAGTGTCATGTTATCTCCCTTGCTCGGGAACGATGGGAGGGGACGTGACAACAAATGTGAGCACTACTACCTTCAAAAGTATGTTTCCCCCTTATGCAATGATGTGTTGACGTCAAGCATAGGGGAAACCACTTAGTTAGGGAGCATTGATGACTCTCCGTACTAAGTTTGAGGTGATCCCTTATATTGATTGAAAGGGATCCCAATGTACAACTGCAACTACTGCAACGCTCAGAATGTAGTGTTTTGACGTTGATGAGAGATGAAGTACATGATAAGACTCTCGAGTCTTATCCTGAGAACTGAGATCATATTGTAACCGACTAGTGGACGAACAAAACTGGCACAAAACTAGTTGATGAGCGTAGGGATTATAACTTCATTTGATCGATGTAAACATGGGGAGTGGGGATGATAGGTTTCCTTTTTGGACGGCATAGGTTCAAATAGACAGAGACAAAATGCAAATGAAAGGGCTTTAATGGAGACGCAAAACAAAGAGTGATGGTAACCGACAAAACAAAGATTGTTGAGAATATAGAGACTCAAATACATCGATCAAAGGCGACCATGGGTTGCTTCCAAAATAATATGGTGTTCCCGCAATGTGAGGTGATGGGGGAATTATTTGTTCATAAAGAATAATGGTGTGGTACCCACAGTTTTGGGTGTGTCGAGGTATCAATTTTGATGATGGGTGGGGTCCCCACGGTTTTGATTGGATCAGGGGAAACTTTCCAAGATTAGGTGGTTGTTAACTTGCAGACGCAAAGATGGGTGCCCCATGAAACAATGCCATGCAGTGTATACCTGCAGGATAGCTGAATAGAACTGGTTTCTGCAGAGGGTGGGGGCCCCATAGGTGTCTTTGCGGGGGTGATGATATGAGGGATATTGCGAAAGGTAAAGTGCTCATGGAGGCATGAGGGGGATTTGTGAATCGTTCTCGTAACATGTGACGAGGGATCTGATGAGGTCTACTTGGTGGAGTAAATGCACAATTATAAAATGATACTCTAAGGGGGGATCTTTTCAAGCTGGATCAAATTCCTCAGACTTGTGGGGGGATTGACATCATGGGTGTCAACTGATGAATGAGATGGAAATAGTGCGCACACCTATGGGGAAACATGTTATTATCAGTTGTGGTGTTGATGGCATGTCAAAAATGGGAATTAGGGCCCTATGGTTATCAATAGAAATACTGGTAGATGCATTATAAATGGAGGGTAAATAGTGTCTATGTGCCAGTTTCAGAATGTTACCTGTGGTAGGGACCTTTGTGCCATCTGATGAAGTATGGAGCCTTGTTCTTATAAAAACAAGTGTGGCGGGCTTGTCTTAGTGGAAATCCTGCACATATGGCGTACATAAACAAGTGTAGTAAAGGACATAAGCAAGGTATTGATGATGCAAAAATTATATAATGAAAACAAGGCGTACCTGTGGGGTACCAGAGTATTAAGGATAGAACCATTTGAGGTATAAACCATTGACTACGTGGTTGAGGGTGATTCCTTCATGGTCGGTTAAGACATAGGCTCCTTTTGGGAGACAATGCTTAACAACATAAGGGCTTGTTCACTTAGATACAAATTTAACGGGTCCTAGTTTATTGTCTTTCTTGGCGTTAAATAAAAGAACAAAGTTGCATTCATTGAACGTGTGTGGTTGCACTTGTCGATCATAATGTGCCTTGGAGCGTACTTTCATTGATTCATTTTGTTGAAGAGAGTCACATTGTTCTTCATTGAGGTGTTCCAAGGTAAATAGGTGCTACTCCAATGCAGGGGTATCGGGTAGCAACTCAACAATAGATTGGAGGGTAGGGATTTGACACTCGTTTGGGAGGATGGATTCTACACCATGGACAAGGTGGAATGGGGTAAAACCCGTGGTAGTCTTGACCGAAGTGCGATATACTCAAAGGGAGGGAAAGAGCTTGTGGCGCCAGTTATTTTTTATTTTATCCACTGTGCGTTGGCGCATAGTTTTGAGAATTTTGTTGACATCTTCAACTTGGCCATTTTCTTGAGGGTAATAAGCCGTTGAAAATTCGTGTTTAAAGCCTAACCATCTCGACATATATTCAAACATTTCGTCAAGGAAGTGTCTTCCGTTGTCGGAGAAAAGTTGTTTGGGAATGCCAAAGTGGGAGATGACGTGGTTGAAGAAGAACCGTGTTGCATTCACTGCTTTACAATCAAATGTGTCAATTGCTTCATCCCATTTGGTGAAGTACTTCATGGAGACGATTATATGGTGGTGACCTTGGGCCAAAGCCGGGTGACATTCCATAAAATCAATTGCCTATTTGAAAAATGGGCCAGCAGTGATGACTAGGAAAGTGTCGATACCGCAACGATATAGGACGTCTCCGATGAGGAGGTATCTCAGTGCTTGGTGACAGATTTTGTGGTGATCATTGCGGGATAAGTGGGGATCGAATTTTTGGGTGTGTAGATAAAAGAGAATATCATTGTGCCAAGGATCATCGACCGTGATGAGAAAGAGGTGCTCATCGGGTAACTGGTCCTTGAAAAACTCGCTTGTGGTGGTAGATGGAAGGTTTGTAATGAGTTCGGCTAAGGCCATGGATTTCTTGCTTTTGGGAATAACAAATTCGAGGTTGAATTATTGTAAGATAATGATCCAACGTGCAATCTTACTATTGATAAGCCTACGACTAAGTATGTATTGCATAGGGTTGGAGTCGGCAACCATGGTTGTTTTTCGGAGCAAAATATAGTGGCAGAGATTCTAGATAGAGAGGATGATTGTGAGCGCGATCTTGTCATCGTGAGTGTAGTTAAGTGCAGGTCCAACGAGGGTTTTGCTGACATAATATATGATGTGTTCTTGGTCGTCCTCGGCAGGTTGGACTAGTACAATGGCCACAACAGACGCTTACACAGATACATATAAAATGAAATCTTTGTTAAAGTCTAGAGGAGAGATGAGGGGTGCTGACGATAATGCTTATTTAAGGGCGTCGAAGGCATTTTGGGCATAGTCATCCCACTTAAATGGGAGCTATTTTCTCAGAAGCCGTAAAAATCCATGGGCATGAGTGGCATAGTTGGGAACAAAATGACGAAGAAATTTGGCCTTACCTTGGACAATTTGCAACTGGCATCATGTTCATGGGGGTGGTAATTCCAAGATGGCTTGGACCTTGGAAGGGTCAACGCTGATGCCATTTTTGGAGACAATGAATCCTAAGAGGCGACCGACGGTGACACAAAATACACACTCCAGGGGGTTTAAGCGTATATTATACTTGCATCATCTTGTGAATATGGTACGAAGGCCTTGAAGGTGATCACATCGTTTTTTGGTTTTGGTTGTAAGGTCATCTAAAAAGGTGAGGATGATGTGAGCCAAGTCAGTAAAAACGTATGACATTTCTCACTGGAAAGTGGCTCCTGCGTTCTTCAAATCGAAGGGAATTACTTTGTAGGAAAAGGTGCCCCATGGTGTGGTAAATGCAGTTTTGTACTGATCTTGGGGATAGATGTGTATCTGGTTGTATCCAAATAAGCCATCCATGAAGGACAACATTTTTCTACCGGCACATGAGTCGACGATTTGGTCAATGAATGGTGTGGGAAAGTTGTCCTTGGGGTAGGCTAAATTAAGGTCTCAAAAATTAGTATAGACACAAATAGTTCCCTTCTTTTTGTTAACCGGGACAAGGTTAGACACCCATGATGTGTAAGTGATGGGAAAAATACATCCGGATTACAGGAGCTTCTCGATCTTGGTTTTGATTGTGGGGTCCTTAGAAGGGTGTATTGGGAACTATTTTTTTCGGACAGGTATGGTGTCGGGCCAAGTGTCAATATGATTTTCGACAATTGTTGGGTCAAGACTTGGCATTTCTTCGTAGGACCATGCGAAGATGTCGCGAAATTCTTTGAAGAGAGTTGTGAAATTAGTAAATTGCTGTGGTAACTAGGAATCCTCGATATAGATGTTTTGACAATTCATGGCGTGATGGATATATCGACCTGTATGGTGGGGAAGATATTGGCAAGATTACTGTCTTCAAACACATCTGGGGCACGAATAGGATTCTTGAACCAATTGATATGACTAGGGGGCAGAAAGTCTTTTGACTCAAATGTATATTGTTGTTCAGTGGGTAGTGTGTGTGGTTCCTACCTATTAAGAACTGAGGACCTATGATGGAAGATGTCCCATGGAGGTTTGGTAGTGTTCATGGCCTCAATTATCTCTTCATCTGTGGTGAAGATATACTCTTCTAGCATATCTTAGTCTAGCATATCTTAGTCTAAGGAACATGGGTCTTCATTCTGGGAAGGAAGAGGGATTGAATCGAGATGTAGGATGTCAAGGTATTCAAAGGTATTCGAGGTGGGTGCTAGAATTTCCTCTTGAGGAAAGATTAAGGGATCCAACACTTCACGGGAAAGATTTTGCACTCTAAAAATCAAGATGTACTCTATCAATTCGGTATCCTCCTCGATTACCATAGGAAGGGTGGTCCCACAGGGGGTGATGTTATCAGCTAATCAACTTTGGGTTGAATGAAAAGTGCAAAATGTGGTGACAAGAGGACATTGGAATGAGTGGTGAGACATTAAGTTCCATGAGTGACACGGTCAAGTGGCATTAGTATGATTCAAGACAATGGTCATGCTTTGTGGACGTCGCAATGACTATTGGTCGGGTATGGAATCAACCCACCGTGGGGAGGGAGTGGTCATGGTCATCATACTACCTGTATTGATAGGAGCCTCCTCTGGAGAAGAGGGAGGTGAGGTGTCTTCCAAGGGTTGGGTGAGGCGAATTGTTGCCAAGGTCTCCTGGTAGCGAGGAAGGTTAGGGAAATGATGTGTATAGTTCCTGTATTAAGAACATATGTCACATGCATGATTCGTACGCAGTGTCTTGAACTTAGATGTGGGCGAGGGCTATGTTCCCACTTTTACTATTGGTGGAGCATGCGTTATACTCACAGGGGTATTGAGCAAATTCCTTAGATCCAACAAAGTAAGACATAAGTTGGTTGTGTGGCCTTGCTGCCCATAAAGAGAACACGACGATGTGACCCTTTGATTAGGAGTATTGATAATAAATGGGGCTTTCAACTCCTATTGGTTGATGCTCCTGCTTTAGGCTTAGCAGTTTCTATTGAGTTGGGTGATATGGGACCTTTCAAGTTCAATTGTTTGGTGCCCCCATTGGCGGTCTTATCAATGACCGATTGTTGTTTAGTTGCGAATGTCATAGGTTGGGCTAGTGTAACTGAATGTGTTACAGGCCTTGTAGGCGTAACAACTGAAACATGGACAAACTTGTAATGGGCGATTGGTTTGGAAGCCATATCTGGGTAGGGTGGTGTAAGGTACCATACCAGGATGCCTAGAGTGATCCTGGGTAGAGTTAACTGAGCCATAATCGACGTCCCTTGCACCCCTGTGGAAGGATACAAGAATGGGATTTGAAATATTGGTCGGATCGATGGACACAACATTTGTTCAAATCCATGACTTAGTGGCAGTGCTGATGACGGTGTTGAGGTGGAGGCGGCTCCATTTTTTGCGGTGAAAATTGTGCACATTAGGCCATCGGTTAATGTAGGGATATTAGGTGGTGGTCCCAAATATAATCCTAACAAATTGGATTCCTTGTACATGCCGAGGGAAATGTCCACATACGGTTGTTCATCGCCCAGTACAGTTGGTAGTACATTGTCGAGGTTACTTGTGGTGTTGGGGTCATAGTAGTTAAGCCGGTCAAAGGTAACTACCTTCCCGTTTAAGGGAAAAATCATGATACAAAATACCAAGGAGGTGATCTCCTTCATGGCGTACATATAACTATGCCCTAAGAGAATGTTATAGTCGAGCTCAGCATCGACTACTTCGATATCGATCATAACCATTCCCCCCCATCTCTATGGGGACATTTTGGTACAATCCTCTTGGTTGGGATGGTCTTCCATCATATGCGTGGAGAGCAATAGACGATGGGACCATCTCAGGGGATCCTAATCCTTTCTAAAATTTTGCAGACATAACGCAAGTGGATGTGCCTTCGTCGATGATACATCAATGAATCATGGCGTTCTTTATAGTCACTGGAACTTGAAATGCAACTGATGATGGTAATCACATATCACATTTGTCAAGATCAAAGGTCATGATGTGCGAGTCAGAAGGATCAACAACGCCAATTGCATTGAGTAATTCCTTTCTCTATGTTGGGGAAGATTGTAACACTTCTAACGTGGACATGGATGTAGGGGATTGAGCCAAGTCATCCACAATACTATAATTGTGGGCGGTTTTCATGTGAGTGTTATTAGGGGTACGTTGAAGTGGAAATTTCAAGATCCATGAGATTTGTTCGGTGTTCGGTTGAGGTATTTGTAGAGGACGGCCCGAGGGGGTAGAAACGTCTTCCACTTGGGGGGTGGAAGGCCCATCATAACCCTTCGCTCGTGCCTGAAGATTCATATCCAATGTGTAGATATGTTGGAAAGAGCCATCGCCGGGTGGGCGAGGGTCTTGCTGTTGTGTAACTACCCCTTGATTCATAAAGGGTTGCTGTAACACCGTGGTTTGTTGTTGGGGAGGGTTGGCAACATGAGGAGGATTTTTCACGGTCTTCTTTTTGGCTTACACTAATTGTTGGCAGTCAGGGATAAGAGGACAATGATGTGTGTAGTGACCATAATTGCCGCAAATGGAGCAACAATAATTGGTTCTCATGGTGGGATTCTTCCCTTTTTTGGGGAGATTGTTAGTCCCTACACTTTGGTTACCCATATTGTGGTTTTTCCGAGGAGGGGGATTTCCCCCTTGCTCCGATTGCTGATTCTGTTTGTTCTTACCTTTCTTCTTCCCTTGAGTCTATGGATTCTCAGGGTTTTCTGTGTTCAATTACTCAAATTTTTGGGCTTGTTGAGCATAAGAAGGTTGAATTAGGTTAACCCCAATGTGGGGGGAAGGTTGTTGACCAGCTGGAAACAGGTAAGGATAATATGGGTTATACCCTGGGGGTGGGATAAATGCGGTTTGCGTTGCATACAAGGTGGATGTAGGAACGGCTTGCGCCATTGGCGGTGTGGGAACTGTCATAGCTTGGATAACGTTTGGGTAAGTAGGAATATACAATACATATTGTAATTGACCAACTAGAGGGGTTGGTACCAGTTTAGGGGTATCGACGTAGGTGGAATGGATGGGTATTTTGGATCCATGTTAAATGGCGCCAAAGTGGTGGGAGGAGCCTTTCCTAAATGGGAAATGGACCCAATAATCCAATCCGTTGAATGTGACGAGACCGAAGGTGTAGGATCCAACGACTGATGCTGAGGGGCATCTGGGAGGATAGTATAGAGATAACCAGACTGCACATATATGAGATCGAAATTTTGTACTTTCAGAATGGCCTCTTCCTCACTTTGCGGCATAGAGGTGGAGACATCTTTAGCTATGGTGGGTTGGAGGGATATGATAAACCAATCCAACAAAAAGGGAGGTTGTATTTTGATTTTACATAGTGTGCAACATCTATGCCAATCATGGATGTGATCCACGATGTGGGTGGAAGTATTTTTCCAAAAGTTTGTGAGAATTTCGAGACCCAGGTCATGTCGGATCGACAAATGGAAGTAAGTGAGAAACATAGTGGCCAATGTTGCGAATGTGGCATGGGTTGCACTTGCTATGTTGACATACCATTTGGTTGTCGTGCTGGTGAGAGTACGTTGGAAGAGGCGAATCCTCACAAGATCATCCACTATGTTGTTAGATGAATGCCATAATTGGAAAGACATGACATGGTTGGTGGGATCGTCCC
Source organism: Larix kaempferi (assembly GCA_027924585.1). Lineage (NCBI taxonomy): Eukaryota > Viridiplantae > Streptophyta > Pinopsida > Pinales > Pinaceae > Larix > Larix kaempferi. Next base: position 38,725,384 of record BSBM01000096.1, read on the forward strand.
CTTGCTTACCTTTGAATTTGGGGATACCAGAGGGAAGTTTATCTAGCATAGCCATCCATGTGGGATCATGAGCTATGGGATCATTGGTTGGTTTGGCCAAATCAGGTAGATTTAAACTAGCCATGAATGGTAGAGTAGGGGGAGTTGGTCCTGCCATTGTGTGTGGGAGTGGTGGGATATGAGGAAGCTCCAACTCAAATCTAGTAGAATAAACTTGCTCTTGATTTCTCTCTACAAAATGCATGCCAATGGATTCCTTTTATAGGCTAAGAGGTGGCCAACAAACAACTAGATCCAAATGTGAACTCATCTTATCCATGAACTAGTTCCAAGGTACACAAGGGGGGCTGCTTGATGCCATCAAGTGTGTGAGGAGCTGAATTAGGATCCTTCAATGCGCTGCAGGAAGTTAGCAGTCCATCCGTTTTGACAGTAGTGCGACTATCAAAGGAATGGTCGCACGAGTGTAGCGTGGGAATTGTTTAGGTAACGTGCACTATAGCATGAGTTAACAATGTATTACCCGCATTACCCTTTCTTTTGACCATCCGTTTTGATAGTAGTGCGACTATCGAAGGAATGGTCGCACGAGTGTAGCGTGGGAATTATTTAGGTAAACTGCACTATAGCATGAGTTAACAATGTATTACCCACGTTACCCTTTCTTTTGACTTTTTTTTGGCACTTATGGACTCATGCTGTCTTTTGTATTTTTTGAGGATGCCTTTGGTGGATTGCTTTCTTTATGTTGTTGACGTATTACTAGAATAATTGCCGGAATGTCACATGTGTGCGAATTTTAGGCATTAACACTCCCCTTCACCTGTCACCCTTGTTCCACACTCTTTTTAAGCTTAGGTTTTTATATTTAATATCCTATTATGTTTCTTCTTGTATATTAATTTTATCATTTATTACGGTTTATAACTTTCCTTTTATCCTCTCATTTCCTTTAAGTTCCTATTTTGGATTTATATGACAATACATACTTCATCATCCTCAATCACTTATATTAACTGTATTCATTAAAACTTACCCATTTTTTTCGATTATTTCATGATGTGATTACACATTATTAATTTAGTATTCAAGGTTATGTAACCCTTATCACCAATTTATCCTTTAATTGTTAGCCTCTTATTAATTTATTTTCTTCCTCTCTTTATTTTCTACTAGTTGACATGCTATTTTCATTGTGGTTTTATTGTACATCCATTTCTCTCCATTTAATTCTTTGATTAAGTCTATGAATGTTTATCTGATCTCTTAGCTAATAAGTTTGATTGATATCCCTCAACACTTGTGGAGAATTCTTGAATATATTAGTCACAATCAACTTTCATGTGTTCCTCGTTAATATATTAATTAATTTATTAATTACTTGATGGTTAAATTTTTTCCTTCGACCCTATAAACTCTTTGATATAATTCTTTCAAAATTTGGTTTTGTTTGATAATGGGTGGATTGTCCACTCAAAATGTTGGTTATGTATCAAAGATCCGACATAGGTTATTCTCCAAAAAATCCTACATTATTATGATGAATTGTGGAAGTCTACATTGTTAAAGGCCTATGGCCATTTAATTTCATTTTATATATTTTTTGTAACTAGGGGAATCGACAAGTGGGGTCGTGCTCATACTCACGTGACACAGAGTCTATTTTGGTCTGTTAAAATTACAACATCATGAATCATTCTCCAAGTCAATCTTGTGCGCCAGGATTGAGCCTTTTGTGTTGAGGTAGTGCCTCAGGGAGCTTGAGTTAGACCTAGGAAACTTGGAGTAGATTCTTGAGTTGGAATCAAGAATGACTAAGCCTTATGCGTAAAGGTTAAGCCTCATGTGTTAAGGTAAGTGCTTTGCATATCAAAGTGATGATGTTGTACAGTATTGCTTGTCAAGGATAAGGTCTTGTGTGTCAAGGCAGATCCTCATGTGTTGAGGTAATGCTTTGCATGTCGAAGCATGAATGGTGTGTGTTGTACTACTGACCATGGTTGATATATTAAGTCTCTTTTAGATTCTGGCCACCTCTAGAGTGAATTACTTTAGCATATGACCACTTGGAATGATAACAGAACAAGATGATCACATCATTGGACAAATATCCTTAGTATATTTGATATGATAAATAGAGTAAAGATGGCATAGTTGGATCATGCAGATAAGACAAGAGCTAAATATAATATATGTTAAGATCAAAGAGAAATCGAATTGTTCACTTAAGTGATCAAGAAAGACTTCAATTAATTAAGAGAGAACTCAAATTGTTTACTTTAGTGATGTTAAGAAGAAAGACTTCAGTTAATTAAGAGAGAACTCAAATTGTTTACTTCAATGATGTTAACAAGAAAGACTCCGGTTAAAAGAGTTAACTAAGTGATAATAAAGAATATCTAGCTAACTAAGTGTTTGCATGACGACACTTGAGTTAACTAAGTATTTGCATGAAGACACTTGAGCTAAACTAAAAGACAACACTTGAGTGGTCTAGCATCTAGTTGAAGGGCAAGTTCATCATGAAGTAGAAGATCTAATTAACTAAGTGTTTGCATGATGACACTTGAGTTAAACTAAAATACAACACTTGAGTTACAATGCTTAAGTTATGACACTTGAGTTAGTAACCTAACTAAGTGATCTAGCATCCAGTTGGAAGGAGAGTTCATCTTGAATTTACAAGGCTATAAATTAATCCAAGAATGAGATGTATGATTCCTTGGTAATGCAGGCTTTGATGAGATCAAGGTGAAGAGAGAATATCTCTTGAAGGAAGTGCACATGTGACCAAAACTGCAAGTTGGTCTTAGTGCAGAATCAACTGTTGGGTTCTTCTATTATTCTCTCTTCTCCCTTGCTCTGTGATTGCACCAGGGGTGCTTGGTATTTATCTCTGATAATGCACCTGGGGTGATTGATGTAATCTTCTCATTGTAAAGACATTCTCTCCTATTTATCAATATATATTTTGCTGGGGTTTTCTCCCTCAAGTACTAGAGGGTTTCCCCAGGGTAAATATCGTGTCTCATGTAAATGCTTATGCTTTTGATTATTCATTGATTTCAAGTTATAATATAATTCCACTTTAATATAAAAAATTCATCATGGTATGAGAGCTTAGAGCGTGGAAGATCTAAGTTTTTCAATCAAGCTTGAGCCTACATTGATCCCGAGTGGAAAAATTTGAGCATAGTACTTGAAGAATAATGGCTTCAATCTCAGTAAGACTAGAAGACCAACTTGAAGGAACTTTGAACTTCAATACTTGGAAGGATAGGATTTTGAATATCTTGGAAGATCATGATCTAGATGGATACATATACAAGGTTGTTGAAGAGCCTACTTCTAATGTTGGGCGCATTGCTTTCGAGAAGAATCAAGCCAAAGCAAAGAGAACCGTTTATGATTCTATGAAAGACAATTTGATGTTGGTGATTACTCCATTGAAGATTGCAAAGGAATTCTTCAAGACTTTGATAAATATTTATGAGAAGAAGGCTCCCAGACAGAAGAGATCATTGAAAAACAAACATCGTAATCTAAAGATGGAGAAGGACGAAGTTGTTGCTTCCTTCTTCACAAATATCTCTCAAGCAAGAGATCAAATCATGAGAATTGGCATTATTGTTGAAGATGATGATCTTATTCAGATTGTTGTTGATGGTATTGCATCCTCATGGGAGACATTCTTGGCTGTTGTTAATGGTTGAGAAATGCAACCAAAATTTGAAATATTGTGGCATAATTTCCTTCAAGAAGAAGGGCGAATTCAAAGCAAAAGTGCTTCCTCCAAAGAAGAGAACCTTTCTCTTATGACAAGGACAAAAAGAGGAAAAAAATCATTTTCTCAGAAGAAGTTTCCTCATCAAAAGGAAAAGGAATAAAACAAGAACTTTGATAAGTCTAATTTCAAATGATTCAATTGCAATAAGAAGAGCCACTTTGCAAGAGACTGCTATGCAAAGCAAAGAGGAAAGTTCAAGGGTATATTTCATGCTTCTACTGCTATAGAAGATGAACCTACAAGAAAGAATTATTCCAATGATCAAGTGAGAAGGAAGGAGTGCTATCTTGTCTAATATCTATCTGGATCCATTACCACTAGTGCTGAGACATGGCTGGTGGATAGTGGTGCATCAAAACACATGACTGGATATAGGAGTGCTATCATAGATCTGAAGGAAAAGAAGTTATCCTGTCAGGTGGAGCTTGGAGATAATACCACCTATTCGATTCGAGGAGTTGGATCCACTTCCTTTCAGTTGAATTCAGGTGATGTAATCTATGTTTATGGTTTTATGTATGTTCCTGGTTTGAAGAAAAACCTCTTGTTTGTTTTAGTCCTAGAAGATAAAGGTTTTAGAGTAATCTTTATGGACAACAAAGCGCTCTTATGGCCTAAGAATTCAGATTTGTATAATGAAGTTGTGATTGGAGTTAGAGAGGAAGGTCTCTACAAAGTTTATAGAAATTTAATTAAAGCCATGATCCATAACATAGACAGTCGTTGTGAACTATGTCATAGAAGACTTGGTCATCTTTATTTCAAAGCACTACCTGGATTACAAAAGATGGTAAAAGGTATGCCTGTATTTCAATCTGAGCATGATGTTATTTGTTGAGGTTGTGCTCTTGGTAAGAAGATCAAGAAAATATTTCCAAACAATACTAAAAGATATAAAGAGATCCTAGACTTGATCCATTCAAATCTATGTGGTCCCATGTCTGCACCATCCTTGAGTGGTTATCTGTACTATGTTCTTTTCATAGATGACTTCTCTTGCAAGTCTTGGATCTATTTTCTAAAGGAAACGAGTGAAACTTTCAACAAGTTTCAAGAGTTTACAACACTAGTTGAGAATCAGAATGGAAATCACATTCGTGCTTTGAGATATGATAATGAAGGAGAGTTCGAGTCTCATGACTTTAATGAATTTTTCAGAGAGATAGGGATAAGAAGCACATGCAAATTTGAACCCAAAATCTGATGGCATATTTGTCTGAATTTCGACAACACTCCATCTAAGATTCGACAAAGATGCTTTTTTTAAAGGTAGGTGAAACTTATTCGAATATCCACCGACACAACTGCCTATTAGATATCCGACACCAGCTCATCAAATAGCCTACTTATTTTTTTAGTGAATTAGTTGAATAACCGACAATTGTGACGTCGGAAATCCAACAATAGTTTCATCCCCACGTGTCAAATAACCAACCGAATGGACGTCGAATAACGAACAATAAGGAGGTAAAAAATACGACAATAGATTCATCTCCATGTGTCGAATAACCGACAAAGTGGACTCGATTCTCCGACAATGGGTAGGTCAAAAATCCGACGACCTTTGATGTCGAAGGTATAACAAAGTCGTCAAATGACTGTTGTGTAGGCGTCGGATATGCGATGGATTCCGACACCAATATCCGATGAATTTTTCCATCGGAGGTATAACAAAGTCATCCGATCACTATTGTCGAGGCATCGAATATGCAACAAATGGGGAGGATTTTTAAAAATAAAATAAAATTATAACACACATTCTGCTAGTCTTGAGATTTGTGTCAAAACTCCTATAGGTAAAAGGGCCTACTCTATCCTATTTTGGTGGGAAAAAAGTTTAAATACATCACAAGATAGGGGAATCCTAAACCTGTATGTAAGTTCTAGAATAGTATGCATTTCCGGGTCAAGTAATGTGTAAAGCATGTTCCCTAAGCAAGCATTAATCTAACTCAAATCGTACACCAAAGAAACAACAATAACAAGATTTTATCTTAAAAATCCAAAACAAGAGATATGTTGAGAGTTATAGGGATAGCCATATTCTCAACCTTGAAATATTCAACAACATTCATCGTGATGGTGGATTCTACTAGTGAAGACTCGACAGTGCCAACTACTAAGGATCTATAAACAAAGAAATCAAACTCAAGAGGAAGATCAAAGTTGAAATAAATTACATAGTTTACAAGGACAAGCTCAATGACACCGAGATATTTGGATGTACTACTAAACATACTAGACTTATACATGCCAAGGCCTAAGAATGTATAATCAAAGAAATATGGCTCAAGGGCACACATGAGGATCTATTATCAAAGGGATTAGACTAAAAAGGATTCAACAAATTCAAGGATCCATAATTTTGGGCCTAGAGTTTTGAAGGTACCATTTTTGAAGAAACAATTTTGGTATGGACGAAGACATAATGGAACCAGTTCAACGATTCGGTCAACTCCAATGAAGCGGCCAAGAAACGGGGAAAAATGGTCATGTTGATTGTGTCAAATGTCAGAGTTGAGTCAGTTAGTTAGAATTGGTCTACATTGTAATAATGAGCCGGTTAGGAAGTTAGCGGGTTAGTGGGAGCGGGGAAAGATTAGTGCACTCTATAAATATGTATTAAGAAGGATGTTCTGTGGTTAGATGCTGGTAGTAGAGATAGTCAAGTCTTTGTACCCTGTAATGAAGATATCCAATCTATATGTTGAAGACATTTTTGGAGAGGCCGAGTCATTGATTTGCAGGCTGTGTGTGCAGATCCATTTTAATACATGAAGAAATATGTAAGTCTTACCTGAAGTGCTTATTTGGCTACGACTCTTAATAAAATACAAGCGCTTCCGTGATTTTCCCCAGATGGGTTTCCACGTTAAAACATGGTGTATTTATGTGTGTTAATGTTTTGTGATGTGATGTGGGTTCTTTACTCTGTTGAATAAATAAGCAAATATATGATGGGTTTAGTTGTATGAGAACTGGATGCAAATATATTAATCTAGATAAGTAATGGAATCTGTCGACGTTATGAACTTGTCGAAACTATGGTTTGTCGTTGTTCTGTAACAAAACATAATGATGAATGTATTGGTTGCTGAGTGTTCCCCTTCTGTGCTGCATGAATTTTAGTTCCTGTAGTTCCGATAGATACTTTGGGTGAGACTTCATCTGCTTTGTAGGTGTCACTGGAAGGGATTTACTCCCTTTCGGGCCGATGTTTGTGGATTGTGGTGTTTGTTGGTGGATGTTAAGTGTTGAACCTTGGTCGAAGTGAAATTGCACCAACAAATGGTTCCATTGCTAGGACCGAGACTTTGAGGTGAAGGGGAATGTTGTGGAATCTGACTAAGCCATAGATACAATATTGGGTATATCTACAACTGGAAGAATTTGCAAAGAAGCATAACAAACATCCTTGACTAAATAATGAAGATATCTTAGATAAGTATGTTTTTACTGATATTCATGAAGTGTTCTTTGGCGAGTTCCCAGTGATATTGCATGAATGGTTAGCAAGGTTGATTGAAAAAAAGACAAATTTCCAAGGAGGTGAACCTAGATATTGGACACTTGAGTTGATACAATGACTGAAGGGTGTGAACAATAGAATCTATCGCATAATATATTCATGGATAGACATTATGTTAGAGGGGTATATTACTGAATTCGCTGTTGACACTATCAAGTCATATAGTGCAGCAGAACATGAGTTCTTTGAAGGTCCGCGCGGTAAGTACCTCAAGTCTTTGAACTTGTCGATCAAAAAGCTTCTTTGTGAAAAAGGTGTAATGCGAATGGAATATGACGAGTAGAGAAATTGTGCGCGGTGGGCATGGGTATAGGATGGACAATGGTTTGGATGTAATTAATGGGATGAGTTGAGATGATAAGTGGAGATGAAATTGAATCAGATGAAGAGTGTGGATTTCTACAGAGTGGAAGACGGATTTGGTTGAAAAAAAGGAGAACTGCGACATAAAAGAGGGGTTGCAGTGCGACTGAAAGGAGAAAATATGAATCAGTGCCACAATTCGACGAGGATTCTAGTGATGAAGAGGTTGACTACTAGCTCATTCCCGAGGAAGAATAAGGCTCTAAAGGACCGTTCCAGACCCGAGGTTGCGACATACCCACGACCCCGCGTACATATCCAGAGACCGAGTTAAGACCTAATATTTCTTCGCATTTATTCCATCTAGTCAGAGTAGTGGTAGTAATCCGAAGAGTACTTTGATGAGTGGGAAGGCTCTAAGTAGATCCATTAGTAGTGAATCAATCAAAGCCCCAGAGGTCCAGAATGGCCGGGGATGACATGAAGTTACCTATTTTTAATGGGAATGGATCAGAATATCTAGAACAACATTGGTTTTTATGCAACGCTGTATGGATTGTGAAGCAAGTACATGACGACAATGTCAAGTTGGCGCAGTTGATAACGACTTTATGAGGCTGTGCCTTAGAATAGTCTATGAAGTTTTATGAATTTACTGGTAACCAACCTGCGAAGACCTTGGAAGAATTCAAGGAAGGACTGAAGATTGAATTTAAGAATCTGAAGTCTGAATCTCAATGTATTACGGAATTGAAGGAAATCAAGCAAGCATCGAATGAGTTTGTTTGGGACTTCGACTAACATTTCAAAACATTGATGGCCCGTACAAGTTTTCCAATGAATGATTTACAACAGAAGGAATGGTTTATTGATACATTGTTGCCCCACATCAGAATTACACTTATGCAATAGAAGATACCGACATAGATGGAGGCCTTGGTACTGGATATGAAGTTAGAATCATCACCTATCGGGGAGACTGGTGTTGGTATGGCTCAAATTCAGTCACAATTAGCAAACTTGTCTATTCAAATTCAGGATATTAAGAAGGGAAAAGAAAAGTGTGAAGATGTTTGGTGCACTAGATGTAAAGAAGATGGACATTCCAAAGACTAATGTACAACATTTCATGACTACATTAATGCTGGTAACCCGGGTCCAATAAATCCTGCTGTATGGTGCTGAATCTGTCAAACCAAGGGACATCGACCAAAAGAATGTTACTTGCTGCAAAAGATAGTGAGTGCTCCCTAGAACTTATGGTGCAAGTTCTATAGCTCTGTTGGGCATGACGAAAAGCACTATCTGATACAGGTATGTCTGATACTGGGGCCCTTGAAGAAAGACTAGCACAATTACTTCTATTGGAGGAATAATGCTTTGTCACAGGTTTTCATCAGCAGGTGCAAAAATATAGAGAAAAGGCATGGCATGATTGCCACATCACTAAGAAATATTTCCAGTGAGGAGAATTAGTTCTTCTCTATGACATCAAATTCTTTAAACATCCTGGTAAGAGACGGATGCATTGGCTAGGGCCATATGTTATAAATTTTATTACATAAGGAGGCACAGTACAATTACAAACACTATATGATCCAGGTGGATATTGGTGGCCACCCACCTTTCCAACTGGCTCAAAACAGTTTTATGGCAACTTTGGTATTATACTATTTTTAGCAGTTTTTCGGGTCCTGAACTTTCGGGGCCATTTTGAGGCCCTAAACAACCTTTTTTGGCAATTTGGGGGGCCAAATGGTTGCCCTCAGCATACATTTGGCCCTAGTCGAAAGTTGTAAATTTCGGATAGACCTTTCCAATGGGTTACCGAGCGCCCCAAAGAGAGATCGTATGCAAAAGTTATGACCCTGGGAAGTTGATGCACTAACTTACCCAAACGAGGCCCACATGAATTTTGGCACTTCATCTCCTAGGGTTAGGTTTTTGGATGTCTAGGGTTTTTGACATTCCTGTTTATTGTAAAAGGCCTTGAGAGCCTCATTGTAACCATCTTCTTGCGAAATGAGCACAGCCGTCACATCTCTTCTCAGAGATAAGCCGCCACCATTCCAGTAAGCTTGTTTTCTGTTGCATTTTACAGTTCTAGATTATTTCCTTATTGAATAGAAAACCAATTTTACTGTATCTCTGTTATTTTGTGTTAAGCATCTGATAATAATCTGTATTCATTTCGTTCTGCTCATAAAATCCAGATTAGTGGTATCAGAGCGGTCTGCTCCTTGTCATCTTAATGCATGTCCCCAACGAGGTCAGGGTACAAAGAATTGGGTCTCGAGCTTGTTTCTCTTGAGGACAAAAGCTCTCGCACTCCCAAGCGACCTCTCATGGCAGGAGAAAAGAAAGATGATGGGACAGGAGATCCTATCAAAATGTTGCTTGAGGAAGCCCTCACGCAGCAGAGGAACGAGATGATGGATAATTTCGCGCAAATCCTTCGGTGACTACCAACAAGCGACGCATCTTCCTTGAGCAGAGGCGCTGCCCCCTTCAAGGTACAAATCAACTTCGATATCCCTATATTTGAAGGACAGATAGACGCAGATGCTGTAGATAAGTGGTTGAATCTACTAGAAGGGTATTTTTCTGTCCATAACTTTTCGAATAAAGAAAAGATTACTTTTGCGCTCCTCAAAGCCGTTCCCCATGTCAAAGATTGGTGGGAAACATTCTGCGAGCAAAAGGACACAGAAGAAGCCTCATTATTTTCAGTCACGGCCACCTGGGAATCCTTCAGGGATGCTATTAAGGAACAATACTACCCTGTTGGAAGTTATGACGACTTGTAAACGAAATGGACCACACTGCGACAAGAAAGAGACCAAGCCGTGCCAGAGTTCACAAATATCTTCCATACCTTGCGCACCAAGCTCGGTATCAAAGATTCAGAGCGACATCTGGTGCTCAAGTATCGCGGTGGTTTGCATAGATACATCCAGACCGAAATGGAATCTGGACATCTCTTCCTTGGGCGCGGCCTACCGATATGCCGTCAAAATCGAGTATAAGCTCAAACAAAAGACGCGGCAATTTGGGCCTGGGAACCCTTCACAGCAAAAGACAGGAAAGGGCGGCCCCAACCAACAGAATAAAGGACAGAGCAAAGATGGACAGCATTAGGACAACCAGTCCAAGCCGCAAGCAAAGAAGGACACCGAAAAAACAAAGAAAGATACCGGGAAGTGGTGAGACTTCCATAAGAGCCCTTGGCATAACATTGCTGATTGCCGCTCAAAGCAGTCGCTGGTGGCCGAAGTGAAAGCATCTGAATCAGACGCGGGTTCTGACTCTGAGTCCGAACCAGAAAGGGGAAAATGGATCATTGACGCGGAACCCAGTGCCACCATTGCTACCACCAAACTCCATCCTGATGAACTAGACGAGCCAGAAGAAGGAGAGCGCCTCTTCCATTCATAGATGTGGGTAAAAGGCACCCCACTACACTTCATTGTTGATAGCGGTAGCCAGAAGAATCTCATCTCAGCAGAGGTCGTCAAGCGCCTGGCCCTGCCGAAAACGCCGCACCCACAACCCTACACCATTGGATGGCTCCGCAAAGGAAGCGATCTCCACGTCAGCCAACAGTGCCGACTGCCATACGACATCAAGCCCTTCAAGGACGAGGTATTGTGTGATGTTTCTCCTCTCGAAGTTTCAGATGTTCTTTTGGGACAACCTTATTTATGGAAACGTCATGCTGTATATGAGTCTAGGCCTCGTAGTGTTATTATCTCTTTGAACAGGAAATTGTACAGGATACCCGAGGCAGTCCCTCCTAGTGTTATTTCCTTGATCTCTTCCAAGCAATGCAGGAAGGTCATCTCTCAGACCGGGAAATTTGTCTTCTTCGTGATTCGCTCTCAGAGTGAAAGAAAGATTGCAGCCACATCCCGGGCCTCCACGACCGATCTATCCACACAACAAAAGCAAGTGGATAAGGTGGTGGAAGGATACTCAGATATCTTCTCCTCTCCGATCGGGGTACCTCTGCACTTCCAGGTCAAGCATCCCATCGATATGACCCCAGGTGCACCGCTACCCAATGGGCCAGTCTATCGCCGCTCTCTGTTGGAAAACAAGGAGATCAAGAGGCAGATCCAAGAATTGCTCCGCAAGGGGTACATCCGTCCCAGTTCATCACCTTGTGGGAGCCCAATCGTGCTGGTGCAGAAGAAAGATGGGACCTGGCGACTCTGCATTGATTACCGGGCCCTGAATAAAATCACAGTCCATAACCGGTACCCGATTCCTCGAATCGATGACCACCTTGATCAGCTCACGGGGGCCAAATACTTCAGTAAGATTGATCTGAAGTCTGGCTACCACCAGGTCCCAATAGAACATACAGATGTATGGAAGACTGCCTTCAAGTCAAAAGAAGGTCTTTTTGAATGGCTGGTCATGCCTTTTGGTTTGACAAATGCTCCAACAACTTTTATGAGGATGATGGACGATATCCTATGACCTTTCACTAACAATTTTGTAGTGGTGTATCTGGATGACATCCTCATCTACAGCAAGACTTGGGAGGAACACTTGCAGCATATTCAGCATGTTCTGCACACCCTACTGAAGCACAAACCATATGCAAACTTGGAAAAATGCTCCTTCAGCATGGAAAGGGTCCATTACTTAGGCTACATCGTTGATCGACATGGTGTGCATGTGGATCCAGCCAAGATCCAGGTCATCCGTGACTGGCCAGCCCCAACCACACTCACTGAACTTTGGAGCTTCTTGGGCCTCGCCAATTTCTATCGACGGTTCGTGCTGGGATTCTCTCATATTGCATGGGCCCTGAGCCAAGTGAACAGGGGTGGTGGTAAGGCAAAATCTGCGTGGGGCCTGTCCCAACAACAAGCCTTCGATGATTTGAAGAAGCGTTTGTGCTCATCGCCGGTACTCTCATTACCGAACCTGCAACATCCCTTTGAGATCGAGACAGATGCTTCAGATTATGCTGTGGGTGCCGTTCTGACTCAACACGACCATCCCGTGGCATATCATAGTGAGACACTATCAGATGCTGTCCGCAAGTACCCTACCTACGACAAAGAAATGTACTCCATTGTACAAGCCTGCCGCCAGTGGAGACATTACATTCTTGGGAAGGAGACAGTCATCCACACTGATCACAAGCCACTACAGTTCATGCAGACCCAAGGAAAGTTGCAGAATGATCGCCATCAGAAGTGGTCAACATATTTACAGCAGTTCCACCTCAACATCAAATATAAAACAGGGAGTACCAACCGAGTTGCTGACTGCCTCAGTCGACCTCCAGTCGTGGCACTTACCACGGTTCTAGACTCTTGTGGCCACGAGACCTTCGGATGGCCCCACCTCTACGAGACAGACCCTGACTTCTCTGCCACCTATCAAATGTTGGGCACCAACTCAGTGGTTGCTAATTTCCATCTTCAGGACGGGTTGTTGTGTCGTCTAGGCCATCTCTGCGTTCCATCAAGCGAGCGTGCGAAGCTGATTTGGGAAGCTCACTATAGTCGGGTGGCAGGACACTTTGGCGTCGAAAAGACAGTGGTAGTGTTGCAGAAACATTTTTACTGGCGGAAACTTCGACAGGATGTCGGCAAGTATATCAGGTCCTGCAACGCTTGCGCTATTGCCAAACCGACCACTACGAAACAGGGCCTATACACCCCTCTGTCTACTCCTGACAGGCCGTGGGAATCCTTCTCAATGGACTACATGTCGGGCCTCCCGTCCACCAAGAGGGGAAACGACTGTGTTTTCGTGGTTGTTGATTGCTTTTCCAAGATGGCGATTCTAGCCGCTTGCAAGAAGAACATCACAGCAGAAGCCACTGCCAAGCTCTTCTTTGAACAAGTATGGGTACATTTTGGGATCCCACAGACCATTATCTCAGACCATGACAGTCGGTTCCTCAGCTCGTTCTGGTCAAGCCTCTGGTCACTCCTGGATACCAAGCTCACCAAATCCACTGCCTTCCACCCCCAGACCGATGGAAAAACGGAGGTCGTCAACTGGATGGTCGTACATGTCCTGCGCATGTACAATTCAACACACCCTCGCACATGGGATGAGAGTCTCCCCTATGTCAAACATAGCTACAATCGAGCCCTACATAGCTCAACTAGCCACAGCCCCTTTCAGGTGGGGTTGGGATTCCAACCATTGGACCCCATGGATGTTGCACTTCCCCTTGCGACCACCTCGGCTGACTCGAACCTAGAAGCTGACAAAGCCAGCCGGTTCATTGAATGGATCCAACATATCCACCAACAGTTTCAGGATATTCTACAGAAGTGTAATGCCAAGTACAAGCAGCGCCATGATCAACATCGGGTGCCACATAAGTTTCAGGTGGGTGACAAATTTTGGTTGCATTTGCAGAAAGAATGCCTTACAGGGCCCCATCGAAAGCTTCGCCCACTCCATTATGGGCTGTACACCATCACCAAGGAGGTGGGCGACAATTCTTTTGAGCTCAACATTCCCCCCTTCCTTGGTCTGCATCCAGTCTTCAACGTGGCTCTCCTTCGGCCATATTTCCCACCATTATTAGACACCTCAGAGATAGCAGAGAAGTTGACACCAACAGAGCTCAACCCTGACTGCCTACAACAAGCATCCAGTGATTATATTGCAGACACACATATCAAGGGCACTCGACATCAAAGGATCCAGCTTTATCGAGTTGTCAAAGTAGGGCAACTCCTGCACCAAGGCAAGTGGCTCACCTGAGGCCAAATTCAGTAGAAATTTCCTCATCTGATGGGGGAACTCAACGCAATGGAGACCATTGCTTCCTAAGGAGGGAGGATTGATCCAGGTGGATATTGGTGGCCACCCACCTTTCCAACTGGCTCAAAACAGTTTTATGGCAACTTTGGTATTGTACTATTTTTAGCAGTTTTTCGGGTCCTGAACTTCCGGGGCCATTTTGAGGCCCTAAACGACATTTTTTGGCAATTTGGGGGGCCAAATGGTGTCCCTCAACATGCATTTTAACCATTTGAAAGTTGTAAATCTCGGATAGACCTTTCCAACGGGCTACCGAGCGCCCCAAACGGAGATCGTATGCAAAAGTTACGACCCCGGGAAGTTGATGCACTAACTTACCCAAACGGGGCCCACATGACTTTTGGCGCTTCATCTCCTAGGGTTAGGTTTTTGGATGTCTAGGGTTTTTGACATTCCTGTTTATTGTAAAAGGCCTTGAGAGCCTCATTGTAACCATCTTCTTGCGAAATGAGCGCATCTGTCACATCTCTTCTCAGAGATAAGCCGCCACCATTCTAACAAGCTTGTTTTCCGCTGCATTTTACAGTTCTAGCTTATTTCCTTATTGAATAGAAAACCAGTTTTACTGTATCTCTGTTATTTTGTGTTAAGCATCTGATAATAATCTGTATTCATTTCGTTCTGCTCATAAAATCCGGATCAGTGGTATCAGAGCGGTCTGCTCCTTGTCGTCTTAATGCATGTCCCCAACGAGGTCAGGGTACAAAGAATTGGGTCTCGAGCTTGTTTCTCTTGAGGACAAAAGCTCTCGCACGCCCAAGCGACCTCTCATGGTAGGAGAAAAGAAAGATGACGGGACAGGCGATCCTATCAAAATGTTGCTTGAGGAATCCCTCACACAGCAGAGGAACGAGATGATGGATAATTTCGCGCAAATCCTTCGGCGACTACCAACAAGCGACGCATCTTCCTCGAGCGAAGGCGTCGCCCCCTTCAAGGTACAAATCAACTTCGATATCCCTATATTTGAAGGACAGATAGACGCAGATGCTGTAGATAAGTGGTTGAATCTACTACAAGGGTATTTTTCTGTCCATAACTTTTCGAATAAAGAAAAGATTACTTTTGCGCTCCTCAAAGCCGTTCCCCATGTCAAAGATTGGTGGGAAACATTCTGCGAGCAAAAGGACACAGAAGAAGCCTCATTATTTTCAGTCAAGGCCACCTGGGAATCCTTCAGGGATGCTATTAAGGAACAATACTACCCTGTTGGAAGTTATGACGACTTGTATACGAAATGGACCACACTGCGACACGAAAAAGACCAAGCAGTGCCAGAGTTCACAAATATCTTCCATACCTTGCGCACCAAGCTGAGTATCAAAGATTCAAAGCGACATCTGGTGCTCAAGTATCGCGGTGGTTTGCATAGATACATCCAGACCAAAATGGAATTTCTGTACATCTCTTCCTTGGGCGCGGCCTACCGATATGCCGTCAAAATCGAGCAGAAGCTCAAACAAAAGACATGGCAATTTGGGCCTGGGAACCCTTCACAGCAAAAGACAGGAAAGGGCGGCCCCAACCCATAGAATAAAGGACAGAGAAAAGATGGACAGCATTAGGACAACCAGTCCAAGCCGTAAGCAAAAAAGGACACCGAAAAAACAAAGAAAGATACTGGGAAGTGGTGCGACTTCCATAAGAGCTGTCAAAACCCAGAAATTTCCGAAAAATTTAAAATTTTTAAAAATGCATGTGATATTAATAAATCCATTCATTGATCTGTTTGATTAGTTAAAGTGATCATAAATATGTCTGAATGATCTGTTGTTATACTTAGATTTTGATATGAGTTTCTTTTCTGTTGCTGACTGTTTTCTGTTGTTCAACCACAAGGGGGAGTTGCCATGACAGACTGGGCTTACCTAGCTTCCGAGCTAATGCAATAGATTTTCTTGCTCTTACAGATATACAGGTAATGTTCGGGTCGCTGCAAATAATCTTTAAAGTATTTAAGTCAATTTGCCGTACCAACACATTCAGTAGAAAGTCTAAGCATTCTAGCCAGGTTTCGAGTGTTTTAAAGGTAGCATTCTTCCTATGTCCTCCTCAAGATCTTACTGTTAGAGAATTAGAAAATACTAGAAAATATGGTAGCTATGTTGCTTTGGTACAAATGAATTAGCTAACTTTATGGAGTAATTGTTCTTCGATGATATTACTGAAATGCAATATACTTCATAGCTAGCACTGTAGATTTCAACTGGTTGACCAATACCATATGACAGTTTTTACTCATCTGTTGTTACTGTATCATTTACAATTTCAATTATAAAGGATCTGGAATTATCAATGTACAACTTGCTTATTTCTAGCATTTGCAAGATATTCTGTCAGCTACATGTCTCCTCTTAACATCTCAGAGTTTACAATGATTAGAAAACTACTTCTATTTGTATGATCGACGGTTGATAAAATCTATAACATATTTAGCCATAGTCCTAAATTATTACGATTAAATTTAATTATGATTTCCCAGACTATGCTGTCAACAGGAATGGTTATAATACTTCACATAATTCTGTTTAACATACATTTCACGTATATGTTCTTTGTATTTCTTGAACATGAAAAGTAACAAGGTCTAATTGTCCATACGATGAATTTGAGTCTATTAATAGCTTGTTATTAAATTGTAGCAACCATTGAAAAGGACTAAAGTAACCCTAATCCGGAATTTCGAGTTACGTGACTTGAATCTTCAAGTTAAAGTTACCTAACACAGGAATGGCACATCCTATTCATCTTCCTAAAACTATCGCAAATGGCGTTATGGTCCTAGCATTGTAAGAATCTATTCATAACATTACCCCTTTATCATAAAGATTGGAAAGTATGATCTATGTTTTGTCACATGAACATAGAATGAAATAAAATAATAGTGATAGGTTTTTGACAAACAACATATAACTCATTTAGAAACTTCCTCCTTATAATATTGTTATAGTATTTATCAAGTTCTCCATGTTTACATAGTTTTTAAGACTCGATAATGAACATTCTTGACAAAATGCTTGGTTCTATTGTTTGTAGGGCAAGTATTACTGCTCACTATGCAAAGTTCGGAGGCATAGTTTGTTTAACATGAAATATCTGGTAGTTTTAATCTATGGTGTTACGACCACCATGGTATATCCATCCTATGATTATCCGATGATTTTGGTGTACCCTTGTTATGTTTTTAATTGACAAACAAAAAAAATTGGAACTCATCGTCGAATTAGGAACGTCGACCCACTGCAAGGAAAGAATTTAAATGCTACATGGTTGCTTCCAGGGCCACTCGTTGGTGATATTTAAACGTTGACTAACCCTAGTTTTGGCATTTCTCCCTTGCCTTCGGGCTCGGTCGCTCTGTAAACCCTCCTATCTGAACCTTACTGCTACTTTGTTAGTGGCAGCTTCTATACTGTTTTCAGTTCTCCAGGCTTGTCTATTGTATAATGTGGGAGTCATTACAGGTTGCTATCGGCGGCCATAAGGTTGCTAAGACCTAGGGTTTTCCTTTGCTATCAAAAATACCGACCCTGTCACGGTGTGGGTGTATCTTTAAAAAAAATGGTTATGTTAAGACTTCCATTGTGGAGGATACTTCTTAACTCCTGCCAGCTCGTTCCTTTTTGTGACGAAGGTGGGGTTTACACTTAATATGTTCGTGGTTAGAAAGCTGTTACAGAGATGAAACGCCTTTCAGAAATCAAAGGTAAGCTACAGGTTTTTCATTTCGACTTCTCCAGTTTGTTTTAAATAAACTTTTAGTTTATACATTAACATGTATAGAATTTTTTTTAACCAACGAAATCTGTTGTTGCAGACCCTAGCTATTCCTGAAAGTGTACAAGACACAAACTTTGGTGGTTCGCTTTACCGGGTAAGCCTGGTTTTCACCATGGCATTTTCCTCCTTGCTGGTTGGTTAGGACGTTTAGGGTTGGGGCTTTGAATGAGTAACTCTGTAGTTACATCTGCTCTGATTTGTCTTTTAGCTGCTTATTTAATGAGTTCCTTAACAGATTTTAACCCTGTATTAAAAAGGGTTGTTATGGTTTTGGTCGAGAATGTAATTTAATAGTCTTACCTTCGTAATGAGGGATTCCTGTAGTTAAATACTATGTATTTAATTGGATAGATGGTAAGAGGCGTGAACCTACCTGAGGGTGAGGTTACGGCCTCGTAAATTTGTTTTGTTTACTGTTCTCTGAGAATGTACAGGGTTTTCACCCAGGTTGTGGTAATATAACTTATGAAATCGTGTTCTTGTACCTTTGGGTTGTTTTAATACATGCACAGATAGATTCTACGTTTTACAATCTCTTATGTTGTGAAAATGAACTGCGGCCGTGGATCAAAATCGTTGTCTTAATTCTTACTATTTTTTTTTTTACTTGTAAAGTCAGAAATGATGGAAATCAATCCGAAGCTTACAGTGATGATTTTGTTTAGATGTTGATTCTATCGTTATGATTTTGCCTCTGTTGTAGTTGAGAGACAAAAAAAATATTACTGTTGTGTTTAAGCTTAATATCGAGCGAACTATCAATCTGCTGTTCCTTTGTTCTAAAACGATAACTAGGTTATAAAAAACGGTTAAAAATCTTTAGGTTATAGAGGTGTGAACCTGTAACTGAGAATTCTCCCACGTTGGTTAGACTGGGCTGGCAGGGTTTGACCCGAACTAGTTTACAGTTGTATTCAAATTTATTGCTTGTTCTGTCATTTCGACTATGATTCTGTGGTTTAAAAGAAAGTTTAAGAAAAGGTAATACTATATTTGTTTTAAGCTCTATATCGAGCTAGATATTGTTCTGTTAACTATTCTGTTTTTAAAACCATAACTAGTTTATTTGACTGTGGATAAGTTCTTGTGATGATCTTCTGTTAGGGTTTCTGCACAATTGTTTGGTTTGATAGTTAATGACTGGATAATTTGTTAACTAGGGTTTTTGTGTAATAATTTAATTAATGGATTAGGACTGATTAACTGTTGTCTAGGGTTTGTACCTTGATAAGATTTTCTAACAATAGTTACAACTCTTCTGAAATGCTTCGATAAATGATATAGATACTGAACTAATTACTATTTAGACATAAAGAAGATAAACATAACATACATTCATGTATACTTAATAAACAAACAGGAATAGGTGGCAGAACCTGTTTCAAACTGTGGACAACAACAACAATGGGAGGCTGTTCCTCCCTACCAACTCCTGGAGAGTGCCCAGAAAACACCTCTCAGGACCCCCGAGCTTGCTCTGGTCTCCCTTGCTGGAACTAGGTGCAGCAAAATAATTCACTCAGCCCAAACAACTATAATGGAATCAAGTTTCTGCAACATTCCTCTCAAACAAATTCCTTACTGTAATTCCCTCTTCCTCAATGGGATTCCTGAATAACATTCACCTGAATGCCTTCTCCCTCTAGAACAATTCGAATCCCCAGCTTAGTTCATTGAGTACTATTTAAAAGATTGCCTAGGTCTTTGTTGGGTTAACTGTCATTAATGAGCCACCTGCTATGATTCCACTTCCTTAGGGAATCATGACCCCAAATATAGGGAAGTTGCCACCTGCAACTTAGGAAGTGTTTGAGGATGCTGCCACTTGTCTTTTGCCTTTCCACCTAGTTCCATCCACCAGTTTGACCAGTAACCTCTTTTTAACAGCTCTCCCATGCTGTTGTCTCCATAATTTATTTATTAATAATAAAATATTCTGAATTACATTAATTTCTAGTGACTCTGCTGAGTCATCAATTCCTACTTAGCATTAATTTTAACATAATGTCTCAGGAATATAATGAAATAATTACATAATTTTTACAAAATTGGGGTATGTGACATACACACCCCCTTAAAATGTAACATCGTCCTCGATGTTACTTATTCCTCATCCTCAGCCACCTTCTAAAACAGATTTGGGTATGCTTCCCGCATCTTACTTTCCAGTTCCCAGGTAGCTTCTTCAGGACTAAGGTGCTTCCATTACACCTTCAGCTGTCCAATTGTGCGGTTCCGTAGAGTAATTTCCCTCCTCCCGAGGATACAATCCGGTTCCACCAGAACTTCCCCTTCTGGTTCTACCTATACAATGTTCCAATCAATAACATGAGTAGCATCATGAACGTATTTTTTCAGAACAGAAATATGAAAAACATTGTGCACTTTTAAATTAGGTGGTAATGTTAGCTGATAAGCAACTTGACCAATTCTAGATAAAATTTCAAACGGACCACAGTAACGTGGTGCTAATTTTGCACAACTCCCCAATCTTAGGGAGCTCTTATTTGGTCTTACCTTTATGAACACATGTTCACCCACCTGGAACTCTTTAGGAGTTCTTTTCAAATCTGCTTGGCTCTTTTGCCGATCCTGGGCAATCTTCAAATTTTCCTGCACTTGTTTCACAATCTGTTCCATTTCTTTTAATAATTCAGTACCTAACACTAATCTATCTACTGGATTATTCCAAGAGATAGGAGCGTTACATTTACGCCCATACAAAATTTCAAAAGGACTGAACTTAGCTGACGATTGATAGCTGTTATTGTATGCAAATTCTGCTAAATATAAGTAATCCTCCCACTTACATGGTTGATCCTTAACATACATTCTTAGCAGATCTTCCAATACCTGATTAACTCTTTCAGTTTGTCCGTCCGTCTGAGGATGGAAAGAAGTGTTGAAATTTAGTGTTGTGTTTAATCCTTTAAACAAATATTTCCAGAAATTTCCCTTGAATTTAGGATCCCTGTCTGAAATAATAACCTTTGGGACACCATGTAAGCTAAAAATCTGCTTCAGAAATATATCAGCTATGTTTACAGCCTTGTAAGTGGTTTTAACAGGAATAAAATGTGCCGATTTACTCAATTTATCTACTACCACCATAATTGAATCATTCTGGTTTTGATTTCTGGGTAATCCAGTAATGAAATCTAAGCTGATTATTTCCCACTTCCAACTAGGAATAGGCAAAGGTTGCAATAACCCAGTTGGATGCTGATGTTCTGATTTTACTTGTTGACAGTCCAAACATCTAGCTATATACTTAGTTGGTTCAGATTTCATATTAGGCCAAAAATAGTCTTTTCTCAACATGGTGACAGTCTTCTGGTAGCCTGGATGCCCCGAGTAAGGGGTTTAATGAACTTCATCCAGAATTAACAGTTTAACTTTAGATACATTCGGAACATACAGTCTGTCTTTAAACAATAAAAATCCATCTTTATTTAAACTATAACCCTTTATCAAACTTTCTGTAGGTTCTTCTTTAGCTGTAGCTTGTAAGTTTTGATAAATTTCATCCAATTTTATCCCTTCAGTCAGCTGTTCATTTAAATCAGAGGTATAAGTGCTGATAGTTGATGTAAAATTCAGCTTTGCATTTCTTCTCAAAGCATCAACCACCTTATTTTCCTTTCCTTTTATGTCCTGCATTTCGAAATCGTATTCACTTAAGAAGGCCAACCATCTGGCTTGCCTTGCATTTAAGTTAGGCTGATCTAAAAGGTATTTTAGACCCTTATTATCAGTCAGTAAAGTACACTTTCTGCCTATTAAGTGGTTCGACACATCTTTAAAGCATGAATAACAACCACTAATTCTAAATCATAAGTGGCATAATTCTTTTCATGAATCTTCAACTTCCTGGACTCATAGGCAATGACATGCCCATCCCGAGTGAACACTCCGCCTAGACCGTCATTACAAGCATCGGTGCAAACCACGAAATCCTTATTAGGATCTGCTATTCTTAGAATAGGCGTAGTTGTTAATAAAGTCTTTAATTTCTTAAAGCTTTCTTCACACTTCAAGTTCCAATCAAACTTCTTGCCTTTCTTTTGCAAGGAAGTGATTGGGTTGGCTATTTTTGAAAAGCATTCAATGAATCTTCGATAATAACCGGTAATTCCCATGAAGGACCTAACATCTGTTACGTCTTTTGGTACTGGCCATTCTTCGATTGCCCGGATCTTTTCAGGATCAACTAAAATCTCTTCCTTAGTCACTACGTGACCTAAGTACTGGATTTCATCCTTGAAGAAATCACACTTACTGAACTTCGCAAAGAGCTGCTGTTCTCGCAGTTCTTGTAAGACTATCCATAAATGTTCTTTATGTTCCTCTTCGTTTTTAGAATAAATTAAAATGTCATCGATGAATACGACAACAAATTTGTCCAAGTATTTATGCATTATGTTAATCATTAGACACATAAAGACGGCTGGGGCATTAGTAAGCCCAAATGGCATTACGACAAATTCGTAATGTCCATTCCTCGTTCTTAAAGCTGTCTTGAATATGTCCTCTTCTTTAATCCTCACCTGATGATAACCTGATCTCAGGTCTATCTTAGAGAACACCGTAGCTCCATGTAGCTGATCAAACAGATCATCTATGCGAGGCAACGAATATCTGTTTTTAATTGTCATCTTGTTTAGTTGACGGTAATCTATGCAAAGTCGCATAGTTCCGTCCTTCTTTTTAACGAAGATTACTGGTGCTCCCCAAGGGGACACACTGGGTCGAATGTAGTTCTTATCTATTAATTCCTTTAACTGTGTTTTTAATTCGTTAAGCTCCAGAATGTTCATACGATATGGAGCCTTTGAACTGGGTACAGCACTTGGTACCAGCTCAATTGTGAAATCCAGTTCTCTCTTGGGAGGTAATCCTGGAATTTCCTCCGGAAAAACATCAGTAAATTCATTCACTACCGGAATATCCTCTACTATTATCTTGCTTATTTCAGACTTATCTGCCTCATCTGTAATAGTTACAGCATAGGCTTTGCACCCTTTTCTGACTGCTCTTTTAAGTTGTAAAGCAGAAATCTGCCTGATTACAGTTTTCCTAGGAATACCCTTAACCGTCACAGGCTGTTCATTACTATTCACACACGTAAAAGTTTTATCAAAATAGTTTAAAACTACCTTATGCTGTTCTAACCAGTCTATACCGAGAAGTATGTCATACGAGCCAAGTGGCAAAACATTTAATTTAACAGTAGTTTTAAAATTATTCATATCTAGGGCACATTCCTTAACATAACAGTTCACCTTCCTTTTTGCCCCAGTAGCTAGTTGTACTGACCAAGAGTTATCAAACCTTTCAACAGTCAAATTACACTTTTCTACTATTTGCGGTGAAATATAACTAAGGCTAGCACCTGGATCTATTAAAATAGTTACAGGAGTTTTGTTAACCATACCTCCTACTTCCACCATGGAAGTTTGATAATCAGCTTGGCGGTTCTCCAACGCTGCATTGATTCGGGGCATAGTCCCTGCAAAGTCTCCAACAGTCATTTCATCTTGTATAGTATGAATATTGCTGTTTGGTTTCTTCCGATTTGGGCAAACTGATGCATCGTGTGGGCCATTGCACTCCCAGCACTTAACAGGCTCCTTTCGTTCAAAATTCTTAGTGTAATTTCCATGATTGTTAGAAGCCTCCTTGCTTCCCTAGAAGTTGTTGGAATTATTAGCAGCTCCATTTTTGCTTCCCTGGAAGTTTTTACCATTAAAATGGTTTCTGTTCTTGTTATTCTTGAAATTTTTCTGGGGTACAAACTCCCTTTTCCTGTACTCAAGCTGATTATTGTTCTTTTTAGCCTTCCAGTTGGCTATTCCTTCTTTCTTTTTATTCTGTTCAAAACAGAAGTTAGCCTTTGGCATAGCTTCTTCCAGAGTTTTGGGGTTATCATATTCGATTATGTCCTTGATATGATATGGCAGGCAGCTAAGAAACCGCTGTACTTTAGGTTTCTCTTCAACAAAATACGGCACATACCTTAACTAATTTAAGAACTTACTGTTTAAGTCCTTCATCGTAATAGATCCTAGCTTTAACTCATAAAATTCCTTGGCCCTTTCTTCATAGTATTGTTCGGACATAAATTTCTTTTTGAAGTACGTTTTAAAGGTACTCCAATTTACCTCTTTTTCTTTAATCCCCTTGACCCTTTTCAAGTCTTGCCACCATATATCCGCCTTTCCAGAAAGGTTATAGATTGCCATTCTTGCCTTCAGCTGATTTGAATAGTTGTATATCTGGAAATATTTTCTCATCCCGGATAACCAGGATTCTGCCTCTTCTCCTGTTTCAGATTCCCCATTGAAAGTTGGGGGTTTTATTTTCTTGAACTCTCCAGAAATCTCTTCATAAGGATTGTACTTTTTCTTTCTGTTATACAACTCAACCTCACTACTGTCACTAGTAGTGTGATAGCTGTGTTGTTCCCTTCTTCCTTCAGATGATGAACTGCTGTCTGATTTAACTAGTTTCACCCTTTTAGACCCCTTTTGATGACTAGCTCCTTCAAATTCAGCTCTTTTACTTCTTCCTTCAGTCTGAAATTTTTCTATCAAAATTTGATTTAACTGCTCTTGCGTTTTCAGAATCCTTTCATTATCCTTCTTGACTGTTTCTATCTCAGTCTTTAAAACCCTTTATAGTCTGCATCAGCTCTGAGGAGTGAGCAATTACCTCCTCCATCACAGGTTCTCTGGACATCTGTCTTGTCTCAGTGTTTGGAGATTCCTCCTCAGCATATTCTCCTAGCTTCTCCATACCTGTTTGTTAGATTCAGAAAAATGAAATTTTCTGCTCTGTTTAAAGGAAACAAAAAATACAAATTAGTACATTATATAAATTTTCTTTTTATTATCACCGTTCTGCGGAAACTAGTTGGGCCCCATCAAGGCCTAGTATTTGAACCATGCTCTGATACCACATGTCAAAACCCAGAAATTTCCGAAAAATTTAAAATTTTTAAAAATGCGTGTGATATTAATAAATGCATTCATTGATCTGTTTGATTAGTTAAAGTGATCATAAATATGTCTGAATGATCTGTTGTTATACTTAGATTTTGATATGAGTTTCTTTTCTGTTGCTGATTGTTTTCTGTTGTTCAACCACAAGGGGGAGTTGCCATGACAGACTGGGCTTCCTTAGCTTCCAAACTAATGCAACAGATTTTCTTGCTCTTACAGATATACAGGTAATGTTTGAGTCACTGCAAATAATCTTTAAAGTATTTAAGTCAATTAGCCGTACCAACACATTCAGTAGAAAGTCTAAGCATGCTAGCCAGGTTTCGAGTGTTTTAAAGGTAGCATTCTTCCTATGTCCTCCTCAAGATCTTACTGTTAGAGAATTAGAAAATACTAGAAAATATGGTAGCTATGTTGCTTTGGTACAAATGAATTAGCTAACTTTATGCAGTAATTGTTCTTCGATGATATTACTGAAATGCAATATACTTCATAGCTAGCACTGTAGATTTCAACTGGTTGACCAATACCATATGACAGTTTTTACTCATCTGTTGTTACTGTATCATTTACAATTTCAATTATAAAGGATCTGGAATTATCAATGTACAACTTGCTTATTTCTAGCATTTGCAAGATATTCTGTCAGCTACATGTCTCCTCTTAACATCTCAGAGTTTACAATGATTAGAAAACTACTTCTATTTGTATGATCGACGGTTGATGAAATCTATAACATCTTTAGCCATGGTCCTAAATTATTACGATTAAATTTAATTATGATTTCCTAGACTATGCTATCAACAGGAATGGTTATAATACTTCGCATAATTCTATTTAACATACATTTATTACGATTAAATTTAATTATGATTTCCCAGACTATGCTATCAACAGGAATGGTTATAATACTTCGCATAATTCTGTTTAACATACATTTCACGTATATGTTCTTTGTATTTCTAAAACATGAAAAGTAACAAGGTCTAATTGTCCATACGATGAATCTGAGTCTATTAATTGCTTGTTATTAAATTGTAGCAACCATTGAAAAGGACTAAAGTAACCCTAATCCGGAATTTCGAGTTACGTGACTTGAATCTTCAAGTTAAAGTTACCTAAAGAAGGAATGGCACGTCCTATTCATCTGCCTAAAACTATCGCAAATGGCGTTATGTTTCTAGCATTGGAAGAATCTATTCATAACATTACCCCTTTATCATAAAGATTGGAAAGTATGATCTATGTTTTGTCACATGAACATAGAATGAAATAAAATAATAGTGATAGGTTTTTGACAAACAACATATAACTCATTTAGAAACTTCCTCCTTATAATATTGTTATAGTATTTATCAAGTTCTCCATGTTTACATAGTTTTTAAGACTCAATAATGAACATTCTTGACAAAATGCTTGGTTCTATTGTTTGTAGGGCAAGTATTACTGCTCACTATGCAAAGTTCGGAGGCATAGTTTGTTTAACATGAAATATCTGGCAGTTTTATCTATGGTGTTACGACCACCATGGTATATCCATCCTATGATTATCCGATGATTTTGGTGTACCCTTGTTATGTTTTTAATTGACAAACAAAAAATAATTGGAACTCATCGTGGATTTAGGAACGTCGACCCACTACATGGAATGAATTTAAATGCTACATGGTTGCTTCCAGGGCCACTCGTTGGTGATATTTAAACGTTGACTAAGCCTAGTTTTGGCATTTCTCCCTTGCCTTCGGGCTCGGTCGCTCTGTAAACCCTCCTGTCTGAACCTTACTGATACTTTGTTAGTGGTAGCTTCTATACTGTTTTCAGTTCTCCAGGCTTGTCTGTTGTATAATGTGGGAGTCATTACAGGTTGCTATCGGTGGCCATAAGGTTGCTAAGACCTAGGGTTTGCCTTTGCTATCAAAAATACCGACACTGTCACGGTGTGGGTGTATCTTTAAAAAAATGGTTCTGTTAAGACTTCCATTGTGGAGTTTACTTCTTAACTCCTTCCAGCTCGTTCCTTTTTGTGACGAAGGTGGGGTTTACACTTAATATGTTCGTGGTTAGCAAGCTGTTACAGAGTCGGAACGACTTTCAGAAATCAAAGGTAAGCTACAGGTTTTTCATTTCGACTTCTCCAGTTTGTTTTAAATAAAATTTTAGTTTATACATTAATAAGTATAGAGGTTTTTTTAACCAACGAAATCTGTTGTTGCAGACCCTGGCTCTTCCTGAAAGTGTACAAGACACAAACTTTGGAAGTTCGCTTTACCAGGTAAGCCTGGTTTTCACCATGGCATTTTCCTCCTTGCTGGTTGGTTAGGACGTTTAGGGTTGGGGCTTTGAATGAGTAACTCTGTAGTTACATCTGCTCTGATTTTTCTTTTAGCTGCTTATTTAATGAGTTCCTTAACAGATTTTAACCCTGTATTAAAAAGGGTTGTTACGGTTTTGGTCGAGAATGTAATTTAATAGTCTTACCTTCGTAATGAGGGATTCCTGTAGTTGAATACTGTGTATTTAATTGGATAGATGGTAAGAGGCGTGAACTTGCCTGAGGGTGAGGTTACGGCCTCGTAAATTTGTTTTGTTTACTGTTCTCTGAGAATTTACAGGGTTTTCAACCAGGTTGTGGTAATATAACTTATGAAATCGTGTTCTTGTACCTTTGGGTTGTTTTAATACATGCACAGATAGATTCTACGTTTTACAATCTCTTATGTTGTGAAAATGAACTGCGGCCGTGGGTGAAATCGTTGTCTTAATTCTTACTATTTTTTTCTTTTACTTGTAAAGTCAGAAATGATGGAAATCAATCCGAAGCTTACAGTGATGATTTTGTTTAGATGTTGATTCTGTCGTTATGATTTTGCCTCTGTTGTAGTTGAGAGACAAAAAAAATATTACTATTGTGTTTAAGCTCAATATCGAGTGAACTATCAATTTGCTATTCCTTTGTTCTAAAACGATAACTAGGTTATAAAAAATGGTTAAAAATCTTTAGGTTATAGAGGTGTGAACCTGTAACTGAGAATTCTCCCACGTTGGTTAAACTGGGCTGGCAGGGTTTGACCCGAACTAGTTTACAGTTGTATTCAAATTGATTGCTTGTTTTGTCATTTCGACTATGATTCTGTGGTTTAAAAGAAAGTTTAAGAAAAGGTAATACTATATTTGTTTTAAGCTCTATATCGAGCTAGATATTGTTCTGTTAACTATTCTGTTTTTAAAACCATAACTAGTTTATTTGACTGTGGATAAGTTCTTGTGATGATCTTCTGTTAGGGTTTCTGCACAATTGTTTGGTTTGATAGTTAATGACTGGATAATTTGTTAACTAGGGTTTTTGTGTAATAATTTAATTAATGGATTAGGACTGATTAACTGTTGTCTAGGGTTTGTACCTTGATAAGATTTTCTAACAATAGTTACAACTCTTCTGAAATGCTTCGATAAATGCTATAGATACTGTAATTTATGTGATTATGTTTATTTCTGTTCCTATGATTGTTTAAACGAGTTTGTGTTTCCAGAGAATAATTACTGTATACTTAAACCCTACTTATCTATTTAGTTATTATAATTAAACTAGGTTTAAAAATTTCAATAATAAACTAGTGCTTACAATATTACTATTGTATATCATGCATTAAAAATACCTTATCCGTAAGATAATGATGATATTAAGGAATGCTGAAACACATTAACTCTCAATAATTCTACTACTGATATTCAGGGATGCTAACTTTTACTGAACTAATTACTATTCAGACATAAAGAAGATAAACATAACATACATTCATATATACTTAATACACAAACAGGAATAGGAGGTAGAACCTGTTTCAAACTGTGGACAACAACAGCAATGGGAGGCTGTTCCTCCCTACCAACTCCTGGAGAGTGCCCAGACAACACTTCTCAGGACCCCCGAGCTTGCTCTGGTCTCCCTGGCTGGAACTAGGTGCAACAAAATAATTCACTCAGCCCAAACAGCTATAATGGAACCAAGTTTCTGCAACATTCCTCTCAAACAACTTCCTTACTGTAATTCCCTCTTCCTCAATGGGATTCCTGAATAACATTCACCTGAATGCCTTCTCCCTCTAGAACAATTCGAACCCCCAACTTAGTTCATTGAGTACTATTTAAAAGATTGCCTTGGTCTTTGTTGGGTTAAATGTCATTAATGAGCTGGCTGCTCTGATTCCACTTCCTTAGGGAATCATGACCCCAAATATAGGGAGGTTGCCACCTGCAACTTAGGAAGTGTTTGAGGATGCTGCCACTTGTCTTTTTCCTTTCCACCTAGTTCCTTCCACCAGTTTGACCAGTAACCTCTTTTTAACAGCTCTCCCATGCTGTTGTCTCCATAATTTATTTATTAATAATAAAATATTCTGAATTATATTCATTTCTAGTGACTCTGCTGAGTCATCAATTCCTACTTAGCATTAATTTTAACATAATGTCTCAGGAATATAATGAAATAATTACATAATTTTTACAAAATTGGGGTATGTGACATACACACCCCCTTAAAATGTAACATCGTCCTCGATGTTACTTATTCCTCATCCTCAGCCACCTTCTAAAACAGATTTGGGTATGCTTCCCGCATCTTACTTTCTAGTTCCCAGGTAGCTTCTTCAGGACTAAGGTGCTTCCATTGCACCTTCAGCTGTCCAATTGTGCGGTTCCGCAGAGTAATTTCCCTCCTCCCGAGGATACAATCCGGTTCCACGAGAACTTCCCCTTCTGGTTCTACCTATACAATGTTCCAATCAATAACATGAGTAGCATCATGAACGTATTTTTTCAGAACAGAAATATGAAAAACATTGTGCACTTTTAAATTAGGTGGTAATGCTAGCTGATAAGCAACTTGACCAATTCTAGATAAAATTTCAAACGGACCACAGTAACGTGGTGCTAATTTTGCACAACTCCCCAATCTTAGGGAGCTCTTCTTTGGTCTTACCTTTATGAACACATGTTCACCCACCTGGAACTCTTTAGGAGTTCTTTTCAAAGGTTGCAATAACCCAGCTGGATGCTGATGTTTTGTTTTTACTTGTTGACAGTCCAAACATCTAGCTATATACTTAGCTGCTTCAGATTTCATATTAGGCCAAAAATAGTCTTTTCTCAACATGGTGACAGTCTTCTGGTAGCCTGGATGCCCTGAGTAAGGGGTTTTATGAACTTCATCCAGAATTAACAGTTTAACTTTAGATACATTCGGAACATACAGTCTGTCTTTAAACAATAAAAATCCATCTTTATTTAAACTATAACCCTTTATCAAACTTTCTGTAGGTTCTTCTTTAGCTGTAGCTTGTAAGTTTTGATAAATTTCATCCAATTTTATCCCTTCAGTCAGCTGTTCATTTAAATCAAAGGTATAAGTGCTGATAGCTGTTGTAAAATTCAGCTTTGCATTTCTTCTCAAAGCATCAGCCACCTTATTTTCCTTTCCTTTTATGTGCTGAATTTCGAAATCGTATTCACTTAAGAAGGCCAACCATCTGGCTTTCCTTGCATTTAAGTTAGGCTGATCTAAAAGGTATTTTAGACCCTTATTATCAGTCATTAAAGTACACTTTCTGCCTATTAAGTGGTGTCGCCACATCTTTAAAGCATGAATAACAACCGCTAATTCTAAATCATAAGTGGCATAATTCTTTTCATGAATCTTCAGCTTCCTGGACTCATAGGCAATGACATGCCCATCCTGAGTCAACACTCCGCCTAGATCGTCATTACAAGCATCGGTGCACACCACGAAATCCTTATTAGGATCTGCTATTCTTAGAATAGGCGTAGTTGTTAATAAAGTCTTTAATTTCTTAAAGCTTTCTTCACACTTCAAGTTCCAATCAAACTTCTTGCCTTTCTTTTGCAAGGAAGTGATTGGGTTGGCTATTTTTGAAAAGCCTTCAATGAATCTCCGATAATAACCGGTAATTCCCATGAAGGACCTAACATCTGTTACATCGTTTGGTACTGGCCATTCTTCGATTGCCCGGATCTTTTCAGGATCAACTGAAATCCCTTCCTTAGTCACTACGTGACCTAAGTACTGGATTTCATCCTTGAAGAAATCACACTAACTGAACTTCGCAAAGAGCTGCTGTTCTCGCAGTTCTTGTAAGACTATCCGTAAATGTTCTTTATGTTCCTCTTCGTTTTTAGAATAAATTAAAATGTCATCGATGAATACGACAACAAATTTGTCCAAGTATTTATGCATTATGTTATTCATTAGACACATAAAGACGGCTGGGGCATTAGTAAGCCCAAATGGCATTACGACAAATTCGTAATGTCCATACCTCGTTCTGAAAGCTGTCTTGAATATGTCCTCTTCTTTAATCCTCACCTGATGATAACTCGATCTCAGGTCTATCTTAGAGAACACCGTAGCTCCACGTAGCTGATCAAATAGATCATCAATGCGAGGCAACGGATATCTATTTTTAATTGTCATCTTATTTAGTTGACGGTAATCTATGCAAAGTCGCATAGTTCCGTCCTTCTTTTTAACAAAGATTACTGGTGCTCCCCAAGGGGACACACTGGGTTGAATGTAGTCCTTATCTATTAATTCATTTAACTGTGTTTTTAATTCGTTAAGCTCCAGAATGTTCATACGATACGGAGCCTTTGAACTGGGTACAGCACCTGGTACCAGCTCAATTGTGAAATCCAGTTCTCTCTTGGGAGGTAATCCTGGAATTTCCTCCGGAAAAACATCAGTAAATTCATTCACTACCGGAATATCCTCTACTATTATCTTGCTTATTTTAGACTTATCTGCCTCATCTGTAATAGTTACAGCATAGGCTTTGCACCCTTTTCTGACTGCTCTTTTAAGTTGTAAAGCAGAAATCTGCCTGATTACAGTTTTCCTAGGAATACCCTTAACCGTCACAAGTTGTTCATTACTATTCACACACGTAAAAGTTTTATCAAAATAGATTAAAAATACCTTATGCTATTCTAACGAGTCCATATCGATAAGTATGTCATACGAGCCAAGTGGCAAAACATTTAATTTAACAGTAGTTTTAAAATTATTCATATCTAGGGCACATTCCTTAACATAACAGTTCACCTTCCTTTTTGCCCCAGTAGCTAGTTGTACTGACCAAGAGTTATCAAACCTTTCAACAGTCAAATTACACTTTTCTACTATCTGCGGTGAAATATAACTAAGGCTAGCACCTGGATCTATTAAAATAGTTACAGGAGTTTTGTTAACCATACCTCCTACTTCCACCATGGAAGTTTGATAATCAGCTTGGCGGTTCTCCAACGCTGCATTGATTCGGGGCATAGTCCCTGCAAAGTCTCCAACAGTCATTTCATCTTGTATAGTATGAATATTGCTGTTTGGTTTCATCCGATTTGGGCAAACTGATGCATAGTGTGGGCCATTGCACTCCCAGCACTTAATAGGCTCCTTTCGTTCAAAATTCTTAGTGTAATTTCCATGATTGTTAGAAGCCTCCTTGCTGCCCTTGAAGTTGTTGGAATTATTAGCAGCTCCATTTTTGCTTCCTTGGAAGTTTTTACCATTAAAATGGTTTCTGTTCTTGTTATTCTTGAAATTTTTCTGGGGTACAAACTCCTTTTTCCTGTACTCAAGTTGATTATTGTTCTTTTTAGCCTTCCAGTTGGCTATTCCTTCTTTCTTTTTATTCTATTCAAAACAGAAGTTAGCCTTTCGCATAGCTTCTTCCAGAGTTTTGGGGTTATCATATTCGATTATGTCCTTGATATGATATGGCAGGCAGCTAAGAAACCGCTGTACTTTAGGTTTCTCTTCAACAAAATACGGCACATACCTTAACAGACTTAAGAACTTACTGTTTAAGTCCTTCATCGTCATAGATCCTAGCTTTAACTCATAAAATTCCTTGGCACTTTCTTCATAGTATTGTTCGGACAGAAATTTCTTTTTGAAGTACCTTTTAAAGGTACTCCAATTTACCTCTTTTTCTTTAATCCCCTTGACCCTTTTCAAGTTTTTCCACCATATATCCGCCTTTCCGGAAAGGTTATAGATGGCCATTCTTGCCTTCAGCTGATTTGAATAGTTGTATATCTGGAAATATTTTCTCATCCCGGATAACCAGGATTCTGCCTCTTCTCCTGTTTCAGATTCCCCATTGAAAGTTGGGGGTTTTATTTTCTTGAACTCTCCAGAAATCTCTTCATAAGACTTGTACTTTTTCTTTCTGTTATACAACTCAACCTCACTACTGTCACTAGTAGTGTGATAGCTGTGTTGTTCCCTTCTTACTTCATATGATGAACTGCTGTCTGATTTAACTAGTTTCACCCTTTTAGACCCCTTTTGATGACTAGCTCCTTCAGATTCAGCTCTTTTACTTCTTCCTTCAGTCTGAAATTTTTCTATCAAAATTTGATTTAACTGCTCTTGCGTTTTCAGAATCCTTTCATTATCCTTCTTGACTGTTTCTATCTCAGTCTTTAAACCCTTTATAGTCTGCATCAGCTCTGAGGAGTGAGAAATTACCTCCTCCATCACAGGTTCTCTGGACATCTGTCTTGTCTCAGTGTTTGGAGATTCCTCCTCAGCATATTCTCCTAGCTTCTCCATACCTGTTTGTTAGATTCAGAAAAAGGAAATTTTCTGCTCTGTTTAAAGGAAACAAAAAATACAAATTAGTACATTATATAAATTTTCTTTTTATTATCACCGTTCTACGGAAACTAGTTGGGCCCCATCAAGGCCTAGTATTTGAACCATGCTCTGATACCACATGTCAAAACCCAGAAATTTCTGAAAAATTTAAATTTTTTAAAAATGCGTGTGATATTAATAAATGCATTCATTGATCTGTTTGATTAGTTAAAGTGATCATAAATATGTCTGAATGATCTGTTGTTATACTTAGATTTTGATATGAGTTTCTTTTCTGTTGCTGATTGTTTTCTGTTGTTCAACCACAAGGGGGAGTTTCCATGACAGACTGGGCTTCCTTAGCTTCCAAGCTAATGCGACAGATTTTCTTGCTCTTACAGATATACATGTAATGTTCGTGTCGCTGCAAGTAATCTTTAAAGTATTTAAGTCAATTAGCCATACCAACACATTCAGTAGAAAGTCTAAGCATGCTAGCCAGGTTTTGAGTGTTTTAAAGGTAGCATTCTTCCTATGTCCTCCTCAAGATCTTACTGTTAGAGAATTAGAAAATACTAGAAAATATGGTAGCTATGTTGCTTTGGTACAAATGAATTAGCTAACTTTATGGAGTAATTGTTCTTCGATGATATTACTGAAATGCAATATAATTCATAGCTAACACTGTAGATTTCAACTGGTTGACCAATACCATATGACAGTTTTTACTCATCTGTTGTTACTGTATCATTTACAATTTCAATTATAAAGGATCTAGAATTATCAATGTACAACTTGCTTATTTCTAGCATTTGCAAGATATTCTGTCAGCTACATGTCTCCTCTTAACATCTTAGAGTTTACAATGATTAGAAAACTACTTCTATTTGTATGATCGACGGTTGATGAAATCTATAACATCTTTATCCATAGTCCTAAATTATTACGATTAAATTTAATTATGATTTCCCATACTATGCTGTCAACAGGAATGGTTATAATACTTCACATAATTCTGTTTAACATACATTTCACGTATATGTTCTTTGTATTTCTTGAACATGAAAAGTAACAAGGTCTAATTGTCCATACGATGAATCTGAGTCTATTAATAGCTTGTTATTAAATTGTAGCAACCATTGAAAAGGACTAAAGTAACCCTAATCCGGAATTTCAAGTTACGTGACTTGAATCTTCAAGTTAAAGTTACCTAAAGAAGGAATGGCACGTCCTATTCATCTGCCTAAAACTATCGCAAATGGCGTTATGGTCCTAGCATTGGAAGATTTTATTCATAACATTACCCCTTTATCATAAAGATTGGAAAGTATGATCTATGTTTTGTCACATGAACATAGAATGAAATAAAATAATAGTGATAGGTTTTTGACAAATAACATATAACTCATTTAGAAACTTCCTCCTTATAATATTGTTATAGTATTTATCAAGTTCTCCATGTTTACATAGTTTTTAAGACTCGATAATGAACATTCTTGACAAAATGCTTGGTTCTATTGTTTGTAGGGCAAGTATTACTGCTCACTATGCAAAGTTCGGAGGCATAGTTTGTTTAACATGAAATATCTGGCAGTTTTAATCTATGGTGTTACGACCACCATGGTATATCCATCCTATGATTATCCGATGATTTTGGTGTACCCTTGTTATGTTTTTAATTGACAAACAAAAAATAATTGGAACTCATCGTGGACTTAGGAACGTCGACCCACTGCATGGAAAGAATTTAAATGCTACATGGTTGCTTCCAGGGCCACTCGTTGGTGATATTTAAATGTTGACTAACCCTAGTTTTGGCATTTCTCCCTTGCCTTCGGGCTCAATCGCTTTGTAAACCCTCCTGTCTAAACCTTACTGATACTTTGTTAGTGGCAGCTTCTATACTGTTTTCAGTTCTCCAGGCTTGTCTGTTGTATAATGTGGGAGTCATTACAGGTTGCTATTGGCGGCCATAAGGTTGCTAAGACCTTGGGTTTTCCACCAACCCTGTCACGGTGTGGGTGTATCTTTAAAAAAATGGTTCTGTTAAGACTTCCATTGTGGAGGATACTTCTTAACTCCTTCCAGCTCGTTCCTTTTTGTGACGAAGGTGGGGTTTACACTTAATATGTTCGTGGTTAGCAAGCTGTTACAGAGTCGGAACGGCTTTCAGAAATCAAAGGTAAGCTACAGGTTTTTCATTTCGACTTCTCCATCTTGTTTTAAATAAACTTTTAGTTTATACATTAATATGTATAGAGTTTTTTTTAACCAACGAAATCTGTTGTTGCAGACCCCGGCTATTCCTGAAAGTGTACAAGACACAAACTTTGGCGGTTCGCTTTACCGTGTAAGCCTGGTTTTCACCATGGCATTTTCCTCCTTGCTGGTTGGTTAGGAAGTTTAGGTTTGGGGCTTTGAATGAGTAAGTCTGTAGTTACATCTGCTCTGATTTGTCTTTTAGCTGCTTATTTAATGAGTTCCTTAACAGATTTTAACCCTGTATTAAAAAGGGTTGTTACGGTTTTGGTCGAGAATGTAATTTAATAGTCTTACCTTCGTAATGAGGGATTCCTGTAGTTGAATACTATGTATTTAATTGGATAGATGGTAAGAGGCGTGAACCTTCCTGAGGGTGAGGTTACGGCCTCGTAAATTTGTTTTGTTTACTGTTCTCTGAGAATGTACAGGGTTTTCAACCAGGGTTTGGTAATATAAATTATGAAATCGTGTTCTTGTACCTTTGGGTTGTTTTAATACATGCACAGATAGATTCTACGTTTTACAATCTCTTATGTTGTGAAAATGAACTGCGGCCGTGGGTGAAATCGTTGTCTTAATTCTTACTTTTTTTTTTTTACTTGTAAAGTCAGAAATGATGGAAATCAATCCGAAGCTTACAGTGATGATTTTGTTTAGATGTTGATTCTGTCATTATGATTTTGCCTCTGTTGTAGTTGAGAGACAAAAAAAATATTACTATTGTGTTTAAGCTCAATATCGAGCGAACTATCAATCTGCTGTTCCTTTGTTCTAAAACGATAACTAGGTTATAAAAAACGGTTAAAAATCTTTAGGTTATAGAGGTGTGAACCTGTAACTAAGAATTCTCCCACGTTGGTTAAACTGGGCTGGCAGGGTTTGACCCGAACTAGTTTATAGTTGTATTCAAATTGATTGCTTGTTCTGTCATTTCGACTATGATTCTGTGGTTTAAAAAAAAGTTTAAGAAAAGGTAATACTATATTTGTTTTAAGCTCTATATCGAGCTAGATATTGTTCTGTTAACTATTCTGTTTTTAAAACCATAACTAGTTTATTTGACTGTGGATAAGTTCTTGTGATGATTTTCTGTTAGGGTTTCTGAACAATTGTTTGGTTTGATAGTTAATGTCTGGATAATTTGTTAACTAGGGTTTTTGTGTAATAATTTAATTAATGGATTAGGACTGATTAACTGTTGTCTAGGGTTTGTACCTTGATAAGCTTTTCTAACAATAGTTACAACTCTCCTGAAATGCTTCGATAAATGATATAGATACTGTAATTTATGTGATTATGTTTATTTCTGTTCCTATGATTGTTTAAACGAGTTTGTGTTTCCAGAGAATAATTACTGTATACTTAAACCCTACTTATCTATTTAGTTATTATAATTAAACTAGGTTTAAAAATTTCAATAATAAACTAGTGCTTACAATATTACTATTGTATATCATGTATTAAAAATACTTTATCCGTAAGATAATGATGATATTAAGGAATGCTGAAACACAGTAACTCTCAATAATTCTACTACTGATATTCAGGGATGCTAACTTTTACTGAACTAATTACTATTTAGACATAAAGAAGATAAACATAACATACATTCATGTATACTTAATAAACAAACAGGAATAGGTGGCAGAACCTGTTTCAAAATGTGGACAACAACAGCAATGGGAGGCTGTTCCTCCCTACCAACTCCTGGAGAGTGCCCAGACAACACTTCTCAGGACCCTCGAGCTTGCTCTGGTCTCCCTGGCTGGAACTAGGTGCAGCAAAATAATTCACTCATCCCAAACAGCTATAATGGAACCAAGTTTCTGCAACATTCCTCTCAAACAACTTCCTTACTGTAATTTCCTCTTCCTCAATGGGATTCCTGAATAACATTCACCTGAATGCCTTCTCCCTCTAGAACAATTCGAACCCCCAGCTTAGTTCATTGAGTACTATTTAAAAGATTGCCTAGGTCTTTGTTGGGTTAACTGTCATTAATGAGCCACCTGCTCTGATTCCACTTCCTTGGGGAATCATGACCCCAAATATAGGGAAGTTGCCACCTACAACTTAGGAAGTGTTTGAGGATGCTGCCACTTGTCTTTTGCCTTTCCACCTAGTTCCTGTCACGTCCCCATTTTGACCCCCTTTGCATTAAATCGTAAATGATGTAAATATTGTAACTTAATCATGGTGAGGAGCTCAAGGCCAAGGCCCCACCATTGATTTAGCATTTTATGTACCGGAAATCAAAGAGATAGATGCCTATGGTTCTTGTGCTAGAAGGGCACGATGCAAATAAGAAATCATGTAAATACGAATTTAATGAAAGATATCCACAACTAGCTACGCAATGCAACAAAGAGATGGGGGCATGATCTTTACAAGGAATAGGGAGGGAAAATAACCAAACCCTTGAGCCATGGTGCTAAGCCATCCCATTGAGGAAACCCATGAACTCTCAACTACCCATTATGTCTCATGCACCCAATCATTTAATTCTTTCAAGAATTGGTTGAGACAATTAATGCCTTGGGATGGGAGAGGTATGGCTGTCAATTTTCGTGTATGGGCAAGACAGCAACCTGGGAAATTGAGTTTTGGCTTGATGGGCAAGAAAACCCCCACGAAATTGCCCCAAAGCCATTCTTTACCCATGGCATTCATCCTCTCACGCAGTCTGAGCCTGTTGGGGTTTTATCCTTCACGTTTTTCACCATTTCCGGCATTATTCCATGCCTGCAAACTTGTTTTCGGTTAGCTCATTGGATGGGAGAAGAGAGCCACGATTTTTGGGGTTAGGGAAGCCGTTTCTGCCCACGAAATGCCCATGAGCATTCTTTTGAAAACGATTCTGCTCTCCTGGGATTGATTTCCCATTTTCTCCTTTTCGTTTTGGTTTCCCACGTTTTTCTGGAACTGTTAGAAACCCATTGTTGGGAACTTCACTATAGAAGCATTTTTCTCATGCCCAGCGCTTACACTTTTGTTGTTATATGCATCCATCTCCTAGCAGCCTCAGAAACCCAACTGCTGGTTGGTATGGCTGTTTCTGGCGTATCTTTGGCTATGTGATGAGCCTGTTTTTCCCCTTTTCCTTGTGGAGATCATGCCCAGCTCGGGGGGTGGCAGTGGTGCTGAGAGATTAAGGAGCACACTGGCCTACGGTTGGGTGGAACGTTGCAGAAGCGTAGCTGGTTGCTCAGGGATTACTTGGTTTAACATAAGTATTCTCATTTGCTAATTTGATATTGCTTAAATTGATGAATGGCATGAACATCTGGAATGTATGATGGGTGTGTATTGAAATTACTTCTGCTGTGTTTTTTAAAATCTTTATGCGTCTTCATATCTCCATTATAGTATGTGAATGCTTATGAAATAAGTTTATGGGGCTGGATGCCCGGTTTTAGCCTCACGATCCTCTCCATTGCACTGGTATGATGGATGGGGACGTGACAGAATGGTATCAGAGCTGCTGGTTGCAGCATTGGGCCTCTATGGGGCCAAAACCAATTACAGTCATCTTTGAAAGAAAGAAATTTTTCAAACTTCTTTCCTAAGTCTGTTTGAAAAAAAAATTGCTTTGAAAAAATTCGTTTTGAAAAATTTGTTTAAGTCTGTTTCGGAGAGAATTCCCGAATGTCTTCCGAAACTGCGGAAGCATTCGGCGAATTGCTCCGAAACTGCGGAAGCATTCCGCGAGTTTTTCCGCAACGCGGAGGAATTTGGGAAGTCGCCCCAAAATTTGCGGAAGAAATTCTCTTCCGAAATTTGCGGAAGGAATTCCCTTCCGAAATTTGCGAAAGGATTCCGTGAGTTGTCCCGCAACGCGGAAAAATTCGGTGAAATGCTCCGAAAAAAAAAGAGAATTTTTTTCTAAGTGTTCGGCGTCGAAAGGAAGTTTTCGGAAGGAATTCTCTTCCGAAATTGCGGAAAGAATTCTCTTCCGAAATTGCGGAAGGATTCCGCGATTTGTTCCGCAAACTGCGGAAGACTTTGACGAGTCGTTCCGAAGTTGCGGAAGACTTCGGCGAGTCGTTCCGAAGTTGCGGAAGACTTCGGCGAGTCCTTCCGAAATTGCGGAAGACTTCGGTGAGTCGTTCCGAAGTTGCGGAAGACTTCGGCGAGTCGTTCCGAAATTGCGGAAGACTTCGGCGAGTCGTTCTGAAGTTGCGGAAGGCTTCAGGGAATTGCTCCGCAATTGCGGGAGCGTTCGGCGAATCGCTCCGCAATGGGAGCATTCGACGAATGCTCCCGTAGTTGCGGGAGTATTCGCCGAATGGCTCCGCAACTGCGGGAGCATTCGTCGAATGGCTCCGCAATTGCGGGAGCCTTCGCCGAATGGCTCC
Organism: Larix kaempferi; assembly: GCA_027924585.1. Lineage (NCBI taxonomy): Eukaryota > Viridiplantae > Streptophyta > Pinopsida > Pinales > Pinaceae > Larix > Larix kaempferi. Next base: position 38,765,855 of record BSBM01000096.1, read on the forward strand.
CCAATTGCGGGAGCGTTCGGTGAACCGTCCCGCAACGGCGGCCCGAAAAAAAAATGATTCCTGTAGGGCTCGGAGGCCATTGACGAGGGCCATGAAAGAACCAGTGAAGACCCCTAGCCCATTACACTCCGATTTGACAGAAAAAGGGGAATAGTGACTTTTGAAGGACGGAGTATCGAGGCTTGACAGAAGGTCGGTTTGAGCTGAAATTGATCAGGCGCGGCCATGAAGCAGGCACAGTGTTAACTTCAGAATCTTGGAGCCAAACTACAAAGGATGTGGAGTCGGGGTGAGCAAGAAGGCCAAAAAGCACTGTTCCGGGCCACTTTTTCAGGATTTTGAAAAGCTGATGGATGGTAAAAGTGACCCTAGATGTGGGAATCAAAAATTTTGATTTTTGAATAGCAGGAACATCCGGACTCAGAATGGAATGATTCCTGTGGGGCTCGGAGGCCATTGACGAGGGCCATGAAAGAACCAGTGAAGACCCCTAGCCCATTACACTCCGATTTGACAGAAAAAGGGGAACAGTGACTTTTGAAGGACGGAGTCCCGAGGCTTGACAGAAGGTCGGTTTGAGCTGAAATTGATCAGGCGCGGCCATGAAGCAGGCACAGTGTTAAATTCAGAATGTTGGAGCCAAACTTCAAAGGATGTGGAGTCGGGGTGAGCAAGAAGGCCAAAAGGCACTGTTCCGGGCCACTTTTTCGGGATTTTGAAAAGCTGATGGACAGTAAAAGTGACCCTAGATGTGGGAATCAGAAATTTTACTGAACTAGACATTTCATATTCTCATTAAGACAGACGGTTTCCGTTAGACGAAGATTTTCCAGAAATGCACCGTTTGGGAGATAGCCATTTTTGGCCCAAAATTTGGAATTTTGGAAAAATGTGAAAAGTGAGAAGTAGTAAAACCCAGAAATTCATAGAAGATGAATGGTGCATCGGAATTGAAATCTGTGAATTGCTGAGTGTTCCTTGTTATATGGACTAACTTCGCCCGATAGATAAGTTTTTGTGATTCCTCATAGATTTTCTTCCGGAGGTGGCTAAAGTTGGCATTCTGGACCAAAAGGCAACCGTGTAGAATGTGTAGAATTGGGGTGAAAGTTGTCATTTTTGAAGAGATGCAGTTTCCGCACCTGATGTCGGAATGAAGCATGAACACATGCATTGGAAAGCTTGTCTAGCAGGGAACAATGATGCATGACCAGAGTTTGAATGAGGTCTACATCTATCATAGGTATTTAGTGCAGAAGAGTGCCAGCGGCTGTTTTGACAAACAAATTTTGTTGTCAATATGGGCAATTTCTACAATTGCATGATATGGAAGAGGAATTCCATGTTACAATGAGGGATCGAAAAGGGAAGAATTTCTTAAACCCCTATTTGTTATCATGCTTATAATTATGAAATTGTCATATGGCATAAAAATGTTAAAAATGTAAGGGATTACATAGATATATATGCACTAGATGGCACCTTAACAAACATTGCATAGTGTATATGGAAATGCTTGTGCATAAATGGGATATTGCATATTGGTAGAATAATGAAGTCTGCTTATGCAATAAACCACTAATGGAGAATATTGTGGTTGATAATCATCATTGATGTTGGTATTGGTTGTAGGACCAAAGATAACAAAGAGCATGGCTAAATGTGCTGAGGATGTTGTCGCATGAAGCTAACAACCTTATGCAGAAAGGATGGTGCAACAAATCTATGATCATAAAGTTGGCAAAATGACTGAACAACCTTGGTAAGAGGCCAACCGATCAGGTAACATCAGGCGATGTTAATGGCAACCATGCAGGTAATGATTATTGGAGCCTAATTGCATGAATGTTGAAAGAGGATTTGGTAAGATTCCTTCAACTATGTTTGAGCTATGTTGATTTAGTTTGCATGTGGTATTGAATGTTGATTGGGACCTTTGACCTACCAAGATTGGTGAGGTGTGGGTAAATGAAGGAAACGATCCTTACACCCTATGGCTGTTTAGAAATCTCAATGCATTCACATGAATTATATCATGCCATGTGTATGTTGGTTATGTGCCTAATAACCAAAGCAAGTGAGGACTGGCGGTCCGGATTATGGTAATGCAGAATAGTAAATACATGAAGAGCCAAATCATGATCGATGGGCTGCTAGAATGCTCTGTGGAAGGACAGAGTTGTATGAATGATATGACTATGAAATAATGAGTATTTACGATTTATTTAAGTTGCATGTATAGTGTGACTACGTCTTGAAATTCTATTGTGATAATAATGCATATATAGAAATGTATATATACTTCATTGCATTTCAATGTTAAACAGCTGAAGGTGTTTGAATTATTGAGTATTATAATTTTGAGATCACTTCAGTGACTGTTATGGCAGTGAATGATTATGTGCGTAGATACTCACAACGTGTTTGGCTGATTGGAGTTTCAGTTTTCAGGTAGAAAAGTCTTGCGTATGACAATGAGGATAAATCCATAGTAAAGATTGGGATCTACCATGCGCAAAAGCCAAAGGTTATGAGAAGGTTCTCATGGTTGTAAATTTACGCATGAAACGAATCTGAAAATTGTCTGGTTTAAGTTTATGAGAATAGTCTCATAGTTGCAAATCTAATTTCCGTAGGAAAACAGAGTTACAAATTTCAGATTTGAGAATTTTCTTATAATTGCTAATGATTGTTTGGCTTATATAGAATTGTGTCAGGAGGACATGCTGTAGGTGGATGTTCAGGTATGGTAGCAAGGGTGAAACCATAATGGGCAGAGTGATACCACTTACAAGAGCCAAACAATATGAGGAGAGACTCATTGCTAAGCAAATCAATTTCTGTAGGAGACAGAATTGTAAATTCATATTGAATTTAATTATTAATGCTATTGATTGGTTATGAAACAATCATATTTGAAGCTTATTGCTAAATGTTGCTGACTGTTTGGCTATTTGATAGCTTCGCCAGGATGACACATTGCAGGAAGACCATGTGTGATGGCCTGCAGAAGCCAAACTAGATGGGAAGGATCCCATGCCCTGGAAATGGGTTTCGGGTGAAACGCCATTGATAATGTCTCAGCCAAACCGCATGTCGGTAAATCATGAAAGTGAGATGGTAAAGCTATGCCCAGAAGGCATGTGAGACACATATGCAAAATGAATGAGTATTCTGTGACCCTAGACAAGAACATTCATGTTTGAATTATTAGGGTTAATATGCAGAGCATGCTCTATCTTATTTATATCATTGCAGACTGCTTGAGTATGATTAGGGCCTACATGGCGCACATCGGAAAGGGGGTGCACACCTTTTCTGGTGCTGGGTCATGTTAGGGCTTTTCAATATTGACTAAACCCTAAGGGAATGGATGCATTCCTGGTGTTTCAATACTTGATAGTGAATGATATGAAATATGATTACAATTTTGGGGAAGCAATACTGATGAGCTTGCTTATCCTTCTTGTGCTAACAGCTTAAACAAATGCAACTTGGTGTTGCACGTAAGAGGCAAAGTGAAGAAAGGGTGATCAAGAGGACTGTATGGGCAATGGTAAGCTTTCTACACTCACACTAAAGGACACTAGAAGGGATGGATAGGCCCGAGGAGTTGTGTTGCGGAAAAGGGGTATCATTCGTGTGTAGTGTGAGTGGGTATTGTGGGGCCATGCTAGCTTGCAGTCAAGTGAGTCACCTATGGAGTTCCTGGAGGGAACCACTGGTTGCACAAGAGAAGGAGCCACGTAATAATATTATGTTGTTCATATTGCCTGATAAACCCAGTTGATGTACTGGCTTGGCAATGGTTGTTGTATGCCTGATAAACCCAGTCGGCGTACTGGCTTGGCATTGGTTATTTGGGAGTTGTGGTGAAAGGTTGCTGGATGCCTGATAAACCCAGTCGGTGTACTGGCTTGGCATGTTGTTAAATTAATGCCTGACAAACCCAGTCGGTGTACTAGCTTGGCATTGGTTACTTGCATGTTGTGGAGGTATTGGTGAAAGGGTGTTATTTCCTAACAAACCCAGTCGGAGAACTGGCTTGGAAATGGTTATTGTATGCTTGATAAACCCAGTCGGCGTACTGGCTTAGCATACTGATTTTTGAAATGCTTGATAAACCCAGTCGGCGTACTGGCTTAGCATGCTGATGTTTGAAATGCTTGATAAACCTAGTTGGTGTACTGGATTAGCATACTGATTTTTGGGATGCTTGATAAACCCAGTCAGCGCACTGGCTTGGAATTGCCTATTCGGATGATGTGGTGGAGCAGCATGTGTGCTGGCCAAGCATCCACCCCACAGGTGATCCAAGGATTGTAAAGCAGAGAAGGAAACCTGTGGAGTAGCGAGGAAAAATGCACAATACAGATAAGTATTCATTCTTATTTATTTCTTGTTTGGAATAATGAAGGTTTCGGGTACAAGTCTTATGACAACCGAGCTAATACACTGTTGTTTCTTTGTTGGAAACCTTGGCCGTTGCAGGAAGCACAGACCTTGAAAGAGCTATAAATGCTTGGTAAAGCCAGAGAGTAACTGGTTAGAGCTATAAATGCTTGGTAAAGCCAGAGAGTAACTGGTTAGAGCTATAAATGCTTGGTAAAGCCAGAGAGTAACTGGTTAGAGCTATAAATTCTTGGTAAATTCAGAGAATAGTCGGTGGGAACATTAACCACTTGATGTTGTGGAGCAGCCAGCGTGCTGGCCAAACATTCCCCTAAATAATTGATAAAACCAGTCAGCATACTGGCCTGGCATTGCCTATTCGAATGGTTGTGGAGTATCCTGCGTGCTGGCCCAACATTCATTGTTGTATCCACGGGAAATCCAATGCTGGGAAAGCGAAGAAGGATCCTGTGGAGTAAAGTGAAGACATCCAATAAAGATAAGTATTTGGTTATCTTGCAACTCTTGCTTATGAATATACATGTGTATATGATTTAATTATGATTTCTTAAATTTACATTTGGATATAAACACTATGAAAATACATTAAACATGTGAATTGACTCAATGTTTGGGTGTAGGTATTGCTGGAAGCAAGGACTATGAAAGCATATGGAGGATGCATGTGGACATATGACTGTCCTAAAGAGCTCAGTATGAGCAGTAATGAAAGATGGTGCTAGTGGAACTGTGTGAGTCCTAGCAACCAAAGGTTCTGTAAGCAACAATGGGGAAGGGTTCCCTAGTTGAAAAGCATTAGACAGACCCTAGACACTAAGTGTCATAACCAAGAAAGGGCAAGTCAAGCATTCACATTGAAGTGAAAGGGGCTAAGGAGCATAGAAACACAAGTGATGGTGTGGCTCCGGATTGGAACAAGACTAAGAGGGGGAAACTCTTACTCTTCTCTTTCCTTTATGACTAATGCATTTATAAAACAAAAGATTGTTGAGTGCATATCATGGCTGAAAATAGATTGTGTTTAATTGCTTGAGATGAATTGTGAATGCTGAAATAGTAAATTTTCCTGTGAAAGGATGAACATGAATGAGTTCATGTGTATGTTGGGAAAGCATGAAAGTATGGAAGTCCCATGAATAAAGCATGGACGTTCCATGTCAATTAGGCAAATAATTGACTAATTTTAACATTGTGCTATGCTTGTCCTAATAGGAATTGCCATGATAAGTCTCGCAGGAGAGACATTTAAAACCATTGTTGCAGCTGTTACTAGCCAAATGATTAGCAGGAGCTAGTTGTGCACATTGATCCTGGCAGCAGGCAAAAAGCTATTTGTTTTGGCTGGAAGTCTTCCTCAGATAGTTGCTGGGACAACAAGAAGGACGGCATCCATGAAATTCTAGACTCGTGGATCAGCTAGAAGGTGAATAAAGGAAAGGGATTGCCCTGGAGCAATGCCCACTTGCAGAGCTGGAAGACCAAAGCTAGCAAGAGTAGCTTGAGGAAGCCAAAGGACTTGATCCTGGAAGGTCAAAGTAAAGAGATGGAATGCAGGACAAACCTGCCACCATTTGTGAATTTTGAGGCATGTGTAAGTGGGTATTTATTTCCAAAGTGTTGGAACACCGAGGACGGTGTTATTCCAAGGGGAGGGGTATGTCACGTCCCCATTTTGACCCCCTTTGCATTAAATCGTAAATGATGTAAATATTGTAACTTAATCATGGTGAGGAGCTCAAGGCCAAGGCCCCACCATTGATTTAGAATTTTATGTACCGGAAATCAAAGAGATAGATGCCTATGGTTCTTGTGCTAGAAGGGCACAATGTAAATAAGACATCATGTAAATACGAATTTAATGAAAGATACCCACAACCAGCTACGCAATGCAACAAAGAGATGGGGGCATGATCTTTACAAGAAATAGGGAGGGAAAATAACCAAACCCTTGAGCCATGGTGCTAAGCCATCCCATTGAGGAAAACCATGAACTCTCAACTACCCATTTGGTCTCATGCACCCAATCATTTAATTATTTAAAGAATTGGTTGAGACAATTAATGCCTTTGGATGGGAGAGGTATGGCTGTAAATTTTCGTGTATGGGAAAGACAACAACCTGGGAAATCAAGTTTTGGCTTGCTGGGCAAGAAAACCCCCACGAAATTGCCCCAAAGCCATTCTTTACCCATGGCATTCATCCTCTCACGCAGTCTGATCCTGTTGGGGTTTTATCCTTCACGTTTTTCACCATTTTCGGCATTATTCCATGCCTGCAAACTCGTTTTCGGTTAGCTCATTGGATGGGAGAAGAGAGCCACGATTTTTGGGGTTAGGGAGGCCATTTCTTCCCACGAAATGCCCATGAGCATTCTTCTGAAAACGATTCTGCTCTCCTGGGGTTGATTTCTCCTTTTCGTTTTGGTTGCCCACATTTTTCTGGAACTGTTAGAAACCCATTGTTGGGAACTTCACTATAGAAGCGTTTTTCTCATTCCCAGCACTTACACTTTTGCTGTTATATGCATCCATCTCCTAGCAGCCTCAGAAACCCAACTGCTGGTTGGTATGGCTGTTTCTGGCGTATCTTTGGCTATGTGATGAGCCTGTTTTTCCCCTTTTCCTTGTGGAGATCATGCCCAGCTCGGGGGGTGGCAGTGGTGCTGAGAGATTAAGGAGCACACTAGCCTACGGTTGGGTGGAACATTGCAGAAGCGTAGCTGGTTGCTCAGGGATTACTTGGTTTTAGATAAGTACTCTCATTTGCTAATTTGATATTGCTTAAATTGATGAATGGCATGAACATCTGGAATGTATGATGGGTGTGTATTAAAATTAATTCTGCTGTGTTTTTTAAAATCTTTATGCGTCTTCATATCTCCATTATAGTATGTGAATGCTTATGAAAAAAGTTTATGCGGCTGGATGCCCGGTTTTAGCCTCACGATCCTCTCCATTGCACTGGTATGATGGGTGGGGACGTGAAAGTTCCATCCACTAGTTTGAACAGTAACCTATTTTTAACAGCTCTCCCATGCTGTTGTCTCCATAATTTATTTATTAATAATAAAATATTCTGAATTACATTCATTTCTAGTGACTCTGCTGAGTCATCAATTCCTACTTAGCATTAATTTTAACATAATGTCTCAGGAATATAATGAAATAATTACAAAGAGCCCTTGGCATAACACTGCTGATTGCCGCTCAAAGCAGTCGCTGGTGGCCGAAGTGAAAGCATCTGAATCAGATGCGGGTTCTGACTCTGAGTCCGAACCAGAAAGAGGAAAATGGATCATTGACACGGAACCCAGTTCCACCATTGCTACCACCAAGCTCCAGCCTGATGAACTAGACGAGCCAGAAGAAGGAAAACGCCTCTTCCATTCAGAGATGTGGGTAAAAGGCACCCCGCTGCACTTCATCGTTGATAGCGGTAGCAAGAAGAATCTCATCTCAGCAGAGGTCGTCAAGCGCCTAGCCCTGCCGACAACGCCGCACCCACAACCCTACACCATTGGATGGCTCCGCAAAGGAAGCGATCTCCGTGTCAGCCAACAGTGCCGACTGCCATACGACATCAAGCCCTTCAAGGACGAGGTATTGTGTGATGTTGCTCCTCTCGAAGTTTCAGATGTTCTTTTGGGACAACCTTATTTATGGAAACATCATGCTATATATGAGTCTAGGCCTCATAGTTTTATTATCTCTTTGAACAGGAAATTGTACAGGATACCCGAGGCAGTCCCTCCTAGTGCTATTTCCTTGATCTCTGCTAAGCAATGTAGGAAGGTCATCTCTCAGACCAGGAAATTTGTCTTCTTCATGATTCGATCTCAGAGTGAAAGAAAGATTGCAGCCACATCTCGGGCCTCCACGACCGATCTATCCACACAACAGAAGCAAGTGGATAAGGTGGTGGAAGGATACTCAGATATATTCTCCTCTCCGACCGGGGTACCTCTACACTGCCAGGTCAAGCATCCCATCGATCTGACCCCAGGCGCACCGCTACCCAATGGGCCAGTCTATCGCCGCTCTCTGTTGGAAAACAAGAAGATCAAGAGGCAGATCAAAGAATTGCTCCGCAAGGGGCACATCCGTCCCATTTCATCACCTTGTGGGAGCCCAATCGTGCTGGTGCAGGAGAAAGATGGGACTTGGCGACTCTGCATTGATTACCGAGCCCTGAATAAAATCACAGTCCGTAACCGGTACTCGATTCCCCGAATCGACAACCTCCTTGATCAGCTCACGAGGGCCAAATATTTTAGTAAGATTGATTTGAAGTCTGGCTACCACCAGGTCCCAATAGAATAGACAGATGTATGGAAGACTGCCTTCAAGTCAAAAGAAGGTCTTTTTGAATGGCTGGTCATGCCTTTTGGTCTGACAAATGCTCCAACAACTTTTATGAGGATGATGGACGATATCCTACGACATTTCACCAACAATTTTGTAGTGGTGTATCTGGATGACATCCTCATCTACAACAAGACTTGGGAGGAACACTTGCAGCATATTCAGCAAGTTCTGCACACCCTGCGAAAGCACAAACCATAAGCAAACTTGGAAAAATGCTCCTTCGGCATGGACAGGGTCCATTACTTAGGCTACATCGTTGATCTACATGGTGTGCATGTGGATCCAGCCAAGATCCAGGTCATCCGTGACTGGCCAGCCCAACCACACTCACTGAACTTCGAAGCTTCTTGGGCCTCGCCAATTTCTATCGATGGTTCGTGCTGGGATTCTCTCATATCGCATGGGACCTCAGCCAAGTGACCAGGGGTGGTGGTAAGGCAAAATTTGCGTGGGGCCTGTCCCAACAACAAGCCTTCGATGACTTGAAGAAGGGTTTGTGCTCATCGCCAGTACTCTCATTACCGAACCTGCAACATCCCTTTGAGATCGAGACAGATGCTTGAGATTATGCTGTGGGTGCCGTTCTCACTCAACACGGCCACCCCGTGGCATATCATAGTGAGACACTATCAGATGCTGTCCGCAAGTACCTTACCTACAACAAAGAAATGTACTCCATTGTACAAGCCTGCCGCCAGTGGAGACATTACATTCTTGGGAAGGAGACAGTCATCCACACTGATCATAAGCCACTACAGTTCATGCAGACCCAAGGAAAGTTGCAGAATGACCGTCATCAGAAGTGGTCAACATATTTATAGCAGTTCCACCTCAACATCAAATATAAAACAGGGAGTACCAACCGAGTTGCTGACTGCCTCAGTCAACCTCCAGTCGCGGCATTTACCACGGTGCTAGACTCTTGTGGCCACGAGACCTCCGGATGGCCCCACCTCTACGAGATAGACCCTGACTTCTCCGTCACCTATCAAATGTTGGCACCAACTCAGTGGTTGCTAATTTCCATCTTCAAGACGACTTGTTGTGTCGTCTGGGCCATCTCTGCGTTCCATCAATCAAGCGCGCGAAGCTGATTTGGGAAGCTCACTATAGTCGGGTGGCAGGACACTTTGGCGTCGAAAAGATAGTGGCAGTGTTGCAGAAACATTTCTACTGGCGGAAACTTCGACAGGATGTCGACAAGTATATCAGGTCCTGCATCGCTTGCGCTATTGCCAAACCGACCACTAAGAAACAGGGCCTATACACCCCTTTGCCTACTCCTGACAGGCCGTGGGAATCCATCTCAATCGACTACATGTCGGGCCTCCCGTCCACCAAGAGGGGAAACGACTGTGTTTTCGTGGTTGTTGATCGCTTTTCCAAGATGGCGATTATAGCCACTTGCAAGAAGAACATCACAACAGAAGCCATTGCCAAGCTCTTCTTTGAACAAGTATGGGTACATTTTGGGATCCCATAGACCATTATCTCAGACCGTGACAATCGGTTCCTCAGCTCGTTCTGGTCAAGCCTCTGGTCACTGCTGGATACCAAGCTCACCAAATCCATTGCCTTCCACCCCTAGACCGATGGACAAACAGAGGTCATAAACCGGATGGTCGTACATGTCCTGCGCATGTACAATTCAACACACCCCTGCACATGGGATGAGAGTCTCCCCTATGTCCAACATAGCTACAACCGAGCCCTGCATAGCTCAACTGGTCACAGCCCCTTTCAGGTGGGGTTGGGATTCCAACCATTGGGCCCCATGGATGTTGCACTTCCCCTTGCGACCACCTCGGCTGACTCGTCCCCATAAGCTGACAAAGCTGCCAGGTTCATTGAACGGATCCAGCATATCCGCCAACAGGTTCAGGATATTCTACAGAAATCTAATGCCAAGTACAAGCAGCGCCATGATCAACATCGGGTGCCACATAAGTTTCAGGTGGGTGACAAAGTTTGGTTGCATTTGCAGAAAGAATGCCTTACAGGGCCCCATCGAAAGCTTCGCCCACTCCGTTATGGGCCGTACACCATCACCAAGGCTGTGGGTGACAATGCTTTTGATCTCAACATTCCCCCCTTCCTTGGTCTGCATCCAGTCTTCAACGTGGCTCTCCTTCGGCCATATTTCCCACCACTATTAGACACCTCAGAGATAGCAGAGAAGTTGTCACCAACAGAGCTCAACCTTGACTGCCTACAACAAGCATCCAGTGATTATATTGCAGACACACAGATCAAGGGCACTCGACATCAAAGGATCCAGCTTTATCGAGTTGTCAAAGCAGGGCAGCTCCTGCACTAAGGCAAGTGGCTCACCCGAGGCAAAATTCAGCAGAAATTTCCTCATCTGATGGGGGAACTCAATGCAATGGAGACGATTGCTTCCTAAGGAGGGAGGATTAATCCAGGTGGATATTGGTGGCCACCCACCTTTCCAACTGGCCCAAAACAGTTTTATGGCAACTTTTGTATTGTACTATTTTTAGCAGTTTTTTGGGTCCTGAACTTTCGGGGCCATTTTGAGGCCCTAAACGACCTTTTTTGGCAATTTGGGGGCCCAAATGGTTGCCCTCAACATGCATTCGACCCCATCGAAAAGTAGTAAATCTTGGATAGACCTTTCCAACGGGCTACCGAGCGCCCCAAACGGAGATCGTATGCAAAAGTTACGACCCCGAGAAGTTGATGCACTAACTTACCCAAACGGGGCCCACATGACTTTTGGCGCTTCATCTCCTAGGGTTAGGTTTTTGGATGTCTAGGGTTTTTGACATTCCTGTTTATTGTAAAAGGGCTTGAGAGCCTCATTGTAACCATCTTCTTGCGAAATGAGTGCAGCCGTCACATCTCTTCTCAGAGATAAGCCGCCACCATTCCAGCAAGCTTGTTTTCCGCTGCATTTTACAGTTCTAGCTTATTTCCTTATTGAATAGAAAACCAGTTTTACTGTATCTCTGTTATTTTGTGTTAAGCATCTGATAATAATCTTTATTCATTTCGTTCTGCTCATAAAATCCGGATCAGTGGTATCAGAGCGGTCTGCTCCTTGTCGTCTTAATGCATGTCCCCAACGAGGTCAGGGTACAAAGAATTGGGTCTCGAGCTTGTTTGTCTTGAGGACAAAAGCTCTCGCACGCCCAAGCGACCTCTCATGGCAGGAGAAAACAAAGATGATGGGACAGGAGATCCTATCAAAATGTTGCTTGAGGAAACCCTCACGCAGCAGAGGAACGAGATGATGGATAATTTCGCGCAAATCCTTCGGCGACTACCAACAAGCGACGCATCTTCCTCGAGCGGAGGCACCGCCCCCTTCAAGGTACAAATCAACTTTGATATCCCTATATTTGAAGGACAGATAGATGCAGATGCTGTAGATAAGTGGTTGAATCTACTAGAAGGGTATTTTTTTGTCCATAACTTTTCGAATAAAGAAAAGATTACTTTTGCGCTCCTCAAAGCCGTTCCCCATGTCAAAGATTGGTGGGAAACATTCTGCGAGCAAAAGGACACAGAAGAAGCCTCATTATTTTCAGTCACGACCACCTGGGAATCCTTCAGGGATGCTATTAAGGAACAATACTACCCTGTTGGAAGTTATGACGACTTGTATACCAAATGGGACACACTGCGACAAGAAAGAGACCAAGCAGTGCCAGAGTTCACAAATATCTTCCATACCTTGCGCACCAAGCTGGGTATCAAAGATTCAGAGCGACATCTGGTGCTCAAGTATCATGGTGGTTTGCATAGATACATCCAGACCGAAATGGAATTTCTGGACATCTCTTCCTTAGGCGCGGCCTACCAATATGCCGTCAAAATCGAGCAGAAGCTCAAACAAAAGACGCAGCAATTTGGGCCTGGGAACCCTTCACAGCAAAAGACAGGAAAGGGCGGCACCAACCCACAGAATAAAGGACAGAGCAAAGATGGACAGCATCAGGACAACCAGTCCAAGCCGCAAGCAAAGAAGGACACCGAAAAAACAAAGAAAGATACCGGGAAGTGGTGCGACTTCCATAAGAGCCCTTAGCATAACACTGCTGATTGCCGTTCAAAGAAGTCGCTGGTGGCCGAAGTGAAAGCATCTGAATCAGATGCGGGTTCTTACTCTGAGTCCGAACCAGAAAGGGGAAAACGGATCATTGACGCGGAACCCAGTGCCACCATTGCTACCACCAAGCTCCAGCCTGATGAACTAGACAAGCAGGGTGAAGGAGAACACCTCTTCCATTCACAGATGTGGGTAAAAGGAACCTCACTGCACTTCATCGTTGATAGCGGTAGCAAGAAGAATCTCATCTCAGCAGAGGTCGTCAAGCGCCTGGCCCTGCCGACAACGCCGCACCCACAACCCTACACCATTGGATGGCTCCGCAAAGAAGCGATCTCCGCGTCAGCCAACAGTGCCGACTGCCATACGACATCAAGCCCTTCAAGGACGAGGTATTGTGTGATGTTGCTCCTCTCGAAGTTTCAGATGTTCTTTTGGGACAACCTTATTTATGGAAACGTCATGCTATATATGAGTCTAGGCCTCGTAGTGTTATTATCTCTTTGAACAGGAAATTGTACAGGATACCCGAGGCAGTCCTTCCTAGTGTTATTTCCTTGATCTCTGCCAAGCAATGCAGGAAGGTCATCTCTCAGACCGGGAAATTTGTCTTCTTTGTGATTCACTCTCAGAGTGAAAGAAAGATTGCAGCCACATACCAGGCCTCCACAACCGATCTATCCACACAACAGAAGCAAGTGGATAAGGTGGTGGAAGGATACTCAGATATCTTCTCCTCTCTGACTGGGGTACCTCTGCACTGCCAGGTAAAGCATCCCATCGATCTGACCCCAGCCGCACCGCTACCCAATGGGCCAGTCTATTGCCGCTCTCTGTTGGAAAACAAGGAGATCAAGAGGCAGATCCAAGAATTGCTCCGTAAGGGGCACATTCGTACCAGTTCATCACCTTGTGGGAGCCCAATCGTGCTGGTGCAGAAGAAATATGGGACCTGGCGACTCTGCATTGATTATTGGGCCCTGAATAAAATCACAGTCTGTAACCGGTACCCGATTCCCTGAATCGACAACCTCCTTGATCAGCTCACGGGGGCCAAATACTTCAGTAAGATTGATCTGAAGTCTGGCTACCACCAGGTCCCAATAGAATAGACAGATGTATGGAAGACTGCCTTCAAGTCAAAAGAAGGTCTTTTTGAATGGCTGGTCATGCCTTTTGGTTTGACAAATGCTCCAGCAACTTTTATGAGGATGATGGACAATATCCTACGACCTTTCACCAACAAATTTGTAGTGGTGTATCTGGATGACATCCTCATCTACAACAAGACTTGGGAGGAACACTTGCAGCATATTCAGCAGGTTCTGCACACCCTGCGGAAGCACAAACAATATGCAAACTTGGAAAAATGCTCCTTCGGCATGGACAGGGTCCATTACTTAGGCTACATCGTTGATCGACATGGTGTGCATGTAGATCCAGCCAAGATCCAGGTCATCCGTGACTGGCTAGCCCCAACCACACTCACTGAACTTCGAAGCTTCTTGGGCCTCGCCAATTTCTATCGATGGTTCGTGCTGGGATTCTCTCATATCGCATGGGACCTCAGCCAAGTGACCAGGGGTGGTGGTAAGGAAAAATTTGCGTGGGGCCTGTCCCAACAACAAGCCTTCGATGACTTGAAGAAGGGTTTGTGCTCATCGCCGGTACTCTCATTACCGAACCTGCAACATCCCTTTGAGATCGAGACAGATGCTTGAGATTATGCTGTGGGTGCCGTTCTCACTCAACACGGCCACCCCGTGGCATATCATAGTGAGACACTATCAGTTGCTGTCCGCAAGTACCCTACCTACGACAAAGAAATGTACTCCATTGTACAAGACTGCCTCCAGTGGAGACATTACATTCTTGGGAAGGAGACAGTCATCCACACTGATCACAAGCCACTACAGTTCATGTAGACCCAAGGAAAGTTGCAGAATGACTGCCATCAGAAGTGGTCAACATATTTACAGCAGTTCCACCTCAACATCAAATATAAAACAGGGAGTACCAACCGAGTTGCTGACTGCCTCAGTCGACCTCCAGTCGCGGCACTTACCACGGTGCTAGACTCTTGTGGCCACGAGACCTACGGATGGACCCACCTCTACGAGACAGACCCTGACTTCTCCGCCACCTATCAAATGTTGGGCACCGACTCAGTGGTTGCTAATTTCCATCTTCAGGACGGGTTGTTTTTTCGTCTGGGCCATCTCTGCGTTCCATCAAGCGAGTGCACGAAGCTGATTTGTGAAGCTCACTATAGTCGGGTGGCAGGACACTTTGGCGTCGAAAAGATAGTGGCAGTGTTGCAGAAAAATTTCTACTGGCGGAAACTTCGACAGGATGTCAGCAAGTATATCAGGTCCTGCACCGCTTGCGCTATTGCCAAACCGACCACTAAGAAACAGGGCCTATACACCCCTCTGCCTACTCCTGACAGGCCGTGGGAATCCATCTCAATGGACTACATGTCGGGCCTCCCGTCCACCAAGAGGGGAAACGACTGTGTTTTCGTGGTTGTTGATCGCTTTTCCAAGATGGCGATTCTAGCCGCTTGCAAGAAGAACATCACAACAGAAGCCATTGCCAAGCTCTTCTTTGAACGAGTATGGGTACATTTTGGGATCCCATAGACCATTATCTCAGACCGTGACAATCGGTTCCTCAGCTCGTTCTGGTCAAGCCTCTGGTCACTGCTGGATACCAAGCTCACCAAATCCATTGCCTTCCACCCCTAGACCGATGGACAAACAGAGGTCATAAACCGGATGGTCGTACATGTCCTGCGCATGTACAATTCAACACACCCCTGCACATGGGATGAGAGTCTCCCCTATGTCCAACATAGATACAACCGAGCCCTGCATAGCTCAACTGGCCACAACCCCTTTCAGGTGGGGTTGGGATTCCAACCATTGGGCCCCATGGATGTTGCACTTCCCCTTGCGACCACCTCGGCTGACTCGTCCCCAGAAGCTGACAAAGCCTCCCGGTTCATTGAACGGATCCAGCATATCCGCCAACAGGTTCAGGATATTCTACAGAAGTCTAATGCCAAGTACAAGCAGCGCCATGATCAACATCGGGTGCCACATAAGTTTCAGGTGGGTGACAAAGTTTGGTTGCATTTGCAGAAAGAATGCCTTACAGGGCCCCATCGAAAGCTTCGCCCACTCCGTTATGGTCCATACACCATCACCAAGGTGGTGGGTGACAATGCTTTTGAGCTCAACATTCCCCCCTTCCTTGGTATGCATCCAGTATTCAATGTGGCTCTCCTTCGGCCATATTTCCCATCACTATTAGACACCTCAGAGATAGCAGAGAAGTTGACACCAACAGAGCTCAACCCTGACTTCCTACAACAAGCATCCATTGATTATATTGCAGACACACAGATCAAGGGCACTCGACATCAAAGGATCTAGCTTTATTGAGTTGTCAAAGCAGGGCAGCTCCTGCACCAAGGCAAGTGGCTCACCCAAGGCCAAATTCAGCAGAAATTTCCTCATATGATGGGGGAACTCAACGCAATGGAGACCATTGCTTCCTAAGGAGGGAGGATTGATCCAGGTGGATATTGGTGGCCACCGACCTTTCCAACTGGCTCAAAACAGTTTTATGGCAACTTTGGTATTGTACTATTTTTAGCAGTTTTTCGGGTCCTCAACTTTCGGGGCTATTTTGAGGCCCTAAACGACCTTTTTTGGCAATTTGGGGTGCCAAATGGTTGCCCTCGGCATGCATTTGTCTCTATTCAAAAGCTGTAAATCTCGGATAGACCTTTCCAATGGGATACCGAGCGCCCCAAACGGAGATCGTATGCAAAAGTTACGACCTCGGGAAGTTGATGCACTAACTTACCCAAACGGGGCCCACATGACTTTTGGCGCTTCATCTCCTAGGGTTAGGTTTTTGGATGTCTAGGGTTTTTGACATTCCCGTTTATTGTAAAAGGCCTTGAGAGCCTCATTGTAACCATCTTCTTGCGAAATGAGCGCAACCGTCACATCTCTTCTCAGAGATAAGCCACCACCATTCCAGCAAACTTGTTTTCCGCTGCATTTTACAGTTCTAGCTTATTTCCTTATTGAATAGAAAACCAATTTTACTGTATCTCTGTTATTTTGTGTTAAGCATCTGATAATAATCTGTATTCATTTTGTTCTACTCATAAAATCCGGATCAGTGGTATCAGAGCGGTCTGCTCCTTGTCGTCTTAATGCATGTCCCCAACGAGGTCAGGGTACAAAGAGTTGGGTCTCGAGCTTGTTTCTCTTGAGGACAAAAGCTCCCGCACGCCCAAGCGACCTCTCATGGCAGGAGAAAAGAAAGATTACGGGACAGGAGATCCTATCAAAATGTTGCTCGAGGAAGCCCTCACGCAGCAGAGGAATGAGTTGATGGATAATTTCGTGCAAGTCCTTCGGCAACTACCAACAAGCGACGCATCTTCCTCGAGCGGAGGCGCCGCCCCCTTCAAGGTACAAATCAACTTCGATATCCCTATATTTGAAGGACATATAGACGCAGATGCTGTAGATAAGTGGTTGAATCTACTAGAAGGGTATTTTTCTGTCCATAACTTTTCAAATAAAGAAAAGATTACTTTTGCGCTCCTCAAAGCCGTTCCCCATGTCAAAGATTGGTGGGAAGCATTCTGCGAGCAAAAGGACACAGAAGAAGCCTCATTATTTTCAGTCACGACCACCTAGGAATCCTTCAGGGATGCTATTAAGGAACAATACTACCCTGTTGGAAGTTATGACGACTTTTATACCAAATGGACCACACTGCGACAAGAAAGAGTCCAAGCAGTGCCAGAGTTCACAAATATCTTCCGTACCTTGTGCACCAAGCTGGGTATCAAAGATTCAGAGCGACATCTGGTGCTCAAGTATCACAGTGGTTTGCATAGATACATCCAGACCGAAATGGAATTTCTGGATATCTCTTCCTTGGGCGCGGCCTACCGATATGCCGTCAAAATCAAGCAGAAGCTCAAACAAAAGACGCGACAATTTGGGCCTGGGAACCCTTCACAGCAAAAGATAGGAAAGGGTGGCCGCAACCCACAGAATAAAGGACAGAGCAAAGATGGACAGCATTAGGACCCACCTTTCCAACTGGCTCAAAACAGTTTTATGGCAACTTTGGTATTGTACTATTTTTAGCAGTTTTTCGGGTCCTGAACTTCCGGGGCCATTTTGAGGCCCTAAATGACCTTTTTTGACAATTTGGGGGGCCAAATGGTTTCCCTCAGCATGCGTTTAGCCCTACTCAAAAGTTGTAAATATCGTATAGACCTTTCCAACGGGCTACTGAGTGCCCTAAACGGAGATCGTATGCAAAAGTTACGACCCCGGGAAGTTGATGCACTAACTTACCCAAACGGGGCCCACATGACTTTTGGCGCTTCATCTCCTAGGGTTAGGTTTTTGGATGTCTAGGGTTTTTGACATTCCTGTTTATTGTAAAAGGTCTTGAGAGCCTCATTGTAACCATCGTCTTGCGAAATGAGCGCAACCGTCACATCTCTTCTCAGAGATAAGCCGCCACCATTCCAGCAAGCTTGTTTTCCGCTGCATTTTACAGTTCTAGCTTATTTCCTTATTGAATAGAAAACCAATTTTATTGTATCTCTGTTATTTTGTGTTAAGCATCTGATAATAATCTGTATTCATTTCGTTCTGCTCATAAAATCCTGATCACTAGATGGTCAAATCATTTGAGGATTGGTGAATGGGATCCGGCTGAAACCCTACAGGGAGAACCACGGTGTGTCAAAGTGAAAAGAATTGATTGCAAGTTTGTACATAATGTTTTTTGGAAACCCCAAGTTTTATTCTGTCGAAGCTGTTTTGTCATAGATTTGTTGTGTTGAAGCTTGATGAAACTCCAAGTTACTATTATGTCATAGATGCTCTGTCGAGGGTTTCCCTGTCGAATTCTGATTTTTGTCAATTGGAAACCCCAACTTCTTAGTCCGTCGAAGTCTTTTTCCAGGTTGAAGTTGGAGGTGTGTCGAAGTTATTCTGTCAAAGCGTTATTTCTGTCATGTGGAAACCCCAACATGCTAGATCCATCAAAGTTATATATTTTGATGAGTGAGATGTTTGTCGCAGTTCTATTTTTTGAAGTTTCGGAGTGACCTTACCTGTCAGATTTGTAGTTGGGACGCATTTGTTGATGCTTTTATGACGAGTTCCATGGCGGCGCTAGTAGGATTTTCGAATTAAATGCTGAAATGATTGACGTGTGTGAAGATGTTCGTTGCTGCCACTTTCATTATTGGAGGATATAACATAATTAATTCATCTTAGGAATGTTAGAAAGATTGCACGTGGGGAAAAATTTAAAAGCTCGGTTCTACCTTGTTTGTTCTTCATTGTGAATTTGAGCTATTACAGTCGTGACTGGGAAGCTATAGTTTAATTTTGTGCCGAGAGATTGCGAAGTTATGCGATATCAAAATGCAGGTTGAATTCTCCAATGGAAGTGAGTATCAGGGCTCTGTTGAAGAATTCCAAATGCCAGCCTCCATTTTTGTGAATCTGGAGCAGCCTAAGGTGCTTTCTTCACAGGTTCCTATAACTGTGCCTTGAAAGACAAGAAAATCCAACTGACCAAACCCTGAACCACAAACGAAGGCATGCCATGATGCGGGCACATCTACGGCGGTCTCTACGACGTTCTTTCCAGAGTACGTTCCGCCCCGTAATTCCAGAGTAAAATCGGTGAGGCTGCAAAAGAATGCACGGTACCAAATTGATAGTGTTCCGGTGGTGAAGGGGGTTATTGTGCAAGGATACATCTTGAGGAACATTCAAAAGTTATCTTACGCTGATCATGACACTAGTAAGTTCACATAATTCAACTATACTAATTACATGAAGCCCATTATTGTAGAAGAGGACCATCCAACTGAGTTAGATCCACAACAATGGGCTCTCAAGGTGGCTCGAGCTGGTCTACTGCCATTATTACATCTACCGCACTTTGGTCGATCTGTAGAGGACAATGCATGCATGAAGCAACTTTTAGTATGATTGCATGGAGGGTTCCTTTGGCCGGAAACCAAGGTATCCATTGATACGTACCTTATTGCTAGAATTACGGGTTTACCTAAGGCTGGGGTATACCCATCACAGTTCTTTGTTGGAAAATAGTGGGACTGTGACCTGTCGACAAGGATGAAGGAAAAATATAATTTGTCAAAGAGTGATAGGGGATTTGACATAGCCTCTATCAACGACCAAGGTGTTTAGTTCACTTCCAAATTGTTAGCCACTAAGTTGGTGCGGAAGAATAGACCGAACCAAGTTACTGCCTCGGTCATTGTTGCGACTGAGCAGTGTGCGAGGGGTGTCCAAATGAATTGGTCTACTTTCCTCTTACATGAGTTCCTTGCAGATGCTGCGGTCGCTCAGGACAATGGCTCCCCCTTTACATACTCATGGTTATTATTACTCATTTCTTTCATGGGTTGGGCGGAGCCGCAAACTATTAAGGAATGCAACCTATCGACCCATTTCAGGATCACGTTATATGAATATCTTTTATTCATACATATGGAGCTAACAACAAGAGATAAATGTGTCGTTGTACATGCAACTGGAAGGTACTATGTGGTTCAAATACCATAGATCAATGAAGCAATGGTGCCTAAGTATCGTGGGGTGGAAAAGTTCAAAGTTGGGCCCCACCATATGCATGTACATGCAGGAAGGGACCCAAACCAACAATAGTTGGTGATGGGATTCAAGTTATCTAATGATGAAGTAGAAGCTATGATTCATGACTATCCACCGGATTGGAAAGAGCCTACTGAACCTAAAACCATATTACCAGACCCATCATAGTAGGTTCAACAGAAGGATGGTGCATCCGACCAACAACAACAAACTAGTCAGAACACGTAACAAACTGAAGGGGGAGGTGACAACATAGAATATTATCAGTCTAGCCATACCCCTATTGATCCAGAATTAGGTGAGAAGAGAAAAGGTGAAATTTCAAGGCAGGGCGTAAGGAAGAAGCAAAAATACCAGAGCCATGATACTGCCCAAAATTTGATGGATGATGACATCAACATCCTATTCGATAGGATGACTGAAGTGGCAGAGGAAAACCAAAGAAAAATAGAAGACAAGACGATGGAACTATTCAGTGGTGTCATTGATGTCCTGGATACCTTGTGTCAAGAGGTGAAGAAGGTTCGAATCTCGGCTCCGTTGCAGAGCACATCTATGTGGGCTAAAGTTGAGCAAGAAGAGAAACTACCAGGCCAAGGAGCAACCGTCCCCTTAGCAGAAGCGGTAGTGAAGATTTTTCCTAGAGAAATCACATTCAATGAACGAAGTACTAGTGTTGAAGTTCCCAAGTTAGGGTATGCAGATATTAAATTACCTACATTTCCCCTATATATGTTGCACAAGATATAAGACAGTGTTGTTAAGGAAATAAAATCAAGGGAAAGTTCTCTCCTGGAATATAAGAAAGCATATAAGAACTAGGCGATGACATTGAAGGATCTAAATGCTGAGCTTCAGTAGGACAAGGACCTGCTGCGACAGGAGAAAGACAAATTTCAACGAACTATCGAAGTTGTATGCCAAGTAGTGCCGGAGGCAGAGGTTATTGAAGAAATAACAACAGAAGAGAAGGTACAACGACTAGAGACAATCATCTCTGGATATTATATGAAGGTACAAGATTTAGAAGCGAATTTGGTTCCCAGCACCCCAATTAAAGTCCTTTAGTAGCGATGAGTAGATATTTAGGAGGCTGTTCAGACCCTTCAGGACACGAAACCCAAATCTATGCATATGTATGACACTGTGTCGCAGTCCTGGGATGCCTTGTTTGAGGATGCCGAGCTGCTGGAAATTCAAACACGGCTTGGTGCTGCTGAAGAGAAGATGAGTGCCTTACAGGAGCAGTTGAAGAATCTATCTCCAATTCAGAGAATGAGTAGAGCCACCGAAAGTAAGAGCTGCAACATGAAGTTAATCAGTTGAGATTACAACATAGGAAATGCATAGAGAGAGTCTAGACACTTCAGTATGAGGCACATCCCATATCAGAGGACATTGGAAGTCTACATACTTCCATCTAGTCGGCAGTCACTAAGGCTGTCAAGGTAATCCAAACACATATTACTGCATAAGTAGTTGAGACTGTTGGCTAGAAGAAGGAAGAAGTCCAGCAGTTGGTCGAAGAAAGCAAGTGCCGCTATGAAGAGTTTTTGTTGAAGCTACAGGAACCTGACTCACAGCCCTGAAGTGGCTCAAGATGAGCCACATGTGAGTTTTTGGGGCCTATTGGGCCTAGAGTTTTGAAGGTACCATTTTTCAAGAAACAATTTTGGTATGAACGAAGACAAAATGGAACCAGTTTAGTGATGCAGTCAAATCCGACAAAACGACCAAGAAATGGGGAAAAACGGTCACGTTGATTGTGTCAAAGGTCAGAGTTGAGTTAATTAGTTAGAATTGGTCCACATTGTAATAATGAGTCAGTTAGGAAGTTAGCGGGTCAGTGGGAGCAGGGCAAGCTTAGTGCACCCTATAAATATGTATTAAGAAGGATGTTTTGTGGTTAGATGCAGGTAGTAGAGATAGTCAAGTCTTTGTACCCTGTAATGAAGATATCCAATTTGCATGTTGAAGACATTTTTGGAGAAGCCGAGTCGCTGATCTATAGTCCGTGTGCGCAGATCCATTGTAATACATGAAGAAATCTGTAAGTCTTACCTGAAGTGCTTATTTGGTTGCGACTCTTAATAAAATACAAGCACTTCTGTGGTTTTTCCCAGACAAGTTTCCACGTTAAAACATGGTGTATTTATGTGTGTTAATGTTTTGTGATGTGATATGGGTTCTTTCTTCTGTTGAATTAATAAGCAAATATGTGATGGGTTTAGTTGTATGAGAACTGGATGCAAATATATTAATCTTGCTAAGTAATGGAATCTGTCGATGCTATGAACTTGTTGAAGCTATGGTTTGTTGCTGTTTTGTAACAAAACATAATGATGAATGCATTGGTTGTCGAGTGTTCCCATTCTGTGATGCATGAAGTCTATTTCTTGCAGTTCCCATAGATACTTCAGGTGAGACTTCATCTTCTCTGTAGGTGTCTCCAAAAGGGATTTACTCCCTTTTGGGTCGGTGTCTATGGATTGTGGGGTTTGTTGGTGGATGTTAAGTGTTGAACCCTGGTCTAAGTGAAATTGCGTCAACACGTAACTAGATGAATCATACTTGGAAAGAAAACCAAATATCCATAGTAAGAGGGATCAAAATCAAAAGGCCAATATGAGGATCCATAAACAAATAACTAATATCAGAAGGAAAATCCAAGGATCCATACCTAGAGTGATCATAATCATGATGAAACTATGACTATCCATAAACAAAGGGATTAAACTTGAAAGACAAATCTAAGGATTTGTAACTAGAGGGATCCATAGATAGAGAGATCAAACTTAGAAGGAAATTGAAAGATATATTCAATTGAGAATGGGTCAAATCTAGGGAGATCGTCTTTAGAAAGGACATAAATATCTAAATTAATGTCAAAAGTCATCATAGACTCTAGGAGAGATTCATTTGAGGGAGGAACATAATTAAAAATAGAACATATGAAAAAACATTAACTTATACCAACAAGGGGGATAAAAGGACCAATGTCCCCAATGGATACATCACCCACTCAATTGCTGAAATAAAGTCCCAATAAAGTGAGCATGAATACATAGGCTCTTTATCAATAGAAAATGAAGGCATGTGATATGATCCCACATAATTCACCCATGGTAGGGTGATGCACATCAAGACACTATGAACAAACAAAGAGGGTACATGGTCTAAATTCAAACAAGGATGGAGATCACCAAATTCCAGTTAATTAAAAGTGATAATGCTTTGTTATGAGGAAAATCCATCACAAAAAATAGTGTATACACCGCAATATCCATAGCATATATGTAGTCATATCCTAGGATCATGTTGAAGTCTAATGGGCCTTCCACAACTGTAAAGTTGACCAATACATTCCTACCACCTAGTGAAATAGGTAATTGAGGAAGAAAACATAGTCCTCCACCTAATGAAATAGTGAAGAAAACATAGTCCTCCAAAATTCATCCCAAGGTGGTTCATTCCTGGAATCCTACCATTGAAACGATTAAAAAAGACCTTACAGAGATCATTATAGGATGGTGAGGGAAATTCCAACCAATGAATGTGTTAGAAACAATAATGTTAAATTCGACCCAATGTACAGTCTCCCTTGTGAAAACGAGAAACCCTAGGGGATATAATATTGAGGTTCACTACCTACCCCAAGTACCACAAGCACTTCTCACTTGTAGTAACATATGTGGAATCTAGGGAGAGTAACTATGGATGCCTCTTCATGAAAAATAACTAGGTTGAATAGTCACGGGTCAATCTTTCACATTGGGTGGGTATATATAGGACTTCAACCTATAGCTAAAACCTCAACATAAAGGCATCACTCTAATTCCCATGCCAACTTTACTCATGTCCCTAACATTCCACATCCACTAACTAAGTTTCTAGTGATAATATCAACACTTAAGCAATGACCTTGTGCTTGATTCTTGTATGAGAGGCACTTTCCCAAAAATATTCCTTGCTACTAAAGAGCTTTAGCTCTCCACTAGTAAACTCCTAGTTTTTTTTATGTGATATCCAATAATTTACTTTCCAATCCTACAACCAAGGTCATATCCATAGACTATTGTTGATTTTTTATCCAAGGAATAACAAGTCTTTTTCATTTTAGTTAAGTTCTACTTTTGGTTGGTTTTTACTTAGAGGCATGAGGAAGTAATACAAATATGATGTTCTCAAGTGAAAAGGTATAAAAAGAGAATGCTTGTAAATGGAAACAATGATTTAAACTTGAAAAATATATTTCAATTAACAAAAATGCAAAAAGTACAGAAAATCAAGCATACCCTTTCAAACCCTAAAGCCAATGCAAATTTTCAACAAAAATATTTAAATCCAAAGCAATCAATTATGTTTAGTTTTCATGAGAGCATGCTAATGAAATCAATCTAATCTTTTCATTTGAAAGGAGACACTTCATAATGTATCAAACTACCTAAGAGGTCCCTAATAGAAACAAAATAAAATATTTTTTTCCAATATTCATTCATTTTTATTTTTATTTATTTATTTATTTTTATTTTTATTTTTATTTATTTATTTATTTATTTTATTTATTTTTATTTTATTTTTATTTTATTTTATTTTATTTTATTTTATTTTTTTTTTTTTTTTTTTTTTTTTTTTTTTATTTTTTTTTTTTTATTTTTTTATTTTTTTTATTTTTTCTGAAGTTTAAAACTCACCCACAACAAAATTAAAATGGAACACCCCTCATTAAAGATGACTAGACTTCCTACCAAGGTTCAATACTTCCCAATTCTAAATAAAATGTCAAAATTAAAATAGTAATTTTTAGACTTGGATAATTTCAAGTCACCCACAAGACTTGCTCGCAAGTTGCTAAAGAGTAAACTGCATGTTGCTAAGTCCTTGCAAAGAAACAACTTGTATGTGCATAAAAAATCTCACAACCTATGCAAGAGTAAGTCACAAACGCTCATGATTGTAATAGAAACATGCCACAAAGTATGGGATAGAGAAGGGTTGACAATGTTTGAATGAGTTCATTTAGCAAAAGAAGCAAGTGTCAAGTCATCAAAGAGACCTGGAAGCATATCTTTGTTTTGGATCAACAATGATATTTGAGAAAAACTTGGAATCTCAAGAAGAATTGGCAGTCCTTGTAAGCTCAACAAATGAAATGAAAGATGGAACATTTTTGAATATTACATGAAGTACCCATTGAATTGAATTACAAAAGAAGTCTTGAAGTGAATATTTGAAGAAGCCATGATCAGACTTGAAGACAATCCGAGATCTTGCAAAAGACCTATGATAATGTAAATATGTTTTGATATTCAAATTTGAGAAGGATAAGACTTGACTTAGAAACAAGTCCGGGGAGATTTGATTGAGGTGATGTAGCTGACCTTCAAATGCTAGAAACATGGAGCATCCTTACTACATTGAAGCAACACTTGGTATGGAAGAGGTTGACCTAATATGGATGCATAACAAACAATGAAGACAAAGCATAAATAAATACAGCCCCAAATAACAAACAAACAACCCTTTTGAAGATAAGAAGGAAATGGCCCTATTGGCTATTAAACTAGACATTGAATTGAACATCTAACTCTAGGAGTAACCCCATGAAAATTTTCTAGAGAACCAGTGTAAGTTCTAGTCAAGTTTTGGATGATAATGAGTGAATCGGTATGAGTACAAGTGAAGTATGTTGAACAAACATTGTGAAGTTTCAGGGCAGACTATTGGAAAGTGTAGACCTTGAGAAGTTATTAGTCAAAGTCCAGACCTTATGAAGTACCTAGTGCATAAGCCTTGTGAAGACTCTTGTGCATAAATTGTGAAGATTTCATGAAGCTGACATTGTGAAGATTACATGTTACAGACTTTGTCAAGATTTGAGTTACATAACTTATGAAGTATTTGATGCAAAATTTGTGAAAACTTTAGTGAATATTTGAGAATAGATTTATTGCAGACCTCGAGAGAAGACTTAACAGTGCATACCTCGTGAAAATTTGAGAACAAGCCTCATGAAATATTTGTTGTAGAATTTTTAAAGAATCAAGAGCAAACCTTGTGAAGATCTCAGAATAGACCTTGTGAAGATTTGATGGTGCAGGCCTTGTAAGAACTTTGGAACATATAATTGATTTTGTTACCTCTATTCAGTAAGGAATAAATGCTTGAGAAGCAACCAAACAAAATGCAAGAAAGACATGAAGCATAATATAGAAGCGCAACAATGCATAAGAAAGCCATGCTGCCTATAGGTGAACTTGCTTATGAAACAAGAGCTAAATACATGTTAGATTTATATAAGTATACATTTCCAACAAACATAAGAAAATACTAGTGATGTATTGAGGAAGAGTTTGACAAGTCAATGCCATTTGAATAATACCTTGGAACTCTTTGAAGCAGTAGATTTGTAATTTCACTCATTGGCATGCCCATTTCAAGTTTATAGTATGTCATTACCTACAAACACCACACCAAGATTTAAGTTAGTATAATGCCAAGCAATAAATATGTTAGAAAGAAAAAATTATACTCAAATATGAAATTAAATATGAAGTCAAGCCAAAGTCAAGCCAACCCACTTGTTTATATCAAAGTTTTCCTATGGAAAATCCTGCAGACCAAATAACTATTATGTAGGGTCCCGTGTAAAATCTTCCAAACCAAATAACAACAACCTGTCATTCATATATCAAAATATATAATGAAAAAATATTATGCGAATGATATGGCTTTATTGTTACCAATTAAGTGTGTTTTCGAACAAAAAACAACTAGAATTCCATATAACAGTCGTACTACTTCCCAATTCTTATTGAAGAAAATATTTGCAACAACTCCTGCCTCAGTTACCAACAACACATAGACAAATAGTAGCATTAAAGAGGATAAAAACTTAAAAAATCCACTCTACATGATTTCCAATAACTAACATAATTATTTGTTCATTATTATAAAGGAGATGTACTTGAAGATTTGCCTAGACTTGTTGATTTCATTGTTAAGTTGAATCTAAATGATAAACATAGAGGAACAATAAGCAAGATACAACACTTCATGTGCAATAGAATGAGTAGAGAACTTAAAACATCCACTCTACATGATATTTGTTAATGTTAATGCTACTCAACCATTAACGATAAGATTCTACCTCAAATTAGAATTGCAGTATCATGTTTTCCACTTGTGGTTCTACATTTTCCAGCTTCAAATTTACATAGTTTGTCTCAAAATTGTGTTATGGCTCTTGTAACTCTAGAAATTTAGATATCTCTCAAGATTTGGTATTGTTCAATGATTGTTATAACAAATGTAGTAGCATTAACATTAACAAAGACAACACTACATGATCTCCAATAACTAACATCATTATTTGTTCATTGCTATAAAGGAGATGTACTTGAAATTTTACATGGACCTGTTGATTTCACTGTTAACTTGAATCTAAATGATAAACAAAGATGAACAATAATAAATATACAACACTTTATAGGAAATATAATGAGTAGAGAACTTAAAACATCCACTCTACAGGATCTCCAATAATTAACATAATTATTTGTTCAAGAGACGTACTTGAAGATTTTCCTAGACTTGTTGATTTCACTATTAAGTTGAATTTAAATGATAAACAGTGGAATAGTAAGCAAGATACAACACTTTATAGGAAATAGAATGAGTAGCGAACTTAAAACATCCACTCTACAACATATCCATTAATTAATATAATTATTTATTCATTACTATAAATGAGATGTATTTGAATATTTGCTTGGACTTGCTGATTTCACTGTTAAGTTGAATCTAAATGATAAACACAGAGGAACAATAAGCAAGATACAACACTTTATAGGGTAGAACGAGTAGAGAACTTAAAACATCCCTCCAATACCTAACATCATTCATTTGTTCATTGCGATAAAGGAGATGTACTTAAAGATATGCATGGACTTGTTGATTTCACTGTTAAGTTGAATATGAATGATAAACATAGAGTAACATTAAGCAAGAAACAACACTTTATAGGAAATAAAATGAGCATAGAATCATAGATATAATGTCTGCAACAATTCAGTTTGACCATGGAGGGTCAAGGAAGTGACAACCAAGCCAATTCATAATCGACATAGCTAAGTTCAAGGTTAGATTTATGTTGCTAGAGGCTATAAGGTTGCTTGAGGATATAACTGACATATCTAAGTTTAGTGAGGACTTACATTGCTGGAATATTGCACAAACCACTGTAATAACCTAAAAGGTAGGAAAAAGTCGATCTTCAAATAATATTGAAATGTGGGCAATCCAGGTTCCCCAAAGAACCAGGAACAAAATGATTATGAATTTATTTAGTTATTGTCTGTCAAACCACTTCTTATACTTGTGATGTTCCATGAAGCTCATGTTTTGAAGACCTAGGATTTGAGGACATAAACCCTAGGATGAAAATGTAGACTTAGAGGCCAGTGCTTGTCTTGTATTCCATGTGCTTGTTTGATGCAAGATAGCTAGGGTTTGTAAACCCTAAGGAATACAAGAGCACTAGCGCGAATACCTTGAGCATGGTGAGATGCTTTGTTTGGAGGACTTAGATCTTGATGTGATGTCATGAATGATGGCGTTTGGAGAGATGAATTTCTTGGGAACATGATGTGATGATGTAGTTGGATGTTCACTTGTGTGATACAAATGATGAAGCAGCCAACGTTGGTTGGAATCGATTTCTAGCTAGGGGCCGTTGGTGGCTAGGGTATTTTTATGGTTTCCCTAGCTAGGGTTTGGAGAGCTTGAATTGTGCTAACTTTGTGAGAAATCTATGGTATGTACTTCAAATTTTTAATATATCTGAAGTGTTCCATGTGTCCAAACTATGCTTTCTCACAAATTCGAATTTCAACCTATATTATCTTCTTGATTGGGTAGATTCTAGTATTGGTTGTGCACACCGATTTGACATAACATAGAGCTGAAATGGTAAAGTGATTTATCACATCTAGAAGATAAGGGAGAATATTTATTTCTATTATAATATTTTGTGCCAAGAAATTTCAGATCTATTATATGCTTGGAAAGTGTTCCCTAAGGGTTGTAGCTTTGTGGTACTAAAGTACACTTGAATGATATGTATTGTCTTGAGCTACTTTGTGAAATTGGGCCGAAGTTAAGTGAAATATTTTTGTTGTAAATTCATATTTAAGATTTGACCCTAAGGATGAAAGTTCATAGGAAATAGATCCAGGAAACCTCAAGGTTGAGGTGAAATTTCTGAAATTGCATTAAAATTTAAAATTTATATTCACGAAATTTTGCATGGTATCGGAGCTTATTGGGATGGAATTTCCTTTTTGATGTTATGAAGGCCAAATATTTCAGGTGGTGAACCTATGAGTGGTTGTTTGATGGTGAAACCCTAGTGTTCTTGAGATGATCACTTGCACATGTGAAGGATTTGATGGGTTGAAACCTAGTTGCTTTTGTGATTATAAGAGTGTGCTCTCACCTATGATAGGTACTGAAGCTACTTCATTGATGGATGGTATAAATACCTCATTGAGATCCTCTTTATTTTGAGAATAATTTAATATTCTCTATTGAACAAGGCCAACCACGTGAAGGTGGAAGCTCTTATGGTCCCTCCCCTCACATCACTCTCAATTCCCCATACCCAATGCATGCAATTGAAAAAAATTAAATTTACTTGCAAACATGTGGATTTCGTCATAAAGAAACATTTACCATTCATTCATTAAAATATAACATTCATTAATTCACTCATTCATTCATTAGGAAAAAAATAATGCATGACATTATATTATCAAAAATAAGTTTTCATAGTGCTTTTTCAGTCACTTCTTTCTAGTTTTTTTTTTCTTTTGACAAAATCAACAAGCAACTCATCTTCTGCAACTTGTTGTTAAGTTATTTTGGCATCTATAACTTGTCGTACTGTCTGCCTAGTAGTGTAATCATGACGTGGATGCTGCTGCAAGGGGTTGGGATTTGATACAATAATGTAAAAATTTTACATTGATATCTTTTGTTATTATAATGACAAGTATTTCATTAATAAAAAAACATTACAGAGGTGTTGTTTACCTGATGTGGCCACATCATGTACTTCATCTTCCTGTCTAGGCTCATCTTGTATAAGATGATCCTCTACATGGTCTGCAATATAATTAATATTCACCATTTGCAATGCAATATTTTAAACTATAGCATATGAATACATTCATTACCAGGATTCAAAGCATGACCTTTGATGGGTTGTTTTCCGTCCTCGACATTAAGTGGATCATTGCTTTCCTGCTCAAAATAGACTCAATATTTTATGGTCAATATTTATGACGAATAGATTGCATAAGTAATCAATCTTAAATAAATTTCATTGATTTTATATACCTACGCACAAGATGGATCATCGGAATACTGTGTTTTCCCAGACAGGCTTTTTCGGCTTTCAACAACGGCTCCAAAGCCGTGTTGGAATCCAAGCTTCAAGTCTTCCTCCATGGGAACTTACTTGAATCGATTGGCCTGTAAATTTGCATAACGTCATGAATTTATCTTTTAAAATGCAATAAAACAAAAAATATTTTCAATTTATTATTTGGATGCAATATTGGTTTTATTGATACTTACAATTCGTGCCACCAAATTCGAATAACCACTAGGCCAAGCTTGTGTTGTCCATTTTTTTCTTGTCTTGCCTTTGTGGCCTTTGATATGTCTGAAAGCCTATGAAAATGTTGAAATACATTCGATGTTGCAAATTTTATCTAAAAATTAATAGTAATAAGGTTTATAATTACACCGTTGAAAGTATTGCATACCTTCCTGTGCCCGGTGGTAACTTTCCTTCTTTTCTCAAAGCCCTCTCCTTTCCATCTTCCACTAGGGCCTTCCACTCTCTTCTTGGAATCATTGGAAGGCACTCATACCTAGGGTTAATTTCTAGATGAACCCTATATTGGTCCCTCACAATCTTCATATGTTGGCCAACTTTCTTGAGGACCTCCGCTTGGTTGAAGGTCTCGCTGCTGAATAGGACAACCAAGAGATTAGTGAGCTCATATTTTAAATTTTTACTTTGTTTATCCTACCTTGTGCGGATGGCGGGACCAAATACATCCAATGACAAATCATTTAGATGTTTATAAAAAACATAATTTTCTGCAAGACGATCATGTCATCATTAGTTGAAAAAGAATGTTTTATGAGTATATTTCAATCATATTACAAACAATAACTTAAACATTGTATAAATACCTAGGATCTTCTCTATATTTATGGGAATGAGATATTCGTCCACCAAAAATGTGGTATGTAGTGTACCCATACTAGTGACATGGGAAGATATAGGAAATGCTGCTTGAGCAATATCAATACTAGTCTTTGCATCGACCCCTTCTTCTACACGATTTGGCGTGCGCCTACCACTAGAGGGTGCAGTCACATATGTCCTCGGGGGTGTCATGGAATGTGTGTCCGATTGTTTAGTTGAAAAAAATGGCACATGAGATGCAAGTGGGGTCATATGGTCATGTGATGACTATCCACGCCGGCATCAATAGTACCAACACCCCCCTGACCACTAGTATGTGGGCGCAAATACTCCTGAAAATAGAAACCATATTTTAGTTCATGATCATATACAAATACAAATTATAAAATCCTAAATGAATTTATCTTCTATTTCAAGATTCCACAACTTACTTTCAAGGCCCGATATCTCTTTACCAAAACATCAACCTTTGCTCTAATCTCATTTGTCTATGGTTAATGAATAGTAGATGAAGGATATCCACATGAATTTTTTTAAGGTCCTATCTATCATATTAATTAGGTCTAGAGAAGATGCGATGTCATCATCGTGCATGAGCTCATCCACATCAATATCTATTGATTGCTCTGATGCTATATCAAACCCAAAATCAGTAACCTGCAACAAAAATATATAAAACATACTAAAATGAAAGCAATAAACAAAGGAAGAAAACACAATAAAAAAACATATTTCTCATGTTTAATTTGTACAATTACAATGAGGTATGCTTGATTCCTCGAGGCTGGTGTCGTTTGATCGACAGCCATGGACTTGCCCCGATCATCAACCTACAACAAAAATGTAGAAAAATACATTATCAAAATGAAACCAATATACACAAGAAAAATACATAATAAAAAAACATATTGCTCATATTATATTTGTACAATTACAATGAGGTATGCCTGCTGCCTCGAGGATGGTGTACTCCTTTGATACGATTGAGGACTTGCCCCGATCACTGTTGAAATATTGTAACTTCTAAGAATATTATATTTGTACTTTATTATTCCGGAGATGTTTCATTCCTCCGTGAAGACCTTATTGTATATCCGGAGATGTTTATTCCTCCGTCGGAATGTGGTAACTTGGGTTATTAGAATTCCCTAGTGGGGTTGGCCCAGAGTCAGTTGTAATGGGGTGTTTAACCCAGTGGTTAAAGTTGGGGCTGACCTAGTTAGTGTAAAAGTCAAGTCAGAGTTGTGTATAAATAGAGGAGGTGTGTTCCTCATTTAACACACACTACACTCACTTGTGAATAGCGCATAAGTGAGGGAGAGGCCTTCTATGGAGGAGAAGGAGCTCATGTATAGGGTTTACATCTTTTTATTTGCTGGTCATCTATATTGAGGAAGCTTTGCTGGGTTTTCTTCCCCATGAGGGTTTCCTAGGATAAATTTGTGTCTCTTGTGTTTATGCTGTGCTTGTTGTTCTTTTAGTGATCTTGTATATGCTATTGTTGTGGAATGGAATGTAATGCTGATATTTTATGTCTTAGTATATTGAATCTTAGAATGGTATTAGAGCTATCCTGAAGGAAGGCAATGTATGGCACTTACGACACTTGCTTCACTTGCGACAATTTGAAGGTTAGGGTTTTGTATAGCAAAAACTAGTCATCGTGGAACTTTTGCTATATATCCATTTTGGAGAAGTCTCAGGATCTGAAAAATTTACAAGTTGTATATAACATCCCCATGTATCTTGTGTCCAAAGGAAAACTTCTAATTCGTTGTACTTTGTGAGTTATGATCAGTATAAGTTAGGGTTTCTGCCTCTTCTAGATCTCAGTCATAAACAGGTGACCTAGGAAAAAAGGTCACAACTCGGGCTAGGAAGCTCCAAATGAAATTTCGTAAAAATTGATAGGTAGAGAATGGACTTTAATTTATTAGATAACTTTTTTAGAGGCCGAAGTTGAACTAGTGACACATGGCACACCGTACAAGTTCACTCTCCTGTTTTATCCCATAAACAGGTCACGTTGTGACACTTGGCATAACTCTCTCTCTGAGAATCCGATTGAGGTCATACCTATGGGGTTGGAAAGAGGACAGGTTGGGATACCACAGGAAGAAGTTTCAGATCCCATGGATTCGTAATTTCAGAGTTACACCAGAAACAATCAGGTGCATATTTCTGTCAAAACAGATTTGGATTTTGAGCACCTTCATTCTTGAATCGTCATTGCTGTGGGAAATTAGGGTTTTGGAGAAAGTTGGAATTTTTGGAATCGGAGTCCACGGATTAATGATACTCAGAAAAATTGAAATTTAGAGACCAAGATCAAATTTTTTGGTTGGTTAGAAGGGTGGGCTTGATCAAACCCTAGTTCGAGACTTTGGTCGGAAAAGTGGAAAATTAGGGATTCTGCAAAATTTGGAATTTTTGAAGTCTGTGACCACGGCTGGAAGCTCCTTAGAAAAATCAAATTTTAGAGATTTGGATTGAACCTTTTGATTGGGTAGAAGGGTGGGATTTATCAAACCCTAGTTCAGGGTCACGTCTAGTGAATCCAGAAGTTTCATAGGCAATTTTGAGGGGTCAAATTTTGCAGTTTTCAAAATTGAATTATACCAGCTTGATCAACTCAGAAAGCCACATATTTCCATCCATTTGAAAGTTTGAAATTCAAAGTTTGAATTTTTAGGGTTTCTCTGACAAACCCTAATCCAGCTCTAGAGACAGATTCAACAAATCAAAGTGGATTGGGTTAAAAGCAATCCTAACAAGTATGACTTGAGGAGATACATGTATGTGTTGAAATCTGTTCATGGTTAAGTTTATGATATGTTTGTCTTCATGTTATTGAGATTAGTACAATTATGATTGTTTGATAATGAATGCATGTGAATGATAGAAGGCATTCATTGATTAAGGTTATGACACTTATGATTGTACTAATGCACTTGTGGTGTTGTATGAGGACGATGTTGTCTGCTAACAAGATACAGGTACATCAAGAAAGACAAATCAAGTTCTATGACCATGATGACATAGGAACAAAGACTCATCCATAGTATTTGACCACATAGAAGATCTAGTTACGAGGTATGTATGACCTTGTTCTACTATGCTTAACCCATGAGATATGCAGGTTCTAGCACAAGGTCTCTAAATCATTGAAGAGAACAAAAGAAGATATTGTTTGGGTATGTTAAGACATAACCAAGCATGATAATCCAGGTATGTTTTCCTATATCAAGTTAGAATCCTACCTTGTGATAGGATCTTAGGTAAGTATACCTATGTATGAAATGATCATGACCATACAAAATGTTTTGATAGTATTGATATTATACTAATGAATGTATGTTTATGAATGAGATCATGAGGATGACAATAGTGCACACTTAAGCATGCATAGTGGTACAGAATGAATAGAAGTTCAAAGACATATAGAGATCAAGCGGGAGGCAACCACTCAACATAAAAGATAAGTATTTGAGTTGTTATTTGAATCTCTGATCCGGATTTATGTGGGAACGAAACAAAAGATAGCATATACAGAGATATATTGCAAATAACACAGTGATACAGTAAACACATATTCTATTAAATAGCGGAAATAGAACAGACTGTAAAATACAATAGCTAGAATGGTGGTAGCTATCTCTGAGAAGAGATGTGGCCGCTATGCTCATTCGTGCCAAGATGAATACAAAGAGAGGCCAAAAGGGCCTATTTATCATAAGCATGGGGGAAAGAATCCCAAACATCCAAAAACCTAACCCTAGAAGATGAACCGTCATAAAGTTTGCGGCCCCAAGGTGGTTAGTTGAACAGTCAACTTCCCGGGGTCATAACTTTTGCATACGATCTCCGTTTGGGGCGCTCGGTAGCCCGTTGGAAAGGTCTATCCGAGATTTACAACTTTCAATTGGGGCCAAATGTATGCCGGGGAAAACCATTTGGCCCCCCAAATTGCCAAAAAAGGTCGTTTAGGGCCTCAAAATGGCCCCGGAAGTTCAGGACCCGAGAAACTGCTAAAAATAGTAATCTACCAAAATTGCCAGAAGACTGTTTTGAGCCAGTTGGAAGAGGTGGGCCGCCACCGATAGCCACCTGGATCAATCCTCCCTCCTTAGGAAGCAATGGTCTCCATTGCGTTAAATCCCCTATCATATGTCGAGCTGTGTGTCGAATTGAGCTCTTGGTGCGACATTTGCTGAAGTGGAAAGGTTGCCTTACTTTGACATCTTCAGAGGGTTGTAATTGTTGTTGATGGATGCGCTGGAGCTGTTCAACAGTTTTGGTTGTTGTGGTATCCTTGGTATGCACCGGTGTGGATGGTTTTTTTTTGGAGGAGCACCTTGAATGCGTGGCCCTGCACTGTAGAGGTACCCGAATAGGCGATGCTGCACTAACTTTGTGTTTTTCTTGTTTCTGATGAGTAGAAGGATACTCTGCAGAGGTTGTGGATGTCTCCGCAATCTGATGTTCACCTTTAGTGGCAATTGTGAATAGGGAAAAATTCCCAGTGTGGGAGATTATCTTACTTCCCTGCTCATTTGGGGTAGGTGCAACTATCTCTGGTATCCGATAGAGTTGTCCTCCCAAAGTGACAATGACACTGCGGGGTCGGGATTCATATACATCATGACGCTTCCACATATATGGTTGTCCTAAGAGAACATCACATACTTCGAGTGGGGCCACATCACATAATACCTCATCTTTGAAGGGCTTGATGTTATATGGTAGGCGACATTGGTGACTGACACGGATCCTTCGTCCTTGGCTTAGCCATCCAATGGTGTATGGTTGTGGGTGTGGCGTTATTAGTAGCTCCAATCTCTTGATGACTTCTTCTGAGATCAGGTTCTTCTGGCTGCCGTTGTCCACAACAAAGTGTAGGGGAATTCCCTTCACCCACATCTGTGAGTGGAAAAGGCGCTCCTCTGCCTCCGAATCTTCAGGATCCTCTGGCTGAATCTGTGCGGTGGCAACAACGGCACTGGGTTCTGCATCAATGATATGCTTCCCTTTTTGCACGGCTGTGAAATTAGGTTCCGAGTCAGAATCGGAACTGGGATCTGATTCCGAAGCTTTGATCTCAGCCACCAATGACTGTTTTGAGCGACAATCATCAGTGTTGTGCCAGGGGCTTTTGTGGAACTCGCACCACTTCCCGGTGTCCTTCTTTGTCTTTTCTTTACCCTTCTTCGCCTGTGGTTGGGACTGGTTGTCCTTTTCTTGCCCCGTGCTCTGGGAGCCAGAGTTTCCCTTGCCCTGCTTCTGCGTAGGTCCGAAGTCACGCTTGTTCTTTTGCTGAAATTTCTGCTCAATTTTGATAGCATATCGATAGGCGGATCCGAGTGAAGAGATTTCCAGGAAATCCATCTCTGTTCGGATGTATCGGTGTAGGCCACTGCGATATTTCAGTACTAGGTGCCGCTCGGTTTCCTTAATACCTAGCTTTGTGCGCAAGGTATGAAATTTGATGGTGTACTCCGACACCGTTTGGTCCCTCTCTTGATGCAGAATGGTCCATTTTGTGTACTGGTCATCATAGTTTCCAAGAGGGTAATATTGTTCCTTGACGGCGTCTATTATAGAGGCCCAAGTGGGATTGGAATATTCAAACAATCCAGACTCGTCTGATGAGTTTTGCTCACAATAAGTTTCCCACCAATTTTTGACATGGGGGACGGCCTTAAGGAGCGCAAAGATGATCTTTTCCCTGTCGGAAAATTGGTGGACCGAGAAATACCCTTCTAGTAGATTCAACCATTTATCTAGGCCATCGGCATCGATTTGGCCTTCAAATAAAGGGATATCAAAATTAACTTGTACCTTGAAGGGAGTCATATCTCCGAAATGGCTGCTCGTTGAGGGTACATTTGCCGCTGTTGGCATGCGTTGAAGGATCTGGGCGAAATTATCCATCATCTCGTTCCTCTGTCGCGCGAGGGCTTCCTCGAGCAACAACTTGATAGGATCTACTGCTCCGTCGTCTCTCTTTTCTTCCGCCATGGGAGGTTGTTTGGGGCGGCGAGAGTGGTCTTCCCCAAGTGAAAGTAGTTCGAGACCCAACTCTCTGTATCCTGACCTCGTCGGGGACATGCACCGAGAAACAATCAAAGAGAAGACCGCTCTGATACCACTGATCCGGATTTATGTGGGAACGAAACAAAAGATAGCATATACAGAGATATATTGCAAATAACACAGTGATACAGTAAACACATATTCTATTAAATAGCGGAAATAGAACAGACTGTAAAATACAATAGCTAGAATGGTGGTAGCTATCTCTGAGAAGAGATGTGGCCGCTATGCTCATTCGTGCTAAGATGAATACAAAGAGAGGCCAAAAGGGCCTGTTTATCATAAGCATGGGGGAAAGAATCCCAAACATCCAAAAACCTAACCCTAGAAGATGAACCGTCATAAAGTTTGCGGCCCCAAGGTGGTTAGTTGAACAGTCAACTTCCCGGGGTCATAACTTTTGCATACGATCTCCGTTTGGGGCGCTCGGTAGCCCGTTGGAAAGGTCTATCCGAGATTTACAACTTTCGACCGAGGCCAAATATATGCCGGAGGCAACCATTTGGCCCCCCAATTTGCCAAAAAAGGTCATTTAGGGCCTCAAAATGGCCCCGGAAGTTCAGGACCCGAGAAACTGCTAAAAATAGTAATCTACCAAAATTGCCAGAACTCTGTTTTGAGCCAGTTGGAAGAGGTGGGCCGCCACCGATATCCACCTGGATCAATCTCTGAAATAGTAATTGATATTGTTTGTATGCATATTTGTATTCCTAGAATATATCATGCATAGTGTATGCATTCATATAGCATTGAATAGTATACTACTAATATGCATATGATGGGTAAGATTGGACAAACATTCCATTGTTGTTTATCTAGAATGAAACCTCTTTGCTGACATGTTGAGAGTTGTGCACGCTCTTGACAGTATGTTCTGGTAGAGATGGAAGGCATCTAGATAGCCACTGTATGCATACAGGATATGGAAAAGTGTTGTGCCAAAATATTGGTCAAGATAGTTGCATGACTATGTGAATCATGTCTGTATGCATAATAGGTTATCATGTCAACATGATTTGATGATTATGAAGTATTACTAATCATGTAATTAACTTTGATTTGTAGGAAAGATCATGTGCTATGATCTACAAAAGAAGGATGATGAACACCGAACAAGTGATGGATGTTCGACAAGAAGACTTACAAATCAAACATACTATAGAAGGCTCATGGATAGAAGATTCTCTTGGAAAGAGAAAGAGGATCACGACGAGATGTTTGCTCCAATTGGCTAGATAATACCATTCTCTTAATGGTGTAATTGAAGAAATCTCTGTACAGGTACCCAGGATCGATAGTCATTTGATGAGATTAATGATCACCATGGGTGATGCAGATTTCAACCTTTGCTACAAGGTTGACGATGGTGTCCATATACAGATGGAATTCTTCTCTTAGATGGATGCAAGAAGGAACTCACCACAGAGTTCGAATGATCTTGAGGCTCATATCAGTAGGCCCATCTGACGAGAGATGGCACAGATAGATATGCAGAAGAACACTCAATGCAGAGTGTGAATGATGTTCAGTCACAGAGGGAGAGCTGATAGATTCTTGACAAGCTTGGGCTTTACCAAAAGTAAAGCTGATCCTAAGATTTACCTTAAGGTTATGGATGATGAACCTGTCATACTATTACTGTACGTGGATGATCTCTTTCTGACAGTGAATGGGAAATAGATCATGGAAAGCAAGAAGAAGCTACAGAATTTGAGATGAAAGATCTCGGATTGATGCATTACTTCCTAGGTCTAGAAGTATAGAAAGGCCCAAAAGGAATCTTTCTCAACTAGGGAAAGTATTTGATATGTTGGAATGCAAAAGCCATGGCCACTCCCATGGATTCCACCTCGAAGCTGTTAGCCGATGACTCATCAAAGTTAGTGGATGTGACTCTGTGCAGACAAATTATTGGGTCATTGATGTATCTGACAAATACCAGGCCATATATATGCTTTGCTGTGAACACCTTGAGTCAGTATTTAGTGGAATCTAGATGTGGTCATCTGGTAGCTGCAAAGCATGTGATAAGGTACCTAAAGGGTACGATAGACTTTGGTCTATGTTGTCTTGGATATCACGACTTCAGATTGTATGGCTACATAGATGCTGACTGGGAAGGAAGTGTATCAGAAAAGAAGAGTACATCAGGTGGATATTATTGTCTGGGATCTATCATGATCTCGTGGTTTAGCAGGAAGCATACTAGTGTGGCTCTCAACACAGCTAAAGCGGAATAGATAGCTGCTTGCTCTGCTAGTTGTGAAGCGGTATGGATTCGAAAGTTGTTATCAGGATTGTTTGACTTAGAGATGGACTCCACTATGATCCTGTGTGACAACCAGAGTTCTATCAAGATGACAGAGAATCCAGTATTCCATGATAAGTCAAAGCACATAGATATCCAATATTTCTATATACACGATATGGTGCAGAAAGGAGCTATCAAGCTCAAATATGTGAGCACTGATGAACAAGTTGCTGATGTGTTGACCAAACCTTTGTCTCGAGTAAAGTTTGAGTATTTCTGAAACAAGCTTGGTGTAGTTTAGAAGGACCCTCCTCAAAAGGGGGAGTGATGTGGTCACTATTGATGAGATTGCCTGCATCGACAGTGAGGTTGATGATGTGGATACCTATATTGGTGATACCGATAGTGAAGTTGGTAAATGGTCCTTAGACAAGGTCTAAGTTGACGAGTGGATTGTATCATCCTTGAACACATGTTCTAAAAGAGATCTGTAGACATATGTCTCCGAGAAAGAAGAGGGATTGTATCATCCCCAGACTTCTGTCCCAGAATTGATCCGTAGACATCTGTCTCCGAAAATTGATGATAGGACTGCATCGTCCCTGAGCTTTTAGTTCAAAATGTACGTGATAAATCCTAGATTTGATCTAGGTCACATCCAGTATGAAAAAGGATTGGCTCTGTGGTGATAAATCCTAGATTTGATCTAGGTCACATATAGTATGAAAAAGGACTGGCTCTGTGGTGATAAATCCTAGATTTGATCTAGGTTACATCCAGCATGAAAAAGGGCTGGCTCTGTAGATGTGATACATCCATCATGAAAAAGGGCTGGCTCCATAGATGTGATACATCCAGCATGAAAAAGGGTTGGGTCTGTAGATGATGAAGACTTGCAGGTGGCAGGCCTACATCCAGTATGAAAAAGGACTAGCTCTGTGGTGGTAAATCCTATATTTGATCTAGGTCATATACAGTATGAAAAAGGACTGGCTCTGTGGTGGTAAATCCTAGATCCGATCTAGGTCACATCCAGTATGAAAAAGGACCGGCATTGTGGTTGGGATTGCATCGTCCCTAGACATGAGATTTGTCTTAAAAGGATCATGGACTGCATCATCCCTAGACATGAGTTTTGTCTTAAAAAGATCAGGATTGATCATCCTGTAAGTAGATCTAGATTGTATCATCCATAGACATGAGAGATGTCTTAAAGTGAGCAGGATTGATCATCCTAGAATTGGATTGTGTGTATTGCAGATGATCCATATGCTGTAGATAGAGATGATCCAGATGCTGTAGATCGAGATGATCCAGATGCTGTAGATCGAGATGATCCAGATGCTGTAGATCGAGATGATCCATATGCTGTAGATCGAGATGATTTAGATGATGTAGATCGAGATGATCGAGATGCTGTAGATCGAGATGATCCAGATGCTGTAGATTGAGATGATCCAGATGCTGTAGATCGAGATGATCCAAATGCTGTAGATCGAGATGATCTAGATGCTGTAGATCGAGATGATCTAGATGCTGTAGATCGAGATGATCCAGATGATGTTGTTGATCGAGAGGATCTAGTTGATGATGTGATGCTGTTGATCAAGAGGATCCAGTTGATGCTGTTATGATGATGATCAGTAGATTCAGACGATTATGCCGTTGATCAAGTGATCCAGATGATGATGTTACTGAAGCTGTTCGAGTGCTGCAAAATATGAAGACTCAGTACTGAAGATGTTGATGTTCCAGTATCGAAGATATTCCAGTAATTGGTTGAGTTACTGATGATGCTGAGAAAGATTCCAATGATCTATAGATGTATCATGTATGATGTAGTTGATGACTCCTTGCTCCTGCAGATGTTGTTATAATATCCTTCTCGTTAAGGGGGAGTGTTGAAATATTGTAACTTCTAAGAATATTATATTTGTACTTTATTATTTCGGAGATGTTTTCATTCCTCCGTGAAAACC
Organism: Larix kaempferi; assembly: GCA_027924585.1. Lineage (NCBI taxonomy): Eukaryota > Viridiplantae > Streptophyta > Pinopsida > Pinales > Pinaceae > Larix > Larix kaempferi. The sequence goes on from BSBM01000096.1 coordinate 38,808,011, forward strand.
TTATTGTATATCTGGAGATGTTTATTCCTCCGTCAGAATTTGGTAACTTGGGGTTATTAGACTTCCCTAGTGGGGTCGTCCCAGAGTAAGTTGTAATGGGGTGTTTAACCCAATGGTTAAAGTTGGGGCCGACCTAGTTAGTGTAAAAGTCAAGTCGGAGTTGTGTGTAAATAGAGGAGGTGTGTTCCTCATTTAAAACACACTACACTCACTTGTGAATAATGCATAAGTGAGGGAGAGGTCTGCTATGAAGGAGAAGGATCTCATGTCTAGGGTTTACATCTTTGTATTTGCTGGTCATCTATATTGAGGAAGCTTTGCTGGGTTTTCTTCCCCATGAGGGTTTCCCAGGATAAATCTGTGTCTCTTGTGTTTATGTTGTGCTTGTTGTTCTTTCAGTGATCCTGTATATGCTATTGTTGTGAAATGGAATGTAATGTTGATATTTTTTGTCTTAGCATATTGAATCTTAACAATCACTTCCCTACCAAAAAAATGTATAAAACATTACCGAAATGAAACTAGTGTACTCATGAAAAAAACATAATAAAAAAAAAAATTGCTCATATAATTATATTTGTACAATTACAATGAGGTATACCTGCTGCCTCGAGAATGGTGTATTCCTCTGATCAATTGTCGGGGAAATGCCCTGATCACTAGCTTGTGACAAAAATATATAATTCATTATTGAAATGAAACCAATATACTCATGAAAAAATAGTAAAAAAACATATTGCACATATTATAGTAGTACAATTACAATGAGGTATACTTGCTGCCTCAAGGATGGTCTTGTTTGATCTACTGCTAGGGAGTTGCCCCGTTTAACACCCTGCAAAAAAATATAGAAAACATTATCTAAACGAAACCAATTTACTCACAAAAAAAGCATAATAAAAAGACATATTGCTCCTATTTAATTTGTACAATTACAATGAAGTATACCTATTTCCTCGAGGATGGTGTACTCCTCTTATCAACTCTCGGTGAAATGCCCTGATCACTAGCCCTTGAAGAAAATATAGAATTCATTATCGAAATGAAACTAATATACTCATGAAAAAAAATAAAAAAGCATATTGCGCATATTATAGCAGTATAGTTACAATGAGGTATACCTACTACATCAAGGCTGGTCTTGTCTGATCTACTACTAGGGAGTTTCCTTGATCAACACCCTGCAAAAAAAATGTAGAAAACATTATCTAAATGAAACCAATATACTCACAAAAAAACCATAATAAGAAAAAATATTGCTCGTCTTTAATTTGCACAATTACAATGAGGTATACATGTTGCCTCGAGGCTGCTGTCGTCGTCTGATAAACATTCGTGTAGTTGCATCGATCAACACCCTGCAACAAAAATATAGAAAACATTATCTAAACAAAACCAATATACTCAGGAAAAAACAAACAAAAAAACATTTTGTTCATATTATATTTGTACAATTACAATGATGTATACCTACTTCCTCAAGGATGATGTACTCCTGTGATTAGTTGCTGGGGACTTTCCCCGATCCCTACCTTGCAATAAAAATATAGAAAATTTTAACGAAATTATAAAAATAGACTCACAAAAAATACATAAGATATTAGATTCATTAATTAAAGGTTGGGTAAAATGTTAGATGTACCACTCCCATAGTAAAAATGTTTGTATCTATTCGATTCAAATTGTAATTAATCAACAACTCTTTCCCTGCAACTATTGATTTAATGACACATACAAAAACACGGTTTCCTTCACACCCCTCAAATATGCAATTGGGTTGCTTAATTGTAGACCTTGTTTGTGTACTATTTATAAACCCTGCAATATTCCCTATAACTTTTGGCCTTCCGTCTATGTACATAGTCACACCTTTATTTTGATCCTTGTCTTTCAAGTGTAAATCATTTGCAGAGAGTCTGTATTTGCACATATTTCATGTATATTGGACTAGTCGCATCCAATCTTTATAATTGTGACAGGGTCCAACATACTCCATCAATTCAGTACATCTGTTGTAACCTACCTTTATGCCATCCATGCAAAACAACCCCAAACCATGTAATGACGATGTTGCAATCTGATATATCCTCTCATTCACACAAAAATATGTATTTAGTTGAGGAATATCCTTGGGTACCCATTGTTTCACTAGATGTTTGTACCTCAAGGGAACCTCGATGTCTCCTATGGTCTCATCATCATAAGAACATGACCCCCCTTCAGCGAGAAAAATTTCCATGCATTTATGGAATTTTATTTTGATCTTTTGACATCTAGTTGATCCATCTCTTGTAGACCTACTAGATGTCTCAATTTCCTCTAGTCTTCCTAAACTTCCCTCTCTTGAGGAAGACATATTTGACAAATACCTGTTTGGTTCTACCTGCATCATGGGAAAAAAGTTTCTCCAATAAATAAAGCACTTAAAGCACTTAGGCACATTGACATATGTAACTTGGGTTTCCCAACATTTCCATGCAAAATATCCAATTGCAAAAGGGTATCTATCATGTATCCCATTTTTTTTAACACCATGAAAATAAGTTATAAGAATCAAGATCAAGCTACTATATGGTTACCCTCATTATGGATCCATCATGACCAATTCAAGAATTATGAAAGATATCAGATATTCCAGGGTAGCACTATGGCACTATGGCCATCAAAACATCATCAAACAACCTAAACATCAAATATGGGCACGTTGAAGCCTAGCCCAAATATCTCCAATTACAAATTATTTTGCTAAAGTTGAAAGAGCTGAAAATTATATAAAAATTCAACGATGCAAGGAAATGTTTATAAATGTTACAAGCTAAGATTTTTACACTTTTGTTGCAACCTTAAATAGAGATACAAAGGACTCAAGGAACTTTGGGACAATGTAGAAGACCCAACTACTTTGGGACCACTCCATAAAATGTTATCAATATTTAGGTGTGATAAAAATGTTAGTTCATGACCAAATAAACTCCTTATCCATCATGCATGTAGAGACATGACCACACCCGACTTATATATGTAGAGACATGCAATCCATTCAATTATTCTTTCAAACAACAATAACTTTATATGTCCTCTAAGGTACACATTATCCTATTTGTAATCTATGGACCAAAATTCTATATTCCTAGAACCAACACTACAAGTCCACTTGCTTAAACATAATGTTAACCCATGAAATGCAAAGGAATTTTGAGGATGCCACAAAAGCAACAAGCAAGGTCCTACATCCAAGTAAGAAACCTCCACATTTGGAATTCCCATCATGGACCAACCAAAGGTAAGACATACACCATGCAGATCTTGGAATTGATGTCAACATCCAAGTTCTATTGTCCATATCTAATACTCAAGCAATTTGGACAAGTCACCTATAGATTGACTCTCCCAACCGACTCTAATATCCACCAAATATTTCATGTGTCCTATTTGAAGAAAGTGGTTGGGACAAATTATAGAGTTTATACCATCCTCCCCAAACTGGATGAACATGGTTCCATTTGGGTACAATCTGAAGCAATATTAGAAAAAATAGAATGTCATTTGCACATGTGTGTTATCCTAGAAGTCTTAACACAATCAAATGATACGCAACTTGAATATGCCACCTAGGAACCAACCATGATTTTGCAATAGTTTTCACATCTCCAACCTTGAGGTCAATATTTCTTTTGAAGAGGGGCATGGAGGAATGTTAGTGTCCTACCATAACCCCTCTTGTTACGTGTACTTAGGTCATTAATAACTTAGTTAATGAATGTATGGTGGCCATATTCTTTGAATAAGATTTACTAGGTAGTTGACATGTGGTTAATTAATGTAAATGTCCATCCTTATTGAATAAGGTATGTTAGGTAGTTGGTACTCATTAATGAATGCATCTTGGTCATTAAGGTAGGGGACAATAGGGGACAATAATGTCCCAGTGTAATGTTCTGATTTCATGTTTACATTTTATCTCTGATCCATGCTAGTTGAATATGTAAAATGCACACTCAACTAACCTAAGTTCATTTTTTCTAATTACACTATAAATAGTGTTTGTAAAAAAGTACTCCCTACCATTAAATGAATTGTCTGGCTTAAGTGAAAGGGTTAAATAGAAATATATGCATGCTCAAGTTGTTTTAGTGAAAGAAAATGCACACCATAGTGTCTTGATGGGGAAAGGTATCCTTAAATGCACACTCTCATACTTGGCTGATTTTTCATTTGTTGTCACATGGTACACTGCTTAATAAAATGCACACCATTTAACACTCAGAGCTTCATTTGGGGTGATTCAAGATGCACATATTTCTTTAATGGGTGTGCATATTTTTCCTATTTGAACACCTATTTTTTGATATGCAACCTGAAATCTTTAATATGCCTTGGGAAAATGTAGTCTTAGAGAAAAAACCATGAACATTCTTAATTTCCTACAGAATTTGTTAACTGCGGAAAAATGTTTTAGTTTCATGTTGTGATTCTTTCTCATGTATGCACAGTAGTCTCTAAATGGACATCTAATTCACTTGAGTTCATGTTCTTGGGTTCTTTCCACAATAAATATTTGGTGGTACTTATTCGAATGTCCTATTGTTTTGCTTTGAATGAATGAGAATATTTCTTATTACTACCTTGTGTTACTGTTAATTTTTGATAATTAAAGTTGAGATATGGATGTTATATTAATTGGTTTATATGCTTTGAATACAGTGACTATTCTAGTAGCTAACATTTGGGGGGCATTCTGCTAAATTTATCAACCTCATCATAGCTAAAAAATCACATCACTAGATACCTTTGGCATTACATGGTGATCATAACTTTCCGACCTAATGAAATCATCAATAATTAAAAACTTGTGTTTGATTGTTACCTTTCAGTGTACACCAATATTGTTGTCATATTAAAAGTTTGAATGCCATTCCAAATCCCAAAGAAGAATGGAAGATCTAGTCTTTTACATGATATTTTCGGACTTCCAAATTTTATATAACATGATTTTCTAGGAATTGATAATAGGCCTACTTCGTAGTCGCTTCATACCTCTTGTATATTGCTTTTTGGCTCAAATAGAATCACAAAACTAATATTCATAAAAAACCTAACCTACAAAAATTAAGGTGTAACTTGTGAAAAGATGTATAGTTTTAAATGTGAAACTCCAACTTAATGCAACCAAACTACATAATCTGTGAAGGGCACTATAAATGTGATCCAATTGTTACCATTTAATCATACACATGATCATTGATCATCTTATGGAATTTCAATAAAGGGTTAATTATTTCATAGGTTCGATACTCTTTTCTATTTCATTTACTTTATGCATGTTGAATTTTTTCATATATTGTTATTCATTTGGTCTTTATGCTATATAAGAACATTACATTGTATGCTTATTTTGGGATAAATGTTAGGGAGGTAGAATTCTTGATGAAAAGTTTTTGATGAAGATGGGAATTTGGAAGATATGAAATAAACACCTTGGAGGTCAACATATTTCACTTATAGGTTAGGCTTAGAACCTTAGAAGAGTTGGAGCCACCTTGGACATATGTTGAGGAGGAACACTTGAGTTGAAGAGCCATTGTTGGAGGACATACCATCTCACTTAGAGGAGTTATTGACACATGGACATATTAGCTTAGACGGTGTACCACTTTGAGGTTTGTACAAACCTTATTTCCCATGTGGAATTCATGCTTAGCGTAACACTCCACTTGGAGCTTTGTTATTGACTTAGCCCATGGTTTACAACTTGTGAACTTAGTTTATGTTTTATTGTTGGTCTCCATACACTTTTCTATATATAAAAGGAGGAGAGTGTCTTTGTAAGGTATCACAATTAGAGAGCACATCTTAGTGATTTCTAGTTGGTGTTATGCTCGCTATGTGAAGGATCTTGAAATAAGGTGTATTTTTTATTGTAACAATGATAGTTCTCAATGGAAGTAAGCATTATGCTTCCTTGGTCTGTGAGATGCAAATGAAAGAGTGTGTGAATCTTGTGTGATGTGAGTTATTTGGGTTGTATAGTGGTGTGATCCTAAATTGATGTTGATCTCCTTGAAAAGGATTTTGTAGCTTGGTCATATGCCTTGATAGGCCTGGTTATTACTAGTTAGGGTTTGCACTATTTGTGTATGCCCTAGATAGGGTTTGGGATTCATTGAGAGTCCTTCCTTAAGATGAATTGGACTTGTTGTACCATATTGGGATGAGATCAGGTGTAGTTGAGGAATAACATCTTGTTGCTTCAAGAGACCATGTGTGGAGGTGAATCTTCATGTACGCCCAACATTTCATATGCCATATTCCTTCTAGATCTATGCCTTGGTTTAAAAAACTCCCATTATGCAACTATTTCTGGTGCCAACAATATTTTGATAATCTCTATAGTCTTGGAGCGAAGAGTGCCTTTCCTTGTCAAATGGAAGTCATAAACTAGTATGTCAACATCCTCTAATTTCAAAATGTCTATGCAACGATGATTTACATTTTGACCCTTTCTTTTTCTCTTTTTGCAAACCCTTTTCTCGATCACCATCTGTAGCTTGTACACACCATCAAATGGGTGTGTGTCTGTTGCATACCAATGTACTTCAATAGATATAACTTCTTCATTTTATTTATTGACCTTCATAAATTTTTCAATCTAGAATGGATAACCACGTGGATCTTCTGTGGCCAAAACTGCAATCATGAAACCCTCCTTAATATCTTATACTGAGCCTCTATAAAGGTCTTCCATCGCCTCACGCCGTGCAGATGATCTTCTAGACCCAATGTACATTTCCCTTTCTTCTAGTTGAGAAGGCTCAACACCTTTAGGCTCAACATTTCTCTCCTCATTTTCATTTGACATTGTGGCCAACCAAACGGAGTCTTCAAAAACATATCTCCATTTGTAGAGTTTGTAATTATGTCATTTTGATCCATGAAAAATGATTCCCACCAAACAGAATCAACAACCTCAAAATAGTCATATGTATCTTTGATAGAATTTTTGATTTCTTCCAAGAATTGAGAAGAATCAACATCTCTATTGTGCCGGTGTGAATTTTGAATCTCAACAGCTGATTGCAACAATGATAAATTTGAAGCATACATTTGACGACCTGGGATGAATTTTAGAAATGCTAAACCTGATGTAGGCCCCCATTCTGCACTTGTTGAGTACTTCTTACCCCACAATAGTGTTTTTCCATCAATGTTTTTTATACGAAATTGATGCTGAAAGCTAATGTCATTAAGTTTCTCAATGCACCTATCTTCACCATGCGATCCCAAAATAAATCTTTGCATGTCAATAGTTTCCTCCAATGTTAGCACAACATGATCTGGACTATATGTTTTTCTAATAATTTCAGTTAATGATGGCAGGCTCCCAACATTCTTCCTCCCCAATGTCACTGCAAAGCGACTAAACATTTGATCAATATGGTCATGTGTATGCCCAACAAGAAGGAAACCAACTTTAACCTTATGACTCAATTCCCAATTCAACAAGCATGTTCAGATAACCAAACAAGATCTGATTTTTGTTTTCCCGGCTGGTGTTGTCCAATTGCAGATATAGAACTCGAAGAATATTACCAGGCCAATGAGTCATCACATGGTGAATTATGGTAATGGTCATATTTGCATCATTATGAATATTGGGAGTTGTAAAGTAAACCTTTGGAGACATTTGAACATTAAAAACCATACAACCAACCAAGTGAAACTGAATAAAATTTTTCTCTAAATTCTTTGGTACACGAATAAAATGTGGAAAAAGTGTTTTTTTTTATACATGCCATCAATTATCAAACCCATATACTTATGTGGTTCATCATAACACTTCTTGCGATGTTTGTATATTTTTTTCCGCTCAACTGATTGTTGATTGCGATGTGCTTGAAGTTCTTTAACAACAGAATCTACAAATAAAATAAAAACAAAACATTGATGAGCTTTCGTAATAGATATTTATTCCAAAAAAATAAATTTGTTAGAGACATACCCCTCTTTATCCCTTCTTTGTTTAAGAGAAGCACATATACTGCAAACCCCCATCCTTGACCTCTTAGGAATACAGACATTGTTGAACTCTGTTTTTCATAGTCTTGTAAAATATGCATATCTAATGAAATTGTTATTTCCTTCTGCATCTTGAACAAGTTGTAGATTTCTTTCCTTGAGAAATTATCTGGAATGTGTATGGTTTCTCTATGTGGCATACTCTCTCCATGCTTAGAAAAGAAGTCACGCATCTATGACATTGCAATGTTTGTTAGCGACCCACTAGCTCGTGCATGATATTCTTTAGAATAAAATGTAGGATCCTTTTCTAGCCTTGTCTAGATTATTGATAGTTTAAGATTACTAATTGAGTGGATTTTTTTAAGTGCCCTTTTGCAAAGCAAAATAATTCCAATGCGATAATCATAACCTTCCTTTGTAGAAATCATGCACCCTACCAAATATGAATTTTGGATATTTTTGTTTGTTGATAAATATGCTTGTCTTTTCTCTAAAGAATAATTGTAGTGTATTGTTTTTCAGAATTATTTTTTGGAAACACTCACCCAAAATCAAATTAGTAATAGAACTGGGACTTGTGAGCAAATATTTCCTAGAACTTGTATAACTAGAATTCTTTGGATTGATATAAAATGGCCTAGTCCTACACTTGCCTTTGCGTTTCATGAACCATTAAATCATCCTCATTAGAATGAATATGCTCATCAATGGTAAAAATATCATCCCTCTCATTAAGCCTATTAGAGGAAATTTGGGTAAAAAATGGGCCTCCTATGGAAAATAATAAAATAATAATAGAGAGAGAGAGTAAAAAAACTATTTTTTTTTGGATCGTATTTTCAACTTATATCCTTGTAGGTTTACTCAAATTTCAAGCGGGAGGACTCGTTGGATGCATAATTAAATTATGCATCCAACGAGTACCCATGTTGCATACTTTTAACAACATCCACACCATGAAAAATTGAAAATATATTAAAAAAACATGTTTCTAGTGAGAGAAAACACATTTTTTTAATGTATTTTCGATTTTTCATGGTGCGAATGTTGTTAAAAGTATGCAACAAGGGTAATCGTTGGATGCATAATTTAATTATGCATCCAACAAATCCTCCCGCTTGGAATTTGAGTAAACCTACAAGGAGATAAGTTGAAAATACGATCCAAAAAAGTAGTTTTTATTTTTTCCCTCCAATTTTTTTACATGCACCTTGTTTGAATTTTAAGCATTTTGATTGGCTAATATGTGATGACAAGAAATTGTACTTTAGGGTTAAAAGACCCATTTTTCATCCAAATTTCCTCTAATTGATTATCATCACCAAAATTATTAGGAGAATGAGTATCTGCATTAGTATCAAGTTTATCACTTGAGGTTAAATCAACATCATTGGCGGGTTCATACTCCCCAAAATCATCACCTGTCCCATTAAAATCCTCGCTTGAAGGGAAATCATCATCAATGCCATCAAAATCCTTACTTGGAGGAAAATAACCTTCATCATTATTGGTGCCTGCATCCTCACTGGAATCATCACTTGTCCCTTTAAAATCCTCGCTTGGAGGAAAATCATCATCAGTGCCATAAAAATCCTCGCTTGGAGGAAAATCATCATCGGTGCCATCAGAATCCTCACTCGGAGGAAATTCATCTTCACCATTATTGGTGCCCTCATCCTCACCAACTTCATCATCCGTCCCATTAAAATACTCGCTTGGAGGAATATCATCATTGTTGCCATTAAAATCCTCGCTCGGAGGAAAATCGTCTTCGCTACCATCATAATCCTCGCTTGGCGGAAAAACGTCTTTGCTACCATCATAATCCTCGCTTGGAGGGAAATCATTTTCACCATTATTGGTGCCTTCATCCTCACCAAAATCATCATTTGTCCCATTAAAATCCTCACTTGGAGGAAAATCATCATTAGAGCCATCAAAATCCTGGCTAGGAGGAAAACTATCTTCAACATTGTTGTTGCCTTTATCCTCACCAAAACCATCATGTCTGTCCCATTAAAATCCTCGCTTGGAGGAAAATGATCATCTATGCCATCAAAATCCTTGCTTGTAGGAGAAACATTATTAGTCCCATTAAATCCTCGCTTGAAGGAAAATCATCATCAGTGCCGTCAAAATTTCCTTGCTTGTAGGAGAAACATTATCAGTCCCATTGAAATCCTCGCTGGGAGGAAAATCACCGTTAGTGCCATCAAAATACTTGCTTGGGGGAGGAACATTATCAATCCCATTAAAATCCTCGCTTGGAGGAAAATCATCACCGGTTCCATTGAAATCCTCGTTTGAAGGAAATTCATCTACACCATCATTAGTGCCTTCATCCTCACCAAAATCCTCGCTTGGAGGAAAATCAAGTTTGCTGTCTTGTAAATCCTTGCTTGGAGGAAAATATTGGCTTGGAGGGAAATCATAGTTTGTTCCTCGAAAATCCTCACTTGGAGGAAAATATTGGCTTGAAGGAAAATCAATGTTAGTGCCTTGAAAATCATTTCCTGGAGGAAAATCATTGTTGATGCCTTGAGAATCATTTTCTTGAGCAAAATCATCATTGGTGCCTTGAAAATCATCACTTGGAGGAAAATTTTCATCATCTTCCTCAGTGTATTTAAAATCTCCACATGGAGGAATCTATTCATCATCATCACTAATGCCTTTAAAATACTCACTTGAAGGCAAATCATCATTGGTGCCTTTGAAATCCCCACTTAAATCAAAATTTCCACAGTCTTCAGACATTGAAATTGATTCAGACGAGTCCATGACTTTTCACTAAAATTTTTAAGAGAATGAAATTTTCTCACACTCCTCACCAAAAAATACAATGGTGCAACTATCAACCCCCAACAATCTTATAGCTAAAAGAATGAATTTTCCCTCCTAAACATTCCCTCCATAATTTCCCTTCAAAATTTTCCCTACAAAATTGTGAGGAACCTCCAAAAATTAATTAATGAAAATGCACAATATATCATAAATAACATAAATTCGAGGGGGAAACCTCCTTTGAGCAAGCTCAATACAAATAACTTCTGGATGCCTTCATTGGCCTCACCACGTACCTATATACTAAGTATATGCGCTAATACTGTGGATCAATACCATGGAACATATAGTACTACGTGACGACTTACAAAGCATATGCGTCCAATACTATGGATCAATACCATGGAACATATAACTATGGGATAATACAAACTATGGATCAAAACCATGGAACATATAATACTACGGGACGACTTACAAAGCATATGAGTCCAACAACAATATACTAACGAAGTAAAGAGAAGGGTTGACACGGGTTCCTAACATCCCCTCCTCCTTAGAAAAAGCTTTGTCCTCAAAGCTTTAGATGTGGAAATTGATGCTGAATCAGAAGGAGTGGTTCCCATGTAGCATCCTTTGGTTGCATTTCGTGCCATTGAATTAATACCTCTGTGATAGATCGAGAGTGAAGCTGACAAGTGCACCTATTGAGGATGGCCTCTGGCTCCAAAATGATGGATCCTTCATTATCCAGTTCTGGTAAAATAGTTTGTCCTCTGATGTTGGTGCCAAGAAATTTCATCAGATAAGAGACATGAAATACTGGATGAATGCGGGAAGAAGGAGGAAGTTCCAATTTATAAGCAACAAACCCAATATTCTGAATAGCCTTATATGGCACATAGAACTTTGGAGCAAGCTTATGACGCCCTTTTAGTTTCAGGGAGGATTGCTTGGAAGGCTGCAGATGAAGAAAAACAATATCACCTGCATGAAAAGTGCGCTCAGAATGGTGCTGATCGACTTTTTGTTTCATTTGAATTATTTCCATGTGAAGATTGTCCTGCAAAATGCGAAGAATATGATCGCGGTTTCGAAGAACTGTGTCAATTTCCTGAACTGGTGAACTGCTGAGGGTGTATGGAATGAACTGGTGAACTGTGTCAATTTTCTGATCACGGTTTTGTAGATCCAAAGGAGTATGGAGATCGTTGATGGGTGCATCTGAATGGAATGGAGCTGAGTGAGAACACCATGTGAATTATTCTTAAGGATCTTTTCCATGCGATGTGAACTAATGATGTAAAGATACCTTGGTTGTAAGGCCGTCAATGTGTGTTTTTTCCCATTGACTGAAAACTGCATTCAAAGTTCAGCAAAATCCCATAATATGGGGCCAAGTGTGTGTAACCATTGAGCACCCAAAACCACATCACATCCTCCCAAGGCCAAGGAAAACATGTCAGAGTGCAAGTTATAATATCCCATAGAGATACACACATTGTGACACTTCTCCTTGCAAGGTAAGGTGCCCCCATTGGCAATCATGACTTCAAAGTTGGAGCAAGGATGGACAAAACAATCATCCTGTTTGGCGATCCAAGGGTCAATGAAGTTATGAGTGCTACTAGAATCAATGAGTATTGTAAGAGGGAGCTTCTTGAAGTAACCCTTGACCCTCATTGTTTGTGGGGTGGTGACTCTAGCTAAAGCATGGAGAGATATATCTGGGTAGTCGTCCTGAGACGGAGGGTCAATAGGCGGCTGTTGAATGTCGACCTGACCATCTATTGTATTCGTATCTTCTTCACCAATTTTAGAGGCAGGCGAAGAATCCATATCCAAGAGATATATATTTTTCTCAACACATCTATGGCCCCGAGTGAATTTCTCATCATAATTATAACAAATCCCTTTTTCTCTACGTGCCTGCATATCTGCTTCAGACAAATGCTTGATAGGAGTTGGTTGAGGATCTGGCGTGATGGGAGGTTGTTGGGAAACCATATTTCAGAATGGAACAAAAGTGGATTTGGAGCGCTGTTGGGTTGTGATCTTGTCCTCCGCCAACTTAGCCAACCCTAGGAATTCCATCATTGTGTTGGGACATAACATTTTAACCTCTGATCGGATTGCATCCTTGAGACCATTGATAAAACAACTCCTGTAGAATTCATCAGACAATCCTTTTGTGTGATTGGACACTTTCTCAAATTATGTCTGATACTCTCTCACAGTGCTAATTTGATAAAGTTTAGTGAGTGCTCCTGTGAAGTCATCAAAAGCACTAGGACCAAATCGTTGCAACAGGAGTTGGAAAAAATCTATCCATTTTGGCTCTTCATGAACCTTGATGTACCAACGGTACCATTGAAGGGATTCGTGTTCCAAATGAAAGGATACAAGTGGAACTTTGTTGACATCAAAAGTATTATGCAGACTTAAATATTGTCCTGCCCGGTATCTCCATCCTGTCGGATCATTACCATTGAAGCGAGGAAAATCAAGCTTCGATCCACGAAAATTGTTGGAAGAAGAGAATCCATTGTCCGCAGAAGATTCTGGCTGTCGTTTATTGTTCATGGTTGAATGCTGAAGATGGAGGCTGAGAAATTTTTCATCCAGATCTTGGAGTTTGGTTTTGAGGGCTGCAAGTTCTTCCTCCATGATTTTTGCTCCTGTGTAGGTGACAACCATAACCAGGAGTTTTTTTTTGTGAATGGGTAGAAAAAAAAAAACAGAAGCTTCTTTAGTAAAGGGAAATTTGGATTTGGGAAAAACTTTGATCGGTAATTGGGGTTTGACGAGGTTTTGGAGACTTTCTGATGGACAGGGAAGCATAAAATGGGGATTTCAGAAGCGAGGTGAAAGAATGAGAAAATTTGTCAAAGAGGGACAAAAAAGCAGAAATAAGAAATGAACATTGTGGCAAAATTTGAAGGCGATTAGGTGAAAATCGAAGAAGTTATGGCAAACCCTAAAAATAGACAGATGTGAGATTTCTGGCTTCGAGGGATACGTTCCTCAAAAATTAAATATGTAGAATGGGATGGCAGGGGTGTCATTGAATTTTCAAGGGAAACAAAGTTAAAACAAAGAACATATGGCAAAAAAAGAAGTTTTTTTTTTTTCCAGAATGGATCTGCAACAGTGCAGAAGTGATCTACAATAGTTCTAGACAGATGTAATCTGCGATTTCCATTTGGAGATAGATATGGACCCTTGGTATGCACGACTTCCTAAAGGTTCAGGGTATTCACTCGACCACCAATGTTGTCTAACGACTTGCATATTGGGACAGTACCCCTCACTCCACAGCTCAGGTAAAACTGATAACCGCTTTTCCACAAACAACAACTCTTGGTTTACCTCACGGGTGGGAACTAGTCAATCAGGTAGGGGCCCTTTCCCTTTTTGCTGGTAGGTCCTCTCAATGGGACAGCTACTTCGGGGTTCTTGTTACTCCTCACAATGATTTTTAGGGCTATGCCCAAGTACTTTCCACAATTAAGTGGATATGGATTATTCCTGGGTCTGAACTTGCAATTGAAAGGACAATAGAAATGTATAATTTTTTTTAGGCAGAAATTCCACCCAATGAGCCCAAGAAAGTGCTCTTATACCAGATGTGAGGAACCTCCAACAATTAATTAATGAAAATGCACGATATATCAGAAATAACAGAACTCATAATAGATTTATGGATCGTGGGCCACTTCGAGGGGGAAATCTTCTTTGAGCAAGCTTAATACAAATAACTTCTGGATGCTTTCATTGGCCTCAACACGTACTTATATACTCAATCTATGCGCCAATACTATGGATCAATACCATGGAACATATAATATTACGAGACGACTTACAAAGCATATGCGTCCAATACTATGGATCAATACCATGGAACATATAATACTATGGGCTAATACAAACTATGGATCAATACCATAGAACATATAATACTATGAGACGACTTACAAATCATATGCGTCCAACAACAATATACTAACAAAGTAAAGAGAAGGGTTGACACGGGTTCCTAACAAAAATTAATCACACATTTCAAACACAATTATAACACTATTAAAAGTAATTTAATTTATCGTATAACAATTGTAATAATACTAATAAAATGACATTTAAACAATGCTATGCAAACTTTTTAATACAATATTAGTTATTTACATTAATTTTTTGAACCAAAAGTCACAACACTAGTTAAATTTCATTTAATGCCTTCTTCTCTAAATTTAGAAATAATGCATTATCTAATTACACAGTTTTTAATCCCACATTCATAAAATGGTAAAAAAAAAAACTATTTTATGCTATATTAGCGCAGTTTGGTTTTCTATAGTCACCATTTGCAATCAACGATCCAAAAGGCTTTGGAGACCATCAAACAACTTCAAACATTGTCAAGGTTAGTTAAATTATATTTTTTTATGTTTTAATGCAATTTTTTTTTTCTTTGGGCTTCGGCATGCCCTCTGTAAAACTTGGGTAATTTTTTATTTTTATTTTTTGGCCCTAGGGCGTAGGCACCCATTGCTTAACCCCCATTGGAGCTTCGCTCCTCCCCCCAGGTACCCTTTGGGCTCCCACAACACCCAACGGGGGGGCACTATGCAATGGGATCTCAAAGGGCGCCCAATGCATAGCCCTCGGGCTATGCATTGGGTTCCCTTTGCATAACCCTTGGGCTATGCATTGGGTTCCCTTTGCATAACCCTTGGGATATGCTATGGGAACCCCGTAGCATAGCCCAGGGCTATGCATTGGCCGCAGGCAAGGCATATCCCAAGGGCTATGCATTGGCCGCGGGCAAGGCATATCCCAAGGGCCATGCATTGGCCACGGGTGCACCAATGCATAGCCCTTGGGCTATGTTAAGCCAACAAATGCTGAGCCATTGGGCTACTATATGTTAACAATTTTTTCTAAGTGAAACTATTTTTTTTAAAACATATACTAATTTTTTTTTGTTTTGTTTCTGACTATAGGGAAAATGACATCAAAAAATCTATCTGTAAACATCTTTGGAGCGATATCGTCGATGAAGTCATCGAAAAACATAGTTGAGCCATTTGACAATGTTGCGCATGATGAATTTGTACCCAGTGATGATTTAAAAGCCAAGAATGTTAGAGAATGGAAACATGCACTAACTGAAGAGAAACTTGACTATTCTTGGTATCCGAAAGAGAAATATCAAGGCAACTCAGAAAGTATTCACTTATATTGTGTTGGATTTGCATATCTTAAAAATTATTATCACTCATTGGGATTGTTGCAAGATATTTGTTTGGTGTCGGGTAAAGACATTGTTTATGCACTAGCAAAACAAGCTAAAAACTTTGTCAAAATTCGATATTCTTTGAAGGTTACAAACTATAAGATGCAAGAAAATTTCACAGAATTTTGTGCAGGAGCCGTGCATGATATTGAGCGCAATAGTGTAAGTTTCTATATTTTTATATCTTTCTGAATTTCTTATACTTTGAATTATATGACCATGTAATAGATTTAATACAATAATGTTTTTATTTCACAAGATTTTTTTATGTCACTTTCCAATATTCTGAATGGAATTTATTGTACAGAATAAAATCCGATGGATGTCATTAATGTCCCTTTCATAAGGGAGAAGCACCAAAGAAGGGAGAAACACCAAAGCAAAAACACGTGCAAAATTTTCCTGAAGAAGTACAAGCCTGGAAAGGAAAATTCATCCAACAATCAAATCAAGTACGTAGGAAGGTTACATTCAAAAGCATATATCGCCCAATTGAACATGATTGACGAATTGTTGGTGATGACAATGTTACTTTTGTTGGTAAGAGAAATAGACACTCTTCTAAAAGACCTATCTAGATGAAGATGTTTCCATTCCTAATCAACAAGTTGTTCTTTTAGATACAACTGCTTCAAGACATAAAAGGATGAGGGAAAATGTTCAATCCAATGTTGAAAATCATAGCGAGAAATCAGGGGACAGTTTGGAAATCATTACTCTAGGTGGTGATCTAGATGATGGTGTTGTTAAGACAACACAAAATGCTATTCAAGATTGATTGTAGAGGGGTAAGTTGGTTCACAATGGACATACATTTTATTTAAATGTAAATAAACTTTATAGACACATAGAAGGCCAAGAGAAGTATCAAATTAGGAAACCATATCGCTTGCATGTTCATAACTTGAAAGCATTGATGAGGCACAATCCTTATGCACATGTGGTTGACTATCTAGTTCTTGTTGACCCAAAAGATGTTAATGGTAGAGATTCATTTGATGAATACAATTTTTTTTATTACAACTACTATGTTTTGGAGGGAAATCATTCTGCGGAGGCTAGAAGAGAATTGATGCAAGAGTTTCCAAAAAACCCTATTTTTCAAACAGTGAAATGCATCATTTACATTGGTTTAACAGATATGGAAACATAACTATTGGCATGGGATCACAACACATATAGTGACTATAGGATGTCCATGACATTCGTTCAAAGGGTTAGATTTATCCACAATGAATTTGAACAAATATGTGGTGGGGATAGATCGAAAGTTGATGCAGATTTCCAGAAACAATGTTGTACGGAAATAGGCATCCCTATTAAAGAGGACAATTTGAAACATAAGTATCAATGAAAAGAGTGAAGAAAAATATAGTCAAATTGTAATGTCCCTTGTTAGGAATTTTATTAAAATTGCAATTTTCCACTTTTTTCCTTGGTTCGACCTTGGACTAGTTTCGATCTCTAGGTCCCAAATTTGCCCCAAATGATCCCAAATCTTCTGAGAAGGTATATGAATGATATTAGAACATAAATATGTGTTTCATGGATGCCTTTGTACCTTTAAAACACTTTTGCAAACACTCTTTCAATTCTGGTCAATGTAGGTAACTTTACTAGTGATTTCCCTTTGACTTGTATTGGTCTCTAGGTCTCAAATGGACTCCAAATGACTTCAAATATTCAAGGAAGGTTTATGAATGATATTAGGAATTGAATATGATGTTCAGGGATAACATATGGCCACCAAAAGACCTCTGCAAACTCTCTTAAGATTCTGGACCAAGTATGCAATTTTACTAGTAATTTGGGGTTCAAATCCCCCTGAGGTAAGTACTGAAAATGGCTTCCCAAATGCCTCCAAACCCACTCAAATTTATGAACAGAGGTATGTATTGTGTTAAGTATGTTATTAAGGTCTCATATGCACCATTAATGGTTTATTACAACTGTTCTCACCCTCTCCCATTCAACTGCAAAAATCCCCAATTCGACCCTTGGGGAAATGGCACTATTTCACCTCCCAATACAACTAAACTGAGTAAAAATGCTTCAAATGCTCAAGTACAGTACATGAAACTTGTAGAAGACATCCATGGCAGTATATTTATCACAAATATATCATATAATCATCCATTCATTCGAAATCATCATCAATACATTGGTTCACAACAAGGTAGTGGGGAAATGGCATTGTTCTTCCATTAAAAATGAGATTTATACATTTCTACTTGGAATTTCGACCTGAAACTTTCTGGAGATGAATAAAAGAGTATTTAATTCATATTACAAAAGTAATGGGGCATTAGAAGCTCCCCCAAAGAGTACAATAGCTCACCAAAAACGCCCTCCCTCAAGGTTCAAGAATATGCCATCAAAATTGGAAATGGTTGAAGGAGCGAGCTGCAATAGAAGAAACCATGAGCTTCCCTGTATCTTACACCTGCAAATAAAGACTCCATTAAAGCTCCAAATGAAAGGTCTGAATGGCCTTTCCAATTGCCAACTTGGATGGGAATCTTTCACCCTCGAAATTGGCTAAGGCAAGAAACTAGTCATCCACTAGCTCTCCCTCTTCACAAATGCAATTGCAAATTCTACAAATGATCAAAAGCCATTCTCATACTTCATTTCTACATTTTATAACCAACATTATCCTTCTAAGGGTCGAAATCCTCTCAATAGATTCAATAGATTTTCATTTAGGAAATATTCCACATTTGCCACTTGTCTCCTAGTTCCAACCTTCCATCTTCTCCCAAATTCGATTTTGAGTCTCTTTGGCTTCTCCAACTCCCAAATTCGCCTTCTTTGAGCCTATTTTTGGGGATGACATGTCATAGTGGTCAGATGTCAGAGGTCAGGTCTGCAATTTGTCATAGTTGTCATAGATTCTCCATCATTGGTGTCATAGGGGCTAGGGAATCTAGCCCAAGTGTCCACAAACTTCCACTTTGACTCTTTATCTTCCATGGAGGTTACCAATCCTTCCAAATTCGACCTAATATGCTCAATGACATGTGCTATGACTTACCAACTCACCCAAGAGTGTTCACATTCCCATTATTTCGAATTTGCAAAAGAGAGATACCATGTATTATGAAAAATCAAGCTAGTGTGGGTCCCACATCCTCCATATGTCTCCAAAACCATTTGTCACTTAGGATTTCTCTTGAATTTATTTATTCACTCTATTTATTAAATACTTGAACCCTTCTAATGTCTAAACATCATTTATTATCCCCCTTATTCCAAATCCCAAAACTTCCACCCCAAACCTAGGAAACTAGTAATTTTCCTCTTTGGCAATTATTTGACCCTTAACATCAATTTTACAAACTCTAATGAATATGGCTAATGTGATTAGGCCATTGTGACCCAATTCCAAATTTGGGACATGAAAAATCCTCCCTTCCCAATATTGCTTGTCCTCAAGCAATTTCAAACATGGGTGTTGAAGAACCTGCTTTCTGTATAATTTTTTGAAGTTGCCATTGAATTGCCAAACCTTGAGTCTTTGAGTTTCCATGAATATTTTAGAGAGGAAACACCATGCTTGCTGCTGCACTACTCTTATTAAAATCACTTTATTAAGTGGGGAATACATCTCCCATGCTGCTTGCTTCCCCCCAAAAAATGAAACCAATGAGACAAAAATTATTCCAGGGTCCCATTGCTTGTATTGCACCCCAACAATTAAGAGTGCTCTCCAACCTACACCATTAGATAAGAGGATTCCTGGATCCCATTTTCTTGTATGCATTCTTCCAAACATCATGAGTACCAAATATATATCATCAAAGTACATAACAACATAATGAAAATATACATCAAGGATATGCTTCATCAAAGAGTCATGAAAGTGCTTATACCTCCAAGCAAGTAGACCACCATTTTCCAAGTGCATACAAGCTTCAAGTGACCCATCAAATCTGCTCCAATGACATAGGTGAGGATCCCATGTCCTATAATGCTGCTCCAAAAGGATGTAATATGCATCAAAAGATTTAGCCATGTATTCTTTCATCCAAGAAATGAATGAAGAATCTCCACTAGAATCTGAACCAAATAATGAGCAGAAAAAACAAGGAGACTTCAAATGACTCAAAGAAGTCTCACCCATACATCCATGAATGTGAGAATCATAAAGATGTAACAAAGTATGTGGCTGCCAACAAAAATGTTCTCCCATCATAAATCTATTCATCCAAGTGTTGGATGAAGTTCCTCTAACATCAAATGAACCCAGTGTTGAGCAAGAAAAACCATGAGTATTCAAGTGACTCAAATCCATATCATAGGTGCATCCATGTAGATGTGAATCATCATAAAGTGACAAATTATGCTGCTGCAAATGTGAATAAGAATGTGCTCCAACCATGTCATCATAAAAGTTAAATCTAGGAGTTCCATACTCCTCATGTGGCACCATCAAAAAGAACCCTTTCACCCATACTTCATTGAGACTAATACTGCAAAACATGGAATTGTAGGATGTAGGAGAATGTACTAACTCACCCAAATGATCAAAAAGTTCAGGAGTTTCATCATGGGAAGGATCCATGTGGGTAGTATCATGCGGCTCCTTCAAAAGTGTGAACTCTTTGTCATAGTTTGGTTCCAATGTAGAGGAATCATGCTCTTCTTTAAAAATTGCATAACCTTCATCAAGAGGCAATTCAAATTCCTCTTCCACCACATCAAGTGTTTGGATCTCTTCAAGTTCATCTTCAAACACATCAAGAACATTCAAATTTTCACATTTCTCATGATCCACCATGTCATGGGAATCATCCAAACAATCTACCATTTGACAATCTGAAACATAGGAGGAAAAACAAGTATCTTGCAACTTTTCAAGAAGTTGCTCATTTTGAATGGTGAGCTTATGGATATCCTCATTATTCTTCAAGTATGCATCATGTAACAATTCATTAAGCTCAAACAAATGGTTTCTATCAAAAAGCAAAGACATGAAATTACCTTTGATGTGGCACATTGCTCTTTGAATCTTCTCCATGTCTTCGAGGAAGGATGTTTCCTCCAATGAAGTAGCTCTCCAACAAGAATTTGACACCAATGCTTGAGTGTCATGGAGAATGCTGAGGGACTCTTGGATCTTATTTTCATTCATCTTTAAGGACCCTTCAAGAAAATGAGGCTCTTGCAAATGAACCTCCTCATCTTCTTCAATGTTGCTTGGACCAACTTCATGAAGCTCAAGTGGTGATGGGGAAGTTGATCTTGGTTCTTCTTCAACTGCTACAAGGTCTTCATTATCATGCTTAATGAAACTTGTACTTGTAGAAACACTTTCAAAAGTGATCTCTATGTCACCAACATAGAGGTGTGAGCACCCATCAGTAGGTACTCCTTCATAGTTTAAGCATCCATCAGTAGATGCTCTTTGGTTCATGTCTAAGCTAGAAGGTGTCTCGAAATGATCTTCCATATTTTCAATAGAATCTTCTTCATGCTCTTGTGATGTCTCTTCCTTTTGCTCATTAAAGCAAGCTGATGCATTTTGCCCCTTGTTTTCCTTAGGATCAATATATTTGGAATCTCTTCTTGAATAAATCTCAAAAGCTCTCCTCAAGGAGGACATCATTTCATGCACACATATATGATACTCGCTCCAAGGGTTTTTACAAGAAGGGCATAAACCTTTCTTCACTAACTCCACATCTTCATTTTTGGGCCTATTTTCAAAAACATGTTCAGCATAGTACTCAAAAGACATGGCATTTTGTGTATTTTTTCTAAAAGCAAGATATTCTTGATATTTTTGATATTGTTGGGGCAAGGTTTTATATTTTGCTCTCCATCTTTGGAACTCACTCATAGAATTATCCTTGGTTGGTGTGACACACTCATATTCATCAGATTTAAAGTCATAAGAATAATCTTCATTTCTCTTTAAATTATAAGAAGTGTTGCATGATGGCACCTATTCCTCATACCATTCACATTTTGCTTCATATTGCTCATAAGCATCTGCATATTCCTCATAAGAATTGTACTCATAGGATTCATCATAATAGTAAGACATGGCTGCCAATTATTCTTGAATGTATGTAACTAATACACAGGTGCAAGGACCATGCTCTGATACCACTGTAATGTCCCTTGTTAGGAATTTTATTAAAATTGCAATTTTCCACTTTTTTCCTTGGTTTGACCTTGGACTAGTTTCGATCTCTAGGTCCCAAATTTGCCCCAAATGATCCCAAATCTTCTGAGAAGGAATATGAATGATATTAGAACATAAATATGTGTTTCAGGGATGCCTTTGTACCTTTAAAACACTTTTGCAAACACTCTTTCAATTCTGGTCAATGTAGGTAACTTTACTAGTGATTTCCCTTTGACTTGTATTGGTCTCTAGGTCTCAAATTGACTCCAAATGACTTCAAATATTCAAGGAAGGTTTATGAATGATATTAGGAATTGAATATGATGTTCAGGGATAACATATGGCCACCAAAAGACCTCTTCAAACTCTCTTAAGATTCTGGACCAAGTATGCAATTTTACTAGTAATTTGGGGTTCAAATCCCCCTGAGGTAAGTACTGAAAATGGCTTCCCAAATGCCTCCAAACCCACTCAAATTTATGAACAGAGGTATGTAATGTGTTAAGTATGTTATTAAGGTCTCATATGCACCATTAATGGTTTATTACAACTGTTCTCACCCTCTCCCATTCAACTGCAAAAATCCCCAATTCGACCCTTGGGGAAATGGCACTATTTCACCTCCCAATACAACTAAACTGAGTAAAAATGCTTCAAATGCTCAAGTACAGTACATGAAACTTGTAGAAGACATCCATGGCAGTATATTGATCACAAATATATCATATAATCATCCATTCATTCGAAATCATCATCAATACATTGGTTCACAACAAGGTAGTGGGGAAATGGCATTGTTCTTCCATTAAAAATGAGATTTATACATTTCTACTTGGAATTTCGACCTGAAAATTTCTGGAGATGAAGAACAGAGTATTTAATTCATATTACAAAAGTAATGGGGCATTAGAAGCTCCCCCAAAGAGTACAATAGCTCACCAAAAACGCCCTCCCTCAAGGTTCAAGAATATGCCATCAAAATTGGAAATGGTTGAAGGAGAGAGCTGCAATAGAAGAAACCATGAGCTTCCATGTAGCTTACACCTGCAAATAAAGACTCCATTAAAGCTCCAAATGAAAGGTCTGAATGGCCTTTCCAATTGCCAACTTGGATGGGAATCTTTCACCCTCGAAATTGGCTAAGGCAAGAAACTAGTCATCCACTAGCTCTCCCTCTTCACAAATGCAATTGCAAATTCTACAAATGATCAAAATCCATTCTCATACTTCATTTCTACATTTTATAACCAACATTAGCCTTCTAAGGGTCGAAATCCTCTCAATAGATTCAATAGATTTTCATTTAGGAAATATTCCACATTTGCCACTTGTCTCCTAGTTCCAACCTTCCATCTTCTCCCAAATTCGATTTTGAGTCTCTTTGGCTTCTCCAACTCCCAAATTCGCCTTCTTTGAGCCTATTTTTGGGGCTGACATGTCATAGTGGTCAGATGTCAGAGGTCAGGTCTGCAATTTTTCATAGTTGTCATAGATTCTCCATCATTGGTGTCATAGGGGCTAGGGAATCTAGCCCAAGTGTCCACAAACTTCCACTTTGACTCTTTATCTTCCATGGAGGTTACCAATCCTTCCAAATTCGACCTAATATGCTCAATGACATGTGTTATGACTTACCAACTCACCCAAGAGTGTTCACATTCCCATTATTTCGAATTTGCAAAAGAGAGATACCATGTATTATGAAAAATCAAGCTAGTGTGGGTCCCACATCCTCCATATGTCTCCAAAACCATTTGTCACTTAGGATTTCTCTTGAATTTCTTTATTCACTCTATTTATTAAATACTTGAACCCTTCTAATGTCTAAACATCATTTATTATCCCCCTTATTCCAAATCCCAAAACTTCCACCCCAAACCTAGGAAACTAGTAATTTTCCTCCTTGGCAATTATTTGACCCTTAACATCAATTTTACAAACTCTAATGAATATGGCTAATGTGATTAGGCCATTGTGACCCAATTCCAAATTTGGGACATGACACAAATATTGTCTTATAATGTCATGGTTAACAAGTTGACATATGAAGAAAGAGATTTGAAAGGAAAGACTGTAAACATCTAACAGAAGCCACAAGCATTGATTAATTATCTCATAGATACTTTTTCAAGAGAAGGAGATTGGGTTTTAGATTTGTTCTCGGGATCAGGTAATATTTCTGATGTTACATATGAAACTAGTGTCATAATCTAAATTCAGTAATATATATTTTTTAAATTTATGTTTCATTATGTTATTTAACTTTTTGTTTTGTTTTGTATGTGTTGATTAGGTACAACAATAGCATGTTCATTACAAAAAGGAAGAAATTGCATATCCATTGAGAATGATCTACTACAGTGCAATTATATCAAGCAAAGAATTAATGCTATGAAAGTTCTTCCAGATGAAATGCAAGAAGTTGGTTTGAAGAAAGGAAAATTTACTGAGTCACTTGTGGAAAAGATGTCAAAAGAGCCTCAGCCTCCTTTAAAAGGCATGTTTCGGAAAATATCACTTTGGGCATTTTGCAGAAGTAGACGACCCAATGGAAGAACACATTGAGGTCCAGGAAGAGAGCCAACCAACAAAAAATGTCAATTTCGATGAAGAGTTCGGGATGCATGATATTGTTGAGGAAAATGTCAAAGTTGACAATTTTTTGATAAGATATTTTGTAATGATTCGAATTGAAGATTTTATTTTGAGAATAACTGTTATGTTTTTAATATGCTATTTAGAAATATGTGGTATACATTTTGTTGAGTTTATGTGAATCATCACTTTATAGAAAATAATGTTAAACAATATCATTTTTATACATCAAATCGCAGAAAATACGTTAAAAAATGGTTTGAAATGTCTTTTTTTTTTCTCATTTTGTTTAGAAATTTGCTTAAAATTGACTTCTTTAAGATAAAAGTTTAATGAAAAAAATTGAAAATGCATGTATTTTTCATTCTAACTAGCTTCTAAATCTTACAAAAATTCAAAAATGTGTGTATTTTTTTACTATAGCTAGCTATTAAATGTAGATTTTTTTGTAAAGTTTGGAAAATGGCTCTTGTAAATAAAAGTTATAATTTTCTTATGACCAAGAAATTTCAAAATCACAAAAAAATGGTGCTACCAGTATACACCCTTTTTGAAACGGAGGTCAAAACAACTACTAAAATTGACCCCCCAAAAAACGAGAACAATGTCGAGTTCTCGTCAAGTTGTATAACATGTTTTGAGGGGTCATAATTTACAAAAAATGATTTGAGTGGGATATTAGGTGGACTCATTTTAGGGTGGAACTCAGTTCTTTTTAATTAGATCCTTTTATGTTATTTCAAGACTATGCATGGAGATCTATAGTAAAATATCAAGATATACTTTTACCATACTAAAATGTTTACATGCCTTATGGTGATGAGCAACTTTTTTGGGAGAACTTTTTAAGATCTTAGGTAATAAGAGACGGGAAAGTTGTAATTGGGGGAAATAATGCAATTTGAACTTTACATTGAATAGAATGGAGCTGTGGGGGATATGTTACAGGGTGGATAGATTAGCTAAATTTATCCCATACCTTATTGAATTGGATGGTTCGGTGGATATTGAGTTTGTACCTAGTGGAATAATAGGGTCGGGAGATGTTGAGTTTGTATGATTCACTTACATAACTCGAGCTCTCATTTGTATCATCTCATCTTGTGAATCTTCTTGATCTGAAATACCAAGAGTTATAATCCTAAGGGCACTTAATTTTGGCATTTTTCTCTTGGGCACACTTATGTATTTCCGTTTTCAACACTTAAGCTTGGATTTTTCACTCTATCCTTACCACAATAGACCTATCTTTCTTTGGTGCACTAGTGAAGAGTCTTTCTCAAAATTTGGGTGAAGTTTTGTTCCATCAATTCCATGTGAATCTGAACTGAAATAGAAAGCATCATAAGCTCAAACCAAACCACTATCATCCATGTGCAATCACCCATTGATCTCCAACACCTTTTTCTTGGTCCTACCAACTCAACATGGCATCCATTATGTCATTAACGATAGCTAGATCAAGTCATATGAGCATCATAGTTGGAAGAGGAGGTTCTTGTTACTCATCCTAAAGAAACCATTCCATATTTTCAGGTCCCTTTTTCCAAGGATACATTACTGAGTGTCTGAGCCCAAAAATCTAGGAAAAAATGAAAACAAACAATTTGGTTGGAAAGAAACGCAAACTACCTACCCCATCCAAGTGTGCACAATTAGTTTTTTTTTCATGAGTAGTGGTTTCCCCAAGTACACCATAAATTGGGGACAATTTACTCTAAGGGAAGAAATGACAAGATGAAGGTAAATGGTTATGGAAGTTGAATTTAGGTCACTTCTCTCATTATTAACTTCTGATGAACATATGCCATTCATGTTTGTTGCATGCATATTCATGCTATCAAAGTCACATTCAAAGTTGTTTTTCCAACAACACAGTCTTGACCTTGGAGGGTTAGGTCAAATGCACAGAGGACTTGGAACATGCTTCCCATTGGATAATCAAACCAGATCCACCTGAAATGGCGAAGGACAACATGGTATTGACTTTGGAGGGTTAGGGAAAACACATAGAGGACCCGATGGTAGTTAGGGAAAACACACAGAGGACTCGGCGGTAGTTAGGGAAAACAAACAGAGGATCCTAACCATTTTAGCCACCCGAAACGATGAAGGATATCATGGTATCGACCTTGGAGGGTTAGGGAAAACACATAAAGGACTCGACGGTAGTTAGGGAAAACATAGAGATGGCCCTAACCATTTTAATTTATAAAAAGAAGAATAGAGCAAGCATAGGCGGATCATCCATATGCAGAATTTGATCCTCTAGTATTACTAGATAGTGCTAATGGCCTTACCGAAGACATTGGGCCCTTTTTAGCTAAATGTATCTTAGTTGAATGTGGTCTCCACTATGGGCATGTTGATATCCTCCAAAATACTTCCTCCAACTAGCACACTGGTCTCCTGAATGTGACCTCCATTGGGCTAGTCAAAGCCCTATGTTGTATGCTCCTCAAATGATCTAGTGGATTTGATGCTCTGGGTGCTTGACTTGTCAACATGCATGGGCATTTCTTTAATTTTGTTCTATGTTGTTTTCTTCTTCGTTTGCATGTGTTATGTTATATATATATATATATATATATATATATATATAGAGAGAGAGAGAGAGAGAGAGAGAGAGAGAGAGAGAGAGAGAGAGAGAGATTGTAAATTAATTTAAATTTAAATTAATTAATTAGATTAGCATTAACATTACGATAAACATTAGCTTAAATTTAACATTAGATGAATTAAAATCAATATAGGCCTCAACTTATGCTCCTCTTGAATCACTTTAGGATATTTATCCTTTTTTAATTGAATTGATTGGATGAACTACTAAACAATATATTCATTATCATTTTTCTAATCAATTTTAATTATATTCCAATAAATAAACATATTTTAATACACATGAATACATAGGCAAAATATAATTGTATCTATAAGTTCACATTGATTGATATACAAATATCATTTTTTCCATGTAACACGTGTTATACCACCACCCCATGACAAATTAGAATCTTATGTACATGTACATGGTATTACATGTTCTCCCATAAATAAGTGGTCTATGAATACCCTAGGGAAATATTAATATTAACTACAGTAGTACACAAATCAAATAAAAAATCTTTACTAGAGGTGGATTGACAAGATCTTGATACATTTTCAATATTGAGGCCATTGTCCAAAGCCACACCATCATATTCTTCTTTTTATTATTCTTATAATGTTTCTATAAGAACATAATTAATGGGAAATCAACACACTTGCAATTAACCATCAATTTTGAATTCTCACACTTAAAGAATTAATGAAAGCGACTCAATTCTCACACATGAATACAAAATCAATTATACTTCACCTTGCTTACCAGTGTAAAAGTGTGAGAATAATGGAAGACAAGGATGAATGAGGGGAATAATACATGGAAGAGGCCCATGAGAATAATAAGAGGATGAGAAGAAGTAGGTGGAGGATGAGGCAAATCATGAAAGAGGAGGGGGAATTTTTGGAAAAGGAGGAAGATGAAGGAGGATTTTTGGAAAAAAAGGGAAGAGGAATAAGGATTTGGGAACAAAAATAGGAAGAGAAAGGAGGACGAAGAGGAAGAAATAAAATAAAAGGATGTGGAAGGAGGAGTGAGATAACAATAGGAGGAGGAGGAGAGGAGGAGAACAAGAAGAGAAAGAATAAGGAAGGAGGAGGAGGAGACAAAGTGGAATATGATAAAGGATTTGGGGTAAAATAGGAAGAGGAAGGAGGATTTGTGGAAACCAAGGAAGATGAAGGAAGAGCAATAATAATAGATAGAAGAACACAGGGAGAAGGAAGAGGTAAGCCCAGTCCCATAAATTGATCATTTTTTTAAATTTTTTAATTTTTTTTTGGTAAAACCATACCTAAATCAAGTTTACCCCTAAATACAAAAAACATACCTCCAAAACCCATACCCTACCCCCAAAACCCATATACAAATAATTTTTTTCACAAAACTCAAACCCCACTCTCAAATACCAATCCCCAGTGAATTTGAAACCCCCAAAACAAAAAAATAAAGACTAAATAAAGTAAACTATACAGTTGGAAGAAAAAATTGGAGAAAACTAAAATAGTGGGAGATTCTTACCTTTGATCTGATGGGATACCTAATAAATCTCTTCTAGACCCAATTCTCTCTACAATATTCAAGAAACAAGTTTCCACAAGGACCAAAAGAGGGAAATTTAAAATATGTATTAAATTCTTATGTTGTAGTTTTATTTTCTCGCCATCTGTGATCTCCACCTTCTAATGTTCCTTTGAAATGTGAATCCTAGTTTAACTATGGATTCCTTCCTAGGGTTCATCCATAATCAATGCATTCCCAAAACATAATCTTGATGGAACTATGGCTAGCCTTAGGGATATAGCTCACTTAAGACTCTACTACATAAGCCAAATTATTAGGAAGAAAGGATATTAGTGAGAAAGGATAGGTGTGGAAAATTATTGCATTTGGGGGGGTTCATATTTTATAAAAATACCATTAAATGAGAAGGTTTATGTTCTATTTCATGAAAGAATGTAAATTGATAGATTTTTTTATGAGGATTGGGTATCAAACCTCATTAATGAAAATAGGAAGAGGAATAAGGATTTGGAAAAAAAATAGGAAGATAAAGGAGGAGTAAGAGGAAGCAAGAAAATAAAAGGTCACAAAAGGAGGAGCGAGGTAACAATAGGAGGAGGAGGAGGAGAATAAGAAGAGAAAGAATAAGGAAGGAGGAGGAGGAGAGAAAGTGGAAGAGGATAAATGATTTGGGGTGGAATAGGAATATGAAGGAGGATTTGTGTAAACCAAGGAAGATGAGAGAAGAGGAATAATAAGAGATATAAGAAAACAAGGAGAAGGAAGAGGTAAGCCCAGTCCCATAAATTGATCATTGTTTTTATTTTGTCTAAACGCTTTTTGGGTAAAACCATACCTAAAGAAAGTTTACCCATAAACACAAGAAAACTACCTCCAAAACCCATACCACACCCCCAAAACCCATATACATATAATTGTTTTCACAAAAATCAAACCCCACTCTCAAATACCAATCCCCCAATGAATTTGAAAACTCAAAAACAAAAAAAATTAAGACTAAATAAAGTAAACTATACAATTGGAAGAAAAAGTTGGGGAAAACTAAAATAGTGGGAGATTATGACCTTTGATCCAATGGGATATCTAATAAATCTCTTCTAGACCCAATGCTCTCTACAATCTTTAAGCAACAAGTTTCCACTAGGACCAAATGAGTGAAATTTGAAATATGTATTAAATTCTATAGGTTTGTTGTTTGATTGTTTAATTGTTTGTGTGACTAATGTTTGAGTCTGGGATCCCTCCCACACCATTAATGCATGAGTCTAGTCTAACCATGCCAAATTTCAATCCATACAAGCACAAATTGAAAAAATTTCAACATTGGCCTCGTTCAGTACATTAATTATTCTATAGGTTTGTTGTTTGATTGCTGAATTATTTGTGTGAGTCATGTTTGATTCTGGAAACCCTCCCACATCGTCAATGCATGAGTCTATTCTAACCATGCTAAATTTTAGTCCATATAAGCACAAATTGAAAAACTTTCAATGTTGGCCCCGTTCAGTACATTAATTATTCTATAGGTTTGTTGTTTGATTGTCGAATTGTCTGTGTAATTCATGTTTGAGTCTGGAAACCATCTCACGCCCCTCAATGCATGCGTCTAGTCTAACCATGCCAAATTTTAGTCCACACAAGAACAAATTGAAAAAATTTCAACATTGGCCCTGTTCAGTATATTAATTATTCTATAGGTTTGTTGTTTGATTGTTAAATTGTTTGTGTGAGTCATGTTTGAGTCTGGAAACCCTCCCACACCATCGATGCATGAGTCTAGTCTAACCATGCCAAATTTCAGTCCATACAAGCACAAATTGAAAAACTTTCAACGTTGGCCCCATTCACATGACAATTAAAATATGCAAGGTCAAGTACATGAGCATGAATGCCTTATTTTCGGGGTTATGAAATATCATATAAAATTTAAGGTGAAATAATTAGCATGATAATTGTGCATTACTGTACTGAGCTTCTTTTTGTTTTGAGAATAGTTTAATATTCTCTACTAAACAGGTCCAATCCAGTGAAGGTGGAAGCTCGTCTGCCCCCCTCCCCTCATGTCACTCTGAATTCCCCATAACCTGACAAAATCTATGTACTAAAAAATAAATGATTGTGTTTTTTGTCATAATTAAGAAGCAATGTCTCTTATAACATACGCCAACATACAAGAAAATGACAAAAAATATTAAAAACAATTAATTTATACATTCCAATACAAGTCAATAATTCTATTGCAATATTAATTCAATATATATAGAATAGATATATTAAGACATACCTCATACACTTCAATGTACTTAATCATCTTCTTCATCCAAGTCATCATCTCTATCATATATCCAAGAATTGGCCATATCATCATTGTCATCAATGTCAGTTTCGATCATCATGTCATCGTCGATATCATCTTCATGAACATTGTCTGATACATCATCTGATTCAACTAATTCTTTGACATATTCCTTTGGAACATGATCATCTAAATCATGTTGATCATCCTCTACATCATCTTCTTCTTCAAGACCCTTTTCATTATCTTCCTCTTGTAATGTCCCCAGTTTGGCCCCATGGCATTAACATTATAAATGATGTAATATTGTAGGAAATCATGGTGAGGAGCTCAAGGCCAAGGCCCCGCCATCGATTTCGTGATGCATATGGTTTGCGTGCTAGCAATGCACAGTGGAAATTCAAATATCATGTAATATGCATTTTAATAAAAATACCCACAACTAGCTATGCGATGCAACAAAGAGATGGGGGCATGATTTCACAAGGAATTGGGAGAGAAAACATTCAAACCCTTGAGCCACTAGAGTCAAGCCAAGTGTCAATGAGAGAACCCATCAAACCCTCAACTACCCATGTTGACTTTTGTACCCAACCATTGATTTCTCCCAAGAGTTGGTTGGGGAAGTTAATGCCTTGGGAAGGGAGAGGTATGGCTGTCCAAATTCGGGTATGGGCAAGCCACCCTTCATGGAAAATCATGTTGGCCTCCTTGGGGAAGGAGAGAGCCACGAAATTGCTCTCCAATCCATAATCCATGACCATTCTTCCTCCCTCAGGAGTTCAGAACTACCTGGGCGTTTTCCAGGCATGTGGAAAAACGTTTTCTTCATTTCCCCAGTAGAGAAGGGCGTTTTTCTGTGTTGTATACCAGTGGGGAAGAGGGGAAAACGAATGGGGGGTTCAATAGAGACCGTTTTGGGTTGCTGAAGGCGGGGAATATTGGGGAAGGAAATCATTTTTCCTCCTGGGGATTGTTTGCCCCATCCCACAATCCGTTTTTTGTTGGGAACGTTTTTGGGAAGACCCATGGCCATTTTATTTGTAATTCCCATTGTCTAAAATGAGTATCCCTGCCCCTGTTTGTGCTCACTGTGTGAATGAAGAGTGTGTTGGGTATGGGTATCCATGGCTTGAGCCTGAGTGTAAGCCTCCAGGGTTCAATTGTAGCTTGATAAACCCAGTTGGACTGGCTTGGCTAAAATGAATCGGTTAATGGACTGTGTGTGAGCGTGAATGTCCCTCTTTTCCTTGTGAGAATCATGCCCAGCTCGGGGGTGGCCTTCGGATGGACTCAGTATAAGCTGTCGAAGAGCCTATGGCTGGGTGGAACGTTGCAGCGACATAGCTAGTTGCTTGGGCAGTTGCAAAAACGAAGATAAGTATTTTGATGTCTATGTATTTACTTCTGCATTGTTTTAATTAATTCATGACTGATATTGATATGGTGAATGCATATGAAGATTGTGTGGATGTTGTTTCCGCTGTGCATAATTGATTGTTTACATCTGCACACCCACTTATTAATTATATGATTCTAGTATTGGGCTGAGATCATGTAAAGCCCTGAGTTTGGCATCATGTTTTCTGCCTTGCATTGGGTCAGCAGGTGGGTACATGACACCTCTACATTATACTTTATCGGCCTTCCCCTTGGATCGTGTCTCACAACAAATGACCAACCCCCTCTACCTGGATCCTCCGAGTAAAATATCTGTTCACATTGGCTTGGAAGAACATAGGGCTCCATTCCTGGCTTAAACAACCTTGTATTAACCATGGTAAATCCATTAGCATGTTCAATGATAGTTCTATCGTGATCACATTGATTCAATCGTAACTTGTACCATTTGACAATGAACATAACTAATTTGAAGGATTTAAAGTCACACTGAATAATATCTTCCAAATACCCATGGTATCGATTTTATGAGAGTTTTGGATGTCTGTCACTTCTAGAGGAAACATTGGTCACCTCAAAGACTACAATTATCCCACAATCAGATGTTTTCTTCGTTTCATCCAACTTTTTAATGTGAAATTTATGACCATTGCACCACATAGCCTTATGGTGTTTTACCTGCAATAATCCATACATATAAAGATTACATCATGAATTGATGATTAAGTGCATGTTTATGCTTACAATGTATGCAAGGAAAAAAAATCAACATGTACATCAATATAATTGAAAAAATAAATAGTATGGCTGATTAATATGCTTTCCTGTTTATCTTTTAAACCATATGCTAAATTGATTTCCCTTCTGTAAGATTGGTATATCCATTGCAATGAGATTCTTTAACCAATGAAGCCACACCTTCCCATGATATTCCATTAACAGATTGTTTACATCGTTCAATCCATACCTTCATCCAATCAATATTGTTTGGGACGTATAAATGAAGTGCATCCCACTCTGGACCAACTGCATGATGAAAATAAAATTACAATTTAGTACAAATGTATATTTACTTAACATGGTATACACTTTTAATTGATGCATATTGAATATTAAAAATGAAATAAGTATGATATATACATGAAAAGCAATAGTCAAATGTACTATAATTAATCTCCACTAGCTAATAATTACCTTTCACCTTCCTCGATCTAGCTTTCCTTTTCAGGTACTTCCCTTCTAAATTGTTAATGGAGTTCGGATCACAAATGCGACCTAAATCGAGCTTTGACACCAATTTAGGAAGATATTCACTAATATACATCATGTTCTGGTATACCATATAACCCTCAGGACGTGCTCATTGTCTAACCAAATCCTTCAAAAATTTCAAATGCCTCTCGACCATCCACATTGACCTTGAGTGTACAGGTCCACACAATTAAATATCCTCAACTTGGTGTATGAGGTAGTGTTATTGTGCAATGAAAAATTATGAAGGTAGATGCTTTTCCATTTCACACATGAGATGGGGAATTTCTCTCCTCCAATACTTTATATCTTCTTTATGGATTTCTTTAGATGAAAACCATCTACAAGTGATGCAAACAAATCACGAGATTTAACAAAAATAAACATTATATTACATAACAATTAGTAAAACAAATGTCAAATATAAGTTATACAATGAATTAAACAAACACTTTATGCATGGAAAAAAATCGCTACTTACCTTGTGTATTTTCCAAGATCATATATAACTTGTTTGACATTGTTGTCGAAGTTGCCTGGGAGAGATAGAGGTAGAACATACTGTAACAATATACAAATCATTTCCTGGTTTTTTTACAAAAGTAGAGAAAAAAATACCAACAACATGCACTAGTATTAAAAAAATTAGCAATATATATACCAGAATAATTACCTCGATGAAGACATGCCAATCATGCATTTTCACCCTGCAAAATCATCTTTCTTTGTTATGATATTTTTCATGTTCGAACAAAATCCAGTGGTAAATTTAAATTTTCGCATGACTTTTTTTACAACATTGCTTTGCTACTCGTTAACAACCATGGAAGTGAGTTTATATTAATTTGGTCTTCATTTCTATGTAATTGAATGACATCTTTCATTGCATGATTGGCTTCCTGAATGTCATAGCAAAGTTTGACAATTTTTTCTTTCTCACTCCTTCCATCCAATATTCTCCATAATGTTTTAGCTACATTCTTTCTGATATGCATTATATCAAACATATGAACAATTTGTAGGTGCTCATAGTAGGGAAACCTACTGAATTGTTTAGGATAAATTTTCATTCCTTGTGGAAGCCCATTAATGCCTTCATGATCACAAAAACCATTGCGAATCATAGTTTATAAAGAAATTATAGGATCAATGTCAATTATAGTAAAAAACACACAATAAAAAAGAAATTCAAAACATTTCATATATGATGATAGATAGACAATATGATCCGTACGTACCTTGAC
The DNA here is from genome assembly GCA_027924585.1 of Larix kaempferi. Classification (NCBI taxonomy): domain Eukaryota; kingdom Viridiplantae; phylum Streptophyta; class Pinopsida; order Pinales; family Pinaceae; genus Larix; species Larix kaempferi. Next base: position 38,843,153 of record BSBM01000096.1, read on the forward strand.
GATTTCTATTATATTGCGACTTCCATAGGTGAGTTGTCATTATCTTTGGTTTTAATGCAGTCTCTTCCTTCCCATTGAATATATGTTTTTCGGTAGTCCGATACCTATGATTATTAGAGAGGAAGTGCCTATACTCATTAAACATCTCCTTTCCTAAACTTTTTGAACGACGAGATTTCATCTTAGGACTACAAAATGGACATGCAAATTTTCCCTTTGTTTGAAGACCTACAAGAGATGGATTAACTATGTCAATTATAATTATATAAAATGAATGGATTATTTAAAAAACATGCATGATTAATATATCAACTTCATAAAATTAAATACTATTAAAGTGGACGTTATAATTACATACTGCAAAAATGGGCTAGCCCCGGGGCATCATAAATTGTCCTTACAAGCATTGCATGGAATTGAAATTGCCTTTGTCGTATTGGTCTAGAGACATCATACATAGTGATGCCATTCCATAGATTTAGTAGCTCGTCAATAAGAGGCTCAATATATACATTCATATATTTAACTTGGTACTTACTTGATTGATTTGAACATAATTATTACAACCATTTTAGATATATAAATAATATACATGAGAAAATGAAACAAAAATGACATTATGCAACAAAATACGACAAATGAGATGCTACTACGTTAAAAACAAATTGTTGTAGACACATACCTGGAACAATCATTGCCAACATTATGTGCTCCCTCTTTATTGACATCCATGGAGGAATGTTATTGTTGATAACAAAAGTAGGCCACACTGAGTAAATAGATCTCATGTCTGCAAATGGATTGACACCATCTACTGCCAAATAAATCCTAACATTACGAGGTTCTTATTTAAAGTGTGGCTATTTTTCCTCCATATCTCTTAATGTAGAACCATCTACAGGCATTCAAAGAATGTCATCTTGACTTCTGTTCCATGCATGGTAATCCATAAATTGTGCTATGTTTTTGCACCTGAATAGTCGTTGCAAACGTGGAATAATGGGAATATAACGAAGAACCTTGTGAGACACCTTTTTTGTTACTTGATCTATTTTATATCCACTGATATGACATTCTGGACATTCTGTTTCAAATTCATGTTGTTTATAATATATAATATGGTCATCGAGGCATGCATCAATTGCTTCATACTACATTCCAATTTCTTTCATGATGGCAAATAAATCTCGGTATGTGTGTGGTAAAATATTTGACGATGGTAACAAAAATTTAGTTATCAAGCTACCACAAATTAAAAAAAAAAAACTAGTTAATATAATATATAAAGAATATTAATTAACATATTTCATCCGTATTAATTTTACTAATGAATTAACAATAAAATTATTAGAGCAACAAATATATCCTTTATCATAATGATATATATGTGATGGAATATATTACATACATTAACATCTATGTGACTGATGTGTTTGAAAGACCATTCATAAACTTCAAGTTCATTATCAACAATATAACAGAGAGAACATTTGTGTTGGAGCCTTCATAAAGGGGTTCGTATGCCTTCTCAAGAAGAGGTAAATCATGAACATCATCAAAGTCATCATTTTCATGATCATGATCATGATTATCATCCATTATAACATTAAATGTATGATGGATCAATGTATTTGTACCATCATCTTCAACTATGTTATCAGTACGATCATCTTCTTCAATATTATCATTAACTTGTTCTTCAATATTCATAGCTCCATGTTCCTCCAGTGCTTGTTCTGCAAGCACATCCTCCAGGCGATATGTCATAGGAGGTATTTCATTTATAATTACAAACCATCAATATGTATTAGCAAATATAAGAAATATTAAAATGATACATACATTTACAAAAATGATCAATATAAAGACATATATAATGAAAAAAATTACCAATGGATAATATTCATGTCCCCCCTCAACGTGTCCATGTTTCCTACAATGTCTTTTAGCTATTGTGATATTTATTCTTCTCCTTTTAATCCCTTGCATTGACTACATGGACAATCACATTTCCCATCACCCTTTCTTTTCAGTCCATCCCACAATCTAGCAAGCAATTCTCAATTTTGTTCTTCTGGATCCGAAATATTATTATGTGACATTTTCTTCTACTAAGCTTGACTCATGATTATCGATCTTAAAAAATCAAGCTCCACACTTCATTATTTGTAATCATAGTAACAACTTAAATAATTGTGGCTTTTTGTATGGAAAACAGTCTGTGCAAAGATTATAATCTTTGCAAACCATTTCTTGTATAGAAAACATGTCGGAGTATTCCTATAATTAATAGCTTCTAAAAAAAAGGCTCGTCGGATATCCGATGACATTAATCTATTGACCGTTGTAACCTAGAAACATCAGATATTCGAGACCGACATTCGAATATTTGACAACTTTCGTCGGATATTCGACGACCTTCGGGGTCAATTTAAAAAAAAAGAAGAAAATTCAAAATTATAAAGGTGATATCCTATGACAATGTCAATTTCATTGGATTTTGTGTTCAAATCTGGTTGTGAAGACAATTGACTGTACCTTACAACCCCTAGCAAAATGGGGTTGTTGAAAGAAAGATCAGTACAATCTGTGAGGCTGCAAAATCTATGATGTGTGATTAGGATCTTCCCACTTCCTCATGGGAAGAATCCTACAACACTATTTTTTATATACAAAACAAAAGTCCTCATGCTATCCCGAGAGAAAAGACTCCTGAAGAAGTATTCACTATTGAAAAACTAGATGTTGGACACTTTAAGATTTTCGGTTGTCTTGTGTACATTCATGTTCCAAAAGAGTAGAGGTCAAATATGGATCCATCTAGAAAGAAAGGTACATTTGTTGGATATAGTGAATCCTCCAAAGATTATAGAATCTATGTTCTAGGTCAAAGGCACATTGAAGTCAGCATAGATGTAACATTTCATGAAGAGGCTACCCTTAAGCGCTCTAAATAAATTCAATGTGATTCATATATGGAGGAGCATTATACTCCCATGATGGAGGATCCAGGTTTTGGTTCTCCTCTTTCAGATATTGAGAGGGAGAATCCATAGGAGTCCTTAGATCCGCTTGATCCTAAAGAGCCAGTAGAACTGGTAGAAAGATCACTTGATGAACCTCCTGCTAAGAGGATATGTTCTTCATGTCCATACATTTTGCAAGATGTAGAAAAGCATGGAGCATAATCAGGCATATCCAGAAAGAAAAGGAGACTTGAAAGATATTCAAGATATGTAGCACAAATGAGTCACATTAGTGATTAAGAACCCAACACCTATGAGGAAGATAGTAAGTAGCAAGTATGGAAAGATGCCATGGTGGAAGAACAAAAATACATCATGAAGAATGATGTGTGGGAAGTGGTTCCTAAACCTAAAGGGAAGTCAATAGTAACTTCCAAGTGGCTTTATAAAACAAAACATGTGGTTGATGGCAGTATTGAAAAATATGAAGCAATATTTGTGGCTCGTGGTTTCTCATAGAAAGAAGGAATAAACTATGATGAGACATTCGCTTCTGTGACTAGGTACACTACTATTTGATCCATGATTTCACTTGCCTCAGTTCTAGGGTGGAAGTTTCACTATATGTATGTGAAGACAACCTTTCTCAATGGTGAAGTTGAGGAAGAAGTATACATACAACAACTCGAGGGGTTTGTAGTTCATGGGAAGCAGTCCCATGTATGCAAACTTAATAAATCCTTGTATGGGCTTAAGCAGGCCCTGAGGGCTTGGTATTCAAGGATTGACAACTATCTTCAGAGCTTGGTATTATCCAAAAGAGAAGATGACCTCAACCTATACTTCAAGGTTGTGAAGAACCAACCACTGATCTTGGTTCTCTATGTTGATGACTTGTTCCTTACTGGAGAGGAACAAAATATAGTTTGGTGCAAGAGGGATCTCACTTCTGAGTTCGAAATGAAATACTTAGGTCTTATGCACTATTTTCTTGGTTTAGAATTTTGGCAAAAGAAAGATGAGATCTTTCCTTCACAAGTAAATTACATAGTTGATGCATTGCGTAGGTTTGGTATGATGGATTTCAAATCAATGTCTACACCAATGGTTTCTAATATGAAGAAAATACATGAGTCAGATTCCAGATCGGATCTAGTGGATCCTACCATGTATAGACAAATCATTGTATTTGAAACATAGTAGACCATACATATGTTATGTAGTGAGTATCTTCAGTCAGTTCATGTCTGATCCAAGACATAGACATTGGGTTGTTTCTAAGCATGTGCTTAGATACCTTTGAGGTACTATTGCTTATGGAATCAGATATGCTTCCAGTGGACTCGAGTGATGCTACTTGGTTATCCTAACTCTCACTAGGGTGGTAGTATTGTGGAACAAAAGAGTACATCAAGATTTTGTTTTAGCTTGGGATCAACTATGATCTCTTGGTCCAATAGGAAGCAAGGCTCCGTATCCTAGAGTACTACAGAAGCAGAGTATACTGTAGCTAGTAACACCTTCCGAGAAGCTGTGTGGCTTAAGAATCTATTTGCTGGGTTTTTCAATGAGAATATTTAGACTACTGTCATTCGCTCTGACAATTAGAGATGCATTAAGCTCTCAGAAAACCCTATGTTTAATGACAAATTGAAGCACATTGAGATGGAATACCAGTACATAAGAGACATGGTCCAAATAGGTTTTGTAAGACATCAATACATTGGTACTGATGAGCAGATAGAAGATATGTTGAATAAGCCTCGATCCTTGACAGAGTATAGGTACTTCCAAGATAATCTTGGTATGGTAGAGAATGCCTCCCTCGCTGAGAGGGAGTGTTAAAGTTACAACATAATGAGTCATTCTCCAAGTCAATATTGTGTGCCAGGATTGATCCTCGTGTGTCGAGGTAGTTCCTTAGGGAGCTTGAGTTGGACTTGGGAAACTTGGAGTAGATTCTTGATTTGGACTCAGGAATGACTAAGCCTTATGTGTAAAATTTAAGCCTCATGTGTTGAGGTAAGTGCTTTGTATGTCAAAGTGATGATGTTGTACAGTATTGTTTGTCAAGGATAAGGCCTTGCGTGTCAAGACAGATCCTCATGTGTTGAGGTAATTCTTTGCATGTCAAATCATGAATGGTGTGTGATGTACTACTAACCATGATTGAGATATTAAGTATCCTCTAGAGATTGACCACCACTAGAGTGAATTACTTTAGCATATGACCACTTGGAGTGACAGTAGAACAAGATGATCACATCATTGGAGAAATCTCCTTAGTATTGTCATGTTCCCAAATTTTGTTATGGTCCAAGACATAATTTTGGCCTAAGTCACCTAGGATTAAAATTATTAAAGTGGTAGCTAAGGGTAAAATTTTGCCTAAGTAAGATGCATAAGAGAGTAATTGAAGAATAATTGGACTAAGGTGGGCCACATGAAGTATAAGATTCCCAATTTGAGTTTCCTAAGATAATTATTAATAATTTGGGAATAATTGGCCAATAATTTTTACACAAGTTAATTTTATTGATATTTGCCTAAAATATACAAATAATATTTATTTATGATTAATTAGGCTCATGAGGGTGCACAAGGGGATAATTTGATCCTCACTTACTTGAGAAAAATATAGAAACAAGAAGAAAGCAACCTAAAATCCAGGTGACAACAAAAAAGAAGGAAACTGACAAAAGCAGTGAAAAGTACGCAAGTGTATAAAAGAAGGAAATAGGGCCAGAAAGCAAGGAGGATCAGTTTCTAAAAGCAAGATAAATTCATAAAGGAAGGAAAGTTGGAAATAAGGAAAGCTATCAAAAGAAAAAAAAAGAATAAATAAGTTTCTTGATTTGTGCAACTCAAGAAGGAATAGAACCATCCATAAAAGCTACATGGTCCAAGTTTAGCAAGTGAGGACGCATCCATGAGGCTAAGTGGGTCCAAAACCAATCCAATTAATCAAGGAAATGTCCATGCCTCCTCCAATTCAAATTTATAAGAGGATAAGATCAACCATGGGGAGAAAAGTATATAAAATAAGGAGGAGAACTCCATTTCACATCTTTTGTCCAATTTTTTTAGTGTTTGAGAGCTTTGCTTCTCAAGGTTGAGTGATGTGCCTAAACCAAGCTTAGGATATGTGCCCCAATGCAGTGTGTGTTCTAGTTTTTTATGATCAGATCTAGAGCCATTGAAGTCTGATATACATTCCAGTATCAACCCAAGATAAATTTCTAAAAGCAAGATAAATTCATAAAGGAAGGAAAGTTGGAAATAAGGAAAGTTATCAAAAGAAAAAAAAAAGAATAAATAAGTTTCTTGATTTGTGCAACTCAAGAATCACTACTACATATGGATCAAAAGTCCCACAAAAGTTTGCCACGAAACAGTTAAAATTGATTTTTTTGTGGAAAAACAGTTTAAATTTTTGGAAAAAATTGAAAATTTCCCTGACGATCGTCACTATAGCCACGTATGGACTTTTCATCTCTATAGATATGAAGGTTCGTCGCTATAGACACGAAAAGTACATCCGTCGCTATAGCCACGAAAAATACTAAAGTGGTTGGTGTCCAGTGTGGATTACAACCTCCTTCCCCTAAAGAGAGTGTTCCCGTCTATTCATTGCTTGTACAAGGGCACATGGTTTTGGTCCCTTCACCGCTCTACCCCCTCATTGGACTTCCATCCATTTTTAGTCCTCAATATCATAACCATTGGTTGGCTAACTCTCGTTGATTTTCTTCAACTCTTGCAATCTTCCTCCATTTATTCCCTCATTGGTGACCTCCCTCTGCAACTGCTCAATCTTCTTTTTAACTACACACATACAATTAAGCCAACATTGTTCTATGATCTATGCCTTTCTTAGAACATGTTCAACCCTCACACTATTTCTTACTTCCCCCATGATATTGTTTCTTATATGCCCTCAACATTGTCAAAACCACTCCAACCACCCCCATGGTGCAAGGTTTTGATGTTTCCATGCTAATGGGTTCAAAAGGTTACCCTCCTTTACCAATAGTATTTTGATCTGCAAGTTGAGTTTTTTGTCACCAGTCTCATCCTCATGCCCCACTTCAACTCTTCCTCCACCTTTGAATATCATTAGTATGCTTCTACAACAAACTCCTCTACCATTGTTTTCACCCCAAAATCCATTGCTTGGTTTATCAAGTGGTCTACTTGCCAAAGCATAATTAGGTTCTAGATATTTCACTCTACTGTATTCTCCACCTTCTAGATGTATTCCACTGCCTCCTTAATCAGTTGTCAACATCGATAGAGACTCATTAGGATGTCCACTTAGAAGATATTGTACTCATTTCTAGTAGCATTGCCATACAAAACTATCTATATACAGTTTTAAATATCCTTCCCTCAAAACTCAACTTCCCATTTAATGAAAACTCCAAAATGTGTTTCAAACCACTCATCTAACCATGATTTCAATAACCCTTGTCTCATCTTGCGAAAACTCCTCCCTAATGAAAGTGAAAGGAAAGGAAAGGTGGAAAAATGATGTTAAAAAGCTTATCACCCATCTACCTAGTGATGGTGTATGGTTCATGGCGAGAGGATCAACCTATTGGGTCTTGTAAGTTGCTCTTTTTGCAAGTGAAATAAGACCTTGTTACCAACATTGTGATGTTGAACCCAATAGTGATCATGTCATTTATTGTGCTTTCCAGAACTTTGATATAGGATGTCATCTACCTGTCATTAAATGTGCTAAAATTGTTTCAAAACCAATTTGTTTGTTTGTTTCTCTATGAGCATGGGAAGATACTTGTGTTGATGTAATGGGAAAAACTACATCAACTAGTGAAGCCCAATGCAATTTTTGCATTGGGGGATTGAGAGAAATTAGGGTTACATTAGATATAGAGTTGAACTAGAAGGAAACTATGCCAATATTCATCATCTACAAGGGAAATTAGGTGTTGAAGCTTATATCTAGCCTGATTCTTTTCAATGTCATCCTCACCCCAATGTCATCCTGGGCTTCTGCTGATAACTATACAAATATGCATATGTTATTTCTGAACACAATGGTTTCCCCTATGAAATCAACTCCAAGTCAGTTACACCAGCAGTGAGGGTTCATCAAACCAACCTGTCAGTTACACTAGCAGTGAGGGTTCATCAAACCAACCTGTCAGTTACACCGGTAGTGAGGGTTCTCCACGAGGGCTTGATCTCTTTCTTTCTATCTGATGATGACATTATCCTCTTGGCCTCCTTTCTCAAAGAATTGCAAAGACTACTTGATGTTCTTTCCCATTTTTTGTGATCATGGATAGTAGATGATTAACCTAAGTAAAACTAAGGTTATGATCTTCAAAATGTCAAAGTGAGGTTTCTCTTCCAAGCACTTTTACTTTTGAGGGGAAGAGATCATGATATCCATGACCTACACTTATTTGGTTGTTTGGTTTTTAGGGACCCATTTCAACTTTCAACATGGTTTCCAACCCCAAGTCAACTAGGCACATGGTTCCCTTTCCCTTCTTGAGAGCTAGTGCTTCTAGAGTCACTTCAGAGACATCTCATCCAAGATGCACACCTTGGACAATATGATCATTAAACCCATGGTCCTTTATGGGTTCAAGGTATCATGCCAACTTCCTTTGGGATGGCTAGTCTTGGATGGAGTGAGAACATACCCTTCTACTACAACACATCATTCATTGCAAGTGGATGATCCTTTACTCTATCATCCATATAGAGTATGGGGATTATCCTTTGCACATTGAAGTCATCTTCAAACTTGTCTCATTCCTTCAAAGAGTTTGAACACTTAAAAAATTTGCTTAAGTGAGGGCTCTATATCCTACCCAACCCTCCGCTCCTTCGAGTAATTGGCCTCTACAAGCTCCTTTGGGCGGGTTCCTTGCTACTATCTAGAGGCCTTTAGATTGCTTTAGTTTGTGTCCATATTGTTAGACACCCTACCTCATTTCAAGTACTCCCTATATGCTCTAAGGTACCATTTGCTGTCAAAGAAAGACTTGAATAAGATATTCGAAGAGTATAATATATTTAGATCACTTGAATCACACCTCTCAAGCTTATTGGATCTGGGATGGCTTTCTATTCCAAGCACTTATTTCAATTGAGAGACGACTTATTATCAAACCTACATATAAGTGTAGACACTGAGTACAAGCTTTTAGGATCTCACTTTGTTATTTCATGTTGGCTCTCATTGGCTTTGGGTTGAGGGTGATCACCACCTTCCTTGCTTGGATACAATTTGCAAGCTTTGCTAGATACGATTGACTGAGTAAGATGATCACCTTCTCTTCATATGTCCCACTTATTATAAGATTAGGGGGTAGTTTTATTGCCTCTATTGGGACTCGAGTGGCTCCCTCTTTATGCATTTTCTATCCAAATCATAGATGCTTATTGATGAGTCCAATTTTCAGGTATTTGATAAACCTTTTTCCCGCAGTCAAGATCAAGCAATGGCGAAGAAACACACTCATTTGTGGGAAAAATGTTTTACTTTAATTATTTAATGAAATTGTTTTTGATGATTATTCTTGTATGTTAAAATGAATATTCGATAAACTAATTCTGTGGAAACCAAGCGTGATTGAGTAGGTTCAAGAGCATTAAAGGATGAACGCGTAGAAGACTGAGGGATCACCAAGCTCGATACCATATTTCCTGATTTATAGATAACACACTCCCGTTTAAGGGAAATCGACATTTAGACATTTAGTTAAGTTCTGCATTACGAATTATATAAATATGGACCTATTGGATAGTGAGAGGCCCCTGTTGACATTTTGGAGGAACATTGTTTTAAGTTTTTTTTGCACTATTGAGATACTGCGAAGTACAGACCTTTGTGAACACATGGATTTTATATTTTAAATAAGAGATTGATGTTAAATTCTAGCTAGCGTTTATAAGTCTTTTTCTCTCCTGAGTACGGGTTGGAGAGGGCCCCTCCAACACGTAAGTCAGGGATTTCCATTTTCAGGTATTTTCCAATTATGTGTTTTACATTGATGAAAAGTTATATCGCATATGGAATAGCTTGAATGATTTATGATTTCTGTAGTAGTTTATAATACGTTATGTAGTACAACAAAACGGTTTCAGTAGTCCTATAGCTACTTTCTTCCAACGCACATTTTAACAAACAATTACATTTGTGTTAGCTTTGCTTTCAAAATTCATGGTTTAGATCTGAGATTTATGAATGTTTCCCATCGTGATTAATTACTTTGAATTCTTAGTAAGTGGATGTGTAGCATGAAATGATCGCACTTCAATCTTAGTTTAGTATTTAAATGATTTAGATCAGAACTCTAGTTTTATGCATAAAGTAATTACAGACCTTGTTTTTGCCAATATTAGAATAGATTTGTTATGGCATTTTATTTCCTAGATTTACCATTCTGCATTAAGTAAATTCATAGGATTATCTCTTCTACTTTTAGCATTTTAATTATTTAAAACAGATTTACTGCTTTCAATACTTTGATCCTTTAAAATAGATTTATTGCTTTCCAGTATTTAATTCTCTAGTATAACCAGTTTTACATATTGAGTAGGCAACTCTTAGAACATCGATACCGACATCCAACTGTGACAAAGATTATCCTATAAGAGCACAAATAGTGCCTGCACCTCTAAAGTTTGTACATCCCCCGGGTTGACATTTAAAGTAGGCTCTTAGTATAGCTGCCCTCATTAGGAATCCATATTGGGATCTCACCACTTATCTCTTTCACAGTGGAAGTTCTTGATTATAGATTGCATTCCTTGCGGTGGTGCTCCATGTTCATAGCCTTTTAGGTGGATCACCTCTTTCTTTCTTGTTGTCCAGCTAGATTGGGGGAGCAAGAGACAAAGGGAGGTTTAGGCTTCTTTAGATATAATATCAATGAGACCTTAGTTTTCTTCTCGACCCCCTTTATTAGGTTGATATATTTTTGCAAGATCTCCGAGGATCTCTTGTCCCATACCTCACGATAGACTTCCTTGTACTAAGAAATAGAGCGATTAGAGGAGGCTCCAATGCTAGAGACAAACTCCCTCAACATATAGTACTACCTTCGAGGCTTTGGTAAGCAACTAGTCATCGATTCAAAAGTTTCAACTTCCACATGGCCTTTATTGTTAGGAGTGAGGGGCCTCCTTGATCTAGGGGTTCATAGTTTCCCAAAGATATTGAAAACATGGTTTAACAATATAAAACAATGGTCATATGAGGAGAAGAAAATCAATCACGATCATGTAATTAGAGGTATTACATAAATGGAAATCAAAAGTGATAAATATTTGAAGTTATATTAAGGGCTCCCTAAAACCAAAGGCTGCATGAAACCTATCAAGGAAACCGAGACCCGAAAAGAGGCCTCTTAGGCCTGTTTACGACGGAACTCCTGAGATCAGGTGTTCAAATCCCGACAACCTCACACATAAATTGAAGTGAACTTACCATGTATTGGTCTTGTTCACATATCACCACTAACAATAGCAACGATGCTTAGTATCCTAACTAATGTTTAGTTCCTTAAAAATAAAAGAACGTAGGGGGCGTGGCTCCGATTGGGTTGGTTTTGTCGACAATAAGAAGAAGGTTTGATTTCAACACCACCAAAAGGCACAAAAGGGCTCCTTTTATAAAATCGACTCCAAACCAAAGCCATTGCATTTCATATGGCATGCCCGATCACATTGTATCTATCAATATTTCATGGAATCCTCTTATTTCCCATGAAAAAATTACATTATATTACACTACACTATTGTTTCTTACCTCGCTTCACTTGGCATTTTAAAGTCGCTCGATCTGATCTTATCTGATCTGATCCACTAACTATTTGATTTGTGGTGCAACCAAAAAATTTGTTACTGTACCCTAGGGTTTCCGGGGCCATTGCGGACTTATCAAGGGAAGTGGTCATTCTTGGAGGAGGTTGACTAGTTGGAGGTGCTTCTTAGTATTCCAGAGCTCCTTGCTTCCGGTGGACGGGAAACCGTGCAGGTTCTAGTGCCCAGGATTTCCATTTCCAGGAGGGATTATAAGACGAGCACGAAGAAAATCTATGGAGGGGTTGGTGATTCCAACGATGACTGAGACGACCGGTTTTATGTTGATGTATATGTAACTTCGGAATGTATTTCATCTATGTATTTCATATATATTTATTGTACCCTTATTAGAGATGTGTTATTCCTCTATAAGGAAGTGTCGTCATGTGGATTGACAAGTGTCGCAAGTGTGTGTACTTGCCGATGGGTTATTAGACCACCATGTGTGGGGTTGGCCCTGAAATATATATTATATTGTGGATGTACCTAGCTAGACAAGTCGGCCCCATAAGGTCACTGGGAAAACAGGTTAGTATAAATAGAGATCAGGAGATCTCTATTTAGATCATTTAGAAAGTCATATCTCTTTCACTCAGAAAGTGGCGCACTAGTGGGGAGGAGGATCATCTGCTTCTAGGAGACTATCTCAAGTGTATTTTGGTTGTACTTTGGTTGAGCCATTTCTCTCTCTATCTCTGAGGAAGTTGTGGGGTTTTTCACCTTAGGGTTTTCCCCACGAAAACTATGTGTCTCTTGTCTATCATGCTTTTGATTCTTGTGATGCTTGTCATGCTTATTGTGATTGTTAGGCATTGATGTACTGTATATGTTATTCTCTCAGTGAAGATCCTAGAGTATTGTGAATTAATGCTCAAAATTTAACATGGTATCAGAGCTAACCTGAGAAGAAGACATTTTGGAGTGACGGAAACTTGAGTTTCTGGTTTATTGGGTTTCTCTCCACAGATTTTGGAAAAGCAGTATAGCAGATTGACTCTACTCATCAAGGAGAATCTATCTGTCCAATCAGAATTCAATTCTAAGCATTTTCATATTTGGCCCTAAAAATTAGGGTTTCCACAAAATAGGAATTTCTGAAATCTGAAGACATAGCTAGAAGCGCCTTGCAAAAATCAAAGTTTAGAGATTTGGATCGAGATTTTTGGCTGGGTAGATCTCCGAGAAACTCAAAGCCTAATTTAGGGCTCTCCCGAGTGAACCCGGGAGGACAAAAAAAAGGCAAATATGAAGCGTAAAGCTTTGCTGATTTCAAATTTTGAATACACCAGGCTGATCCGCTCATCAAGGCGCATCTTTCTATCCTTTCAGAAAATTGAAATTCACATTTTTGAATTTTTAGGGTTTTTCTGAAAAACCCTAATCTAGGACCAGATCCAGTTTTTAGCATTTCAAGTGGTAAGACCTAAATATTTTCTATTTCCATTTGAAGTACTCTTTAAGATGTCTCACCACACCAAGCTTGAGGATAAGCTTGAAGGAGTTGATAACTTCCGAGTATGGAAGTATAGGATTGGGTTAATCCTGGAAGAGAATGAGTTGGACTCATATGTAAAAGAAGACATCCATATCCCAGAGGATGAAGAGGCTAAGGTATTGCATAAGAAGAACTTGGTCAAGGCAAAGAGAATCATTGTTGATTCTATCAAAGACCATCTCATACCCCATGTGTCTTCTCTAAAGACACCCAAGGAGATGTTTGACTCCTTGACCAAGCTATTTGAAGGGAAGAACATAAATCAGAAGATGACCCTGCGGAACCAAATGAAAGGAGTAAAGTTTCAGACTGGAGAAACCATTCAATCTTATTTTTCAAGGGTCTCCCAGATCAAGGAACAACTAGAAGCACTGGATGAAATGGTGGAGAATGGTGAAGTGGTGATGACCACTCTAAATGGCCTACCTAGGTCATGGGATTCCTTTATTCAAGGAATTTGTGCAAGGAAGAAGTTGATATCCTTCAACAGATTGCGGGAATAATGCTCTCAAGAAGAAGCTAGGCTTGTGGCCCGAGAAGAAAAGATGGGAAATGAAGATCAAGATCTCACAGCACATACCAGGAAAGGCAAGTCCAAGAAGGAATCATCTCATAACAGGAGATTCTCACACCACCATTATCATAAAGATAAGAAAGATCTCAGATGCTTCAATTGCAATGAGAAGGGACACTTTGCTTCAGACTGTCCCAAGAATAAGAAAGACAACAACAACAAATTCAATAAGAAGAAGAAGAATAACAAAAGAAGATATCATGCTCATGCTGCCGAAGATGATGAACCCCCAAAGAAGAAGGCTAGGGTAGAAAGTGATAGTGATGATGACTCATTAAGTGAAGAAGAGTATGTTCTAATTTTTGCTCTCATAGGTACTATCTCCCATGGTTGTAATGATTGGTTGATTGATAGTGGGGCTTCCAAACACATGACTGGGTTTAAGGAATCTTTTGTTGTTAAATTTTGAGCATTAATTCATTATACTCTAGGATCTTTGCTGAGAGAATAACATCTACAGTATATCAATGCATGACAATCATAATATGACAAGCATCACAAGCATCACAAGAATCAAAAGCATAGAGACAAGAGACACAGAGTTTCCGTGGGGAAAACCCTAAGGTGAAAAACCCCACAACTTCCTCAGAGATAGAGAGAGCAATGGCTCAACCAAAATACAACCAAATAACACTGAGATAGTCTCCTAGCAGATGATCCTCCTCCTCCTCACAAGTGCGCCACTTTCCAGAGAGAGAGTGAGTTACTTTTCCGAGTGAGTAAAATAGAGATCTCCTATCTCTATTTATACTTACCTTTTTTCCCAGTGACCTACTGGGGCCGACTTGTCTACTTAGATACATCCACATTATATTATATATAATTCCGGGCCGACCCCAAATGGTGGTCTAATAACCCATCGACAAGTACACACACTTGCGACACTTGTCAATCCACATGACGACACTTCCTTATAGAGGAATGACACATCTCTTATAAGGGTACAATAAATATATATAAAATATACAGATGAAAGACATTCCGAAGTTACATATACATCAACACTCCCTCTTAACTAGGAAGGTATTTCTCGACACAGATCTGCTAGACAAGTCTTCTTCTCTGGATCATCGTCATCATCATCGTCACTGCTGCTGCTATCTCAACCAATGTCTGACTCTACTCGTCATAGGAAGTTCTACAGAGCCAGTCCTTTTTCATACTGGATGTAGGCCTGCCATCTGTAGGTCTTCATCATCACTGGCCATACTGTGGAATCCTCAGGACTCATTACGTGCGTCACAAAACCTGGCTGCAGCATCCCAGGCTATTACGAGCACACAGCTCTACCTGTAGGATCTCCCAGGAGCACATTACATGTGACCCATCACAAAACCTGGCTGAAGCATCCCAGGCTGTTACGAGCACGCGGCTCTACCTGTCAGATCTCCCAGGAGCACATTACATGTGATCTCACCACAAAACCTGGATGAAGCATCTGAGGCCTTTTTCATCCTGTCCAGATCTCCCAGGAGCAAATTACATGTGGTCATGGGAAAACCTGGCTGAAGCATCTGAGGCCTTTTTCATCCTGTCCAGATCTCCCAGGATCAAATTACATACCATAGGACAAAACCTCGCAAGAGCATCTCAGGATGTTACAGGTACACAACTCTGACCTGAAATCTCCCAGGGCACAAATTACATGTCCTCCCAAGCAAAACCTTGCAAGAGCATTTGCCAGATGTCCCAGGGCACCGAATTACATGCCATAGGCAAAACCTCGAAAGACCATCTGCAAATCTCCCAGGGCACAAATTACATGCTTTCCTGCACAACCTGATCCACGGCCACAAAGTATCATCTGATACTCATCAAACATCATCCTGATGTACACATGATCATCCTGATCATCATCACTGCAACATCCTGCTGCATGTCATCTGGAGAAGCTCGTCATCCATGATCATCCAAGTATCCACCTGATACATACATAGATACATGATCCACACAATGTATCCATCAACATACATGATCCACCTGATCATACAAAGATACATGATCCACACAATGTATCCATCAGCATACATGATCTACCTGATCATACAAAGATACATGATCCAAACAATGTATCCATCAGCATACATGATCTACCTGATCATACAAAGATACATGATCCACACAATGTATCCATCAGCATACATGATCTACCTGATCATACAAAGATACATGATCCACACAATGTATCCATCAGCATCCAACATGATGCATTCATACAAAATACATACACATGATCCATCCGATCATATCCAGCATCCAACATGATGCATATACAAAATACATACACATGATCCAACCGATCATATCCAGCATCCAACATGATGCATTCATACATACATATAATGATCCAACTGATCATATCCAGCATCCAACATGATGCATACACAAAATACATATAATGATCCAACTGATCATATTCAGCATCCAACATGATGCATACACAAAATACATATAATGATCCAACTGATCATATCCAAGCAGAAACCAGAACATCCTCCTGATGTTCATCATTCAGCGCTTACATCCACAGCCATGTGAAGGATCCCCCTTCCAACATGCTTGGAATGGCTTCAGCAAATGTGTTCATCACTTCTTCCTCGAAGTGTCCTCGATCTGAAGCACGCCAAGCCTTTCTCTGAAGTACTCGAACTTCACCCTGGCTAGTGGCTTTGTCAGCACATCTGCAATCTGCTCGTCCGTCGCAACATACAGGAGCTTCACAGCTCCTCTCTGCACCATATCCCTGATATAGTGATATTTGATCTCTATGTGTTTCGACCTGTCATGAAACACTGGGTTCTCGGATAGCTTCACACAACTCTGGTTATCACAGAAGATACCAGTAGCATCCAGCGGGAGATCAAATAACTCAGACAATAGCTTCCGTAGCCATACTGCCTCACAACTAGCTGAACAGGCTGCAACATACTCAGCCTCTGCTGTACTCAGTGCTACACAGGACTGCTTCCTGCTAAACCAAGAGATCACACCTGATCCCATATTGAAGCAACACTCAGATGTGCTCTTCCTATCTGCAGCACTGCCAGCCCAATCTGAATCAACATAACCCTGCAGGTTAAACTTTTGATTCGCTTCATACTTGAGCCCATAATCCACTGTACCCTTCAGGTACCTCAGAACATGCTTTACAGCAATCAGGTGAACACTCCTCGGATCCGTCAGAAACTGGCTCAATGTGTTCACAGCAAAGCAAATATCTGGTCTCGTGTTCATCAGGTACATCAAGGATCCAATCATCTGACGATACATGGAGACATCAACTGGCTCAGATGAAGCATCACATAGAAACTTCAGATTCGATGCCATAGGTGTGGCCATGGCCTTGCAATCCATCATCCCAAATCTCTTCAGGATATCTAATGTGTACTTCCCTTGACCAAGGAAGATCCCACCTGCATTCTGCCACACCTCCATACCTAGGAAATAGTGCATCATTCCCAAATATTTCATATTGAATTCTGCGGCAAGCTTCCTTTTAGTATCTGCAATCAGTCTGTCATCTCCTGTTACAAATAAGTCATCCACATACAGGAGTAGAATCACAGGATTCCCTTCCTCAACCTTGTAGTAAAGGTTGGAATCCGCTTTACTCTTGGTAAAGCCCAAACTAGATAGGAAACTGTCCATCCTACCATACCAAGTTCTGGGAGCTTGCTTCAAGCCATACAAGGCTTTCTTCAGTCTGCACACATATGACTCCCTGTCATGTATTTCAAAACCAAGTGGTTGTTCCACATATACTTCCTCTTCAACTATACCATTCAGGAAAGCGGTCTTGACATCCATCTGGTGTATTTTCCATTTCATAGTTGCAGCCAGGGCAAGTACTATTTTGATGGAAGTATACCTGGCTACAGGTGCAAAAGTTTCTTCATAATCTATTCCCTCTTTCTGAGAGAATCCACGAGCTATGAATCTTGCTTTGTATTTCTCCACACTGCCATCTGCAGCATGTTTGATTTTGAAGATCCATTTAGAAGTCACAACAGACTTCTCCTTAGGTCTTGGGACAACATCCCAAACATCATTCTTCATTATTGATTGGTATTCCTCAACCATGGCATCCTTCCATTCTTTCTTTTCTGCTGCTTCTTCATAACTGGAAGGTTCTTTGTTCATAATGTCACAGAGTAAAGCAACATAGCTGGTTTGTGATCTGGTTCTTTTCTTTGCTCTGTGTTCTTCTTCTGGGATACCAAATCTTTCTGCATCTTGAATGAGCTCTCTAGCCCATACAGGTTTCCTCTTGTGAGAGTTATCCTCACGGGGTGGATCTATAGGTTCTTGTGGATCTTCAAACTCACGAACAGCTTCTGGAACTGCTTCAGTCATGGGAGTGTCCTGAAATCTTGTTTCCTTAGGTTCTTCATAAACTTCAGTAGGTGCCTTCCTTGATTTGATGAATGCTGAGTTTTCATCAAATGTTACATCCCTGCTAACATCAATCTTCTTGAACCCTGGAAAGTATATTCTGTAAGCCTTCGAGCTTTCACTGTATCCCACAAAAATACCCTTCTTTCCTGAAGGATCTAGTTTAGTCCTCTTTTCCTTTGGGACATGAGTGTACACTGGACAACCAAATATTCTAAGATGAATGACTTCAGGTTTCTTACCAGAAAAGACCTCTTCTGGTGTCTTGTTGTCCAATATCTTGTGGGGTGTTCTGTTCTGCACATATACAGCTGTTCTAGCTGCTTCTGCCCATAGATGCATAGGAAGATCCTGGTCATGCAACATTGCCCTTGCTGCTTCCATGATAGTTCTGTTCTTTCTTTCTGCAACACCATTCTGTTGAGGATTATAAGGAGAAGTCAACTCCCTCTTAATCCCTGAATCACTGCAAAGCTTCTTGAAGTCATTTGAGGTGAATTCTCCACCATTGTCGGATCTGAATGTTTTGATCTTCTTGTCAGTTTGATTTTCCATCAAGGTTTTGAATTCCTTGAATTTATCAAGCACCTCATCTTTTCCCTTCAAGAAGTATACCCAAGTCTTCCTGGAGAAGTCATCAATAAATGAGACATAGTAAACATACCCACTTAGGGAACTGGATGACATAGGACCACATACATCTGAGTGGATGATTTCCAGGATGTCTTTTGCCTTGCTTTCACTGCTTGGGAAAGCCTTCTTAATATTCTTACCTTTTGCACATCCTTTGCAAACACCTTCATTTTTGGTCTTGATTTCAGGAAGACCCTCTACTGCCTTGCTTGCAATTGGAAGTGCTCTATAGTGCATGTGAGAAAGTCTTCTATGCCAAAGTTCACTTGGCTCCATGGATTCATGCACCATGGCATGTTCAGGTTGTCCCTTCAATTTATACAAGCCTCCCTCTTGCTCTCCAATTACTACTACATCATCTATGGTCTTTCCCTTTGGCCACATTAGGACTTGGCCATCCACAAATGCAACCCTCATACCTTTTGCATCTAATGCAGAAATGGAGAGTAAGTTCTTCTTGAGCCCAGGTACATAAAGTACTTCCTTCATCTTCAGAGATTTTCCAGAATCTAGGTTGTAGGAGGCTTCACCACTTCCTTTGATTGGGTATTGATAATCATCCCCAAGTTTCACCTTATGGGGTGATTCATGTTCAGATAGGTTCACAAAAGATTATTTGAACCCAGTCATGTGTTTGGAAGCCCCACTATCAATCAACCAATCATTACAACCATGGGAGATGGTACCTGTGAGAGCAGAGATCAGAACATACTCTTCTTCACTTGATGAGTCATCATTACTATCACTTTCTGCCCTAGCCTTCTTCTTTGGAGGTTCATCATCTTCGGCAGCATGAGCATGAAACCTTCTTTTGCCACCCTTCGTCTTCTTATTTGAGATGTTGTTGTCCTTCTTGTTCTTGGGACAATTTATGGCAATATGTCCTTTCTCATTACAGGTGAAGCATACTCTTCTTTCTTTGAATTGATGTGAAGATCTCTTGGAGTGAGATGGCTCTTTCTTGAACTTTCCTTTCCTGGTGTGGGCTGCAAGAGCTTGATCTTCACCTCCCATCTTTTCTTCACGAGCTATAAGTCTAGCTTCTTCTTGAGAGCATTCTTCCCGAAGTCTACTGAAGGAGATCAACTTCTTCCTTGCACAAATTCCTTGAATAAAGGAATCCCATGACCTGGGTAGGCCATTTAGAGTGGTCATCACCACTTCACCATTCTCCAACATTTCATCTACTTCTTCTAATTGTTCCTTGATCTGGGAGACCCTTGAAAAGTAAGATTGAATGGTTTCTCCATTCTGAAACTTCACTGCTTTCAATTGGTTCCGCAGGGTCATCTTCCGATTTATGTTCTTTCCTTCAAATAGCTTGGTCAAAGATTCAAACATCTCCTTGGGTGTCTTAAGAGAAGACACATGGGGTATGAGATGGTCTTTGATAGAATCAGCAATGATTCTCTTTGCCTTGACCAAGTTCTTCTTGTGTAATGCCTTGGCTTCTTCATCCTCTGGGATAGGGATGTCTTCTTTCACATATGAGTCCAACTCATTCTCTTCCAGGATTAACCCAATCCTATACTTCCAGGCTCGGAAGTTATCAGCCCCTTCAAGGTTATCCTCAAGCTTAGTGTGGAGAGACATCTTTAAGAGTACTTCAAATGGAAATAGAAAAGATTTAGGACTTACCACTTGAAGTGCTGAAAACTGGATCTGGTCCCGGATTAGGGTTTGTCAGAGAAACCCTAAAAATTCAAAATGTGAATTTCAAAATTCCAAAAGGATAGAAAGATGCGCCTTGGAGAGCTGATCAGCCTAGTACATTCAGAATTTGAGATCAGCAAAGTCTTGCCCTTCAAAATTGCCTTTTTGTCCTCCCGGGTTCACTGGGGAGAGCCCTGAATTAGGGTTTGAGTTTCCCGGAGATCTACCCAGCCAAAAATCTCGATCCAAAGCTCTAACCTTCGATTTTTGCAAGGAGCTTCCAGCTGTGCCTTCAGTTTCCAGAAATTCCTATTTTTGTGGAAACCCTATTTTTTAGGGCCAAATCTGAAAATGCTCGGAACTGAATTCTGATTGGACAGATAGATGCACCTTGATGAGTAGATCCAATCTACTATACTGAATTTCAAAAATCTGTGGAGAGAAACCCAATAAACAAGGAACACAAGCTTCCGTCACTGCAAAATGTCTTCTTCTCAGGTTAGCTCTGATACCATGTTAAATTTTGAGCATTAATTCATTATACTCTAGGATCTTTGCTGAGAGAATAACATCTACAGTATATCAATGCATGACAATCATAATATGACAAGCATCACAAGCATCACAAGAATCAAAAGCATAGAGACAAGAGACACAGAGTTTCCGTGGGGAAAACCCTAAGGTGAAAAACCCCACAACTTCCTCAGAGATAGAGAGAGCAATGGCTCAACCAAAATACAACCAAATAACATTGAGATAGTCTCCTAGAAGATGATCCTCCTCCTCACAAGTGCGCCACTTTCCAGAGAGAGAGTGAGTTACTTTTCCGAGTGAGTAAAATAGAGATCTCCTATCTCTATTTATACTTACCTTTTTGCCCAGTGACCTACTGGGGCCGACTTGTCTACTTAGATACCTCCACATTATATTATATATAATTCTGGGCCGACCCCAAATGGTGGTCTAATAACCCATCGGCAAGTACACACACTTGCGACACTTGTCAATCCACATGACGACACTTCCTTATAGAGGAATGCCACATCTCTTATAAGGGTACAATAAATATATATAAAATATACAGATGAAATACATTCCGAAGTTACATGTACATCAACATTTGTGAATCTATCTGAACATGAATCACCCCATAAGGTGAAACTTGGGGATGATTATCAATACCCAATCAAAGGAAGTGGTGAAGCCTCCTACAACCTAGATTCTGGAAAATATTTGAAGATGAAAAAAGTCCTTTATGTACCTGGGCTCAATAAGAACTTACTCTCCATCTCTGCATTGGATGCAAAAGGTATGAGGGTTGCATTTGTGGATGGCCAAGTCCTAATGTGGCCAAAGGGAAAGAACATAGATGATGCAGTAGTGATTGGAGAGAAAGAGGGAGGTTTGTATAAATTGAAGGGACAACCTGAACATGCCATGGTACATGAATCCATGGAGCCAAGTGAAATTTGGCATAGAAGAATTTCTCATATGCACTATAGGGCACTTCCAATTGCAAGCAAGGCTGTAGAGGGTCTTCCTGAAATCAAGACCAAACATGAAGGTGTTTGCAAAGGATGTGCAAAAGGTAAGAACATTAAGAAGGCTTTCCCAAGCAGAGAAAGCAAGGCAAAAGACATCCTGGAAATCATCCACTCAGATGTATGTGGTCCTATGTCATCCAGTTCTCTAAGTGGGTATGTTTACTATGTCTCATTTATTGATGACTTCTCCATGAAGAATTGGGTATACTTCTTGAAGAACAAATATGAGGTGTTTGATAAATTCAAGGAATTCAAAACCTTGATGGAGAATCAAACTGACAAGAATGTAAAAACATTCAGATCTGACAATGGTGGAGAATTCACCTCAGGTGAATTCAAGAATATTTGTAGTGATTCAGGGATTAAGAAGGAGTTGACTGGTCCTTATAATCCTCAACAGAATGGAGTTGCAGAAAGGAAGAACAAAACAATCATGGAAGCAGCAAGGGCAATGCTGCATGACCAGGATCTACTTATGCATCTATGGGCAGAAGCAGCTAGAACAACTGTATATGTGCAGAACAGAACACCCCGCAAGATATTGGACAACAAGACACCAGAAGAGGTCTTTTCTGGTAAGAAACCTGAAGTCAGCCATCTCAGAATATTTGGTTGTCTAGTATACACTCATGTCCCAAAGGAAAAGAGGACTAAACTAGATTCTTCAGGAAAGAAGGGTATCTTTGTGGGTTACAGTGAAAGCTCGAAGGCTTACAGAATATACTTTCCAGGGTTCAAGAAGATTGATGTCAGCAGGGATGTAACATTTGATGAAAACTCAGCATTCATCAAATCAAGGAAGGCACCTATTGAAGTTAATGAAGAACCTAAGGAAACTAGATTTCAAGACACTACCATGACTGAAGAAGTTCCAGAAGTTGTTCGTGAGTTTGAAGATCCACAAGAACCTGTAGATCCACCCCGTGAGGATAACTCTCACAAGAGGAAACCTGCATGGGCTAGAGAGCTCATTCAAGATGCAGAAATAT
Organism: Larix kaempferi; assembly: GCA_027924585.1. Classification (NCBI taxonomy): domain Eukaryota; kingdom Viridiplantae; phylum Streptophyta; class Pinopsida; order Pinales; family Pinaceae; genus Larix; species Larix kaempferi. The sequence goes on from BSBM01000096.1 coordinate 38,866,246, forward strand.
TTCGCATTCCAGAAGAAGAACACAGAGCAAAGAAGAGAACCAGATCACATACTAGCTATGTTGCTTTACTCTATGACATTATGAACAAACAACCTTCTAGTTATGAAGAAGCAACGAAAAAGAAAGAATGGAAGGATGCCATGATTGAGGAATACCAATCAATAATGAAGAATGATGTTTGGGATGTTGTCCCAAGACCTAAAGAGAAGTCTGTTATGACTTCCAAATGGATCTACAAAATCAAGCATGTTGCAGATGGCAGTGTAGAAAAATACAAAGCAAGATTCGTAGCTCGTGGCTTCTCTCAGAAAGAGGGAATAGATTATGAAGAAAATTTTGCACCTGTAGCTAGGTATACTTCCATCAGAACAGTACTTGCCCTGGCTGCAACAATGAAATGGAAATTACACCAGATGGATGTCAAGACTGATTTCTTGAATGGTGTAGTTGAAGAGGAAGTATATGTGGAGCAACCACTCGGTTTTGAAATACATGACAGGGAGTCATATGTGTGCAGATTGAAGAAAGCTTTGTATGGCTTGAAACAAGCTCCCAGAACCTGGTATGGTAGGATGGACAGTTTCCTATCTAGTTTGGGATTTACCAAGAGTAAAGCGGATTCCAACCTTTATTACAAGGTTGAGGAAAAGAATCCTGTGATTCTACTCCTGTATGTGGATGAATTATTTGTAACAGGAGATGACAGATTGATTGAAGATACTAAGAGAAAGCTTTCTGCCGAGTTCGATATGAAATATTTGGGAATGATGCATTATTTCCTAGGTATGGAGGTGTGGCAGAGTGCAGGTGGGATCTTCCTTGGTCAAGGGAAGTACACAGTAGATATCCTGAAGAGATTCGGGATGACGGATTGCAAGGCCATGGCCACACCTATGGCATCGAATCTGAATCTTCTATGTGATGCTTCATTTGAGATGGTTGATGTCTCTATGTATCGTCAGATGATTGGGTCCTTGATGTACTTCACGAACATGAGACCAGATATTTGCTTTGCGGTGAACACATTGAGTCAGTTCCTGACGGATCCGAGGAGTGTTCACCTAATTGCTGTAAAGCATGTTCTGAGGTACCTGAAGGATACAGTGGATTATGGGCTCAAGTATGAGGCGAATCAAAAGTTTAACCTGCTGGGTTATGTTGATTCAGATTGGGTTCGCAGTGCTGCAGATAGGAAGAGCACATCTGGGTGCTGCTTCACTATGGGATCAGGTGTGATCTCTTGGTTTAGCAGGAAGCAGTTCTGTGTAGCACTGAGTACAGCTGAGGCAGAGTATGTTGCTGCTTGTTCTGCTAGTTGTGAGGCAGTATGGCTACGGAAGCTACTGTTTGAGTTATTTGATCTCCCGTTGGATGTTACTGGTATCTTCTGTGATAACCAGAGTTGTGTGAAGCTGTCCGAGAACCCAGTGTTTCATGAAAGGTCGAAACACATAGAGATCAAATATCACTATATCAGGGATATGGTGCAGAGAGGAGCTGTGAAGCTCCAGTATGTTGTGATGGACGAGCAGATTGCAGATGTGTTGACGAAGCCACTAGCTAGGGTGCAGAGAGGAGCTGTGAAGCTCCTGTATGTTGCGACGGATGAGTAGATTTCAGATGTGCTGACGAAGCCACTAGCCAGGGTGAAGTTCGAGTACTTCAGAGAGAGGCTTGGTGTTTTTCGGATTGATGACACTTTGAGGAAGAAGTGATGGACACATTTGCTGAAGCCATTCCAAGCATGTTGGAAGGAGGATCCTTCACATGGCTGTGGATGTAAGCACTGGATGATGTTCTTGTTTCTGCTTTGTATGATCAGTTGGATCATTTTTATATGTCTGTATGTATGCATCATGTTGGATGCTGGATATGATCAGTTGGATCATTTTTATATGTATGTATGCACGCATCATGTTGGATGATGGATATGATCAGTTGGATCATTTATATGTATGTACACATCATGTTGGATGATGGATATGATCGGTTGGATCATGTGTATGTATTTTGTATAAGCATCATGTTGGATGCTTGGACCATGTATCTGTATATGTATCAGGTGGATACATTGTATGATCAGGTAGATCATGTATGTTGATATGTATCATGTATTTATGTTTGTATCAAGTGGATACACTGTGTGATCAGGTGGATCATGTATGATGATATGTATAAGGTAGATACTTGGTATGCATCAGGTAGATGCATTGTATGATCAGGATGATCATGTATGACGAGCTTCAGGATGTTGCTCCAGATGACATGCAGCAGGATGTTGCAGTGATGATGATTAGGATGATCATGTGTACATCAGGATGATGTATGGTGAGTATCAGGTTGATACTCTATGGCCGTGGAACAGGTTGTGCAGATAAGCATGTAATTTGTGCCCTGGGATATTTGCAGATAGTCTTTCGAGGTTTTGCCTATGGCATGTAATTTGTACCCTGGGATATCTGGAAAATGCACTTTCGAGGTTTTCTTGGGAGGACATATAATTTGTGCCCTGGGAGATTTGCAGATAGTCTTTCGAGGTTTTTCCTATGGCATGTAATTTGTGCCCTGGGATATCTGGCAGATTCTCTTTCGAGGCTTTGTCCTATGGCATGTGATTTGTGCCCTGGGAGATCCGATAGGTTGAGCCGTGTGCTCGTAATCAGTCCTGGGATGCTCTTTTGAGGTTTTGCCATGACCGTATGTAATTTGTGCCCTGGGAGATCCGATAGGTTGAGCCTTGTGCTCGTAATCAGTCCTGGGATTCACTTTCGAGGTTTTGTGGTGGGGTCACATGTAATAAGTCCCGGAGATCTAGACAGGATGAAAAAGGCCTCAGATGCTCTTTAGGGTTCTTGCTAGTCAAGAGACTCTTTTAAGGTTTTGTGATGCACGTAATAAGTCCTGAGATTTCCACAGTATGGCCAGTGATGATGAAGACTTGCAGGTGGTGGGCCTACATCCAGTATGAAAAAGGACTAGCTCTGTAGAACTTCCTATGACGAGTAGAGTCAGAGATTGGGTGAGATAGTAGCAGCAGTGACGATGATGATGACGGTGCATCGATGACGATGATCCCAAGAAGAAGACTTGTCTAGTAGATCTGTGTCGAGAAATACCTTCCTAGTTAAGAGGGAGTGTTGATGTATATGTAACTTCAGAATGTATTTCATATATATTTATTGTACCCTTATTAGAGATGTGTTATTCCTCTATAAGGAAGTGTCGTCATGTGGATTGACAAGTGTCGCAAGTGTGTGTACTTGCCGATGGGTTATTAGACCACCATGTGTGGGGTTGGCCCTGAAATATATATTATATTGTGGATGTACCTATCTAGAAAATTCAGCCCCATAAGGTCACTGGGAAAAACAGGTTAGTATAAATAGAGATCAGGAGATCTCTATTTAGATCATTCAGAAAGTCATATCTCTCTCACTCAGAAAGTGGAGCACTAGTGAGGAGGAGGATCATTTGCTTCTAGGAGACTATCTCAAGTGTATTTTGGTTGTACTTTGGTTGAGCCATTGCTCTCTCTATCTTTGAGGAAGTTGTGGGTTTTTTCACCTTAGGGTTTTCCCCACGGAAACTCCATGTCTCTTGTCTCTCATGCTTTTGATTCTTGTGATGCTTGTGATGCTTATTGTGATTGTTATGCATTGATGTACTGTATATGTTATTCTCTCAGTGAAGATCCTAGAGTATTGTGAATTAATGCTCAAAATTTAACATTTTCAACGTAGACGAAGCATATGGCTATGCGGAGGAAAGCAACGACCATTGCATCCTTGGCCACGGAGGACTATTCTCGCAAGCTGGAGTAGGGGTATTTCAACAGTGCAGTATGCAAATACATATTTTTATTTACTTTTGATTACTTCTTTAATGGAGTTGGATGGATATCTGCTCTCCAATTTGGAAAGGGTTTATAATTTTCTTCATCTTGTTCTGGCTGGATGATGGCAACTAGGTGAAAAAATAAAAAAAAAATCCACTGTATAAAATATGAATTGTTCTGAACTAGACTCCAAATGCTAATCGACATATAGATACATATTGACAGGCAAATAAAACTTCAAATGCATACTCAGCCACCATTGATCACACTCTGTTTAAAGGTGTAGATTTGTTGACTTTTCCACAATTTAACTTTCCACACCAAATCGTGACCACATTATTCAATCCAACGGAATAGAGATTGCTTGGTAACGTTTCCTCTGTTTTACTTCAACGTCGAAGGCGTCCAGGGTTTTGGTATTGCGTGTAGGGTTGTTTTTCAAGGATTCAATCCAGAAAATGCAGGGTTGCATTTGGAATTCGTAGGGCTTCTAGACTCAGAGATGGAGTTTGCTTTTGAAATCGCAGGTTTGGCTCATGTGATTCCCAACTACCTCCTTTCTAATTGAACCCTTCAATATTTTTGGAGATTCATTCTCAAACATGGTAACATTAACAAGTAATACAAGCTATCATAATCAATTGATCAATATCACAGTCAATTTACTTGATTTCCAGCAAGATTCAACCCCAGACATGGATTCATACAACCAACGAAGATTATCACAACAATAAATGGTTATCTAGAACCAAATAACTTCATGAAAACCCACATAGTACAACTACTCTGTTTCCTTATTCCAACAACAACCAAAAACTTGATTACAATGCTATTTTTACAGGACTATAGAAATCTGTTTGAGATCCTAACAAATAGGATCTACAATACTTAAAAATCACAATCCAATCCAAACAAATCTCTAAAACTGGCTCTTAAAGATTCGAGAGCCCATTTGGCTATAACAACCATGATTACAACGCACACCTCATTTTCTCTCAAACTAACTCAATCTAATCTAGAACATAATGATAAAAAAAAATTATTCTCCTTCCTAATGTTCCTGCATCATTGTTCTCTACTCTCTAGGATTTCTCATTTCTTTCCATATTTGGTGGTTTCTCATTATCCAATTGGGTAGGATTTTCAATTTACTTCTTCAATTTGGTACCAAAACGTTCATTGTTATTACTAAGAATGAGATGATTGCAATGTAAACGACATTGTTTGGAAGGGAACAACATTGTCCAAACTTGAGGGCATTCCTCAAACATTTTAGGCGGGTGCTTTGTAATGAAATATTTACCCTTGTTCTATTTTTTGAATAGGGACTATGTCCATATGACCATGAAGCTGACTGCATCAAGGATTGCTCTTATTTTTGCTGCTAATCGAATATACAAAACCAAAGAATACGAAAACTATGTATTCAACACATAGAATGCCTTGTCCTATTTTAGCTACTAGTAGTCTCTGAAATAATGCTCATTATTTTACTGGAATATCCCTGTGTTGCTAGTCAAAATATATTTCAATAGGTCTATTGCAATTAATTTGCGAAGGTGACGTCCAAAGGAATCAAAATTCTTTAAGTTGGATTTAATTCAATCACCTAATTGTGACTCACAAGCAAGCAGTTGGTAGACATACCGGGAGATGAGAATTCAGGCCCCTCAAAAAATGGTGTGATACAATGATCCAGGTGGATATTGGTGGTGGCCCACCTCTTCCTACTGGCTCAAAACAGTCTTCTGGCAATTTTGGCAAATTCCTATTCTTAGCGGTTTTTTGGGTCCTAAACTTTCGGGGCAGTTTTGAGGCCCTAAACGACCTTTTTTGGCGATTTGGGGGCCAAATGGTAGCCTTAGCCAGAGGAAAGCATTTGGCCCCACTCGAAAGTTGTAAGTCTCGGATATCCCTTTCCAATGGGCTACCGAGCGCCCCAAACAAAGATCGTATGTATACGTTATGACCCTGGGAAGTTGACTGTTCAACTAACCACCTTGGGGCCGCAAACGTTATGACGGTTCATCTTCTAGGGTAATGTTTTTGGATGTTTGGGATTATTTCCCTCATGCTTATGATAAATAGGCCTTTCGGCTTCTCTTTTCAATCATCTTGGCACGAATGAGCATAGAGGCCACATCTCTTCTTAGAGATAGCTACCACCATTCCAGCTATTGTATTTTACAGTCTGTTCTATTTCCGCTATTTAATAGAATATGTGTTTACTGTATCACTGTGTTTCTTTCCATATATCTGTGTCTGTGATTCTGTATATGCTATCTTATTTCATTCCTGCATAAATTTGGATCAGTGGTATTAGAGCGGTCTACTCTTTGATTGTTTCTCGGTGCATGTCCCCGACGAGGTCAGGATATAGAGAGTTGGGTCTCGAACTATTTTGACTTTGGGAAGACCACTCTCGCCGTCCCAAATGGCCTCCCATGGAGGAATAAAAGAGAGACGACGGAGCAGTAGATCCTATTAAGTTGTTGCTCGAGGAAGCCCTCGTGCGACAGAGGAACGAGATGATGGATAATTTCTCCCAGATCCTTCGACGCATGCCGACGGCAACAAATACACCTTCGACAAGCAACCGTTTCGGAGATGTGACTCCCTTCAAGGTACAAATTAACTTTGATATCCATTTATTTGAAGGCCATGTCAATGCTGATGCCATAGATAAATGGTTGAATCTACTAGAAGGGTATTTCTCTATCCACAGTTTTTTCGACAGGAAAAAGATCATCTTTGCGCTCCTCAAGGCCGTCCCCCATGTCAAAAATTGGTGGGAAACTTATTGTGAGCAAAACTCATCGGACGAGTCTGGATTGTTTGGATATTCCAATCCCACTTAGGCCTCTTTTATAGATGCCGTCACGGAACAATATTATCCTGTTGGAAACTATGATGACCAGTACACAAAATGGGCCATTCTGCACCAAGAGAGGGACCAAACGGTGTCGGAGTACACCAACAAATTTCATACCTTGCACACAAAGCTAGGTATCAAGGACTCTGAGCGACACCTAGTACTGAAATATCGTAGTGGCCTACACTGGTACATACGAACAGAGATGGATTTCCTGGAAATATCTTCACTCGGATCCGCCTATTGATATGCTGTCAAAATTGAGCAAAACTTTCAGCAAAAGAACAAGCGTGAATTTGGACCTGTGTAGAAGCAGGGCAAGGGAAACTCTGGCTCACAAAAAACAGGGCAGGGAAAGGACAACTAATCCCAACCACAAGCGAAGAAGGGTAACGAAAAGAAAAAGAAGGACACCAGGAAGTGGTGCGAGTTCCACAAAATACCCTGGCACAACACTGATGAATGATGCTCAAAACAGTCATTGGTGGCTGAGATCAAAGCTTCAGAATCAGATCCCAGTTCTGATTCTGACTCAGAACCTAATTTCACAGCCGCGTGGAAAGGGAAGCAGATCATTGATGCAGAACCCAGTGCCGTTGTTTCCACCATACATATTCAACCAGAGGAACCTGAAGAGTCGGAGGTAGAGGAGCGCCTTTTCCACTCATAGATGTGGGTGAAGGGAATTCCCCTACACTTTGTTGTGGACAGAGACAACCAAAAGAACCTGATCTCAACAGAAGTCATCAAGAAATTGGAGCTACCAATAACACCACACCTGCAACCATACACCATTGGTTGGCTGAGCCAAGGATGAGGGATCCACGTCAGTCATCAATGTCGCCTACCATACGGCATCAAACCCTTCAAAGATGAGGTGTTGTGTGATGTGTCCCCACTCGAAGTATGTGATGTTCTTTTAGGACAACCATATATGTGGAAGCATCATGATGTATATGAATCACGACCTCACAGTGTCATTGTCACCTTGGCAGGACAACTCTATTGGATACCCAAGACAGTTTCACCTACCCCAAACAAGCAGGGTAGGAAGATAATCTCCCACACTGGGAAATTCTCCCTATTCGCAATGTCCACTAAAGGAGAGCATCAGATCACAGAGACATCCACAACCTCTTCCCATTATCCCTCTACTCAGTAGAAACAAGAAAAATAGAAGTTTGGTGCAGCCTCGCCTATTCGAGTACCTTTGCAGTGCAAGGCCACGCATTCAAGGTGATCCTCCAAAAAGAAACCATCCACACCAGTGCATACCAAGGATACCACAACAACCAAAACTATTGAACAAATCCAGTGCATCCAGCAACAACAATTACAACCCTCTGAAGATTTCAAAGAAAGCCAACCTTTTCGCTTCAGCAAATGCCGCAACAGGAGCTCAACTCAACACACAGTTCGACATATGATAAGGGATTTGACGCAATGGAGACCATTGCTTCCTAAGGAGGGAGGATTGATCTAGGTGGATATTGGTGGTGGCCCACCTCTTCCTACTGGCTCAAAACAGTCTTCTGGCAATTTTGGCAAATTCCTATTTTTAGCGGTTTTTTTGGGTCCTAAACTTTCGGGGCAGTTTTGAGGCCCTAAACGACCTTTTTTGGCGATTTGGGGGGCCAAATGGTAGCCTCAAGCAAAGGAAAGCATTTGGCCCTAGTCAAAAGTTCTAAATCTCAGATATCCCTTTCCAACGGGCTACCGAGTGCCCCAAACAAAGATCGTATGCAAAAGTTATGACCCCGAGAAGTTGATTGTTCAACTAACCACCTTAGGGCCGCAAACGTTATGACGGTTCATCTTCTAGGGTTAGGTTTTTGGATGTTTGGGATTATTTCCCTCATTCTTATGATAAATAGGCCTTTCAACCTCTCTTTGTAATCATCTTGGCATGAATGAGCATAGCAGCCACATCTCTTCTCAGAGATAGCTACCACCATTCCAGCTATTGTATTTTACAGTCTGTTCTATTTCCGCTATTTAATAGAATATGTGTTTACTGTATCACTGTGTTTCTTTCCATATATCTGTGTATGTGATTTTGTATATGCTATCTTATTTCTTTCCTGCATAAATACGGATCATACAACTTTTAATGATGGTTGTCTCATTATACTTTTTGTTCTTCACTTGCAGTATCTTGAAGCCGAAGCCTTGATGCGACTAGGGAAACACAAGGGAACCCTTTTGGCTCTTGTGAATGCTATTAAAAGGAATGATCTTCTAGAAGAGAAAGGTTCATTATTTTGCCTAAAACCATATGTCAGATATGCTTTTATGGGGAGGATGAAGGCACCAAAAAAGCTGCAAGAATGCTCTCATGTAAGAGCTGCAATAAGAAGTACCATAGGAGCTGCTTAAAACGTTGGTAAGAAAACCGAGGTAAGTGATTAAACCAAACTCTTTCCTAGCATGCAACTTCCATTATCATGTCTTACATGTAATGTTTCTAGTATCCTATTCTAAACTATTTATTTAAAAGCAATTGGTAAACATGTTAAAACTCTCCTCAACTGGATAAAGTATTAATCAAGACATGAATAAACTAACTTCTGTTGTTAATTTCTGGCATATTTATTTAATTGGGCTTCATGGATTTGTCCTTCTTGCATGAGTTGTGAGGTTAGTATATTTTTAACCTTTGATATGTTTCCTTTGGTTTCTTTCTCTTCCAATCATAGGTATTGTTATTTTTAATATTGACATCTTGCTTGCAATATAAAGTTGGAAGCCCATCAGGTTGATCATCAATGGATATTTTCTCTGAATAGGTTTATTATTATTGGAATTTTTCCTTTGTTTGTGGTTGTTGTTGTCAAATGTCAGTGAAGGCAGTTTCCTGGTTTCATTATGAAGTTAATTGCATATAAATTTCAGTATATTGAAGACATCTCAAAGAAAAGCTTAATGCTATCAAATGTATGGTCACTTTATTATTTAATTTTCTACCATTTTCTATTTTTGAAGCATTGATTATATTGAAGTATTTCATTGATCCATGGTTGTTATGCCCATTAATCAGTGGAGATCCATTCCATATTATATGGATCTTGTAGCTTCTCATCTTTACATAAGGTTTTAAATTTTAATTAAATCTAATTATTAATCTATTTTTAAATCAATTTTTTGTTGTTGTTGTTGTATTGAAGAGCCTTGCTCAGATTTCCTCTAAAGGGTTGCATCATCATTGATCTTATACCCCTGCATTCTCTTTCTTCTAATATCTACATTTTCCTATTTTTACTGTCATTAATTATTTCGTTCTTACATTGACATTATTGCAGACTTCCTCTATTGCATTGTGGTGTAACTGCCTTTGCTACCCTGCAGTTGAAATTTCATTTAAGTATCCCTTATATTTATTTATAATTATCATTCTTACTATTAACATGTCAATACCTTCATTGATTCTCCTTTATTTATGAACATCCAGAAGTCTTGAACATTGATCAGACCTTGTCAATGATTTACTTTGTGAACCTTCCCCCCAAAAATCTCCTCTTCCATCCTAACAAACTCATATATGTAGTGATGACCAAATCAAACACAATTACTAGTTACTTGATGAAGGTCACGTCGATTATTGAATGGGTTCTCACTTCAGTGGGAAACATTTGTCTAGATTCTTTGAAAGATTGGGATGATTGTATCCACGAGGAGACTAAAATGGAGCCAAACACTAGAAGGAAGGGAGGTTATAGTGACCATGCCCTATTTGGTCAAATGAAGAAGGGTAGAGGTAAAGGACTCGACAAGAGTAAGGGAAAGAGTGAGGAGTCATCCTCACAACCGGGGAAGGGGGAAGGATTACGAAAGAGCACAACTCAAGGGTCCAGGTTGAGCATGGTGATGATGCCAAGTATCCAGTAGTAGGAATTGGTACCATTCCCTTCCAGCGCTAGTGAGGTAACTTTTTAGACTTTAGCAATGTGTTGTTTGTTCCAGGTGTAAGGAAAAAATTGCTTACAGTTTCAGTTATGGAAGATAAGGGCTTTGTAGTAGATTTCAAGAACCAACAAGTCCTTATTCAACTGAAGGAGTCTAGATGAGAATCAACACAGGTAATCGGGGTTAGGGAAGGAAATAAGTCTGCATAGGAGAAGGCCTGTTTAATACTTGCTGCAAGAATATCAAGTACAGTCATTTGCAGAATTCATAAGGTTATTACCCACACATGTGATGAAATATACTCATTGATACTTAAATAGGCTGTACCCAAAAAGCCTAGTTAAATGTGGACCACTTTTCCATGAAAAGTTACATTTTAGAAAAGTAAGAAATGTCTTCCACAATGTTAAGCTTAGTTGGTTTGCTAAAAGTTAATATTGTTATTTCTGGCACCCAGCAGAGGCCATTGTCTTAAAATTCAAAAGTAGTGCATCATTGTAATGCATGCAAAATCAGAAGATGGTGTGGAAGGGGAACTTTGAATAATGTTGACAAGTATCTATTTTCTAATCCACAGGCATTCATTACACTATATTTGCTATCAATACTTCTGAAACATTTTATATTATCAAACAATTATCTGAAAATAACCTAGAATTTAAAGGAGATCTTTGACAAATATGGCATAATTTTTCAGTGCATGGGACTGGCCATCTTAACTAAATCCTTATAGCTAGATAAAGTTAGTATTTTTCATGAGTGTCCATTATTTGAGTAGTACAATATGGATATAGTTTTTTGGCTATTGTTTTCTAAATTTTGTTGTTTTGATCCAAACCTGTGGTACAATCAGAACACTTCTAGGAACTTGTCTAAGGGAAATGCAAGGAGATCTATGGCAGAAGGTGCATCGACATCGGGTCCAGATGATTCTTTCAACAATCTCGAAAGACATTTGCGTAGGCCACAAACATCACTTGCTAGAGGTCTACCTTCACTTGGAAGGTAAAAATGGATGTCCACTACATAAATTTCTGTTATGGAAGTTTCTGATTGTCCCAGTGCACATGTTCTTAATTTATGGAAGTCTGAATGCAGCTGTCTTTTTTTGCAGGCTTGTTCCAATGAGACAATCTTCTACCAGTTCGATACGTAATTTTGGACTTTGAAATGCATCAGATCGCATGAATGATGCAAATTCACCTGGTTTGTGCTCTCAGTGCCACTATTCTCTTTTAGAAAGGCCTCAATAGGCTCGCTTATTTTCTGTGTTTGGATTGCTTATTCATTTGTACTAGCACACATTTATGATTTTAATCTGATTTAGTTTTATGAGTGTCAGCTTTCCCAATCATTGTGTTGTCAATGTAGATATATTTGATATAGGGGGTGACCATAAAGGCAGTTCAACTATTCCTTTTGCTGGAACATCGAGAGAGAATGGTTCTTTTCCAGACTTGAGAAAAGAAGACCATGGTTGGAGATATAGCGATGATGAACATTCTGAAGATGTGCTAAGAGCTTCAAATGCTTTGGAAAATATCCAATTAGATAGAAAAGCACGTAGCCTAACTCATTAATGGAGGTGAGGTCTATAAGTTTAGAACTATCTTGGTTTTTAGCAGTGTTCTTGATCATTGTCATAGGGATATGGTTTATATTTATCATTATCCAGTGTCAAAGTTCCTAATATGTTCATTACATTATCTTCTTCATAATCTAGTTTTACTTATGTAAACTAATTTGTGCATATTAGGTCATAGTTTCTTTGGTTTTGCTCTTTTGTTTTTGTTGAAGTACTCAACTATGTGTTTGTGCCCTACTATGCTAATTATTTTAAGTTCTGTCAGTCTGTACTTGGTATTGTTTGCAGATAACTTCAGAACTATCTTGTTTTTTTAGCAGTGTTCTTGATCGTTGTCATAGGGATGCAGTTTATTTTTATCACTAGTCAGTATCCAAATTCCAAATGTGTTCATTAGTTTTATCTATGTAAACTGATGTGTGCATATTGGGTCATACTTTGGTTTTGCTCTTTTGTTTTGTTGAAGTACTCAGCTATGTGTTTGCACCCTACTATACTAATTTTTTTAAGTTCTAGTTGTCTATACTTGGTATTGTTTGCAGAATATCAAGCTTGTTCCTGTAGTTTTATATTTTCAAATTATTTGCAGAAGCTATGGATTAGATATAAATAGAGATACCAACTAGGTTGTAGTGAAAATTATTATTTTTTGCTAAATTGGTATTTCTTTTGGGTCACATAGGTTACGAGGCCCAAAGTGAATGGGATGTCAAATTAGTGGCAATTTACTCATTCAGTTGAGGTGGTTGTTAACCTTAGTAATTACTTTTTTCTGTAGTTGTTGGGCAACTTTTTCCATTGATCTAAGGAATTCATATTTATATTTATAGCTAGCATTGCAAATGTAGCGAGTTTTTACAGATGGTTCATTGGCAACTATCACGAGGACTTTTCTTCGTTGTGGAATCTTTTTCCTACTAAAAATACCCTTTTATTGCAGGAACATTGAAGATGGTGTTATAGAAGAAGATTCTCAGTCAGAGAGGGACAAATTCTAGCATAGGTTAGCTTAACATAGATTTCTCTTTGAAATGATTAATTATCATTGGCACTATGGTGTACAATATCATCAAAGTGGGATGGTTGCACTAAAAGGATCCAAAACCTGCAAAATGACCTCCAAAAGTGCCCTAAAAAGCATGCAAGATTACCTCCAAAGGTTGATCTCCCTACCAAATTTCCAAGAGAGTTGAGCATTGTCTAAGAACAAGGCATATAGTTCATAAGAGACTCCCCAGGGATAAATAAATCCTCTTAAAAGTGGTTTACTGCACAGGTTTGATCAAATTGACTATAAATGATGCAACAAACCCTTATCATTGTCAAGATGCTATAGGATGTCATCATATTCGCTCATTTATCCAGCTATTTGGCACCTTTTACCACAAGAAAACCCCTTTTAGGACTGATGCTACATAAAACCACTACACAGGTTGCTCAGAATGTGCCCAGACTTGTAAATGATGCCTTTTTTGTTGTATTGTTGTTTTTCTGCACAAGTTTGCCAAGATCTTGTAATGATGTTGCTTATTACTGTTAGAAGCTCAGAATGGGTCAGAAACACGGTTGTATGTTACATTTTTCTGAGGTACAATGACTATTGTTAATTTCTAGGTGACAGTATGATATATTTGCCTAGAATTAGCCCAAATTTTTCATGGGCTAGATGAATTCCCTCACTCTTTTTTTTTCATTCAAATCAATGGTCATAAACTCTCAATAATTCAGAAGTACTATACCTTTCATCCCCTAGAATAATGTATTTTATGATATTAAGCCATAAGAAGAATCCATATTCTAGGGCATCATCATCATTAACTATAAGCATCCAATGAGGCCATCCAACCATGACAAAGAAACTAACCAAGAAAAAAACCATGGGCACTTCATTCATCATCAACAAAGGCATGGATATGTCACCTCTATGAAAATTATGATGAAGATCACAAGTGGTTACCTGTGCAATATCAGGGGTAACATCTAGCTCCAATTGCAGCGCGCGCTCCTCTTGGGAGTGCATGAAAAGCTAAGAATATCAACATGTACATGATAAGAATATCTTATAGACTGGTAGATACTCTCTTGTACTCTCTCTTTCCTCTTGTTTGATGTGATATTTAGGCCATGTTTTCTTGTTGGTCATGTTATACTTTTCTTTATGCATGAGCTTTTTAAAGATATCTACTCACATGGGAGATTTTAGTCTGGTTTTCATGTTTTTATTCCAATGATAACTTGTGTTGACAATTGTTCTATCTGCATATTTGCTTTACAGATGCTTTATGTGCATATTCCTTCTCAACACCCACCTTCATTTCTAGTGTTGAAGTTACCAACACATGTTTAGGTGACTTATTTACATTTTCCTTGTTTTTACTATACTACAAAAATGGAAAATGGAGGGATTTACACTTATGTGATACTCTTGGATTGCATCTATTATGTTAGAATACTTCTTATACTTATTTTTTTGTAGCATAGGTTTTCTTATTCAATTTCTTATAATTCCTTATTATGTGTGCTGCATGGATGTCCTTGTTGAGAAATTTATAAAGTTTGAGGACATAATGTTGTTGTTGAATTCTGATTATTACAATATATCCTTAATATCTAAAATGTATTTACTCTGAATTTTTGAGATCATGGAACTAAACTTACTGCATGTTAGTCGTAGGCTTTGAACAAGTTCATGATAGACTTATTTTTGTCCATGAAGTAAAAGCATTTCAAGGATATGGATAAACTCTAAACTCCTAAGAAAAGTTGCATAGTTAGAGACAAAATAGCACACGTATTGATCTACTTCCCACTGTATATATGTTTCAAATAGAAACTTGGAAATATGACGGTTAAATATAATAATTCATAGAATTTGAAAGTGTGTCCATAAATGTGGAAATATTACAACATAAATTTATTATACCAGGGAATTGATGTTGGCACTCAATGATATATTCTTAAGGATTCAAGGAGTGATTGGAAATTCCATATGCTTCATCCATTTGACTATAACACTTATTATATATCAGTCCTTGTATTTTTGCTTCTCATTTTCTGTTTCAGTTTGTGTATTTGTGTTTTCTTGTTAAGATATGAATATTTAAATGATCTCTATATCATACATGTCCCTAACCTTGAAACCACAAGTTACTATGCCTTGAAAACACAATTGGAAGCTTTAAAGGAGAGTGCAAGAATCATATTTGAACTAAGTTGTGAAGAAGTTAGTGGGTAGAGGAAGTGTTTAACGAAATATCAAAACGAAAATATTCCATACAATATATCTTCAAGCCTCTAGACTCCAACAGTACGCTACAGTAGATGGAAAGTGAAGTGTTTGACAAAATCAGGATTTAAATAACCCTTACAGTAAGCCTAACCATTATCAGTTGGCAAGAGAAAAAAAAGTAGCAGTAGTTTAAATGAGGAGTAGTGGTATAAACAAGTCTTCCCTAACAACAATTGAGTTAAAAGTCTAGGGTAGTATTGGCAAGGGTTATTACAAAATCAATAATAGAAATTTGTGTTTTGAAAAAAATTCAGAGTTTTGCTGTATTGGTCTCTTGCTATGGCTTTCTTTGTTCTATTATTTTGATAAAGCAGATATTTATACGAGATACGATAAGATAAGTTTATTAATGTCCAGCAAATGACCAAAAATAGGTCTATGGGAGTGTTCAGTACAAAACTGGCGCTAATGTGCTCCAGTTTGTAGCTGATTATTGTGTTTCGACTTTCAACAAGAAATGCAGAGGCAACACTCTGCTTAGATTCTTATGATTAAAATATTTTTTATTTTTATTTTGTGCTGGAAAAAACAAATAGCATTTGCAATCCTAATAGTCTTACAAATATTTAGTTGATGTATGCTTCTTGCACTAAGGAATTACATGTTCTAAGATATTGTTACTTTGTGTTTCTTTCATGCAGAATATGTGTGGCCCATGTGCTCCAAGTCATTTAGGTCAGAAGATATATTATGTTTTGAATTTATACCTCAATTGGGAACTGCCAGCAGAAAGGTCCCTTAGTTCAGCATGAGGCCTAGGAAAAGACGGCAACCCTTTCAATTGGCATGCAACTCTTTTTGGTTTTCACATTTTCCTCCAATTTCAGAGCTAGAAGGTTTATATGACTCCCAGACGAGATCTTATGGAACTACAACTATGAAAATACAGAGAAACCCTTCCTTTTCTAAGATAGAAGCTGGAGATATTCTTCATTTTCAAAATATACTTGGAGAGAAAAATGACATTTAGGATAAAGATGAATTGGGTGCAACAAATCTTGATTGGATGGGGAAATACAGGGGTTCAAGCCAACTCCTACTTCGTTCGGCGGCCCTGGTGGTTATTAGTCAAGGTATGGAGGCCACGTATTTATAGTAGTTGTTTGGTTAGGAGGATATTTTTTAATCAATTCTTCATACAACTAGATACACATGAAAGAGCATAGCATGACTCATTTTTCATGAAATTAGACATATTTTTTCATTAATTCTGGGAAGTAGTTAGATGATGTTTATATATATGAAGAAGTAGAATTAAAACAAGTGAAATGAAGTAATAGTCATTTTAGACTTGCATTTGGTAACCAGAGATTCTTGGAAGCATAGAAATCAAACAAGTGAAATGAAGTAATAGTCATTTTAGACTTGCGTTTGGTAACCAGAGATTCTTGGAAGCGCTGGTTGTTTGAGACTGATGCTTTGACATTCATTTTAGTTGTTTCAAGTCCACTCATTTACAATTTACTTCAATCACTACCACTTGATCACTTGATATCTTGAGTGTTAAGAGAACTAGAAATTGGGTGTTACTAACCTAGATCTATTTTAATTCTTGATTAGTAAACCACCAATATATCCAAAAAAAGCCAATTCATGTAACTCATTGTTAATACTATTGGTTAATTAAAAACAACACTGAATAATGTTAAATAGAATTATGAAAGGAAACAACCATAAATAGTGTCAAAGAGAATTGCAAAGAGATTCCTTTATTCTAATAGTTAATATGATTTAGTTTTTAATGGTTTTTTTTATGTAATCTAGTTGTTTCATGTGGATTTTTTTAGAGTTACCATATGTACATAGGCTTACAATTTGATAGATAATTCTGATTTGATGCAGCCTAGCCATCCTGTATTGGTGTTGCTATCAGAGAGGCAGTCCTCCATGATGAAAGGATAGGGGTGACCAGATCTACACTTGTTTAGTGTTAGAAGGCACAAATAATTCCGATGTGTACTTTCTACATTTATCAAAACCTATGGGTTGACGATGTTATATGTAGTTGTTAGCAATATCCTTGAATTTTGGGCTTTTTGATGTTCTTCTCTTTTGAGGAAGGGCATATTGTTGTTTTAGTAGAGGTCAAGCATTAGATATATTAATATATGAGCAAGGACTACTTTGAATTTTACATCATTTTGTATTAAATGCAGTTGGGTGACATGTTTGTGAACCACACAAGCAAGCCAGTGTAATGTACATTGTATTGTTATTTCATTAAAAAAAAAAATTAACGAGTTTAATGTACATTGTATTGTTATTTCATTTTAGAAAATAATTTATTTTAAATAGATTTGATAAGACATAAAGATAGTTATAAGTTGATATGTATTTATTATAAACATCATTAACAAATTAGATTTTTTTTTTATAAAATACTTCTTATATTTATAAAAACATATTTACAGTGATACTCACAAAAAGTTTTGAATCCATGTCTCTCTATATTTAAATAAGCTCACCGAGCTACTTGCTATTAAAATACACTCTGTATTCTTGAGATCTGTGTATGATGTTTCCTTAACTTAAGAAATGAAAAAGAGGTGTACTCACAAAAATTATTATAGCATCACCACACTTAAAAATTAGCATATCTCCTTGTAATAAAGCATCTTGTCAAGCTTTCAATTGAATAGCTAATTGGCAGTTAACTTAAAAATATAATAGCATGCCATTGCCATATAATTCTTTGGCACATACTTTGGTTGTTTGTTCTAGTTGTGGCAACATACAATTCTTTGGCACACACTTTGGTTGTTTGTTCCAGTTGTGGCAACAAACATCACAAAGAAGTTATAGGCATTTCAACATATCTTCTTATATATAGGTACCTTGTAATGAAGCATTTGTCAGCGTTCCAACTTATAATGGGAAGTTAACTTATGAACATGCCACAAAAACGATAAAATTCATACTGACAAAGTGGTTAAATTCACCACTCTTTTGGACTTCACTCTAGCAATGCTATGGCCGTTAGGTTCTCTATCCTCCTGGCATTGACAGTAGTAAATATGCAAGGCTCTATCAGCTATTGGGATTTCAAGTCTTGGCTCTATCAACTATTTATTTTTTTGCAAGAAAAATATGAGGAGCTTTCCATGGCTTTTTCATATAGAATTTATTCAATGGAATCTTTAATTGATAGTTTTATTTTGTTGAAGCAAGAACAATTTTAAACAACAAATTATGGGTATACCGAAGCAATACGACTTTCTTTTATTGTACCCCGAGGTACAATTGATAGTTTTTAAAAAAATAGACATGTCCGTCGCTATAGAGACGACAAGCGCTAGCAAGTTTTGACGAAATTGCTATACTAGCGACGGAAATTTTCGCCGCTAGTATAGTAAGTTCGTCGAAATTAGCTGGGTCTTGTCATTTCTATAGCGATGGACATATTTTTTTTAAATATGTGAATCCATCTCTATAGCCACGCACTTTCGGTGCTATAGCCACGAATGTTCGTTGCTAGAGAGATGGAGATCACTTTACTTATTTTTTTTAAATATGAACATCCGTCGCTATAGCCACGCACTTTTGGTGCTATAGCCGCTAACGTTCGGTGCTACAACCACAAAAATTCGTTGCTAGAGAGACGGAGATCGGTTCACTTATTTCTTTTAAATATGAACATCTGTCGCTATAGCCACGCACTTTCAGTGCTATAGCCATGAACTTTCAGTACTATAGCCACGAACTTTCGTTGCTAGAGAGACGGAGATCAGTTCACTTATTTATTTTAAATATGAACATTCGTCGCTATAGCCACGAACTTTCGGTGCTATAGCCACGAACTTTAGTTGCTAGAGAGACGGAGATCAATTCACTTATTTCTTTTAAATATGACTATTCGTCGCTCTAGCCATGAACTGTCAGTGCTATAGCCACAAACGTTCGTGGCTAGAGAGATGTAGATCGCTTCATTTACTCTTTTTTTATAAATATAAACATCCCTCGCTATAGCCACGAATGTTGGAAAGTGTTGCTACAACGATGAAATTAGTGCCACGAAAACAAAGAGTTTTGTTTGTCGCTATAGTAATGGAAAAGTGTTGCAATAGCAATGATTTTCCGTGGGAAAAATGTCCACATGTACTAGTGAAGGAATAGAACCATCCATAAAAGCTACATGGTCCAAGTTTAGCAAGTGAGGATGCATCCATGAGGCTAAGTGGGTCCAAACCCAATCCAACTAATCAAGGAAACATCCATGCCTCCTCCAATTCGAATTTATAAGAGGATAAGATCAACCATGGGGAGAAAAGTATATAAAATAAGGAGGATAACTCCATTTCACATCTTTTGTCCAATTTGTTTAGTGTTTGAGAGATTTGCTTCTCAAGGTTGAGTGATGTGCCTCAACCAAGCTTGGGATATGTGCCCCAATGCAGTGTGTGTTCCAGTTGTTTATGATCAGATCTAGAGCCATTGAAGTTTGATATACATTCCAGTATCAACCCACTATTGAAGAGTCCAAGCCATACATAAGAGATCCTTAGTGTCAGTTCAGTTAGAGAGAGTTCTTGAGGAGATTCATCCAGAGGAGGAGAATCATTCCGGTGAATGTGTCCCATGAGAATCCCTTGAAGCTTGGTGAAACTTCCATGAGCATCCATATTCTTTTTATTCATCTTTACTGCAGATCCAGTGAAGAATCCTCTTCTTCTTCTATTCTTAAAAGTCTTCTACACTCAGTATCGTAAGAATTTTATGTATTAGAGACTCTCTGAGAAGTATGAGATTAAAACACCTTCAATTGCTTCTCAATATTATTTATTTTGGTTTGATACTATTCTTACATTTAGTTTTGATCCATACTATACTTCATAAGAGGAATTCTAAATCCTTAGAGGTTGTTTGTATTCAATTTTATCAAGACTAGCTCTTTAGACCTTGTTTTTTGACTAGTTCTGAAGTAATTGTTATTAAAAGTTTTCTGAGTGATAATTTTCTGTTCTGTTAGACATATGATATTATTAAGAACTTTATGAATACCATCCAAGCCTCTTCTTGAGAATTTTTATCCCTCTCATATTGTTTGGGAGAGCCTGGACGTCAACTAACTGAGTTGTCCAACCTAGCACACTTCCTTCTTTTTCCTTCAAACACGACCAAACCTTCCCAAATATTCTAAAAATATTGTCCATCATTATTTTAGGGGGTTACTGACTGGTATCCACACTCTAGTTTATTTCAAGAGTATGTGAATGAGTCTAGTATGCATATGTTGGTGTGCCCAAGAGGCCTTGGAGTAGACCCCAGTGGCAGCTGTTATCGAAACATAAATGGCCCCAATACCTTGTGCATAGGACTATGAAGCTGTCCTTGATTATGTTATATTTGTTGCTTCACACTCACTTTCAGATTTTGCAAACCCTAAAGGCTTCAAATACCAAACTCTGGGGGAATCTACCAGTGTCCAAGACTAGTTTTCCTTCAACTAGTTTTGTTAACTAGTTTCTGTATGAGTTAATTTATGTTTTGATTATTTGAAGTCAATAGAATATCTTTGTAATCAGTTCATAGCAAATTACAAGTATATTCGATATGATAAATAAAGTAAATATGGAACAAGTGGATCATGCATATAAGACAAGAGATAAAGATAAGATATGTTAAGATAAGAGAGAACTTGAATTGTTTACTTCAGTGATGTTAACAAGACGAAATTAAGTTAATTAAGAGATAACTTGAATTGTTTACTTCAATGATGTTAACAAGAAAGAATCTAGTTAAAAGAGTTAACTAAATGATAAGAAAGAAGATCTAGTTAACTAAATGTTTGCATGATGACACTTGAGTTAAATAAGTATTTGCATGATGACGTTTGAGCTAAACTAAAAGACAATGCTTGCATAGTCTAGCATCCAGTTGAAGGGCGAGTTCATCTTGAAGTAGAATATCTAATTAACTAAGTGTTTTCATGATGACACTTGAGTTAAACTAAAAGACAACACTTGAGTGAAGACACTTAAGTTATGCCACTTGAGTTAGTAACCTAACTAAGTGATCTAGCATCCAGTTGGAAGGCGAGTTCATCTTGAAGTTAGAAGGCTATAAATTAAGCCAAGAATGAGATGTATGATACATTGGTAATATAGTCTTTGATGAGATCAAGGTGAAGAACGAATATCTCTTGAAGGAAGTGTGCATATGACCAAAACTGTAAATTGGTCTTAGTGCATAATCCACTACTGGGTTCTTCTATTATTCTCTCTTTTCTCTTGCTCTGTTATTGCACCAACGACGCTTGGTATTTCTCTTTGATAATGCACCAGGGGTTCTTGATGTAATCTGTTCATTGTAAAGACATTCTCTGCTATCTATCAATATTCTAAGGAAGATTTTGCTTGGATTTTCTCCCTCAAGCACTAGAGGGTTTCCTAGGGTAAATACTATGTCTCATGTGAATGATTATGCTTTTAATTATTCATTGATTTCAGTTTATACTATAATTTCGCTTTAAGATAAAAAAATTCAATAGGTTCACTACCACTATATCCCTAGGCATACCATTGCTACCCCATGCATGACACGCAAGTCTAATTGAGGTTTCAATACACAATGTCACAAGGAGTTCCTTAATAGTGCACCCTATCACCAATTGGTTTACACCCTGGGGGCCATGGCCATTTCATTTCACAAATATGGATGCTAAGAAATTTTAAGCATGGAAAATAAATGTATATATATTTTTTGTTACTTCTTTGTGCTTAAAACCATGGTTGAAAACACTACAAGGAAAAGCCTTCTAGTGAAGGTTTTTAGGCTTACATGATTTGGAAAATTTATCCAAAAAATATTTGCTAAAAACTATACTATTAGTAGTAGATGTTTTATCCAAGTTTTTAACCGATTTTCAATATAACCAAAAACACTGGGCAACTAGAGGTTCCCGAGTGGAGGATATTTAATTGGTGCACTTCAATCATTTAATCACACTAGTGCACTAGTTATACTTATAATGCACCAGTGTGCTACTAACTAATACACATTGGTAATCAAAATACCAACACTAAGCATTGTTGCATATGGCATATTTAGATGCTCCTAAGTGTATTTTAGATATTAAAAGCATCGTGGAATTGATATAAAAAATACGCACTTGTGTGCCACAATTTAGATACATATGGATGCTTTATAATATATTATGCACTAGTGCTTTATAAGATATATTATGCATCGGTGCCTATTTCATAAGTAAAACCACTGGTGCGTATACCAAATTGCACACCATAGTGACAATAGTGACAATGAAAACAATAACAATATTGTTGAAAAGAGTAGTGCATTTGTTGTTGTTAAGAGAGCCAATGATTTTGTTGTAGTTTTATCGCTCCAATCTATAACTATATATAAATTACACCGGTGCAAAAATATGTATAAACCACGTTGTTTAGTTCAAATGAATACAACACAACGATAGGCTGCAGTGTTGAATTTTTCCACATTGCGGCTATGTAAATGTAACATGTTATTTTTTTTATAAACGTCAATTAATCATGCAAAAACCAAAAGTTCTTAATAATACTATCAGTTTCTATATCTTAATTATTGTGTTTTGTATCATTTAAACAAATATACAATTTGAGTACACCTTTGTTCACTGTAACAATGTAAATCATCCATAGATTTAACTAACAACATAACATTTTATCACACTTGATAATGCGATAGAACAAGGAATTCAATTTATTATGTACAAATAAGCAACCCTTCATTATACGAAATGTGAAAACATAAAGGTACATGATAATCAAAATGTCAATAAATAATTGTTATAGTTATTGGTGACATGTCTTCATATCAGATCAAGAATGATAGGGAGATTATTGGAGCTGTAGCTAGGGTTTTCACCCTAGCTTGTGCAAATGAGCACCTACTAAGGAGAAGGGACTCCTTAGTATCAGTTCAATAAAACAGTAAAATATGACAGTAAAGCAAAGTAAACTTAAACTAGCATGTGCATCAACAAGAAATAAAAAGACAGTGATATGATAAGAATTTTCTTTTGTATTAAAAAATGGGAACAAAGATACATTTACCTCAAGTGTTGAGGTTGGTGAAGCTCTTGCAGTAGTCCAGGAGGGCTGCTTCCAAGCTCCAATGGGTTCATTCTCCTTCTCCAAAGTGTTTTGGATATGGGCCAAAGAGGCACTCAAATGTGAAATTAGCTCAAAATGGTGAGCGAGGGTTTTAGGAGTGATTTTGGCAGCATGGGGATAGGAGAGATTGTGGATGTGAAATGGGGAGCCTCCATCACCTATTTATAGGTTTTTTAGTGGTGGAGTATTGACCCATGGTTTTTGACACCATATGGTTTAGGTCAATGGTATAGGTTTTTTGCCTCATGTTTTCCCTCCCTTTCCTCTTTTTTAATATTTTTTATTCCCTTTTATTTGATTTTTGGGAATTTAGGGTCCTTTTTTAGGGTTTTTACTATTTTTGAGGAAATTTAACTATTTGGAGAGGAAAAAATGGGTTTTTTGTCCTTTTGGTGGCCATTTAATGGTTTTTTAAGGTTTTGGAGACAAATATGATAGGAAATATGGACGAATGAGTCATGTAATGAGGGAGATGAGGTGGTGAGCACTTTTTGGGTGTTAACAGATTGCCCCCCGATGTGTGAGGGCAGGAGCTCATCGTATGGCCAATAGACATCATAGGTCTTTTATGGTTTTCTTGGGATGTGGAGAGGAGAAGAAACGAACTAGAGCCCGGAACAATGGTCCCGAACAAACTGCAAAAACTGAAAATACATGACCTCAATAATGAATGAGGAATAATCTCAACATATGGACGAGGTGGGCATACCCATGCTCGTATCAAGATACATATAAATAACAATGAGGTCCAAAAATGGGGACCTGAAAGATACATGAACTCAAATAATGAATGAGGAAGAATCTCAATATATGGATGAGGTGGGCATACCCATGCTCGTATCAAGATATATAAAAAATAACAATGAGGCCCAAAAATGGGGATCTGAAAGATACATGGAGAACCACTATGTACATCATAAGGGTCCAAAAGGGGACACGAATCTGGGACATACTACTGGGTTGACCATGTTTGAGCTGAAGTATTGAAACAATGGAATATAAATAGTGGTGCTGAGTATGGTACCAGAGGAATTGATGAACTGGAAGATCATAATAACGGAGAGTCACACCCTCAATGGTATACTGAACTGGAGCTGAACTGAGTACTCAAGGAAGCATATAACTGGATGGCTTCCGAATAAAATCTCCAACGCAACCCAGATATCCATGGGAACATATAACTGGGTGTTCCAAGGTGGCTCACCAATGTGCTAGATTCGGGGGAAGTTCGGGGTCTTCGACCAATAACTGAAGGGATATATACCCTGCACAAATCTCAATGATGCGATCAAGGTGTTGAAGTCGAGCATGTGAGAAACAACCATTCAGAGAGGCATTGATGACTCCTCTCAAAATGGTCTGTAGGCACTCACCACATATGGTGATGATTCCAACGCACAGGGACCTCTGGGTCTATCCTCTGGAATAGATGGGTTGTTGTTGACAGAGGGACACCTGCAACTAGCAAGGCAATGATTTTTCCTTGATAGGAGCACGAGGTGGAGAACCAAAGTGTGAGAGTACTGATGGTAGGAATGTCATACTGGGGATGGGTGGATTAACTGGGCAAATAGAGCGGGTGGACTCAAACTTCCTTTGTTCAGAGTATGATGGCGGGGGTAATCGGGAAGCATATGAAACTGATTGGTGGGAAATGGATCATAGCTTTAATGGATCAGGGATAGTGATGGGGAGGAGTGATACTCAAGTCGGTGTAAGATGGAAGGAGACTGCAGAATACTCTGAAAAAAGGCGACCTTATTGGGGGTGCTTCCGAGATGATTGATCATAGTGTTGAGAGGCACTGGGGGGGGGCTTCTTTATGGTTTAAGGAGCTGGAAGAAGTGTGCTCAAAATGCTACTATCGTGTGGATTTATACGAGCCCAAGACAGTTCGTGCTCATGATTGCTTTCAATTTTAAGGAGTATGAAAGCAATAAGAAGACTCTGAAACAATGGAATGGTATCGTCGTGTGGATTTGTACCATCCCAGGACGGTGCATGCTCATGGTTGCTTTCAATTTTAGAGAGTTTGAAAGCAAGAAGAAGACTCCAGGGGGGTTCTTTTTTGTGTGTTAGTCTCCAAGGACCGAAAAAACATAAAAGGATGCAATGAAGAATTCTTCTAGCCGATGTGACTAGAGTATTCCTTTTTCATAATTAGTCTACCAGGTCTGGAAAAGGGTTAAACTTATACCAGATAGACACCCTTTCAGGTACTTTAACGAGCATGAAAGGAAGCAATATTGCTCGGTGATCTTTTTCATCCTTTTAGGAGTCAGAAAAGAGCTTAACAGAAACTCCCTAAGTGCCTTTTTCGTAAAGGACTTGTCTGGCCTGAAAAAGTGTTAAAATTATACCGAACAAAAGGAATGGCCAAGCAAGGAGAGAGTGTTCAATCAAGGGACATCGATGAGAACCAAGAACGAGGGTGGGGGGAAACACTGGTGGGCCTCCTTGCGGGATGATGAATGGTGGAAAAATAATGAAATAATTGGAGTATGAATGGAGTGAATGGCTCATGTAAAAATGTGTAACAATTCGATGGCAGTCGATGTGGTGCGTAAACCGAGGTAGCAAGGTGTCAGGACACAATGTTGAAATTGTTTCTGGTGAGAGCGAGAAATGATCTCAAGCATCATCACGAGTGTAGAAAATGGAATTCGGCGATATAAAAAGTGTCAAAAATGGATAACAGCCGATGGGGCACGTGAACCGAGGCAACGGGGGCCGTTTTGGAAAAAATACCTGAAAAATATGAGGGTGAGAGTGAGAAATGATCTCAAGCATCATCACGAGCACAGAAAAATGAATCCGACGGTGCAAATGGTGCGAAAAACGGAGGTCATAAGGACTCCGGAATGGTCAAAGAAAATAACAAGGTTAAAAAATGGTCGCAAATAAAGGTGAGCCCACCAAGCCAAGGATGAAGTGGTGGGGAGAAATGATTACCCGCGGGGGAAGAATACTAGGTGTATCAAATCAAATCAAATATACAAGTGATATGTGACCTAAAAAATGGTTGATATCACGCATGTGAAAAAGTGAGCAGGGTTAATGACCTACCCCCATGCTATGTGCATGGGGTTTATGATTGTGGATCACATATGTGTTGGTTTGAACAAGGGGGTCATCAGCGATTCCTTTGTGGGAAACAATGAAACCTAACAACCGGCCTGCCGGAACGCAAAAGACACACTTGAGTGGGTTCAAGCGGATCTGATACTTGTGACAATGCAAAAAAAATTGCCAGAGGTTGTTAAGGTGGTCTGATCGTT
Organism: Larix kaempferi; assembly: GCA_027924585.1. Classification (NCBI taxonomy): domain Eukaryota; kingdom Viridiplantae; phylum Streptophyta; class Pinopsida; order Pinales; family Pinaceae; genus Larix; species Larix kaempferi. The sequence continues at coordinate 38,893,116 of BSBM01000096.1, forward strand.
TCCTGGAACATGCTGTGAGGTCGTCAAGATAGACTAGTAGGATATGGACCAAGTCGTGGAAACAATAGGTCATGGCCCGCTGGAAGGTGGCACCAGCATTTTTAAGGCCGAAAGGCATGACACAATAGGAAAAGGTGCCCCATGGGGTAGTGAAGGAAGTCTTATATTAATCTTCTTTGCGGATTTGAATCTGGTTGTACCCAGAGAAACCGTCCATGAAGGAGAGGACCTCATGCCCTGCACATGCATCGATGAGTTGGCCAATAAATGGCGTGGGGAAGTTGTATTTGGGACATGCTTGGTTTAAATCGCGGAAGACAGTACATACTCTGATGGTGCCTTGTTTCTTGTTAATAGGGATGGGGTTGGAAACCCAAGAGGTGTATGCAATAGGATAAATGAAACCTACTGCACGAAGTTTCTCAATCTCGGCTTTGACAGTGGGGAGCTTTGATGGATGAATGGGGTGTTGTTTCTGGCGAACGGGGGGTACATCTGGCCACATGTCAATGTGGTGTTCTATGATAGCAGGGTCAAGACCAGGAATTTCGGTATATGACCAGGAAAAGACATCGCGAAACTCTTGGAATTTTTTTTTGTACTCTCCGATCTCGTGCTCGGTGCAAGAGGCTCCCAAAGTAATGAGTTCAGGGGCACTGCTTGGGGCAGAGATATCAATATGGATTGTGGATGAGATATTGGCCATGTTACCATCCTTGAAGGCATCGGGGGTGGAAATGGGATCTTTAAACCAGTCAACTTTGGTGGGGAAGAAATCTTTGGACTCAACCAAAAATTGGGTGGCTGTGGTGGGGGAGGGCTCTTCCGGGAGGAAATAGGAACGATAGTGCATATCCTCCCAGGGGTAATCAGGTGTAGTAAGAGCCTCGAGAATCTCCTCATCATTGTGGAAACTTTGGGTCGTCAAGTTGGTTGACGAGGGAGTGCTAGTAGAAGAGATCATATAAATGGTATTAATCGCTCCGGTTGGCGGGGATGCTGGGGGGTGTATCTGTTCAATGGTGGTGGGAGCCGTCTCGAGGTCCAAGTTATTCATCTCATAGAGGGCGGCTCTGTAATATGGGATATTAGGGTAGTGATGTGAGTAATGGCCGTAAATACCGTAGATTGCACAAGGGTGATTGGTACGCAGTGATTTATTGTGAGGCTTAGGGGTAGGGTCGAGTTGGACAACTGGGATGTTGGGGTCGTCGTCAAGAATTTGCATGTGCTCTTGTAATGCGGGTAATTATGTACATTGATGGGTAGCATGGCCCAACTCATCACACAAAGAGAATTTGGGAGGAGCACGAAATGTGGGGGGGTTTTTAACCGTTTTGGGCGAGGGTAAAGCAATGTATGGTTGTGGGCCTCTGCCCCCAATGTGCTTGATAAGAGGGGATGAATTGGTGGATGAGGAAGGAGTAGTGACACCGGGAGGTGGTTGACTAGTAGTGGTGATGGGTTGCACCGGTTGTAGGACGACATTGGGTGTCGGGGGGGAAACGGGAGGCGTGATATACCACACAGGTATTCCTAAAGTTAACCCCGGGAGGCTGAGAGTAGCCATAACCGGGGCGCTTACTACTCCCAAAGGAGGGAATAGGAAAGGGATTGTGTGGATGGTTGTAACACCAACATGACTAGGTACTAAGGGTGGTTGGGGTAGCAAGGGCGCTTGATGGTTGTGTGTTTGTGCATTGTGGGAGAGGGTACATAAGTCAGATATTTTGGTCGCTGGTGATGGGGGAGGAATGGATTGGAATGTTGAGGTCATCGACGTATCTGAGTAAACTCCGGGTCCTACTAAGGAAACCAACAAGGTATATGCACTACAAACAAGTTGTTCAACCATGGGGAGAACATTTTCGGGTGCAGCGGGGGCATTGGGATTGTAATAGGTGAGTTGATCAACCTTGACCACGCGTTCGTCATGGGGGAACATCATGGTACGAAAAATGGATGAGGCAACCGCCCGGATGGTGTACATGTAACTGCAACCAAGTAAGAGGTTATAATCAAGTTGGGTGTTGATGACCTCTATGTCAATAAGCACTACTTTACTAGCCAATTGGACGAGGGCATTAGCTAAGATACCTTGAGGTTGAGCCGAATGGCCGTCATGGGCACGCAACGCAGTGGCGGACTGCTGGAGAGTAGGGGATCCCAACGTTTTCCAAACGAATGTGGACATAACGCATGTAGAGGCACCCTCATCGATGATGCACCGATGGTTGACAAGATTTCGAATGGATACAGAAACTTGGAATGCTAATGTGGAAGGCAGACATGGTTTGGATTGGTCCAAATAAAAGGCTATAATTCGTGAATCGGTTGGGTCAACAACACCAATGGCTGAGAGCAAAGTCTTGCATTGTGTAGGACAGTTTTTTAAGAATTCTAACGCAAACATGGCTGCGGGGGACTGAGCTAGGTCGTCCACAATGTTGTAATTAGACACAGCGCGAGGATTGGGGTTATTGTTGATGTGACGAAGTGGGAAGCGAGGGGCTTTGGAGGTGCCATCTAGTGGAGCCAAAGGTATTCGTAATGACTGATCGGTGGGAAGAGCGTTGGTGTTTTTGTCGGTGGGAGGGGCTTCAGGGGTGGAACCATATTGGTTTCAACGGGTTTGAAGGTTGACATCGACGGATGACATCATTAACAAGTGATGGGTACCTGAGTCTATCATGGGTTGATCAGGAGTAGCATAAGTGATTTGCTGTTATGGCGGCGCGTTTCCTTGAGGGGGAGCCAACGGTTGAGTGTTCACTATGCCTTGGGTTGGTAAAGGGTTTTGTAATACCAAGGTTCGAGTCTGAGGTGGTGGGGGGTTGGGCAGCGCCTAAGGAGCCGCGTGCCCTTGGAGGTGGGCATCATCAGTCCAGAGTTGTCGAGCCCGCTCCAAATGTGGGAAAGCGTGTGTGTAATGGCCATAGACCCCGCAAATAGAACAAGGATGGTTTGTTCACAAATTAGGATTTTTGGCTTGCTTGGGTGGCCTGTCGGGGTTTTGGTTGGCAGGTGTCGCGTTATTATTGTTTGGGGGATTAGGGGGTTGGACACCTTGGTCTGGAGGAGGGTTGTTTCCACGATTACGTCCTTGTTGGCATTGGTTATTTTGGTTCTGATGCGGATTTTGTTGGGAATACACTTGCCCTTGGGCAGCAGGTGGGTTCTGGGGTTGTGCTAGTGCGGGAGCAGGATATGGTGGATAATAAGTGGGTGGAGGCAGTGCAGGTGCTGAACCTTGTGGGGGTTGCTGATATGTCTGTGTGACGGGTTGTGGGTTTGCCGCAGGTGCTGCCTGTGATGGATAATAAGCAGGGGGCTTGAGAGGATCCAGGAGCTTGCGTGACCTGTGGGTGGTAATATGGATAGGGGGGGTGTAAGCGGGGGATGCATGGCCGAAACACTAAGGTGGACATGAGGGTTCGTGGGAATGGTGATTATGGGCCATGGGAGCATATGAATTGGTTGCTCCAGAGTGGGATGTAGCCCGCGAAAGGTTGGGGCCATGTCTAGTGCGTGCTATGGAAAAGGGTTGGTTATGCGATGTGATACGGCTAATGATGCCATCAACGACATGGGATGCCCCTGGTGTGTCGTTGCAGGAGGAATCACCACAGGGGGCGTTGGGTATAATGGTATATAGATAACCAGACTAGGCATAAATAAGGTCAAATTTTTGGGCTTTGAGGATGGCCTCTTCCTTGGACTGGGGTCACTCGGATGCCACATCCTTGGCAATGACAGGAAGGAGAGATTTTAGAAACCAATATAAGAAGATATGGTCATCTAACTTGATTTTGCACAGTCTTCGGCATCGACGCCACTCATGAATATGGTCAGTGATGTGGGTGGCCGTATTCTGTCTACAAGATAGTAGGATCTCAACTCATGCGTCATAGCGGACAGGTAACTGAAAGAACTGCAGGAAGGTCGAGGCAAGGGAAGTAAAGGTGGCATGGGTCCCATGGGGCTACTCGATGTACCACTTGGCTGCAGAGCCCATGAGGGTGCGTTGTAACAGACGGAGTTAGACAAAGTTGTCCACTATGGAGTTGGAGGAACACCACAGATGGAAGGACATAATGTGGTTCTGGGGGTCTTCACCTGCCTTTCCCTCAAACTTAGGGATGTCTGAGGGGAGCTTAGTGGGCATGTGAGGCCACGCAGGGTCATGTCTGATGGGATCGTTGGTCAGTCTAGCCAGGTCAGGAAGGTTGAGACTAGCCATGAATGGAAAACTAGTATAAGGATGTGACATACTGGTGGTCGTGACCACATTGGGGCCAATGCTCCCAAGTGTAGGGGCTGGGTTCAGGTTGGGGATGTTTCCCACAGGTGGAGGAAAGAAGGTGGTATGGGATGGTCCTGTGCCGCCAAGTGTAGTGTGAGTCACTGGTGGAGTTGGGTTGGGTATGCTAACCACTAGAATGGGCACAGTGATCGGAATGGTGGGTGTGGGCCCCATCAAGGGCATACCCAAAGCGGGTGTCGTAGCTGGAGTGGTGGTGGATTCTCCACCAATGGTCCCTACAAATAAAGGGTTGCATGTTGTGCCAGCCATGGGGCTGGTTGGTGCAGTATAAGTGGGGTTCTCGGACTCTGCCTCAGAATCAGATGTAAAATAAGGGGCGTCGGGGCCAGGGGATGGAGCTCTATGTCGTCGACGAGTGGAGTCGAGTGATTAAGCTCTACGTCTATGATGGGTGATGTCAAGTGAAATGTGTTGCAGGGGCTCACCCCAGAGGCGCCGAGAATGTCTCGGGGACTCAATGGTGACAGATGGTGTCAAGTATTTGGGGGTTGTGTTGAGTGATAAATAACTCAAAAACCCTAATGCAACCGAGTGTGCAAAAGGAGAGCGCAAAAAATACGACACTCGGGCCAACAATCAGCTCAAAACACTCACTGTAATAGCTGTGCTACAATAAGCGGAGTGTTAACAACAATGGTCAAAATACCAACAAGCAGTAGGTTTCCTATAAAATAAAAATAGTGGACTCGCTAGACCAAAGGGAGGTAAGGGAGCATGCAAACACCTAGCTAAATAGTATTCTGACTCAACCAGACATATCCTCTGCAAGGTGATGAAATCCAAGTCAGACAATATGGATAGCAGAGCCAAGTGGCTATAGATATCCCCCTACCGAGAGGGACACCGGGTAAGACAATCCTAGAAGAAAGGAAACTAAGATACCCCGTTCATGACACATCCAGAAAGGTGAATCTGTAGCTCCGGTCCTATCACCGTGTGGGCCTAAAAGGAATCACCACATGCAGACCAACGAGTAGGTAGCCTTCGATTACTGATTGTGGTATTCCACTCAAGCCTCCAAGACCAATCTGGCTACTTCAACCCTCCTAAGGGAGAGGCCCTCTGATAAACTGGTTGTGACCGTGCCAAAAAATACTAGGGGATTTTGGTTCCCTAATGGACAACAACTATGTCTCAAGTGTAAGTGACTGAGGGGTGTTATTTGGATGCCTATCCCCCCTGTCCTACCTAACTACAATATTCTTATGTGTTCCCCAAGTGGGGTTAGAATGTTGGTTGTGTTAAGTATTTTTTTAAGGCTCACTTGAATTAGGTGATAGAGTGTGTGCATGTGAGATAATGAACCCAATTAAAAGTGCCATGGGGTGGGAAACTTTCTAACTAATAATAATAATGCAGAAATTAAACTTGTAATGCAATTTTTTTTTTTCAATTGAAATGCTTTAAACTTAAAAAACTCTGTAAGTGGAACAAAAAGCAAACTGCAGAAGAAGGCTATAGGTAAGCATGGCTGCAGATAGAACAGGTGGTTGTGCAGGTGCAGAAAATATTGCAGCAGAGTTTTGGGTTCAAATAAGGTAAAAAAGCACAGAAAATAGATCGCGGGTTTGTGGCGAAACTGTGCGGCCGGATCACGGGAAACAGGCTGAAAGCCACGAGGAGATCATAAGAAACAGGCTGAAAGCCACGGGGAGATCGCAGGAAACAGGATGAAAGCCGCGAGGATATCGTAACAAACTGGCTGAAAGTCGCAGGGAGATCGCAGGAAACAGGCTACAAGTTGCGGGGAGATCGTAGGAAATAGGTTGAGAGCCGCGATTGGATCGCAGGAAATAGGCTGAAAGCCTTAGGGTGATTGCAGGAAACAGGCTGAAAGCCACGGGGAGATCACAGGAAATAGGCTGAAAGCCGCGGGGAGATCATAGGAAACAGGCTGAAATCCGCGATCGGATCGCAGCTGTGGGAAAAAAAATATGCGATTTACGGCAACAAACCCAACTGTCGAAAGGGACAACCAAAAGGGGAAAATAGAAAAATACTTGCAGAAAATAAAACTTTTAAAAATTATAACCAGAAACTCAAAGGAACACTAGGGGAGTCGCCAAAACTGTAGCTAGGGTTTTCACCATAGCTTGTGCAAATGAGCACCTACTAAGGAGAAGGGACTCCTTAGTAGCAGTTCAATAAAACAGTAAAATATGACAGTAAAGCAAAGTAAACTTAAACTAGCATGTGCATCAACAAGAAATAAAAAGACAGTAATATGATAAGAATTTTCTTTTGTATTAAAAAATGGGAACCAAGATACATTTACCTCAAGTGTTGAGGTTGGTGAAGCTCTTGCAATAGTCCAGGAGGGCTGCTTCACAGCTCCAATGGGTTCCTTCTCCTTCTCCAAAGTGTTTTGGATATGGGCCAAAGAGGCATTCAAATGTGAAATTAGCTCAAAATGGTGAGCTAGGGTTTCAGGAGTGATTTTGGCAGCATGGGGATAGGAGAGATTGTGGATGTGAAATGGGGAGCCTCCATCACCTATTTATAGGTTTTTTAGTGGTGGAGTATTGACCCATGGTTTTTGGCACCATATGGTTTAGGTCAATGGTATAGGGTTTTTGCTTCATGTTTTCCCTCTCTTTCCTCTTTGTTAATATTTTTTATTCCCTTTTATTTGATTTTTGGGAATTTAGGGTCCTTTTTGAGGGTTTTTACTATTTTTTAGGAAATTTAACTATTTGGAGAGGAAAAATGGGGTTTTTTGGCCTTTTGGTGGCCATTTAATGGTTTTTTAAGGTTTTGGAGGAAAATATGATAGGAAATATGGACGAATGAGTCATGTAATGAGGGAGATGAGGTGGTGAGCACTTTTTGGGTGTTAACAGGAGCCCCCTCCTTGGGAAACTCATTGCCTTGATTTCGACCTTTCCTCAAGGATGTATTCATAAACTATAAATTGGTCTAGCATCTTTGTTACTCGAGCTTCACCCACTCGATTGTTCCTCTAGGTGGGGTTTAGGAGGGTAGGGGATATTTAACTAGCCCCACCTCCTCCCATTTATGAATAAAGTATTTCAATAATCCATCTACTTGAGAAGTAGGGCCCCATAATTCCAAATTCCAAATTTATAAGTTAAAATCTCCTCCTACAATTAGGAGTCCTTGAAAGATCCATTTCTTGTTGAGAGTTAAGAAATAATATTTCCTTCCCAAGCTCCCCAGAGAAGAGGACATAATCAAGGTTAGAAGGAACATACCATGAATTTGTTAATTTAAAAGGTTGGGGATTCTATCCCGTTAGGATCCCCCTCGATTTACCTATGAGATCCACACAAGCAAAGTACCATCATCAAGGAGATTTATAAGGTATGCAAGAATCCTTCCTTTGTCGATCATAAACTCTTGAGAAAAATAATCGCAAGGTTTTTAGTTATCACCAATAATTTTGGAACCAATTTTTTAGAGAGGTTTAATAACCTTGATTAATTTAGATTGAGAACAATCATTGGGGGACCTTACAAAGGGGATTTTGGCCTCTAGGTGCCCTTTCGAGTGACACTTATTTTCTGGAGATATTTTCCTTGTTGGCTTGAATTTGGGCTTTGAATATAAAGGATTTTAGCCTTTTGAGCACCCCATTTGGAGTAGAGTCACCCATTCATAGAACGAAGTCCCTCTTCTAGTCCCTTAGATATTCCAAGAGGAGCTTTAGGTCTAGATCTCATGTTGTATTTTGAGCTCCCCGAAGAGTCCTCATCAAAGTTCCTATGTTTCTCCTCATGATCATCTATGAGATTTATAGTAGCATAGGAGGAGGCTGAAATAGAAAGGTTTACTCCATTGTCCTCTTGAATAGAGAAGGAATGTAGGGGGTGTTGGGTCCCCAAGTGATTTTTGAAGGGAAAGCTCCATCTTAGATTTATCCAATGTCCCAAAATTTAAAAAATTGATAGGATGAATGATAGGAATGATTTTATTGATGTTCATCATACTTTTCTCCATCACTTGAGAAAAAATATATGAGGTTGGCGAGGTCTTCTTTACTTTTGAGGACACCTTGATGGGGGATTGCACAAGCTTGGAACAAGTTGGTTGGGAATCCACGTCAACATTCAGAGGATTTTCTGAGGAAGGAATTGTCGACTTTTTCCCCACAAATGTCCCATTAATCGGTTGGATATCCAATAAATTCAAAGTCTATGAATTTGGAATCATTGGGACCAGAGACTTATTCACCCATTGTTGACACCAATGTGGAAGTGCACAGTTCGAAGCTATATGCCCATGCATATGAAAAATATTGCACCAAAAGGGGACTCATTCATAATATAGAGCTTGACAATGCTCTATGCCTCATCCATTTATAATAATTGAATCAACTAAGCCTCGTTTAAATCAATCCCCACTAGGATTCTTGTGATGGTACAAATATTGGCTTTCCTAAATGATAGGTCTGCTTCATAATAGGTGCCAAGGGGGTTTCCAATGTTTGTAAATATATCCTCTAATAAAAAAATGAGTAGCATGCTTGGCATTTTTACCCAAACTAGGGTTTGGATCACCTTTTCTAACCTTGCATCAAAAGGATGACGTCCATTTACTCAATATATGGGGCTTTGAATAATCTTCCAAACTCTTTCGACTATGGAGGTTGAGTCTACTTTTGTCTTGACTTGCAATGCAATTGAACCACCAATTAGTACCAAACATTTCAGGGAGTAGCCTAGTCTCAACCACAACTCTTCAATATCCCAAGTTTTAATTAGAGTTTATATCCCCACATGAAAACCACTAATCTTTCCAACCAATTTTTTATCTCCCATTACAACGATTTCATTTCACCTTGGCACCCAGAACCAAGTTTATCAGGTCCAATTTCATTTTGACCATCTTTCTCTTCTTTCAATGCTTACCAACTAGTTTTGATTCATCTTCATTGGAAGGGGAAATCCTGTCATCAAGGTTATTGACCACCTTGTGGGTATGGGCTCCACCGAGAGAGTTTAGGTCAAATCCTACTGTAATAAGTCCAAACATAAAATCTAGTTCTTCTTTGTGTAATCCACACGAGTGAAAACCATAGATCCAAAGAGGAAAACTTTCAAGATCACAACAAGGAGACATAGGATAATTTTCAAAATTCAATGGTAATAAGTTTTTATCCACCAAAGAGTTTACAAGACCCTTGCTTGAGTGATATATCATTACCACATATTTATTTGCATCAACCTTGAATATAATTGAGTCAAGCTATCAATGTCACACATGTCTTGCTTAACGACCTCACTAGGTGGTTGGACGACGAGACTGGAGGCTACATGATGAATGTATGGAAGGTTTGAGTTAGACATCTTATATACTTGTGATCAACCTACCCAGTTGTTCAAACTCTTGCAATGCCCATCACTACATAGTCTAGGGTTTCTACATTTACGGTATTAATCCCACTTGTGTGGATTTGCTTGCATCAGTCGTTGTACAAATGCATATGGGAGGAGATCCCCAGATCTGATTCCCTTCATACGAGTCAAGAAAGAAATAAACCTTCTCCTTCTCCATTCCAAAACATGAACTAAATCCACCAAAATCCCACCAACCCTCTTCAAACTGATTCCGCTTCTCCTGTTTTTTTGGACTTTTCTAATTGACTCTCATTAAAAAGTACATTTGTAAAAATTCATGTTGATCGCCTTTCGATCCATGTAACTCCCAAGCTTAAATTCATGTTAAAGTGTTTATTTCCTATGTAAGAGTAATATACATTTTATACAACTTAAATTCATAGCAATTGTAATTTGCATAGTAACAAAGATTTAAGCAGAATGAGAAAATAAGTGTAAAATGTACATGAAACCCGAGTTTAGACTTACAGTGGCACCGTTGAAATGAGCAAGTTGACCAACACGGGAAAAAAATCAGGAAACCACATGTTAGTGCACCACTCTCCTCCTGACCAACCCCTCAGTGCAAGACCGAGAGCCCCCGAGTCCTTAATTATTAAATATATGCCAGAAAAATACCTCCTTACCATAGTAGGAAAATTCTCTCACCCTCCTCCTCTGACAAGAAAATGCCTCACAATAGACTAACTAAACCTCCAACCCCCCTCCCCCCCCCCAACTAACCGCCCCTAAAGGAATAAGAAGAATAAAAAACATGAAGTCCTTCCCCCTCCTCTTATAAGCCCATTTTTCTTATTATTAAAATAAGTTTTATCTGCATGGATGACACTTGTCATCCATGCACTATTCCTACCTTGTATTAATAAATCTTACTTAAAATTAAGTATGCATCTAATTATTATTTATTATTATATATTTCATTGTGATTAAATTGAAAGTTGGGGCATTACATACACCACCCCTTTAGGAAAATTTGTCCCGAAGTTGCATCCCACATTTCTTATTCCCATGCAACACATGCACAATATCACACAATATTCACAACCATCATACAATATGCACCTATGTAGCTATTACTATTGTGTGGGGGCAAGGGTTACTTGGGTGTCCATCACATTTAATTCTTGTACCTACACTATCACAAATATAACACCCTTTTTAACTACATGATTGATTATTCTTATTGGATTCCTAATATGAAATCATACCACACAATTATACATCAAGCAATTCACACCACCATGCATCAATTTCATTTACATAATCATGCATCAATCAAGCCATTCACATGGTTTAATTCCACCCTCACGCACCCTCTCCCAAAATCATACCATTCGATAAACCTCCGAACAAACCCAATACTCTGGATGGTCCTGATCGCCATTGCACAAGCCTTTTGCTGCAACTATTATAAGGATCACCCATCATGGTGTGATTGAAACAAGCATCAAAATTCTCATTATAGCTTCGAGGAGGTGAGAGTATAAATCTGGTGATATCCTCGACTTCTGGCTTCATGCTAAGGCTTAAGGCCTTTCAGCCTTAGCTGGGCTCTCTATCCCTAAGGCCTCAACTTGAGGGTACCAAGCATCTGGTCTAGTGCTCTAAGCCATGCACACTAGGCATCTCGTAAGGTTGTCCCAAACTCCCTCCAAAAATCCAACTGGAAATCAACCCTTGGCATTGAAAGTCCTTCTCCATATACCTCCCCCTAGAAAAATACCTCAAGCCGTGGACTTCTAGTAACTGTATAAAGGAAAGGAACTGATGGCATAGGTTTACTTATTGACCTTTTCCCTAGTCCATAAGGTGTTACATGTATACATTCTCCTTCATGGTTATGGGATCCCACAATATACTTTAATGAACTTTCCCTCTAGGTCCATGGGTAGATTTATTATCAAACTCCACCTCATCATGCTAACAAAGCATTAGTCTTAATCATAACATTAGAGAACATATACTATCAACATGAATATCAGGGATCCATATGTTACCACTTTCATCATGAGTACCAATGAACTGCATGCTATCACATGCCATCATGAAAACATAACATTGTCATGAGTATCAAGGAACATGAAATTATCATACACCATCATAACATCATAACCTCATGAATAGTAAACAAGTGCATGCTACCTCATGCCATCAACAGATTGTAAATTAAAATATATAATCATCATGGATTATCATCATCATACCATTGTCATGAATAGCATTATTGTACAAGCAATATTAGGGATACCAAGGAACTATACCAAGCTATCATGTGAAAGCATACCATCAAAACATTGTCATCATTATACGAACATATGTCATCATAAGGAACATAAAACCACATGCAATTATGTGAGAATTCATAAATGAAGAATTAACATAGTTGCTAATAGTTGAAGTTAGACAAATTTATGAAAGCCGTAATATTTGCAATTGATTGGAAGAAAATTTATTTAGATTTTAGGAATTGCTTCAAATATTGAAATAAAGGATATAAGACTCATATTTTGTGGAGTGTTGTCATAAAATTTTTACATGGAAAAGACCAATATATTGAGTTGAGAATTTTTACCAAATATAAATATGGAAAAGGCCAAAATATCGAGTAAGAGGTAGAAACACCAACAAAGACAAATATAAAATTTGCATTGGTTGAAATAATTACCAAAGAAAGAACCTATTTTTTTTTTGTCAAGGTTCACATCACACATATGTTCTTGCATTGTTTGGGCATGCTTAAATAATCAAGAAGCTAGTTTGAAGCTAATCTGAGCATAAAAGAACCCTAAGCAACAATTTATGGATGATTTGTGGGGCACATATCAAACCTTGGACGTATTTTTAGGCCTGTTTTCAGCCCTCCTTACCTCATTTTTATGCAATTTTTATTTTTCCTTGCACAAATAAACAATGGAAAACAACATTTTTTTTGCTCCTAAGAACAATATTTGTTTTATGTAGCCATGATTCATAGTTTCGGAAAACATGGAGGCATTCTAAGCAAGGAAATATCATCCCATGTTGGATAGTTTGATGTTGTGTAGTATTATTTAGTAAAGTAACGAATTTTAGGCATGCCATTACTTCTAGCATATAGCAACCAATGCCTATTCAAGGCTCGTTGAGAAAGGAATCAATTAACCTATTTTAGGGAGTTCCTGCTCATGTCATGATGCTACATTAAATTCCCCACAATCTAAGTAGGAAGCTTCTGGGGAAGCTTCTAGGTTGTACAAGATATGAAGGAAACCTACTAGCATGACAACTCTCTGTTTTGACTAATCCACTAAGGGAACATAAACATGAATAGGGCGGATGTGGGTGAAAAGGGATAATAATTGAGCACATTGGAATGCCTTTTTGTGCACCTAGGGTTTGAATAAGGGTCCATTATTTTCCACATTATCTTCGGCTTTATCAATCCCTTCACCTTTGATATCGAATTTGAGACCTTATAGTCCTCCACTTGGATATTAAATTATTCACTTCCATGGCTAATAGTGGGGCCCTTGAGGATTTGGCCGGTTGGAAGAAGATTTTATGGTAATTGGAAACAATTGATCCTACTTCTACTCTTGTTAATTTCCTACCTAAATGCATAATTATGGGCCCTTCAATAATTCTAGGTCCTTCAAATTGGTTGGATACATATATTCAAATGAAGCAAGTTACATATAGGAAATAAAGTCTACCATACCTTGCTTGTTTAGCATGGGATCAAGATTAATTTCAAGGATTAGTAAGAAGCAACTAAAAATCATATTGTCCCCCACAAAGCAAAATACAAGGAAATAGTCCATGTAGCATGTGAAGCAAGGGTTTTAGCTATTAGAACCTTCAAGAGATCCAATCCGCACCCCTTTATTCCTCTAGTTAGAGTTTGACTCAACTCAAGAAGAATTTGATGTCCATGCAAGAACCAAGTATATTAATATACAATGTCTATCCATCTAGTTGGAAGTGCAAAACAAAAAGATTGATGTCTTTACTACATAAAATATCAACACACAAACCTTTTCATGAAAGCATGGATAGGGAAAAATTTCAAAAAAATAGAGAAAAGCCTATGTAAAAGAAAATAATAAGGGCATTAAAAGAGGTGTTGAAATTGTAACTCCCATTTTAGTTACAAAACCTACTTTTCTATACTTCACAACAAGGTCAATTTAGGAGTGTTTAAAAAATATGAGGGATGCGATCTATTTTTGGGTTAGCATATTTTGGTTCAAGGCTAAAATTCATCATTGGTTGTACACTTCTAGGATAAAAATTGTGGATAAAAATGTGTTGCATATGCAATTCATATTGTACAAGTTTTTGGAATCTCTCGTCTTCTATTGTGTGCTCTAATAAATGTACCAACTTCTAATTTTGTTATATGATGTACTTTCCCTGAGCGGTATAGTGTTGTATCCACAAAAAGTTGAGTGACTCTTTGTGGGGAGCAGGGAAACTATACCTCAAATTTCACATTCTTGGGCGCCAAAATTAATTGCTTAGAATAAAACAACCTAGTTTAAAAGAAATAAACAAAATCATTGGAGTCTCCATTAGAACTGTCATGGAAAAATTTGCATAAGGGTGCACTCTTCCACTTGGTAAGGGGATAGGCCTTGTAGGCTACAAAAAGGCCTCATCCCTTGGATCCCTTGTGTGGGTTTGTGGTTGTCCTCCAAGTGATATCGCAAGAGATTGTTAGTGGAATTCACTTAAAAAAAAGAAACTTGAACAAAATGTAAATAAAAAGGAAATGGAGGAAGGGTGCAAACTAAAAAAAAAAATCAAAAGTATGCAAAAAAAAATTGTATTGCCCAATGGTCAAGTTGTACAACACCTAAGAGGTGTGGGCTTCAAGGGAATCCAACAATCTCCCTTAGGGAGGCCTTTTTTTGTCCAAACTATATGCTAAGTAGATGGTAGAACAATGGAGAGAAACGCTTGCACCTTGAAGGAAGGTGGTTGTTGATGTATATGTAACTTCGGAATGTATTTCATCTATGTATTTCATATATATTTATTGTACCCTTAGAAGAGATGTGTTATTCCTCTATCAGGAAGTGTCGTCATGTGTATTGACAAGTGTCGCAAGTGTGTGTACTTGCCGATGGGTTATTAGACCACTATGTGTGGGGATGACCCTGAAATATATATTATATTGTGGATGTACCTAGCTAGACAAGTCAGCCCCATAGTGTAACTGGGCAAACAGGTTAAGTATAAATAGAGATCGGGAGATCTCTATTTGATCACTCAGAAACTCACACTTCTCTCACTTAGAAAGTGGCGCACTAGTGAGGAGGAGGATCATCTGCTACTAGGAGACTATCTCAATGTATTTTGTTTGTACTTTGGTTGAGCCATTGTTCTCTCTATCTCTGAGGAAGTTGTGGGGTTTTTCACCTTAGGGTTTTCCCCACAGAAACTCTGTGTCTCTTGTCTCTCATGATTTTGATTCTTGTGATGCTTGTGATGCTTATTATGTTTGTTATGCATTGATATACTGTACATGTTATTCTCTCACTAAAGATCCTAGAGTATTGTGAATTAATGCTCAAAATTTAACATGGTATCAGAGCTAACCTGAGAAGAAGACATTGTGCAGTGACAGAAACTAAGGTTTCTTGTTTATTGGGTTTCTCTACACAGATTTTGAAAAAGTAGTATAGTAAATTGACTCTACTCATCAAGGAGAATCTATATGTCCAATCAAAATTCAATTCTTAGCATTTTCAGATTTGGCCCTAAAAATTAGGGTTTCCACAAAAATAGGAATTTCTGAAATTTGAAGACATAGCTGGAAGCTCCTTGCAAAAATCAAAGTTTAGAAATTTGGATTGAGATTTTTGGCTGGTAGATCTCCGGGAAACTCAAACCCTAATTCAGGGCTCTCCTTAGTGAATCCGGGAAGACATAAAGGCAGTTTTGAAGGGTGTAGCTTTGCAGATCTCAATTTCTGAATACACTAGGTTGATCAGCTCATCAAGGTGCATCTTTCTACCCTTTCAGAAAGTTGAAATTCACATTTTGAATTTTTAGGGTTTTTTCGACAAACCCTAATCCGGGACCAGATCCAGTTTTCAGCAATTCAAGTGGTAAGACCTAAATATTTTCTATTTCCATTTGAAGTACTCTTTAAAATGTCTCACCACACCAAGCTTGAGGATAAGCTTGAAGGGGCTGATAACTCCCGAGCCTGGAAGTATAGGATTGGGTTAATCGTGGAAGAGAATGAGCTGGACTCATATATAAAAGAAGACATCCCTATCCCAGAGGATGAAGAGGCTAAGATATTTCATAAGAAGAACGTGGTCAAGGAAAAGAGAATCATTGTTGATTCTATCAAAGACCATCTCATTCCCGATGTGTCATCTCTGAGGACACCCAAAGAGATGTTTGACTCCCTGACCAAGTTATTTGAAGGGAAGAACATAAATCGGAAGATGACTCTGCGGAATCAATTGAAAGGGGTCAAGATGTTGAATGGAGAAACCATTCAATCTTACTTCTCCAAGGTCTCTCAGATCAAGGAACAACTTGAAGCTGTGGATGAAGTAGTGGACAATGGTGAAGTTGTTATGGTCACTCTGAATGGCCTATGTAGGTCATGGGACTCCTTTATTCAAGGAATCTATGCAAGAAAGAAATTGATCTCTTTCAGTAAACTGTGGGAGGAATGCTCTCAAGAAGAATCTAGACTTGTATCTCGTGAGGAAAAGATGGGAGGTGAAGATTAAGCTCTCATAGCTCACACCAAAAGAAGCAAGCCCAAGAAGGAGCACTCTCGCTACAAGAGATCCTATCAAAAGAATAAGAAGGATTTAAGATGCTTCACATGCAATGAGAAGGGTCACTTTGCTTCAGATTGTCCCAAGAACAAAAGGGATAACAACAAAAACTCCAGCAAGAAGAAGAAGGGAAGCAAAAGAAAGTTCCATGCTCATGCTGCCAAGGATGATGAACCTCCAAAGAAGAAGGCTAGGGTAGAAAATGATGATAGTGATGATGACTCATCAAGTGAAGAAGAGTATGTTCTAATCTCTGCTCTCACAGGTACTATTTCTCATGGTTGTAATGATTGGTTAATTGACAGTGGGGCTTCTAAACACATGACTGGGTTTAAAGAATCTTTTGTAAATCTGTCTGAACATGAATCACCCCATAAGGTGAAACTTGGGGATGATTATCAATACCCAATCAAAGGAAGTGGTGAAGCCTCCTATAACCTAGATTCTAGAAAATCTTTGAAGATGAAAGAAGTCCTTTATGTACCTGGGCTCAAGAAGAATCTTCTCTCCATCTCTGCATTGGATGCAAAAGGCATGAGGGTTGCATTTGTAGATGGCCAAGTCCTAATGTGGCCAAAGGGTAAAACAATCGATGATGCAGTAGTGATTGGAGAGCAAGAGGGAGGATTGTATAAATTGAAGGGTCAACCCGAACATGCCATGGTACATGACTCCATGGAGCCAAGTGAACTTTGGCATAGAAGACTTACTCATATGCATTATAGGGCATTTCCAATTGCAAGAAAGGTTGTATAGGGTCTTCCTGAAATCAAGACCAAACATGAAGGTGTTTGCAAAGGATGTGCAAAAGGTAAGAACATTAAGAAGGCTTTTCCAAGTAGTGAAAGCAAGGAAAAAGATATCCTGAAAATCATCCACTCAGATGTATGTGGTCCTATGTCATCCACTTCTCTGAGTGGGTATGTTTACTATGTCTCGTTTATTGATGACTTCTCCAGGCAAACTTGGGTATACTTCTTGAAGAACAAAGATGAGGTGTTTGATAAGTTCAAGGAATTCAAAACCTTGATGGAGAATCAAACTGACAAAAAGATCAAAACATTCAGATCCGACAATGGTGGAGAATTCACCTCAGGTGACTTCAAGAAGCTTTGTAGTGATTAAGGGATTAAGAGGGAGTTGACTGCTCCTTACAATCCACAACAAAATGGAGTTGCAGAAAGAAAGAACAGAACAATCATGGAAGCAGTAAGGGCAATGTTGGATGACCAGGATCTGCCTATGCATCTATGGGCAGAAGCAGCTAGAACAGCTGTATATGTGTAGAACAGAACACCCCACAAGTTATTGGACAACAAAACACCAGAAGAGGTCTTTTTTGGTAAGAAACCTGAAGTCAGCCATCTCAAAATATTTGGTTGTCCAGTATACACACATGTCCCAAAGGAAAAGAGGACCAAGCTAGATCCTTCAGGAAAGAAGGGTATCTTTGTGGGCTATAGTGAAAGCTCGAAGGCTTACAGAATATACTTTCCAGGGTTCAAGAAGATTGATGTCAGTAGGGATGTAACATTTGATGAAAACTCAGCATTAATCAAATCAAGGAAGGCACCTATCGAAGTTTATGAAGAACCTAAGGAAACTAGATTTCAAGACACTACCATGACTGAAGCAATTCCAGAAGTTGTTCGTGAGTTTGAAGATCCTCAAGAACCTGTAGATCCACCTCGTGAGGATAACTCTCACAAGAGGAAACCTGCATGGGCTAGAGAGCTCATTCAAGATGCAGAAAGATTTGGCATTCCAGAAGAAGAAGACAGAGCAAAGAAGAGAACCAGATCACATACCAGCTATGTTGCTTTACTCCGTGACATCATGAATAAAGAACCTTCCAGTTATGAAGAAGCAGCGGAAAAGAAAGAATGGAAGGATGCCATGGTTGAGGAATACCAATCAATAATGAAGAATGATGTTCGGCATGTTGTCCCAAGAACTAAAGAGAAGTCTGTTGTGACTTCCAAATGGATCTACAAAATCAAGCATGCTGCAGATGGCAATGTAGAGAAATACAAGGCAAGATTTGTAGCTCGTGGCTTCTCTCAGAAAGAGGGAATAGATTATGAAGAAACTTTTGCACCTGTAGCCAGGTATACTTCCATCAAAATAGTACTTGCCCTGGCTGTAGCAATGAAATGGAAAATACACCAGATGGATGTCAAGATTGCTTTCTTGAATGGTGTAGTTGAAGAGGAAGTATATGTGGAGCAGCCACTTGTTTTCAAAACACATGACAGGGAGTCATATGTGTGCAGATTGAAGAAAGCCTTGTATGACTTGAAGCAAGCTCCCAGAACTTGGTTTGGTAGGATGGATAGTTTCCTATCTAGCTTGGTCTTTACCAAGAGTAAAGCGGATTCCAACCTTTACTACAAGGTTGAGGAAGGGAATCCTGTGATTCTGCTCCTGTATGTGGATGACTTATTTGTAATAGGAGATGACAAATTGATTGCAGATACAAAGAGGAAGCTTGTTGCTGAGTTCGATATGAAGGACCTGGGGATGATGCACTATTTCCTAGGTATGGAGGTGTGGTAGAGTACAAATGGGATCTTCCTTGGACAAGGGAAGTATACTGTAGATATACTAAAGAGGTTTGGGATGATGGATTGCAAGGCCATGGCCACACCTATGGCATCGAATATGAAGCTTCTTTGTGATGCTTCATCTGAGCTGGTTGATGTCTCTATGTATCATCAGACGATTGGGTCCTTGATGTACATGATGAACACGAGACTAGATATTTGCTTTGCGGTGAACACATTGAGCCAGTTCCTGACGGATCTTAGGAGTGTTCACCTGGTTGCTGTAAAGCATATTCTGAGGTACTTGAAGGGTACAGTTGATTATGGGCTCAAGTATGAAGCGAATCAAAAGTTTAACCTGTAGGGTTATGTTGATCCAGATTGGGTAGGCAGTGCTGCAGATAGGAAGAGCACATCTGGGTGCTACTTCAGTATGGGATCAGGTGTGATCTCTTGGTTTAGCAGGAAGCAGTCTTGCATAGCACTGAGTACAGCTGAGGCAGAGTATGTTGCAGCCTGTTCAGCTAGTTGTGAGGCAGTATGGCTACAGAAGCTACTGTCCGAGTTATTTGATATCCCATTGGATGCTACTAGTATATTCTATGATAACCAGAGTTGTGTGAAGCTGTCTGAGAACCCAATATTTCATGACAGGTCGAAACACATAGAGATCAAATATCACTATATCAGGGATATGGTGCAGAGAGGAGTAGTGAAGCTCTTGTATGTTGCGACGGAAGAGCAAATTGCAGATGTGCTGACGAAACCATTAGCCAGAGTGAAGTTCGAGTACTTCAGAGAGAGGCTTGGTGTTCTTCGGATTGATGACACTTCGAGGAAGAAGTGATGGACACATTTGCAGAAGCCATTCCAATCATGTTGGAAGGAGGATCCTTCACATGGCTTTGGATGTAAGCGCTGGATGATGAGCATCAGGACGATGCTCCAGTTACTGCTTTGTATATGCATCAGGAGCATGTTGGATATGATCAGTTGGATCATTTATATGTATATTTATGCTCTTGTTGGATGTTGGATATGATCAGTTGGATCATTTATATGTATATGTATGTACGCATCATGTTGGATGCTGGATATGATCAATTGGATCATTTATATGTATATGTATGTACGCATCATGTTGGATGCTAGATATGATCAATTAGATCATTTTTATGTATTTTGTATATGCATCATGTTGGATGGTTGGACCATGTATCTGTATATGTATCAGGTGGATACATTGTATGATCATGTGGATCATGTATGTTGATATGTATCATGTATGATCAGGTGGATCATGTATTTGTATTTGTATCAAGTGGATACATTGTATGATTAGGTGGATCATGTATGATGATATGTATCAGGTAGATACTTGGTATGCATCAGGTAGATGCATGATATGATCAGGATGATCGTGGATGACGAGCTTCAGGACGTTGCTCTAGATGACTTGCAGCAGGATGTTGTAGTGATGATGATCAGGATGATCATGTATACATCAGGATGATGTATGGTGAGTATCAGGATGATACTCTATGGCCGTGGATAAGGTTGTGCAGATGAGCATATAATTTGGCCCTGGGAGATTTGCAGATGGTCTTTCGAGGTTTTTCCTATGGCATGTAATTTGGCCCTGGGATATCTGGAAAATGCTATTTCGAGGTTTTGCTCTGGGAGGACATATAATTTGGCCCTGGGAGATCTGCAGATAGTCTTTCGAGGTTTTTCCTATGGCATATAATTTGGCCCTGGGATATCTGGCAGATGCTCTTTCGAGGTTTTGTCCTATGGCATATAATTTGTCCTTGGGAGATCCGATAGGTTGGGCTGTGTGCCCGTAATAAGTCCTGGGATGCTCTTGCGAGGTTTTTCCATGACCACAAATAATTTGTCCCTGGGAGATCCTATAGGTAGAGTTGTGTGCTCGTAATAGCCTGGGATTCTCTTGCGAGCTTTTGTGGTGACCACATGTAATCTGTCCCTGGGAGATCCTATAGGTAGAGGTGTGTGCTCATAACAAACTGGGATGCTCTTGCGAGGTTTTGTGGTGAGGTCACATATAATATGGCCCTGGGATATCCTATAGGTCGGAGTTGTGTACCCGTAACATCCTGGGATGCTCTTTCAAGGTTTTGTGACGCACGTAATAAGTCCTGAGGATTCCACAGCATGGCCAGTGATGATGAAGACCTACAGGTGGTGGGCCTACATCCAGTATGAAAAAGGACTGGCTCTATAGAACTTCCTAGGATGAGTAGAGTCAGAGATTGGTTGAGATAGCAGCAGCAGTGACGATGATCCCGAGAAGAAGACTTGTCTAGTAGATCTGTGTCGAGAAATACCTTCCTAGTTAAGAGGGAGTGTTGATGTATATGTAACTTCGAAATGTATTTCATCTATATTTATTGTACCCTTATAAGAGATGTGTTATTCCTCTATAAGGAAGTGTCGTCATGTGTATTGACAAGTGTCGCAAGTGTGTGTACTTGCTGATGGGTTATTAGACCACCATGTGTGGGGACGGCCCTGAAATATATATTATATTGTGGATGTACCTAGCTAGACAAGTTGGCCCCATAGTGTAATTGGGAAAATAGGTTAAGTATAAATAGAGATCAGGAGATCTCTATTTGATCACTCGAAAACTCACACTTCTCTCACTTAGAAAGTGGCACACTAGTGAGGAGGAGGATCATCTGCTACTAGGAGACTATCTTAGTGTATTTTGGTTGTAATTTGGTTGAGCCACTTCTCTCTCTATCTCTGAGGAATTTGTGGGGTTTTTCACCTTAGGGTTTTCCCCACGGAAACTCTGTGTCTCTTGTCTCTCATTCTTTTGATTCTTGTGATGCTTGTCATGCTTATTATGATTCTTATGCATTGATATACTGTACATATTATTCTCTCAGTAAAGATCCTAGAGTATTGTGAATTAATGCTCAAAATTTAATAGTGGCAAGGGAGCTTGGGAATGCTTACAAAGGTGGGAAGATGTGGGCTATGAGGAAGTTCCAACACAAATCCAACAACATAAATTTTCTCTTCTTTTCTCTCTGCAAAAAGCATGCCAATGGCTTTATTTTATAGGCAAAGAGGTGGCAAAGAAACAACTAGATCCAAATGTGAAATCATACACTCCATGAACTAGTTCCAAGGTACACCAAGGGGGCTATTTAATGCCACCAAGAGTGTGAGGTGTTGGATTCAAATCCTTGGAGGTGATGGAGCCTTCATTACACCGTGGGAAGTAGGTGGTACCATCATTTTGATAGTAGCGTGACTATCGAAGGAATATACATGCAAGTATCGTGCAGGTACTGAACTAATAACATGCGCTGTAGCACAAATTAAAAATGGTTCAGCCACACGATCTCTTCTTTTAACTAGTTTTTGGGTAGTTTGGAATCATGTTGTCTTTTTGATTTGTTGAGGATGCCTTTAGGTGAATTGCATTCTTTATGTTGATGATGCCTTACTGCAAGACTCACCGAAATGTCACATGTGTGCAATATTTATCCATTAACAGATGTACCATCCTTGGTTTGATGCATTGGATCTCTCACACATTCTAGGATATCCACATTAGTTGCATGCTGATGGTGATGCACCATTGTTGAAGTTTAATGAATATGAGGATACAGGATCCATGCATATCATGATGTTCAAGGGATTTCTTTCTAAAACCAATATAATGCATGAGGATTTTCAAATGAAGGTATTTGTGGCATATCTTGATTTATCGAATAACCCACACATAAAAAATTGGTATGAGGGCCATCCCCCTAAAAGGTTTTATTCGCTTTGGCATTTGGTTGAAGCATTCATAAAAGAGTGGGGTCCTAACATGGATGAATATTTGAGGAATATCTTGATTGACCATATACTGGGAAAGACCCAAGAAGACATTCAGAACTAAGATGATCCTAATGAAAAGATCACATAAGACACCCTGCTCGAGTTTGAAGATCCTAATGATCTGACATTGCAGAAATGGAAGTGTATTTCACTCCTATCAACTCATAAAAATTTCCAGGTTATTCAAATGAGCTACCATAAACATTTTGGAATGCCTTCCGTGATCATGATGATGATGCCAAAGATCTTGTTGATAAGTTTATGATAATAGCTAGATAATATGGTATTAAAGGAGAGGATGTTTGCATGAGGTTGTTTTTCCTCCACCTAGAAGGAAAGGCCTGTGTTTGGTTCATAAGCCTAGCCAAAGGAAAAATTTCCTCTTTCGCAGAATTGATAAATACTTTTTGTAGCTTTTGATGTCCAGAAAAGGGAATGAAAAAGATGGATTCCGTATGTCAAGTATGCAAAAAAATTGTTTGAGAAGGAAGAAAATGTGGATCGTGTTGAGAAAGTCCTAGAAGACCATAAAACAGACCTTGTCAAAGAAAATCTGTGATGAAGATCAAGCCTCAGAAGGATTTCTTGAAGAAACTATTGTTCAAGAACTTGTTGATGACATCATATGCCTTATGTCCAAAGATGAAGTTACTCCCAAAGATGAAGATGATTTCGCTCCTATAAAAGAAGACCAAGAATCATTTGTTGGAGAAGCTGAAGAATATAAAGTAGTGAGTTCTCCTTATCCTCATGTTACGATTTCTTATGATATCTTGGGCCTCCTAGAAGATAATGACAAGATTCTTGAAGGAGATGATTATTAGAAGTTCCTTAGTCCTCCGATATATGATTCTTTAAGACCTAGCAATATCGTTATCAAGCCCTCTAGTTGCACATATTTCAAAGAAGAAGTCTCTTAGCATTTTCTGCCATTCATGAAAGAAGAAGTTATCATGGATCAAATCTTGCCAAACATTTATACAGATCTGAGGAAATACGATGAAATATTTGAAGAGGCCATGGTTGTAGATTCTCTTGGTTTTTCTATTTACGAAGATTGGATCAATCCCTTTGCAGCCACTTCACTCAGGATTTGAAGATTTTGGAAGTCCCATCTCCAATGAGATTTCATGGGACTCAGTTCAATTATTCCTACTTCGCATCAAGAGAAGTATGGGGTTTGATACAAAGAGTTCCTTTACAGATATTAAGTCGACTGGTTTACCCACTCCTAGGGTGGGCCAAGATTATTATTCTCAACAATATATCTTAGGAAGTATTACAGAAACGAAGAATCCGATTCTGTCTGGTATCGATAAGTTTTCAATGGTGCATTTTGATAGAACCAAAGTAGGTATGTGGGCAGGTACAATATTCACTTCTCATTTTAGTGATATTTATTATTTATTTTTTCATTTGAAATGTGAAGGTATGAATTTTGTGGCTGACAATTTCAAACTTTTAAGGATTATTGGGGATACCAAGATGACTATTATAAAGATGAGTGATATGCTTCCATGTCCGAAAAAATGCTTGAACATGTATAGGAACATATCACAGTTGGTCTTCAAATATACTCTTGAAAATTTCCAAGGCTCATCTTTGCAAGTTGTCTCCCAACTTCAGAATCAAGTGGCCAATTCTATTCGAACTTTTTTCCCAACATAAATATATCATGGGGATAGGTCACAATATATACTTGAGTCCAGTATAGGCATGTATAGATAAAGATTGCAAAATTAACCATTCTCCATTGCAACAATTTCAATGCTTCCAGGTTCGCAAGTTCATTCATCATTACATCTCCATTCTGGAAAAGATACTGGTATGTACTTGGCTTATCCTTGATGAGATATTGCCTTGGATTATCTCTAAAGATAGACAAAGAAAGTCCAGTATGAGTTATATGCTCAGATGGCTACATTGGTGGTATGATTTCACTTGACCCTTTTTTTTTATCATGATTAGGGTAGGTAGGCTTAACTTCATTTGAGTTCAACATTTACTATTACCCATGGATTTCACTTGTGGTTATCTCATTTTGATTTATTTGCATTTTCATTTTGAACAAGGCAGAATGTAAGTGTCTAACTCCGATGCATTTAATGTATTTGTGTGTTATATATGTTTGCAGGTCTACAAGTACCCAAAATATCCAAGAGGTTCTCATGCGCTCCTGAGAAGAGCACATGTTCTGCAATTGGAGCCAGTGTTACGCACCAGATCAACTGCATTGTTCTAGATAGGATGGGTCTAGAGAAAGGGGTCAATTTTTTTATTGTATAGACCAAAGTGGGATTTATTGTATGGATATTTGGATTGGGGGTTTTTTACCCTTGGATTGGTCATGGCCAACCCCCTTGGTTTCACTCTCAAAAGTACTTGCCTTTGTGGCTTTATTGACTACCCCATCGGTTCGATGAAATCTCCACCATGTAGGTATTTTAGCTCATTGGTTGTGTTAGAACATTAAAAACCCACTCCATACTTAGTATATAATTCATTAATATTTTTTGGTTAATGTCCTAGGTGTTGACTACAATGTTGGTCATATTTTGGCTTCGTATGCCACCACTTTCCATCATGAGTGATAGGGGAACACTTGAATAGATTATGGATAATATTTTCTTTGATTATGTCTGATTTTATTCTATTCCTAGAATATAAATGAGCCTCCTTGCTTTAGACAGCTTTATCCTGCTTTATCCTGCTTTTTCTGCTTTTAGTGGAAAATGTAATGTTAGTTGACTTAGAAACGGGATGTTTTTGGCCAAATTGCCCTCCCTATTTTTCTTCTCTCCAAAATCCATGATTTAGTTTTTTTTCCATCATTCAACACCTCAAAACACTACTTTTTCCAATTTGTGAGCTTTAGGAGTGATTTGGAAAATGATTTTGTCACCTAGGGGGGTTTTCACAAGTTTAGTAAGCCTGCTTTTGTGAAGATTTCGAATGCCTTCTTTGGCTTTTAAATATCAGGTGTAATTACATATTTGGATAGCCATTACATAGACCAAGTTTTGATGATGTACTCTTATTCAATAAAATTTTATTGTGTGCATCAATTCAGTGCCTAATTTCAATGATTTATGCTAGTTTTTGCATGACAATTTGTGAGACCACCACTTGGAGAATCATCTAAACCACCACTTGTTAAAGTAAATGAAGATTCTCATGAAATTTATGATTCTGATATTTTTGATGATGAATACCACATGATTGCATATCCAAGATCACCTACAAGGCCTAAGTGGGATGCAAAAACTCTTAAAGCAATTAGTGAACTTGTGGGTGATCCTTAAGATCCTAGGAGGACTAGATCTCAGTTTGAGAATGATATTTATGTCAAAGATACTTTCATTCTTGAGAAGTGTATTTTGATGGTTGAATATGATCCTCAATCATATGAATAAGCCTCACATAAACCAATATGGCAGGCTTCCATGGATGAGGAGTTTCATTCTCTTCAAAAGAATGGAACTTGGGAGCTAGTCAAGCTTCCACCTAGTAGAAAGTTGGTAAAGTGTAAGTGGATATTCAAAAAAAGGTTTGTTGTTGATGGTGTAGTAGTGAATTACAAAGCAAATTTAGTGTCTAAGGGCTTATCACAAGTCCAAGTCCTTGACTACAACAAGACCTTTGCACTAGTTGCAAAGATAGATTTGATAAGACTAGTTCTGACAATTTTTGCATCCAAGCACTGGGAAGTGCATCACATGGATGTAAAAAGTCATTTCCTCCACGGAGACCTTAAGGATGATATCTATATGCAGTAGCCAAAAGGTTATATTTTTTATCCTAGTCTTATGTGCAGGTTGAATAAGTCACTATATGGGCTTAAGAAAGCTCCTAGAGCTTGGTATGCCAAGATGGATAGTTTTCTCCTATCACAATCTTTCAACATATGAAAATATAATACGAATGTGTACATGAAGCTAATCAATGGTGATATTGATTATTGTGTTACATGTTGATGACATTTTGATCATAAGAAGCTCCATTGATGAAATTACTTTATTGAAGATTGCTTTGCATCATGCTTTTCATCAATGGAGATTGAGATCTCTCAATCCAACTCAGGAATTAAAGTATCTCAGTCAAAATATGCATTAGACCTACTAAATAAATTTAGAATGGAATATTTCAAGGCATCAAAGACTCCCTTCCTTTCAGGAGTTAGAATTCAAGATGCAAAATCTACTCCTTTGGTGAACAACACCTTGTATAGACAGCTAGTTTGAAGTTTGTTGTATCTTACTCACGCTCGACCTGATGTTGAATATGCAGTGAGTGTAGCATCAAGGTATTTGTATCAGCCACATAAGAATCATCGGAGCGCTGCCAAAAGGATCTTGCATTATGTGCAAGGCACCAAGTCCCATGGGATTCATTATGTTGCATATTCTTTCTTCAATCTTCTTGGTTTTCCAGACTCTGATTGGGTTGGTGATAGATCAGACCGGAAATCCACTTCTAGATTTGTTTTCATGCTTGGAGGATGACCTATTTTCTGGTCAAGTAAAAAGAAAAGTGCCATTGCACTCCCTTCAACAAAGGTCGAGTACAAAGGAGAAGTGAACGCTGCTACTCAGTGTGTGGTCACAATGTATACTTTCAAAGTTTGGGATTGAATTTAGCACTCTCATAGTCATCTTTTGTGACAATCGGAGTGCTATAAGAATCTCAACTGACCCAGTGCAAAAGGAAAAGAACCAACCATTGTGAGATTCAAATGCACTACATTTGAATTCTAGTGCATGATCAAATCATTGCTCTGTAGTTTTTGCCATCTTCTGAGCAAGTTGTAGACATATTCACCAATTTTTTTAGAGAATAATTTTATCCATCTCAGATCACTGCTTAGTATTGGTGAACATGTGGTGAAGAAGGATTGAAAAGCAATTTTTCAATTTTGTTCATGTCCATGTTTTGAGGGGAGGTTGTTTCCCATGAGGTTTTCCTTCTTTCCTTGTTTTGTGGACAAGCGGTATGTAAAAAGGGTGACCAAGCCTTGTTATTGGGCCTTATATTTCTGATATTTACCACATAAAGTCAGGCTTAAGGGGGGTGTTAGAAAATTAAAAACCCACTCCATACCTAGGATATAATTCATTAATCATTTTTGGTTAATTTCCTAGGTGTTTACTAGGTAGTTGGTCTTATTTTGGCTTCATATGCCACCACTTTCCATCATGAGTCATAGGGCGCACTTGGATAGATTTTGGATAAGGTTTTCTTTGGTTCTGTCTGATTTTATGCTATTCCTGGAATAGAAGTGAGCCTTCCTTCTTTAGCCAACTTTATCCAGCTTTTTCTGCTTTTAGTGGAAAAGGTAAAGCTAGTTGACTTAGAAACTAGATATTTTTGGCCAACTCACCCTCCTTGTTTTTCTTCTCTCCAGAATCCATTATTTAGTTTCTTTTCCATCACTCAACACCTCACAACACTGATTTTTCCAATTCATGAGCCTTAGGAGTGATTTGGAAAGTGATTTTGTCACATAGGGGGGGTTTTTCACAAGTTTAGTAAGCCTACTTTTGTGAAGATTTTGAATGCCTTCTTTGGATTTCAAATATCAAATGTAATTATATATTTGGACAACCATTACATAGCCCAAGTTTCGCTGATGTACTCTTATTCAATAAACTTTTATTCTGTGCATCAATTCAATGCCTAATTTCAATGATTTATGCTAGTTTTTGCATGACAATTTGTGAGAGTAATTTGTTGCTTTGCAAGAGCAGCCTGTGAATTGATTTTGATAGGTTAGTGCTCCAAGGCTTCTGGGGCACATGCCCATCCTAGATTTTACTTATGTAGAGGTGATTACACTTTGTAAAGGACTATTACCTCCTCCTAACACACCTTCTTGCACCCACTTGGACCTTTTTCAGCTTCTAGAAACACCCGCTCTAGTGCTTCTAGCCTATGACATCATCCTCCAACAAATGTGCCTACAATGTCTCAGAGGGGAGGCGTTGAGGGAATAACATCATTTTTGGGTTAGATGGGGCATGATGTCCCCCCTTGGCTCACTATTCTATCAAGTGAAGCCTTTCCTCAACGTATTTTAGCTTATTTTAATCATTTTGTCTATTTTAGGGTAAAATTACTAAATTATGTAGAATTTACCCTAAAAAATATTATTATTTTATTTTAGGACTTGTAGGCTCAAATTAAATATTTGAGGATGGATTAGTATAAATAAACATCCTCTTCTCATTGTAACATAAGACAAGGGTTCTATTATGAAATTATTCCTTTTTCTCTAACTTTATGAACTCTCTTGGTGATGTGCACTTCTCTTGCTTGAATGGTGAATGGTGGATGAATATAAGGATTCTTTTTGCACATGCTATAGTTGGTGCTAGAATTTTTTGCTAAACACATGCTCAAGAATGACCTAAATCTCTTTCTTTTCTCATGTCTTGGTGAATATTGGTAAGTTCATGCTTCTATCTCGATTGAATGGTGGTGTATTGCTGCATTTTTTTTATGATATATGGATTTTTTTATCAATATTCTATCAACTTTGTGTGAAGGAAACACCTTGTATCAGGGTTTCATTTTTCTTTTAGGGCCTTGGACTTCTCCATTTTCCTTGGTTAGGCTCACCTACCAAACCCTAGAGGTTACTAGGTGATGCCCTAGCTTGCAAATACTAGAGGGACATTCTAAGTGAGGGACACTTGCCATGATCTCTCAAATCCCTAGGGATTGAACTGACATCATAATACCCTTCTCTTGTCAACCTTTTTCACTCGAAATCTCAACATTTGATGTACTATAGTTAGGCTGCATTTGTATGTGAGTTAGTTGCATTTTTATCCATAAAACCCCTAAAATTCAGAAATCCATAGAAAAACCCAAAAAATACAAAAGTCCAAAACTCAAAAAGATATTGAGAATTTTTAAAAATTGATCCCACAATCAATTTGTCTCTATATATTTATCCACAAATATTGAAGGGCGTCCTAATTTTATGCATAAGAAAACCCTAAAATATGAAAACTCCTTAAAAACCCTAGAAATCTGAAAATTTTGAAAACTCATAAAAAATATTAAAAAATTTGCAAAACTAATCCAAGGGACAATTTTGCCCTAGCTGAATTATCCACTGAATCTAAAGGGGCGTTTGAATTTTTCCACTTAAATACACGAAATTGGCAAAAGAGAAAATTTGTTGTAGACTATCAAAGAAAACCCTTGGTTCACTGTTAAAACCAATCAAATCTGAAATTTTTGCAGACTTGGTTGGGTAGGCAAATTGGCCTTATCCAATTGGTTATCTTCACCCCTAGGTCGAGTTTTTTTGTGTGCTTAAAGTATTGTTACAATCTTCTTTGAAAAATCAGGAATCTACTTATAGAGGCAACCTATTGTACAGTGGTTTCTTGTATGTCAAATATTGGTCTTGGGTTTTACAATTACTGCTACATACTACTGCCAATTGCTAATGTTCAATGCCTAATCTTGATGTTGATATTTATTATTTTTATGACTGATAACTGCTATTGATTTTTTGCTAAGAGTTTGGCTGATGTTTACTATTTTAAATGCTCTTTGAAGGCCAAAATTCCAAAGGTAATTAATATTGAGCACTACTGCTCTTAAATATTGTGCCAATCAAAAAGAATTGTGCCTTAAATTAATACTTGTTTCATATATGACTTATGCATGTTGTATACATATTGTGCTTTAAATGTTGATATTTATACATATTGTGCTTTAAATGTTGATATTAAAAGTTGTAATATGACCTTGCATTGGTATTTAGCTTGAATTAGAATTTTTCCATTTCAATATCAACTGGGCATGATGCATTGACAATCACGCACTATTGTTGATTCACGGTGGTTGTTTTCTACATACTTCATTAACTGCTAATGCTCTTAAACAACCTACTGCCATAATTACACTTTCCACTAATTGAATGCTTGCATATAATTGATATGCTTTGACTCCTCATGAAGACACTGATCTTAAGTTTAGATGCATATAAAGGTATTTTCTTGGTGTTGAGGTTGTTTGTAGGTCTCATTGAAGGGATCTCCCCTTGGTGAACAACTCCCAAATAAGTTCAAGGAGATAGACCGAGGTGACATTGGGTCTAGCCCTCCTCTCTCATGCTTACCTAATCATACCTTGTTGGTTTGATTGGTAACAAGTGGTATCCACATTGTATAGACAGAGATTAATTGATGCCATGAACAACCCAGATTGCCACGAGCAATTCATATCTTTAGAATTGAGTCGTTCATGCAACAAAACATGATAGAATATTATTGAAGGTGATTTGTCCGCGAATGAACTAGATCGATCGAGCAGGTTTGATTGTGAGATTTATACCATATATGAGAATTTGTTGAAATGTTGGTCACCACCTCCTTCTAGACTCATGACATGGTTTAACAGCCTCCCATGGATCCGTTCACTCTAGCTATTGTATCAAAAACTAACAAATCAACCTTTTGGTTTAATGACAAACATGGTCCAACAATTAGTATCAAATCCAAAAAGTCATTGGCTCGAGTCTGCTCGGTTGGTATCGAGTACCTCAATTAGTGCTCAGGGGGATATTGTTGAATTTGTGATCAGCACCTCCTTCGGGACTTGTGACATGGTTTAATAAACTCCCGTGGATCCGTTAACTCTAGCGGTTGTATTGGAAACTAACAGGTCATCCTTTTGGTTTAACGAAAAATGTGATTCAACATGGGGAAACTCCCACAAACGGCCAAGACCAATCACACAAGTTACCATTGTGCGATCCTGACCATTCACGAACATGGAAGTGATTGTGGGAAAATGAGTGAGGTCCTGCCATGAATGGATAGGATTGATCAAGTAAGTTTTGATTGGTGGATCTACACCATTCATGTATTGAAATATGATATAAGTTTAACACAAGGGGTATTGCTGTGAATGGATGATATTTAATTGCACATGTTTCATTGTGTGATCGTGACCTTTCACACAAATGGAGATGTGTGAGCCTTAACACAAGTACCCTTGTCGTGAATGGTTGTGTTGACACAACGACTGTCGATAGGGGTTCACTTTGCACTGTCGTCAACAAATCATCAATAGAACTCCCTTACACATTGGCCCAAAAAGGTTTTACCCTTTCCAGCAACACTCATAGGGCGAGTGAAGCCTCACTCGAGATGAATAAGGGGGCTATAAGAACCAAGTTTCCGCAGTGGAGAGAGGACATGCATCAAACCGCACTTTACAACTATAAAAACCAGAGATTATGTCTTCGCATCATACTAACAGTTTATACATCTATTCATTCTCTTCGCATATCCAATGTATAAACAACATTCACATCAACATGGTTTAATCAATCATTCGCATTAACAATAATTACTAAACCACAACTCATTTCGCAAACACTGCATTCATCAATTAATAGAAACAGAGACAAATGATATAGCCATAATCGAACATCTTCATGCATTCATCAAAACCTGCGAAATAACCTTCGCAGAAACAGTCAAAACATCTTATCGCGGATACAAAGAAGTTCAGAACATATCATTCTCTGATTTAACTATGATCTAAGATGCCCTTAGGCTTACAATCATATTCCTATTTATATGATACTGATTGGTTACAAAATGGCCCACATGACCTATTCTAACTA
Organism: Larix kaempferi; assembly: GCA_027924585.1. Lineage (NCBI taxonomy): Eukaryota > Viridiplantae > Streptophyta > Pinopsida > Pinales > Pinaceae > Larix > Larix kaempferi. Next base: position 38,925,635 of record BSBM01000096.1, read on the forward strand.
ATTAAACCACTTTCGCACTTTCGTCGACTCCTTGTTCTTCGCAATTGGACCTTTCTTCCGCGGATGGTCCTTATTCGCGTTGTTGGCTTCCGCACTTTATGCGAACTAATCCCATGCCAACAGGCCACCAACACAAACTTGGGGCTCACCCTCGAGCCACCTCAGTTGGACACCTCTGGTGCATTCACCTGCTGTTGGAAATTGTCATACTCGTTCTTGATCTGGTCGACCACGTCCTGTGCCGATGTTCTGAGTTGCTTACATTCATCCACTTGCTGATTTGTTGGGTGTTCACAATTTTTCTATTGCGCTTCCTCCCATTGCTTCTTAACCTATTTCATTTCCTCTGTTACCTATACTACGAGATTTTAAGCTCTCGTTCGGAGCTTGTCCAAATGTGTGGCCCTTCGTTGCTATATTTCGCGGGCCTTCATGACGTGTTGCTGCATGCTTTTTAGTTCTGTTTCCTTTGTCATTCGTATCATTGAGGGCATTGATTTGATCGATCCCTTAAAGGACTCTAACTATGCTTCCACTTCGCTGAGTTGGTCCTTCAGCACGGTTAGCTGGTCACCCTCGACTACACTGCGCCAAAAATATGTGATTCTCTCTGCAACTGCCTCGGCGGCCTTCTCCATCTCCGTGATCTCTGTCACTGCTTCCTCGATTTCCATCTGCCGACTCTGAATCTGTGCCGACGGTGTGCTGGGTATCACTCTAGCCTGGAGTTTTGCATTTTCTTTCTTTAGCTCGGTGAGAGCCACTCCTAAATAATAGCTTCCCCTTCTAAGGGGACATCCTAATCTAGCTCTGCCTTTTCACATGCCTTCGCAAGTGCTCTTTATATTTTGTCTCATTCCTCTATAACCTTCTCTTTCTTGGATAGTGTCGTGGCTTGCTCGTCTTGGAGACGCTGTGCCTCCATCTCTCTAGTGTGCAGTTGCTTCTTATAATCGACCATCTTCTTATGCATCGCGGCCTCGTGTTCGCGGATCTCTGTGCTTTCTGCGGCTTGAATTTGGTGTAATGTCAACATTGGGAGTAAATTGAAATTTACCATAACTAAGTCGGACATCCATACCTCAAAGTCAATGACCTCATCACTTGTTTTCATGGCATGTGATTCTAATTGTACTATCCGTGGTTGTGTGTCAACTTCTACTTCGACTCTAGGTGTCGAAATATTTTGCTGAATATCCCCATGCAGTATGCTTGAGTTTATTACTGCATTTGCTAGTGTGGATAGTAGTTGGCCTATCTGCTAGAAATGTTCAGTTGAATGTTGTGTAACCTGCTCATGGTTATCTTTCACTACTTCTATGATTCCCTCTAGAAGTCTATTAACTTGCTTCTTCGCAGTGAGCCCTTCCCATGTGCTCTTGCCATTCGGTCCATCCTATTCTTTGTCCTCATATCCTCATGTTGCGCCTCTAAATTTGAATCTGTCGGAGTGACTAATGAAGCACCATTATGAATAGACCCCCACGATTGTTTGTTCGCAGGATCGTCTCCTCCTGCGCCCTGTTGTTCCCTGTCTAAACTCTTATCTTCTTCTGACTGATATGCCTAGTGGTCATCCGCATGATTTGATAAGTCCTTGTCTTTAGCTGGGACTTTCCATTCTGTCGGCCATGCTGCTATGATGGAGTCCAAATCGGTGTCGGTGAGCTTATACCATGTCGGTAGCCAGTTCTTTGCTTTGTCTGCTCTCGCTTGAAGGAAAATGGTGTGAGACTCAACGGATATTTTTGCAATCCGTTGATACTTCTCCGCTGCTTCTGCTGTGATTCACGGTACTGCTTTTGCATCTAGCCTCATCATGTATAAAAAAATTAAAAATTGCACCACGTTATCTGATTGCTTCTCCTTATCAGTCGTTTCCCATAAATTTTGGTATCTTGCACCCTCACTTGCCCTGGCCTCTACGGTCTCCATACCCTGATAATGCACTATCTCCCTCCATCTTACTAGTGCAACTAGTAGGAGGAGCCATGAATATGTGAATGGATTCGCTCCCTCCTGTGCATCATAAGCATCCTCTACCAACTGACTTAACACCAATTTGGACCAATTCATTCATTTTCCTTCGACACATAGCTCCGTGGAGGTGATGATGTCGGATGTGCACTCCTCCGGCCTGTTTTTCTATGTCATCTTCACGGAAAGGATCTTCGTTTCGACCTGAAGGCTTGGTTCTGAATGGTGTGGATGAGGTATCCTCGAGAGTTTTTATCCACCCCATACCTCGTTTTCAGGGCTTGTGCGTGCTTTTTGTCATTATCTTTTCCCTGGAAAAATTGGGAGGGGTCGTCACCCTCCTGTGGAAGCCCCGTGATTCTGGAAATCAGGTCGAATGTGACCGAAATCTTTTCGTGCAACCATAGGTAGCCTCCATGGAAATAGGCGAGCAATTGTTTAACACACGCATTCACCTCCGTCAGCCTTCCAAAGTACGGCATGTGGGTGAGGCCTAAAATTCCTGATTGCTCTAACCATAGCGCCCACGCCTCTGGTTCCTTCGTAACGGGGCCTCCTGGTCCATGCAGAACATCAACATAAGCCTCCATGAACTCAGGGTAACTTCTCAGGTCATGATCATTGTACGTCAATTTTTGCAAATGTTCGACGATTCTGCCAGCTTATGCTGCCCCTTTTGGTATCGGTGCCATTATAATCTTATACTTGTGGTTCTTGGGGATATGAACCACTTGTGTTCCTGCCTTGCTTGGTGGCACATACCCAGGTAGAAATATTGGGCCTTATCGCCTAGTTCGCGATGCTGGAGTCTTCTGGGAAGCCCCCGAAGTGTCAACTCTGTCCTCTGCTAGGTGTGTTGAGTTCCTAGTCCTTTTCTTTGGCGCTCGGTTGGTGTCTACTGGCCGATTGGCGCCCCTTTTCTTCTAAGGGATTTCCGACATAACTTTCGGTTGCTCCTACAAAACTATCGTGGGCTGGGGTTGTTCAGTGCTGATGCTTGAAATGTAAAATTCCATGCGTCTCTTCAAGCTCTTACTTAATCACACAATGCATTCCACTGCCCCTTTGCATTTATTTCTAGCGTTGGTTAACCGATTTTGGACCATGATTACCAAATCCGGTGGCGATTTTCCAAATATCCCGCATGCATTGGGTATTAAATGTCATTTTTCGAGTCCCGCGATGCTACGATTCCTCTGTCGACCAATGCTTCTTCTGTTGACCAATGCTTGCTTGTCCAAAGATGCCTGTTGTGATCTGTGGTAATTTTTTTTTTTCATTGTGTATTCGATTAGCGGTGCTGCGTCACACTCTTTTTTTGTTTTTGCACTTCTTGTAGTTGTCGTTGATCCCTTCCGACTTATATGGTTTGTTGTCATGTACTTCCCGAACTCATTCGTTATTGATTCTATAATTTCGACGTCCATCGTTCTTCCAAGTTTAGCTCGCGCCTGCTCCCTGTACCTTGGATTCAACTGGTAGGGTCGCTGCTTGACTGGCTTCCCATCAAGTTTCAGGGGAATTTTCATTTCACCTAAGTCCCCATAAATTCCTTTCATCTCTGAGAATTTTTTTGGCAACAAATCCTGAAACTCATGCAACAGATTAGTCATCTTTGCGATAGTTGAGTCATCCCAATAATCTCCAATACTTACGAACTTCAGATTCACCTCCAACCCAATGTTCACCTTCTTGATTTTCAATGGTTGCTGATACTTGTCGAAAGGTATTTCTGGTTCCTTGATACTGTGACTTCCTTCCGAATCTGGTACATGCATAGCCCTTAGGTCATCCTCATCATCCATCTCTCTTGTGATATTGTAGCATTCCATTAACATTTCTGGTGTCTCAGTCCACTGAAGCCCCAGTGGTTGCTCTATCGGAATTGTTTCAAATACCTTCTCCCGAATCGCGTGTAATGCACTATGGATGAAGGGATTTTTGTCAGAGAAACTGAACGTTTGGATAAAGCCAACTGGTAGCTGTTCCCAAGATATTGTTTCGTGTCGCAGTTCTACTGCAACATACCAACTCCACGGTACTTCATCCAGTGTGTGAATAAATGCATGGACCCATTCATGTTTTGCTCATTGTCCCCATTTGTTTTCACATTCATCCAAATGTGCCTTCGGGTCACATCTGCCATCGAAATTCCTTCCGTCATATCCTTCTGCATCGTCGAACCTAACTGTCATTAGGTGGCGACATAGTGGCTACATTGTCCCCATTTGTTTTCACATTCATCCAAATGTGCCTTCGGGTCACATCTGCCATCGAAATTCCTTCCATCATATTCTTCTGCATCGTCGAACCTAACCGTCATTAGGTGGCGACATAGTGGCTAGGTAGCTATGGTGGACTTGTGCGCTACCCACCATCGCACTGGTGTAGCCTTCAGGGCTTCTTCCAAGGCCAAGAGCCACTGTGGTTCTGCCACTTTTTCCTCAAATTCACTGAGAAATGTAGCCAAATTGGGCAATCCATCATATGTTGGTAGCTCGCACTTTTCGGTGGCTAACCTCTGCAGCGACTGAGTGATCCTTGCGCACCTTTTAAATGACACTTCATGCAGCCGGTTCTGCCAATTTTCCATTGCTTCATCCAAATCTGATGATGTCGAACTGCTACTACGCCACCCTAATTGTCCATCCCCAATAGGGTTGATATAATCTTCAAAAATGTTGTAGAGGTTATCCCATCCCTTGGTGAACTCATCCCTTGATGACTCTACATACCTTTTCCCTTCCATAGGGACAAGAGGTGTGACAAACATTATCTCTTGGTTCTCGAATGGCACAATTATCTTCTTGAAGTTGATAATAGCTACGTTATCCATCGCCCAGTCTATCCCTAGCAACGCTGGGTAGGGGCTGGTATTGTCCACAATTTCGATCACATCAAAATATGCATAAGTCTTGAGGCCCTCAATCTCAACAAGGACCTGGCATAGCTGACTGAGCGAGATGATCTTGTTAATATTTAATATGCTAAGACAGAAAATAGCAGCATCACATTCCATTTCACAATAATAGCATATATAGGATCACTGAAGAAACAACAAGCACAGCATAAACACAAGAGACACAGATTTATCCTGGGAAACCCTCATGGGGTAGAAAACCCAGCAAAGCTTCCTCAATATAGATGACCAGCAATATACAAAGATGAAACCCTGAGACATGATCTCCTCCTCCACAATAGCAGACCTCTCCTCCACAAGTGCGCTATCCTCAAGTGAGTGAGTGTGTGTCAAATGAGGAATACACCTCCTCTATTTATACACTACTCTGACTTGTCTTTTACACAAGACATGTAGACTCGTATTTAACCATTGGGTTAAATACCCCACTACAACTGACTGGGCCGACCCCTCTAGGGTGGTCTAATAACCCTTTGACCCACATAACACATACAGGGCCGACCCCCACTAGGGAAGTCTAATAACCCGAGTTACCACATTCTGACGGAGGAATAAACATCTCCGGATATACAATAAGATCTTCACGGAGGAATGAAACATCTCCGGAATAATAAAGTACAATTATAATATTCTTTGAAGTTACAATATCTCAACACTCCCCCTTAACGAGAAGGATATTATAACAGCATCTGCACGAGCAAGGAGTCATCAACATCATACATGATACATCTATAAATCATTGGAAGCTTTCTCAACATCATCAGTAACTCAACCAGTTACTGGAACATCTTCAATACTGGAACATCAACATCTTCAGTACTGAGTCTTTATCTTCTGCAGCACTCAAACAGCTACAGCAACATCAATATCTGAATCCTCATGATCGTCAGTATCGTCATCACACGATCAACATCGTCGTCTATGTCAACACGATCAGCATCGTCACATCATCTCGATCTGCAACATCTGGTTCATCACGATCTACAGCATCTGGATCATCTCGATCTACAACATCTGGATCATCTCGATCTACAACATCTCGATCCTCTCGATCTACAACATCTATATCATCACGATCTACAGCATCTAGATCATCTTGATCTACAGCATCTGGATCATCTCGATCTACAACATCTAGATCATCACGATCTACAGCATCTGGATCATCTCGATCTACAACATATGGATCATCTCGATCTACAGCATCTAGATCATCTCGATCACGATCTACAGCATCTAGATCATCTCGATCTACAGTATCTGGATCATCTTGATCTACAGCATCTAGATCATCACGATCTACAGTATCTGAATCATTTGTATTAGTATCCACACCAATACATCTATCATCAAAAGCATGTATTCTCACTAATACATCTATTATCAAAAACATGTATTCTCACTAATACATCTATCATCAATAGCATGTATTCTCACTAATACATCTATCATCAATAGCATGTATTCTCACTAATACATCTATCATCAAAAGCATGTATTCTCACTAATACATCTATCATCAAAACATAGCAGCATACCCTGCAACACACACGATCATATTATAGGATGATCAATCCCGCTCTCTTTAGGACATAGGTCCATGGATGATACAATCCAGATCTTTAGTTTTCGGAGAAATCAGTCTACGGATCAATTCTGGGACTAAAGTATGGGGAAGATACAATCCCCTACCTATTCATTCAGGACTTTATTATCGGAGACCCAGTCTACGGCTCAATTCTGGGACCTCGGTCCGGGGAAGATACAGTCCCCTACCTGTTCATTCAGGACTTATTATCGGAGACCCAGTCTACGGCTCAATTCTGGGACCTCAGTCCAGGGAAGATACAATCCCCTACCTGTTCATTCAGGACTTCATTATCAGAGACATTATGTCTACGGCTCAATTCTGGGACCTCAGTCCAGGGAAGATACAATCCCCTACCTGTTCATTCAGGACTTAATTGTCGGAGACCCAGTCTACAGCTCAATTCTAGGACCTCAGTCCGGGGAAGATACAATCCCCTACCTGTTCATTCAGGACTTCATTATCGGAGACATCATGTCTACGGCTCAATTCTGGGACCTCAGTCTGGGGAAGATACAAACCCCTACCTGTTCATTCAGGACTTCATTATCGGAGACATCATGTCTATGGCTCAATTCTGGGACCTCAGTCCAGGGAAGATACAATCCCCTACCTGTTCATTCAGGACTTCATTATCGGATACATCATATCTATGGCTCAATTCTGGGACCTTAGTCCGAGGAAGATACAATCCCCTACCTATTCATTTAGGACTTCATTATCGGAGACATCATGTCTACGGCTCACTTTAGAACATGTGTTCAAGGATGATACAATCCCTCTTCTTTCTCGGAGACACCTGTCTACGGCTCACTTTAGAACATGTGTTCAAGGATGATACAATCCCTCTTCTTTCTCGGAGACATCTGTCTACGGCTCACTTTAGGACTGAAGTCCAGGGATGATTAAATCCCCAAATGTCCACCAAGGACTTCATTCTCAGAGACATCATGTCTACGGATCTCTTGAGGATGATGCAATCCTATCATGTCCACCAAGGACTTCATTCTCGGAGACATACATCTACAGCTCTCTTGAGTATGATGCAATCCTATCATGTCCATCAAGGACTTCATTCTCAGAGACATACGTCTACAGCTCTCTTTGAGGATGATGCAATCCTATCATCGTGAGTTATCACAGCACTCCCCCTTTCGAGGAGGGTCCTTCTGAACTATATTAAGTTTGTCTCGGAAAAATTTACTTGAGGTATAGGTTTGGTTAGTACATCGGATCGGTAGAATTTTGGTTAGTACATTGGTAACTTGTTACAAATTCAAACTTTTGGTTCCCTTCTGCACCATATCTTGGAACACTAGATTCTCTGCCATCTTGATACAACTCTATTTGTCACATAGGATCATAGTTGGGTCTATCTCTAAGTCAAACAATCCTGAATCCATACTGCTTCATAACTTAGCAGAGCAAGCAGCCATATATTCTGCTTGTGCTAAGAGCCACACTAGATTGTTTCTTGGTCAACCACGAGATCATGGCTGATCCCAGACAATAACATCCTCTCGATGTGCTCTTACTGTCTGATACACTTCCTGCCCAATCAACATTTGTGTAGTCATCTGAAGTCATGATCTCCAAGATAACATAGATCAAAGTCTATTGTATCCTTTAGGTACCGTATCACATGATTTGCAGCTTATCAGGTGAACACATCTATTTTTCACTAGATACTGACTCAAGGTGTTCATAGCAAAGCATATATCTGACCTAGTATTCGTTAGACACATCAATGACTCAGTATTTTGTCTGTACAGAGTTCTATCCACTAACTCTGATGAGTCATCTGCTAACAACTTCAAGAGTGGCCATACCAACACATCAAGTCCTTTTAATATTTCTCAGCATACTTTCCTTGGTTGAGAAATATTCCTTCTGAGCCTTGCCATACTTCTAGACCTAGGAAGTAATGCATCAATCTGAGATCTTTCATTTTCATTTATGCAGCCATCTTCTTCTTTCTTTTCATGATCTGTTTCTCATTCTTTGTCAGAAAGAGATCATCGTCATATAATAATGGTATGATAGGTTCATCATCCACAAACTTAAGGTAAAGGTTAGGAACAACTTTATTTTTGGTAAAGCCCAAGCTTATCAAGAAACTGTCAATTCTCCCTTTGTGACTGAACATCATTCACACTCTGCATTGAATTATCTTCTGCATATCTATCTGTGCCATCTCTCGTTAGATGGGTCTACTGATATGAGCCTCAATATCATTTGAACTCTGTGGTGAGTTCCTTCTTGCATGCATGTCATCTGTGTATAGAAACAATATTCAACCTTGTATCAAAGGTTGAGATCCTCATCACCCATGGTGATCATTAAGCTCATCAATCGATTATCGATCCTGGGAACCCATACAAAACCTGATTCACACTTCTTCTTTTAATTACACCATTAAGAGAATGGTTTTATCATGATTCTCTTCCTCTTTCTAAGAGAATCTTCTAGCCACAAGCCTTCTATAGTGTGTTTGATTTGTAAATATTTTGTTGAACATCCATCGCTTGTTCAGTGTTCATCATTCATCATGATCTTTCCTACAAATCAAAATTAAGTACATGATTAGTAATACTTCATAATCATCAAATCATATTGACATGATAACCTATTATGCATACAGATAGCATTTACATAGTTATGCAACTATTTTGACCAATACTTTGGCACAACACTTTCCCATATCCTGTATGCATACAGTGGCTATCTAGATGCCTTCCATCTCTACCAGAACATACTATTGAGAGTGTGCACATCTCTCAGCATGTCAGCAAAGAGGTTTCATTCTAGACAAGCAACAATGGAATGTTTGTCCAACTTACCAATCATATGCATATTAGTCTTATACTGTTCAATGCTTTATGAATGTTTACACTCAGCATGATATATTCTAGGAATACAAATATGCATACAAGCAATATCATTTACTATTTCTAATAACAACTCAAATACTTATCTTTTATGTTTGTGTGGTTTCCTCCCGCTTGATCTTCTGTATGTCTTCTGAACTTCTATTCATTCTGTACCACTGTGCATGCTCAAGTGTGCACTAGTGTCATCCTCATGATCTCATACACAAACATACATTCATTAGTATATTCTCAAAACATTCTAATTCTAAATAATCTTGAATATGTATAGTCATGATCATTAGTATTCAGGGTTTCAAGGAAGTCTTCTTTTACTCATGCATATTCTTGTTTGATCATAGTACTCTTCTGGTTAATTAAATCATCAAGATAAGAGACATGATATGCATAAACCCTTGATAACTAACTTTATGAATAAGCATAACCAATCATACTCTAACTTGACATAAGAAAAATGTACCTAGATTAGTATACCTGCTTAGTTATGTACAACATACCTAAACAATCTCTTCAATGATTTAGAGATCCTGAGCTAGAACCTGCATGTCTCATAGGTTAAGCATAATATAACAAAGTCATACATACCTCGTAAGTAGAGAAAAGATTATGGATGAGTCTTTGTCTTCATGTTATCATGGTCATGGAACTTGATTTGTCTTTTGTGATGTACCTGTATCTTGTTAGCAGACAACATCAACCTCACACAACACCATAATGCATTAGTACAATCATATAGCCCTAATCAATGAATGTCTTCGATCATTCTCATGCATTCATACTATTACTAGGGTGATAAGACAATTCTAACATTAATCAAGATTGTACTAATCAATAATATGAAGACAAACACATCATGAACTTAATCAAGAATCAGATTTCAAGACATACCTGAACCTCCTTAAGTCATACCTGTCGAGACTTCTTGTAGTCTTCTTATGTAAGGCCTTAGCCTCAAATCCCCCTGAAACTTGATCTAGAGCTTGATTAGGGTTTGCTAGAGAAACCCTAAAAATTCAATCTTTGACTTTCACACTTCTGAATGGATGGAAGGATGTGTCTTGCTAGCATACTTCAATTTTGAAATCTCCAAAATTTGACCCCTCAAAATTGCCTTCGAAACTTCTGGATCTTCTGGACAGGAACCCGAACTAGGGTTTGATGAATCCCACCCTTTTGTCCAATCAAAATGTTCGATCCAAGGCTCTAAAATCTTATTTTTCTGAGGAGCTTCCAGCCGTGGTTACAGACTTCAAAAATTCCAACTTTTGCTGAAGCCCTAATTTTCCATCTTTCCGATCAAAATCTTGAACTGGGGTTTGATCAAGCCCGGTCTTCTACCCAACCAAAAAATTCGATCTTGGTCTCTAAATTTTTATTTTCCTGAGTAGCATTCAGCCGTGGATTCCGATTCCAAAAATTCTAACTTTCTCCGAAACCCTAAATTCCGGAAGCCATGAATGAAGGTGCTCAAAAAATAATTATGTTTTGACAGAAATATGTACCTGATTGTTTCTGCTATAACTCCGAAATTTTCACTCCACAGGGTCTGAAATTTTTTTTTGTGGTATCCTGACCTGTCATATTTCCATCCCAACAGGTCTGACCTTAATTGGATTCTCTAAGAGAGAGTTATGCCGAATGTCGCAGTGTGACCTGTTTTGGGATAATACATGAGAGCGAAATTGTACGAAGTACCACGTGTCACTGTTTGAACTTCGGCCTCTAAAACCTTTTCCTGAGATATCTCTCCCTGTTATATTTCCATCCTGACAGGTCTGACCTCAATTGGACTCTCTGAGAGAGAGTTATTCCAAGTGTCGTAACGTGACCTGTTTATGGGATAAAACAGGAGAGCGAACTTGTATGGCATGCCACGTGTCACTGGTTCACCTTCGGCCTCTGAAAAAGTTCAGTACGATAGTACAGTCTGTGTACTACCTGTCACTTTTTATGAAATTTCATTTGGAGCTTCCTAGCCCAAGTTATGACCTTTTTTCCAAGGTCACCTGATTTTGACTGAGATCTGGAAGAGGCAGAAACCCTAACTTGTACTGATCATAACTTACAAAGTACAACGAATCTGAGGGTGCCCTTTGGACACAAGATACCTGGAGATGTTATATACAACTTGTAAAGGTTTCATATTCTGAACCTTCGCATAAATGGATTTATAGCTAAAGTTCCACGATGACTGGTTTTTTCTATATAAAACCCTAACCTTCAAATTGTCGCAAGAGAAGCAAGTGTCGTAAGTGCCATACCTTGCCTTCCTTCAGGTTAGATCGGATACCATGTTAATATTTAATATGCTAAGACATAAAATAGAAGCATCACATTCCATTTCACAATAATAGAATATACAGGATCACTGAAGAAACAACAAGCACAGCATAAACACAAGAGACACAGATTTATCCTGGGAAACCCTCATGGGGTAGAAAACCCAGCAAAGCTTCCTCAATATAGATTACTAGCAATATACAAAGATGAAACCCTAAGACATGATCTCCTCCTCCACAATAGCAGACCTCTCCTCCACAAGTGCGCTATCCTCAAGTGAGTGAGTGTGTGTCAAATGAGGAATACACCTCCTCTATTTATACACTACTCTGACTTGTCTTTTACATAAGACATGTAGGCTCGTATTTAACCATTGGGTTAAATACCCCACTACAACTAACTGGGCTGACCCCTCTAGGGTGTTCTAATAACCCTTTGACCCAAATAACACATACAGGGCTGACCCCCACTAGGGAAGTCTAATAACCCGAGTTACCACATTCCGACGGAGGAATAAACATCTCTGGATATACAATAAGATCTTCACGGAGGAATGAAACATCTCCGGAATAATAAAGTACAATTATAATATTCTTTGAAGTTACAATATCTCAACAAATCTTACTTTGGTTGGATAGGCGCAGTTGCACTGGGGACCAAGCCAACTGTAGTTTCCCCATCGTTTCCCATGTTTGTTTAGTCAGGATGTTCACATCCGATCCCAAGTCCAAGATAATGGAGTCAACATTGAATGCTCCGATTTGCGCAGACATCCGCATCTCTCATCCTGTTTTTCGCTTATGTATGCGATTGACTGTCTGCTCCATCCGTGCACCCTCCCATCGATGTAGCATGTTGGCTATCTCCATCAGTGCATCTTGATCTTTTTCCAGCTCTATGAAACTGTATCATCCTGAAAATTTGCAAAAATTAAAAATTTTTAAGGTAGCTCTTAATGCTGTACTTACTAAGCAGGAGATAAAATAATTGTTGATTTAAGTAATCAAAGGACATAAAGAAAATAAAATGCGGAAGTGACTTTGCATGTGAATTGTTTTTAAATTCTGAAATGATGATGATGATATTTGCTATAGATTGCATATGCTAACTGTTTCTTTTCTTTCTTGATGATGAAGAGGCCCTATGGAACCCCGAGGCTTACTTAGCATTTATGCTAAAGCATTAGAAACATTCTTCTCACAGATCGCAGGTAAGTACATTTTAGAAGTGCAGAATTTAAACGTCATCAATTAAATTTTCCGAGTTATGAAATATAAAAAGATCACCAAAAAGGAAACCCAGGGTGAGATCTAAAATTGTCGCTCTTCACTTATATATTCAATATGTTATTCCTGCGAGTCTACATTTCCAAATTTCACTGTACACAATGTATGTACTTCATTTGTAAATATCAAGCACTAGTTACGGGATTATGATGCTTTCTGTAATTTTCAAGGTGAAAGGAACAATGCCTTGTTTTAAGGTGTTTTAAAGTATCTCTATACTTGGTCTTTTAGTTCTATGAAATATAATGGATAGCATAGTAGTCATTTTGATACAAACTAACAATTCAAGGTATTTGGGATAAAGTCTAAACTATGGATAGAAATGATGTATAGAGTAATAATGTATTCAACTTGATAATGAATCGAAGAAATCCTTACACCATGCTTAGGGTTCGTTAAAAGTGATTTCACATAATGTATAGCGTAATACTTTAGTCTTATGTATATATATATATATATATATATATATATGTCCCACTATATAAATTATAGTGATGAGACGAAGAGTGGTTAATAAATAAATTACGATACCACAAAGTTTGGAAACCAAGCATATCATAAAACATTACAATGATAAATTCATGGTGATATAATATCGGACCTAACTCTAATTCCTTCGTGATGACAGGTTAAATGTGTTAATACTTCAAGGTTTGAACAAAGGGAAAATTAGGGTAATATAGATATGTAAATCCCGATGCATGATCCCATAGCAGGGATTCTCAGTACTGCGATAATCCTGGATTCATAAAGTTCATTTAAGAAGGGTTGATGGAAAGTCTACATGGCATCAACGTGATGATTCTAACGTGCTAGCTTCCTCGAGGTTGATGATACCCTAATGCTCCTTTGGTAGGTTCATTGCAAATTCCTTTCAATGTGCAAGAGTGGGATTTTGAGGCAGGCCGAAAGGCTGTGGGCTTGTAGGGTTTCTGGTAAGGTGATGACACCTCCCAGGATTCGATATCAGGACCTGTGGTTGAACAAGCTATGCCCCAGAGTCGAACCCTTACTGTAAAATTTTAGTAGGTTGAAAGGTTTTCAGAGTTCGTGGTAGTAGTTTTTAAACGTTGGTTGTTTTTCACTGCGTATAAGGTAGGTCTCATAACTGAACACGTTCGTTGCTATGTTGTTTAAGAGGCGATGGATTCTGGTTTTTCGTTGGCAATGGCAGCACTGTTACCAAGAGGAAACTCTGAGGTAATGCTTCAAAATTTACTTCTATTATTTTCTTATACAATGGTTTCTTCATTTCCAGAATGCGATACTTTATCTATTGTTTGTTTAACTCACAGGTGTTCTTCGTCTGCGGTTTAACTTGTGGAAGTTTTTAGGAGATACTGCGTTACACCGGTAAGACTCGGTGGTTTACCTTCCTAGCAACTGTTGGCCGTAGTTGATGTTTAGCGAAGCTTTTGTTTTTGGGCTGAGGGTATGGCCGTTGTTGCTATGTCTTCGTGGTAGCAGCAGTGTATAGAGCTTTGCGGCCTGCTTGATGATAGTCCTCACAGCGTTTCGTTGCTGGGTTTCTTAGTTGAAATAAATTTCTTTGGAAGGGTTAAACCCTCATATGTTTTATGAAATGAGAAGCTTTAGATACAGGGTTTGAAACTGTTGTATTTTTCATACTATCATAATGTATCTCTTCTACAGGGTTTATGCCTTTGTCGTTTTTATGAAACGTTTTTAAGTTTTAAATTGAAACTAAAGGATGCAATGGGGCTTTGACCCAATAATGTGATTGTAAAAGAAATTATGGTTTTCTATTTATGTGAGGTTAGTATGGCTCATTTTCAAATGAAAACATTAAAGGTTGATAGTATCGACTCTTGGCTATGTGATGTATGAAAGAATTTTGATTATTTGAGTTTGCTACAGTGACATCTCTATTACTGTGTTGTTTTACAAGGGTTTAATACCTGCGGCTAAATCCTGTAAGAATTAGTTAATTTGATGTTTTCCTTGAATAAGTTTTGCAATATTCACACATTATATTAAATAAAAAGTTGAGGGTTTCAAACCCGCATATGTTATGGAATGGATGCCTTCAAAAGAAATCGATCTCTGTTTTTAAGTAGTCTTTTGTTTCTAAAGGTTGGATTAAAAACTGAAAATGCATAACACAGTATTAGGGTTCAGTTGAAAGCATCTGTTTAGAACAGATCTAGTCTATGTTTGAGAATTCTAGATTTAGTCTTGAATATAGAGAACTTATTTTGATATGACAAAAAATAATAAACAATTTTATAGAGAGTTTGAAAAAGGATAATTGTAACAGAAATCAGAGTTTTAGATAACAGAATAAGGAAAGAATCTAACCCTAGATTATTTCATTTGTGCAAAGATTAGAGATACAAATGATTTATTTGAATGATGTAAATATTTCCAATTTGATTTTGGCAGCGTTTTAAATTTGAAGCATACAAATCCAAGAAACGAATGTAAATATGCTTGTTCATTTGAGAAAACTAAAACTGCATATACTGTTGCTACTTATTAATTATGAAGATACTTTTCTACAGCTTGTACAGTAATTTGTATAACCAGAAAATATCTAAGTCTGAGATTATGGAATACTATTAATTTTACAGAATGTAATAGAGAAAGAAAATATGACAAAGTTAATCTAATCATGCATTGGTTTGTAATAAAAAGAGTTCTATTTGTTTATGTGATTATATTGACTTGCTAGCAGTATTGGATAACAGTATTGATCTTCTCAATCATTTGGAAATCTGCCTATCAATTTATCTACCATAATCTCTTCTATGTACTAGAGTATGATACATATCCATTAGCATGGGGAAAAATGCAGAGAAATATTTTATTCAATTCATCTTACATAATCATTACTATACAGAATCCTAATTAGTTCAGAAACTAAAATAAATGCATTTGTTTAATAATAACCTTGAAAACAGTAAATCAACAATTGCATATAGAAATTTAAACTACTTAGAATTAGAAAATACAAATAGAACCTGTAAATGAAGATAGGGCCGACAAACACCCAAGGAGGCCTATTCCTCCCAACCTTTTTTAGAAGAAGTAGCCAAAACTACTTGCTTCCTTTGGACCCCCGAGCTTGCTTACTGAACCACTAAGTAGATGGAATCTGTGTAGAATCAAGGCACACAGTAATATAGCTTCTACACTCAAAAATATAACTTTTGCACTCAAATATTCCTTCTGCACTCAGCAATATAATAGGTAGACTTACACCATGATAAAAAACTCAACATATCCCCTCATTGAATCTCTTGGGTGCAAGCATAGCAGAACCCCAAGGTAAATTTTCTCGTTAGGAAAAGTGATGAACCTCAGTTCATAATTCGATGGCTCTTATATAGACTGCCTAGATCTTTAGTGGTCAGTTTTGAATAAATGAGCCTCAAGATCCAGTCCCACCTTCAAGGGCACTATGACCAAATTTCAGGGAGTTGTTCCATACCAACATCTAGTTAGTTGCATCATGATGTTGCCACTTGTCCATTTCCTTTTACCCGAGATTCCATTCCACCTAGTGGGTCAGTAAACTCTCTTTCAATAGTCCTCTTAGGTGTTTGTCTCCTATTTAATTTATTAAATAATAAAATATTGTGCAATTATAGTCATCCTTGGACACTTGTCCAGTATAAAACTTTACAATAAAAGTCAACATAATGTTTCTAACATAAAATATTTTTTCAACAAAAAGTGTATGTTACAAACACCCCCACTTAAGCTCAACATTCTCCTCGATGTTTCTTATTCATCATCCGATCCTTCCTAAAAACAAAACTGGATATGCTGCCCACATTTTAATTTCCATTTCCCAGGTAGCTTCATCAGGGCTAAGGTGCTTCCATTGTACCTTTACTTGCCCTATGGTACGATTCCGAAGCATAATTTCCTCTGGTCGAGAATACAGTCCGGTTCCACCTGAAAATCTCCTTCGGGCTCCACCTGTATGTCATTCCAATTCAGCACATGAGTAGCATCGTGCACATACTTCTTTAAAAAATAAATGTGAAAAACATTATGGATTTTTAAATTAGATGGCAAGGCCAATTGATATGCAACAACTCCAATCCTTGATAGGATTTCGAATGGTCCACAATACCTTGGTGCTAGTTTAGCACAAATCCCAAGGTTCAAAGAACTTTTCTTGGGTTTTACCTTTATAAAAACATGGTCTCCAACCTGAAATTCTCTTTTAGTGCGTTTCAAATCTGCATAATTTTTTTGTCGATCTTGGGAAACCTTTAAGTTACCTTGAACATGTTTCATGGTTAGCTCCATTTCTTTCAATAAATCTGGTCCTAGCATTAATCTATCTACAGGGTTATCCCAAGAAATAGGAGTACAACATTTTCTTCCATACAAAATCTCAAATGGACTTAACTTAGCAGATGCTTGATAATAATTATTGTATGCAAATTCTGCTAAATGTAGATAATCTTCCCACTTAGATTGTTGATCTTTGACATACATTCTTAACATGTCTTCTAAAATCTGGTTTACCCTTTCTGTTTGACCATCAGTTTGTGGGTGGAAGGAAGTGCTGAAATTTAGTTTAGTATTTAAACCTTTAAACAGTGTTGTCCCAAAATTTCCAGTGAACTTAGAGTCCCAGTAAAAAAAATTACCTTTGAAATTCCGTGCAAGCGAAAGATTTGCTTCATAAATACATATGCAATGTTAGAAGCTTTAAAAGTGGTTTTAACATGAATAAAATGAGCAGTCTTACTTAACTTGTCCACAACCACCATTATGGAGTCATTATGTTTATGGTTTTTAGGAAAACCTGAAATAAAATCAATACTTATAATCTCCCATTTCCATTCTGGAATTGGCAATGGCTGCAATAGTCCAGCTGGATGTTGATGTTCAGCCTTAATGGTTTGACATTCAAAACATCTAGCTATGTATTCAGTTACTTCATTCTTGATGTTGGGCCAAAAATAATCCTTTCTTAACATAGTTATCATTTTCTGATAACCTGGATGTCCTGAATAAGGACTCTTATGAACTTCATCCAAAATTAACAGCTTAACCTTTGACACATTTGGTACATAAATTCTGTTTTTATAAGTCATTAAGCCCTTTTTATCAATACTGAAATCTGTTATTAAATTTTCAGATACGTTTTCAGCAACTTTGCCAAGCAAATTTTGATAATTTTCATCTTGTTTAATTCCTTCTTCAATTTGATTTTCCAAATCTATATTAAACGTATTGATTGTTGCCATAAAGCTTAATTTGGGATTCTTGCTTAATGCATCAACAACTTTGTTTTCTTTTCCTTTAATGTGTTGAATCTCGAAATCATATTCGCTAAGGAAAGCTAGCCATATAGCTTGCCTTGCGTTAAGATTTGTTTGATCCAACAAATACTTTAAACCCTTATTATCTATCATTAATGTGAATTTTCTTTTAATCAAGTGATGGCGCCACATTTTTAATGCATGTATTACGACTGCCAACTGAAGATCGTAAGTTGCATAATTCTTTTCATGGATTTTTAACTTTCCAGACTCAAAAGCAATAGCATGACCTCCTTGAGTTAAGACCCCACCAAGTCCATCGTTGCATGCATTAGTGCATACAACAAAGTCTTTGCTAGGATCAACAATTTTTAAAATTGGTGCAGTGGTTAATAATTCTTTTAACTTATTAAAGCATTCTTGACACTTTTGATCCCATACGAATTTCTTCTCCTTCTTCTGCAAAGAAGTAATGGGGTTCACAATTCTTGAAAACCCTTCGATAAAATTTCGATAGTAACCTGTTATCCCCATAAATGACCAAACGTTAGTTACATCTTTAGGGACAGGCCGCTCGTTATATGATTTTATCTTATCGGGGTTGACATAAATTTCGTCTTTAAAAATTATGTGACCTAAGTACTGTATTTTATCTTTATAAAAATCACATTTATTGAACTTAGCGTAAAGTTGATGTTCTCTTAAAACTTGCAAAATTATTCGTAAATGTTCGTCATGCTCTTCTTTAGTTTTTGAGTGAATCAGAATATTATCAATGAACACAACTACAAACTTATCCAAATATTTATGCAGAACATTGTTCATTAAACACATGAACACTACCGGTGCGTTGGTTAGCCCAAAAGGCATAACTACGAACTCGTAGTGTCCATATCGTGTTCTGAATGCAGTTTTGAATATGTTTTTGTCTTTTATTATAACCTGATGATACCCGGACTTTAAGTCAATTTTAGTGAATATCTATGCTCCGCGTACTTGATCAAATAGATCATTTATGCGGGGTAAGGGATATCGGTTCTTAATTGTCATTTTATTAAGCTGATGGTAATCGATGTAGAATCGCATGGTACCGTCCTTGTTTTTAATGAAAATTATTGGTGCTCCCCAAGGAGACACACTTGGCCTTATGTAGTTTTTATCTATTAATTTCTTCAGCTGATATTTTAACTCATTTAACTCCAGAATATTCATCATGTAGGGAGCCTTTGAGTTTGGTATTGCACCTGGTACTAACTCAATGGTGAAATCAAGTTCTCTTTTCGGAGGTAATCCTGGAATTTCTTCCGGGAATACGTCAGAAAAGTCCCTAAGGATGGGAATATCCTCCAATTTTAACTTGTCTTCTTTAGATGAACACTCATCATTAATAACATTAACAACAAACATTTTACAGCCCTTTTTGGTAGCTCTCTTAACTTGTAACGCAGAAATTTGTCTTACTAAAATATTCCTATGAATTCCTTTTACTGTTTCAATTTTACCTTCATTTTTCAGACAAGTAAACGATTTATCATAACAATTAAGCACTACTCTATGTTGTTCAAGCCAATCCATTCCAATCAATAAGTCATATGACCCTAAGGGTAAAACATTCAGATTAAATTGGGTTTTTAGCTGATTCAAAAATACATCACAATTTCTAACAAAGTCTGTAACCTTTCTTTTAGTTCCTGTTGCTAGCTGAACTAACCAAGAATTATCAAACTTTTCTATTCTTAACTTGCAATTTTTCACTAATTTAGGTGAAATGTAACTCAAACTTGCACCTGGATATATCAAAACAGAAATAGATCCGTTTTGTAGCATACCTTCGATTTCGACCATGGACGTTTGATGGTCTGCTTGCCGATTTTCCAGTGCTGCGTTTATCCTTGGCATTTTTCTTGCCACATCCCCAATTGTTGGCTCCACTTGTATGCTATGAATGTTGTTGACTGTCATTTTGTTGCGTGGGAAATATGCTTTCTTATGTGGTCCACCGCAATCAAAACACTTCAAAGGTCCTTTCTGTTCAGCATGCCTGGTGTTGTTATTGTTATTAGGTACATTTCTTGCAGCAGTAAAATCCTGTGGTGTATTATTTCTATAGTTATTATTACTTGGAAAATTTCTGTTATTAAAATTTTTCTTAAAACTTCCATAATTATGATTAAAGCTCTTCTTTTTATGCTCGAATTGATTAGACTTATTACTTTTCCAGCCAGTTGTTCCTTCTCTTTTTCTGTTTTGGTCAAAACAGAAATTTGCTTTCCTCATAGCCTCTTCCAGAGTGGAAGGGTTATCATACTCAATCTTGTCTTTTATGTTGAAAGGTAGACAACTTAGAAATCTTTGCACCTTAGGCTTCTCTTCGACCATGTAAGGTACATACCTCAGCAAGCTAAGGAACTTGCTGCACAACTCCTTCATGTTCATAGTACCCAATTTTAGATCATAAAACTCTTTTGATTTATCTTCATAGTACTGTTCTGATAAGAACTTTTTCTTAAATAACTTTTTAAACATATTCCAAGTTACATCTCTTTCCTTTATGCTCTTAATTCTTTTAAGATCCTGCCACCAAATATCTGTTTTTCCTATTAGATTGTAAATAGCCATCTTGGCTTTTAAATGAGAAGAGTAATCATAAATATTAAAGTACTTCTTCATTTCAGATAGCCATGCTTCAGCTGTTTCACCCTTTTCAGTTTCATCATTGAATGTTGGTGGTTTAATCTTTTTAAACTCTCCAGTAATTTGTTCATGATGCTTATACTTCCTCTTCTTGGAACAACAATCACTGTCACTGCTGTCACAATCAGATTTAGATGAAGAGAAACTAATACTTTTACCATTTTTAACTTTCTTACTCTTATGTTTGTGAGACATTGTACCACAATCAAAATTTACTTATGATTTTCTTCCTCTTTCTTCTTGATGATATTTCTCCATTAGAATTTGATTTAACTCTTCTCGTGCTTTCATAATGCATTCATTTTCTTCTTTAACAATTATTATCTTAGATTTTAAATCTTTTATAGTACGAAGAATTTTTGAATACTGGTTATTTAATTCAACATAAATTCCTTCATTATTATTATTGTTATTGTGCTCATTACGAGGAGATCTATCCTCTGCTGATTCCTCTGGTATGTCCATACCTGCAATTTAATAACAAATCTTTATGTACAAAAATAAAATTAAAATAAAAGTTAGTAACATAAGCTTTCTGGTTTTTATTTTATGTTTGCACGCATGAGCCTATTTCAGGCCTAGAGTTTGAACTCGCGCTCTGATACCACATGTAACATCCCGAAAATTTGCAAAAATTAAAAAAATTTAAGGTAGCTTTTAATGCTGTACTTACTAAGCAGAAGATAAAATAAATGTTGATTTAAGTAATCAAAGAACATAAATAAAATAAAATGCGGAAGTGACTTTGCATGTGAATTGTTTTTAAATTCCGAAATGATGATGATGATATTTTCTATAGGTTGCATATGCTAACTGTTGCTTTTCTTTTTTGATGATGAAGGGGCCTTATGGAACCCCGAGGCTTACTTAGAATTTATGCTAAAGCCTTAGAAACATTCTTCTCGCAGATCGCAGGTAAGGACATTTTAAAAATGCAGAATTTAAACGTCATCAATTAAATTTTCCCAGTTATGAAATAGAAAAAGATCGCCAAAAAGGAAATCCAGGATGAGATCTAAAATTGTCGCTCTTCACTTATATATTCAATATGTTATTCCTGCAAGTATACATTTCCAAATTTCACTGTACACAATGTATGTACTTCATTTGTAAATATCAAGCATTACTTACGGGATTATGATGCTTTTTGTAATTTTCAAGGTGAAAGGAACAATGCCTCGTTTTAAGGTGTTTTAAAGTATCTCTGTACTTGGTATTTTAGTTCTATGAAATATAACGGATAGCATAGTAGTCATTTTGATACAAACTAACAATTCAAGGTATTTGGGCTAAAGTCTGAACTATGGATAGAAATGATGTATAGAGTAATAATGCATTCAACTTTATAATGAATCGAAGAAATCCTTACACCATGCTTAAGGTTCGTTAAAAGTGATTTCACATAATATATAGCGTAATACTTTAGTCTTATGTATATATATATGTGTCCCACTATATAACTTATAGTGATGAGACGAAGAGTGGTTAATAAATAAATTACGATACCACAAAGTTTGGAAACCAAGCATATCATAAAACATTACAATGATAAATTCATGGTGATATAATATCAGACCTAACTCTAAGTCCTTCGTGATGACAGGCTAAACGTGTTAATACTTCAAGGTTTGAACAAAGGGAAAATTACGGTAATATAGATATGTAAATCCCGATGCATGATCCTGTAGCAGGGATTCTCAGTACTGCGATAATCTTGGATTCATAAAGTGCATTTAAGAAGGGTTGATGGAAAGTCTACATGGAATCAACGTGACGATTCTAATGTGATAGCTTCCTCGAGGTTGATGATACCCTAACGCTCCTTTGGTAAGTTCATTGCAAATTCCATTCAATGTGCAAGAGTGGGGTTTTGAGGCAGGTCGATAGGTTGCGGGCTTGTAGGGTTTCTGGTAAGGTGAGGACACCTCCCAGGATTCGATATCAGGACCTGTGGTTGAACAAGCTATGCCCCAGAGCTGAACCCTTACTGTAAAATTTTACTAGGTTGAAAAGTTTTCAGAGTTCGTGGTAGTATTTTTTAGGCCATCGGTTGTTTTTCACTATGTGTAAGGTAGATCTCAGAACTGAACACAGTCATTGCTGCGTTGTTTAAGAGGCGATGGATTCTGGTTTTTCGTTGGCAATGGCAGCTCTGCTACCAAGAGGAAACTCTGAGGTAATGCTTCAAAATTTACTTCTATTATTTGCTTATACAATGGTTTCTTCATTTCCAGAATGCGATACTTTATCTAATGTTTGTTTAACCGGTAGGTGTTCTTCATCTGCGGTTTAACTTGTGGAAGTTTTTAGGAGATACTGCATTACATCGGTAAGGCTCGGTGGTTTACCTTCCTAGAAACTGTTGGCCGTAGGTTGATGTTTAGCGAAGGTTTTGTTTTCGGGATGAGGGTATGGTCGTTGTTTCTATGTCTTCGTGGTAGCAGCAGTGTATAGAGCTCTGCGGCCTACTTGATAATAGTCCTCACAGTGTTTCGCTGCTGGGTTTCTTAGTTGAAAGAAATTTCTTTGGAAGGGGTAAACCCTCATATGTTTTATGAAATGAGAAGCTTTAGATACAGGGTTTGAAATTGTTGTACTGTTCATACTATCATAATGTATCTCTTCTACAGGGTTTATGCCTTCGTCGTTTTTATGAAACGTTTTTAAGTTTTAAATTGAAACTAAAGGATGCAATGGGGCTTCGACCCAATAATGTGACTGTAAAAGAAATCATGGCTTTCTATTTCTGTGAGGTCATCTATGGCTCATTTTCAAATGAAAACGTTAAAGGTTGATAGTATCGACTCTTGGCTATGTGATGGATGAAAGAATTTTGATTATTTGAGTTTGCTACAGTCATGTCTCTATTACTGTGTTGTTTTACAAGGATTTAATACTGGTGGCTAAATCCTATAAGGATTAGTTAATTTGATTTTTTCCTTGAATAAGTTTTGCAATATTTACACATTATATTAAATAAAAAGTTGAGGGTTTCGAACCCGCATAGAATGGATGCCTTCAAAAGAAATCGATCTCTGTTTTTAAGTAGTCTTTTGTTTCTAAAGGTTGGATTAAGAACTGAAAATGCATAACACAGGATTAGGGTTCAGTTGAAAGCATCTGTTTAGAACAGATCTAGTCTATGTTTGAGGATTCTAGATTCAGTCTTGAATATAGAGAACTTATTTTGATATGACAGAAAATAATAAACAATTTTACAGAGAGTTTGAAAAAGGATAATTGTAACAAAAATCAGAGTTTTAGATAACAGAATAAGGAAAGAATCTAACCCTAGATTATTTCATTTGTGCAAAGCTTAGAGATACAAACGATTTATTTGAATGATGTAAATATTTCCAATTTGATTTTGGCAGCGTTTGAAATTTCAAGCATACAAATCCAAGAAAAGAATGTAAATATGCCTGTTCATTTGAGAAAACTAAAACTGCATATACTATTGCTACTTATTAATTATGAAGATACTTTTCTACAGTTTGTACAATAATTTGTATAACCAGAAAATATCCAAGTCTGAGATTATGGAATATTATTAATTTTACAGAATGTAATAGAGAAGAAAATATGACAAAGTTAATCTAATCATGCATTGGTTTGTAATAAAAAGAGTTCTATTTGTTTATTTGATTATATTTACTTGCTAGTAGTACTGGATAATAGTATTGATCTTCTCATTCATTTGGCAATTTGCCTATCAATTTATCTACCATAATCTCTTCTATGTACTAGAGTACGATGCAGATCCATTAGCATGGGGAAAAATGCAGAGAAATATTTTATTCAATTCATCTTACATAATCATTACTATACAAAATCTTAATTAGATCATAAACTAAAATAAATGCATTTGTTTAATAATAACCTTGAAAACAATAAATCAATAATTGCAGATAGAAATTTAAACTACTTAGAATTAGAAAAGACAAGTAGAACCTGTGAATGAAGATAGGGTTGACAAACACCCAAGGAGGCCTTTTCCTCCCAACCTTTTCTAGAAGAAGCAGCCAACACTACTTGCTTCCTTTGGAACCCTGAGCTTGCTTATTGAACCACTAAGTAGATGGAATCTGTGTAGAAGCAAGGCACACAGTAATATAACTTCTGCACTGAAATATGCCTTCTGCACTCAGCAGTATAATAGGCAGAATTGCACCATGATAAAAAAACTCAACATATCCCCTCATCGAATCTCTTGGGTGCAAGCACAACAGAACCCCAAGGTAAATTTTCTTGTCAGGAAAAGTGACGAATCTCAGTTCATAATTCGATGGCTGTTATATAGATTGCCTAGATCTTTAGTGGGCAGTTTTGAATAAATGAGCCTCAAGCTCTAGTCCCTCCTTCCAGGGCACTATGACCACATTTCAAGGGAGTTGTCCCATACCAACAGCTAGTTAGTTGCATCATGATGCTGCCACTTGTCCATTTCCTTCTACCCCAGATTCCATTCCACCTAGTGGGTCATTAAACTCTCTTTCAACAGTCCCCTTAGGTGTTTGTCTCCTATTTAATTTATTAAATAATAAAATATTATGCAATTACAATCATCCTTGGACACTTGTCCAATATAAAACTTTACAATAAAAGTTAACATAATGTTTCCAACATAAAATGTTTTTTCAGCAAAAAGGGTATGTTACAAAACTCTCCAAAAAGGCTCGTAAGGTGTTTTATTTCCTCTACTAATTCATTATGTCAAATAGCAATGGCATGTCATTTGTAACTGCTTCCTGTTGAAGGGGTGGTTTCCTTAACTGCCTTAATGCTTCCTATGTTTTAAAAAAAAATCCCTTTCTGCCTTCGCATCAAATGTGACTTGTTTCCTTATTGTCGATTGGACGCCATCCTATGACCTATCAGCCCATGTCACAGCTCCTCGAGTCACGATACCGACTGTCGCGTTTCGACTTCTAACTTCTGCTGAGATTTTATGTACCATTTGTGGATTTTGATTTTGATTTTGATTTTGCGGAGGTGGGGGCAGGCTCTTAATTTTTCACTTCGTGATGAGCTAAGGACAATCTTCAACCTCATGGTCCACAGCGCTGCAATAGGTGCACTGTGGTGCTGGATTCGGGAAATCCCTCTAATAATGCCCATGCTTCCCACAATTGTAACATATGATGGGTCCTTGACCTCGTCTAGCAACTCCTCCTTGGCCGGCACCAGTACCTCGGCCACCGCGGAACCCTCCTCAAAATACTCCTCACAGTGGCTCATATGGAGGGTACTGCAGTTGAGCATACCGCGGCTACGGATATTACAGTCGACTGTATTGCGGTTATTGAAATTGCGGTTGAGGATATGTCGGTTGACCATACTGTGCCTGACCATACTGCGGCTGCTCATACTGCGGTTGCGGAATATATTGAGGCTGCGGTTGACTATACTACTGCTGTTGCTGTACCAGTGGCTGCTCTTCTCCCTTCATGAAGTATGTCTCCGCAGTCCTATCCTAGAGTAGGTCACATGCTCTGCAGTCTTTCTCATCGTGACCGACCAATCGACAGAACTTGCAATACAAGTTCGTCAATTTTGACACCATCTTCTGCATGTACACACATTCTTCTGGCCAATGCCCTCTCGATTGATAGATGCGACACCAAGGTAACCCTCCCTGACTGAGGGGATTTGGTGCACTCGATTACAAATATTCTCGAAACTCTGGGCACTGATCCTTGTGGTGTCCTTCCATCCTGCATCTAGTGCACCAAATATCTTCGTGAGCCTCTTTCCCTTTCTTCATGTCTTGTAGTTGGATCGTCAAGTTTTCCAACTACGGTTGTATTCGATCCATGCCCAAACCCATTTCACTGATTGGTGAAGCCTCCAGCTTCATTGCGATCTCCAACGATTCTGCCTGAGTCGTGACTTATTGTTGCATCAGTGGCCTACGAATGTGCGGCACCAACCCAGCGATAAACTATTCTTTGTGCTGCATATCATTCATCCCAAAAATTACTTTCGCCATTAGTGTTTTGTATCGCTGGTTGAAGTCCCATAGTGACTCATTGGGGAACCGTTTGATTTCTTTGAGCCTAGTAATGTACTGCGAATTAGATTTTGGCTTTCTGAATTCATCAATCATCCCTGCTTTGATCTCTGGCAATGTCTTACCCGGAGTTCCGCTCGGTACCTTAATAAACTTCATATACCAATCTAGTACATGGTCCTTAAGGGTCGTCGCTATTTGTCCCTTCTTTAAATCTTCATCCTGGACCTGCTTCACGGTCCATACTGCTTCGCAAAAAAACTATTATTGTTCCGGATCCTTGGTCCCATTACGTTGGAATGTCGACATCTTCGCTTCGTCACCCGCCATTATTGTACTTCTACTATTATTGCTTAACGATGTGCTACTCTTACTACTGTTTTGGCATGTAGGAAAACTCTGCGAATAGCTTGTGTTTGCTTTTATCAAATTTTGAGTAGTGATCGGAGTTGAAGGTACGTTGTAGCTTAGGGTCCATTCTTCTTCGGCATCTGGGGTAGCCTGTTCACTTTCTTCCTCGCAATAAGGTCGCTTCCTCCCTTGTGGTCCTATTTTGCAGTCTTCTATTCCAGTCCTCTCAGGAGACTCTCTCTCAGTCCTCCTCTTCTTCTCAGGACGCCGGAATATCACCCCACTCTTCAAGGTACTACACTCTTCGTCAGCTTCCCTTAAAAACCCGTCGTCGGTCATGTCCATCTACCCCGCATCTTTCTACTGGATCTGCATCCTCGCGATACCCACAACTTCCACACACCTGATATTCTACTCATCGGAGTTCATCCTTAATATGCCCTTTTCACAGACGAGCATCTTAATCCACAATTTCAACAACAACAAAAATCTCCCCCTGGGTCCTTTGAAAAACTTCCTTTCTGCGTCACTGTATGATTTGATCGTGTTCACAACGAACTCAGTGATGTATCCTTCTAAGATACTATCTACCTAGAAGTCAATAGCTCATGATACCTTATTGTCGACTCGTTTTAGTTGTCGAATCAATTATGGAGTCCAATGGTCTGGCTCAGTCTTTTGGTAATGGTTCTTTTGAAACGTTAGCTACGCTAACCACTCGTGCAACAGTACTGGGAGTTCACAAAAGAATATTTCATAGATATCTGAATAAATGTACTTTTTCATCCAACTGCTTACTATCTGTCCAGGGTTTTTCTTTTCTCCTTCTGCAAATTCTTCTGCTCTCTTGTCAAACTAGTCTTAGATCTCTGGTTTCGTCGGGTGCCACAACATATCCTCTTCTTTTCCTCTTCAAGGTCCCAGCAACAGAACCATTTGTTGACACAACGATTGTCGACAAGGGTTCACTTCGCACTGTTGTGAACAAATCATCAACAAAACTCCCTTACACACTGGCCCAGAAAGGTTTTACCCTTTCCAGCAACACTCGTAGGGCGAGTGAAGTCTCACCCGAGATGAATAAGGGGGCTGCAGGAACCAAGTTTCCGCAGTGGAGAGAGTACATGCATCAAACCGCACTTTACAACTATAGAAACCATAGATTATGTCTTCGCATCATACTAACAGTTCATACATCTATTCATTCTCTTCTCATATCCAATGTATAAACAATATTCGTATCAACATGGTTTAATCAATCATTCGCATTAACAATAATTACCAAACCACAAATCATTTCGCAAACACTGCATTCATCAATTAACAGAAACAAAGACAAAATATATAGCCATAATCGAACATCTTCATGCATTCATCAAAACCTGCAGAATAACCTTCGCAGAAACAGTCAAAACATCTTATCGCGGATACAAAGTAGTTAAGAACATATCATTCTCCGATTCAACTATGATCTAAGATGCCCTTAGGCTTACAATCATATTCCTATTTATATGATACTAATTGGCTACAAAATGGTCCACATGACCTATTCTAATTAATTAAACCACTTTCACACTTTCGTCGGCTCCTTGTTCTTCGCAATTGGACCTTTCTTCCGCAGATGGTCCTTCTTCGCGTTGTCGGATTCTGTACTTTATGCAGACTAATCCCATGCCAACAGGTTGCGATTTAATCTAGTTCCACAAGAGGACAAATATGAACCATTCACAGGGACAATGGTTCACACGTGTGATGGCACGTATGAAGAGAAAACTAGTGCCAAAAAATGATAAAGGTAGGGTTGCAATGACATGGAAGGAACGTACAGAAGAGATATGACATGGACGAGGCCACGGATGTCATTTCCACATTGAGTGATGACACGTAGGACCCTACTACCACATGGGAAACCACATGCCATGCCACGTCAACAAAAATTAGAAAAGTATTATAAAAACAAGCTTGGACCCCGAAAATTGTTTTGGCCATAATATGAGCAGTTTGTATCATAGTTTGATGAAACCTATGACATTTCAATGCCATAAGAAAGACTATAGAATGACCAATGAGGGGCATGGGCCCATTCTTCTCCAGTTTTTTAGAAATGGGGAAATAATGGTTTTTAAAGATTAATATCCAGTGACTGTATGGGAGCCCTATTGAAGCTGAAATTGTTATGGCGCATTCACGGTCCAAGCAAAGAAATAACCTAGGTGGTTTTTAGTTAATTCCAAAGGGCATGGAATAGAGCTGCCAAATAAGGCCAAAAACCACTATTTAGGAACATGCAATCATGATTTTGGAAAACTTGGAGGAGGTAAAAGTGGCCTGAGATGTCGAAAGCAAAAAAAATTATGAACTCAACATTTTACCTACTTGTTGAGGCAAAAAACTTTGGTTAGGGGAATTTTTTCCAGAAATGTTCAGTTTGCAATTTTTGCTAAAAATTTATAGTCTTGAGAAAATGCAAAAGTTAAAAGTTGGCAATTCCATAATTTAATAGAAATTGTATGGTGAGTCAGATCATGGGTCTAAAGGTGTCTAGGTACTCAGAACCATATAGGATATTAGTGCTCGATATAAAGTTTTTCTAGTTCTTCACACATTTTCTTGTATAGGTTTACAAAGTTGGTCTTTAAGATTCAGAGCAACAACAAGAACAGGGGCTACAAAATAAAGTTTCTGCAATTCCGACATTCGCAATGCGGGTTGCGGATTGTGGAATTGCGGAGGAGGAAACTTCCCCGGGGAGGCAACTTGACTTCCGACTTCCGACTTCTGCATTGCGGATTGCGGAAGTCGAGAGCACCGATTTGTCAGGGAGGCAGATTTGGCAACACAATTTTCGAATCCTGACTGCGGGTTGCGTGAAGGAAGCTACAGGTTGCGGATTCGAACCCATTGCGACTGTGTGTGAAAATGGAGGAATTTGAAGAAAAAAAGTGTACCAGAGGGTCTCCCATGGCCTCTTAAGGCCACCAAGGAGGTATAGGGATGTAAAAAAGTGGTATCAGAGATTCAGTTATAGCACTGGGGCTGTTTGGGCCAATCCATGGATGGATTTACGTGCAAATAATGCGCCCATGGCGTGGTTTTGATAAACGTTATTGATTGATTGATTGTCCAAATGAATAATTTCATATTTGAATGGATGTGTTAGGGTTTATTTACATGCTTGTAATGTCTAATAGATTCCTATTTTATGCACAGTGGTTGCAGCGGTTAATCATTGAATCGTATAGCAAGGCAGCGCACAGAAAGGCGGGAAAATGGTAACCTTTAACAATGCACATGATCCATTTGAGCCAAAGGACGACGTGTTGGGTGAGAACGTGCAAGAAGCACATATTGAGGCTGAGTATGATGGAAGAAGGGAGCAAGTAATGCCCCCAAACTTATCGAGACCATGGTGAGCTTCAACGAGTGGTTGATGAAGGCACATGAAGAGAAACACCAGCTCAATGTGGACATCTTGCAGAGCCTCACCAATATGCACCAAAGGATAAACGATGGGTCTAACCCAAGCAATGAGGGCCAAGAAGAAAGAAATGAATAAAGCCACTCTAGAGGTCATTCTAAGAAGAAAACTCCAATCCCTAGAAGGATTTCTGTGAGCAGAAAGCAGAGAACGCCCTCTCCAATGTCTTCCTCTAGCAGGTTAGATGGCTCCAAGGATTCTCAAGGAAGCCCAAGACATACTTCCAGCATAAGTAAGAGCAGAAAGAAGCATAGAGGTATCCCACAAGGTGAATTTAGGAAGGAAAGGCCTCCCACTTTTGATGGAGAAAGAAAAACATATGAAGAAGTAGAGGCATGGATTCTTGCAATTAAAAATTATTTCAGAATGCATGAGTATTCATAAAATGAAAAGGCTAGGGTTTCCATTTATAACCTGAGTGGCAGAGCTTTGGTGGGAACACCTCTTGCAAGTGAAGAGAATCAGTGAAAGAAGAATCAGCTAGGAAAGGTTTAAAAGGTACTTCTAGGAGAAATATCTATCATTTAGGTATTATGATAACAAGAAAAAAGATTTCAATGAAATCAGACTAGGGCAGAATCCTATGGATGAGCATGTCCACAAGTTTTTGGAGCTGCTGAGGTATGTAGACTACATCAAGGATGAAAGAGTGAATATCTAATGCTTCCTTGGTAATCTACCACAAAATTACAGAGATAGGATTGAGTTTATCAATCCACCAAGTTTGGATGAAGCCATTAAAATGGTAGAGCATTTCTATGAGCAGAGTAAAGGTAAAACAGAGGTGCAACCAGCATGGAAAGGTAAGCCCAAAGGTAGGTTTGAACAAAAGAAAAATGGATTCATACCACCATTCAGAAATCAGCCCAGAAATATTCCACAGGGCCAGAAAGCAAGAAGAGGATTCAAACTAGCTGTAGCAGCAGAAAAGGCACCAAAAGGGCCACTTCAATGTTGGGGATGTAAAGGAAACCATATGCTTAGAGACTGCCCACATCAGAGAGAGAATCCCAAGAGCTTGCACAACATAGAAGGAGAAACTACAGCGGAAGATATGGCAAGGAAAACACCTAGGATTTATGCAGCATTGGATGATCACCAAGAAGACCATCAATTAGCAATGGTGGAGATTGAAGGTAAGATTTTTAAGCAATCTATTTCTGTTTTGATTGATCCATGATCTACTCATAATTATGTGTCTCCTAAGGTGGTTGAAAGTTGTTCTCTTGGTAAAGTAAATCATGGTAAGTCTTGGTTAGTTCAACCGGCCACATGAACCAAGAGAAAGGTAAGTGAAGTAGTGATGGAGTGCCCCATAGAATTGAATGGACTCCTCACACATGCAAATTTAAATGTCTTACTATTAGGATCATATGATGCCCTAATTGGTATGAATTGGTTGGAAATACATAGAGCCAAATTAGATTGTTATGAGAAAGCACTTGAATGCATTGATGATGAAGGAAGGCCAAGGTTGGTGAGAGGAATTCCTAAGCAAGTTTCAGTAAGGCAGATTTCAGGCTTACAACTGAGAAAATTTTACAAAAAGGGTTGACAATTATATGTTGTGCATATATCAGATTCATCAGAGGATAAATGACCAAGGTTAGAAGACTTTCAACTGTTACATGAGTTCCAAGATGTATTCTCAGATGAAGTGCTAGGGCTTCCACCCAAGAGAGACATTGATTTTTCCATTAACCTTGTTCCAGGGGAAGCACCAATTTCCAAATCTCCTTATAGAATGAACACACCAAAATTGGTAGAATTGAAGATGTAGCTGCAAGAATTGATGGACAAAGAATATATCAGACCTAGTGTATCTCCTTGGGGTGCACTTGTGTTATTTGTCAAGAAGAAGGATGGGACATTGAGGTCGTGTATTGATTACATGCAGCTCAATAAAGTGACAGTTAAGAACAAGTATCCATTTCCAAGAATTGATGACTTGTTTGATCAAATGAAGGAAGCTAAAGTGTTTTCAAAGATTGACTTGAGGTCTGGATACCATCAAGTGAAGATAAAGGAAGAAGACATTCATAAGACAACTTTTAGAA
The DNA here is from genome assembly GCA_027924585.1 of Larix kaempferi. Taxonomy (NCBI): domain Eukaryota; kingdom Viridiplantae; phylum Streptophyta; class Pinopsida; order Pinales; family Pinaceae; genus Larix; species Larix kaempferi. The sequence goes on from BSBM01000096.1 coordinate 38,958,410, forward strand.
CAAGGTATGGCCATTATGAATTCACAGTGGTGCCATTTGTTCTTATCAATGCACCTGCTACATTCATGTGTCTCATGAATAGTGTCTTCAACAATCATTTGGATAAGTTTGTGATTGTATTCTTGGATGACATTCTTGTGTATTCAAAGAATGAAGGAGAACATAATAAGCATTTGAGAATGGTGTTGCAAGTCCTTCGAGAACACCAACTGTATGCAAAGTTGAGTAAGTGTGATTTCTATCAGCAGAAGGTACAATATTTGGGTCATATTATTTCAGTAGAAGGAATTGCAGTGGATCCAGAAAAGATTGAAGCCATAATGGATTGGCCAACTCTAGGGAATGTTGTAGATGTTAGATATTTTATGGGTCTTGCAGGCTACTACAGAAAATTCATTGGACGATTCTCCAAAATAGCTCATCCAATCACTTCATTGCAAAGGAAGAATATCAAGTTTGTATGGTCTGAAAAATGTGAGAAGAGCTTTCAACAGCTGAAGGAATTGCTTACTAGCGCTCCTATTTTAAAGATTGCAGATCCAAAGAAAGAATTTGTGGTATGCACAGATGCTTGCATTGAAGGGCTCGGTGGAGTACTCGTGCAAGAAGGATTTGTAATTTGCTATGAGTCCAGAAAGCTAAAGGAGCATGAAAGGAACTATGCCACACATGATTTACAGATGGAAGCCATAGTTCATGCTTTCAAGAGATGGATACATTGTCTCTTGGGAAGAAGATTTGAACTCAAGACTGATCACATGAGTTTAAAATATCTGTTTGACCAGCCAAATCTGAATGTTAGGCAAACTAGATGGATGGAGTTTCTTTATGAATTTGATTTGGAGATTAAGCATGTCAAAGGTTAGGAGAATAAGGTTGTTGATGCACTCAGCATAAAATTCCATATTGCAGTTGTGAGTATGTGTAAATAAGGTTTGAAGGCAAGAATTCTAGAAGCTCAAATCAGTGATGAAGCTTACCTTTAATTCAAGGAGAAATTGCAGCAGGGAATTGTGGATGAAAAGTATGCAAGATATTAGTTGGGTGAGGATGATGTTCTCATTTATCGGGGTACCAGACTGTACATTCCAGATAGTGCAGATTTGAAGAAGCTTGTAATGGATGAGATATATCAAATGCCATATTCAGAGCACCCAGGATATCAGAAAACTATAACAACAGCAATAAAGCAGTACTTTTGGCATGGTATGAAAAATGACATAGTAGAGTACATTGATAGATTTCAAAAGTTCCAACAAGTCAAGGCAGAGCATCAACATCTAGTAGGATTGTTGCATCCATTTCCCATTCCAGAATGGAAGTGGGAAGTAATTTCTATGGATTTTATAATAGTTTTTCCAATGACAGTGAAGAAGCATGATTCAATCATGGTAGTGGTGGACAAGCTATCAAAGGTAGCTCATTTCATTCCAGTCAAGTCCACTCACAAGGCCAATTAAATTGAAAATACCTTCATGAGAGAGTTTTTTAGATTGCATGCATTGCCTAAGGCAATAATTTCAGATCATGATACAAAGTTCACATCCAATTTTTGGAAAGGATTGTTCCAGGAATTAGGAACTCAGTTGAAGTTTAGTACATCCTATCATCCTCATATTGATGGTCAAACTGAGAGAGTAAATCAGATTTTTGAAGACATGTTGATAATGTATGTGATGGATAAACCATCCAAGTGGGAAGACTACCTAGATTTGGTAGAGTTTTCATACAACAATGGACACCAAGCATCATTGAGGATGAGTCATTTTGAAGTGTTGTATGGAAAGGGATGCAGAACTCCAGTGAATTGAGACAGCCCAGTGAACAGGGTAGTGCTTGGATCATAAATTATCAAGGAGATGGTGCAGGAGATTGTTAAGATCAGGAAGAATTTGAAGGCAACACATGACATGCATAAGAGTTATGCAGATCTGAAAAGAGTGCATAAGGAATTTCAAATTAGGGTTCATATTTAATTGAGAGTGAAATCAATGAAAAGTTCCATCAAGTTGGGGAGTTGTGCCAAGTTGGCACCAAGATATTGTGGGCCATTTGAAGTCCTTGATATGATAGGACCAGTTGCATACATGATTGCATTGCCTGCTAACATGAAAGCTCATAATGTTTTCCATGTCTCTTTGCTTAAGAAATATGTACATGATCATAATCACATAATTGATTGGAATGTGATACAGATGGAACCATATGGAGAGTTCCAAGTGAAGCCCATATGCATCTTCAACAAGAAGGTCACTTTGCTTTGGAACAGGGCCATCGGCAGGTAAAGGTGCAATGGAAGCATCTTAGTCTTGAAGAGGCCACATGGGAGATGGAGGATGCCATGAGAGAGGCATTCCCATTTTTGTTCAGTTTTGAGAACACTGAGGACGGTGTTCTTTTAAGGGAGAGGGAGTTGTAATACCCCTATTTTTACCCTCAAGGTTTATTGGATTCAATGTAAATATTGTATAAATGTATATGAGTGTTTTCCCTGATATAGAGCTCAAGGACAAGGCCCCAATAGAGGATGTTCAGTTTTATTTGCATAGGAAAGTATTGGACAGTTTGAGTATCCATGTGCTATTAAGCCATGAAGATTTGTAGATGATGAAATTTTTAATTATTGCAATATAAATACCCAAGAAGCTGGCTAAGGAGGAAACCAATGAGAATGGGCCATGTGTATCCACTAGGGAGAGGTGAGGAGGTTATGGGATTGGTATCCATGTTGCCACATGTCCAATTGTGAACCCATTTGACTCCCCATGCTGACATTAATGCAACTGTAAGAGGGTGGTTGAGAAAACCAGAACATGAATTTGATTGAGTATGGAGCAGCCTGTGAATCCATATGGAAGGGTATGGACCTATGTTTTTCTTATTACTTAAGCCACTCCAAGCTTGGGAATTCGCCGATCTTGATCGCTATCCCATTGTTGACCAACAACAAAATTTATTCACGCACTCACAGAGTGGAGCCGTGAAAAAACAAGAGAAATCGCGACCTTTGGGAACCGATTTTGCAAAGCCGAGAACGACCAAGAGAACCCTGTGTAAGAATGGAATCGGTTGGGACAACCATAGATCATATCGTGGGGATGAATTGCAGAGCTTGAACGGCCTAGAGAATCCACAAGAGCACTTAGATCTGTGTTGCATAGGACCAAGTCACTGGGTAGAGCTCAGGTCGCATCCCTGTGAAGAATTAGCTTGTATAACAGAGAAGAAGGTAAACTTAGGGTTGGATCTGCTTGATAAACCTAGTGAAGACTGAAATCTCATGAAGAATATCAGTTGGAATTTTCTATGCCCACCCTGAATAGCACTGGAGGGAAGGGGCCTTGAGGGACTATGCAATAGATAAGAGGGCCTTCCTTGTGTTGGGTGAGGTAGGTAATGTGGGTGCCATGCTTACTGAGTGATCTGAGATGCTTGTAGCTCTGTGGTTGAGCTCACTAGCTTAGCAACATCCTCCTTGTTCCCTGGAATGCTTGATAAACCCAACTATAGGTTGGCTTAGCATTGGGATGAGACCTTGACTGTGGGAGAGTCCATTAACCCTCCTTAGTGGATACACAACCCAACTCGGGGATGGTCTCTCAGCTGAAAGAGTATAGGCTAGACAGAGACCTAAGGTTGGGTGGAAAGTTGTCCTCACTTAGCCAGTTGCTTGGGGCAGCTTCAATTCCAAAGATAAGTGTCCCTGTGGTGTTTAAATGATGTTATTTCATGTGTTATGCTATGCTTGTTATGTCCAAGTTAATGATTGAATGATTACATGGAAATGGATCAATAGAAAGCTATGTGTGAGCATGAATATGAAGATGAATGCATGTTTGAATGCTTCATCATTTGCATGAATGTGATGTATGGCTAACCTTGCAGGTTGTAGGTGTAATGACCAATCTAGTTCATTATATGTGTCTATTTATGCATTGCACTCATCCTTAAAAGGTATGGCTTGAATCCACCTGGACTTGGGTAAGGAAGGGGATAACCCTTGATGTGTTTCAGAACCCCTCTGTGGGTCAGGTGAAGGGAGAATTCATGGCAGGAAGGAGGCAAAGTCCCTTGCAGAAGGATAAAGTCACTTAGGTGGGGTTATAGACAGAGTTTCAGTTGGAATTATGGCAAGGTTGGAGTGCTCATATAGGATTGGGATTGCACCATTGGATAGAGATCTCCAAGAGCTTTCGAACGATATCAGCCTTGTCCAATTTGGACCAAGGATAAGGGATTTATCACCCTCTGAAGTTTTCCTTAGAAGCTTGTTGGAGCAGGGGTTTGTGGTACTGACCTCTCCGCATCCGCAAGGACCTTTCCACATCCGCAATGTGGATTGTGGAGGTCGGGGACCGATCGCTGGAGTGGCGTGGTTGGACTTCTGCCTTTCCGCATCTGCAAGCAGGTTGCGGGAGTCAAAAGGGCGAGTTCAACGGAAATGGTGTGAGGAAGTTCCGCCTTTCTGCATCCGCAAAGCGGGCTGTGGATTGCAGATGTCGGAAGGCCAATTTTCGTGGAGTTGGCGCATTGGAATTCCGCATTCCGCATCTGCAACGTGGGTTGTGGGTTGCGGATTGCGGGAGGTAATTTTTACGAGGCTACGAAATAAAGTTTCCGCAATTCCGACGTCCACAACGCGGGTTGCAGATTGCGGAATTGCAAAGGAGGAAACTTCCCCGGGGCGGCGACTTGACTTCCAACTTCTACATTGCGGATTGCGGAAGTCGGAAGCTGCAATTCATCGGGGAGGCGGATTTGGAAACCCGATTTCCGAATCCCTACTGCGGGTTGCGGGAAGGAAGTTGCGGGTTGTGGAAATGAGGCTACAGGTTGTAGATCCAAACCCATTGTGGCTGTGTATGAAAATGGAGGAATTTGAAGAAGAAAAAAATGTACCAAAGGGTCTCCCATGGCCTCTGAAGGCCACCAGGAAGGTCTGGGGACGTGATAGGTGCTCCCACAAGGAAGAAAATGCACAATGGGGAAATCAAACAGAGAAAATCATTGGATAAATAGAAAGGTGCAAGATTAAACCAAGTAGGGTTGAGTGCTTGGCATATGGAGTATTGATTGATGAGTAGTGACAAACATGTCTTATCAATAAGGAAACAATATATCAATACTAGTTGTTGGTGTCTTGAATAATAATGCATTCTAGGTAGTGATTGGGATTTGTATGTGAAATTTGAACTCTAAGTCAGATCCAAGGGAGCTTTTGTTAATTGGAATGGATATTGTATGTGATGATGGAATACATAGAAAACGTATTGAAGATACCACATGTAGAAAAGATAAGTGGGAATAATGAAAATTATAGTTGGTTGTTGTGTACAACCAAACATTAATGACAACTAATGGAAACATGGAATATATTAGTAGGTAAAGAACAAGGAACTTACCATCGAGTAAAGTGCAATGCAGCTCATACATGAGATGAGTGAGTTATCCATGTGGACAAGTGTAAGCATGCTCAGAAGAGTTGTAGGATATGGATCAACAACTTATGTGTCAAGAATGGGAAAATGTGACAAGCTTCCACTCACATGGAAGTTGCTAATTGGTGGAATAATACATTCTAGTGGGAGGATCTGTTATGTGTTTCAAAATCGTGGTGAGGAGTTTGATAGAAAAATGAAACCTAAAGACAACAACATAAGCTAATATAGTGACTTCCAAAATATAATTATGAAGAGGTCACACAAGTGAAAAGTAAAATTGATCTTGGCATGGCTTGAAAAGAGAGTGGAAAATCAAAGGACTCCAAATGGATATGGAGTGGAACTCTTCATAGCACCATGAAGTTCTAGGAAGAGTAGGTAAATCTAAAGTTGGGGAAAGATTGGCCAAGAAAGCAAGCATTAAAAGAAGTTGGTAATGTCGCTATGGATTGGAAAGCAAGAATGGTCAAGTTGGTCTTTTCTAGAATTGCTTAGGGCAAGTGGAGCAACAAGGCAATGTGAGCAGAATGCACGAGAAACTCAAAATTGAGGAAAAGGTAGTTGCATATTCAAAGGGGCTGAAGACAACTCAAGACAACAAAAGAAACAACTTCAATATTAAACGAATCTACATAAGGCTATAAGTGTTGTTGTAGTAGCAAATGGTTGAGATGGTTAGCAAGGAAATAAGGAATGAAAGAGATTAGATCTCTAAAATGCATATGCATCAATATGCACACTAAAAAGGGATGCATAATGCATGTGAATATGAGTTACATATTATATATGGTTTTACGTATGCAATGAGCCACTAATGATAATTAATGTGGTCGATGATGATTGTATGACAAGAGATGGTTGAAGCATGGCTAAAGATGTGGATGATGTGGTTGGATATGACATGTAACCATGTGGAAAAATACTAGAGCAATAAATCTACGATCAAGAGGTTGGTGAAAGGATTGTGCAATCCTTTGCAAAAGACTAATTGATATGTAACCTCAAAGGTGTTGATGGAATCCATGTAGGTAATGAATTTATTTATGTTATTTGCATAAGGACTAGAAAAATGGATTGGGTAAGAATCCCTTCATACATATTTAAATATCATGAATTGGTATGCATATGATGTTTGAATGCATTTGATTTAATGTTATTCCATAGAGGATGTTGTGGTATGGTGTGGTAGAGGCAATAAACCTTATAGCTATATGACTATTTGGAATCTAGAAGGAATTCATGTGAAATTAATAGCATTCCATGTGTGTTGGTTATGAGTAAATAACCAAGTCAATCAGATTTTGTGAATCTAATATGGTAATCACAAATCAATGGAAGGGTACATTGAGTGTGTGTGCATTAGTAGGTTGTGTAAATCGTGTGGTTACACACACAGATGTGGGCATGTGTGTTGAATGCATTATGTGAATTCATGTTGTGCCATTTTTATTGCATAATATGTTAATAGCTCAAATGGTGTACTTATTGGTAATGCATAATTATGAGATCATTTCATGAGTTGTGAATGTAGTGAAAGAAATGCATGAAAAAGTAATCACATTGTATGGACTACAAAAATGCTCTATCGAGAGAACAAAGTTGTATAAAAAAAAGATGTCTTGGACATGGCAGTAAAAGTGAGTCATAATGAAGACAGGGACTATTGCTCACACCGTTGAAAGTTAAGCATTATGTGTGGAGCTCGTGCTATTATAAGGGATTTAATCGTTGTAATAATGGTTTCCAAGATTGATTGATAGATAAAACTATGATTACTAATGCATGCATGTTTATGTTTATGACATACGTGGATGGTGAATCTACCTACTATAAACCATGATGGCAATTGTAAGTTGGAAAGCTTAGGTAGAAAGCCACTATAAAGACATGAGAAACCTTTAAGTTATGCTCTTGTGCAAGAAATCCTTGGCGAATAAAGGGTTGTTTGAGGGACTTGTTGTCACATGACAACTTAGCAGCCTGAGATTGCAAGGACTAATCGGTTGTTAACATGGTGGAACCTCAGGACAATACCCCTAAGTGTCACACAGATAAGGTCCTCTCTCTTTAGGTTTCCCAGATCCACCAAGGTAGACATCAGTGCACAAAGGGGGGTCCCTTGCCCCACAAACAAGGGGGTCTCATACCCAAATTGGTGTCTAACTTGGCTGTGACCTTAAAAATAGATTATTATTATTACTAATTTATGTGATATTTTCTATGCTTGAAGCTATCCAATGATTCAAATGGATCACTCTTATAATGTAAGTATTGTAACTTTAGTATGTCATCAATACAAACCATTTGAGATGTTATTTTTTCCTACCAAAGGCATTGGAGAGGTCCATTCATTCATTGGACAAATTTGTCTAACTTTGATCAAAATTGATTTTTTCAACTTTTTGACTTGGTCAAAATGTGGGACGACTTGGTCTAACAGGACTAGTCAACATTATGTGGTTATGTTTCATCATCATTCATCATATTGGATCCTTTGGAAGTTAGTTCGATCATTCAAAATGTGTTTTTCAGCTCATATGGATTAATAGACTTTAATTAATGGATTTTCGTAAGTTTTCAATTAAAAAAACTTAAGTCCAAGATTAATAATTTTGAACAGCAAGAAAATGAAAACTTCATATCAGTTTTTGGCATGGCATGGATTGGTATAGCTTAGTAAAGCATCATGGAACTCGTCCAAGGAAACTCTCAAGTGATTCCATCATAAATTCATCAAGATCCAACTGATAGGTATTTAATTAATCAAATGCCTAAGTCAAATTTAAAAAATGCCTAAGTCAAATTTAAGTGGCAACGAGGAATGTAATTGAGCAAATGATGAATTGGGTATGCTTCGAAAGTGTTTCTAATGTCAAATCAATAATCACCTAGCAAAGATCTCATGTGTTTGGCCACATCTAACATGCCATCTTAAAGGGAGGTGCACTTCTCTCCTAGGGGGTGCACTTGCAAATTCCAGCCAAATCTTTTGGATACAAGTCACCAAAATCAACAATTAGATCAGCAAGGGGGGTCTACTCAAGCATCCATCTTAGCAATCCACATAATATTTTATCATTTTGTGAGTTCATATGTGTCCAAGAGGACAAGTGCGCCCCTCTCCAAGAGGGTGATTTTTCCAGCATGTAAAGATGAATACATTGTTATAATCTCACCCACTCAAATGAAGATCTCGACCCTCCACCTATTTAGCATTAGGGATTTTGCTCTCTCTTCTCCTTTAAAAAGAGATTGAGCCTAATTTTGTAGAGGTGTTTGCTACAACAATACACTAGTTTTTTGTTTTGTTTTTTTTTGTCTTATTTTTTGAAAATTGTTCATGGTGATCCTTGTGTTGTGAGTAGATGGATTTCGGTTCTTGCTTTCCTCTCATGAATGGTAATAATATTAGATTCAATATGAGGTAAAACAATTTTAATTTTTGTGTATGAATCAATGATCTTCAAATTGCTCAAATCACCTTGAGGGTTTGGTGAGAAATTTGGCATGAAATTTCACTGCAAATCTTTGTTTCTTGCTATTCATGCATCAATATCTAATTTGTTTGCCCGTTTTTGTAGCAGGGTTTGGAATTTCTTTTGTTGATTCCATTCATTTACACTCTTTCTTGGCATGCAAATTGGAAAACAATTCGGGATCTAAAGAAGTGCCTCACTTGGATTATCTTGGTTGAATGCTCAATGTCCTCACCAAGCTCAAACTACCAACTACATTTCATTTGCTAGGAGAGATGAATAAACTCCCCTACCGAATTACAAGGCATCGATTAGAATTCTTGTGTACCCTGCTCTCATTCTCCATTTATAAAGCACACTTTTTTTATTGTTTTCAGCACTAGAAACAAATTTTCACTTACTGGTTGAATGTAACATGCATCCTAAGTAATATTCACAAAATCTAAAGCATTTTCATCTTGAAACCCTAGGGCAAAGGCACTAGAAATTGGATATTGCATGACACTTCAGCTTGGTAGGGGTTTATTTGTTTTTAGTGCAATTATATGCTTATTGTAATATAAATTTCAAATATGATCTGTTAAAAACCAACAAACTAAATAATTATTGAACCAACATTAATTTGCACTAACACCTATTTTTCACCCATAAACTTTAAATCTACACTTTAAACTTTTTCATATTGAAATTTGAACTTAAATAAGTGCTGAAAACATCCAAAACTCAACACCAAGAACATTTTAGTGGCATATGCTTAAACTTCTAGGCACATACTTAACTTACCTGTCCAGAAATACCATTCCTTGCCATTTAAACCCTAAGACATCAATTTACTTTTGTTGCCTAATCGTTTTCTAAATTACTAATTCAATTGAGAGTAGCTTGCCATTTGTTTGAAAATCCTTCCTAGTTACTCTTATTTGCTTAAGGGGTCATTTTAAATCATTAACCTCAAACCCCTTAGCATCTCCCACAGGATGCCACATTTTCCCCTTTGTTAAATCTTTAAGACACCTTGCCTCATAGAAATCGATCTTGTGAGTATTGTGGAAAAAAGTGTATTCATTGGCAAATAGTCGAAAAACCTTGACTGGGGCCACCACCCATGGTTAGTCCAGGTAACTGCTAAAGTCTACAGAGGTGTACATACCCTACCCCTCTCAAGATTTGAACCTATGACTTCCTAAGATGAAACACACTTTCTTAACCGTTAGGCCCACGCATGTTGTACAAAGCACGAGATTAATGTTTTATGAACATGCCACCATCTAAACAACAACAAGAGCATTACAAAAACCACTTCTCCTTTGGGTGAAGTGGGTGGAAAAGTCAACAAGGTTGGTCAAAGATGACTAATTGAATGAAGATAAAAGGAGAAGGGAAACTCTACGACATTCACCAATTAGGCAAACACTAGGGAGTATGTCTCACAGATGGGTGATGTGTAAGGAGTTACTACTCCTCTCGACCTTAACAAGCCCCCTTTATCATTTTCTTTGCTTTCTCTTTTTCTTTCATTTTGGATCTTCCTCTTTTTGCACTTTATTTTTTCCTTTTCTTTTGATTTTCTTTCTTTTGTGCTTTTATTTTATTTTATTTTCTCCTTTAGTTGGATAATGACTGAAAGGTGCCCTAGATGCCTTCTAGGCATCAATGATGACACAACCTTAGCTCCATTACCAACAACCATCCATTGGCTCGACGAAAGTTGCCACAATAATGATTGTTTAGAGCAAATAGGAAATACCTCTTAATTCAAAGAGTACCTACCCTTCTAGCCACTAACCAATTTCAAGGATACAAGGAAACTTGTTTCATGTCTAAGGAGAGCATTGCTCCATGGCAACTCTCTTTGCTTGAGAAGTAGTTAACCCCAAGGATTTAGAAGGTAGCCCCCGAACCGTCACACAATCGTTGCAACACAACAGAGTCGAGACACCAGGGAAAACAGGGAGACCTTCATGGTGAAGGAGTCACAGGGGGGGAGTCAAGAGTCAATCTATCAAGTCTTAGCCAATAGTTTCAAGACACAAAGGTGGAATGATACAGAGATGGACAAGTCATAGGTGGAGCCAAGGGAGATTTATGGTCCTTGTAAGGATCAAGAGATGTTCGTCAATGGCACATGCATAAATAAAAAAACCACTTCTAAGTACTAATCTACATAACATTTCAATTAACCATGCTTATTAGAATTAGCAAGTGTATGTAACATGAGCAACATTTAGTACAATCACTAACAAAGACCATATATCCAAAATAAAATATCCTCAAGTCATGAAACTAGCAATATAACATAATGGCATGGTATCATCAAAAGGAAACATATGGAGACCATAAGATAGTATCTCAACAATCATGAGATCTTTGCTCTGCAAAATGAATCTCAGCCTGATGCGTGCAACAAAAATGAGGGTAAACGTCCCCTTATACAATCTAGTATAATAGGATTGTTTATTAGAGAAGGGTATTCTTGAACCTGGAGGTAAGTGACTGCAAAGAAGAGACAACTTGATTAAATCTTCCATGAGTGATTCAAGAGTTCCTTGGAGTCCTAGCACAAAGATTCCCTGGTTAGCCTATGCTAGAACACTGGAAGGGAATTGGGATAGCCTGAGGGATTGCATACAAAGAAAGGATTTCATTCCTTTTGTTGTGTAGGCTGACAGGGGAAGAGTGTTGTGGATTGGGACAGTTCTTGAGGGCATGTGAAGAGGAGCAGTGAGTTGAATTATTTTCTGTGGCAACCTTGTGAAAGCAAATAAATATGCACGTAGATAAGTATTGGATAGAGATTTCATACTTATTTGATTAAATGAATATATGTGTTTACCTTGTGGTATTGGAAAATTGCTATGGATAATATGACTATTTCATAAGAATAGTTATAACATGCATACTTTTTCTTAATGATTGATATAAGCACATGTGGATGTGCCAAGCCTAGGAAGGCAACTAAGGTAATGGACAATCAATGTTGGTGCATTGTGTATGATATGGTCAACAACTATACCAAGTTGCAAGGACCAAGAACATTGTGGCAAATGCAGCTGAGAAAGTAGCTTGGGAGCTAAAGGATGTCATGTAGAGGCATATTTACATGTCTAAAGAAATGTTAAATCTTGTCATTATATATATAGCGCATATGATGCACTAAGGATGGTGCATAAATTAAGGGGGAGGGGAATGTCACACCCCATTTTTTACCCCAAGATGTAATTATTATGTAATTATGCAAAGGCTGGAAGCCATATATGAATGATCGAGGATGATCGAATGTATTGTAAATATGTATGTCAATTTTTAATAAAAAAATCCTTGACAACTGCAAGTGAAGGACAAATAAGAGATGGGGGTCTATGATGCCACAAGTGGGGGAAGTGAGAGGGGCTAAGGGGTGATGACCCTAGCTAATGTCCCTAGTCTTCATTAACCATTTTTACCCAAAGTTCTTTAACCATAGTTGAGTATCACTTTAATTAATTATGGGATTAGTTATCCTAAGTGACATTAAAAAGGGGAAAGTGGTCACTTCTGGGGAAGCCACTTGTCAAGTCATAGTCATGCATATATATTGTTAAAAAATCATTCATTCATTCCATCATCTAGAGAGTGAGATCATCCATGCTATGGTAGCTCTGGTTGGGAAGCCAAAGAAATATTGGTGTTTTCATAATCTATCACTCGAGCCCACCCTCATAAACGACAACTTGGCTACCATGATAAATTGGTGCCCATAGCTTAGAGAACCTGGCCTGCAGTAGTGCTAGAAGGGGAAGAGGACATCATGGGGGACTGCAATGCAAAGAAGGGGTTACCTTCACTGGCATTGTGCAGGTTGATGGGGAATGAGTGAGAGGGGGGTCATTTGTGGATGGGGTTACCTGCACCACTTGGGTAGAGAATAGGTTCCTTTGGGTGAGGAGCACTTTGAGATGAGTGTGGCTATGAATTGAAAAGGAATAGGTGGAAATTCGCCCCTTGTGGACTGATAGCTCCAGCTCAGGGGTGGCATCTGTCAAAGAAAGAAACGGCTTGATAGAGTGCCTATGGCTAAGAGGAATGTCCTTCGCTTGCCTCTGGTAAGAGGATATTTAAAGGATAAGTGCCAAATGTGTTTGGAATACCATGGAGTTTATTTATGTTATGTGTTTGTTTCAATTATTGTTTTACAAGTGTTCTCTATGTATGATTTATTGAACATGGTTCGAATGCATTCATGGTAGTAAAAATTCAATAAAGGAGAATGAATATTTTAGATAACTGACTGTTATATAAATGTGTTACTTCCACTATTAAAATTAATAATATAACCAATCTATGGTTTGCAAATTGGAAATTGGTATCAAGATCAGAATTTATACAGGGATTTGAGTACCCTGTGGTCTCCACAGTGTATAGAGGGATGCCAGGTACATTACAAATTGAGTTGGGTGAACCTTTACCGGCTGTCTTGGCGGAAGCAGAATTCCCTAACCTAAAAAAACTCACAAAAGTGTATCCATCAGACTCAATAAGACTGAATAGTGTGATAGATGACAGAATGCAAACCACTGCATGAATTTGGAAAACAATTTTTATTATTTTGGCATTCCCTAATCTGTCAGGTGGAGAAAATGTAATGTACAACCTTTCACATCCAGTTGGTTTAGCTGAAGTAACAATTCAAATCAAAGGAAGCAATGGATAAATAGTCCTCAGATTGAATGGTTTAACAGATGATCGAGTTTGAACTTTTGCACAATGAATTTCAAGATACCAATTGAGACTAACATTGCAATTTTGCACTGGACTTGAAATAAAAGCAGTTCAACATAATTAGTGGATAAACCAACATGACATATAAGTAGAGAAGCAGGCTACCAACTTAAGTCCAGGGCAACCCTTTACAAAATTGTGAACAAAATACTAGCTCTTTCCAGACGAGTCCTTAAAAGGAAGAATTGCAAAAAGGCAATTAAACTTCTAACATTGTACAAGATGCCCATGGGGCTAGGGAAGTTTTTAAAAAACAAGAACAATTGACAAAGAAATGGTATGGCTACACAGTTTAGTTGCCAGCAGATATGATTGCACAGAAACCTGAGACGGTGTGTCAAATGATATGATCAAAACATAATAAAAATGTCAATGTTTCAAAATGTTTTAATAAATATATATAATACCATTCACTGTGTTTTTTATTTCTCACAATATAGGTTAACTTCCTACAACTCCAACGATGATTATAGCAATGAAAGGGATATAACTTGGTGCTAAAAAATTAAGGGAGCAATCATAAAAGATAACAAACCATATAGACAAATTCTATGCATTGAAGAGACGTTAGAGAGCCAAGTTAGAGCCACTAACACGGACACTGTAAGCGAAACAATTTATCTTGCCATAAATACAGAACTAGAAAGCCCGGTCAATCAACAGCTGCCAAAATTATGTCAGGGACATAGGAATTAACCTCAGATTATACATGGAGAGAAGCCCATGCAGTGTGAGCATGTTACTAAAAGAGTGAAAAACTAATGCAAAAGAGGTTGGCTGAGAAATAGTAACCACAAGAGACGATCAGTTGCCTAGGTTACAGCTCATAGAGAGGTAGATGTGGAGAGACTTAAACCTCAAATGAAAGAAATAAGATTCACACTTATTATCTGTGTGATCAAGGTTCTCTTAGTTAGTACACAAAACGCTTAAAATTAACAATCCCACGTGCACATGGAAACTACAAATAACATTCAACTCTGATAGATTACATTTCCACAATGCTGACAATATTCCTGCCATCAGACACATGCCATTTATTAGGCTGTAAAGCTAAAGGAATTAACTCTACTGAAAAATTAATGTGTTCAAAGAGTTGGCAACATGATAGGTTACCACAGATTGAAGAAGAGATTGAACAACTGAGTTAAGATTCCATCCACACCTTCCACATTTTCAAGCACCACGATTCAACATGACTTTGCCTCAGATGGTCAATACAACTCGTGCACAGCAAGAAATCACAGTAATGCAAGAGTGAAGCTGATGCATGTTTACAAATCAAAGGTGAGCACAGAAATTAATAACAACATACAAGATGATGCAACTTTAATGTACCAAAATAGTAAGAATCACCAAGACACAATGTAACTGCATTCACAATATCAAGAAAAAAATAGTGGCTTACCCAATTGCACGTGCCAAAATTCAGCAGGAAGCAGAAATCCTGATAGCTCCAGGTTCCAACATTCACTATCCTTTAAATGATGAAAGCACTTCAAATCCATGATGGCAGTGTGGTAATCACTGTCAACACAAGTTTTCAGCAGTTTGGATAGATAACCCATGTGACATGTGGACAAGCCCAAAAGCAACAACCAGCTTTTAACTATGATAGCAAAAATCCCATTCATTTTGCTCATCCTCCACTTCATGCATCAGAAAATATGTGTTGGGTATATATCCTGCCTCTTTCATCTGCCTAGTCAATTCTTCCAACCTTGCATAGATCTCCTCCATACGTGGATGAGATCTGTCTCTCGCTGCAAATTTGTGCACCCTGCTCTTGATTTCAATCCAACTTTGCCCTGGTTCCATTTTTACACCCCTGTCTTTCATCAATTCTTGCACCTTTGCAACATCTTCCCACCTGCCAGCAGCAGTGTGGATGGTTGATAGAATCCCATATGTTGTAGAGTCTTCTGGTTCCATTTCCAGAATATTTTCTGCTACACGTTTTCCCAGCTCCATGTTGTTGTGGACTCTGCAGGCCACAAGCAAAGTCTGCCACACCATTGAGCCACATTCAAGTGGCATCTCCTTGATAAAGTTCTCTGCCTCATCCAGGCATCCAGCACGACCAAGAAGGTCCACCATGCAGGCATAGTGTTCCACTCTTGGCATGATGCCATAATATTGACTCATAGAGTGAAAGTACTCACGGCCTTTGTTCACTAGGCCCTCTTGGCTGCATGCAGATAAAACACCAACAAAGGTAATGTGGTCTGGTTTCATGCCTGTCGATTGCATCTCTTCAAACAGTCGAAGGGCTTCCTTGCCATAACCATGTTGAGCATAAGCTGCAATCATTACAGTCCACAATACAACATCTCGCTGAACAGTTTCATCAAAAACCTCGCGTGCACTTTCCATATCACCACACTTGCCATACATGTCAACCAAGGCACTTTCCACCCAGTCATCTGTATCAAATCCAGTTTTGATGATGAGGGCATGGACTTGCTGGCCATGTCCAAAGGCTGCAAGGCCTGCGCATGCACCAAGGATGCTTGCTAAATTGAAATGGTCAGCCATTATGCATGCATGTCGCATTTGGCAGAAAACTTTCAAGGCCCCCTCATTATGCCCATTCTGGACATATCCTGCAATCATTGCATTCCATGAGACAAGGTTCCTTTCAGGCATACTCTCAAAGATTTTAGCTGCAACTTCTATACTCTCGCATTTGGTATACATGTCAATCAAGGCACTTCCCACAAAGACATCACATTGAACTCCTGTCTTAAGGATGTGAGCATGAATCCCTCTGCCATATTCCAGAGCTGTTAGAGTGGCGCATGCTTTAAGAACACTGGTAAATGTGAACTGGTTTGGCTTCATGCGTTGCAGCTCCATGTGAATAAAATACTTCAAGGCCTCCTCAGCGTACCCATTCTGGGCATATCCAGCAATCATCGCATTCCATGAAATCAGATTTTGTGCTGGCATTTCATTGAACATTCTGCATGCGTCCTCTATGCTGCCACATTTAGAATACATATCAACAAGAGCACTTCCAACAAAGACATCTTTCTCAAATCCAGTTTTAATAATTCGGGCATGGACCTCCTTGCCACATTTAACAATTATTAAGCTGGCACATACCCTTAGAATACTTGCAAATGTGAATTGGTTGAGCATGAAAGCAAGCTTCATACCTGCAGACTGCATTTGACGGATGAGTTGTAAGACCTCATCGCCGTGTCCATTCTGAGCATATCCGGCAATCATAGCATTCCAAGAGACCATGTCTCGAATAGGCATTCTGTCAAACACCTTTCGGGCATTGACCACATTTTTGTGTTTTGCATGCAAGGTAATAAGCACATTTCCCACGGCCAAATTCTCCCCGAACTCAGTTTTGATGATTTGGGCATATACCTGTTCACCGTGTTCTAAACCTTCTAAACCGGCACATGAACTCAGTGTAGTTACATATGTGTATAGATCTGGCTTAATACCTACCAGTCGCATTTCGCAAAAAAGTTTCAGGGCTTCCTTACCCTGTCCATTCTGCATATAGCCTGCAATCATCGCATTCCAAGAAACCACGTTTCGCTTGCATCTAACAAACACTATATTTGCATCATCTGTGCTACCACATTTAGCATACATTGTAACAAGAGCATTCCTCACAGACACATCTAACATAAATCCAGTTTTTAGTATATGGTTGTGTACATGTTTGCCGTGCTCTATTTCTTCTAAAGCGGCACACGCTCTAAGCAAACTTATATAGGTGAACTTATTGGGCTTCATGCCATCCTCTCCCATTTGTTTAAAGAATTTAAGGGCCTCTTTCGCAAGACCATTCTGCACAAACCCTGCAATTATTGCATTCCATGAGACCACATCCCGTTGAGACATCTTGTCAAACACTTGGCGTGCATCCTTCATACTACTACATTTCGCATACATGCTTATCAAAAGGTTTCCAATATAAACATCAATATCAAATCCAGTGTCCATCATGCGCAAATGGGCTCTCTTCCCCTCTGCAAGAGATTTCAAGTCGATGCATTTCTGCAGGAGGCGTGCATAAGTACCGTAATCTGCCACAGTTCTACTTTGGGTTTCCATCGCTTTTCCCTCCTTGCATACTGTATCCACAGCCCTTCTGTCCCCGTGTTCTTGGTTTCTTTTTCCTATTACTCCCCCAATTCCATGACCAACAATACTGTTCAATGTAGACAAATGCATTGGCTTCCAATAACAGTTTTGCAACCCCGTTTCTGCTGTGTGCAGCAGGGCTCCCCATGCCTTTGAAAACAATGGTGGCTTTGTCAGACAAGCCTACTCACCGTTTGTCAAATTTTAGAGCAACCCACCTAAAATTTGACAAACCCACTTCAAAGCTATACCGACTCGCTATAAATTTGACAGTCCCGCCTCTAATCTAGAGCGACTCACTTGAAATTTTATTTACATTAATGAATCAGATTGAATTGATGAATATGGAAAGAAAAACGAAAAAGAAAAAAGCACAGCAGCTGCTTACCTTGTGAAAGGAGAATTGCTCTGTAGATACCACGCTTTGTCGTTGTAATTCAGTCCTCCTGCAACACAGTAAGTAAGATGTTGTGGCAGAGGATAAGGAGCATGTCGATATGTAGATAGGCATTGCTACACCGTGTATATCAACCGAAAGAACCGCTTCCATTGATATCAGCATAAATTCAGGAGCATCTCCATTTTTATACGATAATCTGTATAAAAAAATTGATTTTGTAAATTATGGGTTGCATGAAGCAACCCCAACTTTAACAGATGATAATATAATCGAGTCCAAAATCTTTTTTAGTTGTAAACGCGAAATCCAACTCATTCATTAAGTGATAAAACATAGTAGACCATTTTTAGATTTGTGGAACACATATGTGGCGTGGGTTAAAAGTTGATAAGAACATTGTGTTATTGCATTTTTTGGTTTATATAAAGGTTTATATTCATTTATCCATTTTTATTAATGATTTTGATTTTTCCTTAAATCAACAAATTTTTAATGATTTTGATTTTTCCTTAAATCAACAAATTTTTAATGATTTTGATGTGTTTTAAATGAGTTGAATTTTAATGTTAAAATTTTATAATTAAAATTACTATTATTAATTGAGTGGAACTATAGTTTCTAACAATTTTTTTTCATCATTAATTATGTTTAACTTCATTCCATAATCAATCTCAAATTAAAAATTACTTTAATCTTTTAAAATGAATCATCATGAATATTGTGAAAATGTAAATTCTGTAACCAACCAAATGTATTTTTAAATTTATACTTTCTTGTGATTTTGAAGGACTCCATAGAAAAGAACGGCACAACCCATAATGGTGAGACTTTATAGGTAACAAAAAGTATTGTATCATAATTGTATATGACAACTCAAATTATTTTAACACTCCACTTTCACAACCATAAATTATTTCGATTAAATTTCATTTTTTTTGGAGTCTACGAAGTCTTTTAAATATAATAGCATATAAAAGGTATATATCAACTATACATTTGTGACATTTCTCTTTTGTATTTTATCCTATTTATGTAAGTATTTATCATTGTTGATTGAGTGTACATAACATTTAGTATAGGAGCCTATGGTTAAGTGTATGGAGTTTTGTAGCTTTGGAGCTTTCTCCTTGTCTAGAATTTGACCTCAATCCATGTGTCCCTATTAAATGAGATACATTTGTGTGCATTTTTTTGGAAGTTGTAATATATAATATTGACACGTCATTTTCCTATTTGTTTGGATTTTTTTTTGCCACTGCAAATTTTTTAGTGTGTAAATATCTCTATGACTGCCAGTGCAAATTTTTTAGTGTGTAAATATCTCTATGGTTTTTTGCTCTCTCTAACATACAATTTCACATGACTTAGTCATTTTTCAATGGAACAATTCCCATAACTAGCAAAATAATTACTTAGACCCACAAAATTCTCATCCAAGAACAATCTACCGAAACTAGCGAAATGGTTGTCATAACTTATGGCTTTCTTTATTGTTCTAACTACATGATGCTTGAGAATTACCAAAGCTCACAAAACATTTTGTGACAATTGTAATTTTTCCAATCTAGTGTAATTCTACATGTTTGTCACATTTCTAATGAAATATTTCCCCTAACTAATGGATCTTGGATCTTGTGCTAATATGGTACCCAAGCATAAAATGAACTCATTGCAAGAGTTTGAAATCACCCTTCATGTGATCAAACACGAGTGACAACAAGGCAAGTTCTTGGAAATACAATGCCAAAAGCTTACCAAGTAAATGGACCAAGTAGTCCAAAAACAACAACAACAAAATGATTTCCATGTGAAGCTCATGCAATACATAATGTATGTGTTTCAAAGATTATGAATATCTAGCAACAATATCTGGTATAACACTAACTAGTTTCCAATGTCATTCCCATCACCCAAAAGTGATTCATGGTGGGTACCAAAAGTTCGTTCTTTGCTTTAATTGCTCCCTTAATTGTGATATGTTTGACGCATGGATTTGTAGTTGTGAATCCTATTTCAAGTTAGTTCAACAATACCAGGCATGGTAACATGATGATAGTAAAGATTCACATGGAGGAGCAAGACCCCACCTAGTGGTATATTAACACCCAGTAGTTGGTAACTTCCAAGGAAACATTGTTCACCTGATAGGATGATTTTGAGGACATAATTCAAAAGTACTTCTATCCCCTTGACTACACAGATGTTTTGCTTGCATGATGGTTTCAACTTTACTAACTTCCCAATGGGATGGCTCAATAATTCATTGATTAGATCAATCATTTTTCAATCAAGCTTGAGACTTAGAGGACACTATAAAAATTCAATTCATTTGTAGTTTATACACTGTTGTTAGAAAAGAATAAGAAATCCTCTTTGTCACTTCCTCGAAGCATCATTTCTATATAGCTTTCAAAATAAAGGCAATTCTCTCTAAGACCTCCCAACAATCTCAAACAAAGAGTTTATTTTCTTCTTCCTCCTCCCCTTCTCTTGTAGCCATTGAACCCTTGTTTAATATTGTTAGCCAAACTAATGGAGCGACCAATACATCCACTTATACCATCAACAATGAGAATAAATATTGTGCATTCCATATGAGGACATGAAACTCCATAAAATAATGGTGAACCTTGTAGGCCAACAAAGCAAAGGCCATTATTGCTAATCAACAACAAATTGATGAAGAATCTAAAGTTCCTATTGATAACCCAACTCCTCTAATTCACAACTTGTCCTTATGTACAAATATTAATTTTTCTTCCAGATAGAGTCTTTATTCACTCATAATTAATATATAAGCACAAGTTGGCATTCTTAATTGAAAACCTCGTGGGGAAACCTAATGGATGATTCCCTACAATTTTGGATGACATCCTTAGCAACATGATGTCATAGACTAGTGTTCCTCAACTAGGGAGATTCAAACAAGGCATGTGCATGAACAAAGCTGGCCAAATGCCCAACAAAAACATTGGCAACCATTGGTTGAGTCACACACACACACACACACATAGAGGGAGATATATTGTGTGTATAAGTGTGTGTATGGAATACACATCCTAGGGAAACCCATAAATCACTTCCCCTCATTTTGAGGATGATACCTAGGGTAAACCAGATTCTTTAGGGCTCAAGGTCATATCAACATGTCGCTAGTGAGAATAACACCTAGGTGGGAAGGATAATGATCATTTCTACCAACCCCCAAGCTAGACTATATATATATATATATATATATATATATATATATATAGAGAGAGAGAGAGAGAGAGAGAGAGAGAGAGAGAGAGAGAGAGAGAGAGAGAGAATAAAACCTAGGAGAGAAGGATAACAATCATTTCTCCTAACCACCTGAGATAGACCCTATATGTATATGTGTGTGTGTACATACATACATACATACATATAGCCTTGAGGATTAGTTCAAGTGGTCATGAGTTAGACATGAGTTCTCTTCCCTCGAAGTTGGGGAGGTCACGGGTTCAACTCTCTTGATCCTCTCAGGGTTAGGCTCTATAATCAGAGTTGATGTTTTACCCCGTTTACCATCCATGAATCATGGGAAGTACTCAAAGGGTTTATGTGTGTGTCTGGAGTGAAGCCATGGTCGTTGCCATACCAAATCCAAAGGAATTCAACTATGATGCAAACTATCTTCTCAGTTCAACCCAATTCCATTTGGTTTCTAATTTGTTTTTCTTTCACACAAACTATGGACTCCTTTGTTTTATCCATTTGTTTGATGAAAGGTGGATCTAGAATTGAAACCCTATCGTTGATGGATCTGGGGTATCCTCCAATTCTGGATGCAGACTCTAGTGGATCGATCCCTGGAATAGACAGATCTAGGTAATCCTTTGAATCTGGGTGTGATTTCCTGTTGATTGGGCCCGGTAAGTAGGAAATTATGTTCCATCTTGTTGATAGATGGATAGGGAAACCCTACTCATGAGCTGGAACTTCTTGGTGATTTCTTTATTCAAGCTTTTATTCATCTTGCAATTGTAAATTCACATCACGACAATGGTTAGGTTTCCATAGTAAGGTTTACAAGTTGATGGACGATTTGAGGGTGATATGAAGGAAACCATTTGAAGGTAATTTCAAGGTGATCATTTAAAGGCGATATGGGGGAAGACCATGAAAAAATGTATCTCGCAAGTGCAAACTTTGTGAAGGTGATATAATCTCTGTGGATTGTGAATGTTGTTTGTGCATGCGTGAGTATTAAAAGAAATCTATTAATAAATAAGAAGGTTCAAAAATATTTTGAATCAAATCAATATTCAAATATGAGGGATGTTCATTCAGATTTATTCCAACATTTATGAAGGATCAATAAATCGAACTCCTCCTTGTGTGATCTCCAAATATGAAGGCGATTTGAAGGGTGATTCATGCAAAAAGGGCAATTTGTGTAAGAAGGTTTGAGCAAGCCATGACAGATTCTGATCTCCAGTTATTCGACTACTCTGAAGACTCCTTGTCCAAAGATAACATTTTTGTCTCATATGGTTTCCTTCTAGGTGCTTCATCCTCGAGGCCCTTGGGGGTTTTGTCTTTCAAAGGCTCTCTTTACAAAAATTTGGACAAGGTGATCGAGGAGGGTCAACCTAACAAGATAGAGATATCCTCAGGGAAGGTGCCTTCAACCAATAATGGTTTTCAATTAAAAATTTCAATAGCTTTCCCGTCGTTGGATGTGTTCAATGGTGGCATTGCTAGAATTAACGTCTTTTACACTTCGTATGCAGAAGAGAGTAAAGGATCTAGGCAAGACCTTGAGGTTCATAATTCTATTGTTCGAGTACCTGCTTTGCATCCGGAATTTGCCAGTCGAGATTCGGTGTCAAAGGGAGAAGAGGTTGGTTTAGGTTTTGTCGATTCTAAAGTCTAGTGGAGGAGTTGCAGGGTGGTGAGTGCTCACCAATTGAGGAGATCCGGGAGAAGAATAGTGGACTCTGCGAGGGAAGGAACTCCAGCAAACTCTCCGTTAAGAATTGATTTCCAGATCTTTGTACGAGGAGTAGGTCTCTGCAAAAAACGTAAGCGATATCTACAAGTTAGTCAGCTATCTCTATATATTTGATTCAATAGAGATTTCATTCTCTACAATGATTAGCAATCTTATATATATATATATATATGCCGATCTCTGTGCATGATAGACTCATAAATTTAGTATTCAGTGATTCTGTTTTAGCTTTTAGATATTTGTTTTATTATTTCTCCTGGTTTGCGTTCGACGCGTTTTTCTGGTTAGGATTGGAGCTCGGCACTGTGAGTTTAGATGTTGTCGTCTTGGAGTCAGATTTAGTTATCTGGAGGCTAGATCCTTGCATAGATTTATTTCTATAGTTTTGCTCCGATGTTAGTAATTGTATCAATCTCGGTCATGACGTGAATGCCTAGATCTCTGTGTTATCAGTAAGAACCTCATCGTCGTTTTATAATTTACTTACATATCCCTGTAAAGGGAAAATAGAAATGCGGTTAGACAGAGTAAGATCACAAAGATCGCTGCGTACATTATTATTATTAAGCTGCAGGATTAGGCGGGTAAACTTTTAGTTGTTTAAAAACCTTTATTTAGCAGAATATTGTGTTTAATGGTTGAACGAGATAGTTTATTTTCCTGCCTACTTCACTTGAAAACGATTCAAGCGTATTTATGGAATTAGCTTATGAATCTGAAATCAATAGAATAAGGTTGCTTTTGTATCACATATTCCCCGTAGATTGCTAGCTACTCACACTTTTATTTCGTAGAGAGATGAAACAAGTAAGAATCGTTCCTAAATCTCTATCCTCACTCAGCGTGTTACATTTTGTAGCATATATCTTTTAAACCTTGATTAAAACGTTGAGACTATAATGGTATATAGTATAACGATATATACATTATTTTAGGGAAAAGCCGTATGGTAGGTTTATTATTTTATTGGTGAATCTCACGATAGGCATAATGTTGAAGGATTATGATTATTGTGTAAATGCCAGCGTTAATCCACTTAGTATTATGTTGATAAGATACGGTGAAATAAAAGTAAAAGGATTATGCAAGCATTATAAATATATTTACCAATGATGATGTTTCATCAAGATCATACAAGAATTATATTATATTCTTACATAGTTGAAAAAGGTATGAAAGAATTGCACATTAATATATCTTTGTTAATAAAACAAAAATTATATTATATTCTTACATAGTTGAAAAAGTTATGAAAGAATTGCACATTAATATATCTATATATCTATGTTAATAAAACAAGAATTATATTATATTCATTCATACATACTTGAAAAAAGTATGAAAGAATTATACATTAATATATCTATATTTGCATAGAAGTCATATTATAGTTATAGATGTTGATGTTTTATAAAGACCGTACAAGAATTATAAATATGTGTTTAAGGTATGGTAAGATATGCTTAGTATAAATAAGGAAAGAGTATATATATATATATATATTTTAAATATATGTTTAAAGCAGGATCCTTTAATATAAATAATTGAGGTATATATTTATATTCTTAATATAAGATTTAAAATGTGGAGAGATGCACTTTGGATTAAACATTTGAGAGGAGATGTTCCTTAGTTAAATTACTAAATTTATATATGTTTTCTCTTAGTAGAAATCTGGGTTTATATATATTTTATATGACCGATCAAGAGGGGTTAAGCCCTAGTAGTATGAAGGAAACTTCAAGTTAGTATTCAAATCCATGTATAAGTTCACTAAAGGTTGCCATATTAATACTTAACCATGAAAGGGTCCCCTGGAAGAGAGACTTAGGCAAACAGAAAACAATTGCCGTGCTGCACATACATTGTATTCCTTGATTTGATGAATAATAAATAAGACCCAAACCCTTTTGTGGACGTAGCCCAAGATGCGGGTGAACCACGTCAAAATGTTCTCCTTGGTATGTATTTTATTGTGTGTACATTTCTTGATATTGTGATTCAATTGTTATTTCAGTTTTGTTTACTTTGATTATGTGTACTTTATGCATTTTACTAATTATGATAGTTATTAGTCTCATGTTTAAGTATGTAGTTAAGTTGGGGTTAATCGTTTATAAGTGTACTTCGTGGATCAGTTGTTCTATATAAACCAGATATTTATATGAGTAAATTGTTTCTCTAATGGATGTGTCCTAGATGCGATGGATATATATATTTAAGTTAGAAATCCTCAAGGTGGACAAAGATGAATATGTTAGATAGAGTATTTCGATGGCTATGGAAAGTATGGGTATATTGTATTGTCCATCCTGCTTATAAATGTTTAAACTAGTAAAATAAATTAGTTAAGATAGGACATTTGATGAAACATTATTAAGTTATGCTTTTAGAATAAATTATTTTATAAGAAGTTGTAAATCCATGAATGTGGTAGGATGATCTTCCATGTAACTTTTCACTAATCAAAGGAATGTGGGGCACATAAGTTTAAATTAAAGAGGAAGTAGTTTTTATCATATCACGTCCTCAGAAAGTTCTTGAAATCCCATAAGTATCATGTATAGTTTATCAAAAAGGGATATAATGAGTCGTGTATTGATAGTTAGGGTGTCTTCTAAAAATATAGAAGATGTTTGTATCAACAAGTAAAGTTTTATTAATGATTGCAATAAAATAATTTAATGTTAAAAGTTATGAGATGTTACAATGATGCTTTTATTTTATCTTCCACATAGCATTTAATGACAATTAGACGATAAAAAAAAAGAAGAAATTTTGGGTACGCGACAGTCTTGTCTGTCTATTAAACCTTGGCATCCTTGCTTTGATGTCAAGGAAATTTTTATGAATTCACACCCTTGTGTGGGTTAAGTTGTTGAGTCTGTTAATGAAAATGTGGTTTGATTGCTCCTTAAAATCTATTGGGGATACCCTCAACAAGTACATTCTTTCAAATGATAGCTATAATAGTGCTTCCAGATTGGTCGCTTGTATTTTAGTTGAGATTGATGCTAGTCTCATATTTTTGAGTCAATGGAGTTGGTGGTGGGAAAGAAGACTTACTCTTTGCTTTTGGATTATGTTAATTTTCCCTCTTAGCTTTTGGATTATGTTAATTTTCCTTTTCATTGTGTGTAGTGTCACCAGTACTTTCATTTCCTTAAGGACTATGTGAAAACTTTCCAAAAGAAATGTTGGTTAAGTCAAGGAGGAATCCATTCTATAAGAGTTGGCCTAGTGGAACACCTCAAGAAGATGACCTCCTCTATGAAGGTGGGTGCAGGTATAGTTGGGGAGCCAAATGAGAGGAAGTTTGATTTGGCTCAACAGTTAGAGGGGTCCTGTGAGGACAGGAAGAACTTGTTGGAAGATACTTTGTTTTCAAGAGGTATATGGTTGGATGTACAAAAGGATTCAAGAGGGTCTAGGGCAAGGATAAAATTTGCATGCACAAGAAAGAGAGGAAAAAAGGGTACACTAGGGGAAAAAAAGGTTAATATGAAGGGTTCTTAGAGCAGAGAAAACCCACTCTAGGGTTACCCCATGAAGATTTCATCCCTCAATATTAGTGGCTTAGGGGGAAAAGGATAAAACTTTGGCTCCCATAAGGATGATGAATGTAAATAAAACCAATGTATTATTTATCCAAGAATCCATGGGTAGAGAGGATTCTTTGATTAGGGATCTGAAAAAGATGTTTGTGGGTTGGCATTTTTTTTCCTTGGATGCCAAGGGATTTTCCAAAGGTATTATTACTGGCTAGAGTTCGAATATATTATTAATCAATTATTTTGATGTGTATTTAGATATGTGCACATAGGTTGTTTGCAAGAATATTGAATTAGCTATTGTTATGCTTAATGTGTACGAACCTTATGATGGTAAAGAATATTACTGGATAAAATTATTTTTCTCTTAGTGGATTAGGGTTGAAAACTTGATATTAGGTGGAGACTTGAATCTTACATTGAACAGAGGGGAGATATGGGGTTTCTCTACTCATCATGACAGGTTGGTAGACTTTTTCCTTTATTAGTTTGAGTTGGTTGGATGGGTTGATATAGAGACTTTAGGGTTGATACCTACTTGGACTAACAATGAAAACAAGGAAGGTTGGAGTTTCCAAACATTTGGATAGTTTTTTGTCCACCATGCATTGTTGGAAAAAATGTCTAGCTATAGGTCATGGGTGGGCCCTTCGAGATGCTTGGATCATTTCCCTATTTATTTATAATTTGGCCTTACTTAAGAAAATACTAGGGCTCCTTTCAAATTCAACCCTTGTTAATCAACAGAGTTGGAGTATTAGGAGTTGGTGAAGTCCAACTTGAAGAAATTTGATGAATACTCAGAGGACTCAATTTGTATATAGTTTGCAAATTCACTCAAATTGGTCAAAGAGAAAGCAATCCCTTGGGAAAGTGAAATATTTAGGGAAAGAGGTAGGCTATTAAAGGAGGATAAAAATAATTTAGATTCCTTATATACAAAACATCATAACGGATTGTATAGTGAAGAGGTTGTTAACGCCTAAAAGTCGCACACATGTGACATTTCGACGATTCATCCAGTAAGGTGCCATCAACATAAGGAATGCATATCACCACAGGAACCCTAAACATATCCAAAACACAACATGAGTCCATAAGTGCCAAGAAACAATCAAAACAAAGGGTATCCCAGGTATTACACAGTTGACCGGCGCTATAGCGTAGGTTATTTGAACAATGCCCGCGCTACACCCGCATGACTTTTCCTTCGATAAACGTGCTACTGTCAAAACGATGGGACCACTCACTCCCAGCGACGCATTAAAGGATCAATCCTCCCCAAAGATCCAGAATTCATCTCCTCACACACTTGGTGGCATTAATCATCCCCCCTAGTGTACTTTGGAACTAGTTCATTGAGGAGGAGAGTTCACATTTGGATCTAGTTTTTTGGTGGCCACCTCTTGGCCTATAAAAGAAAGCCACCTGCATGAATTTTTTAGAGAGAAATTAGAGCAAGGTTATGCTACTGGATTTGAATTGGAGGTTCCTCATAGCCCACCATTTCCTACCATTGTGATCATTCCCAAGCTCCCTTGCCACCTTTCATCAAGGGGCAAGTATTTGTCTCCATTGTTCTACCATCTACTTAACATTTAGTTTGGACAAGAAATGCCTCCTTAAGGGAGATTGTTGGAGTCCCTTGAAGCCCTCACCTACTAGGTGTTGTACAACTATTCCATTGGGAAATACAAGAGTGGCTTAGCATATCTTTGGTTGTTGTTGTATTTTTTATTCTCCCCCCATCTCTTTCATTTTGTTTTTATCAATATTTTCATGTTTGAATGTGAACTACACTAACAATCTCTTGTAGGATCACTTGGAGGAATACCAACCAAACCAAAAAAGGGATCCAAGGACTAAGGCATTGCTGCAACCTATAAGGCTTAGCATCTTACCAAGTGGAAGAGTACTTGTGCAATTTTTTCCACAACAGTTCTAATGGAGACCATAAATATTTTTGTTCATTTATTATTAAACTAGGATTTTTTATGCTAAGTATCTAATTCTGGATATTTATCACTTGTAGGAGATCAAGTATTCCACCTCTTACTTCTAGAATTTGGCCCCATCATGGACGTGAGATATTTTTCCACAACTGCACGGTTCTCGGTTTCATTACCACGCTGATAGTGCGGAATTGACTTAGACAATCGTGCACATAGTGCAGGTTACCAATGTCATACCCGCACTACATCTCTCATCACAGCCACGTGGAAGGTTAGTGTATTGCCCATGATATTCAGTGCATCTATTTTGTATTAACCCACACGATCCGCATGGCAGAATATGGTTTAGCCATGATACTGTTGTTTATTTTCTTTTTATTTGCATAACTTAGTTTGGCAGTCCACTGCTCACTAGTGAACTTAAATTAAGGCTAATTCGCATAATTACTTAATTTTCTAGTAATTAGTTCTCCTAGACTAAGATTAGGAAGTAAAGAATTCATCTCTCTTGAAACTTACCTAGGTAACCAACTTTGAGGATTTCAATGGACCCCATTGTTGTCACAAGTATTCAAGACCATTTCTTGTTTATGCATCAATCGACATGTTATTTTTAGTAGTATTGCTAGTGTAGAAAACACTTTTTGCACACAAGAAAGGACCTAAAGACACTTGTCACCCGAAGTATGCTCTTCACCTCGCACTTCATGTGAGCTTGGTGAATCAGAAAAAGGGTGAGAAGTGTGAAATACCTCCATTGCACACTTGTCTACTAGTTAGAATATTTGATTTTGAAAAGCGCCATGAGCATCTCTTAGAGTTAAAAGTACGCATTACTTGATATACTCTTTTAGTTAATTTGCTGATAAAATCGTTTTTTGCTTTCATCACATGTGTTTGCACCACTAGCACACAATAAGAGGCATAAATACTCTTCCAATCCTAGTATGCTCTTGAACTCACAATTCATGTGAGCTTGGTGGATCGGAAAGGTAGGAATTGCGAAATACCCCTCTTACACTCCTCAAGTGAAGCATTCAAAACCCCTTAAAATCAACATTGTAATTGTCTTAACCAACTAAAATCATCCATAGGAGGTCAAAAAACAATATTTTAGTTAGGTAGGATTGATTGGGATAGGTGTCCATTAATGCCCTCCAATTTAGTTTCATTAGTGATATTTTGAAACATAGCATTGTTGTCTCATAGGATACTTACAAAATCCTGCTTTAACCAAGTGTTAAAATAAAACCTGGATCAAAAGTGCACCGTGACCAAGGAGGTGAAAACTGAGGTATAGCTGCCCTTCTCTTACCTACAAGCCACTCTGCTTGTTGTAGGGAGACGACACTATACCGTCCAGGATGAACCATTGATACACACTTGACACAAGGTATCTTAGTTGACCAACTTAGGATATCACCAAGGAGCAATTGTGAGTGTAGTTGACTCCTGAAGTTATCTATTTCCATTGGGAGGTGTCGCCAAGCCTTCTTTATTGGAACATTGGCCCCATTGCCGATATAAATAACACTTTGCTACCTCAACTAGTCGATTGGTGAGTGGACACCATTATCACCACCAATTGTGCTTTTGGGAGGCCCAATTACATTTGAGAGGAAGGATGTTAGGTCTTCTAGGGAATTTACATTTATTTTCTTTTTGAATTCAAGCTCACCAACTCATAATAAAAATAACCTACATGTGGGAACCCATGCACTAAAACCGACATTACACATATCACTCACTTATTGCACCATTTTGCATCTGTTGTGGTTGGCATATTTTTGTATTTGTTAGATTGTGTTTAAATTCCACTACCACTCTCATTTGACACAAAGCCTTCACCATTGAAGAACAAAACAACATCGCGAGACAGTCTACTAGACTGCAAGGCTTATCCCCTCTCTCCAGGGGTGTTTTTACACCTTCTTCTCATGGTTCACATGGAAGGAACCCTAGTCAGGGCCACCCCTAGGTTACATTGATAAGATCATCTGGTCGAGGCCAAGCCTTGTTAGGTACATTTTCTCCCCTTGAAGAAACTATTAATTACACCACTCCTTCCCCCATTGGAAGTAGCACCCCACTGGCTTCTCCCCAAGGATATCCCTCAAATCCATTTGACCCATCCTCTCTCATAGGATATCAACCATTGTTTACAATACCACATGGGTCTCCCCCTCATGGAAATCACATCCCACATACAATGGAAATACCATTCATCCCTACCTTACCATTCATGGCTAGTTTAAATCTACCCGATTTGGCCAAACTAACTAATGATCCCATTGATCATGATGTGAAATGGTCGGCTATGCCAAACAAGCTTCCTTCCGAAATTCCCAAATTTGAAGGAAAACAGGGAGATGATCCCACCAACCACATTATGTCTTTCCACTTATGGTGTTCATCTAACAACATAGTGGATGACCCCGTGAGACTACACCTTTTCCAGCGTACCCTCACCGGAATGACAACAAAGTGGTAGGTAAACCTAGAAAGTGGAACCCATTCGACATTTGCGACATTGGACACCACATTTCATACGTACTTTCAACTACCAATCCAACATGATCTAGGCCTTAGAATTCTCACCGAGTTTTGTCAAAATACTTCCACCCACATCGTGGACCACATCCATGAGTGGCGTAGACGTCACACACTATGCAAGATCGAAATAAAACCTCCCTTTTTGTTGGATTGGTTTATCATATCAAATCTCTCCAACCCTCCATATCTAAAGATGCCTCCACCTCCATGCCACAAAGTGAGGAAGATGCCATTCTGAAAGCACAACATTTCGACCTCATATATGCACAATCTGGCTACCTTTACACAATCCTCCTTCATGCCCCTCACCATCGGTTGTTGGATCCTACACTTTCAGGATCGTCACATTCGACGAATGGGATTATTGGGTCCATTTACCATCTAGGAAAGGCTCCTTCTACCACATCAGTTCCATTCAACATGGTTCCATATTACCCATCCATGCCACCAGCATCGGTACCCACTAAACCGGTACCAACACCATCAGTTGGTCAATTACAATATGGCCCGTATAGTCCTACATACCCAAATGTTAGCCAAGCAATGACTGTTCCTACACCGCCAATGGTGCAAACTGTTCCTATGTCCACCTCTTATGGAACAAAACCTACATTTATCCCACAACCGGGATATAACCCATATTATCCTTTTCGATGCCCAAATGGTCAGTAACCTGCCCCCCAGATGGGGTTTAACCTAGTTCAACCTTCTTATGATCAACAAGCTCAACAATTTGAGCAATTGAATGCCATAAAATCCCAGAATCCATAGAATCGGGGGAAGAAGAAAGGAAAGAAAAAACCAAATCAGCAGTCAGGGCAAAGGGGAAATCCCCCTCCCCAGCAAAACTAGAATACAGGTGATCCAAATATAGGGACTGCAATCCCCCCAAACAAGGGAAGAACCCCACCTCGAGAACCAATTATTCTTGCTCCATTTGCGATGATTATGGTCACTACACACATCATTGTCCTCTTATCCTCGATTGCCAACAGTTACTGGAATCCAAAAATAAGATGGTGACGAACCCTCCTCAAGAAGCAAATCCTCCCCAACCACAAATCGCTGTGTTACAACAAACCTTTTCCAATTAAGGGGTAGTAACACAACAGCAAGAGCCTCTCCCACCAAGCGATGGCATTTTCCAAAACATCTATACGCTGGATATAAACCTTCAGACGTGAACCAAGGGTTATGATGGGCCTTCCACCCCCCAAGTTGAAGACATTTCTATCCCCTTGGGGGTCCCTCTACAGATCCCTTGATCTAACATTGAACAAGTCCCTCGGATTCCAAAATTTCCACTTCGGCGTACCCCTAATAACCCTCACATGAAATCCGCCCATAATTACAGTATTGTGGATGACTTGGCTCGATCCCCGACAACCAGGTCCATGTTAAAAGTGTTACAATCTTGCTCAAGATAGAGAAAGGCATTACTCAATGCAATTGATGTCATTGATCCTTCTGACTCACACCTCATGACCTTTGATGTTGACAAAGGTGATCCGTGATTACCATCATCAGTCTCATTTCAAGTTCCAATCACGGTAAAAAATGTCATGATCCATCGTTGTATCGTCGATGAAGGTGCATCCACTTGCGTTACGTCTGTAAAAGTCTGTAAACGAGTAGGATCTCCTGAGATGGTCCCCTCGTCTATCGCTCTTTGTGCATATGATGGGATACCATCCCAACCAAGAGGATTGTACCAAAATTTCCCCATAGAGTCAGGGGGAAAAATGGTTATGATCGATATCGAAGTAGTCGACGTAGAATTTGACTACAACATCCTCTTGGGGTGTAGTTATGTGTAATCCATGAAGGCGATAGCCTCCTTAGTCTTCAATATCATGATGTTTCCCTTAAATGGGAAGGTAGTTACCTTAGACCAGCTTAACTACTATGACCCTAATACCAAAAGCGTACTTGACAATGTCCTACCGACTGTATTGGGCGATGATCGACTGTATGTTGACATTTCCCTTGGTATGTACAAGGACTCCAATTTGTTAGGATTATATTTGGTACCACCACCAAATATCCCTACATCAACCGATGGCCTAATGTGCACAATTTTCACCACTGGAAATGGAGCCACCTCCACCTCAACACCTTCATCAGCACCACTAATGAGCCATGGCATTGAAAAAATGTTGAGCCCATATGTCCCACCAATATTTCAAATTCCTTTCTTGTATCCTCCCACGGGTGTACAAGGGATGCTGATTATGGCTCAATTAACTCTACCTGGGATAAATCTGGGAATATTGGTATGGTACCTCACACCACCCTACTTAGAGATGGATTCCAAACTAGTCTCCCATTATGAATTTGTCCATGTTTTATCTAGTACGACCGTAAAACTCGTAACACGTTCATTTACGACAGTCCAACCTATGACAGGCGCAACTACACCACAACTAGTCGTATCTAAGTCCACCAATGGGGGAACCAAAGAACTGAAGTTGAAATGCCCCTTGTTTCCTAACTCGACATCCAATTCAGTGGAAACCACTAAGCCTAAAGCAAGGGGCATCAACCGTCAAGAGGTAAAATCCCCACTGATGTTCAATACTCCCACTCAAAGAGTTACACCGCCGTGTTCTCTTTGCGGGAAGCAAGGCCACACAACCAATCTATGAACTACTCTACCATAACTAAGGAATTTGCTTAACACCCCCATTAGCATCACCCACACTCCACCAACAATGAAAGGGGGAACATCTTCCTCGCTCGCATCTAATTCCAAAACATTGCGAACGAATCATGCATGTTCCATATGTGCTCAGCATGGGCACTATATGCACCATTTCTCCAAACTCCCTCGATACCGAGAGGCATTAGCAACAGGTCATTTCACTCAAGTAACAATTGAGGAACCCCCCTTCTTAAAACATGAAGTAGCATCCATTAATGTGATCACCACATCTGCAACATCGTTAGCCACATCTATGACACTGTTAGCCACATCTCCCATAGAATTTGCACTAGCTACAGAAAACGTGGTAGATCCTGTAATGTCGCAAGATGCATCTAAACTTACGATGACACCATCACACAATGAATGCTCATCATGTGGGCACTTCACTGTCATGTCCCAAATTTGGCATTGGGTCACAATGGCCTAATCACATTGGCCCTATTCATTAGA
Organism: Larix kaempferi; assembly: GCA_027924585.1. Lineage (NCBI taxonomy): Eukaryota > Viridiplantae > Streptophyta > Pinopsida > Pinales > Pinaceae > Larix > Larix kaempferi. Next base: position 38,992,780 of record BSBM01000096.1, read on the forward strand.
TTTTGTCAAATTGATGCTAAAGGTCAAATAATTGCCAAGGAGGAAAATTACTAGTTTCGTAGGTTTGGGGTGGAAGCTTTGGGATTTGGAATAATGGGGATAATAAATGATGTTTGAACATTATAATGGCATAAATATTTAATAAAGGAGATAAATAAATATATACAAGTGAAAATCAAAGTGGCATTTCATGATGAAGACACATGGAGTAAGTGGGACCCACATATGGCTAGATTTCCCCACTACATTTGGCATCATTCTCTCACCAATTCGAATTCAAGGTGAATGGTAACATACTTGGGGGAGTCCAAAAGGTATTATTCATTGCATGACTCATCCAAGGTCGAAATATAGAGGAAGAGTAACTCCCATGGAAGAGGAAGAGGCAATTTGGAGCTAGTGAGACACTTGGGCTAGATTCCCTAGCTCTATGACAACAATGATGAAGATGCTATGACACCTATGACACAAATCAGACCTGAAGGCTGAGATATGACATATATGACATGTCAGGGCTAAAAATAGACTCCAAGAGGGCGCTCAAGGGTGTTAGGGCAGCTAAGATGCTTCCACATGTGATTTGGTGGAAGTGGGAGACTAGGAATTGTTGTACAAGTGGCGTTCTTTGGAATCTCTTCCCAACTTGAGTTGGCATGAGTCTCTTGGAAGGAATTCGACCCATGGAGGACATTAGAAGTTTATAAATGTCAATAAAAAAGAAGGAAAGCAGCTTTTGATCATTTGTAGAATTTGCAATTGCATTTGTGAAGAGGGAGAGCTAGTGGATGACTAGTTTCTTGCCTTAGCCAATTTCGAGGGTGAAAGATTCCCATCCAAGTTGGTAATTGGAAAGGCCATTCAGACCTTTCATTTGGAGATTTAATGGAGTCTTTATTTGCAGGTGTAAGCTACAGGGCAGCTCATGGTTTCTTCTATTGCAGCTCACTCCTTCAACCATTTCCAGTTTTGATGGCATATTCTTGATCCTTGAGGGAGGGCGTTTTTGGTGAGCTATTGTACTCTTTGGGGAAGCTTTTAATGCCCCATTTCTTTTGTAATATGAATTAAATACTCTTTTCTTCATCTCCAAAAAGTTTCAGGTCGAAATTCCAAGTAGAAGTGTTTAAATCTCATTTTTAATGGAAGAACAATGCCATTTCCCCACTACCTTGTTGTGAGCCAATGTATTGATGATGATTTCGAATGAATGGTTGATTCTCTGATGTATTTGTGATAAATATACTTCCATGGATGTCTTATACAAGTTTCATGTACTGTACTTGAGCATTTGAAGCATTTTTACTCAGTTTAGTTGTATTGGGAGGCGAAATAGTGCCATTTCCCCAAGGGTCGAATTGGGGATTTTTGCAGTTGAATGGGAGATGGTGAGAACAGTTGTAATAATCCATTAATGGTGCATATGATACTTTAATAAAATACTTAACACATTAAATACCTCTGTTCATAAATTTGAGTGGGTTTGGAGGCATTTGGGAAGCCATTTTCAGTACTTACCCCAGGGGGATTTGAACCCCAAATTACTAGTAAAATTGCATAATTGGTCCAGAATCTTAAGAGAGTTTGCAGAGGTCTTTTGGTGGACATATTTCATCCATAAACATCATATTCAAGTTCTAATAACATTTATACACCTTCCTTGAATATTTGAAGGCATTTGGAGTCAATTTGAGACCTAGAGACAAATACTAGTCAAAGGAAAATCACTAGTAAAGTTACCTACATTGATCAGAATTGAAAGAGGATTTGCAGAAGTATTTTAAAGGTCCAAAGGCATCCCTGAAACACATATTTATGTTCTAATATCATTCATATACAATCTCAGAAGATTTGGGATCATTTGGGGCAAATTTGGGACCTAGAGATCAAAACTAGTCAAAGGTCTAACTAGGGAAAAAAGTGAAAAATTGCAATTTTAATAAAATTCCTAACAAGGGGCATTACATTCACCCATATGCTCCCTCATAGCACCATAGAATGCATAATGGAGAAAATCAACACCCAAGAATCCCAAGAACACTTCCATCCACGCATACCAAGACCTTGCCGATCTTGTGGAGAGACCATCCATTACTCCTTTCAATGCTCCATTTTGCATGTCGAACAACAAAATCATCTTGAACTAATGAGAATACAAGGTCAATTTCAACCCTTTGTATAACCTTGCAAAGGTCACCAACCAATGTAGTAATACCGACCTTACCACATAGCATCGATGTTGAATATCCTTTAGCCAGTGTCCTCACTTGTAGTGATTCCTTGTCTTCCGATGAAGACACAGACCACCTGCAAGCATTCCCAAAAAATTGTCAAATCAAAAGGGGGTTTTGTACCCCCTCAACACAAACAATACATCCAACACCATTCATTGACATTATTATTTGTTTCAAAAAATTAACTTTCGTTTTACATTATCTCAAATTAGAAAGTAAACTACCTCTCTTCTTAAATGCAGATGGCATCCCAGTCATACATTTACATAGGATATGTGGATGGTGGCAGTCAATGGTCCAAACACCTAGAATTTGCTGCCTGGTTTATATATTCCCCCTCCCATACACTCCACCACATAGGTGGGGTTGTCTTGGGGGCACTTACAAACAGCCAAGCAAAGTATGATGGCACAATAGGTCTATTATGTGATGCCCTACACCTAGGAATTCACCATCTACAAGTGCACCTCGAATCACAACTTGTCGTATCACAATTGAATAATGTATTCCATGTCCACAACTCGCTCCTCTTTCGAAATTTTCTACATGTGCGCCTTCTTATTATAAAGTTTGAAACCATAAATTTCACACATATACCGAGAAACGCCAATGCATTCGCTAACTCTGTCGCCAATGAAGTATTGAATTGGCACCCGATACATAACCTAGTTGTGTAACCTTTGATATCCATCATACATAAATACGTCTATGTGTTTCACCTATGACTACACATACATTTATCTCATCATCATAAGTCCTAAAGTCGCTAATACATGCCCAAAACAAATATGTCAGTATCAACTACTACATATACATCACATCAACACATAGAAAACATAAAACAAAATACACATACATCACATAGATAAAGAGACACATACATCATGTGTTGCCAAAATGGTATATATATATATATATCATAAAAAATGTGTGTCATGTACAAAAATGGCCCTCTTGGGGCATATACATAGTAAGCCTTATGGGGGATACTTAAAAAACCCGCCTCCCATAGGCTCATCGAAAAATGTATACATACAAAAATGGGGCTCATAAGCCCTATACAAAAAGAATCAAGATGCCCACCAACTTGTGGATCTCAGGGTCCAAAAATAGTCAATGGTCACAAAACCTCCCCTTGCGTAGGGTTTGGTCCCCGTCGAGGCCTCTTTCGTGGCGGAGGCTCCACACCTCCCTGTACCTACTATTCCACGTGACACGATACTGCAATATGCCACATGATATGCCGCCTGGCCGAACCGCATTCAGCTGGAAGGTGGAGTGTAAAATCTAGCTCATCATCATCGAGGTCAGCCATACCTCGGTCATCCAGCTGTGGAGGGAGTGGTTCTCTCACCCCTCGGTGAGGCAACCCCATCAAGAAATAAATATCCATATTCGTAATGCTCAGGTTCTCACCTCCTACCCACAACACCCGTTGGTCTGGGACCCACATGTCCAATAGCCGCCACAAAAGGTAGTCTTTCGACCTCATAAGAGGGCACTTGAATAACTTCAAGAGCCCAACATCTGGTAAGGCCTCTGTAGCCGCTTGGTCGACCAACACACAATCTTGGAGGGTGTCGTACTCCCTCTCTCTCCACGTGACATCTTGGACATGCGCCATCACTAAAAAGCAACCGCCTGCACAAGGAAATGACCACTCATTAGACTTGTAAAAATCATCCGTGTGGCCTTCCTTAAGAAGGTATATGCGTAGTGTGAATTTACAAAATATATCCATCGATCGTGCGACCAAAACACTGTTCGGATGCACGAAACCAACGCGCAAGATTAATACATCATGGTCGTACTGGCAGTGCGACTGTGCGCACGACCAAAGCTTAATTGTCCCATGCTACACACATAACAGTACATTATTTCCACGCTAATGAGAGCGCTACACCTCGCACGATTTATGGAAAATATTGCGCAATGGTAGCGCGATATTCTCCAAAAATCCTGCGCTACTACATGGGATTGTCTCAAAATCCTGCATTGTAGCCCCAAAAGATTAAAAAAGGACCCCTGGCCACCCAAGGGACCCCTAAACATAATTCTACCCGAATAAAATTAAAGAGTACAAGGGTAAGGCATACTTGGAACTCGTGGCTCGCCGAATGGTGCACCAAATCTCCCAGAATCTCTCAAAATGCACTCCAGGGGGTCAGTGGCACAAAGTACAAATGATTTCGAAAAGTGGGGCCCACCCCTATTTATACTCATTTGACCCAAACTTCCAACTGATGCCACGGACAAACCGTAACTCCGTTTCCAAAACCGTTCATACCACGATGACCAGTGCTTCGAGGTATTCAACATGGAACCAACCAATATGGATTCCCACCAATGTCATTGGGAAACTATTTTTCTCTCCAATTACCCCACAAGTATGCAATGTTTTGGTTATATGATTTCTGCATTGTCAATGCCTTGGTTATGTTCTTTACTACACTTGGATATATGCACCGTATGTGCAGGATCTTGATCAGGACAATATGGAGCTTCTTGTTTTTCCAGTATAAGAATAAAACTCCAAGCTCTAGCAATAGGGGTCACACACCCTACCATAGGTATCATTCCGAAACTAGCATATATACACTATTTACCCTCTGTTTATAATGCATTTCCCAGTATTCTTGATGATAACCATAGGGCCCTAATTCATGGCCTTGATGTACCATCAACATCATCACCATGAATATCATGTTCCTCCATGGGTGTGCACACCATTTCCATCCCAATCAACAATTGCAACCCATGATGTCGATTCCCACAAGTACGAAAAATTTGACCCAACGTGAAAAGACCCTCCCTTAAAGTATCATTTTGCATTTGGGAATTTACTCCACCAAGTAGACACTCATCATATTCTTCAGCGCATGTTACGAGAATGATTCACGAAGCCCCCTCATGCCTCCATAAGCACTTTACCCTTCACAATCTTCCTCGTATCATCACCCTTGAAACAACACCCATGGGCCTCCCACCCTCAAAAGCAACCAGTTCTATTAAGTTATCCCGCAAGTATACACTGCATGGAATAATTTCACGAGGCACCCATCATTGTGTCTGCAAGTTAGCCCTCACGTCATCTTTGGAAAGTATTCCCTGATCCACTCAAAACTGCGGGGACTCCGCCCATCATCAAAGCGACCCCTCGACACACCTAAAACTATGGGGATCCCACCAAAATTCGTTATGTACAAATAGTTCCCTCATCACCTCACATTGCAAGAACACCATATTATTTGGTAGCAACCCATGGTCGCCTTTGATTGATGTATTTGAGTCTCCATATGTTCAATAGTATTTGTTTTGTCGGTTACTATTACCCTTCGTTTTGTGTCTCCATCAAATCCCTTTCACTTGCAGTTTGTCTCCATCCGTTACAATCTGTGTCGTTCCGAAAGAGAATTTATCGTCCTCACTCCCCATGTTTACATTAATCAAAAGAAGTTATGAGCCGTACACTTATCGACCAGTCTTTATCAGGTATGTCCATCCGCCAGTTGGTTACAATATGGTCTTGGTTCTCAGGATAGGACTCTCGTCTTATCATGTGCTTAAGCTCTCATCGACGTTAAAACATTACATTCTGAGAGTTGCAGTAGTTGCAGTTGTACCTTGGGATCCCTTTCAATCACTATAATGGATCACCTCGAACTTAGTAGTGAGAGTCATTAGTGCTCTCTAACTAAGTGGTTTCCCCTATGCTCGATTCCAACACATCATCGCATTAGGGGGAGATGTACTTTTGAAGGTAGAAGTGTTCACATTTGGAAATCATGGTGGCAGTCTATTTGGTGTAGTGAATCTCTCAAGCAGATTTACATACCATTTTGGTCCCCCACTACAGTGGGTTATCATGGTCACCAGCAGTTCCACTTCATCAGTATTCCGTAGCAGTTCTTGGGGCATTTACTCAGACATGGATCAAAGCCACCTTCATCCCTGTCCCAACAGTATAGAAGAGTTGACACCTTGGTCCTCTCTCATTGTAATACCTTTAACAGTATTTCATGAGCATGGGTATGCCCGCCTCGTTTGTATAAAAATGATTCTTTATTACAGCTCCAACGGTCGTCACCAACAATCTTCCCCCATGGGAAAACCTTATTTTTTCCACATATGCTTTGTCCTATAGAAAAGGAGAGAAAAACATAAAACATGATGCATTATGTCACGTCCCCTCTCGCCTTGGTTCCCTTAAGAGGCAATGGGAGACTCCTGATACATTATTTTTTTCAAACAATTCTCTCAGTTTTACACATAGCCGCAATGGCTTCTGATCCGTAATCCACAATCAACCTGGTCGCAATCCGAAAGGGTAGAAATCCCAACTCACGGTGTTGAACAAAATGTGACTCTGAATTCCACATTCTGCAGTGCGAAAGTTGAAAATGCAAAGCGCCACCATACCCGGTGCTGCAAAAATTCATCCCTGACTTCCACATTCCGCAGTGCGGAAGTCGGAAATGCAGAGCGCCACCATACCTGATGCTGCAGAAATGCACCCCTGAATTCCGCATTACGAAGTGCAAAAGATGGAAATGTGGTGCGCCACAATATCCAGTGCTGCAGAAATGTGCCCCAGACTTCCGCATTCCGCAGTGCGAAAGTCAGAAATCCGGGGTGCCAAAGTGCCTGGCGCTGGAGAAATGGGTCCCCAAATTCTGCATTCCGCAGTGCGGAAGTCGGAATTGTGGAGCACCAAAGTTCCCGGTGTTGCCGAAATGCACCCCCAACTTCTGCATTCTGCAGTGCGGAAGTCGGAACTGCGAAGCGCCAAAGTGCCCGACGCTGCAAAAATGTGCCCCCGACTTCTGCATTCTGCAGTGCGGAAGTCGGAACTATGGAGCACTAAAGTGCTCGGTGCTACAGAAATGCGCCCCCGACTTCTGCATTCCGCAATGCGGATGCGGGAAGTCGGGAGTTGACCATCCCCTGTTACAATAAACTTCCCAGCTCGATAAATCCTCCATCCTTGGGCCAAATTGGAAAAGTACGGTACCATTGGAAAGCTCTTGGAGAGCTCTATGCAATGTTGTGGATCCCTACCACACTTGAGGGCTCTAACCTTGCCTCATTTCCAATAAAAAATATGCTCCGAGATCCCTCAAAACCTCTTTACCCCACTGCCAAAAGCCCTGGAATCACCTTGCCAAGGTCCCTTCCTTATTCTGGTCATAGATGGGTGCATGGACACCTTAGGGGGGTGTTTCACTCATTCCCCAAGCCCATAAGGTGAAGTACAAACCTACTAAGGGTGTGTACAATGCATAAAAGACATATATAGTGGAAATAAATCTAATGAATGCGTCTACAAACTGCAAGGTTAGCAACATATTAAGTCCAAGCAAATGGTGAAGTGTTCGAACATGAACTCAGCCTCATACTCAAGCCTATACACGGTCTTCATACTGGTGAATTTCATGCATTCATTCATTTAAATAACTTGAACATAACAAGCAAAAATAACATACGAAAACTAGCATCATTTAACACCACAGAAAGCACTTATCTTTAAATGGAATTGTCCAAGCAACTAGCTAAGTGAGAGCAACGTTCCACCCAACCATAGGTCTCTATCCAACCTATACTCTTTCAGCTAAGAGACCACCCCCTAGCTGGGCTGTGTATCCATTAAGGAGGGCTAAATAGGCTCTCTCATAGTTAAGGCTCCACCCTAATGCTAAGCCAACATACAATTGGGTTTATCAAGCATGTAAGGGAACATGGAGGATGATGCTAAGCCAATGATATCAACCACAGAGTTGTAGGCATCTCAAACTACTCAGCAAGGATGGCACCCACAATACCTACCTCACCCAACACAAGGAGGGCCCCTTTCTCTGCTACACAGTCCCTCAAGGCGCCTTCCCTCCAGTGCTCTTCAGGGTGGGTGTAACATACCCACCCATCCATCCAAGGCAAGAGAGGGAACATGATGCCATTCTATGGGGCTTTTCATAAAAATCATCCCAATTCATTAGATTCATACCATTAAAAGATATGGGTGCAAATGGAAAACAAGAAATTATGCACATCGAAATTGAAACATTATCCACACACATATCATATGCATACATCATATCAAAATAGTCATCCATTTAAAACATTGCAGAGGTAAATCACATAGACAAAGAAACACTTATCTTTATGGTGAAATGGTCCCAAAAAACTAGCTATGTTGCTGCAACGTTCCACCCAACCGTAGGTCTCTGCCTAGCCTGTATTATTTTAGCACTCAGAGACCACCCTTGAGCTAGGCATGATTTCTAGAAGGAAAAGGGGACATTCCAGCTCATTCATAGCCAATTAATTATTTCGTCTAAGCCAAGCCAGTCCACAACTGGGTTTATCAGGCTACATTGGAACCCTGGGTGCCTACACTCAAGCTCAAGCCAAAGCAATGGGTACCCATAACCCATACCCCAACATATTCATTTCTCACATAGCCAGCACAACCATTGGGCATGGATACACATTTCCAGCAATGGAATTCACAACAAGATGGCCATAGATTTTCCCCAAAACGTGGGCACACCAAAAACGGATTATGGATGGGGAAATCGTCCATAGGGAACCAACCCGATTTTCCATGGGTATTTTTAGGCATCTAAATGGCCAAAACGACCCTAATGAAACCCCAAATCAAGCTCCCATACTCCCAACCACTCAGCAACACACAAAACCCCCTCTTTCCAGCTAGAGAACAAAGAAAAACCATAAATAATGTGGCTGGAAAACGCCTAGGTAGCTTCCAATTCGTGGGAGAGCAAAGCTGGTTGATGGGTAATGGCTTGGGGCAGAAATTCATGGCTCTTTTCTTGCCCAAGAAGCAAAACGCGATTTCCCATGCAAGGTGGCTTGCCCATACTCGAATTTGGACAGCCATACCTCCCATTCCCCAAGGCATTAACTACCTCAGCCAACTCTTGGGAGAAATCAATGATTGGGTACAAAAGTCAACATGGGTAGTTGAGGGTTTGATGGGTTCTCTTATTGACACTTGGCTTGACTTGATTGGCTCAAGGGTTTGAATGTTTTCCCTCCCAATTCCTTGTAAAATCATGCCCCCATCTCTTTGTTGCATTGCATAGCTAGTTGTGGGTATTTTATTAAAATGCATATTTACATAATATCCACAATTCCACTGTGCCTAGCTAGCACGTAAACCATATGCATCAATAAATCGATGGCGAGGCCTTGGCCTTGAGCTCCTCACCATGATTTCATAACAATATTACATCATTTACAATTTTAATTCCACGGGGTTAAGATGGGGACGTTACAGTGGGCATAGAAAGTTCCAACTGCTACTTTCATGAGACTTTATCCTTCACTACGTTTGTCAAGCAGATATAACCTCTGTCTTTCCTTCTTCTTTGTTATTCCAGCTGGAATCTTCTTAGGGCTGCGGCTGAAACTATGTCCCACAGCTCGATTCTTCTGCCATCAGATCCAAGTGTTCTCACTAGTTTCTAAGTGTCTCACGCTCTGTAACTCATTCCAGGGTTTGATCCATGGATATCCCAATCGATTTTCTTCCTACGCAGAGTTTCTATGTGCATTCGGCTTTGCAAATTTGCGCTTACACAGAATCACAATTTCTTTTTTCTTCTTCATTGTTGGGCTCTGCAATGCATGATATTTTTTCTGTTGGTCAACAATGGGATATGCATTAGGCTGAGCGAATTTCCAGTAGGTAGAGTGGCTTAAATGACAAGCAAAACAGATCCATACCCTGCCATACGAATTGCAGGGCCACTCCATACTCCATCGACTTCATGGGAAGGTTTTCTTAACCACCTTCTTACAATAGAATTAAATGTCAGCATGGGGAGTCAAATGGGTTCACAAAATGACACGTGGTAGCATGGGTTCCAATCCCACAACCTCCTCACCTCTCCCTAGTGAATACACATGGCCCCCTCTTATTGGTTGCCTCTGTAGCCAATTTTCTTGGTATTTTATTGCAATATTTAATATTTACATCATTTACAATACTTCATGGATTAATAGCACATGGATAATCAGAATGTCAAATACTTTCCTTTCAAATAAAACCTAAGCATCCTCTAGTGGTGCCTTGGCCTTGAGCTCCACACTATGGAAAACACACATTGCATGTATATAATATTTATATTGAAGCCAATAAACCCTAAGGGTCAAAATAGGGATGTTACAATTCCCTCCCCCTTAGAATAACACTGTCCTTGGTGTTCTCAAAACTGAACAAAAATTGGAATGCCTCTCTCATGGCATCCTCTAGCTCCCATGTAGCCTCTTCGAGACTAAGGTGCTTCCATTGCACCTTCACCTGTCCGATGGCTCTGTTCCGGAGCAAAGTGAACTTCTTGTCGAGGATGCGCATAGGCTCCACTTGGAACTCTCCCTCAAGTTCCACCTGTATCACATGCCAATCAATTATGTGATTAGGATCATGTACATATTTCTTAAGCAAAGGGACATGGAAACAATTATGAGCTCTCATGTTAGCAGGAAATGCAATCCTATATGCAATTGGCCCTATCCTATCAAGGACTTCAAATTGCCCACAATATCTTGGCCAACTTGGCACATATCCCCAACTTTAGGGAACTTTTCCTTGCCTTCACTCTTAAGTAAACATGGTCTCCAATCTGAAACTCCTTATACACTCTTTTCAAATTGGCATAAATCCTCTTCCTGTCTTGTGCTGCTTTCAAATTCTGCCTGATTTTAACAATCTCTTGCTCCATCTCCCTAATCATTTCTAGTCCAAGCACTACCCTGTTCACTGGGTTGTCCCAATTCACTGGAATCTTGCATCCTTTGTCATACAATACCTCAAAATGACTCATTCCCAAAGGTGCTTGATATCCATTATTGTATGCAAATTCTACCAAGTGTAGGTAGTCTTCCCACTTAGATGGTTTGTCCATCACATACATCCTCAGCATGTCTTCAAGAATCCGATTCACCATCTCAGTCTGACCATCTGTTTGAGGATGATATGGTGTACTAAACTTCAGCCGAGTCCCCAATTCCTGGAATAATCCCTTCCAAAAATTGGATGTGAACTTTGTATCACGATATGGAATTATTGCCTTGGTAAATCCATGCAATCTGGATATCTCCTTCATGAAGATATTTGCTATGTCATTGGTTTTATGAGTGGACTTGACTAGAATGAAGTGAGCTACCTTTGATAGCTTGTCCACCACTACCATGATTGAATCATGCTTCCTCACTGTCATTGGAAGACCTCTTATAAAATCCATAGAAATTACTTCCCACTTCCATTCTAGAATGGGAAAAGGCTGCAACAATCATGCTGTATGTTGATGTTCTTCCTTGACTTGTTGGCATTTTTGACACCTAGCAATGTATTATGCTATATCCTTCTTCATCCCATGTCAAAAGTACTGCTTTATTACTGTTGTTATAGTCTTCTGATATCCTGGATGTACAGAATATGGCATTTGATGTACCTCATCCATCACTAGCCTCTTCAAATATGTACTATTTAGAATATACAATCTGATACCCTAATAAATGAGAACATCATCTTCACCAAGCTGATATCCTGCATACTTTTCATCCACATTTTCCTGCTGCAATTTTTCTTTAATTTGAAGGTAAGCTTCATCACTAGTTTGGGCTTCTAGAATTCTTGCCTTCAAATATGATTTACACATACTGACTGCTGCAACATGAAATTTTCTACAAAGAGCATCCACAACCTTATTCTCCTTACCTTTGACATGCTTAATTTCAAAATCAAATTCATAAAGAAATTCCATCTATCTAGTTTTCCTAGCATTCAGATTTGGCTGGTCAAACAAATATTTCAAGCTCATGTGGTCTGTCCTGAGCTCAAATTTTCTCCCCAACAGAGAATGTCTCCATCTCTTGAGATCATGAACTATGGATGCTAGCTCTAAATAATGTGTGGCATAGTTCTTTTCATGTTCCTTTAACTTTCTTGGCTCGTAGAAAATTACAAATTTTTCTTGCATGAGCACTCCACCGAGCCCTTCAATGCAAGCATACAAAATATTTTTTTGGATCATCAATATTCAAAACATGAGCACTGGTAAGAAATTCCTTAAGCTACTGAAAGCTTTTTTCACATTTTTCATACCATACAAACTTGATATCCTTCCTTTGTAATGATGTAATTGGATGAACTATTTTGGAGAACCCTTCAATGAACCTTTTGTAATAGCTTGCAAGACCCATAAAATATCTAACATCTGCAACATTCTTTGGAGTAGGCCAATCCATTATGGCTTCATTATTTTCTAGATCCACTGCAATTCCTTCTTCTGAGACAACATGACCCAAATACTGTACCTTCTGCTGATAGAAACCGCACTTGCTCAGCTTTTCATACAGTTGGTGTTCTCTAAGGACTTGCAACACCATTCTTAGATGTTCATTATGCTCTTCTTCATTCTTTGAGTAAACAATAATGTCATTCAAGAACAAAATCACAAACTTATCCAAATGCTTGCTGAAGACACTATTCATGAGACACATGAATGTAGCAGGTGCATTGGTAAGACCAAATGGCACCACTGTGAACTCATAGTGTCCATATCTTGTTCTGAAAGTTGTCTTGTGAATGTATTCTTCCTTTATCCTCACTTGATGGTATCCAAACCTCAAGTCAATCTTTGAAAAAACTCTAGCTTCCTTCATTTGATCAAACAAGTCATCAATTCTTGGCAATGGGTACTTATTCTCTACTGCCACTTTATTGAGCTGCCTGTAATCAATACACAGTCTTAAAGTCCCATCTTTTTTCTTGAAAAATAACATCGGTGCTCCCCAAGGTGATACACTTGGTCTGATATACTCCTTGTCCATTAACTCTTGCAACTGCATCCTCAACTCTACCAATTTTGGTGTGCTCATTCTATAATGAGTTTTGGAAATTGTTGTTGCCTCTGGAACAAGATTGATGGAAAAATCAATATCTCTCTTGGGTGGCAGTCTTGGAACTTTATCCGGAAACACATCTTGGAATTCTTGCAACAGCTGAAAGCATTCTATCCTTGGTCCCTTATCTTCTGATGAATCTGATATGTGGATTACATATAATTGGCAACCCTTCCTCTAGAACTTTCTCAACTGCAGGGATGAAATATGCCTTATTGAAACTTGCTTGGGAATTCCTCTTACCAACCTTGGCCTTCCCTCTTCATCAATGCATTCAAGTACTTTCTCATAGTAGTCTATCTTGGCTCTATGCCTTTCCAACCAGTCCATACCTATTAGGGCATCATCAGATCCTAATGGTAGGACATTTAAATTTTCCTTTATGAGGAGTCCATTCAATTCTATGGGGCACTCCATCACTACTTCACTCACCTTTCTCTTGGTTCTTGTGGCTAATTTAACTAGCCAATACTAGCTATGCTTTACTTTGCTAAGAGAACAACCTTCAACCACCTTAGGAGACACATAAATATGAGTAGATCTTGGATCAATCAAAACAGAAATAGATTGCTTAGCAATGTTACCTTCAACTTCCACCACTGCTGATTGATGGTCTGTTGGTGATCATCCAATGCTACATAAATTCGAGGTGCTTCCATTTCCATATATTCTACTATAGTTGCTTCTTCTAAGTTGTGCAAGCTTATGGGATTCTCCCTTTGATGTGGGAATTCTCTAAGCACATGGTTTCCTCCACATCCCCAACATTGAAGTGGTCCTTTCGGTGCCTTTTCTGCTGCTACTGCTGGCTTGAATCCTCTTTGTGCTTGTTGTCCTTGTGGAAAATTTATGGGCTGATTTTTGAATGGTGGATTGAATCCACTTTTCCTTTGTTCAAACCTCACTCTGGGATTTCCTTTCCATGCTGGCTGAACCTCTGTTTTACCTTTGTTCTGCTCATAGCAATGCACTTCCATTCTAATGGCTTCATCTAGACTTGGTGGATCGACAAACTCTATCCTATCTCTGAAATTTTGAGGTAGAATCCTAAGGAAGCATTGGATCTTTACTCTTTCATCCTTGATGTAATCCACATACCTCAATAATTCCAAAAACTTGTGGACATGCTCTTCCATGGAATTCTGTCCCAATCTGAGTTCATTGAACTCTTTCCTCTTGTTGTCATAATACCTAGCTGATAGGTATTTCTCCTTGAAGTATCTTTTAAACCGCTCCCAGTTGATCCTCCTTTCATTGATCCTCTTCACTTGCATGAGTTGTTCCCACCAAATTGAAGCTCTGCCACGTAGATTGTAAATTACAACAATGCCCTTTTCATTTTTTGAATAATCATGCTTCTGAAATACTTCTTCATTCCAAGAAGCCATGCATCTGCCTCTTGACCTGTCTTGCTTTCTCCATCAAAGGTTGGAGGCCTTGCCTTCCTAAATTATCCTTGTGGAATGCCTATGAATTTATTTCTTCCTTCAAACCTGCTAGAAGTATGCCTCGGGATTCTCTGGAGTCGCATGAACGAATGGAAAGAGATCATGGAGAGGGTGTTCTGTGCTTTTTGCTCACCGAATTCCTTCTAGGTCTTGGAGTCCTCTTCCTATATCGGCCTCTAGAGCGAATACCTAGAAATCTCTTTCTTCTCTGCCCACGTTGATTGGGTTAGACCCAATATTTATCATCTGATGCATATCCGTGAGGCTCTGCAAGATGGCGGCATTGAGAAGGTGCTGCTCTTCCCAAGCCTTCATCAATATCTCATTGAAGCTCACCATGGTTTCAACCAATTTCGGGGGAGTTATTTTATCCCTTCTTCCATTGGATTTGGTTTTAGTATGTGATTCTTGCAAATTTTCTCCCAGAACATCTTCCTCCTACTCATAAGGATCCTGGGCGTCATTTATGGTCACCATTTCCTTGCTTTCCTGTACATTGCCTCTGCTATACAATTCAACTATTAACAGCTGCAACCACTGTGCATTACAGAGACATTTATCAGACATCATAAGAATGCATATGCAACCTAAAATATCCAAACAAATATGGAAATCACTCATTCGAACAACAAAAATATTAATTAGTGTTTATCAAAGCCGCGCCATGGGAATTCTTCTGCATGTAAATGCATCCATGCCTCGACCCAAGCAGCCCTAGTGCTGTAACTTGGGATCTGATACCACTTTGTCACGTCCTTGGTCGCCTTGGTTCCCTTTAGAGGCAATGGAAGACTCCTGATACATGTTTTTTCAAACAATTCTCTCAATTTTACACACAGCCGCAATGGCTTCCAATCCGCAATCCACAATCAACCTGGCCGCAATCCGCATTCAGAATTCGAAAGGGAAGAATGCCCAACTCACGACGTCGAACAAAATGTGACTCCGACTTCCTCCTTCCGCAGTGTGTAAGTCAGAAATGCGGAGTTCCACCATACCCGGTACTATAGAAATGCGCCCCTGACTTCCACATTCCGTAGTGCGGAAGTCAGAAATGCAGAGCGCGACCATACTTGGAGCTGTAGAAATGTGCCCCCGACTTCCGCATTCCACAATGCGGAAGTTAGAAATGTGGGGCCGCAATATCCAACGCTGCAGAAATGTGCCCCTGAATTCCGCATTCTGCAGTGCGGAAGTCAGAAATGCGGGGTGCCAAAGTGCCCGGTGCTGCAGAAATGTGCCCTCGACTTCCGCATTCCATAGTACGGAATTCGGAACTGCAGAGTGCAAAGTTCCCAGCGCTGTAGAAATGCGCCCCCAACTTTTGCATTCCACAGTGAGAAATTCAAAAATGCAGAGCACTAAAGTGCCAGGCGCTGCAGAAATGCACCCCCGACTTCTGCATTCCATAATGCGGACACCGGATGTGGGAAGTCGAGAGCTGGCCCTGCCCTATTACAGTCAACTTCCCAGCTTGATAGATCCTTCATCCTTGGGCCAAATTGGATAAGTACGGTACCAATGGAAAGCTCTTGGAGAGATCTATGCAATGGTGTGGATCCCTACCACACTTGAGGGATCTGACCTTGCCTCATTTCCAATCAAAAATCTGCTCTGAGGTCCCTCAAAACCTCTTTACCCCACTGCCAAAAGCCCTGGAATAACCCTGCTAAGGTCCCTTCCTTCATCTGATCACAGAGGGGTGCATGGACACCTCAGGGGGGTTTCTAACTCATTCCCCAATCCCATAAGGTGAAGTAAAAACCTACTAAGGGTGTGTACAATGCATAAAATACATACATAGTGGAAATAAATATAATGAATGCATCTACAACTTGCAAGGTTAACAACATATTAATCCCAAGCAAATGGTGAAGTGTTCAAACATGAACTCAACCTCATACTCATGCCTATACATGGTCTTCACATTGGTCAATTTCATGCATTCATTCATTTAAATAACTTTAACATAACAAGCAAACATAACATAGGAAAAATAGCATCATTTAACACCACAGAAAACACTTATCTTTAAATGGAACTATCCAAGAAACTAGCTAAGTGAGAGCAACATTTCACCCAACCATAGGTCTCTTTCTAGCCTATACTCTTTCAGATGAGAGACCATCCCCCGAGATGGGTTGTGTATCCACTAAGGATGGCTAAATAGGCTCTCTCACAATCAAGGCTCCACCCTAATGCTAAACCAACATACAGTTGGGTTTATCAAGCATGTAAGGGAACAAGGAGGATGATGCTAAGCCAATGAGCTCAACCACAGAGTTGCAGGCATATCAAACTACTTAGAAAGCATGGAACCCACAATACCTACCTCACCCAACACAAGGAAGGCCCCTTTATCTAATGTACAGTTCCTCAGGGCCCCTTCCCTCCAGTGCTCTTCAGGGTGGGCATAGAAAGGTCCAGCTGCTTATTTCATGAGACTTTATCCTTCACTGGTTTTATCAAGCAAATCCAACCTCTGTCTTGCCTTCTTCTCTGTTATTCCAGCTGGAATCTTCTCAGGGATGCGGCCGAAACTTTGTCTTGCAACTCGGTTCTTTTTCTATCAGATCCAGGTGTTCTCACTGGTTTCTAAGTTGTTCACACTCTGTAACTCATCCCCAAGGTCTGAGCCATGGATATCCCAATCGATTTGCTTCCTACGCAGGGTTTCTATGTACATTCGGCTCTGTAAATTCATGCTTACACAGAATCATGATTTCTTCTTTCTTCTTCATGGTTGGGCTCTACAATGCGTGAGAGTTTTCCTGTTGGTCAACAATGGGATAGGGAATAGGGTGAGCGAATTAACAGGAGGTTGAGTGGATTAAAGGACAAGCAAAATAGATCCATACCCTACCATACAGATTGCAGGGCCTCTCCATACTCCATTGACTTCATGGGAAGGTTTTCTCAACCACCTTCTTACAACATAATTAAATTTTAGCATGGGGAGTCAAATGGGTTCACAAAATGACATGTGGAAGCATGGGTTCCAATCCCACAACCCCCTCACCTCTCCCTAGTTGATACACATGGCCCCCTCTTATTGGTTGCCTCCATAGCCAGTTTTCTTGGTGTTTTATTGCAATATTTAATATTTACATCATTTACAATACTTCATGGCTTAATAGCACATGGATAATAAGAATGTCAAATTCTTAACTTTCAAATAAAACCTGAGCATCCTCTAGTGGGGCCTTGGCCTTGAGCTCCACACTAGGGAAAATACACATTGCATGTATACAATATTTTCATTGAAGCCAATAAACCCTGAGGGTCAAAATGGGGATGTTACACATTATCATCTCTATAGTACCCTCAGAACCTCATACATCAGGGGGTATCTATTAACACCTAAAATTCGCACACATGCGACATTTCGGCGATTCATCCAATAAGGCGTCATCAACATAAATAATACATATCATCATAGGAATCCTCAAAATATCCAAAACACATCATGAGTCCATAAGTTCCAAGAAACAGTCAAAACAAAGGGTAGCGTGGGTATTATGCAGTTGACCCGCGCTATAGTGCAAGTTATCTAACAATTCCCGCGCTACACCTGCGTGTCTTATCCTTCGATACCCGTGCCACTATCAAAACGGAGGGACCACTCACTCCTAGCGACACATTAAATGCTCAATCCTCCACAAATATTCTGAATTTGGCTCCTCACACACTTGGTGGCATTAATCATCCCCCCTAGTGTACTTTGTTGCTAGTTCATTGAGGAGGAGAGTTCACATTTGGATTTGGTTGTTTGTTGGATACCTCTTGGCCTATAAAAGAAATCCATTGGCATTCATTTTGTAGAGAGAAATTAGAGCAAGTTTATGCTACTGGATTTGAGTTGGAGCTTCCTCATATCCCACCATCTCCTACCATTGTGAGCATTTCCAATCTCCCTTGCCACCTTCCATCAAGGGGCAAGTGTTTCTCTCCATTGTTATACCATCTACTTAGCATCTAGTTTGGACAAGAAAGGCTTCCCTAAGGGAGATTGTTGGCTTCCCTTGAAGCCCTCACCTCCTAGTTTTTGTACAACTATTCCATTGGGAAATACAAGGGTGGTTTAACATATCTTTGGTTTTTATTGGAGTTGGCAGTCTCCTCCCATCTCTTTCATTTTGTTTTTATCAATATTTTCATGTTTGAATGTGAACTACACTAACAATATCTTGTAGGATCACTTGGAGGAATACCAGCTAAACCAAAAAAGGGCTCCAAGGACTGAGGCCTTGCTGCAACCTGCAAGGCTTAGCCCCTTACCAAGTGGAAGAGTGCACTTGTGCAATTTTTTCCACAATAGAGGTAATGACAAGGATCAAACAATTAAAAGTACATACCAAGAAGTTGCTTTTGGATAAAAAGAAAGACTAGAGAATCAAGAGTAGAGCCATTTGGTTAGACTTGGGGGCTAGAACACCAAATACTTTCATAAATATGCCAATTTTAGGAAAATTCAAAATACTATATGGGAGTTGCTTGATCAGGATGGGAACAAGGTCAAAGGGTTTAAAGGGTTGGAAGACCTTGGGGTTCAACATTATAATGATGCTTTTAGGGAATCAACAAGGGGAAGCATTAGATAAATTTTGAAAGTGGTTCCATATTTTCCCAAAATGGTTGAAGCGAAAGATAATAAAGACCTATATAGGAAAGTCTATTTGGAGGAATTGTTGGCGGTATTATTTTTTTCAAAAGGATAAGATTCCTAGCCCTAATGGGAGGCCTGTGGAATTCTATTTGTACTTTTTGAGCTCCTAGGGGAGGATATTTTAAACATTGTTGAAGGGGCTAGGTTTTAGGGAAGGTAGCTAGGAATTTTAATTCCAACTTCATTGCTTTAATCCCGAAACAAGACCGACTGGAGAATTTTGATGGCTTTAGGCCTATCTCCTTTTGTAACTGTGTATAAAATCATTTCCAAGATCATAGCTATGAGACTTAAGGCTCTTCCATTTAGATTCATCTCTCCAAAAAAATGGATTTTTAGAGGGAGGTTGATACATAAAGCAATAAGTTTTGCACAAGAGGGCCTTCATTCCATTAAGAATTATCAATCTCTATCCATTGTCATCAAACTAGACCTGTCAAAGGCCTATGATAGGGTCTCCTGGCTATATTTGAGACTATTTTTTATTCATTTGGGATTCTCTCTTCCCTTGATGAAGTGGATCATGAAGTTATGTGACCTATGTTACTTTTTTCAATCGTGATAAATGGGTCTACCTCTTCATTTTTCAAGTTCATTTGAGGGCTCATGTAGGGTTTCCCCTTGTCCCCATATATTTTCTTGTTGGTGGCAGAACGTCTTAGTTCCATGAAGCCATGAGACTCTGAATACTTCAAGGGATCCAAGTGTGACGAGGGGAATCACTCACCCACATTCTTTTGATGATTATGTATTACTCTTCTATCTCAACAATAAGGTGGAAGTTCAATACTGTTAAGATCCTAATGGATGGACACCACCGTACGGGCACACATCCAGCCCAGAGTCTGGACTGCGGAGCGTGGTGGGATGTTAAGATCCTAATGGATGGCCTTCACTAACATCTCGAGGTTTTGGTGTAATGGTTCGTATCATCTGGTATCAGAGCCTCCACCCAGGTTCAAGTCACAGAGCGGGTGGAAACATCGGCATTGCAGTGTTTTCCCGAGGCTCGTACGGCTCAAAGGGGACACCACCGTACGGGTGCACATCCATCCCAGAGTCTGGACTGCAGAGCGTGGTGGGATGTTAAGATCCTAGTGGGCGGCCTTCACTAACATCTCGAGGTTTTGGTGTAACAGTTCGTATCATTTGGTATCAGAGTCTCCACCCAGGTTCAAGTCACAGAGCGGGTGGCAACGTCGGCATTACAGTGTTCGCCTGAGGTTCGTACGGTGCAAAGGGGACACCACCATATGGGTGCACATCCATCCCAGAGTCTGGACTGCGGAGCGTGGTGGGATGTTAATATCCTAATGGATGGCCTTCACTAACATCTCGAGGTTTTGGTGTAACGGTTTGTATCAAATACGTTAAAAAATATTCAGGATTTATATTGTTCTAATGTGGGATGGAGATTAACATGAATAAATATGATGTGCATACCTATGGCTTAGGTGATTCTTTAATTGTTAGTTTGGAAAGGATATTTCCCTTTTTACATCTAGGATTTGATGAATGCCTTAAGTATAATGGATTTACACTAAAACCTAATAATTATGGGAAAGAGGATTGGAGGTGTCTATTGTATAGAATTGAACAAAGGATTGGCTTTAATGAAAGAGATAGCTATCTAGAGGCAGAAGGTTAGTTCTAATCAAATTTGTTCTCAAATCAATTGCAATGTTTTGGCACACCTTGGCTCACATCCCAAAAGGGATTCTAGAAAAAATAAGGAAGTGTTGCTTTGATTACCTTTGGAAGGGTAGTAGTGAGTTCAAGGGATCACATTTGGCCATATGGAAATTGATTGCAACTCCTAAGAAACAAGGGGTCTAGGGAATTAAAGACATTCATCTCTTTGGTCATTCCTTAGCGATGAAATCACTTTGGTAGTTGATAACCAAAGACAATTTGTGGATAATGCACCAAATACCTTACTTAATTGTATCAAGATGTAGAGGAAGAGTGTACATAGTATTTTCAATCAATGGAAAGATTTGACCTTAGCTTTTCTTGTGATTGGTCAATTCTTGGCCTAGAAGGTAGGTAGTGGGACATAGGTAAGGATTTGTAGATTCCATTAAGGGCTATGGACATGATATTTTCCTTCAAAAAGCACTTGTAAATCATCTCAAGGAGATGGGGATATATACTATCAACAAGATAAATAGGCTTCAAGACGCTACCTTTTGGACACAAAGGTGGCTTTCTACTTAGGGCTTAGGACTAGAAGTTGACATGTGGAAATTTTAGGAGGTTTATTTGGCCAAGCTCTGAAAATATCACATGATATTGAAGGATGATTCAAATGAACTATGTTGGGATTTGAAAAAAGCAAGGGGATCTTATACAACAAAAATAGGTTATTTGTCCTTACAAGCTCCTGTAGTTGCTGAGGATTTTTGGTGGAGGTCAAAGTTGTGGAAGGTGAGAGTGCCCTCCAAAAGTATAATGTTCATGTGGTTGGAAGGATAGAGTGTTGAATTGGAATTAATACAAAAAAGAAATAAAGTTGGCCCTGGTTGGTGTTCATTGTGCAAATCCCATGAAGATACTACTTGTCATCTTTTCATGGATTTCTTTTTATTTGTGTAGGTGTGGAAAGAGGTCGAATATCAATTGGGTCTTCTAAATCTATGGTTGAAGGTGTATGTGGATAAGAACTTTAAGGAATGGTTCACTCGAAGGGAACTCAAGAATTTCAAGGCACTTCCATACTTAGCTATTTGGGGGATTTGTCTTTCTAGGAATGCTTGTATTTTTGAAGAAACACAAATTCCCCCCTTTCAGGTCACTGCCTAGGTGATGGCTCTGCTAACTACCTTTCTTATCGTTTCCAATGTTAAAAGATAAAGGATTATGGATGAAATTCTCATCGATAAGACATATCCTTAGAGTTTTTTTCATGGGGCTTGTCAAGGTCCTAGATAGGTTTGTGGTTTGTGACATGTGCTTTACCTTTTAGAGTCTAACTACTACATAACTAAGGCAAATTTGGGAACAATGACCAATAACGTTGGTGAGTTTAAGAGACTTCTTTATCTCATGAAATCTTCATTGAATAAAGGTATCAAAATACTTCAGTTTTTTGGGGACTCAACTCTTGCTATTCAATAAATTAAGGATCACCTCCAAATTTAAAGCACAAGTTTACACTCCTTGGCCTTGCACATGAAACAAATAACACTACAATTTTAGCAGACAATTTTTTCTCATTTTTACATGGAACTTAATATTCAAGTTGATTCCATCTCCAAAGAGGGGCTCCACATGCTTCAAAATAACATCACCAAAGCTGAATTTATGGGAGGGCCCTTAATTTCAACTATGACGATCAACATATATGAGTTTTAAGTGCCTATTATGGGTTACTTTGTAACAATGCCAGTCCTTTGAATTGATTTTACTATATTATTTTGATAGTCACTTATGTTACAAGTGAGTATATTCTATTTCATAGATAATTTCTATGTGGTTTCTTGAAGGGCCAAAAGATCCTGTGAAATGAGTACCTTAGAGTATATTTTGTGAATGACTCAGGTAGAATATTGGGAAGGCTGGTTCCATTACCAACTTTGGGAATTGTGCTTGATAACACCATGAGGATTGTATTTTGAATTCTTAATGAAATGAAAAATACAATTTTTTTTCTTTGAAGAACATTTGTTTGTTTATCTATATATATATATATATATCCATATCCCAAGGGCTATGTCAATTGGTTTATAGACGGGTTCTTAGGCTATCCAAAGGGCCTATGCAATGATTGACTAACCTAATTCGAGTCCCCTTGGGTCACATGTCTTATCCCATCATCCACTAGGCTTTCCATTTAACCAATAAAGCGGATCTTGGTTCTTGTGATATATTTCTCTCTCTGTTTTGTGTGTGTGAGATCTCTCTCTCACACACACACAACAACGAGAGAGAAAGAGAGAGAGTTCTTAAAAAATAATTTATAATTCTATTCATATAAATAGACATGCATTTCCAAACATGTGCAAATAGTCCTAAAACATACTTAAAATTCTTGACAAAAATGTCACATGGAGCTTTCCACAATAGGAGAAAAACAAAAAAAACACTCCTTTGAACATTCTACGACTACAAGGAAAATGACTTTAAGACGAGGATTTTGTGGAGACTTTTACAAAATTTTCAAAAAAACCTTAACCATTGGTAATGGAGGAGTTGTCAGATGTTATAATGGATGTACATTATAATTAGATAAATTGGGTGATCATAGGCTATAGTGTTTTTTTAATTGGTGCACATATCTAATAAACACACCAGTGCATAATAAACATAAAAAGCATCAATGCATAAAGTTTAAATTTATGCCTCGGTACGTTGATACAAATAAAAGATTCGATGCATACAATTTTAATGTTATGCCTTGATGAGTTAATAAATACAAAAGCACTAGTGCATACATTTTAAATGTTATGCACCAATGCTTTTCATTTATTTAAATTCTCAATGTGTGTAATATATTTTATAATATTGGTTCTTATTATCCTTACATTCATCAGTGCCGACATTTCATAGATACACAAGTGGTTATCGTATTAGCATATGCATCATGACGTTATATAAATTTAACGATGACAATAACAATGAACAATTTGTCATTTTTTTTTTGTGTCTTCGGTGCACTTCATATAATAAATCGAATCGGTGCGAATTTTTGATATAAAACACCTTACTTAAGCACCATTATTACATTGATTTTATAAAAAGTAAAAGCACCGTTATGATTATTTAGATAAAAGCACCCATGTGTAAGTTTTCACAACGTAAAAATCATCGCAGCGTTAACAATTTACATATTCCCCAAACTGTTCATTTAGTTGAAAAAAATACAATACAACAATATTTCTATATTTTAATTAACTATTTTTGTTAATTTAAATCTTCGATGAATCATAAAAAATTCAATTTTTTTTAAGTTCATATTTTATTAAAACAAAATTAAAAAAATACAAAGTTTGTAGTTGTAAGTTGTCCATAGGGAATGCTTAACCGGTCACTTCTCCAAAGCTTGGAGACTAGTTTCCTGATTGAGTTATTGATAACAAAAATGCTAAAACGAAGACTATAGAGAGACCCCCATAGGCTGAGGCTTATAGCCAATTTAAACCTATGCAACGAACATATGCCAATACTTTGAACATTATAAATAGGTCTACTAAGCGAGAAAGCAAAAAAAAGGATTGAACGACCTAAGAATGAAGTCAGAGAATGATGTGAGCTAATAATAATTTGGAATATGGATGAGAGGAGGAATGTGCTTCATATCGTTTTGGCTATCACCTTTCAGACTAGATGAATCACATGTCAGAGGTAAATTCAACTGTTAACAGAAGATGAGATGACGATAAGGTTGTTTTGTAGGAGGTTTATTGAAAACTTTTTCGGTCAACTCATGTGCAAGGGAATTTAACTTGGAATCAAATTCCATTTGGGATTTAGCCATACAATGAAGCCAACCTTCTACGCGGTTCATCCTAGAAACTATAATAATTCCCTGAGTATCCTCTAGCAGTTGGCCTTCTGCACTGTTCGTGATAGCTTGGCCAAGCAATGTTTTGGTATACCATAGAAGAGTAAGGGTTTTAATATATTTAGTCTTCCTAGTGCAGGTGGAGCCCACATCTTCAATGAGTTTCCACAGGTCCTCAATGATTCTCTTTGAAGCAGGGCGCTCAGAGTGGATTTGAATATGGGCCTCCATGTCTTGGATACGTAGGTTCATGGGAGGAGGGACGATGCTTGAAAAGATGGCCTAAGCTTTTCCTATTCACTTAACACACAAGGCATATGGGAGCAGTGAGGACCGACATAGGTCTTGCACTCAGTGCTCTTATACCTAACCATGGTTAATGCAATGCAGAGATTGAACCAAACAATAGCTAATATGTAGATCCTCCTAGGGAGAATGCTAACATAATGTTGATTTCACCTACTCCAAGAACTATAAGAGCGACACCTCTTTCACGCCATATTTGGAAACCAATCATCCTTCCAACCGAGGCATGTACGAGCAAAATTGATGGAAACATGATTCATGATGACTAGATTAATGGTAGATGATTTCGAATACATACCTAGCCGCATTTGGTTCTGTCGCACGGGGGGAAGGAACCTCCTTTCCAAACAATCATTCTGCTCAAATCTAACTAGTGTACTGCAAGGTACCATCGAGTAGGGCGATCACCTAGTGGAGACCCATGCATGTTGTCTTTTGGAATTCTATTCATCATGCAAGGTGAAGAGATAACATTGGGCACCCAATGTGGGGAAAAATCAAATAATTTTTAATAATATTGATATTTGAAATTTTAGTGATTGTATTTTTTTTTCCTGGGAAAAAGTCCGTAATTTTATTTCAAAAAGATGATTAAAATTACATTCTGCAGATGTAGTAGAATCACAAGGATCCCTACATTTTCACATATTTCTGTCCCATATTAGCAGATACAACAGCTTATAAAGAGCTGAACCAAAAAAAAGATAAACCCAATAAAACTTCACCACAAGAAGATGAATCGTGAACAGTAAAGAGAAACCCAAAGACAGGTGCTTCAAACCGAAACCCTCAGCAGAAGAAACAGCAGATCCAAGTCTGTGGACATGCAGCAAACTCTGGATCTCCCAAACCGGCGAACTCAACCAGCAACTACTGATGAAGAAAACAGCCAGACACCCTACACACCAGGACCTACGATGCCTCCACCGCACGCCGTCCATCATCCTACAGAAACAGCAATCAAAATTTCTCTCCAAGAACCCTCGCCCCTCACCGCTCCCTCCAACTCATTGACAGCGAGCCGGGCGGCGAGCTGAGACGCTGGGGACATCCCTGAAAACGGAACGAAGAGGATGGCGCCTGAAAAGAATGGAGAGCAGAAATAAAGAAACCTCTGCTCAGGTTCTTGAATCTGCGTCTCCATTCCATACTGCCGAGAGTAAAGCGGCCAGTCAGGTTCAGGGCGTGTATATCCTGGAACGCGATCGGCAGGACCGCAGGCTTGGCCGGGACGCTCTGGCCGAGAAATGGTCTTATGGATCGATTGGCAGGAACCAGTCTTTATTCATATCCTCCTCTGTAAAGATCCTCTGAAATATTTCTGCAATTTAAATGCTCGGCTGGGTTCTGTCTGCTCGAGGGCGCCTCAGAACTTCTCTTCGGTGGAAGACGAGGGCGCCTCAGAACTTCTCGACGGCGCCTCCTGCTTTCCCAAACTCAGGATTCAAACAGAGCCAAGCCCAAAAGGTCCAGACGCCATGACCGTTTCATTGAGAGAAAGCGGAGGGAATGCTGCGAGCCATGGGAAGCTCATCAGGTGTCTCCACAATCCGTCCATCGACCAACAGAAAGACGACATCGGCCTGAATCTGTTTAACGCTGTGGGAGACCATGATAATCGTCATTCCCTTGCCTTTCCTCAGCTTCCCGATCTACTCCTCGATGTGCTGAGTCGAGATGGGATCCAGGGCGCTCGTCGGCTCGTCCAGCAGCAGCACCTTATTCATAAAGCACCAGAGCCACCGCAGGTGGAACTCGCCACCACCGGGTGCACGCGCGCTGCCATGGGGTGCACCTCATTAGAACCGCCACCGTCAGGGCCATCTCCGACGCCATCTCAAGTAACGCCAGAGCAAAGATTTCCAAAACCTGCAACAAAAACACGCTATGTACAGAGGAGAAAGGGCGGCTGGGCCAAGCCCTGGCCGCCCAGGCTAAACGCAGAGAACAGCTAGGGCACCAAGAAATCGTCCGTCCAAGAAATCGCCCGTCCAAGAACTCTTCGATTGTATTAATGTGTCATACAATCGAATTACACATCTATTCAATGTAATATTTAATCATCCATATATTTAATTAGCAATATAACATGTTACAACATTGGACAATGCAATAGAATAAGAAACCCATTTTATTGTATATGAATAAGAGTCGACCATTCCTCGTACAAAATGAGACAACATAATGGTCCACAATAATCAAAATGTCAATATCTAATTGTTATAGTTACTCCACCTATGGTCATCCAATTAGGAAAATATGTCCAATATATTAAAAAATATGTTTGATTTTCATAGACAAACATTTCAAAATATACAAATTGCAAGAACATGCATTTATATTGATTGTCATTCTTCACTCAAACCACCATCATTGCTCAAGCTACTTGTATGCCCCATTTCTTCATCACTTGTAGGTGATATTGTACTTAAGTTATTTGACAAAATGTTTGAAAGAATAATTCATATTTATGATATCTAATGGTGAGGATATATAAAAAATGTACAAAATATACAAAGATAAGGACAAAGAGAGAAGTCAGGAAGGAATGAGAATGTCATAAAAATCACTTCAGATATTCAAGGAGATATTGTTGGAGATAGTTGTAAAGATCGTTAAACAAGAACAATGTTTGTTATGATCACCTATTTTTATATAAGGCATAAAATCTTGGCCCATAGCCATGGTGTCAAAGGTCCTTTATTGAAGACCACGTGCATCCCTAAATTTGCAATTTGGAGGAGTAGAGTCTTGGGTAACATAGAATCTAAGGCATAAAATCTCGGCTCTTTGGGTGAAAGATGTCAATTCTACATTGAACATGAGAACATGAAAATAATCTTAACAATGATTGATTGAAGGAGCATGCAGTCCACAACAAGTGGATTCACACAAGAAAATCAAAGTTAATACAAGCTAGTTGTCTGTTAACCATATTGACTTCTCCAATACTATGTTCAGATAATTATACCAGAGGTTTGGACCAGTTCCTAAATCTAAATCACACTAGTGATTGAATTTCCTGGTCTTAATTGTAACGCACTGTACTTGTTGCTTCATGAATTGTGTGGTGATGTACAATGTGAGAAAGTAGACAGAAGATTGTTGAGAACATATGGATGAGATGGATGGTGTAGGCTGATTGATCACTGTTAGAATCCCAAGTGGTTGTTTATTTTTTATTCATTTTATTATTACCAGCAGCTTCACAAATCATCAAAATTCAATCATATGTTAGAATTTGGAGACGACTGACATAACCCCGACGTCTTGTTACCATTCGATTTGGCACAGGTTTGGTTTCTATCATGATTGTTCGTAATGAAATTGGTATAACTTAGCCTATTGCAAAAATCGGTGAAATATTTTTTTGGAGTCAAATATTCTCTTGCTAAGTTTTGACAACTAGATCTGACAGCTCCACCAAACTAGATGGAAATATCCAAAAATCCTTGAGAAATTCAAATTCGAATATGGACAGGATTCTTCGCACTGATATTAATATTGACCCCTGTACAAAGGTTGATCTACGTTGGGAAAATATTTAAAAATTTGTGATCAAATCAAGCCTAAAGTCAATTCCGTGCGAATTTCCATCAAGTCAACAATGTCCGAGAGAAAGAACTATCAAAAGGAGTTGTGTGGAGGTATTTTTTAAATCAAACTTTAGTCATCTTCAAGAAGCAACGATTTTTGACATCAATGAGTTTTTTGGGAAACTAGAATGCACATCGTGTTGGGAGAGTTGAAAATTATCTATAATTTTTTTTAGTTAAAAAAAGGAAGAGTGTTGATTATCATCTTTAATGAAAGGTGATTTGATTGGATAATAACATATTTTATTATTATTATTGTGCAAGTTTGTAGAAGGGTTTAAAATTTAAAAAAAAATGTTTACATTTCTTATGTGAAACAATTCACATGTCCTTACAACTTTTCTTGAAAGGGTATATTGAAAGAATATTATTGATCTAGATGGATATCGGTCGCCATCCACCTATTTCACTAGCTCAAAACAATTTTCCATTTTGGCAAATTTTGTAGTAGTTTTTCTATGGTTTTTCAGGTCCTGAACTTTTGGGGTCATTTTGAGGCCTTACGGCCCAAAATATTGTTGTGGACTCTTGACTAGGGCCTATCCACTATTTTACTCTTGGTTAGATCTCTCCAACGATCTACCGAGTGCCCCAAATGAAGATCGTATGCAAAAGTTATGACCCCGTGAAGTTGACTGCTCAACTAACCACCTTGGGGCCACAAACTTTCTGATGGTTCATTTCCTAGGGTTAGGTTTTTAGGTGTTTATGGTTCTTTCTCTCATGCTTATGATAAATAGGCCCTTTCAGCCTCTTTTTGTATTAATCATTCCATGAATGAGCGTATTCATCACATCTCTTCTCAGAGATAACCTACCACCATTCTAGCTGCTTTATTTTATAGTCTGTTCTATTTCTGCCATTTAATGGAATTTGTGTTTACTGTATCGTTGTGTTCCTTGCAATATATCTATGTATGTGGCTCTATATATGTTCTTTCATTTCATTCTCACATAAAACCGGATGAGTAGTATCAGAGTGGTCTGCTCTTTCATTACTTCTCCATGCATGTCCCTGACGAGGTCAAAATATAAACAGTTGGGTCTTGAACTAGTTCAACTTAAGCAAGACTGCCCTTGACATCCCAAACCACCCCTCATGGACGAGGACAAAGGAGATCACGGAGCAAGAGATCCTATCAGGATGCCGCTCGAGGAATCCCTCACATGACAGAGGAATGAGGTGATGGATCGTTTCGCATAAATCGTTTGACAAATGCTGGCAGCATTAGAGGGATCATCAAGAAGAAGCAATCACTTTGGAGGAGTCATACCATTCAAGCTGCAAGTTAAATCTAATATTCTTGTATTTGAAGGCCAGATAGATGTTGATGCCCTACATAAATGGTTGATTTTGCTAGAGGGATATTTCTTTGTCCAAAATTTATCCAATACATAAAAGATCGACTTTGCCCCATGCGAAATATTGGTGGGTCACTTATTGTGAGAAAAAACGCCACATATGAGATTGATATTTTTTGGGGTGAGCCCACCTAGGCATTTGTTTTGGAATCCCTCAAGAAGCAATACTATCTCATTGGAAACTATAACAACTGATACAAAAAATTGAGCACTTTGCAACAGGAGAGGAACCAAATGGTGTCGGAGTACACTAACAACTTCCATACCATGCGCACAAAGCTCAGTATTAGGGACTCTGAGTGGCACTTGGTTCTGGAATATTGCAGCGGCTTGCATAGGTACATCCAAACCGAAATGAATTTTATGGACATCTCATCACTAGGTTCCACTTATTGATATGATGTCAAAATCGAGCAAAAATTTAAGTAGAAGAATAAGGGGGAGTTTGGGTCTGTGAATTCGCCACATAAGAAAAGAAAGGGAAACCCTGGGATGCATAACAAAGGACAAAGTAAGGACAACCATCCCTAGGACAAAAAATCCAAATCGCAAGCAAAGAATGGTAACATGAAGACAAAGAAGGACACCGAGAAATGGTGCGAGTTCCATAAGAGCCCCTGGCACAACACTGATGAATGTCGCTCAAAGCAGTCATTGGTGTCCAAAATCAAGGATTCAAAGTTAGATCCCGGTTTTGACTTTGATGTCAAACCCATGGTATTTTTTTAAGGATTCTAATATTATACTTAAGTATAATATTCTAGGTGATTATGTTGGATTGAAAAAAACATATATCTAGATATCTAGGCAAATATTAAATATGAAACATACAATTTACTACTGAAACTTGTAAATTTTAGCAAATATTATGATAAAAAAACATATTTGACATAAACATAGTCGATATCAGAGACTAAAAATAACCAAATAGGGAATTTATTTTTTGAAAAACACCCAAAAAATAGCCAATTGGCGAAATTTCGCCCCTAAAAATCACCCTAGCCGAACCCAATGTCTCAGTCGTAGACAAGGGAGAGCAGATCATTGATGCATAACCCAATGTTACCATCGCTACTGCAAAGGTCCAACCCGATGATATAAAGGAGTCGGAGGAAGGAGAACGCCTTTTCCACTCACAGATGTGGATCAAGAGAA
Organism: Larix kaempferi; assembly: GCA_027924585.1. Taxonomy (NCBI): domain Eukaryota; kingdom Viridiplantae; phylum Streptophyta; class Pinopsida; order Pinales; family Pinaceae; genus Larix; species Larix kaempferi. The sequence goes on from BSBM01000096.1 coordinate 39,023,975, forward strand.
CTGCACTACATTTTATTGTTAACAGTGGAAGCCAAAAGAACCTAATCTCAACAAAGGTCGTCAAACGGTTGAATTTTCTAATGACACCACACCTGCAACCCTACAACATTGGGTGGCTCAACCAAGGACATAACATCCACGTTAGTCAATAATGCTGCCTAACCTATAGCATCAAGCCCTTCAAATATGAGGTAATGCGTGATGTTGCCCTACTTGAAGTTTGTGATGTACTTTTAGGACAACCATATATGTGGAAACGTCATGTTGTGTATGAATCTAGGCCTCGTAGTGTCGTTTTTACTTTTTGCAAGCAAATCTACAGGATATCATAGAAAATTCCCACAACTATAGTGTCTCTCATCATATCTAAGCAGTGTAGGAAGGTAATCTCCCAGAATAGTTAATTTTTCCTCTTCATGACCCGTTCTGAGGGTGCACAGAAGATCACAACAAATTCCACTGCCTCTACATGGGATCCCTCTACACAACATAAACAGGAGGACAAGATCATGAAAGCATATAGAGACATCTTCACCACACTTACTAGGGTGCCAATACATTGTCAGGTCAAGCATTCCATTGATTTGATACCTAGGGAATATTGACCTAACGGGCTGGTATATAGGCGTTCCCTCATGGAAAATGAAGAAATCAAACGTTGGATTCAAGAATTAATCTAGAAAGGGCATATTCAACCTAGCTCCTCACCTTGTGGGAGTCCAATTGTGTTGGTATAGAAGAAAGATGGGACATGGAAACTCTGTATTGATTACAGAGCTTTAAACAAAATCACAGTCCAGAATTGATGGCCTTCTTGACTAGCTCAAGGGTACCAAATATTTTATTAAGATTGATCTAAAGTATGGCTATCATTAGGTGCCAATTGAGCATACCAATGTATGGAAGACTACTTTCAAATATCGAGAAGGCCTTTTCAAGTGGTTGGGTATGCCTTTTGGCTTAACTAATGCTCCAACAAATTTCATGAGGATGATGGATAATATTCTCTGGTCATTCACCATTTATTTTGTGTTCGTATATCTAGATGATATCCTCATATACAACATAATGTGGGAAACACATTTGTAGCATATCCATTAGGACCTCAGCACCTTGCGACATCACAAGTTATATGTTAATCTAGATAAGTGCTCATTTGGCATGGAGAGGATTCAATATCCGGGATACATCGTGGATGAACATGGTGTGCATGTGGATTAGGCCAAGGTCCAAGCCATTCGCAACTGACCAAACCCGACAACTATCATAGAGATTCGCAGCTTCCCAGGCCTTGCCAACTTCTATCGTGGGTTTGTGTTGGGATTATCTAATATTGCTTGGGCCCTTATCCAGGTGACCGAAGGTGGGTCTAAGATGAAGTTAGTTTGGTCCAAGCCACAACAGAAAGCATTTGAGTAATTGAAGCAGTGTTTATGTTCAACGCCTATCCTTACCTTACCAGATATGCAACATCCCTTTGAAATTGAGACCGATGCTTCGGACTATGTTGTTGGTGCAGTCCTCACTCAACATGGCCATCTAGTGGCGTATCATAGAGAGACACTTTCATATGTATTCCACAAGTACCCCACCTATGACAAGGAAATATATTCCATTATCCAAGCCTACCACCAATGGAAACATTACATCCTAGGAAAAGAGATGGTTATCCACACTAATCACAAGCCCCTACAGTTCATGCAAACACAAGGAAAGTTACGAAATCAAAACCACAAAAAATGGTCCACATACGTGCAGCAATTCCACCTAAACATTAAATATAAGAAGGGAAACACCAATCAAGTCGTTGATTTCCTTACTCGATCTCCAATAACAGCATTGACCACAATGCTCAACTCTTGTGGCCACGAGACCTTTGGGTGGCCTCAACTATATGACAATGATCCCAAATTTTCTCCCACCTATCAAGCATTATGTGTAGGCACACCAGTGGTTGACTTTCATCTACATAAAGGATTGTTATGCCACCTGGCCAATCTTTATGTTCCTTTAAGCGAGTGTGCGAAGCTGATTTGGGAAGCGCATTATAGTCAAGTAGAAGGGCACTTTAGCACAAAAAATATAGTGGCGATATTGCATACACATTTTTATTGGCCCAAGCTCCAACAAGTTGTTAGCAAATATATCATATCATGATATGCTTGTGCCATCGCAAAACCTGCCATTAAGAAGCAGGGGTTGTACACCCCTCTTCCTAATCCCAGTGGGCTATGGGAATCCACCTCCATGGATTACATGTCAGTACTACCTTCAACCAATCATGGTAATGAATGTGTGTTTGTGATCGTGGATTTCTTCTCTAAGATGGCCATTTTGATAGCTTGTAAGAAGAGCATCTCCACCGAAGTCACTACTAATATTCAAGTGTGTTTGGGTTCATTTTGAGCTACCACAGACTATCATTTCAGATCGTACATCAGGTTCCTAAACACCTTCTGATCCAACCTATGGTCATTGATGGATACCAAGCTCATCAATCGATTTCCTTCCAGCCCCAGACCGATGGACAGACATAGGCAATCAACCAAATTATTGTGCATATTTTTAGAATGTACAATTCTAAACATCCTCGCACATGGGATGAGAGCCTTCCATATGTTCAATATAGTTATAATAGATCCATTCATATCTCTACCAACCACAACCATTTTCAGGTGTGCATGGGGTTCCAACCATTGGCCCCAATTGATGTAGCTCTACCCATTACATCCACACATGAGGAATCTATCCATGCTCAAACTAAGGCTAATAAATCCACCATATTTGTTGAACGAATCCATCACACCTGTGAATAGTTCCATGAAATTTTGGAAAAATCCAATACAAAGTACAAGAAACGACATGACCAACATCAGGTTCCACATAAGTTCCAGGTGGGTGATAAGGTTTGGTTGCATTTATAGAAAGAGAGGCACACATGACCCCATCGTAAGATTTTTTCAATTCAATATGGTCCATACACCATCACCAAGGCAGTAAGTGAGAATGCCTTCGAATTAAGCATTCCCCCATTCTTTGGTTTGCACCTAGTATTTAATGTGGAGCTCCTTCGTCTATATTTTCCACCATTCCTGGACATATCAGAGGTGGCAGAGAAATTGAAACATAAATATATTAATCCTGACTGCATGGAGCAAGAAACCACTGATCGTATCATGGACACACAGGTTAAGGGCACCTTACAGTAGAATATTCAACTATGTCGGGTTGTCAAAGCAGGGTAGCTACTCCACCAAGGCAAGTGGCTCACCAAGATTCAAGTTCAGCAGAAGTTTCCCCATTTGATGGGGGAACTAAACACAATGGATACCATTTATTCCTAATGGGGGAGGAATGATCCATATGGATATTGGTGTCCACCCACTTATTCTACTAGCGCAAAACAATTTTCCATTTTGGCAAATTTGTAGTAGTTTTCTACGGTTTTTCAAGTCTTGAACTTCTTGGGCCATTTTGAGGCCCTAAACGATGTATTTTTGGGTCTGCAATGGCCTAGATGATGATTATAGGATTTGGTATGGGATTGATCCACTATTGTACCCCTTAGCTAGATCTTTCCAACGGTCTAATGAGCACCCCAAACAGAGATTGTATGCAAAAGTTATGACCGTAGGAAGTTGACTGCTCAACTAACCACCTTGGGGCCACACAATTTATGATGGTTAATCTCTTAGGGTTAGGTTTTTGTATGTTTAGTGTTCTTTCCCTCATGCTTATGATAAATAGGCCCTTTCAACCTCTTTTTGTATTCATATTGCCATGAATGAGCGTAGTCATCACATCTCTTCTCATAGATAATCTACCATCATTCTAGATGCTTTATTTTACAGTCTGTTCTATTTCCGCCATTTAATTGAATTTGTGTTTACTGTATCACTGTGTTCCTTGCAATATATATGTGTATGTGGTTATATATCTATTCTTTCATTTCGTTCTCACATAAAATCATATGAATTACAAGTGAGTGATGCTTCATATTTGTATTCAAAATTAAAAAAAATAAATTTTTTTTTTGTCTTTGTTGTCTTTTTTTGGACAATTTTTTAAGTGTTGAGGTGGTAGAAAATTTGGGGTGCATGATCGATGGTACCCGATTCCTTTGGAATTGATGTATTTGGAAGATGGGTGCATGATCGATTGTACTCGATAGCCAATTTGTTGTGTTTTTTCTTGACAAGCGAGTGTGATTCAATTGGCACTTCATAATGGGTAAATGATACAAACAACTACAAAATGGTAGCCATGACATTGAACTATTGCAACAAGACCTTGATGATACTCTTTGAGATATAGACATGTTGCAAAAATAGAATAATTCATTTATGGGAAAAATCACAAAACTTAGAGAATGTGATGATGAACTCTATCATGAATTTGTTGGTTGTGCTACACAAAGCATAAGTAAATTAGAGGAAAGGTTGGAATCATTGGATCAATGGGTAAATGATATTTTTAAAATTCAAGATTAGAAGGAGCAAACGATAGAATCATTGCAACAAGAATTGTTGGCAAAGGAAAACGTGTTGTTAGCACTGGAAAGAGAAGTGAAACAATTAAGCCAAGGAAAAGTGATGTGTGATGCAATTTGTGACGCACGTGATTTGATTCCAAAGTTTGATAGTTCGCGTGATAGCAGTGATTTGACTAATAATGATGTACATGCGTCTCTCTCATGCTATGAGACTCAACACAATGATATCTCTGAAGGTGAAACTCACATTGAGGATGATGATTCTGTTGCTATTTTTGAAGATGAACTTGGTTGTTTTGAGAAACATACTAAGGGAATTGGTTCCAAAATCATGCATAAAATGGGTTATGATGAGAAACGTTTAGTCAATAATGGGTAAGGAATACAAAATCCCATGGCGATAAGTATCAGACCAAGAAATTAAGGTCTTGGTTATGCAGGAAATACAAGCAATGGAAACATAAAATTTGTGAAAGAAAAAACATCAATAGAAGATGAAATATCTACATGTAACAACAACAACATTGAACCAAGAGCAGAAATAGTGGTAACAAACCAAGTGAAAAAGTTCGAGAAGAAGCGTAATCAATATTGTAGTCATTGTGGTAGAACATGTATGTAAAAGAAAAATGTTGGAACTTGCATCCTTGCAATATTTGTGGCCTTACTAATCAAAATCATCATAGATGTTGGAGTAGAGAAACATCAAAGCCTCATATATAGGTATAGTGTGGTTGGATTGTTGTAAAGGAATGGAAAAATTTTACTTCAATGTTGAAAGGATTCTACAAGGTGAAATCTTCAAATGTACAACATATCCGACAGAAAAAGGTCCACGAGTTAGTGAATTCCAAAGAGTCACATGTGTCAAAGTAAAGAGTTGTTAGTCTATCCTACTTGAGTAATTTCTTTGAGTAAATCAAAACATGAGTCATTTTTCTTGTATTGGTTTGTGGTGTTCCTAAAACCACTTGTAAAGGTTAAGGGTAAGTCAAAACCTTTGATATGTTTTAATGGTTACGGGTAAACCAAAACTCCATACATGATGTATTGGTTGCAGGTAAGCTGAAGGAAAACCCATGAGATGGTTATAGGTCGTCCGGAGAAACCCTTGATATGCAGATGAAGCAATTCAGATGGTTGCCTCAAGATATACACTTAACAAAGAAAGCAATGAAAGATGAAGAAGCAGATGAAGACATGAAGGTGACGACAATGGAAGATGTAGATGAAGAAGAGTAGAATATTGAAGATGATGCAGAATACAAAAGACTAAAGATGAAGACAACTTAGACATCTATATTGAATCACAAGTATTATTTAAGGGGGAGTATGAAGAAATAATTCATACTTGTGATATCTAATGGTGAGAATATAAAAAATGTAATAATGAATATAATGTACAAAGTCTACAAGGATGAGGACAAAGAGAAAAGTTAGGGATGAGGATCTCGTGGAAATCACTTGAGAGATTCAAGGAGATATTGTTGGAGATAGTTGTGGAGATGGTTGAACAAGAAATCCTATTGAAGGATGTTTGTTATGGTCACCTATTCTTATATAAGGGACCTCATTGTACTATAATGTATTATGAGAAAAATGTTATACTAATACAACATGAAGCTTGAAGGATATTTTGTGTCTCTATGGTCTGATATGTGCGTGAATGTTTAGTGGTTGGGTTTCTATTTGACCCAACATTGTTTTTATGGTTGACTTGATTTTGTTCTTCATCTTCATTTTCCATCCACAAACATTGAAATAAATTGTAATGAGTATATCTACATTTATAATATAATATACATGATTATGTAAACTGAAAAGTGTATGAGAGCAAGAATTGATTAATAAACAATACACATTCATTCAAAATCATTCCTCGTGTCATCTCCCAATTTTTTTCCCATTGGATCCACTCCATATTTTTTGCTTGCAAGTTTTAAATGCCATGGAAAAGCATTTATATAATTAATACAATGGTTTCTTCTTGTTCCATTAATTATAAAATGAGGGAAGTAAAACAACATAGTTACTTGCAAATTGCACAATAACTTTTGATATTGCAACATATACTCAAAACCCCTACTTGACCCAATGCTAATCAATTCTTTAGATGCCTCTTCTTTGTATGTTAGCACCTATTAAAATACATCCAAGGATGAGTGTAAACTAAAATATATAGATCACAACAAATATGAAATCTTCAGTAAGGGCAACATAAGTTATACTCACAAACTTTGTGATCAACCATTTTCTTCCTTATCGTCCTGTCTTATGTGCCGAATGGGTTCCATTTTCCTTTATCTTCTACAACAAAACAAATGAAAAATAATGTTGCATGCAATACTAAAATTAAATGTACATAAAAGAAAAAATCAACGATTACATACGTTTGATGCAAATAATTGTTAAGATGGCTCCTCTTGTGATGAAATTATGTTCATTTCTTTGACCATCTCCATGTACAGTTTTTAGACATCCCTATCAGCATGTTTCATATATCACCTCATTCGTCCTTTGGAATTTTCATAATCTTCCTGGAAAATGAATGCACAATTTTTTTCTCATATTGACATGAAAGTAAATATAGCTGAAATATTAATCGTGTAATTTTTTGTAGTAGTATATACATATTATAGAAAATCATATTTAGGAACAATACTTTTTAAATGATTCCTTTTTGTTATTGTATGTTTTTGATATTGCAAGTTTGACAGGTCTTATTGATCATTTCTCTATAAATTTTTGTTGTAGTTTATATATAACTTGATTCTTGGAATCACTTGACTGAATTTTGTATTGTAAGTGGAAACTACGTATATGTGTTATTTACACTATATCCCTCATAGTTTTATAGAAGAATTTTCTCCTTTCATTAACTTCTAGCACCATTGCAGATGAATTGAGTACCAATTCATCATCATTTACGTCCTTCATAATTTTTATCTTCTTAGCTCGACATTCCATTTCCTCATTGTCGTTCCCTACACAAAATTTAACAAATGTGAAATAGAGTGTTTGAAACATATTAGTCACAATTCTTAAGAAGCATGTACATTATTACTGAAAATGCAAAGAAAACTGCATGTTGATTGTCATCGATTCACCTAATTCATCTCTTTGCAACATTTTCATCAACATTTTATGCTTTTTTGCACTCAGATTGCAAATAATCTTATCAAGTTTCTTCAAGTTTTTTCTCTACCTTACACACATTAACCAATGTACAACATTTAACTCACAAAGAATTCAATTCTATTAATTTTATAATAACATTTCAAAGAATTTTCCTTCTTCTCTCTTTGGGATGTGATCCCATTGTGTGTATTGCAACAAGTTCTTTATGTGTACATGCACTAGTTTGTAATACACAAGCATACAAGTTGACACAAAATTGTTGATTTAAAAAAATATTATTGAAGTTTATTAGTGCATTATATAGATAAAAGAGCACTTGTGCATGTTTACTGTATATATCGCACAGCCAAACCCACAAATATTTTGTAATTAATATATACAAGTAAAATGATGCGCTTCCAAAAAAGCATTGGTGCATTAATATATAAAGGACACAGTGATAACCGTGAGAGTATTTTTTTTACCAATAGGGATGTTTTGGGACATGATTTGTAATCAAATGCAATAAGTGGCCCCATTGCAATTGATGCCCATCACCCAATACACACACAAAAAGCTATTTATAAATATTCAGTTCCTAGGAAAAAATCCTCATTGTCAAATAATAGAAAGAGTAAAATCCTAATACTAAAGTTTGCAGTCACATAAAATAGAAGGGAAGCAACAAGAAAGGTAGGGTTTCCAGTGTTGAAGGCAAATTTTAAAACTTTTTATTTTCTTTAGAATGCACTGTAAATATTAAGGATGGAAGAATTAATGATTTGTTTGAAACAATCAAGGGAAGAATTGAGATGAATAGTAAAAAGTTATATACCTGAAATTTATCCTCTATAGAGTTGTATGTGACCTAAAATCCCTTACAAATTTGGCTCTTTAGAAAAATATGGCCACCCCAACGACATACCTAGTAATATCTCTTGCACAAGCCTCCCCTCAAACTTCTGGTAAAATAATGAAATAATGATTAGGTTGATTAGGTTTCTATTATAAACTTAATTTTAGAAAATGAGATTCCTGCTCATTTTTTCATGTGCATTGTTTTTATTATTATTATTCCGATGCACTTTAATAGTATTATGCACCTATGTGCAAATATAAATAGTAAAATACAAATACAAATATCCATTGTGAAAGTTTAGTGGATATTTAGATTGTAGTTGTTGTGGATGATAGTTCTTGGTGTGTATCATAATTTAGCGCATCATTGTGTATTACATTTATTGGTGCATTGATATGGATTAAACACACTGGTTTCATTAAAAATCCATTTGACTGTTTGTTTGTTAAGTTAAAACGTTACATGCATCCAAATATTTCCTTTGAGAATATAAAGACATAAAGTACATTACTCGACAATAGACAAATGTTACTTAAACTCACACCATATACTAAAAAAAGGGTTTCAAAAGTCTATTTTAAAGTTAAATTGTTATATGCTTGTCAAATTTTATTTTAAGAATGTGGACATGTATTGATGGTTGATTTGGCTCAACTGCAAGGAGAAAAAGATATAATATCAAATGGCTAATTCTTCAGATTCTAGGTCATTCCATATTGTTCATTGTTCATTAAGTTCTCCCCTATTGTTTGTAGTAAGTTCTAATTTTACTTATATTTTGATTATCTAAATGAATTTATGTTATTTATGCATGTGCATGTGAATACTTATGCATTGAATTTTGTAGAATCCTGATTCAAGATCGCGTTTAGATGCACAAGATATTCTACCAATCGAAAAGTATTGCAAGCTCTTATCAAGAGCAAGATATCGCAAGCAACTAGTAGGGGAAAATGGAGAGCCGCTTTACCTTTCCAACTATAACATGCCATCTTCCAGCCACCATCCTGGGTTGATGGTACTTCACCTTCAATTAGATCTCTTTTATGACACCCTAACAACATGTGGTTGTTAAAAATGCAAAGGGTTGAGGGAGAACCCTTGGCATGTCACACTATCCCATTATATTAATGATCAACTACCCAAGATTGATGGTCTAATACCTCCCACTATGGTTAAAAATCCAATAGGTATTATAGAAAATACATGTAGGAACACTTCCATATGCTCATTTTTTGGAAAGTTGGAAGCCGAAAAAACTATGTTTCATCTTAAATTGACCAACATGTCTCCTTTTGTTGAGTCAATCGATAATTCTAGTGAGCCAAAGTATGGTATCGATTCTACCCAAATCATCACTACCATGAGATCCAAAAAGTTGTATGAGTTGAGAGCAAAAATGTCCAAGTACACACCAAGGACATTTTAATTGTTGAAGGGTAGTGATGAATTCTCTCTCCCTATCCATATACAAAGTAAATACCAAACCTGTTACAATCACACTTTGTATGGTGCTTGGTCGTCTTCTCTACTTGTGTCTGATGTTGGGAGTGAATTCTCTTTTTGTGATAATAATTATATGATTGCCACGTCTAAAATAAATGTTGCAAATATTGGCTTGTTTATCCTTTCACATATATTCTTTCCTCCCCAAAAATTAGCAGTACTTATGCCATTTTGTGGTCCTCTTATTGTCGGTCTGATTACTTGAATATTGTTAAATGCAAGCATAGAATTTCCATGTATATTATGTGCATGCATGGTTATGCTTATGGGAATTTTAATAGTAAGAACCTGATATATATCGATCTTCGTCCACACACTCATAGGAACATTATAGGGTTCATTAATAGTTGTAGGTGCTCATTATTCAGTGAAAATTCTTCACTTTAGGGACACTCAAATGACAAGGAGTTATTTATGAAAAGGAAAACATTTAGATTTTTTATTGTGCATGCAATATGCATTTTGTCTCTTGGTGATGAGTTTCTTTATAAAATAAAACTTTTGTACACCACCAACCACTTGTCAAAGACACCTTGCACTGGGACTACATTTAGACGTCCCCTTGGGGCATAAGAAAAATATCATTGAGTAATTATATATTTTTTTCAATGGAATTAATGTAAATGTATTGCTTAATTTGACATTTTGTTTTATAAATTGGTTTTTTGCACATGCACTATTGGAAAAAATATCCATGCTTCTAAAAATGGTTTGATGTAATGTTTAAACATACTAAATGCATTGTGTTTACTAATATCATTGATGTACTATTCAATATTTTTGAAATTAGAATCCTTATGACAAATGACCTGTCCACCATCTTCAATTGCTCTCCACTATGATGTCAAATCAAGAGAAGGTTGCTAAACGAACACCAATTCAAAATGTCTACAGTAACATTGGTTCTTCACATGTTGACAATGAAGGAAATGAAATAGAGGTTGGTACGGATGATTTCTTACGATATATGGCTATCATGGAGGGAATGTTGTTACATGAATTCTAGCAAGATGAGCTAGGGGATGATGCTCATATCATTGATACCTTTTTTGAAAGGTTGAAATACGCTTCCACCACCCCTCTCTTTAGACATGGGTCAAAGACTACTCAACTAGGGACAACAATGTTACAACACAACTTGAAAGAAATGTAAATGTCATACATGTGTTTCTCAGCACTATTGAGGTAACTAACCATTAAATCCTCTATATTTTGAGGAATCTTGTCCCACAATCAACATTGAAAATGGTTAATTTTATGTCTGCTTGATGGCAATGCATTTCTATTAGCCACTAATTGTAGGTTGCTCAAAGTTAAGGTACTTCCAAGTGGAAATATCTTTCCCGATAGTTGCGAAGAGGCAAAAAAAATGTTGAAAAGGTTGGGTGTTGAGTACATATCATATCATGTCTGTCCAAATGATTGTATTCTATATAGAGGAGAATACATATACATAGTGATATGTCCAAAATGTGTGCAAGACAGGTAACCAAAATTAAAAAAATAGGTAAAGCACATGGTCCACATCATAAGATACAATGAGGCACATGCTTATAATCCCAAGGATTCAAAGGCTATTGTTTTTCAAAGAATTATCTATGTTGCAAGAGTGGCATGTCTCTCATAGAAATGAGCAAGGCGTTATGCAACTCCCAACAGATTCAATAGACATGAAGCATATAGACGATACATGGCTCGATAAATTCAAGGATGAAGTATGGAGCATTTGATTGAGCATAACCATGGATGAATTTAACCTATATTCCCCCCAGTATAACAACTATTCTATTTGGCTAGTAGTTATGATCAATAACAATATCCCCCCATGGTTTTCCATGAAAAATGAACATCTTATGTTGGCTCTTATAGTCCCTGGTAGAAGACAAGTGAAGAATATGGATGTCTACCTATAACCATTGATTGATGAATTTAATGAATTATGGGACAGGGTGCCTATATATGATGTATCAAGATCCATCCCAGCAGAGAGGTATTTTACATTGTATGGCATATTTGCGTACACTATGCATGATTATCCAAGATTAGGAGTTTTCTCTGGTAAGCATGTTTATTGATTTGTTTATATTCATACCATTATTTTGCATAGTTAATTCAGTGCCACTTGATTCTTTAATGCTAATGTTCTATCTACACAATAACATCGCAGGTCTTGTAACAGGAGGGTATCATAGATGTAAAAGTTTCAAACCTTCTATAAAGGCTAGGTGCTATAACCACCTATGAAATCCAGTGTATGACTGCTCAAGAGTATTCCTCCCAAAAGACCACCCTTATACAATAACAACATCTCCTTTCAATCGTAAACTAAAGAGAACCCAAAGACCTAAAATAATGACATCGATTGATTAGCTTAAGGCATCTGACATATAGAAGGAGAAGGAATTTGTAGAACTGTTCGATTCGAATAGGGAACCTATGTTTGATGATCCTAAATTTTTCAACACTTATGTTGAGAAAATGTCCATTGGGATGAAAAATAAATTTGTATTTTATAGGATTCCATATTGGAAACATCTTAAGATTTCCCACTTACTAGATCCCATGCGTATATTTAAAAATGTTTCATCTTATTTATGAAGACACATATCATAAAAAAGGTGACACAATTGGTGTTAAGATAGATCTTATTTTAGTAAAAATTGGACAAGAAAAGAAAGTAGAGGATAGGTTGGTCCCTCTTGGTCCTTTAAAGAAGGTGATGTCCCATGGATTTTGAAGAAAAATGATCTTTCTCTGGAGAAGGAAGTTGTATTGGGTGTGAAGGTTCCGTATTTGTATGGGTCGACTTTATGACACTGATTCATTATAGAAGAAACTTTGTTGAGGTTGAAATCACATGACCATATGAACCTTCTAAGGGTATGTAGGCCGAATACATGTTCTTTTCCCTTGCAATGTAGGTTATATACTATGCACTCACGGTTTTATGGAAATTAATTTGTATGTGTTTATTTTGTATTGTCATTATCCCTTGCTTATGTGGATGTGTGAACCATGACTTCCCTCAAGACCCGTGGTGCACCATGTCTAAATTATTTTCATTTCTACATCGCCTCACATCAAAGGAGATTCATATATCCCATTGTGTCATTGAAAGATAGATGAGATTGTTTGTATGTTTGAGAAGGATTTTCCCATGAGTTTTATAGACTTGCAAATTCATCTTCTAATTCACTTAGTTAATGAGTTTGAATTAACTGGGGTGGTCTCATGTAGTTGTATGTTCTTCTTATAGAGGTACATAAAAAAATTGAAGGGGTTTGTTCGACAAAGGGAAAAATATGAGGGGTCAATGGCAAAGGGGTACATAGTATATGAGCCATTCTATTATGTCAGTGAGTAGATCAAGAAAACCAATGACACAATAGGTGCAATGTTTTGGAACGACCAATGAGATGAGGACAAAAGGGAAGGGGATCTACTCCAAATGAATGAAAACAAATGTGCATGATAAAGATAAAATCACTTATCTTTTTATCAAATTTCTATATAGTAACTATTTACATTGAACTTGAGAATCTATATTTGACCTCATTCTATTCTTTTTGTATTTCATGAATACATCAGTGGAGTTATAAATTGATTCCATTAATAAATTAATTATTTACAAGCTAGAGACAATGCAACCACGGGTCACATTATATGAAGAGAAGACAATGAAATGGGAGAGATAGAAATAATTCAAGAGGTTGAATAGTAGAAACATGCCTCATCTTGATTACTGAAAAGAAAATATGCCAATAATTTGTCCCAACAATTGGGTGGTTGACCATATCAAAGAGAAATATGGTGCATCCAATTGTTATCCACGCGGTGAAGAGGATGCAATAAATATATGGATCAGGTGCAACAATTCTATAATAATCTCTCAGTGTACATTTTTAACTTTATAATTCACATTTAAATTATAGCATTTATATGTTTTTATTAATGCTTAGGTTATTAGACAAATGGCATCGCCATTTTTTTCACATTTTTATAGGTGCATTTATTCCCATCTATTTGGGCATATCGACATCATTTTTACACTGAGGATGTCGTTGATGGACAAGTCACACTTAATTGTGGAGTGGAAGTCAAGTTCAACCAATCTAGCCGTGTTAGCCACCACGATCAAAACATAATAGAGAGGAAGTTAGATAGGTTATGTGACAAAGATACAAGAGATCATGCAAGTGTATTTTTCATCTTTCCATTGTGTTATTTTTAGGTGGAAGTGGTGGGATACCTTCGACTAGAGTAATATAAAGGAATATCATGATAGTGGGATAATATGTATCAAATCGAGAAGGACATGGGATCAAACTAAGGAGCCTTATGTTTTCCAAAACAATGCAACCAAGTGTTTTTTAACCCAGAAGTGTTGGATAGGGATTGGTGGTTCATACTAAGAGAAAACCCCATATCAAAATATCTTTTTGAGAACAACAATATTATAATACCAAGTGAGAAATATAGTTAGGGTGATGGCAACAAAGAATGATATATACATGTTTTATTTCAACATTTATATTGCAGACGTGTCACTTTATTATTGTTATCTATAATTGGCCAATTATGTTTTATTATTCATTTTATGATGTTGGAAATGAAAATTTAACAACCTGCATTTTCAACCATCATCTTAAAATGTAGTAATGATGAAAATACTCCTACCATTTTGAAAACCTTTATAATATGGATGTAATCTCACATGTTAAGAAAAAAAAAACTTAAAAAGGTTTAGTTATGAAGGTTTGTTTATCTCATTGCATATTTAATTATGTATAAGCTTAGGTGTTTTTGGAGATTTTAAAGACACATATACAAAATTGTTGTAATTTACATTATATATAATTCATAACTCCTTATTTAAAAATAAAAACATTTACCATTAATACTAAACATTGTTCTATTCATCTAAATATTTCATCAAAGATTACACATAATATTTGTAAGGTTATAGCTAAGAATATATTAGTTGGTTTAAAATCAATTTAATGTGCAATGTACTATTTATCTATGTAGCATTTTATGACTGTATGGAAGGGTTGAGTGAAAATGAATCTTATTTAGTCGAAGAACATACTATCTCATATTTATTTTGATGAAATAAAAAAAATAATTTAATTTAATATATTTTTACTAGGTTAATTATATTTGTTTACATTTGTAACAATATAACAATATATTTTTAGAAAATTGTTTACATTTGTAACAATATGATAGTAATTGCATAGTTAGGAAGAAGCTTTTATTGATGTTTTTTAATAAACATCCACAAGTATAAAAGTGGAGGACTAATTATTTTGTTAAATTTGACTATAATAAATTTGACTTTATCAAATTAATGAAATAATTCTGAAAAATAGTCAAGACTTTTTTTTAAAAATATTTTAATTCAATAATAGATTTCAAACATTAATCAAATTGGATAATCCGGATTGAATAATTTGATATTCATGTTTCTCAACATGTTTGATCAACATATGACTCAATAAATCATCAACCTCAAATACAATACATAACATAAGTGCAACTAGGAACCTACACACTATGAAAAATGCACCAAATATTCCAAAATAAGACTCATGCCAATAGGCTCCCTCCTAAATGTTGAGTCTCCATTGATTCTACTCCAAGTGGGGTACACATCATCTAAACATTGTTTATGTTCACTAAACATGATTTTGAGGTAGGGCACATATGATTGAGATGAGGAGATTACTCAACCCTCAAAGTGCAAGTTAGAGGTATAGAGTTAATCAGGGGTATGCAGGTTTATAAAAGTTCGGAGTTAAGATTAAATGGGGGTCAATGTAAACATGATGGTAAGTGATTATTAAGGTTATAATGATTAGGGGTTTTTGTTTAAGGGGTTTGTGGGTTTACACGGGTTTAGGGTTAACATCAATTAGGGAAAAGGGGGTTATATGTATTAGGGATTAATAAGTATAGGTAGGTTAGGGTGTTTGTGGGGTTACATGGTTTGAGGCTTTGTGTTGAAAGGTATCATGGGGTAGTGGTGTAGTGGTCATGGATTAGTGGATTAGGATTTAGGTCCAAGTTAGTGAGGTTGCAGTCATTAAGGGCTAATGATACTTAAAAATTTATGAAGTTGTACAATAATTAGGAATCAAGGCAAGTTAGGGGAAAATGGTGTTATAATGGTTTTGAGTTAATTTCAATTTGGATTCAGTGTGTTTCTAAGGGTTATGAGGTCATGTGTTAATAGAAAAGGAAATAGCACGTGAGTGTTAATAAATTAAAAATGTATTAGTGTCCTCAACAAAAAATACAATACTTTACTATTCTTCCCTATGTTGAGGCACATTTGTGTACAATACAATACACATGTGTGTTTAGCACGATATGGTACATACATACATAAAAATAAGAGGGAATTAATTCAAAGCATGTTATTCTAGCTCAAAAAATGGGGGATTTTATCTTAAGCATGTTATCATCACTCAATATGGTTAAGAGTTAAAGTGGAGTTCTTATATATGCGTATGACAACATGTATGAACCTCGTATCGATCTTATATGAAAATTATTATGTGTCAAATTAAAAGTTATTGTGATGAAGTTATTATATATTCTTACGAGGGTATGTCTAAAGACCTTCTTGACCCTTTTGAAATACTTGTATACTCAATTGATATTAGTTTATAATGATTAAAATATGTTTGCAAAACTTGTTTACCATGTTCTTTTTGTTCATGCATGCTGTTAACTACGGGAATCTATGTTTCTAACATGTGAGATTATATATCAAGTTAAAATCAATTGGTTGTAATATGATTGTAGATATAATATAAGTTAACATTGATGAGATATAATATGTAGATATATATCTATGCATAAACAAAAAATAAACCATCACGGAAAAAAATGACATTTTAGGGAGATATGTGAGCTATATGCCATTGTGAAACCCCACCAATGGTAACATATGACGTATCTTTTTCTATGCATTGAGGAAATATAAGAGGTATTCTTTGAAAAAATGTGTGGTAAGTCATTATAGGTTAAAAGAAAGTTATTATGATTAACTAGCATCAACTTAATGTAAGAAGTAGTATTTTAAAGAAAATAATATACTTATTGTGATGCTAGAGATTAGTATAACTTGGATCTAGTTGACATTTATGTTATTAATTTATATACATGTTATTGAGGGATGTGATCCATGCTCATGATATTATTTATAAATTATATATTTTGTATTATGTTTTTATGTGATTATTTAGTAATTTCTTAGAATTCTTGCTTGTTTCTCACACACATATAGGCATTAAGGATCGAGGGCTCGATGGATCTTGGATCTATGCAAAATAATGGACAATTTGGGAGGAATACTGGCCAAGCAAGGGTTTCATACATTGAAAATCCTCTTGATACGTCCCATCCACCCATCTCTCCCACTCACCCTCATGATGGCTCGGTCACCAAGACTGTCAGGACCTCCCGTACTCCTCTAGATCCCACTTTACCTCATCCAAATGTCTCACTTCCCCATTCCATTTCATACCTCCTAGACACATTGTCCCGTGAAATTATCGACATCCCCTCTCTCCCTACTGTCAAATTGTTCCTTTGTCTCCACTATCATTTGACCCGCTCCATGTTGATTTTTTCCCCTCCTTTGAATCCCCTTTCAAGGCCCAAGAAAAATGACCTTGAAAACGATGTCCTAGGTGCATTAAATGGTGCACACATGAGATGAAAGCTATCATTGATCGGATTCTATTCCAAGAGAAGGTGGTTCATTACACTGAATGAGATCTTAGTATACCAACATAGATCCAAATCCTAGGCTCTATCAAGCGCCGAGAGGGATCAAATCTCCCTAGGTGCAAACCTCTCCTTGAATAGCTCCTTGAGTGCAATACCTGAGCTACCTAATCCTAAGCTCTAAAGTCTCTAGCTTAAGTCTCATATTTACTTTTTACTTTGTATTATTCTTTTTTGTTTATGGCCGACATAATATTTATTATTTTTTACTTTGTATTATTATTTTTTGTTTACTTTGTATTATTTTGTTATTGGACAAACACTATAAAATCTCATATTTATTTTTTACTTTGTATTAAAAGTAAAAAGTAAAGTCTATAGTTTAAGTCTCATATTTACTTTTTACTTTGTATTATTCTTTTTTGTTTATGGCCGACATAATATTATCACCTAATCCTAAGCTCTAAACTCTCTAGTTTAAGTCTCATATTTTTTTTTTACTTTGTATTATTCTTTTTTTGTTTATGGTTGACATAATATTTATTAATTTTTACTTTGTATTATTCTTTTTTGTTTATGGCCGACATAATATTTATTACTTTTTACTTTGTATTATTCTTTTTTGTTTACTTTGTATTATTTTGTTTATGGCCGACAATATCCACAAACACTCGACTTACAAGATCTCCCTCATACAAATGTTATTTATGGCCAACAATATCGACAAACACTTGACTTACAAGATCTCCCTCATACAAATGTTATTTATGGCCGACAATATCGACAAACACTCGACTAATAAGATCTCCCCCATACTGGGATGTAGAGCGCCTCTTGGCGCAAAGATTCCATGCCCGTCATTTCAATGAGGATGCGCTAAAGAATTGGACATTTCAAACCTAGGAACATTTTCTTGGATATGCCCCCCTCGCTCATGCAAGCACCCGAGGCTACATCACCTTTGTTTTCAACTATGCAAAATATCGAGAAAGAATAGCCATGGATGACCCTTGGTTTTAGGGGAACTCAACCCTCACTCTTTTCCATTAGTGTGATGGGTTTGACCCCAATAGAGAGTGCATTCACACTCTTGCATTATGGGTAAAAATGCCATGCCTTCCCCTTGAATTCTAGGAAACACCCATATTCAATATCATTGGAGATACATTGGGGAAATTCTTGAAAGTTGCTCCAAAAATTGAAAATAAATGAAAAACCTTGGTGGCTTCAATCTGCGTTTAAATGGATATTGCTCAGGCCTCCTAGATGTGATCTTGCTCAAAGATGGCGACCATCACTATATGCAATCCTTAGATTAAAAAACATCCATTTGAGATGCAACAACTATAAATCACATGGGAATCTCCATAACAATTTCCCTTTTGGAAAACCCTTTGAGGAAATTGGAGGCACACAATCTGTGATGATCCCTTCATATTTTGGGAATGAGTCTTTGGTGCATGAGCCTAAGGGGAAAAAAATATATCAGGCATTGAAGTAGAGCATTATGTCCTCAAGGATTCCCACTCAAAATTGAGATTGACGTTGCAAAGGTTAATGCTCAACTTATTTCCAGATTTGAAGAATTGGAGGAAATAATTCTAACTACTAAGCCAAAGACTCATTCACCTTCAAAGACAACATTATTGGACTAGATGAAGGATAGGTATTCTCCTTCCCAATCTGTCTCATCTCCAAATTCTTCCTCTTTGTCTAATGAATCAATTCATTCCGAATCCATGGATTTAATTCCTCTGATAGAGTCCATAATAAATATTTCCTCTAGTGTTATTTCTTCCCCTTCTTCTGGTCGATGGTACCTCACCATATCCTATACCAAAATTTAACCATATCATTCAAGGGGATTGAGAAGGACCTTTTCTAGTTCTACTTCACCTACTCATTCCAAAGAAATTAGGAGAAGGGGATCGAGAAGAAATGATGGTAAGCATGAATGAAAATTTCCAAAAAACATTGAAAATCCAATTCTAAGAGTTTTGAGTCTTTTATACCATTGCAAACATGTTCTCAAAATTTTGTAATGCGTAGTGGCCTAGTTTGTGTTTCACATGTTAGAATCAAAGTATAGCCCTTTGTTCTTTGAATCTATGGAATCCAAAAGAAAATTATAGATCTAGGCCCATATGAGTTTAGATTATATGTAATGAACCCAATCCAAAAGCACTATTGTAATAGATTCAAAATTCAATGCAGAAAAAATGAATTATGCTTCTACAGATCCTTAGGACCTTGAAAAATTGAGGTCCGGATTCAAAAACAAGTTACAACTTTAGCTTTTTAGATTTAGTTGTTTGTAGTGTTGTATTGTAAATTCTTGTAGTTTTGGTGAATTCTTGTTCTCTTAGACACACAAAGAGGAAAACCATATTTTTTGTGAATGGGTACTATCCCCCTAAACACTAATCTCTTATCATTTAAGATATCTTAACTTGAATTTGTTTGGTGTAGGTGGTAGCGGAAATTATTGGGACTTTTTCTTGATATTTGCAGGATGTGGATAAGTTTTTGTTGATAAGACAAGCAATGGTTCCATGGAAAGCTACAACCTTCATGGAAATAATTTACAACCTTAATGGAAAGCCATAATAAAATGTGTGAACATCTAGAAGCAAGATTCAATCCTCAAGAAGCAATTAGTTGATGGGTTGCAACTTTTTGGATGACCCCTAAAATCCTCACAACCCACGAATGGTTCAATCCCATGTGAAGTAGTTAGAGTGGAGGAGAACATAGTGAAACAAGGCCAAGGCTTAGATGGAGGCATGCAAATTGGCCCTACCGAAGAGATAGCTTCCACCTAAGTTGGTGACAAGCAAGTAGCCCTCGATAGGCATGATTTTCTATAATACTTGCTCTTTTAAAGTTTGTAGAACAATCTTAGTGTTGAACTAGTTTACTTGCCAGTATACAAGTTGGCTACATAGGTAAATTCTAGGATAGTGGAGCTAACTCAGTTACTAGGAAACAACTTTAAATTTTTGGGACACTTTGAATCGTTGACATGAAAACTTCTCTTTTTCCTTGTATTATCTTTATGTATAGTTTGGCAATAGACAAATTTAATACAAAATATACCCATTCTTTTTATATTAATAATAATATTTACAACACTATATGAAAGAGATTTTATGATAATAACTTAAAATGAACTACCAACATGTTATCATCTGCAAAATAGCCATTTCTAAGAAGAGGGATTGGGTTTTGTATTTTTCAACAAGCCTCACAAAAATGTTTATTTCCTATGTCTGCATAGTTAGCTTTTATGGAACAACTACAAACCATGGAAGGATGTTGCTTGAAGAGTCTACTTCTTAAAAATATAAGGAACACCAAGTGGCGTGGAAGATTGAAAACATTGTAGGCTGCTTCTGTAGAGCCCGAGAGGTATTTTTCTACAGTTAAACCATACATCAACATCTTCTCACCAAATCTATAATGTGACTAAACATACATTTGCTTCCCATGTGGACTTATAGAAAATATGGGACAAACCTCAAGAGAAATGGGTCTATACTATTCCCTTCCTTTTGCAGATCTACAGATCTAGTTGGCCTTTTACTTTTCTAGGCATATAGTATTTAATTTTGCAAACCAATTGAATAGCATGTAAACTTTTGCTATGATTTGGAAATTAAAATTGAGGAATATAATTTTTAATGTAGAGAAAACTCGTAGCATGTCTAATCAATGATAGTCCACCACTCTTCCAAACCCTGAATTGCATATCCAAGAGATATCAGAGAGTGTCGTTGAAGCTCAAGCATCCGATGTGATTGGTAGGCATTGATTATCAACATCAATTCTACTAAATCGACCCAGGACTCACCTAGTCTCCCCTCCTGAGACCAAATCACACATTATCGACCATCGAGGATGCCACGGTTTCCTCCTAGTATATAGTTAACTATGTTGGTCACTTCAACACAACCGCGACTGTGTTGGTCACCTTAACCTGAGTTTGAGTGCTGAAATTTCTTCCACTTAAACCACTTGACCACAAACTCCTTGATGGCGAGTGCCATATATTTCATTAGATAATTGTAGTCTTTTCTATTGTGAAACCATGGTTGTTCACTGCCCAGAATTCCATTTGGATGCGTAAATCCTCCATTACTAATATAACCGTGCTTTTGAAAAAAACAAAAAATAAAGAGTAAGCATGCTATGCTAATGTTGAATCAAGGAAAAAGCAGTACATTGGAGTAATCACAACATAGAAACCGTTCATAGGAAACCATTTCCTCAGTTACTGTGATTAGAAAATGTGTAAAACCTAATTATGATACGATTCAAAGTTTTAACAGAAAAATAAATGAGGGATAATTGCAAAAAAGCACAATTAAGCATACGATTTGAATTTTTAACATAAAAATTAAATGAGGCACGGATTGCAAAATCCCAAATAAGAAAAACTTTCAAGCACAGAGCACTCCTTTGATGGAAAAATTGAGGAAAAAGAGATGTGGAAATTCACTCAGAAATAGCAGGATTTTAAAGCATCATGCATGAAATGCCTATAGGTTAAGAACGACTAATGGTTCCATCACTTGTTTGGGGAATGGAAGTGATGATAATAATTGTGGTGAGATTTTCTTCCTATGAGTAAGATGAAAATCTCTTGGATAACAAAGTGGCTCCCTCAAACCAAATCCAAGACAGAAAGAAAACAAATAGAATCCTAAACTCCTAGATCAAGCATGCACAAGTATTCCAACATGAAAATGGAAGGAGAAAGATCAATATCTTACCTTTTTATTTGGAGATTGTCCCAGCTCCAGCTCTAAGCTTGATGTCCAAGGCTTGTGTACCTGCAACATAAGATAGAAACCAACCTTCCAAACATGAATGCATCAACGAGATCTAATATAAGATATCATATATCAATGGAAGAGACATGACATGGGAGAATAGGCTAAGTTATTATTAAGAAATCCAAAGAATAAGTAGTACAATACATAATTATACCTGAGGTAAATTCGACAACATATCCTCCTAAACCTTTCAACAATCCACCTTTGAGAACCTTGAGAACATGAGGACTCCCTCACAAATAGATCTGCAATTATATTTCAGAATTAGCTTCTATGTGTCCAATCCCAAAACTTAAGAGCAATGGCCTTGATATAGGGTGAGAAATCCCAACCACCATGGAGAAGAGTGTGGATCAAGAGAGGATATCATGGATCTCATATATCTCAACATTCTTCATAAGGAAAAACAAGATTGGATCTCAAAGGGATGATGAGATTCTCGAGATGAGGGATCCTAGATCTAAGGCACAACAAGCTAACCAAAATCATCGCGCCCTAGACACTAAGCAAAGCGCGATATAGTTGTAATTTTCGCGCCCCTTTAGTGGAGCAAAGCATGATAATTTGCTATTTTCGTACCTCCATAGTTCAGCAGGGTGCGAAAATTCTTCCATTAATGTTTCGAAGTGGTTAGGTGAGGTGGGATTTGGCTCCAAGAAATTGGGTGACTTATCCAACTTAGGTATATAATGACTTTATTATACAAAAATGGGTTTAATACACTTAGGAGGTCATGAAATTCACACTTCCCATGGTGGTAAAGCATTTATGACCGAAAATGGAAAAACGAGGTATACCAATAATTTACACCATAGGTCATATTTTTGGAGGTTGACCATTGCCTTTGCAGCTATGTGAAGATTTCCTTTGGCTCAAGTATGTTTAAATAATTTTACGCAAAAGAGAGATTTGAAATGAGCTGAATTACATAAAGTGATGAATATTGTTATTGGTTGGTTTTGTATTGGATTGAAATCACAGGTTAGAACCTACATAGGATCAACTCAAGTTCTTGCATCAATTTTTGCTAGATTTGTCATTCTTTTGATGTTTGGAGATTTAGCATAAATGGTAGCGACAATACGTACTGGCTCAGACATGTAGTCCTTTGTTCTAAAGACTCTTACCACATTTTTCTTAATGTTTTTGATTTCCATTGTCGCTATTGATACCAAAGAAATATCTATCTCTAACTACCTTCGATTGATTGACCTATTTATATTCCTTTAATCTCATATTGATTTCATGTGACTGTGTTCACTGCTAATAGAAAAAGGATGAAATATGTCTGCACATGACACTGAATTTGATGCATTTCCAATGGAATAGATTGAAAAATTTGCAGGACTAGCACTTGGAACGATTGTTGGCCTGAATGTAATGATAGCAGGGTATTTATTCTCTTCCCTCACAATTATTATTATTTTTGTCATTTTCTAGAAGAACCATTAATAATATTGAGATTAACATGATTTTTATTTCTTCTGGCATACCATATTTTGTAGCTTCAATGAATCCAACAAGGACAATAGGCTCCGCCGTGGATGGCAACAAATATACAAGCATTTGGATATACATGGTTGCACCTGTACTCATTTCTATATTGGACGCATTTTCTAATAACACGATTCGCTTGAGTGATAAGCCTGTGCGAGAAATTACAAATATGGGTCGTTCATGAAGAGCCAATAGTGTCAATTCAATTACATATTTTTGGAATCTAATTCAATGGTAAATACTTTGTGGCCATGCTCATTTGAAGTCCCACAACTATTGTCATTCATATTTTATTTAGTTTAAAATTTGTGAGTTTCTTTATTGGTACTTCTAGCTCTCTTTGATTTGACACTGTAAATTGCAATGAATGGATTTTATTTGTTACTGGCACTATCAACAGAAATTCAGAAGTTCAAATTAAACTGGAAATATCCACAACGTTTTCAAAATTGCAGAAATTTTCTAAATCATGTTAGCAATTTACATGTTCAATCTTGAATCATAGATTTGTTCTAAGATCTCAATCTGCAATTTTATTTATATGTAACCGACAATTTTTTGTTAATTTGTTAATTATCAGTTGAAAGCATATGAGTTATAAATATGCTATTATTTTTTAAGATATATTGTTGTTTCTTAATTTTTTTAAAGGACTCAACCTATAAAAAATTGCTCCAGATCCCAGTAAATCTGGCATTTTTCTTGTCAAAGCTGTAATTGGTTAGATCTACATAGAATTTATTTAAGATGTTTATATAAATTTAATCTCTTTATATTAGACTTGCACCAATATTGCAACAACTATACAAATTCATGACATTTTAAAATTATTCACATCATATAGTTCTATTGAATAATAATGAAGAACAAAACTAAAATGAATATAAAACAAATACAAATTCAAAATATACTACTTGCATAGTACTTTATAATGCTACTAAATATATGATTGAAAATGATAAAAAAAATGACAAACTACTAAATGTACTACAAAATAACAACAATTGTACTACTAAAATGATGGTAGCTAAGGGCCAAATAAATGACTAAATACACTACCAAATAGCGACAATTAATGAACAAATAAATGACTAAATAGAAACAATTAATGACAAAAAAAAGACTAAATATATTACTAGATGATGAAACAATTCAAACAATCAACAACTAAGTGATAAATGACTAATTTGGTTGGGTGATAAGAGACTGCTAATTTATTATCAATGGTCACCGCCTCAAATTTAGTCATTTATCACCAAATTTTAGTCATTTTTTAGTCACTAATTACCCATTTTGTACTAGTGGGTCCTCCCTCTAGATGATACTTAATCCCATGTGTGCAATTGAGGAAGAATAGATCGATACTCCCTCTAGATGATGCTTGAACCCAAGTGCACATTTGAGGAAGGGTCGACTGATTCTACCTCTGAATGATGCTTGAATCCAGTTGCACATTTGTGGAAGGGTCAACCAATCCTTCTAATAAATGTCATCTTTCCTTTGTTAGAATTGATTTAATACTGAGAGGGAAGTGAATCAGTATTTGTGCAATTATCAGTAGTTTTTACCTTCTTTAATTGATTAGCCTTCACTTAATATTTATCTTTAGTTATGCATCCAATAAATAAAATCATCCATCCATATATGCAGCAAGACAAAGAACACATAACACACAGTGTTTTAATGCGGAAACCAAAATGAGAGAAAACCATGGAATGCTTCTTTTAATAATGAAAAATAATACATTCAAGGAAGCACCAACTTCCTGTGTTTACCAACACCAACTAGAAGGAGACACCGACCCCCTGGTTTTATAGGCACCAACCTGAAGGAAGCTCCAAATCCCTGTGTTCTCCAACACCAACTAGAAGGAGGATACAACCCCCTACTCCTTTCCCTGTCTTGCCGCCCAAATATCCAATATACAATTCTGACTTGCTGAACTTCTAACTCATGCACACTTCTAATCTTCTGATATTAGTTCTGCTGTGCACCACTTTCATATGCAGATGATTCATTGTTACTCTATTGCATACATCACTTGACTTCTCATTCCTCTCAATTATTCACTCCTGCTAATGTCTTACTTCATGTACTGTGTGCTAGTTGATTCTATAGTCTACGCTAAGATATGCTCTGTTGATATGCTACTACTCTACTTCTCTCACCAACTGATACCTTGCTTTCAATTGATAGTTTGCTGCTATGAAATAATGCACTAGTAACAAATAGAACTGTGCACTTACTGATGTGTCCGTTCTATTTAAGTGCCATATTATTTTAGACAATCTGTGACATACCTTGCATCAATTGATCATCCTTTCGGTTTAACGCACTTGTCTTAGATCATCCTCATCATGACACACTTACTGGATCTTGCTGATGTTTAGTCATCATGCATCAGATGGTCTCCACACACTTCACTTTAACTTACGTGCATCAGCCAAACATCTACACATCATATGATATACTTCAGTTATGTCTCTGCGCTTATGTCTTGTAACATATGTGACTATCAACGTGTTGACTGCAACGCTGTCATTAAAAACATCACACACTTGCGCATACTTCAATATATCTGCCTTTCAGTAATTGTGCATCCGTCACATATCTACAACATCATTTTGTGCACCATCAGTATTTCATCTTGCTACATGTGCGCACTCGGATCCTCGCTAGATCATGTTGTTATGTCCTTGATCCCTTGATGCCCCAAATATAAACCTATATCTTCCAACTAAATCTCTATGATCTTTCCATCAATCTTACTTCAAATATCCAACTTGCATATCTATTTATACATGTCCTGGACAGATTATATATCCACAGGTTGGTTGTGGCATCCATTCTTCCATACTTCACAGATTGTACATTTTCCACATGTCATATTTTGCGCTGCTGATGTGTCATCCTTTGTAGGTCTTGCGCATCCATGGTCCATGACTTAGTGGGAATTACACCTTAGTGGTGTACCATTGCACTCTTGATGTACCATTGGTTCAAGGTATGTTCACATCCTTTCTGTTCAACTTGATGAGTCTTTGACCCTTGCTGTACCAACCCTTATGGTTAGTGCGCACTTGATGTATTAATGCTTTGCGGAATCTGTGCATAAACCAACTTATACTTGGTGGGACTTTGACCCTTTCTGTGTCATCACTTGTGGGACTTGTGCACCTGTTGTGCCTTCGATTGTGGAATTTTCATATAGATAGACTTCAACTAATGCACCCTTCTAGGAACTTGTGCACCCTTTACTAAATGAAAACATCTTTTGATTGGAAAGACTTGCGTGCTTTCAGGACTGTCCAACCATTTACTGTTTTTTCAATCCCAATCTTTGACCAAGCAATGATTACGCATTCTAGAGTCTTCTTTCAACATGCTTGCACACTTGTATCTCTGCTTAACCAAATCCTTGGCTGTTTGTGCACATGTACCTTTGTCCAACCAGTTCTTTAGCTACTACCATAAGAGAGTATGACTTGGTGGACTTGATATTTGTGCAGGTACCACATGTAGCAGGATACATTACTTATGTGATTATTCTTATTTACTTCTTCAAACTCACCATGCATGATGTATCCTTGGACACACATCTTCAGATTGAATGCAACTTCTAGATATACTTCTTCAAACTGCATCCATGTCCTTCACCATCTTATGCATATACTTCTTCAAAGTGGCTTCCATATACTTCTTCAAACTGCTATAGGAATGTTGTATCCAATTTGACATCAGTTGACATCAATGACTCAAACTGAATCATTTGATATCCTCTTTGACATTAGTTGACATCAATGCCAACCAAATTTCAACATCCTCTACCTAATTTAGGTACTTTCTACCATATTTCATGAATGGTTGGTCGATTCCTCGTCTATATGACAAGTTTCCTAGCTACCTTTCTTAAAAGGGTCGACTAATCCTTATTCTGGATATTGCGCGATCCATTGTCCACATTGACGAATGGTGGGTCGATCCTTTTTATATGTGAAGTTTGACCTGAAATACGCATTTAGGTAAGGGTCACTCGATCCTTCCCCTCGATGGTTCCTCTCCTGAATTCCACATTGGAGGAAGGGTCAACTGATCCTTCGGATACCAAATGATTCTTGACCATAGGTGCAAATATGATGAAGAGTTGGCCGAACCACATGTGAGGAAGGGCCAGCAGATCTACCCATATGATGATTCCTGACATCACTATGTTGCCACCCTATGGTAATGACATCACTATGACATCACCCTGCATTGGAATATTGGAAAATGAATATTAGGCATTCCCATTGATCTCTATACTGAGATGGAGTGATATGGTGAGTTAGTATAACACCGAAACACAAATGGAGGTGAGGTGGTGCTTTAAACCTGCACAGAATGAGATCCTACAAAAGATTATTGAGTATATGATAAGAGACTACTTGGAGCAGCTAAAACTATAGCTGTGATTCTCCTTGGAGAAAGCTCCCCTTGGAGGCAGTTCTCCTTGAAGGCAATCTCTTATTTGAGGAAATTCTACTACTTGCAAAATATACACTACAAAATTTAAGTTCTCACCAATCTGCAAGTTTATGGGGATTCTGAGTTGACTATCAGATGTATGATGGGTGCAAATCAGGTGCAAAGGTATGGGCTATTCAATCTTGCATGTCAACTAAGGGAGGTTGCAACTCTCTTTAAGAATAACTCTTTACTCATTTATTTAGACAATTCAACGACCTTGCAGAATCCCTATCAAAGGAAAGTCTTCTGTTGTCCTCTCACATTTGTAACAAGATGAATATAAGAATGGGACTCTAGTATCACCTGAGACTTTCTCTATATATGATCACTAAAGAATTTGAATTCTCTAAAACCTTTTTGTTTCAATTACGAAGTTTTTATTCTTTGAAATGGTGTTGCTGATAGGAAGGATCTTTCAGATCTTCTTTTCGATGTATAAACCTTAACTCTGGGATGGTTGGGCATTGTGATAACCAAGCCTCCTACACAATACAACTGGAACCCACCCTAAGGTGATTCATAGAGTCCCCTTCAACACGCCTACCATGGTAGCTTGTCAATACTCCTATATCTGACTTCCTGAAAGGTGGAGAAGAATGCCAACTAATAGTCATTGATATTTTTGCATCTAATGATAATAAATGGCACCACTGGTGCCTTGATTTTGGAATTTCTAAAACAGAGTCATCAAAAAGTCTTTTGGATGTTATTTGTATCAAGACTAGCCACTAAACATTTAGTGTTTTTTATAAATAGGTGGTTGGGAAAAAAATACATGTGGAGTGGTCTGTTTTCCTTGATATGGCATTTCTAAAGCATGGAAATTCTAAAACAATGCTACAAATGTCTTTCCAATATCATTGTTCAAAGACTACTAGAAATATAGGTTTCATTGAATTTCTCTTCTTAGCACTATTTCTTTATTGAATAAGCATGCCTGTAAATTTCTATAAGCCATGTTTACAAAATTTGTTGCTCCAATTTTGGTCATTTTATTTTTCCAATTTGTTGTCTGTTTTTTAGAATATATTTTTTCTAGGGATACTATACATTTGTAGTGGACTAGGGCTTGCTCAAAAAGAGGTTTGTTCTTTCCTAGTAACATGTATTGTGACTTGGTTTCTTTTGGAGATGCAAGAATATTGTGGATGATTGTCCTTGTTTAAAAGTGGTTAACTAGTTCTAAGTTACACTAACTGAGAATACAATATTCCTTGAAGACCCTATCCACCAATTCAAGGGTCAACCTAGATAAAAATAATTCGATTAGGAAGTCATAGATTTTTTTGTTATTTGGTTGAATAATTCGATTGAATGCCGAGTGGGATACATTTGACTACATGGAGATAAGTATTTTGCTTGAAGACAAATGTAAGAGCTTTTTTCCCTGTTTGAAATCTCTGTTTGGTATTTAGATCTATAGATTCTTCCAAAATGGAAGCATTGTTAAGTTTTGCATGGATTTGTGCTTGTATTGGAACTTGGGTGGTTCAAAGGAATACCAATGTAAGAAGACTATGGGAGCTTGAGTGTTAGTAGGTAAACCCAATAGGAAATGTGATAGTTTATAAATTTCCATAACAAACTGTACCCCAAGGAATTTGTATTCATTGGCATTGACATCTAGACAACAAATATATCTATGTTTTTGAGCCCTAATTTTAATTTTCCTTGTCGATTATGATTTTGAGATTGGAACTTTGAAATTTTATGTGTCAATGCTACATTTTTTTAAGAAATATGTGCATAAAATTACTAGAAATTATCATGATGAGAAGATCTTGGAGAGCGTTCCACAGTCGCAAATGTCCATCATTCAAAATATCTCTCATATCAATGAAATGTATCAATGCATTTTGATACCGTGAAAAATAAATAAATAAGAGGGTTGGGCACCGTCGATTCACACAGACCATATCATGACAGGATTTGACTCCTCCCAAATTATTTTGAAGGTTCTGCCCTATTCATCATACACAATCAATAAATTGTATGGTGGCCCTATCCTAGTATGAGTGGGGTTAGGTACTCTCAAGTGGTTCTGAGTAATAGGTGTGAGTCAGAGGGCCTTACACATGTTCACGGGAGATGGGTTCCATTAGGTAATTTCATGTATACTTGGTAATGATCTTGATCCCTAGACATGGTCGAGTTAAAAACCATAGTATCTAAAGGCCTTGGGACTCTAGTTAGATGGTTTTAAGGACCATGGATCCATCCAAGGAAATTGTAGGCCTTGTTTAGTAGGGGAGTCTTGTACCTCCTTTACATATTCCATGACACCTTCAAGGTAGGTTGAGGTAGGGGAAAAACTACCTAGGTGTATATTTTAATTCCTTGACCAATGTTAGCCAATGAAACTCAAGCATAGGGTGCAAATGGATTCTTATGGGGATCAAGGGCCAAAAGAAATGACTCGAACTACCATGTATGGCATCTTTGTGGGATATTAACGTTTTTTATATGTGATATGGGATGCAACATAAGGTTTTGAGCATCCAAAATTGATTGTGGGGACTTGGACATCTTCAAGAGAGGAAAATGGGGCATTGTGAGTTGAAGTAACCTTCTAGGCATCAAACAAAAAGAGCAATGCCTCTAATCATTACACTCACCTCTTGAGAGTGTCATTTTATTTTGAGTTCAGATATGGGAACCATATGAAGGTTTTTATTACTACATATGGGTATTGGTACCCTTAATATGGTTCTAGGAGGAAACTTGAGCTTGGGACATTAAAGGTAGATTCCAAGGTTTAAGTTCCATGAGATAAACCTTGAATCACTAGACGTTCCTTCACTATGGAATATTTGTGTTTAGAGAGGGGATATGTGTTCATCATATGGTTTTAATCAATACAAATGGGTCATGTTGTTGGAATTATTAATCACCATATAGACCTTAGAGACCTTAGTACATAAATTTTGGTTGATTGCTAGGTGTTTAGACCATGGTAGATGGTGTTCCTAGTGCATGGCTTGACCACCAAGTGATGTTTATCCACAAGTGCGCCCCACATGATGCTTTAAAGTATCTTTTATGAGCTAGGTGCCCCAATCTGCTTTATTCCTTCTTTATATTGCTTTACTGAGTTAAAGTCAACTTTTGCACTGCTTTTTCTCATGATAAGGATGATGTAGGGGCACTAGGATACTTTTGGAAAGTTTGCTAGCTTTTTCCTAACCCCCTTCCATCTTTTTATCCTGAAAATCCACCCAATTACTTATTTTTTATCACTCATGGCCTACCTAAGCTTATTTATCCTATTCAGGAACATCTAGTATGAGTTGGAGTTAGTAAGTTGTCATAGGTGGAGTTTTTTACTAAGTCTAAGCTTGCCACATGTGAGCATTTCGAATTGCCTCCAAGGCATTCGAATTTCTCCTCAGAGATGTATTATTTAATGTACACATATTTTTCATTAATAAGATAATGGAATTCTATCCAATTGAGTTTTCTTTCTCATATGATTCTGCTCAAATTTTCTCTCTTCTATGCATTATTGGAAAATCATTGTGAGGATTTTTTTGTGAACTAGATTTAGACTATGTTCAAATTTTCACATGGTATTAGAGCTAGCTGATTTCAATCTCTCTCAGATACTTCCATTGTAGCACCAGAAGTGTTGGAGGTTCCACATAAATCCTGGGTAAATTGCATTGAGTCCCTTGGATTTCCATTGGGGTCTACCCAGGCATGAGGCACTCCCGAATGTGCACAATGTCAAAGTAGAGTTTGATTAAGATTACTGAATTTTCCTCCTAAGTGTTTTTGTAGGTATTTTGTGAAGGTACAACAACTTCATGGATTCAAAATCAGTTCCTCCTATTACTCCATTCAATTGTACTGAGTGGAAGCCAAAGATGGTTGCATATCTAAAGAGACAATGTCTCTATGATGTGTCTATTGGTATTGTGAGCAGGCCAAAGTCATTTGAAGAGAAGAATGAATGGTTCAATGACTGTGATAGAGAATTTGGAATTATGTGTCTGGCAATTCCTCCTCACATGCTCTACCTCATTGATGATAGTGCTGATTGTTAAAGTTACAACATCATGAGTCATTCTCCGGGTCAATATTGTGTGTCAAGATTCAGCCTTATGTGTCAAGGTAGTGCCTCATAGGATCCTGAGTTGGACTCATGAAACTTGGAGAAGAATCTTGAGTTGGACTCAAAAATGGTTAAGCTTCAAGGCTAAGGTCTTGTGTGTCAAGACATATCCTCATGTGTTGAGGTGGTGCCTCATGTGTTGAGGTGATGCTTTGCATGTCGAAGCATGTATGGTGTGTGATGTACTACTAACCATGGTTGATTTATTAAGTCTCCTCTAGAGACTGGTCACCTCTAGAGTGAATTAATTTAGCATATAACCACTTGGAATGATAGTAGAAAAATATGATCACATAATTGGGAAAATATCCTTAGTATATTTGATATGATAATTAAGCTGGCACATGTAGACCATGCAGATAAGACACGAGATAAAGATAAGATGTGATAAGATATGAGAGAATTCGAATTGCACATAAAGAATTAATTAAGAGAGAAATTCGAATTGTTAAACTTCAGTGAATACTTCAGTAAATCAAAGGAGAACTCGAATTGGTCACTACAGTGATGTTAACAAGAAATAATAAGTTAAGAGAGTTAACTAAGTGATAACAAGGAATATCTAGTTAACTAAGTGTTGTTGCATGACGACACTTATGTTAAACTAAAAGACGACACTTAAGTTATCCACCTAACTAAGTGGGAAAGCTTTTAGTTAAGGGGTGAGTTCATCCTAAGAGTCAGTTTAGTGAGTTAATGCAATGCATGGGAAGTGAGGTTCACTTCTTCATGCAAGATTGATGCATCCAGATGGAGGGCGAGTTCATCTTGAAGTTAGAAGATAAAAATAGAAGTCGATGCATGAGAATAATGTATAAATATGTTATATCGGGATTGATGAATTCAAGGTGAAGTGAATTCTCTTCTCCCTTGAAGGAAATGTGCTTTTCTTTGTGCAGGATATTATTCTGAGTCCCTATTATTTATCTTTCTCTTGCTCTGTAATTGCACTGGGGGTGCTTTATGTAAAAGAAATTCTCTACTATCTACCAATATACTAAGGGTAAAATACATTCTCTGCTATTTTGTTAGGGTTTTCTCCCTCAAGTCATAGAGGGTTTCCCCAGGGTAAATTCATGTGTCGAATGTGATTTCTTATGTGTATGATTGTTATTTGATTTCAAGTATCATTGCAGCTCCGAATTAAAGATACAAATTAACACTAACTCCCAAGTGAGCTCTGGAGCATTCTAGACAGATCATTTGGCCAGCAAAATGACGAAGAAGAGATAAACCATATGGAGAACGATCCTATCAGAGACACCTCCTCAAATTTTCTCACTGTTGTCACTAATGTCTCGGCCTCAAATCTCTTTGATGAAGTTGTTCAAGATGAAGAAGATAAAATGGCAGAATATTCAACACAAGTTCCTATTGGAGTGAATCTCTTTGATTTGAATGCTTCCTTTGCATGACATGAAGTAGATATTGAAGAGACATCTTCTTCTGTAGCGCCAGAATATAAAGAGCATCCTAATTCCTTACCTTTATATGGTGCCAATGATGAAGAAGAAATGACTAATGGAGCTGATATTGTTGAATAGATAGACATCCATTCATCTCTCATGTTCTCCTACGAGTCTTCTAATTCAAATACTGAGCAAGATAATCCAGTTTATGCTCTATAAGCTGAAGAGAAATTTGATTCCTCTCTTTCACATGAGTCTACTAGTGTGCAAAATGGTGATCTATGAATGTTTTGGAGGTTAGATTACAATTTGGAGGTGATGCATTCGCTGTCCATGGTCACAAGCTTCCTATGTACTTCTACTTGATCATTGGAACATGTTCTCATAGTTGCACTGAATATGGAGGACACCACCATTTGCTTGGGATTGATTCTCAAGCTCAGGATGACTCATTTGGACCTGATCTTAGGAAGTTCAAGTCTAATGAGCACCCACATATGATCTCCTATAATTCTTTAGATTGTGAGGATGATAAGCTTGTTGTGGCATATCATTCACACCCTGATCCTTCTCTAGAAGATTTCAAGAGAACTTTGATTTCTCTTCTTCCCATGAGGTTTTTGGTTCAAATTTTGGTGTGCATATTGGTGATTGGGAGACTATGACTCAGTTTGAAGTTGCATCCAGTCTCATTGTTTTGCTTCCTATCCACTATTACATCATGGCAAGTGCATTTCCTCCATGGATTACTGAAGTTGGAGACTCTTCATTTGGTTAGATCTCATCCCTATTGGTTCAAAGGACATCTCAAGGGAGCATCTACACATTCTTGGAGTTGATCCTACCTCATTTGGTTTGAATTGCAAGTTGTAGGATGATCTACATATTCTTGGAGTTGTTCTTACCATGTTTGGCTCAATGAGCAAGTCTAAGGAGATTCCAAATTCGCTTACTTCCACTGGTGGAGAAATCAAGCACATGTTTTGGGAGCATGATCCTCTTCTTCCAAAGAGGAAGATACCTCTAGACATCTAATCAAGCATCACACCTACTTGAGTTTGGAGTAGTTTATTTTTGATGTGTTTTCATGTCCATTTTGAGGGGAGGTTTTTCTCATGTGGTTTTCCTCCTTTACCTTGGTTGATTGGACATAATAAATGTAAAGGGTGACCATAAGCCTTTGTTGCTTGGTCCCTAATATCACATAAGTTAGGCTTAAAGGTGGGGGGGGGTGCTGGAATTATTAATCACCATTTATACTTTAGAGACCTTAGTATATAACTTTTGTTTGATTCCTAGGTGTTTATACTATGGTAAATGTTGTTCCTAGTGCATAACTAGTGATCACCAAGTGATGTTTATCCACAAGTGCACCCCACATGATGCTTTAAAGAAACGTTTATGAGCTAGGTGCCCCAATCTTCTTTATTCTTGCTTTATCCTGCTTTACTAAGTTAAATCCAACTTTTGCACTACTTTTCTCATGATAAGGATGATGTAGGGGTGCTAGGATGCTTTTGACAAGTTTGCTAGCTTTTTCCTAACCTCCTTCCATCTTTTTCTCCTTAAAATCCACTCAGTTGCTTATTTTTTATCACTCACAGCCTACCTAAGATTAGCTATCCAATTCGTGATCATCTAGTATGAGTTGGAGTTAGTAAGTTGTCATAGATGGATATTTCTCCTAAGTCTAACCCTGCCACGTTTGAGCATTTCGAATTGCCTCCAAGGAATTTGAATTTCTCCTCAGAGATGTATTATTTAATGTACTCATATTGTTCATTAATAAGATGATGGAATTTTATCCAATTGAGTTTTCTTTCTCATGTGATTCATCTCAATTTGTCTCTCTTATATGCATTCTTGTAAATCATTGTGAGGATTTTTCTGTGAACTAGATCCAAACTGTGATCAAATTTTCACACATGTTACGTTGCACATGGTTGAAATAATTATCATAAACCTGCACACCTTAATAAATATTTGAGGCATCTTGGGAAAAGAACATTTAGCCTTGAAACACCACACATGATCTACAAAGTGTATTCTTGGCCCCATAGTGGGGATATGGATACCAGGAGGAGATTTGAAGAAATTATGTGTATTGCAGGAATGATGTCACAATTGTCGGAAAGTATGAATCTCCATGAATAACACCTTGAAACACCTTAGAGAACAATTTGTTGAGGGGATGATTGATTGGTTTATAAGTGGATATATGGGAATGGTATAAATTTTCAAGCACTAGGTATGGGTCTTAGGGCTTGATCATTGACATGGTTGAGAAGGATAACCAAGCCTTCCGAGTGTCCTTGTCCTATGAGTGGGGATAGGTGCTCTCAAGTGGTTCTGAGTAATAGGTGTGAGTCACATGGGCATACACATGTTCAAGGGAGATGGGTGCCATTAGGTAATTTCATGTAGACTTAATAATGATCTTGATCCCTAGACATGGTCAAGGAAAGAACCATAGTATTTGAAGGTATTGAGACTCTAGTTAGATGGTTTTAAGGACCATGGATCCATCCAAGGAAACTATAGGCCTTATTTAGTAGGGGAGTCTTGTACCTCCATTACATATGCTACGCCACTTTCAAGGTACGTCCGGGGAGGGGATCAACTAATTGGGTTTATATTTTAATTCATTAACCAATGCCAGCCAATGAAACTCAAGCCTAGGGTGAAAATGGATTCTTTTGGGGCTCAAGGGCCAAGAGAAATTCCTCAAACCACCATGCATGGCCTCTTTGAGGGATATTAATGGTTTTTTATATGTGATATGGGACACAACATAAGTTTTTGAGCATCCAATATTGGTTGTAGGGACTTGGACATGTTCAAGAGAGGAAGAGGGGGCATTGTGAGCTGAAGTAAACTTCTAGGCACCAAACAAAAAGAACAATTCCTCTAATCATTGCTCTCTCCTCTCGAGAGTATCATTTTCTTCAGAGTTCAAATATGGGCACCATATGGAGGTTTTTATTACTACATATGGGTATTGGTACCCTTACTATGGTTTTAGGAGGAAACTTGAGCTTGGGGCATTAAAGGTAGATTCCAAGGTTTAAGTTCCATGAGAGAAACCATGAACCACTAGACATGATCTATTCACTATGGAATATTTGCATTCAGATAGGGGATATGTGTTCATCATAGGTTTTAATAAATATAGATGGGTCATGTTGCCTTGCACATGGTTGAAAAAATTATCATAAACCTACACACCTTAATAAATATTTGAGGCATCCAAGGCATAGAACATTTAACCTTGAAACACCTCACATGATCTACAAAGAGTATTATTGGCCTCAAAGTGGGGATATGGATACCATGAGAAGATTTGAAGAAATTATGTGTATCGATGAAATGATGCCACAATTGTTGGTGGAGGAATTTAAATCATGGATTGGGCTCTTAAGTTATCTTCCCAGTATGAAGCTCCATGAATAACACCTTGAAACTCCTTAGATATAGTTTGTCGATGGGATGGTTGAATTGTTTATAAGTGGATATATTTGAACCGATATAAATTTTCAAGCAGTAGGTATGGGTCTTGGGGCCTGGTCATTGACATGGTCAAGATGGATACCCAAGCCTTCTATGTGTCCTCTCTATGGTATCATATTCCTATGAGTGGGGTTAGTTGATCTCAAGTGGTTATGAGTAATAGGTGTGAGTCGTAGGGCCTTGCACATGTTCAAGGGAGATGGGTTCCATTACACCTTGAGGCATGCATCCATAAGGGAAATTGGTCATGAATGCATGGTTGGACACTAAGATGAATCCTCTCAATGAAATATTTGGCCCAAGAGAAACATAAGGGTATAATTCTAGGTATTAGTGCATAAAGGAAGAATCACATGGTAAATAAATTGTTGTAGGTGGAAATGAAAATGGTATTTTCCTAAAGTACCCATATTTAAGGGGAATGGGCCATGAAGCTTTCTTAGGACAGTGAGGCAACTCATCCAAATGGAATCATTAACTAAAGACTGTAATAACAATGCAATTCTATGGTTTGGCGCATTAAGAAAGGGTATTCTCACCTAATGAATGGTTCAAGGATTCAATCTAGGGATTTTCACCTTGGTGCACCCAACTATAAGGTAAATTTGTCATGAACCAAACCATGCATAATAAGACATGTACACTTGATAAAAAAATGGTTAAATAGTAAGATAAGGGACTGAATTAGGGTTTGTGGTCTTGATGAAATGTATCCTCACCTACGGTTTTCACTTTGATCCACCCATGTCTAAAGGAAATTGAAAATGAACATTACTCTTCACATTGAGACGGGCCATCTCGATAAATTTTTGGCCCAAGAGTTGGATATGGGTTAATTATAAGGTTTGGTGTGCCAAAGAAGGCCTTGATGTCCAAAAAATAAATTTATGACTAAATGTAGGTGTTGTGACCTTGAAATAACTACCTATAAGGGAAATAGGTCATGAATTATTAGGATCATCCTTGATGAATTGTCCATCCCACATGATCACTAAAACAACATTTCAATTCCATTTTTCTAGTTTGTAAAAATCTAGTAATTGTCTCTATGGGGCCAAGGGACTATAATGAAAATATCCAAGCATAAATCAAGGAGGATTTTAGTGATGATGTGGAATTGAGGTAATTAATTGGTTGATTATTCATCTATTTAACAACAAATTTATACAAGAGGTTGGTTGAATCACCTCTTGCAATCCAAAATGTTGGTTGAATCACCTCTTTTAGTGGTAATCACGTGCACGTTCTCCTTATTTTGCTGGTCAAAGCTTTCAAGCCTGTTATTGTGGGAGAATAGGATGGTCACGAGCCCATTTTTTGGGTCTATAACATGTTATGCAAATCATGTGCGCGATTTGTAGTTTCAAATCACACATGCAATTTATAGTTTCAAATGGAGCATGTGTTTTGTAACTACAAATCATGCACGCATTTTGTAACTACAAATCATGCACGTGTTTTGTAACTACAAATCATGCACACATTTTGTAACTAAGCCAAATCATGTGCATGTTTCTTTATGCCCATCCAGCATGTCAATTGACATATCATGCTTGGGCCCCTCTAAACCTAGTGCTAAGGAACACACACATGTTTTTTTTTTCAAATTGATAACGGGTTTTGCAAAACTACACTTGCATCTAAAAGGTCCCTTAACTTTGTGTGAGCACCCTGATATCAAGGTAGAATTCTAGTATACATACAACTATTCGAATTTGAAGAATAATTTTTGGTGTTAGCATGGACATAGTCTTCCCATTATACTCACCAAACCTAAAAGAAATTAAGGTGATGAAACGTGCATCGCTATTTTCACAACAAAAAACAAGCAAGTGGATCTTATGAAGGAAGGGTTTATAGTTATCTTGCACAATGCTAAGATTGAAATGTTTAAAGGCTCAATGTGACTTGTTTTTTATAAAAAGGGTAAGATTGAGGTGACTAAGCCTGCAAAATTCATGGTGAAGGGGGAATGCAAACCAAGGGACATGAGAGCTCATGCACGCAAAGAGAAACCAAAATGTAGGTTGTGGGGATTGCAAATGGTTGAAGGGGAAATACAAGCACCAAAACATTGGTTGTGGGAAATGAAAATGGTTGAAGGGATGATACCAACACCAAAACGTAGGTTGGAACACACAAAGGAGATGTTTGAACCAAAGGCTATGCAGGTTCATCACACCTCTGGATCTTCTGGAGATAGTCAGTCAATAGACAACAGCCGAATAACAGAGCAGTTGATTTGAGGCTTGACTAATCAGGTTGACTGTCTGGTCGACGAGGCCGTGGGCGGCTTGATATAACAATTGAATAATATATGGGACATTACGAATTTCATGGAAACGATTAAAACCAATGACCCTTATTTATGGACCAGATCATCCTCACTTCAAGGGAGTTTGTTAGTTCTGGAGACTATATAAAAGAATGACCCTATGGGTTGTGTTGATATGTTGCAATTGATATTGAGATAATGCATTGTGATGTTCTAATCATAATGCAATGTGATTAAGTGTTGTAAACAGTGTCTTTAGACACCAACTCTATTCTTGGAATACAATACAATTCCCTTCTTCTATTTTATTGTGTGTTCTATGGTTCAATGTGAAAAGGTTCCCCAACATGAGAGATAACATTGGTAGAGGATGGAATAACATGAATTAGGGTTTGCAAAGGAGAGGTAAAGTCTAAACTCCCAAGAGAATATTGAGCAAGAGAAGGAAGAATACATTATGAGAGCTTCTTGATCGTCAGCTTCGTGGCCTTGACATGCTATGCTCTATTTCTCAACAGAAATACAAAGAACAGATCCCCTCCAGAATGGCATTTCGTAGGGATTCCCCCCTCCTTGTTTTATACATTTCAAGGATCTATGCGATTCAATTTCACGAATTCTTATCGGACGCGAGGGAAATTTTATATGAAAGGCCTTTCGCAAGGCACTGTCCTTACGAGTGATTCCATAAACGTGGAGTACATTCTCAGAACTAAGTTATTGAAGGGTGTATATTTTAGTGATCACCAGTGCTTGTCTCGTGATGCCTTAGATTTCTATCCCACTTTTCTCTTTTTATTTTTTAGATTACAATAACCCAAATGAAGAAATACTGCTGGTAGTTTATGAAATAGGCACCAGACAACTTACAAATGCTAGAAAGAAGAAGGAAAGGCAAAACCAACTCTATGGATGGTCACAGAAGGTTCCAAATCTCAGATTTTGACCATTTAATTCTTCAAACTTGCTAAAAAATAAAAAAAAATAAAAATCTTATTTAGATGAAATATGGCCAAAAACACTTTAAGAGTGTTCTTGGCAATACTACAAAAAATTCCCAAAATTTTCTTAAGCAAACTAGTAAAAAAAAAGACGAAAAACAACTAAGTAAGGCAAGCTAGAAAGCTTTCCTTGCTAGGATCTTTTCTTGCGTCTTTAAGAGTTGGCAAGCAAATTAATAGCACTATATTTGCTTGATAAAACTTTAAAATCAAGAATTTCTTCTATTTGCCTCTTTAGATCCATTCTTTAAACTTTGCAA
Organism: Larix kaempferi; assembly: GCA_027924585.1. Taxonomy (NCBI): domain Eukaryota; kingdom Viridiplantae; phylum Streptophyta; class Pinopsida; order Pinales; family Pinaceae; genus Larix; species Larix kaempferi. The sequence continues at coordinate 39,065,087 of BSBM01000096.1, forward strand.
AAGAAGAAAAGTAACCTAGATCTAGATTATCAAATGAAACTTTATGATTTTAGATTGCTACTATTCAGATCTACTTGTAAAAATAACCTTTAAATCAAGATCTAAATAAACATGGGAACGGTAACCGAGAAAGAATAGAAGAAGTGGATCGATAAGTTTGAACCCATGGGGGTTGAGCGCTAAAGATGGGCAGTGGAGTCACTTTCCTGATGCACCAGTAGAATCACGTGTATTGATCGAATCTACTGGATGGAGTATAGAGCTAACATGCTCACCACATCCTCCAGCTTAAGAAACTTGCAGAATCACAACACAAATAACAAAGAGGATTAAAAGCATATGTGTAAATGAACAATAGAAAAATTGAGAAATAATAGATTCAAACAAGATATCATTCTACTTCTAGAATTCTAATAGCATTGACAAAAGTAAGCAACCTATAAAGAAATACTCACTATTCCTTATGAAATCTAACTTCCCTTTAAAGGACAAATCGATCCCAACAATTGCAAGCATGAAATAGAAGAGATACAGATTAGCTCATGTTATCAAAGCACACCACATCCAACCAAGGACAACAACAGAGTAAGCCTCCAAATCCTTCTTATTAACTCAATGAAAAATATTACAATACTCTACCAGCATAGGTTGCACCTTTCGATCTTTTACAATGGAAGAGATGGCTCTCTTAAATAGAGATCTCATGCATGAGGGGGGCGCATCAATCAAGGAGTGTGCACCATCTAAGGGAGAGTTCACGTGAATTTAAATGCATTGATGATGGGATTTGATTGGGGTTATATTAGAATCCAAAGCAATGGGGTTGTTCCACCTCACAATGAGGTAGGCGCCCCCTACCTTGGTATCATCACAACCAAAACTAAATCGCCATGTGGAAAGAGCTGCCCATAATGGAGAGAGGGCGCATCTCTAGTTTGATATTCAAACTTTGACTTCTAAATCAAATCCAAAGTGACGCTTTCTCTTAGGAATATAATCTCCCTCCATATGACATAAGATGACAACTCATTTTGGCACATGTTAATTGTTTTTTCAATTATATATATATTTTATATTGGTGTCATTTTGTCGCATCATTAGCATTTAAATGCCATTCTATAGGCTCGATAAGAAAAAATGCTCCATGTGATAGTTTAATCACCCGAAACATAGGAAGATTGGGTCCTAGAGAAAAGAGGACGCTATGAGCGTGAAAATGAGCATCCAAGCGCCAAATTATGCTTCCAGATCACACTTTTATCACAATTTGAAATTTTCCAATTAAACCATTAAAAAATGGCCTAATGTTGCAGAAAAAAAAAATATTTTTTTCGGAATTGACTCAAACTTCTAGGGGACCTAGTACGTGTCCATACGACTCATTATTGATGGCTAGCATGAAAAAAATACATATACACTCAGGATTTAATAACCTCCCAAGGTTTGACCACCAAGGTGAATACTCCAACTTTGGAGGCGTGAGTGAAAAAAACAGGAATTATACATCATTGAAGCGCAATGCATAATTCCTAAGGAAAAAAACACTCTATAGTATTCCCTTGATAGATAAACCTAAGGTAAGCCAATCCTGTTACAAAAAAGACCATGCTTAGACCAAATTATTACAATTCCCCATGGGGATATGGAGACACAAAAAGTTTTTAAAAGGGCCCAATTATGGCCTGATGGACTTCAGTATCGCTAGAAAAGAACATGTAACATGTTCATCCCTGACACGCTCGCTTGAAATTCCAACTGAGTGCAACTCAGGTGGTAACAGATAGTACAATCGATTGACATAACAACAAACAACTAAAGTGGACAGTGGAATTGTATGGACACGGAAGGTTGAATGCGTGCAGTACGACAAGATTTGAAGCTATATGATTTTAATTGAATATGATAAAATGTTGTGTATGGATCCCTCTAGAGTTGGAATTTGACAGCCAAAATGGCCATCATGAAACATTTTGCCCCTTTTTTATGGCTTAAAAATTTGATTACCTATCCGGAATAAAGGTCCATATAATAATCAAAATGTATTTTTGAATGTTTCTTATTTTTTGAAAAGGTCATTATAATAAAGATGAATGTGCGGATTTAGGTCAATGATAAATGGTGTTTAACCTTACATATTAATAATTGTTCAAAAAATATTAATTAATCAAAGGAGAAAAAAGACTCTTTTGGCCAGTTCGACGTTTCAATTGAACTAGGGAACTTAAGCTTAATCAATAAAAAAGGGTGTTGAAAGAAAGGTCGTGAAATGAAAGAGTGATTGGGCCAGGCGCATGTAATACCTTCTATGAATGGAGAGATCAGGTCTGACATTTGGATTTATATGCATCTACCACTTCTGGTGGCAGGTGAATCAATGGGGGCAATCTCAATATCGATCTTTGACTGTGGGGTTACTTAATATTACCTTGTATGATTTTTGTTTTGTTTTTAAATTAAATTTATCCATCAATATTTTGGTCAAAATGCACCCCATAAAAATTATCATGTCTATGGGAATATTGTTAAGTAATTTTATTTATCCATTTATTATCTTTATGATAAGTTATCTTATGTGGGTATGGATATGTAGTTTTTTTTTATCCAATTAACAATTATTAATAGTTATGAGGGAGATGGAGTTGTTATAATTCTCAAATTAATGCCACTCTTAATAAATTGTGTTTCAAATGAAAGAAAACTAATCAATAAAAAATCAATGATCATTAAAATAAAATGCATTATTGAAGGGTGTATATTTTAGCTAAACGTTTTGTGATGGGAAGATAGAAATCTAAATCGTCAAAAAAAAATTATACGACGGGTAAAACCGCCACCAAATTCCAACCCTGGCTCCAATGTCGAGTAGGATAAAAGACAACTAAAACGCTCCGTTTTTCCGGCGAATTTTTTATAATAATGGGTTAAAATTGTTATTGGAAATTGCTATTTCAACAATTTTGCAATTTCAACAATCACAATTTACTATCCTAGACTAAATGCAAGATTTTAAAACTACCCAAATAACTGAAATTACGATTTTAACACTCCAAAGTAAGATTTCAACGCCCACAAAACGGAGAGAATGAGTTAAGCATGCCTGCTATGCATTATCTACATAATTGTGCGTTATCTACATAATTGTAGATCAGAGTTTCGTACCTTTTGTGTATTTGCAGGAATACAAAATTGTAAGAATGATCTAACGGAAGGGTAGATCAAAGTTTCGTACCTTTGTGTATTTGCAGGAATGAAAAATTGTGAGAATGATCTAACGGAAGGGGTATAACGAATTTTCCTGAATTTAATCCATGTATTCTCTTTTTCAGTTGCTTAAACTTATTCATTCAAGGCTTTGGAATAGATTGTTCAAATTTTGGTTCCCTTTTAAACCTAATCGTGCGATGGCCTCGATAGTGGGATGGAATCATTACCCTACCTTCTTTTTAACCAACTCATGCGATGGACTTGATATATTTGGTGCACTGCAATCATAACCATTTTTTTATTTTTTTATTTTGAAAGTTTACTATAAGGGAGAGTTGAATGGATATATATTATAATTTAGGATGGAATATATATATTATAATGCAGGATGAGTTAATGTAGTGAACACAATTTAATAAAATTTGAAGTATTAATATAGTTTAACCAAATAAAAAATAATAATTAGTTTACAATTTATTAAAAATTGTAAATCTTAGATTTTTTGAAAGTAATAATTATTTTTACTATAATTTAAAACTTGAATTTGTATATAGTTAAATTATATTTTTAAAGTTTGATCAATTTGAATTTGTATATAGTTAAATAATATTTTTAAAGTTTGATTAAAAATTTAAATCCACTAAAACTTATAAAAAATAGATCTTTTAAAATAAGTTTTACAATGCAAAATAGCTTAAGAAATATATATTAGTCAATTCTTGCTACCTTACTTGGTCAACGAATGGATATTCGCCAAGGTGACATAGGTTTGAAATATATACTAGTTAATTCTTGCTAGCTCACTTGGTCAAGGGACGAATATTTGCCAAGGGTGACCTAGATTCTAATCCCCTTCAGGTAAGTTAGTTGGAAGACAACACCTAAAAATACAACATAGTTGAAGCTTGCAAGTGATATATATATATATATATATATATATATATATATATATTAAAGTTTAAATAGTTCTTATTAATGGATTTGATTTTTATATGTTTAGTGAAATATTTCTTTCTCATATACAACCAAACCATCATTTGTAATGTATCCAAGTTAAAGGGTTTGCTATTATTTGAACATTTACAAGGTTGCTTATAGGTTTAGGTATTGTTTAAACACAATATCGACAATTCCTAAGCATTGTGATGGAATGTGTGTTCATTGGGGCATGCTAAAGATGGTGCATGTGGATTAAAAATGTTGATGATAGAATGGAACATGTAGAGGTGTGAGTTAACCCCAAGCCAATTTGTAGGAATTAAAACGTAATATCCATAGTTGGATATTCTCAATAAACTCGGAGTGAACACATAATTTCTGAAATAACCCACATATCCGTAGATATAAAAATGATATATAAATTTATAGATTGATGAGATAAGATGATAAATATACAATTGTTGGCCCGCTTTTATAGTAGCTTGGGCATTTCCTATTTGAGGGGACGCATCCTCTCATTAACTATTACTCCTACTTATTATTAATATTAATGTATTATTAATTATTTGTTACATTGCCTTCCCCTTAAGGGAAGCTTTGTCCTCAAAGCTTTATTGAAGACAAAAGTTATGTCTGATTTTTTTTGAATTGTCATCTCTCGATATTTTGTGTTTAGTCTTTGCGACATTTGATGAAACGAGGCAATACGAGTTACGAATTCCCCAAAAGAATTGTGGCATCGTCTCGGATGTGTTCCATCCCAAATCTAATTTTATCGAAGCTATTTGATCGCTTTGTGGGATGGGTCTTCTTGTTTGTTGTTTTGTATTTTGATTTGATGTTCTTGCTCGTTTGACGTCATCTCTCCTCCATGTGTGTTCATTTTGATCCTTTCGTTGGTCAAAATGACGTTTATAATTGGGGTGTCGATAAGGAGTTTTTGTTGTTTGTTCTTCTGCTGGAATGACTTCTTTTTTATCTATATTGATGACTGGATTTATATTTGCTTCTTTTTCCTCAACTTGTTTTTTTGAGCCCAACGGTTTTGATGTCCTCTTCTGAATGTTCGCCAACTTGTTTTTGAGTGAATCTTTATCATTCTTAAGATTCCTGATTGTTTCTTCTTGCGATTTTGCATCGTCTTTAAGCTCTAATAGTTTCTTCTGGAGATCTCGATTTTCCTCCTCTATATTTTGATGGTCTTGTGCCCTATCTTTCGCCTTCTTGACTTGAAAGAGCAACTTCTGATTATGATCTCTTAAACGAGATAACTCTTCTTCTTTGTCCCTGATGACTTTGTCTAATTCTTTCTGCATCTTTTGTCTTGATTTTTGATCTTCTTGTGAAATCATCTTCGAAATGTCTTTGAAATCTTCAGATGACACATCCTTTGAATCTGATTTCATTGAAACATCATGTAGTGTGATTTGCCTTTTCTTGTATGAAGGCGTTAAATTTTTTTTCTTCATATTTAAGATAAATGATCCCAATGTTTCCATCCAGGGTGAACCTAGAATGATGTCGACTTCATTTAAATATATAGTCGAAATATTGAATTGGGATGTGAACTTGTACTCATTAATTGTTAGTTGTAAGTTTGTAATTTCATATTGCTTCTCATCGTAGTTATCTCTCTTTTCGATTATACTTGATTATGGGATTAATAATTGATTTGCCAAACTATTGCTAATGCGATTTTCCTGTATGGTAGGACAAATAGCAATACTAATATCTTTTCCTTGAATAGTTCCCTCAAGTTTTAGTATGTTAATGGCTACTTTTGAGTAGGTTTTGGGGAATCTTTCTTGATTTTCACTATAAGACTCCATTTTTGCTGACGTTTGTTCGACAATAATAATTATTAATTTAATTAATTAATAATAATAATATTATTAATGTTATATAATATATATATATATATATAGTTTAACATATATATATCTTTTCAGAATAAAATAATTATTATTTCAAAAATAATAATTATATAATAATATTATAGCTATATAATAACTATAATAATAAAAAAATTTAATGAAACAAAATGTTAAATAATTTTTTGTTTTATTAATTTTTATTATTTGTTTTTTTTGTTTGCAGGTGTGAAGGCCGTGGGGATGGAGAGCGGCCGCGATGGAGATGGAAGGTGGGAGGGCGGTGTAGGCAGAGGTGGTGGCAGGCACAACAAGAGGAGAGGGAGAGCAGGTGAGGGAGGTCGAGAAGGGATGACGCAGGGAACTGTGAGAAATGGCGGAAGCGAGGGGATAGAGGAGGGCCTACGTAGAGGAAGTTTGGCGGAGAAGAGATCGGTTGGGAGAGGAGGTGCCCTTGGGAGTGGTCAACGCAACTGGAGAGGGTTGCGCAGGTGCAAAAAGAGGGGTATAGTGGAGGCCATGGTGGAGTCGCAGGGAGAGCAGGCGGATGGCAGGTCGCACAGGGAGGCCACTACGCGTAGAGGGATGGAGGATGGAGCGATGGAGACGGTGGAGGTGACGGCGTGGAATGCAGGTGGAGTGGATCAGCATAAGGATGATGTGAGATAGAAGGGGGGAAGGAGTGTGAGCAGGAGGGAATGGGAGGCATGCGAGTGGGTGGAAGAAGGAGGGATGTGTGGATCAGAGAATGCGGAAGGGAGATGAGGCTGGACGGAGCCGGAAGCTGCGAGGGAGACGGGGGTGTAGTTTGAGAGTTTTGCAGAGGTGGAGAAGGAGTGTTGTGGAAGCATTGGATGGGGATGCCACGGAAGCACTGGATGGGGATGCTGCAAAATTACGGAAGCGGGGGAGTGTTGTGGCCAAGGGCCTTTTTCGGTCAAAAACTAGAATCTTTGGAAACTCTGAAGTGACGGTTACCATCCGGATCAGAGTTGGTTCTGATACCAATGTAATATCCATAGTTGGATATTCTCAATAAACTCGGAGTGAACACATAATTTCTGAAATAACCCACATATCTGTAGATATAAAAATGATATATAAATTTATAGATTGATGAGATAAGATGATAAATATACAATTGTTGGCCCGCTTTTATAGTAGATTGGGCATTGCCTATTTGAGGGGACGCATCCTCTCATTAACTATTACTCCTACTTATTATTAATATTAATGTATTATTAATTATTTGTTACATAAAAGTTGGCCTACATTATGAACCAAGGTTCTTAAATATAGTATAATCATAAAAAAATGTAAATTGGAGTTACCCATAAAAAAATGTTGGTGTGCAGGTAAATGACCAACCCTTAAGTGGCTCTTCCTCTTTTCCAACAATTGATTATTGTGTGTCTTGTTGTGCAAGCATGATTAGTTAGTTATCCTTCTGATTGCGTGCATTAGTATTTAGTTGTTTTCTCTCAATCATTATGTGAATTCATGAGTGGACCCATTGTAATCCTTTATAACAACCATTAGTCAAGCATAATGAATAAGCCAGTTTTCCTTGAGATTTCATACTTTGCTCATTGTCACTTTGTTTCTAGGTTCTATTCTGAGCTCTTTTTTCCCCTTTGTTTCGGGTTAAATATCTAATTCATTGATTATATTGGTTTTTGATGTGAGGCCCTTGCTTCCGGGTCACCTTGAATAGTTAAGTCATCGTTTGATTTAACTTGTCCTCTTGACGTCCATCCTTCTAGATGGAATTCTCTACCAATTGCATGAGTTGTACTCTGTGCTTGTCCCAATTTTCCATAACTATAGTGAGGGAACCTTGGTGTTCATCAAATTGGTTCTTGAGCAATGGAGGTAGATTTGTCAAGGCCTCAAGGGTTTTTTCCATCTCTACTACCCATTCTAGTTGTTTTATTTTACAGCCTATTCTATTTCATTCAATTAATAAAATTTGAGTTTACTGCATCACTATGTTTCTTGTATTATATAGGTGCATGTGGTTCCTGATATGCTCTTTAATTTTGTTCTTACATAAATCTAGATCATGGAGCAGGTGGTGTATCTTAGGTCTTAAGTTAGTGATCCTCACTAAACCCTAGGGTTCTAGTGGTGCAGTTGGTTTCTTAACCCCTTAACTCATGATGCTTCCGTTTGTTCATAGATGCACAACATGGAGGTAGATGTAGGTTGGAAAGTGAAGTTCAACAACAATAGGAATTTATTTTCTCACTTAGTTGGAAAAACCAGTGGGGAAATCAATCTTAACCCTCGAGTTAATCCTTACAAAGATTCCATTATTCACTTTCCTGACATGAGGTCTCATTTTTTGGGGAATTTCACAATAGGTAACTGATTTAGTAGGTAATGATAGCATATCATTGGTGTTTTTGCAATGTTTAAAGTTCTTAACATAATGAAATTGAAATTTATCTTTTTAGTGTGTAGTGGCTAGTGTCTAGTAGTGCACCATATTAAAAAAATGAAAACTTTCATGAATGAAAAATTTATAGACAAAACGTTAAAAATCTATTTTTTTAGTTCATGAGTTTTGTCATGAGAAAAATAGAAAAAAATACAAAGCAATAATATTTCTTTAAAAAATTATATATTTGAAATCAACATAAATAGGGCTATCTATGTTTGCAATTTCACCATATATGAACATATGCATCATATTATAGAGGTTCATAAAAAATAGAGATGTTGAAAATGAAGTAAAAAATGTTGAATTTGTTATGGTTTATGTAGTCCATACCAGTGGCCAAGTTACTCCGAACCTAAGTCAAAAGAATATACATAGGATGAGAGATGGCACATGGTACATTAAAAGATGAAATAAACGTTATCAAATGCGGGGGTGTTAATTTAAAATTCATTTTTTCCAAGTGGGATAAAATCCTACCTTTTATCTTCATCGTGACCAAAACATGTGCGCATTCTGATGTTCTGTAGTGTGCACACATTCTTGTATTACATAACATGTCCATGTTTTGCTGATCCATAAATTACTTATAGATCACATTCAAAATGTTTATCTCCACACATTCAAATTTTTTTAAAGCTCTACTTCAACCAAACACACATATGATTGAGGAGAAACACACATTTGTTAATGAAAAGTGCAGTTTCAATAATTCTTTGATTGCAATTTTAGTGATCAAGATTTGCATTTTCGACTTGGAAAATTCCCTTCTTTGCAATTTTAGCATCTAGGAATTGCAATTTCAACAATATGTTGATTGCAATTTTGATATTTGCATATTGCAATTCTAGGAATTCTTTATTCAAATTGCAATTTTAGCAACTACAAATTTGAAATTTCAACAAGATTGAAAAGAAATTCACATTTTTCTAACCATAAATGCAATTTCAACAATTGATTGACTGCAGTTTCAGCAACCAAAACTTGCAATTTTAACAATTGGAGAATTACAAAAACTGCATTTTTTTTACAAGAAATTGCAATTTTAGCATCCAAAGATTGTAATTTTGGCAATTTCAACAGTTAATTAATTGCAATCTCGATAATTCTATATTGCAATTGCATGAATTTTTTTATTCAAATTGCAATTTCAACTTCAAGCATTTGCACTTTTGACATTTCGATAACTACAAATTTGGGAGTCAAATCCCACTAGCACAATTAGTTTCAAAGAGCATCGTTCTGCATGGCGACCCAAGTTCGAACCTTGCAAGGTACATGGGAGGAGACATTTAAAATCCATCCATGCTAAGGGTTGGTGTGGCCTAGGCAGAGTGTGATCCTACAGGTAAAACTTGCAAACAAGAAAAAAACTACAAATTTGGGAGTTTGAACAAGTATATGATTCAAGAAAAAATCACGTTCCATCCAAAAATTGCAATTTCAACATTCAAGAATTGCAATTTAAAAAAAGGGAGAATTATAAAAATTGTGACTTTTTAATGAGGAATTGAAACTGTAGCATCCAAAAACTACATTTTCAACAATTCATTGGTTGCAATTTTGATACTTGCATATATTGCAATTATAAGATTTTTTTATTCAAATTGCAATTTCAACAATAAAAAGATTGAGAAGAAATTCACATTTTTTTAATGAAAAAAATGCAATTTGACATTTAATTGGGCAATTCTAACAATTAATTGGGTGCAATTTTGATATTTGCATATATTGCAATTCTAAGAATTTTTTATTCAAATTGCAATTTCAACTTTAAGAAATTGCAATTTTTGCAATTACAATTTCACAAATTTAACAATAAAAAGATCAAGGAGAAATTGCAATTTTGGCAACTACAAATTTACAATTTCAAAAAGTATATCATTGAGAAGAAATTCACATTTTTAAAACAAAAAATGCAATTTCAACATTTAATGGTTGCAATTTATATAATTCTCCAAATGTTGAAATTGCAATTTCTAATTGCACTTTTCCTTTAAAAATGTGAATTTCTACTCAAGCATGTACTTGTTGAAAATGTGAACATGTAGTTACTTGTTGATTATTTTCGTACAAACTATCCTAGCCAAAAAACACCTATAGACCATAGTAATATTAAAAAAAAAATGGAACATGCCCATTAAGGGATTACTTATTGCTACCGACCTTGGATGTATGTACAACCATTAAGAGCTTATTTGCATGAATTAAATTTTTTTGCACTATATCTTCCTCCCTCATAGGTATATTTTCTAGCCCATAAGAACCCACAAAGTATGATGGAGATGCCACTAAGTGAATTCTTTCACCAACTATCCTTTTTTCTTGTCCCAGTTGAGAATTATGTTCCATGGTGAGGTGATTTATATCTACATTTGCTTATTTTTATTGGATTCGATTTGAAAATTCATACATGTTATCTACCTTTGAAAGGACTGCAATTTCAACACATGCCTTTTATCCCCTCCTCTTCTCCACCCATCCCATTTTCTCATGTATACGGAGAGACAATAATGAATCTCCCATGCTTTATTTATGAATTTTATCTACTAGGGTTTGTTGTTTAAGAAGAGATTTTGTAAATATGCCATGAATTCTTGAATGCTCAATAAAATGGAATTGATTTGCTATCCAATGCCAAGTCTATTGCTTTGTTATTAGTTTCAGATACTTAGTAAAATGGAATTGATTTTCTATCCAATGCCAAGTCTATTAATTCGTTGTTAGTTTTAGAATGCTCAGTAAAATGGAATTGATTTGCTATCCAATGCCAAGTCTATTCCTTTTTTATTAGTTTCAGAATGCTCAGTAAAATGGAATTGATTTGCTATCCAATGCCAAGTCTATTGATTCATTGTTAGTTTCAGAATGGTCAGTAAAATGGAATTGAAATGCTATCCAATGCAAAGTCTATTGATTTTTTATTAGTTTCACATTGCTATTTAAAATTGTAGAAGGAAAAGTATTTGTTGTATTTTCATAATGACATTTCATTTTTTAAGGAGGAACAATATATTCTCATTCACTTTGTTTTGGCATTTCATCAAAGAATAAGAAATTTGTTGTTTTCTTTATATTGTCCTTTCGATTGGTAAAAGAATGAGATAATTGTTGTTACTTTCAAAATGGTAAACTAATGGGTAATGGATTATAATAACCAATAGCATTTTAAAGATGTTACGATTTGGGATGTTTTTGTCATATTTTTATGATAAATCTTGTTCTAAATATGGTTAAAATTGAGAAGAATTATCGCAATTGCAAATATAAATTGTTGACATTGTAAAAGGGACAATCAAAGTATTTGAGGACATCAAATTCATTTATATGCTAAAAAATACCTTAAAATGTATAGGCAGTGATGATAGCAAAAAAAAGTCTAAATCTTATAACTTGTTGCATTGAGAGTAGTGAGGTGCTTTATAGCCCAGTATAGGGGAGATGTTGTAAAGTTTGTTACCTATTGTAATTCCAAAAATGAAAAATAATTTTTAAAAATCATATCTTAAACCCAGATCTATCAAGTACTGAAAGGGATCAGATTTCTTGAGGTGTAATTTTTTTTTTATCTTAACTTTTTTACACATACGAATGTGCATTTGAGATTTTATTTGAATGCCGAATTGAACAAGTATGAGTCCACACTCTTTGCAGATGATGGCATTGCAAGTTAAATGTGGCAGTGGTGATGGAAATGTATGCTGGTTTGATTTTGATATTTGTTTTTGGATGATGATTTGTGATGTTGCTTTTGTATTTTGTGGCAACATTTGATTTGGAAAATAATTATGTACTTTTTTTTCTATCTATGAGTTAAAAAATAGTCATTTTTTGTTTAGTTGTTGATGTAGTAGAGAGAGTTCTACAATTTCTCTTATTACATGTAATTTTTTGTTGGTTCAAGTTCCAAACCAAAAATCTAGATATTTTTTTTGGGATAGTTTCATAGGAAAATTACCAAAAATCTAGATATTCTTTTTGGGATAGTTTCAAAGGAAAATTTATCTTATAATATTTATGGTTTTATGCAATTGTAAGTATATGAGGAAAATACATTAATATATTGTTGGTTCTATTGTATTTTTATGGCCAGATCTATGGAAACTCAAAGTGCACTTCGAGAAAATGTGTGCAAGAAGAATGTTCATAATGAGTAAACTTCATGTTGAATTTCGTTTGAGTAAACTCTTTTCTAGATATGTTGGCAAGTTATTTTTCTCTAAGATCCATGTAGGCATCTCTAGTGCTTTCCAACACGTGCAAATTGTAGAAAAATAGGAGTAGACATGGTTTCTTCAGACACCACAAAAATCTCTCTCGTTGATATATTAAACACCAAACAATGTTACATATTTATATACCAAGAATTACTTTAAGATAGATACAATATCTTAGCAAACTAACAACCCATTGAAAGAATATCTCAACCACATAAAAAAGTACGAGCCAACTAGTTGGAGAGAACCTCTCATATCCAACTAGATCTAACCACCTCCTAAAACATAGAAATAAACTTCTCACGTGGAGACAAACTCGACCTCGTAATGACCAATCCAATAATAAACCACAACCTTTAGTATGATCATGTATCACACATTTATTTATGAGACAAGCAAGAGTTACCTATTCCACCACCCCCCCTTAATGATTACTTGTCTCAATCTTCGTCAGGTCAGGTATTCATAAACATCTTTAACCAAATTCCTAATCAACAAAGTCTATATATTTGGTCCAACCTAACACTTGCATCTTGCACCTTGATCATGTAAATATCACCAAAATGTCAACGTCCATATAAATGAACAACCGTCCACTAGAATACATGGGTACTTAACCTCTAAAACCACTAGTTGGGTAGGATGTCCTTTATGTACAGGGTTCATCCAAAATCTTGATGAAATACCCTTGAATGTATAGAAAAATTAGGTTTATAGGCACCTCCCATGGTTTACTCTACCGACACATGACTCACTCCTCCATGTGTATAACAACTCTATGATGGAAGTTTTACACTATATTGAACATGTTATCCAAATTAGGGACACATGGAAAAGGGGTATGCATGCCTATCCAAGTATTAGAATGATATTCCCTTTACATGTTGCATATAAATATAGAAGTACACACAATTTACATACTCAACCTCATGGAGACACCAAGTACAAGCTTTTATAATATTTCCTATGTACCATTACTATACTCCTCCCAAGTACCAACTCTAGGGAATATAGAAGATCAAAAATTTCAAAGACCAATACATTGGATTTATGCATAACATCCTATACTTGCTACAAATACAAGCTATGATTCACATTTTCATATGATCAACTTCTTTTATAGAACAAAACATGAAAACTTTGGGCCTCACTTATCTATCACCATTTGATCTCCACTATTGCCACATGCATTGACACTAGCATATTTTGGACCAAACAAGGAATCTGTATTGCATACATAACAACATCTCTATCCTTCCTACTACAATGTCACCATTCCAACTCAAAATTAAGTCTACCATCAACCCTTGGCCTTTCTAGTGAAAAATGTTCAATTTCAAAGTATCTTTAACTATCATGATAACCGACCAATGATTATTCATCCAATTAAGTTGCCTTAATCTCTAAACCAAAGTGTTTGTGCTCCTCCATTCACTTATAGAGATGTCATCTCAAACAATATTCTAGTTGAGAATTAACCATACCTTTAGGCCAAACATTGGCACCACACAATTTGACTAGTAAGCTATTATACTCCATGGCCTAACATCGACTTAATTGTAAAGATTGAACAATTGGATATCATATGGACATATTCCCATCTACCAAGACACCTAGGTATCCAACCATGGTGCTCATCAATTTTCTATGAAAATTATCTTGATATAGGATATTTGAGTCAATCCAACATTTCATGCACCCTCCAATCAGGACTTATGGCACAACATTTATCAAACAATCTATCATCAAGGAACAAATAGAGGAAACAAAACATATTGTTGTATTTCCCATTGAGCTACAACACACCTTACCAAGCATATTTTGGAATGACTTTTACATTACAAAATATTGCAATGTAGGGCTACAAAAAATCAACAAGAGATAATGACACATATGACCAAATGCTTTTAATTGTATGTTTATTTGGAATCATGAGTACACTAGGCATCTTCAACATCTTGAATTAATTTTCAACGTCTTTATCTAATATTATGCTTTTATATTCCATGATCTACTAAACAATTATTAAAGCAATCAATTTTAACAAACATATATTAACATATCAAGAAATATTGAGTTGACTAAACTAGATATGTTTTTAATTTCTAACTCCAAAATGTTTGAAGGAAAAATTTCACTTCACCATGACCATCCTCTTCTCGATAACCTATATAAACCTCTTAACCCAAAGAAAGTGAACATGTCCAAGCATGCACCCCCAACTGTCCTTGCAATATGTAACACAAGTTTTCCAGCAATTCTTAAAAATTAGTTTCCTTATTCATGTTAAACAAAACCCAACCTTCTTTTTATATTATCAATAAAATTTTCATACCAATCCTTACACTTTTCAACCTGTTCAATGGAAAAAGTATAAAAATTCAATCTTTCCTTCACAAGGTTCATCAACATGTCTTTCATTTATAAATGTAGATGAAGCTATTCCAAGGAAAAAAAAGGCGTATACCTATATTTCAATGTATATTTTTCTTATGATTCACGAACCAATATTTGTAAGCCTTTTGAACCCATCCCACCAACAATACTCACTCTCACCACTTTGTCTCTATGCTCCAACATATTTGAGACAAGAACAACAATGCCATGCACAACACCCAATCTGAAAGTGCATGCCAAATACACATCACAATCAATAATTTGAGGAGAAGACCATGTAGAATTTAGTATGCGTGACAAGGAACATCCAAGAGAGGCCAAGCTTCTTAGCTCTACCACACCCTCTCAAGAAATACCTCCTCCTCTCTCCTTTCTCAATGCATCGTGGATGTCAAGCCAACAATAGGTTCTATGATCATTACTCAACTCTCCATGGAATGGCCCATTCTCACAACGAGTACTATGCCCTCTGAATAAAAGAAATAATGCAACCAAATAGATAGCACTCAAAGGGATTGCCCTTCCTTACAATAAACTCTTATTTGCACCTTGCACATCAAGTTTTAATGTGTAAACCTCCAAACTCAGTGCTAAAGTGATTTGCATTCAAAGTCAACAAATCCATTGGTATTTTAAGAGATGTTTTATAGGGAGAATGACATAGCATAAAATCACCATTCCTTTCATTGCATTAATTGGTTTGCCTTCGCTTTCAAATTCTGCTTTCAACATTGTGTGTGATGAGGTTTAATGTAGAAAATGGAGTGGGTAGACATGGTGATAGTACCCCTAGGCAATTCCAAAATCATGTGTCGCGGTGAATTATAACCAAAATAATGTGATAAGGGCATCCTCATGAGCCTTTGATAAAATCTTATCAGCCTTTACCTTCACCAGTTAAAAGAAAAAACACCAGGATACATTAAACATTAAACTGAGAAATAAATTCACAACAAACAAAACACGAATTCAAACTTTACATCTCAAAAAATTTATTATTATTAATGTTGAGGAAATTAAAATACTGCAATAATAAGTTGTTTTTATAACCATCATAGATCCATCTTAAAAGGGGATCTACCAAGTGTCGAGAGGGATCAAATCTCTTGATGTGCAAACCGTTTTATAAAGTGTAAATGTTGAGGAAGATTTTTAATTTATCTAATTTGTGTAGTTTTATATATATGTCTTTGCAAATGTTTTAAATCTAATTTGAGACGACATGTTTTTTTTATATATTTTATTATTTTTTAAAAAGGACACGTGTCAACTCTAGGATGAGCACATAAAGAGTTACACATCCACCTACTGGGCTGTAGAATGCGCCTCTTTGGCACAATAAGGTGTTTACATAGAGCTTGTTTTTATAATAAGGTGAGGAAAGAATGGCCATAATTTGCAGATCCAAAAAAAATATATCCTGAAATGTTGAAAATATCATATGCTAGAGTATATAAAGAAAATACCTCAGCCCTGGCATCCTTTTTTCCATCTTCTAGGGCTTTACACTCTTGTGCATCCCCTGTCTCTTAGCTTTTTCCTGCAACATAAAAATCCAATATCATGGTTTACCTGTAAATTTATCTATGGTGTAAGGGATAACAAGGAGGAGCTGGGCTTGAAATAGAGTAGGTTTCAATTTGAATATGTTTGATTTTCAAATTCAATTTGGGCGGGAGTGGTGATGGTCCCGAGGGGCAAGTGGCCAAGATGTAAGATGGAAATGCAAGGTCACCGTTAATAGTAGTCTTGCCGGGAAGGAGGGATGATGATCGGAGAAGGATAACAATGTAGACATGAGACAGAGGAGGAGTAACAAATTCCTAGGTGGGGACCTTAGGAATATAGATATGTAAAGGGAACCTGCAATCGAGATAAGCTCGACGGGAATGGCATTTTCATGATGCTTCCTCCCACATTTGGTGCGATGCATATGATCCTACAGACAATTAACTAGGTAATGGAGTCTAATATCTGGTGAGGTCAACCAATGAATCCACATGATTTAGCTATGGGATAGACATTGCATGATTTACATACAATTGAATCGAAACTCTCCTTTGATTTTTCGGAAATTTATACCCTGTATCAACCTGAGATAAAAACCCTCCACATGACCTTTTCCATTTAGGTTATCATGGAGAAGAATGCCCCCCTAGTGAAAATATACTTCTCTCTAGCAAGTCCTTAGTTGATCATCTCTTCCTCCATCACTTCAGACCTATAAAACCCTATCCCATCATAGATTTCAATCACCTCATGTGCTTTCTTGCCATTTTATCTCATAATATAATAATAATAACTTAAGGTCATGGCCTATCCATGCAATGGATAATAATGGTGAATCGTATGTGGATTTAGGGTGTGTGTTAGGAGAAATATAGTTCCTCATTCAATTGCATATTATGTGTTTCAAGTGAGGACAATGCTACCTTGATAGCACCATGTTTGTTTTAAAGGAGAAATATAGTTCTAGTTTATTTGAATATCCAATGTTTCAAGTGAGGACATTTCTACCTTGCTAGTTCCCCATAGATTCTCCCCCTCTTTATTGGGTTTTTGGATGGATCAACACAATAGTAATTGTTTAATTGTTAGTGAAAATACCATTTGGTAACCCCCAAGGGACCTATTTTAAATTTTCATAAGAGCATTTACTAATTAATCTCTCTCTCTCTCTCTCTCTCTCTCTCTCTATATATATATATATATATATATATATATATTAACACATTATACAATGATAATGATGATGATGATGATGATAATAATAATAATAATAATTATTATTATTACTATTATTATACATTATTTTTAATGGTCGAAAAGGCTGGCCCAAAACATTCCTAGATCTCTTTGGTTTTAATGAGTTAACAAGTAATGAAGATGAGTAGTGTTCCAAGTATTTTGAAATTAAGGCTTAGTGTGTGCATGGAAATGGATTTATAAGAGAAAGTGTTTTTCACCCTCCACTTTCTTAGTATTTCCAAGATTGCATATTCTTTCTTCCCAAGAAGTCTTAGGTTTTGTCCAATGCCTAATTTCACTATAAAGGTTGTGAGAATTCCTTCTTATTTTACAATGTTAATTTTCTTCTTTAATTTAACCATAATATAAACACATACTTTTGATCTTTTAAGTTAGGGTTATTTATATCTTGATAGTATTTTAACTTTCCCTTATTCTTGATTTCTTTGTTGCACCACAATTTCTTTGTAATTTTAGTTATTATAGTACTTTTAATGGCATCAATATTTTGCAAAGTTGTCTTCCTCTCTTCTTTAATAGCACAACCAAGAGTTTGGGGATAGAAATGGAATTCTAAGAAAGTGTTTTCATCCTCCAATTTCTTAGCATCACAAAAAGTACATATCTTTTCTTCCCATGATGTTTTTGTCAGTTTCTTAGGTTACTTTTAAAATGTTTACACCATGTTTGGGATCCTTCAAGAGACTTGGGGTACATGGTGTATGTTCAACCCAGGGATGGTTTGAGATGGATTGATGAATTGGTGGTGGTCCATCATTGATTTTCATGGTGAATATAAATATCTTAGTGATTACTTGACCTTAATTAGGTGTTGGATTGGTATTCTTCCCTTTGGAGTTGGAATTCTATTGATAGTTTGATGGATGCCCTTTGTTGTGGCCACATAGACCCTACTTGGGAGTAGTTGTGTTGTGCATCCTATAGGAGGGCATTAGGACCTATGTAGAATGGGATATATTTGATTCTTGTTTGGAGGCTTCGAGTTGGCACAGGGACACTTAGGCTGCAACCATATTCTTATAGGAGAGAATTGGCCTTATAGATTACATGGCTTAGGAGGATCTATGGAGTCCATGTAGGATTGTGATAGAGAGGTGTGGAAAAACATTGTGTAGATACATCATCTTGGATCATTTCTTGTGTACAATGTCACCTTGGAGTGTGACACATGTACTTTGACATGGAGTGCTTCACTTGTGTTGGCCTGCAAGTGCTCATTCTAGGTTAATTGTAAGGGCTTGGGTCCACACTATATTTTTGGCCTCCCTTACTTGTGATTTAGATAGAGGAAGGAAATATTCATTGTCATAAATATCATTCACTCATCTTGTATTTACTCTTGTGTTGAGATATAACCTAGAGAAGAGTGCACACTAGTATTCTCTCTCTCTCTCTCTCTCTCTTGGTCTACGGTTGTACTTGATCCCTTTCTCTCCTGGATTTTCTAGGGTTTATTAGTCTTATTGGAGTATATTGGATCATATTGGAAGTATAGAGTTAGGATTTATACATTGGAATTTTGAGATTACGGTCTTGTTATAGGGTATAGACGGAAGAGAAGAAGAAAGAAGAGTATATATTTCCTTGGAGGACTCGTTGGAGTGTTTCTTGCATGTTTTATCTCCTTGGTTGAGTGAGGGTTTCATTTTTTTCCTTTGGTAGGGATTTGGAGAGCTAGTGTATTTGTACAATCCTTGAGAGAAGGAAATGGTATGTACATGTACTTCATCTTGAGCATATTAATGAAGTTTTCATCTGTCCAAAACTTGCACAATTTCTAGATTTGATTTTTAGTCATATTTGCTTTTCATGTACTGTCATTTTCAAATTTGTATGTATTGATGGTTTGATGTAAATAAAAGGGCATTTTGTTCAGTGATTTAACATAATCATTGAATAATCTAAGAGTTATTTTGTTGCTACAATACCTATTGTTTTACTCTTGTTATCACTACTGCAAAAGTTGATTTTTAGATCTAGTTTATATGGGATAAGTTGTCCTAGAGTGATGAAACTTATTTAGGTTGTTTGGTATCTTTTCACCTTGGGCTGTTAGGAAGTGAAATATTGTACTCTTTCCACTATTATTTTATAATCTATTTCATAGCATCCCTAAGGTTGAAAATGACAAGGTTGAGAATTGGGAAACCTCTAGTTAAGAGGTGAAATTTAAATTTTGTTTTAAATTCTAATAAAGCACAAAATTTCTGCATGGAACAAGATCTTGTTGTAGTTGAGGTCACCCTAAAGTAAGAGGGAGTTTTTATTTCAGTGGGAGAATACCTAGGAGATATTATTAGACTTGTTGAGGTTGTTTAGTGTGATATCCTAGGTTGCTCGAGAGAAGTAGCTTGACCCTTGGAAGGGTTGTTTCTACTTGATATATTCAATTTTGTGCACTTGAGACTTGTTAAGAATGTGTAAAGCGAATCTTGGTCTTAGAGATTGTGACAGGTTGGAGGGGGATTCCAATTTTGTTCCATAGAAGCTTAGGCTTTAGATCCTTATGGAGGAGGTTGATCTTTGGGACCATGTTGAGAAGGAAATTATAGAACCAATCCGACATAGTTGGTTGCTCATTGGAAGAAGGAAGCCAAAGTGAAGAGAATGACCTGTGGTTCTATGAAGAATCATTTCATCTCACATACTTAAAATAAGAAGACATGTAAGAAAATGTTAGATTCTTTGGTTGAGTTATTTAAAACCTCTTTTTCTTCTCAACAATTTCTCTTACAAAACCAACTTTCAACTGTTCACATGAGCAAGATAGATACTATGGTGAGATACTTGAACAAGATCAATGAACTGAAGGATCAATTGGCCACCATTGTAACGAGGTGTAGGATTATGAGTTTTTTTCCATTTACTTAAAGGGACTTACTCCTTCCTATATGCATTTTATTCAGGGTATTTGTGCTTAAGAGGATATTCCAAGTTTCCCAAGCTTTAGGTTGGTCTTGTGCAAGAATAAGTTATATTGTAGTGTTGTTTAGAGAAACAAGGAGAAGTAGATGCTATTGGTCTCATCGAGGACATGAACAAGGGTAGAAAGAAAGGATTAAAAAAAAGGCATGCTAGATATAAGAAATAATGACTTGAGTGTGAAACATGTTGCAACTAGGACCATAGAAGGTGTGGAGGACATTAAATCTTAGTTTGAATCTACCTTTTCCATGGCTTATTGTTTATATTCTAACATTGTGTCTAATGTTGGATGGTATGTGGACAATGGAGCTTCAAGACACATAAATTATGACAAGTCTTTGTTCAACATGATTTAGGAGCTTAGGGGAGGTAGGTGACGGGGGGGTTAGAGTGTCATCATAGACCCTAATGGAAACACAGTGAAGTCCTATATGCTTGGGGCCTTGGGCATAAAACTAATAACTAGGAAGAATGGCTTGCTTTACTAACATGTGTGTAAATCTACGCAAACTCAAAAATCACTAAAATTCAAATCTTTGGGGACTGAAAAATTATTATTTAGAAGATGTGAAATGCGCTCATTTGAAAGGATAATAGCATAGGGAGAACACAAAGAAGGATTCTCAATGCAATTGTTGATCCTAGATTTGTCTCCTTATATCATATCAAAAGGGAAAACAACATGAAGGCAGATGAAATGACTAACAAGGGAGTGTGTCTCTAGCAACGATTCCCATTAATTGACGATATTCCTCCCTCTCATAAATGGATCCCAAGTATTAGCAAAATTCATCCCAAGAATCAAACGAACATTATGAGTATAAGATTGGATATTTCAAATCGTTGGAGGAGGGAATGGCCTAGCCAAACCCCCCTTGACCCACCCATACATGGAACAAGCCATCATATGCACATGGACATACATGGAGGCTTATGAAATACAAGTGGAGAGTTCATTGACGGTAATGTAAATGCCATTTATGGCCACTAGACTGTGATATCGGCAAAATATCCCCTCCCGCGAGTGAACTACTCTGACATGCATGAGACTCATCTATTTAAGATGGAAAGAACCATTTGGAATGAGATCAATCAATCTGTTTCACCATTTGTGTTTGAAGGAAAGGAGCCTCATTGTGTTTTATGGGAAAGCCGTTAGGTGTTCCCATGAAGATGGGTAACACTTTTTGGCAAGCGGAGGGCACGGTTATGTTGAAAATAGATCTTGATCGAGATTTTTTCAATCCCTTGATTGAGCTTTCAAAAAATCGATCAAGGGATTAAATAAGCACTTGATTGAGATATTTTAAAACCATCGATCGAGGGTTGATAAAACCCTTGATCGAGGGTTTTATTAACCCTTGATCGAGCGTCAATAGCTCGATCGAGCCATTGCATTTCAAGAGCTCGATAGAGCTTATAACCTCAATCAAGGGTTCTAAAATCTCGATCGAGCATCTATAAATGTTATAACTATAAAACAACAACATACCATGACTTATTTCACCGTGCCTATTGCATAGAAACTTAGTCAAGGACCAGTGGAGAAGGGTTATAGGTTAATAAATGGGTGATTGGTGTTTATAGATGTGCCTAAAATCATAGAAAATATGGAGAAGGGTCCTTTATACCCATTTGTAGATATAGGTCGCAGAGTAATTGGAATTATAAATGTGACTGATCACATCTATAACCCCAATTACTTCACGGCTAACATCTACACATATAAAATATAGAAGAAGTTGTTGTAGTAATGCTTTTACCTGATTCTTCTTCAAGGTATTTACTATTACCCACAAATATCATTCTTCTTGTTGAAATTATGCTTTATTAAATTTGATTATTTTATATTTATATGTTTGATTTTAATTGAATTTGAAGAGGATCCCATGCTAAGAATATCCATTCGATACGAACTTTTAAAAGCTTTTTTTTTTGGGTGTCCATAAGCACCCGATTTTTTTAATAAATGTTTTTAAAATATTAATCAAGATCGTATCTCGATCGAGCTTTTTCCTAATTGCACACAAAATCTCGATCGAGTATGAGCTCGATTGAGGGCTTAAAAAACAGACTTTTAGCCCCCAACTTTGCAAATTTAATTTTACTCACATCTTTGGCAGGCCTAAACCCTTTCCTAGGATGCACATTAGGTGGTGGACTTCATACCAATGGATTTTTCAATGAAGTATCTATCCATTGGCATATAATTTAAATTTTTTTGAGTTCATATGGTAATTTTTTTTAATTTACTTTTCAAAATTACACTTAAAAACCATGCCCACAACTTTGAATCAACACAAAGAAAAATCAACAACAAAAAAGTACAAATATGGTTCTGTATATGGGGAGCAAAATATAGTAATTTTTTGATACTTTCAAAGCCTCAAGGAGTGACGACTCATCTTATCATTTTTTTGATGGATAATGAAAACCTTGTATATATTACTTCTATCTAGCAACAACCTTTCAATACAAAAATATTTTAAGTTTCTGTTAAAAAAAATGATTTAGGAGCTAGATGGAGGCATGATTGTGGATCTTGGTGACGAGGCCACTTACCCTATGAGAGGAGTTGTCCTTTTAGATTCCTTCCAAGGATATTCTTGAGCTGAGTGATATTCTATCAATTCTTCGTTTCAGGAAGAGCCTCCTTTTAGTTTCTTGTATGACATATGTACATTAAAGAGTTTCTTTTGAGGGACAAAAGTGCATATTAGTGATTTTAGTCTAGCTAGTCTAAGGAATTTAGATAGAGGGGTTGAGAGAGGGTGGCATTTATAAATTTCTTGTTGATCCAGTAGCACATGTACATTCTAATGAGAGGTCGGATGAGGGTTATAGTCTTTAGGAGGATCGAGAGCATATTGGAGTTCCTAGATATTCAATGAGGGTGAGTATACCTCCTAGGAGATATTCCAGCCATGTTGCATTGGTTTCTTCCATAAGTGAGACTTCTAGTTGTTAATTAGAGGAGAGGTGTGATACCTTGATGGATGATGATGATGAGATTGATTTTAGGTTTGTAGTTGATGGTAGTGTTATAGAATACAATAGTAGGGATGATGGATTCTCTCAGATAGAGGGAGTTTCCCATGACATTAGCCTTGCAAGTTGGGTTTCTCTCAATATGAGGGAGTTCACCTAGTTTAGGTAACTTCAAAGAATATTATACTTTATTACAGAGATATTGTAACTTCAAAGAATATTATATTTATACTTTATTATTCTGGAGATGTTTCATTCCTCCTTGAAGATCTTATTGTATATCCGGAGATGTTTATTCCTCCGTCAGATTGTGGTAACTTGGGTTATTAGACTTCCCTAGTGGGGGTTGGCCCTGTATGTGTTATGTGGGTCAAAGGGTTATTAGACCACCCTAGAGGGTTCAGCCCAGTCGGTTGTAGTGGGGTATTTAACCCAATGGTTAAATACGAGCCTACATGATTTGTGTAAAAGACAAGTCAGAGTAGTGTATAAATAGAGGAGGTGTATTCCTCATTTTACACACACACTCACTCACTTGAGAGTAGCGCACTTGTGGAGGAGAGGTCTTCTATGGTGGAGGAGGAGATCATGTCTTTGGTTTTCATCTTTGTATATTGCTGGTCATCTATATTGAGGAAGCTTTGCTGGGTTTTATACCCCATGAGGGTTTCCCAGGATAAATCTGTGTCTCTTGTGTTTATGCTGTGCTTGTTGTTTCTTCAGTGATCCTGTATATGCTATTATTGTGAAATGGAATGCAGTGATGCTATTTTCTATCTTAGCATATTAAATCTTAACATGGTATTAGATCTAACATGAAGGAAGGAAATGTATGGCACTTACGACACTTGCTTCACTTGCGACAATTTGAAGGATTGGGTTTTACATAGCAAAAACCAGTCATCGTGGAACTTTCACTATAAATCCATTTATGCGAAGGTTCAAGATCTGAAAAGTTTACAGGTCGTAGATAACATCCCCAGGTACCTTGTGTCCAAAGGGAACCCTCAGATTCGTTTTACTTTGTGAGTTATGATCATTACAAGTTAGGGTTTCTGCCTCTTCCAGATCTCAGTCAAAATCAGGTGACCTAGGAAAAAAGGTCATAACTTGGGCTAGGAAGCTCCAAATGAAATTTCGTAAAAAGTGACAGATAGTAAATAGACTGTACTATCTCAGGGAACTTTTTCAGAGGCCGAAGCTGAACCAGTGACATGTGGAATTTCGTACAAGTTCGCTCTCCTGTTTTATCCCATAAACAGGTCACGTTGCGACACTTGGCATAAATCTCTCTCAGAAAATCCAATTGAGGTCAGATCTATCGAGATGGAAATATGACAAGTCAGGCTACCAAAAAAAACGTTTTCAGACCCTGTGGAGCGAAAAGTTCGGAGTTACAGCAGAAACAATCAGGTACATATTTCTGTCAAAACAGAATTATGTAGACGATCTATTTCTAACCGGAAATGAGAAACAAATTATTGAAAGCAAGAAGAATATTTCTTCAGAATTCGAGATGAAAGATCTCGGATTAATGCACTACTTCTTAGGTCTAGAAGTATGGAAAGAACCAAAAAGGAATCTTTCTAAATCAAGGTAAGTATGTTGTGGAGATTCTAAAAAGGTTTGATATGTTGGAGTGTAAACCCATGGCCACTCCCATGGACTCCAACTTGAAGTTATTAGTTAATGACTCATCGGAATTAGTGGACCTAACTCTATATAGACAAATCATTGGGTCATTAATGTATTTAACAAATACTAGGACTGATATATGCTTTGCTGTAAATACCCTAAGTCAGTATCTAGTAGAACCTAGAAAGGTTCACTTAATAACTGCAAAGCATGTAATGAGGTACCTAAAAGGTACATTAGATTTTGGTCTATATTATCTTGGAGGTCATGAACTCAGATTACATGGTTACTTAGATTCTGATTGGGCAGGAAGTGTCTCAGACAGAAAGAGTACATTAGGTGGATGTTATGGTCTTGGATCTGCCATGATCTCATGGTTTTGCAAGAAACAATCTAGTGTGGCCCTCAGTACTGCTGAAGCAGAATATATAGCTGCCTGCTCTGCCAGCTGTGAAGCAATGTGGCTTCGGAAGCTATTATCTGGAGTGTTTGACTTAGAAATGGATCCCACTGTGATTATGTGTGACAATCAAAGCTGCAGAAAATCCTGTATTCCTCGATAAGTCAAAACACATAGAGATCCGATACTTTTATATACGAGATATGGTGCAGAGAGGAGCTATCAAGCTCGAGTATGTGAGAACTGAGTATCAAATTGTTGATATCTTGACCAAACCTCTGTCTCGAGTGAAATTTGAATACTTCCGAGACAAGCTTGGTGTAGTTCAAAAGGACCCTCTTCGAAGGGGGGAGTAGTATAGTCACTGATGATGAGATTGTCTCATCGAACAGCAAGGTCGATGATGAGGTTACCTGTTCACTACACCTAGATACTTAGAAATATTTAGATTTAGGACTCTTATACTTAGAATACTTAGTTTTACTTATACATGCTTTTGATGATAGATGTATTAGTGAGAATACATGCTTTTGATGGATAGATGTATTAGTGAGAATACATGCTTTTGATGATAGATATATTAGTGAGAATACATGCTTTTGATGATAGATGTATTGGTGAGAATACATGCTTTTGATGATAGATGTATTGGTGAGAATACATACTTTTGATGATAGATGTATTGGTGAGAATACATACTTTTGATGATACATGTATTGATTAATGTACTTGTATGGTTGAGGATACTTGTACTTGTATTGATGAGAATACATGTGAGGATTGCATCATCCTTGAACACACGTTCTAAAGTGAGTCGTAGACAGGTGTCTCCGAGAAAGAAAGAGGATTGCATCATCCATGAACACACGTTCTAAAGTGATCCGTAGACAGGTGTCTCCGAGAAAGAAGAGGGATTGTATCATCCCCGGACCTTGGTCCCTGAATTGATCCGTAGATGTATGGTCTCTGAGAATAAAGTCCTTAGTGGACAGATGGGGATTGTATCATCCCCGGACCTTGGTCCCTGAATTGATCCGTAGACGTATGGTCTCCGAGAATAAAGTCCTTAGTGGACAGATGGGGATTGTATCATCCCCGGACCTTGATCCCTGAATTGATCCATAGACGTATGGTCTCCGAGAATAAAGTCCTTAGTGGATAGATGGGGATTGTATCATCCCCAGACCTTGATCCTTGAATTGATCTATAGATGTATGGTCTCTGAGAATAAAGTCCTTAGTGAACAGATGGGGATTGTATCATCCCTGGACCTTGGTCCCTGAATTGATTCGTAGACGTATGGTCTTCGAGAATGAAGTGATGGGGATTGCATCATATCGGAACCACTAGTTCAAAATGTACGTCATGGGGATTGCATCATCCCGAAACCACTAGTTAAAAATGTACATGATGGGGATTGCATCATCCCGAAACCACTAGTTCAAAATGTACGTGATGGGGATTGTATCATCCCCGGACTTCGGTCCATGAATTGACCTATAGACATATGTCTCAGAGAAGTGGTCCCTAGTGGACGAGAGGGGATTGTATCATCCCCGGATTTCGGTCCCTAAATTGATCCGTAGACATATGTCTCCGAGAAAGTGGTCCTTAGATTTTGTCTAAGTTGACGAGTGGACTGTATCGTCCCTAGACATGTTATGGTGTCTTAAATGATGATGTGGATACTTGTATTGGTATGGATACTTGTATTGATGATGTGTATACTTGTATTGGTATGGATACTTGTATTGATGATGTGTATACTTGTATTGGTATGGATACTTGTATTGATGACAATGCTAATGATTGTGTAATGATGCTGATGATCGTGTGATGATGATGCTGATGATCGTGTGATGACGATGCTAATGATCATGTGATGACGATGTTGTAGATCGAGATGATCCCGATGCTGATGATCGTATGATGATGATGCTGATGATTGTGAGGATCCAGATGTTGATGTTGTTGTAGCTGTTCGAGTGCTGCAGAAGATAAAGACTTAGTACTGAAGATGTTGATGTTCCAGTATTGAAGATGTTCTAGTGGCTGCTTGAGTTACTGATGATGAATTGAAGAAAGCTTTCGATGATTTATAGATGTATCATGTATGATGTTGATGACTCCTTGCTCATGCAGATGCTGTTATAATATCCTTCTCGTTAAGGGGGAGTGTTGAGATATTGTAACTTCAAATAATATTATATTTATACTTTATTATTCTAGAAATGTTTCATTCCTCCTTAAAGATCTTATTGTATATCCGGAGATGTTTATTCCTCCGTCAGATTGTGGTAACTTGGGTTATTAGACTTCACTAGTGGGGGTCGGCCCTGTATGTGTTATGTGGGTCAAAGGGTTATTAGACCACCCTAGAGGGGTCGGCCCAGTCGGTTGTAGTGGGGTATTTAACCCAATGGTTAAATACGAGCCTACATGATTTGTGTAAAAGACAAGTCGGAGTAGTGTATAAATAGAGGAGGTGTATTCCTCATTTTACACACACACTCACTCACTTGAGAGTAGCACACTTGTGGAGGAGAGGTCTGCTATGGTGGAGGAGGAGATCATGTCTTTGGTTTGCATCTTTGTATATTGCTGGTCATCTATATTGAGGAAGCTTTGCTGGGTTTTCTACCCCATGAGGGTTTCCTAGGATAAATCTGTGTCTCTTGTGTTTATGCTGTGCTTGTTTTTTCTTCAGTGATCCTGTATATGCTATTATTGTGAAATGGAATGCAATGCTGCTATTTTCTGTCTTAGCATATTAAATCTTAACAACATGTACATTCTAATGAGAGGCCGGATGAGGGTTATAGTCTTTAGGAGGATCAAGAGCATATTGGAGTTCCTAGATATTCAATGAGGGTGAGTATACCTCCTAGGAGATATTCCAGCCATGTTGCATTGGTTTCTTCCATAAGTGAGACTTCTAGTTGTTAATTAGAGGAGAGGTGTGATACCTTGATGGATGATGATGATGAGATTGATTTTAGGTTTGTAGTTGATGGTAGTGTTATAGAATACAATAGTAGGGATGATGGATTCTCTCAGATAGAGGGAGTTTCCCATGACATTAGCCTTGCAAGTTGGGTTTCTCTCAATATGAGGGAGTTCACCTAGTTTAGGTTATTTTAATGGCCAAAGGATTTGCGGTGCATGAGACAAATGGCCATAATTATAGGTTGTTGATGGACTTGCATGGATTATTACCTACGCCGATAAATTTTTATTGCAGGGTGTTGACATGTGTATATTTCTATCTTTGTGACTTTGATAGATATGATCCACATGTCTTGATCTTGTATGCAAATTTGATCTTCTCTATAGTGTGTCCTAGACAACTCATCATGTAGCATCCATTGGTTTTGGTACATGATGTTGACTTGGAGGATGTTCGAGTTTGGTAGTTTTCTTTTATTCTAGAGTTATGTTCCTTCATATTCGTAGGTGATCATTATTCTTTGGAGGATTGAGATGCTATGATAACATGGGTGGCATGTTCTTTACATGTGATAATGGTTGATTCTAGGACCACAACCAATACAAATTTGTAGGTAGTAGGTTTCTTGGAGTTGCAAAGGGAGCCACCTAGCATCGGTGTAAACACTTTCTTTGTAAAGAGGGAGTGTTATCTTTTTGGGTTACTTAGAAAGTGTTTACATCATGTTTGGTGTGCTTCATTAGACTTGGGGTACATTGTGTATGTTTAGAACATGGGATATTGTTAATAATGGATTTGCACAATGGTGATTCTTTTCTCAATAGTTGCTTGGCCCCAATTAGGTGTTAGCTTGGTATTCTTCCCTTAGGCATTAGATTTTGCTTGATAGTTTGTTGGATGCCCTTCATTATGGCTACATGGAGAGTTCAATTTCTTGAAGAAATACTACTTGGGAGGATGAGCATCGTGCATACTAGGGGATGGAATCAATCCCTATATATTATGGGATATATTGGATTCTTGTTTGTATAATTGGTGTTGGCTTGGGGATTCTTGGGTTGTAACAATGTTCTTATATGGGGAAACCGACCTAGTGGAGTACATGGCCTAGGAAGTTTGATGAAGTCCATGGATGATTGTGATAGAGAGGTGTGGACAAACCTTATGTATCTACATCATATTGGATCCCTTATTGTGTGCGAAATCATCATGGATAATGACACATATACTTTAGAGTGAATCAATTCACTTGCGTTTCCATACAAGTGCTCATTATAGGTTGCTTATAAGGTCCTAGAACTACATTGTATTGTTGGCCTCCATTACCTCTCATTTAGATAGAGGAAGGAAAGATTCCTTCTCATAACATATCATTCACTCATCTTCTATTCACTCTTTTGTTGAGATGTGACCTAGAGAATAATGTGTACTAGTTCTCTCTCTCTCTCTCTCTCTCTCTCTCTCTCTTGGTATTCATTTGCACTTGATATCTCTCGCTTGGATTTTCTAGTGTTTCTTCATCTTCTTAGAGTATATTGGAGCATAATGGAATTCTAGAGTTAGGGTTTATTCCTTGGAGGTTTGAGATAATGGTTCTTTTATGAAACCTTATAGTATAGTTGGTAGAGAAGAAGAAGAGAAGATGATGTCTCACATTGGAGGACTTGTTGGAGTGGCTCTTAAATGATGTAGATCCGTAGTTGAGATAGATTTTTTTCTGATTTTACCTGGATATGGTTTTGGATAGCTATTGGAATAGTACTATCCTAGAGAGAAAACTAAGGTATGTACATCTACTTCACCTTGAGCATATTAATGAATTTTTCAGCGGTCCAAAACTTGTGCGATTTCTAGATTTGATTTTCAACCATATATGTTCTTCATGCATTGTCATTTACAACTATATATGTCTTGATGAATTGACATAAGTAAAAGGGTAATTTTTTATGTGATTTAAATCATCATTGAAGAATATAAAGGTTTTTTTGTTGCTTCTATACTTGCCATTTTATTGCTGTTATAACAACAATAAAAGTGAATTTTCAGATCTAGTTTATGTGGGATAAGTTGCCCTAGAAGGCTAATACTTATCTAGGTTTTTTGGTATATTTTCTCCTTGAATTTACTAGAATATTACATTGTTAGAAAGTGAAATATTGTACTCTTTTTGTTGTTGTTTTATACTCTATTTCATAACAACCCGAAGGTTGAGAATTCACAGGGTTGAGATATGGGAAACCTCTAGTTAAGAGGTGAAATTTTGGTTTTTTTTAGAGCCTGTGAAAGCACACAATTTCTACATTCTTAGGTTTTGTACATTGCCCATTTTCATTATAAAGGTATGGAATGTTAATTTTCTTCTTTAAGATAACTATAAAAAAATTATACTTTTGATATTCTAAGTTGGGGTTAATGATATCTTTTATACTCTTTTTTTTGTTTGCACGACAATATATATTTTAATTTAGTTGCAATGATGATTTTACTAGTATCGATATTTTATAGAGTTGTATCCCCTTTTATTCTTCAATATTTTTAACCAAGACTTGGCCCAGGATAGACATGGTATTCCAAAAGAGAGTATTTTTCTTTCTACACTTTCTTTGTATCACAAGGAGTACATTTTATTTCTTCTTATTATGTGTTAGGCTTTGCCACTAGTACATAGTTTCACTATGATAATTCATTTTTTTTCTATGAATAATGCATTTCCAAGGGAAATCCATCGAGCACTTTCCCTTATTTTGTGGATGATACATGTTGAGGGAA
Source organism: Larix kaempferi (assembly GCA_027924585.1). NCBI lineage: Eukaryota > Viridiplantae > Streptophyta > Pinopsida > Pinales > Pinaceae > Larix > Larix kaempferi. Next base: position 39,096,588 of record BSBM01000096.1, read on the forward strand.
AAATGCCATAAGAGTGAGCAATCCTCCTTGCTATCCTTACAAGTTGCAACCAAGGAAATTTTTTTATGTGTCAGTTAGTATACCAAGTGACAATAGGAAAAATAAAACTCAATAGATAACAATAAAATGAAATATTGACAAGTGCTCAAAACATAAAAAGGTCGATGAGGGTGAGTTAGATTCAACCATACAGTATTTTCCCAATGGAAAAGATTGTTACAAATGGTGGCACCTAGGAGAAGTCAACTTAAATGGTAGCCAATAATCTCCCTTAGGGAAGGGTCCTTTTGAACCCTTAATTGCTTGATAACTAACTTGGAATGATGAGGAAAAACACTTTCTTCTTGAGGAAGAATACAAAGGAACTTTGCATGCCAAATGATGATAAGAAGAGGGAAAGACGATCTTTCACACCAATAATTGAAACATAACTTTTCTCTATATTTATCCTTATTGAATGCATGTTCATGGCTTCCTTTTATAGGCCAAATGGAGGAATTGAAACATCTAGTTCTCAATGTGAATGCTCCATATCATGAAGTGGTCCTCAAAGTACAAGAATGGGGCTATTGAATGCTCCCAAGCATGTGAAGAGTCCAATTCAAAATTTTGGAGCCAAGAAATGTTGTTGTGAGCCTTGAATGTGTTGCAAAAGGATAGAAATCCCACTGCTGGTACCACCACACAGGTTTTGAAGAATTAATCGCATGGATCCATGTGGGTTCCAAAACAATTAGTCTCGCATACCAGTGCGGGTTTCAAAACAAAATCAGTGTGTTTGTCCAAATATATGACTTTAATCATTCTAAGGTTCAATTCTTGTTGGTGAAAATATATGCTAATTAATTCCAACTTAAATTGTCAACCCGGGAAGGTAGCTTGTGAGATGCAAACACTATATGTGCAGAACTAAACTCTAGATTATTCTATGCTATCCTAACCTATCTGCTATCAAATGACACTTCATACGATACTTCATTAAGAATCTACCTAATCACTATTCTGAGTGAAGCTAAAGACTTATATCTAAAGAAAAGTAAATCTTATTGCCATTCTATTTGTTCTAAGAAAACTTTCTATCTAATCAAAGACTACTATACTAGGAAAAGAAGCTATACTACTTGTTTTCGAATCACAGCTATTGAAGACTACTCCATGATCTAAGTAAATCAAAGATTATCATATTAAGAATTGAAATACAACTATACTATGTGAATTCAAATTGCAGACTATTTAGCAAAGCAAAGCTCACTATTTTATGAAGAGAAACTAACTGATTATATTCGAAACTAAGTATATGGAAACAAACTAAAGCTTATTGTTTTTTGCAAAAGGAAGCTAACTAATTGCACTTAACTTAAAATCTAATTCCTATGATAGAGTGACTAAGAGAAATCGAAAGTGAAATTATATCTAATCAATGAAAGCTACAACAATAAAAACTAATTATTGGATCCAAGGTACAAAGAAATAAAAATGAATTCAAATGCGTGAAAGAGAAACTAGCTTCAAACCCTAGTCTATGCTAAGAGAAATAATATAATCACACTAAAACAGAGAGATCTTTATATCTACAAGCAATGAATTGAAATACATAAAAGAAAATCTGATTTATAACTCTATTCTACACTACAAATTTCAACACAATCACACAACATAAATTCAAAGCAGAGATCTCTTCCTAATTATGTACGATGAGCTCATATGACATAGATGCATGGAATGAGAAATAAGAGTGTGAGTTTAAACAATAATACAAAGAGATAATGTTAAAAACATTTGAGTTAACATAGAACACAGTCTACAGTAATGAAAACAAATAAATACTTAGCTTGCACGATGAGAAGAAAACAAAGACACACAAGACCAACTGTTTCCGAGGGGCCCTCCCAGGAACAGGGGTCGATCTTCTCAGCTACTCAATCACCAAACGCATAAGCAAGAAACGAATTTGGGATGGAACATAGTAGAAATTCCATTATAAAAATGCAGAGCAAATTACTTTCGGGTTTTTTTTCAAGGCAGAAGCCTGTATTTATAAGAGTTTATACATCAGAGATTAATGCCTGGAACTGAATCGATTAAAGAGAAAACCGAAGAGATGCGTTTTGCATTCATTCGCCCAAAAATGAATTCCTACATTCAAATAATTGGGCCTCGAGATTCCTGTAGATGAATAAACGACCTAGGTGGAATCTTGGAGGTGGAGAAGCATGAGAGGACCACCACGAACAAAACCCACGTTTCTGTTTTTTCCATGAATGCCTCTACATACCCGAACCAATGATTTCGTAGGTGCGAATGATAGTTTGAATGACCGTCCAAATGTGAATGAAGGTTTGAATGACTTGTAACTACAATTTAATTCATAAATTCGGATTCCTGACTGAATTGGTGCTGGGCTGTTTGTCAAATTGATGGCTGGGTGCTAGGTTCAGATCGTGGCTGGGTTCTATTGGTTGCATCACGTGATTCTCCACCTTTTCATCCTCATGCTGCGTGCCCTCCTCCTCGTGAGTTTCACAGCCTGCACATAATGTTACATTTTATTAAAACCAAAGCGATTATATTAAATACAATGTAAAATTTAGATGGCATGGCTAAATGTTTTGAATAAACTTAACAAAATCCAACCATTCCATTTAAAAGAGTTTAATAATTTTAAAGGAGTGAGTGGCATATAAAATATAGAGGTTTCTAATATTAAAAATTTTTCATCTCAACATAATATCCATAGCAAAATCCACGTAATATTTGATTTGATTAATTGGTGTCTCTTTATGTTTATATGAGTGGCTTTAGAGATAAAGTAATTTAAAGTCAAACAATTGTTTTCATATTTAATTCTTTTAATGTTTAATATTTTTGTTTTCTTATTAAATTTAAATCAATGTTTAAACTTTATGGTTTCAATTTGTACATGCAGGATCAACAAGAACCGGAAGGCACATGAAAGCCAAACCAGTAAACCAATGCAATCAAACCCAGTGCAGAACTCATGATCAGAAGAAATGTCGGATGAAGGGTCAGATGGAGGGTCATTTGATCCTAATCCAAAGTGTGGGAATGCATCACCAAGTGTGAGAATCAATTTATCACCAATAAAATGATATATAATGCATTGAAAGTAATAAATCATTCCATTCAATTTCATTGCTTTTAATTAATAGATTGAAAATAAAAGATAAGCTTTTGAGTGTGAATGTAATGATTTAGGTTTAAATGTGATGACATAATAGTGAAATATAGTGAGGAAAGAGAGAGTTTAGGGGCCCAACAATTCTCATTGTGAATTTGATGAGGATAATGCTCATGAGGTGCATGTTGTATGCTGATGATGTCCTTCTCCAATACTGGTCGAAATTTCCCATGTGTGCAAGATTTAAGCGATTATAGATGCCCCTTGATGTGTGAAGTTAGGACGGATCTGTATAGCCAAAATACATAATTGTTTCTTTCCCTCATGTTGATATTCCGAACTATGAAAGTTAATCTAGCAATTTTTGAGAGTAAAAGGTCCAACCCATAGGGAGGATGTTGGTGTTGACCATTGATGTAAGTAACAAATAGGTGACACGAAAAATGGTTTGGTTTATACAAATGAGACATGCATTCCTATGCTTATGAAATTCCGTCAAACTAGATTACAATAAGAGGAGATTGAGGGGTTAAATCTATAACATGCTAAAAATGAGGATGAAGGTGGATTCGATCCCTACCCGAGTAAATGTATCTTAAACTATTGCTGATGTTGTTGATGTTGAAGTAACAAAATTGCTGATGATTACGAACAACCCATGGGGGTGGGGGAACTAAATGATGTTGAAGCCGTTGGGTAGGTAACTTGCTTGTGTTTGATGAGTAACCATCTTTAATCATAAATGTGAACACTTCTATTGTTGGAATGTACAACTCCCCTTGATGTGATGAACTTGTTGGCATCAAGGATAGGGGAGACTATTGAGTTAGTGGGCATTGATGGATCTCTCTACTTAGTTTGAGGTGAACTCTTATTTTGATGAGAAGGGAACCCAAGGTACAACCATAACTAGTTCAAATATCAAAATGAATTGATCTGACATCAATGAGAGCTAAAGAAAGTGGTAATATGAGGGTCTTATCATGAGAACCAAGATCATTTTGCAACCAAATGGGATACCGACATAACTTTAACAATACTAGATGGTAAGCGTGGGGATCATGAATTCCCATGATCAACTTAAATTAGGTCACTAGTGTACAACATGCTTCGTCAAGTGGTGATGCAGGGTGCAATAGAGGGAAACATACTGTAGATGGATTAATGGAGTGATGTTTTGTCATAGGATGGGGTAGGTGATTCAGATGATGAAATTGAAGGTATTGATGGGGTATAAACATAAGTATGTTAATCAAGGGCGGCCAAGGGGTGCTTCCAAAATAATGATGTGATGGGGTTTCGACTATTTTGAGTGAGTCAGGGAACAAATTTATACAAAAATAATTATGTGGTTGTTTTGTGCAGAAGGGAATACATGTGCCCAGTGAATAGATGCCATGCAGAGCATCCCTGCTGGAATGATTGAATGATATTGGTGTATTTAGAGGGAGGGGGCCCTTTATGGTATTCTTAGGGGTTGATGATATGAAGAGAAACTCATATGGTATATTGCTAATGAGGGGGATGAGAGGTTATCTGTGAATCATAATCATAACTTTTTGGCGATGAATATTGGGGGTGGGATTAAGAGGATGCAAGGTGATAAATTATGGTTTCAACTTAGAAAACTTGGTGAATTATCAAATTCCATGCACTTGATGGTTTGACATCATGGGTGACAAAATGTGAGGGGGTTGTAATGGTGCGCACACCCATGGGGAATCATGCTACCTCCCGATAATGACATCGGTGATTGTTGTTTATCGGGGAATGGAGCCTTAGGGATATCAATGGGATCACTTATTACATGTAATGTAAATAGAGGGGATACATTTCCTATATGAAAGGTTGACACGATATACCTGTGAATGGGCCCATGCATCGTTGGATGATGGAGAAATAACTTCCTAGTGAAAATACTACACATGTGATGAAAATACCAAAGTATAATAATGCTCATGATAATAAATTTGATAGTGCATAAATAATTGACAAGAAATTAAATTACTTGGAGAAATGGCCAAAAAATAGGTGCCGAATAAACGTTTTGAGGAAAAAAAAAATGGTTCCATGCTAAATAACTCATGATTCTAAACGAGGTAGTGTTGATGGTTTGTCCAACAAAGTTATGTATTTACCGAATGATGTTGTTGAAAATTGGGCCAAATTCCTATAAATAGGGGTGGGGTGAGGTGGTCTATGCGTTTCTTTGATTTTGTTGTGAAGTCATCAAGGTACGTCGAGATGATGCAAGGATAGGTCATTGAATATGTAGGGCATTACGCGCTGGAACATGGCTCCAACATTCTTCAATCCAAACGACATGACACCAAATGTGAAGGTGCCCCATGGTGTTGTGAAAGCCATTTTATATTGGTCATGCTAACGGATCCGTATTTGATTGTAGCCAAACTATCCATCCATGAAGGATAAGATTCCATGGCTAGTGCATGCATCGACTACCTGGTCGATAACTGGTGTAGGGTAGTTGTCCTAGGCAAAATCTTAGTTGAGGTCCCTGAAATATATGCATAAATGAATGGATCCATGCTTCTTGTTCATAGGGATGGGGTTTGATACCCAAGACGTGTAAGCAATGGGATAAATGAATCCTTCTTTGATGAATATTTTCAATCTCTACCTTGATGTCAGGTTCTTTGGAGGGATGAACATGCCACTGCTTGTATCGTACTAGTGATGCATCGAGCCATGCGTTGATGCGATGTTCGAAAATGGAAGGATCGAGATTTGACATCTCTACGTATGACTAGGAAAACATATCTCTAATTTCTTGGAACATTGCTTTGTAAGAAACTACCTCTTTCCGAGAACAAGAGACTCCAAGTGAGATTTTTTCTATTAAATCAGCGGTAGAGGAAATATCCACTTTGATAGTGGATGGAATGTTATCCATATTCCCTTCTTTGAAAGCATTGTGAGCAAGAATGGGATTTTTAAACTGGTCAACATGGTCGAGAGGCATAATATCCTTTATTTCTATGGTATAGTGTGGATCCACCGTGTTCCGAGGTAAGAAGGAGAATATATGATGTAGATCATTCTATGGAGCATCAAAATATTTCCTGGCTTCTAAGATATCCTCATCTAAATGGAAGAGGTGGTTAAATTATTTGCTTGGGATTGCTGGTCCAAGAATGATTGGAGTTGGGTTGTTCAGGGGAACAATGTCAAGTGTGGATGAAGTTTCATTCGTGTGAGATGGGTCAATGTCATATACCACAATAGGAGTGGACATCAACATTGTACCAATAGCTTCTTATGATTGTAGGGACGAAGTGTCTTCATTAATAGAGAAGACTGATGATGATGACATAAAAAGGATATCAACATGTTCGGTGGTATCATGTGTAGGAGGTCGTATTTCTTCTTGAGGAAAACATGTTGGGTTTTCCAGGGAGATAAGTAGGGTTTTCATGTAGTTGCATTTGCTTAAGGCAAACAACTCATTCATAGTGCAAAATGGGGCACTAGAATGAGTAGTTTTTTAATAACCCACATGATCGACATGGACGAGTAGTGCATGATCAAATTAGTCACTAGTGTATGGGATGGAGCTGGGGGATGGAAGGTGAAATTAGGTGGAATAATACCCATGTTAGTTGGAATCATGTTAGTATGTTGTCCACATGACGAGCACCCTTCACGAGTCTCATTTTCCTAATACGTTGTTACAAAGTTGATGGTGGTTGTCTCTTGAGAGACTGTTTGAGAGTTATTGATGATAGGGTGAGTGAGATGAATTGTCGCTAGTGCATCCCGAAATTGAGGGAGTTTGGGATAGTGATGTGTGTAGTGACCAAATTGCGAACAAATTGTGCACACATGATTAGTGCATAATGTTTTGTTCTTTGGTTTTGGGTTGTCTATTGGAGGGGTAGCTGGTGTGCCCCTTATTGAAGAGACGACTGAGTAGGTAGCACTTATAGGTGTGTTTTGAAACACTAACACACTAGGGGCCAATTTTCGACAACTTGTCAGTTCTCCATCCAATGTCACAACGTTGGAAAATGGTAGATACGAAACATATCAAATTTCTCTTTGAAACTTCTACGACCTCATACAACATTGTTATTATGACCTATTGATGATGTTCATGAAAGCTATGGAATAGTTCGCAATCGTCTCCTTCACATCGATTCTCCAATGACCTAAAGACATTCTTTTGACATTCCTTCTAGCTACGTGGGAATTAAATATTTTCTTGAGGATGTCTCAATTTCGATGCCTCGTTGACAGTATAGGTTGTTGATATAACAACCAATATGTCAAGGGGATGTCATAAGGGAGTATATCAATCGATAACATAGTTTTCCAATGTGCCTCACAAATGTATCTAAGATGTCGAAAGTACACTGCAATTGCGATGACCTGCCATCCATATTGTTGTTGATAATGCTGCAAGTATGTTGCTAGGTTATCAGAAGAGAGAGGAGGGTCCAAGAATACATAGTTTTCCAATGTGCCTCACAAATGTATCTAAGATGTCGAAAGTACACTGCAATTGCGACGACCTGCCATCCATATTGTTGTTGATAATGCTGCAAGTACGTTGCTAGGTTATCAGAAGAGAGAGGAGGGTCCAAGAATACAGGTCTTCGATTCTATAGAAAATATTTTGGTAGGCCATTGAAATTATTTCAATGACCATGTCAATGGGATGTCGAAATTATGATGTATGTCCTATAATAAAATAATAACTTCTGTTGACTGCCCCTCATAAACATCAATATTGGGATATATTGCTAAGGTTGCACCTGTAATTTTGAAGCTCAATGTCCAATATGATTTTGATTTTATCCAAGTTTAGAAGCTAGAGGACATTGAACTTGTAAAGGTGATCGGTGTATCATCCTTGTGGGAAAGTGGCATGCATGACAAGAGAAGCTGCATGATGTTGCAGGATATAAACCAACAACTTATGTGTAAGTAATGAGAATGGGAAATGATGAACTGAAGAGAAGATCAACTCCCATTCTCATTACTTACACATAAGTTCGTAGTTCATATCCAACATCATCCTAAATCTTCTCTTAGCACGCATGCCACTTTCCCGCAAGGATGATACATCTATCACCTTTACAACTTCCATGTCCTCTAACTTATAACCTTGGATAAAATTTGGATCGTCTTGGAAACTAAGCTTCCAAATGATGGGTGCAACGCCAACAATATATCCCAACCTTGATGTCTACTAGTGGTATTCAAGAGTATTCGATAATTGACCATAATATTTTACAAGAAAGTACACATACATAAAGGCATAAAGCATACATAGATAAAAGAAACTGAGCAGAGGATGCAAAAATGCACAATGGAATTAAATAGTGGATCAATAAAGGTAATGCTATCAGCAGTACTTCAAAAAATATTTTACAAGCTAGCACATAACAAGAATCATGCCCCTGTAATTGTACCAACTAGTAAATGACAAAATAGTTTCCATCAAGAAGTTATACAAATTTGGTTGATTTTTCCTTGAATTTAGAAGAAACCAAAATGTAAGACTTATGTAATTGTTACTACATATAACTTCTCAACTACACAATTATTCTCAAATAAAGAAAAGAAGAACAAATTCTAAGTTAGGGTTTTAGTTTCCAACAAAAATGGTGTTTTGTATTATTTTATTGGAGGCTCATTGTGGATATTTCCAAATATGCTCTTGGATAATGCTAATTAGATAAAGGAATGCGCATGAGTATCCATGAGGTGTAGCTCAATTGGTCTAAGTGGAGTTTGGTGGGTTGCTTATAGGTGGGCTTCTTCTGAGCCTATTTTTATATGACTCCAAAAAGGAAATCATGCCCTATTGTGGAAAAAATGATTTTTTTAAAGCACGTTTTGTAATATTGTGCGTATTGGAACTGGGAATGATTTATGCGTATTAGGGGAATTTTATGTAGAAACCATTGATTATATGGAATTTAATCCCTTCCAAAATTGAGTATGTATCACAATAATACATTTGAAGAGAGAAAATTTAACTAAAGACTTTGTATCATTTTATGTACAAGGAAGTGTTAGTCAATTGGTTGTAATTTTTAACTAGCCTTTCAAATTATTTATACTCACATATGATATGAGTCCTTGATGAGAAATTTGTGCCATTGGCTCATATTCTAGTAGGAGTCACTCCAATAAAACTTGAGAGTTTGGTAACAATCTACAACATAATTGCCAAAATGGGGTTTCAACTTAACCATGTTTTGAGTTAGATTGGTCGAAATGAGATTGCCTTGATCATGCTTCTATGAGGAACCCAATCATGATTCTATTTCTTCATTTTTTTGTTGTAACTTGTAAGTATTAAGGCATACTTTGTTAATTGGATAATATAAGTTCTATGATGGATTTCATTGATTTAAAGGTATTCCAATGGTTATATCATAGTAAATATGTTTATAGTTGTCTGCAACGGATTGAAATGTGATCCGGATTTATGTGGGAACGAAACAAAAGATAGCATACACAGAATCATATACAGAGATATATTACAAATAACACAGTGATATAGTAAACACATATTCTATTAAATAGCGGAAATAGAACCGACTGTAAAATACAATAGCTAGAATGGTGGTAGCTATCTCTGAGAAGAGATGTGGCCGCTATGCTCATCCGTGCCAAGATGAATACAAAGAGAGGCCGAAAGGGCCTATTTATCATAAGCATGAGGGAAAGAATCCCAAACATCCAAAAACCTAACCCTAGAAGATGAACCGTCATAAAGTTTGCGCCCCAAGGTGGTTAGTTGAGCAGTCAACTTCCCGGGGTCATAACTTTTGCATACGATCTCCGTTTGGGGGGCTCGGTAGCCCGTTGGAAAGGTCTATCCGAGATTTACAACTTCTGATTGGGCTTAGATGTATGTCATCAGCAACCATTTGGTTCCCCAAATTGCCAAAAAATGTCGTTTAGGGCCTCAAAATGGCTCCGGAAGTTCAGGACCCGAAAAACTACTAAAAATAGTAATTTACCAAAATTGCCAGAAAACTGTTTTGAGCCAGTTGGAAGAGGTGGGCCGCCACTGATATCCACCTGGATCAATCCTCCCTCCTTAGGAAGCAATGGTCTCCATTGCGTTAAATCCCTTATCATATGTCGAGCTGTGTGTTGAGTTGAGCTCTTGGTGCGACATTTGCTGAAGTGGAAAGGTTGCCTTACTTTGACATCTTCAGAGGGTTGTAATTGATGTTGATGGATGCGTTGGAGCTGTTCAACAGTTTTGGTTGTTGTGGTATCCTTGGTATGCACCGGTGTGGATGGTTTCTTTTTGGAGGGGCCCCTTGAATGCGTGGCCTTGCACTGTAGAGGTACCCGAATAGGCCTTGCACTGTAGAGGTACCCGAATAGGCGATGCTGCACTAACTTTGTGTTTTTCTTGTTTCTGCTGAGTAGAAGGATAATTTGTAGAGGTTGTGGATGTCTGCGCGATCTGATGTTCACCTTTAGTGGAAATTACAAATAGGGAAAATTTCCCAGTGTGGGAGATTATATTCCTTCCCTGCTCGTTTGGGGTAGGTGCAACTATCTCTGGTATCCGATAGAGTTGTCCTCCCAAAGTGACAATGACACTACGAGGTCGTGATTCATATACAGCATGACACTTCCACATATATGGTTGTCCTAAAAGAACATCACATACTTCAAGTGGGGTCACATCACACAATACCTCATCTTTGAAGGGCTTGATGCCATATGGTAGGCGACATTGGTGACTGACACGGATCCTTCATCCTTGGCTTAGCCATCCAATGGTGTATGGTTGTGGGTGTGGAGTGATTGGTAGCTCCAATCTCTTGATGACTTCTTCTGAGATCAGGTTCTTCTGGCTGCCACTGTCCACAACAAAGTGTAGTGGAATTCCCTTCACCCACATCTGTGAGTGGAAAAGGCGCTCCTCTGCCTCCGACTCTTCAGGCTCTTCTGGCTGAATCTGTGTGGTGGCAACAACGGCACTGGGTTTTGCATCAATGATCTGCTTCCCTTTTCGCGCGGCTGTGAAATTAGGTTCCGAGTCAGAATCGGAACTGGGATCTGATTCTGAAGCTTTGATCTCAGCCACCAATGACTGTTTTGAGTGACAATCATCAGTGTTGTGCCAGGGGCTTTTGTGGAACTCGGACCACTTCCCGGTGTCCTTCTTTGTCTTTTCTTTACCCTTCTTCGCCCGTGGTTGGGACTGGTTGTCCTTTTCCTGCCCCGTGCTCTGCGAGCCAGAGTTTCCCTTGACCTGCTTCTGCGTAGGTCCAAAGTCACGCTTGTTCTTTTGCTGAAATTTCTGCTCAATTTTGACAGCATATCGATTGGCGGATCCGAGTGAAGAGATTTCCAGGAAATCCATCTCTATTTGGATGTACCGATGTAGTCCACTGTGATATTTCAGTACTAGGTGCCACTCGGAGTCCTTGATACCTAGCTTTGTGCGCAAGGTATGAAATTTGTTGGTGTACTCCGACACCGTTTGGTCCCTCTCTTGATGCAGAATGGTCCATTTTGTGTACTGGTCATCATAGTTTCCAACAGGGTAATATTGTTCCTTGATGGCATCTATAAAAGAGGCCCAGGTGGGATTGGAATATTCAAACAATCCAGACTCGTTTGATGAGTTTTGCTCACAATAAGTTTCCCACCAATTTTTGACATGGGGGACGGCGTTAAGGAGCGCAAAGATGATCTTTTCCCTGTCAAAAAATTGGTGGACAGAGAAATACCCTTCTAGTAGATTCAACCATTTATCTAGGGCATCGACATCGATTTGGCCTTCAAATAAAGGGATATCAAAATTAACTTGTACCTTGAAGGGAGTCGTATCTCCGAAATGGCTGCTCGTTGAGGGTGCATTTGCCGCTGTTGGCATGTGTTGAAGGATCTGGGAAAAATTATCCATCATCTCGTTACTCTGTCGCGTGAGGGCTTCCTCGAGCAACAAATTGATAGGATCTACTGCTCCGTCGTCTCTCTTTTCTTCCGCCATGGGAGGCCGTTTGGGGCGGCAAGAGTGGTCTTCCCCAAGTGAAACTAGTTCGAGACCCAACTCTTTGTATCCTGACCTCGTCGGGGACATGCACCGAGAAACAATCAAAGAGCAGACTGCTCTGATACCACTGATCCGGATTTATGTGGGAACGAAACAAAAGATAGCATACACAGAATCATATACAGAGATATATTGCAAATAACACAGTGATATAGTAAACACATATTCTATTAAATAGCGGAAATAGAACTGACTGTAAAATACAATATCTAGAATGGTGGTAGCTATCTCTGAGAAGAGATGTGGCCGCTATGCTCATCCGTGCCAAGATGAATACAAAGAGAGGCCGAAAGGGCCTATTTATCATAAGCATGAGGGAAAGAATCCCAAACATCCAAAAACATAACTCTAGAAGATGAACCGTCATAAAGTTTGCTGCCCCAAGGTGGTTAGTTGAACAGTCAACTTCGCGGGGTCATAACTTTTGCATATGATCTCCGTTTGGGGCGCTCGGTAGCCTGTTGGAAAGGTCTATCCGAGATTTACAACTTTTGATTGGGCCCAAATGTATGTCATTGGTAACCATTTGGTCCCCCAAATCGCCAAAAAATGTCGTTTAGGGCCTCAAAATGGCTCCGGAAGTTCAGGACCCAAAAAACTGCTAAAAATAGTAATTTACCAAAATTGCCAGAAGACTGTTTTGAGCCAGTTGGAAGAGGTGGGCCGCCACCGATATCCACCTGGATCAAAATGTGGCATAATATTTGAGTTATAGATGTATTAGTATTTTTAAGGTTGATTTACGTTGGAAATTAAAACCCTAACTTAGAATTAGTTCTTCTTTTCTTTATTTGAGAATCTTGTGTTGTTAAGTCCTAAATATTGGTACATTACCCCCTTTATTATGGTGCATTACATATTATTGATGTCGTCTTGGGTCTATTTATGGATCTATTAGTTTTTATTGTACTCTTTTGTCTCCTATATATACGAAGGATACTTTTTCATTTTAGTCATCATTGTATCTTGTCTTGTACTTAGTACATTGTGTAAGGAGGTTCCTCCCTCGAAGAGAATTGTTATTCATCTTAGTTCTTCATTATTAAGGCATGGAATTACTTTCTTCTTGTCTATTTATGCTATTTTTATGCTATATCTGGGACTTGGTTGCATAACATTTGGTATTAGAGCTCTTTTCCCAGGACTAGTTTATTCAAAACGAGTCATCTTGGCATTTTTGCTATAATTTTTTTCTACAAGGATTCAAATAGAAAGATTAAAAAAAAACTCTAGAATAGGACAAGCTATTCGTGGTCCGAAATTAAGGTCCCGAGACATCATAGGTTCGGAGATAATATCCTTGGAATCTAGGATTTTTGACTAGTCCAAAAGCTAGTCTAAAACATGTGTTATGGAGAAAAAGGTCATATATGGGGCATGAAAGATCCAAATTGAGTGAGACTAGTTGCATCAAAAAGAGTACATAACACAATATCTGTGGTAGAATTTTTAGACTCAGATCCAAAATATTGGACACATGGCAGTCCGTACAAGTTCGATCTTCTAAAAGGACAAAAAATAAGAAGTGTTGGGATATTCACACTAAATTTCTATTGGCACATCAGAATTATGTCAGACCCATGGTATCAGAAAGAGGAAACATAAGGCTACACAGTACGAAGTTTCAGACCCAGAGGAGTCAAAATTTGAATTTTAACTCAGTTCTTAGTCGGCCATAAAAAAATCTTCCAATCAGGGTTGAAAAAGGTACGTCGTTTTAAATTTGAATAACTTGAGTAGAAGGATATATTTGTGGTAAAACCTAGGGTGTGATACCTATCTATATTTTTCTAAATTCCTCCTAAAAGGGGAACCTCTACACCAAATAAGCCTCCAGACAGTTCTACATGGACTTATGATGAAGGTGAAGAAATGCACAAGGACATATCTGATTTACAAGAGAATATAGTGACAAAAGATGCACTAACATCAATCCTAGGTAAAACCAAGAATGAACTGGATGTGAAAATGGATGATTTGAAAAAGTAAATAGATGATTTGAAGGGTTTGAAGGGGGATATGGAAGTTTTGAAAGAAGGTTTGTCAAAGTTGCTGCAAGAAGGGATTCCTAGAAGTGATAAGATCTCCAACGAAATTCATGCTGAAAACAAAAGGAACATACATCATGACCTTAGGGACTCCAACATGGGGTCAAAAACCAACTACATCCCAAATATCTATATGAGGAAGTTTCATGGCACGGATCCGATGACATGGATACTACAGATGGAGCAGTTCTTTGAGCTACACGAGGTGCAATCCACATAAAAGGTACGCATTGCATCTTTATATTTAAAACCTAATCATTTTGTGTGGTATAGATGGCTTTTCTCGCATAAACCACTTGTCACTTGGACAATTTTTACAGAGGAATTGATAGCTTATTATGAGGAAAACAAGAGCAATACCTTCTTTAGACAACTGATAAATATCAAACAAAAGGGTTCAGCTGGGGAGCACATTGGGAACTTCCAAAGATTGAATATCAAGGTCACATATATTCTAGAGGATCATCTGAATGTTGTATTCATAGGAACTTTAGGAGATAAAATCCAACATGAGGTTCGCCTTTGGGAACCTAAATCCTTAGAGCATGCATTCAAGGTGGCAAGAAAAGTTGAAAACAAAATTATGGCAACTAGGAAGTCTACCACTTACAAATATAAAGAAGGAAGTGTGGTCTTGAGTCATCCACAACCTACAAGGTTGACACCACACAAAATAGAGGAAAAATAGAAAAAGGATTTGTTATAGTTGTGATAGAAAATACAGTAAGGGCCACAAGTGGACTTATAAGAAACTATTTTACATAGATTGTGAAGTAGATGAAGAAAATGAACAAGAAGCACCAAAAGAACATGAACCGTCTTGAGAGGAATAAATAGAAGATACTACCTCCGAAGAGATTACTCCCACCATATCCTATCATGCATTGGTTGGAATTAGCACTCCTCAAACTCTCAAGATCAAAGGATATATCATAAATAAAAAGGTAATAGTGTTGATTGATTCTGGTAGTACTGATAATTTCATTCACTGTAAATTAGCCAAGGTTCTCAATTGCTTTGTATATCTAGCACCAGAGTTTCAAGTAATGATTGCATATGGAGGAACTATCAATTTCTCAGGAAAATTCCATAATATCAATCTCACTATGGGGGAATATGTATTGAATAGTCCAATGATTTATATTCCGATGGGGGGTGCTGATGTTGTCTTAGGATTTCAATGGTTACAAGCATTGGGAAAAATGGATTTTAATTTTCAGAAGCTTTTCATAAATTTTTTATGGGAATGAAAAGAATATGAGTTAAATGGTATCACATGGAAACCAAGTAAGGTGATAAGCTCTAATGGTATGACACTTGATAAAAAAGGGAAATCAAGGTGTAATTGCACAATTATGCTCATTAGATGTTCAAACATATAAGTCTCTTATTTTCCCATATCTCCAAAAGGTTATTGATAAGCTTTCCAAGGTATTTGAAGATATTCCAAAAGGTCTTCCACCTGTTTGAGATTTTGATCACACTATTCACTTAATTTAGGGAATTTTTCCTCCTAACATCAGACCTTACAGATACCCCTATGGATAGAAGAGTGAAATTGAGCATATGGCTGAAGAAATGTTAGAGGCCGACATAATTATGCCTAGCCAAAGTTCTTACTCTGCACCAGTGGTAATGGTACACAAGCCGGATGGATCATGGTGTATGTATCCATATTATAGAGAGCTCAACAAGATCACCATTAAAGATAAATTTCCCATTCCTGTCATTGATGAATTATTAGATGAATTACATGGAGCAGTTTTCTTCACAAAGTTGGATCTCCATTTCGGATATCATCAGATTAGAATGAAGGAGGAAGACATTCCAAAAACAACATTCATAACTCATGAAGGTCATTATGAATTTTTTGTCATGGATATTTGGTCTCACGAATGCGCCTTCCACATTTCAAGGTTTGATGAATTCCATTTTCAATCCTTTTCTTAGAATTTTTTTGCTAGTATTCTTTGATGATATACTAATATATAGCAAGTTTTGGGAAGTACATGTTCAACATGTTGACAGGGTACTACAACTACTAAAGGAGCAAAAACTATATGCAAAACCTTCCAAATGTTTCTTTGGGGTAAAGGAGGTAGAATATTTGGGTCATATTGTATCTCATGAAGGTGTCAAGGTAGACCCCAACAAAATTAAATCCATGATGGAATGGTCGATTCCCAAAACCTTGAAGAATATTCAAGGATTCTTAGGTCTGACAGGGTACTACCGCAAGTTTGTTCGGAACTATGGAAGAATGGAATCACCTCTAACAACATTATTGAAGAAATATGCATTTTCTTAGACTCTAGAGGAAACTCAATATTTTTAACAACTTAAGGAGGAAATGTGCAAAGCTCTTGTTTTGGCCACACCAGACTTCACAAAAAAAATTATTGTGGAATGTGATGCTTCAGGAAATGGAATGGGTGTTGTTGTAATGCAAGAAGGACACCCAATTGCTTTCACAAGTCATCCAATCAATGGAAAGCACTTATAGAAGCCCATTTATGAGAAGGAAATGTTGGCAATTATGCATGCTCTTAAGAAACCACGTCCTTACCTAATAGGTAGACACTTCAAGGTCAAAACAGATCATGATAGTCTCAAATACTTCTTGGAACAGAGATTATCTTTGGAAGAGAAACAAAAATGGGTAACAAATATGTTTGGATATGACTTTGAAATCATCTATCAAAAAGGGAAACATAATGTGGTGGCATATGCGCTTTCCAAAAAAGATGAATATGTTGGGGCATTAATTTGTGCAATTTCCATTCTACAACCAGATTGGGTAGTAGAATCAAGTGAATAATGGAAAAATGACCTATCTGTGTGGACACTCATTCAAAATCTACATGATGATCCCAATGTATCAGATACTTTTGTGTGGAAAAATGATTCACTATGGTATAAGCATAGCTTATATTTATGCAAAGACTCCCAAATCAAACAAAAGGTCCTCTCGGAATTACACACCTCTCCTATATGTGGGAACTCTGGATTCCTGAAAACTTACCATAGGGTCAAGAAGGAATTTTTTTGGGAAGGTCTTGAATCCACAGGGGCTTCACTAGAAGGAAATATAATATCACGTTCATTCATATTGCGGTATTAAATATTCATCAAACCTAAAAATTACATTGCTTATATATTAAGGGGCAAAGGTTTTTTTTTAATTTAATGTAACAATACAAAAATACTTTGGGGTCTTTTTTATATGGGCAGACTAACAAATATCCGCCAAATGGAGATGGTGTGATCATGGCCGGATGAGAAATAGGGTTGAGGCAAGGCTCAGGCTTACTAGTACGCAGGGAAATTGCGTCTTGAGGCATGCTTGAGGCCAGGGGTTTCATGGCGATGTGGGTTTCCAGTCGATCATAGTCGAGAGATAGTGGTCATTGAAAACCAATTGTTACCAATAGCACTCAGCCAGTTGTTACCAATAGCCTTGGGAGGCTCTAAGCCTCCAAGGCCTGTTATAGGCCCTTGATAGGCCTTGGGGGCTTGAATACCCAACCACTCATTCCTATTACAGGACTTGGAGGTTTAGTCATCCTCCTAGATCTTGTTACAGGCCCTAGGGGCTTGGATACCTAGCCCACAATAGGCTTAGTCAGCGATTGGGGAACTGCAACATGCAATCTAAATGTTGTACTATGTGCATTGGCTCTAGTGACATACAAGAAGTGATCTCATATGTCTTCATTAGACCATTAGATGTTGCAAATCATAATGATATGTGATTGAGTAATTGCATTGTGGGTGAAGTAATGTGCATCCACAATATACATTGCAAGAAGCAAGGTGCATTGTAGAATGCATGTGGGGTCATAAGAGGGGTATCATATCAATATACTAGGCAGAAATATAAAGGGGTATAAAAAATGTGAATGAAAAAATTGATACATACAATATCTAGTCAAAATAGGGTTTTTTTTAAATTGGGAAGGCATATTGGGAGGGGGTTAAAAAAAATGATTTTGGAAGGTATTTTCCAATATTTAGTGAAATTAGGGGTATTGTTTCATATGCCACGAACGAACGTGCTATGATAGCGGTTTATTGAGTGAAGCCCCCATGATTGAATCTAATGTTCAAAATTTCATGGCTGAATTCTTCGTTTTCCAACAAAATTAGGTGGAAACAGTTAAGACCACATGACTTATACAACCATTAGATATACCTTGCCAGCACTGGGAGAAGTCTCAATGGATTTTATCACTGGTCTACCCAAGTCAGAAGGAAATAATGTTATTATGGTTGTTGTTGATAGACTCACTAAGTATGCACATGTTTTTGCACTCTCTCACCCTTTTAATGCAAGTACAGTAGCTGCAACTTTTTTGGAAATAGTTCAGAAGTTACATGGAAATCCGAAAGTTATTGTAAGTGATAGAGATCCAATTTTCACTAGAAAATTTTGGACTAAATTATTTTCTTGTTTGGGTATGCAACTGGATCACATTTCATCTCATCATCCTCAATCTGATGGGAAAACTAAGATAGTGAACAAATGTTTGGAAGGCTATCTTCGTTTCTTTGCATTTGATAAACAAACACAATGGGTGAAATGGTTATCTTTGGAAGAATGGTGGTACAATACTTCCTTCCATATATCATACAAAATGTCTCCATTTATGGCATTTTATGGGTACTAGCCTCCATCTATCATATCTCCCTTAAAGGGAATATCTAAAGTTCAATCCATGGAAGATCACATAGAGCACCAACAAGAAGTTCTCCAGATACTTAAGGACAACCTAGCTAGGTCACAAGACAAGATGAAACAACAAGTTGATCAACATCGGAGTGAAACGAGTTTCGAAGAAGGGGATTGAGTATTTTTGAGGCTACAACCTTACAAGTATATGTCCCTCAAGAAATTAAATAAGGACAATAAATTAGCACCCAAGTATTATGGTCCTTATAAAGTGTTGCAGAAGATTGGTAGTATGGATTACAAATTGGAGCTCCCTTCATCTTCAAGAGTTCATCCAATTTTTCATGTTTCTTTCTTAAAGAAGGTAATAGGAGACAAGATCCCAATTCAAACAATCCTTCCCAAGCTTTATGAAGAAGGAAGATTCATATTGGAACCTAAATAAATCACTGAAACAAGGACCAAACAACTACAAAATCGGGATATTACCGAGTACCTCATCAAATGGAAGAACATGTCAGTGGAAGATTCGACATGGGAAGATGAGTCCTTCATACAGAAGCATCCACAACTAATCAAGCATTGAGAAAAACACTTGTCTAAATGGGAGGGTCATGTTAAGCCCTAGATATTGGCACATTATCCCCTATGTAGTGGCACACTACCCCCTTTATTATGGCACATTACCCCCTTTATTATGGCACATTACATATTATTGATGTCAGCTTGGGTTTATTAGTTGTTATTGTACCCTTTTGTCTCCTATATGTAGGAATGATACCTTTTCATTTTAGTCATCATTATATCTTGTCTTGTAGTTAGTACATTATGCAAGGAGGTTCCTCCCTCGAAGAGGATTGTTATTCATCTCAATTCTTTATTATTAAGGCATGGAATTACTTTCTTTTGGTCTATTTATGTTATTTTTATGCTATATCTGGGACTTGGTTGCATAACATGTGTATTTGATATGTTATCTATTGTAAGACTCACCTATGATTTTTCCTTGAATTTAGAAGAAACCAAAATGTAAGAATTTCAAAGCTACCAAATGTAAGACTTGTATACGATGTTGATGATTTAGAAGCTACAATTGTAATTTACATACCAATGTTGAGACATAATACTATTGAAATTGTATTAGAGTCAAGACCAACCTCAAAGCACAAGCACAACGCAAACTTTAGGAAAACGCTAATGCTAAACTAAATTATGGAAGATGGCAGGACATACTATAGTTTCTTCAAAAGCAAGTAAGAGTAACAACATTTATACTCTATAGTTTTTTCACTCTCTATATGGACAATAAATCCTAAAAACTCTACTAGAAACATAATATTCAATATAACATATATAAATAGCTAACTTTTTCAACAAGACAATATTCAATAGAAATTCTCAATACTTGTATCATCCAAACACCCATAGAGCTGGAGACCGTAGTTCATAAGGTATACAACACTATTGGAACATCAAAATGTATCATCTACACACACGCACATAATATGTATAGTCAACAAAAAATCTATACTAGATAGATACAATTTAGTTAAAAATAAAGAAAGAACTAATTTTTATCTTATCAATAAAATTTAAATCGGAAGATGTGAAAGTACGTACTTGTTTGAGATTTTTTTGGTTTGGAGAATAATTAATTCTCTACTGAACAAGGCCAACCATTTGAAGGTGGAAGCTCATTTGGACCCTCCCCCCCCTCACATCACTCTCAATTCCCCATATCCCATCTATCATTTTCAAAATAGTGCCAAATATATTATATCAACAAAGTTCAGTATACAAAAATCAAAGTACAAAATGTATTATGTCAAAAATGTTCATTGTACATCACTTTATACAGGCTTTCTCTACTGAACAAGTCCAACTAAGTGAAGGTGGAATCTCATTTGTCCCCTACACCTCCCCCCCACATCACTCTTAATTCCCCATAGCCCATCTATCTACTAGTGCGAAAGAAAATAAATTTACAACAAATAATTAAACATGTAGATTCCATAAGAAAGATAATTTACAAAATAGTACCAAATATATTTTATCAACAAAGTTCATTATACAAAAATCAAAGTACAAAAAGTATTATGTGAAATTGTTCATTGTACATCACTTTCTATGGGCTTTCTCTACTAAACAAGACCAACCACGTGAAGGTGGAAGATCATTTGGCGCCTACCCCCCCTCACATCACTCTCAATTCCCCATAGCCCATCTATCTACTTCTATGAAAAGCATTAAATTAACAACAAAGAATAAACATGTAGATTCCTTAAGAAAGATCATTCACACAATAGTACCAAATATATTATATCAACAAAGTTCATTATACAAAAATCCAAGTACAAATGTATTACGTCAAAAATGTTCATTGTATGTCACTTTCTATGGGGTTTATTACTCTTAAACAAATTCATAAGAGGTACATTATCCTCTATTGAGTTTGGTGGATGTTGTTGGTATGGCTCTATTGATGCCTAGTGCCTAACATTGGAATGCAACATATGACTCTAGTCACATATAGGTTGAGTTGGAACACATCCACTATAAAAAGGTTAATAGATATATAATTAATATTCATAATAAATGTTCAATATTAATATGAAATCAACATTTAATAGTTTTTTAGTGTTAATATATATCAAATCAATGTTTATTACCTTCATGATGTGGAGAGGCCATGGTCTAAGGCACATTCACCTCTTCTTCTCTCCTTTCCTCGGCTATAGCCTCTTCCCCTAAATCAAAATGAAAGTTGCAATTATACGAAATCTAATTTTAAAATTCAATATATAATCAATATTATAATTATACAATCATAGTATCTTCTGGTTGTGGATCTCCTCCAACGTTAATACTGCTCGATATCTCCTACATTATTAAAATGAAAACATTAAATTATAGGTTTTTGATTTTGTAGAAAACATCATTTTCTATTTGGAAATGATGCTAAGCATAAATAACAATTCAAAACTAACATATGTTTGGTCTTCAATTTCCCCCCAGTATTGACATGTTTAAGCACAGATTGAAACTTGCATTTGAATGTAACTTTCTTTTCTTCTTCCAAGGGCGCTCGTTTCATGAAATCCCCCTAAAATTAAAAAAAATTGTCAATAATTAACATGTTACAAATTTTTGAGTAATAAGAGGTTAAAATAATTTTCATACTTACAAATCGAGCATACAATTTCAAGTATCCACCCTAGCCAAGTTTGTGTTGGTTGTGCTTCTCTAACCTGGCCTGGGTGGCCTTGGATGTATCTTTAATCGTACAAGGATATTAAGGACATCAAATAATGTGATTTTAACTTTAGGTTGAACTTTATAAAAATATCATACTAAGTTAAATTACAAATGTTATACCTTCCTCCATCTGGAAGTGTCCTTCCTCATCTTCTCATACCTTTTTTCCTTTGCATCCTCTTGGGGATATTTCCACTCTCTTAGGAATTATAGGAGGTTGATCATACCTAGGTTTTTTTTTTCTATATTAACCCTATATGCGCCTCTTATCATTTTCAAATATTTACTTGTAATAATTCTAACTTGTGATTGGATGAAAATGTCTCCAAAACGACCAACCATGTAATGTAGAAGTTGCTTCTTCAAATGCAAAGGTTTTTGGTTATATCTGGTGCGAATGGTTGGGACAAAAAGATCTAAATCCCTCTCTTGTAGGAACTTCCAAAACATATTATTCCCTGTAAAATCAATAATATTCGAATTGATTAAAACTTACCACAACTATATAAAGTTATGGCATATAGATGCATAACTAGTTACCTGGGAGTTTATGTAGCTTCAATGGGACTAGGTTTTCTCCCATGAGAAGATCAATGGAGAAAGTCCCACTACTCTTAACATAGATTGCTCCATCAAAGGCTTCAACTGAACTAGGAATGTGGACAAGACCTCAACCAACACCTTCATGGAGAGCACTTGGGCCGTGAGCAGGGTTGTCACATGAGTGACTAGAATTTGATACGAGAGTATCCAATACGGGCATCACACTAGTAGTAAGTGATGGAGAAGAAAATACAATGTAAGAAAGAGGCGAGGATCCCATATCCTCTTGTGTTGCGTGGTTGCTCCCAACATCAAGCTGTCGAGGTTCACTATTTTGAAGAAACTACTCATATTCTCGTGCCAAACAATTTCATTTTTTGTTCCAGGTTAATATAAAATTAAATCAAATTATAAAATATTGAACAAGATAAAATTGACAAATGTACTTATATCTTACTCACAATCGCCTTAGTCTATCGACCAAAATATTCTTCCTTTGCAATAATAGTTCAGGTGATTCAAAATCGAATAATGAAAATAATTCTTGATTCGTCTTCTGTATAATATTAAGAATACTTTCTCGTGTGTTTGGATCATCGAGAAATATTTAATCATCATCACCCACATTTGGATCATGGGTGGAGTCCTACCCACATATATCATGTAAATTTTATTATAACATTAATTTTAGGAAAAACAAACAAATAAAAATGGGCTAGGTTTTTAGAGGAGGATATATAATGTGCACAACTACCTTTCCATGATCATCCTGCAAAAACATTCAAAACAATATTATTTACAACATAATATGTAGACAAAGTTATGAAGAGAGTGAAACACTTCATCAATTCAATATGTAAAGAATAAAATGTATTTACCCAAATGATTGCAGGGTTTGACACTCTTATGATTTGATTCAAATGATAATGTATTAGCAACTCCTCCCTTGGTGCTATTGTTTTTATTGCACATACCACTACACACTTTCCTTCACGTTCCTCAAATTCGCAATTGGTAGGTTTTGTAGTTGTGCCTAGTTGTGTAGTATTTATAAACCTTGCAATATTGTTAGAAGTATTTGGAATTCCATCAATATATGTGTGTGTGTGTGTGTGTGTGTGTGTGTGTGTGTGTATAGATATATATTTTCTCCTTTATTTTGGTGAGAGTCTTTTATTTGAATATAGTTTGTAAAAAGGGAATATCTACACATGCTTTTCATATATTGTGAAAGCCTATTCCAAGCTCCATAATTGTAACACAGTCCGACATATTCCATTAATTTAGTTGTCTTTCTAGATTGGATCTTTATGCCATCCATGGAAAATAGATTGAGACCATGTATAGATGATGGAGCAATGCGATATATTCTTTCATTGAGACAAAATTCAGTGTCCACGTCCAGGATTTGTTTTGGTTGCTATCGTTTGACCAAATTTTGTACCTCAAGGGGAACTCAATGTCACCTTTTGTCTCATCATCATAACTACAAGTCCCTCCTTGAGCAAGAAAAAATTTCATGCGTTTATAAAATTTGTTTCTTACCTTTTGACCTCTAGTACATGATTTGGGGTTGTTACATGAAGTGGACATCACACTTTCCCCAATTCCTCCTAAGCTATCCTCACTCTCGAAAGTTAGTTCTTACATATACCTGTTTGGTGGTAGTTGTAGAACTTAGAGCTATTAAAACAAGCTCAGAGTAGTCATGAATGGAATTCATAGAGTGCATATTATCTAATAAATAACCATAACCAACATATCACAATGGTTTTAGGGCTATTCCAATCAATGTTGAGCCATAACAATGGTCTCTTCAGTTTTTGAATGTTCTAGGGACTCAAATGCTAGAATGTTATCTAGAAGCTAACTAATGTTGGACAGCAAATGCAGAGTCAAATAATTGGATAAAAATCCTATCCCCATATTTCTAACCTAGCTACATAATTCTTTTTGGCCCTAAATGAGGAATTTAGTGTGTTTAGATTAGGGTTGATTATTATGCTTCACTTGGGGTCATGAACCAAGTGATGTTTAAATTAACATGTGAAATGAGTGTGCACAGGGGGTGTGTACAACAACTAAATGTAAATGACAAGGAAATGAAACTGCATGAAAATAATTTGATCACTTTTCTTATAGATCTCAAAAAACACATTTACATTTACTTTTGTGGATTTTGAGCTTGTCCACAAGGAGCAAATATTTTCTTGAATCCAAAGCAACCATTTATATAATATCACCAATGGGTACGAATACATGAGATATCTAATTTATAGTTTATAGCTTTAGTGTAATTATGTTATTCATGTGATTATGATTTCATCCATGTAATTGTGCTATTCATGTGATATACCTACATTATAAACATGAAAATATGTGTTTTGTAGTGTAATAATGTTATGTGAGAATGCTAAATTTTCCTCAATACAAAAAACCATTCATAAAAAATGAAACCCTTCCTCTTCATTTCTATGACACAAGACTTCCCTTGATCGAATAAAAAAGGATGACTAGCTTGGGTAGTGGTCATGAACTTTAATGGGATACAATGGATACAATGCATTAATCCTATTGTGTTATTACATTGATAAATAGTTATTTATTCTATTCGAGTAGGATAATACCACCTAATATAACCTCCACAATTCCTTATCATTCTAATGCATTCTCTTGATGACATTATCCAGAAGGCACTTGATGTTGACACTACAATATTTATTTAGATGATGAGAAAGGATACCTACCTCTTTCTCCTAGTCCTAAGGGTTATGTTAATTGGTTGGTGCCACTATTACCAATACATTACTTATAATCTGATGTACTATGTAGGTCCCTAGTTAGATAACCATAGGGTTAGGAACAATGATTATGTTCCACCCACTTTCCACTAAGTACCATCCTTTAATGAAAGGAAGTGCCCAAGATTTTCTTAGGGAGTTCACCAATGTTAGGCTCATTGTGAGAGAGAAGGGAAACATTTAATATACATACATAGTTATATTAGTGGGATATTCATAGAATTATAGTCCAAATATAATCAAAATCAAGGAGGCTTGCAGGGCCCCTACAATATTATGTGCATATTTTGGGTAATAGCCGAGCTTGTTTATGCAGGTTCCATTTACTATTTAATGATTATTGGTAAGAGGATACACATTATGGGTTTAATCAACAAAGAGGAATTTGATCTTTATGTCATTCCAAACATGTAAAACAACA
Source organism: Larix kaempferi (assembly GCA_027924585.1). NCBI lineage: Eukaryota > Viridiplantae > Streptophyta > Pinopsida > Pinales > Pinaceae > Larix > Larix kaempferi. Next base: position 39,122,525 of record BSBM01000096.1, read on the forward strand.
AGAATATGTCACCATTCTCCAAAATAACATAAAAATAGAAAAAATAGTAACCCAACATTCTCTTTATGGAAAAGAATGGTTGGTATATAGGTAATTTTATTGTAGCATTATAATATTATGGAAAATGTGTATAAATAAAGTCTTGTTAATAATATCAATGCTTTACACAAGTAGGACTTGGAAATGACCTAATAAATCCAAAATGGAGTGACAAGATATCTCTGTTGCAATTGTCCTTTTGGAAATAAAAACTTTTAATTTAATGACAATATTCATTACAAGTGTGCAAAATTATAGTTGGTATATAGGTAATCCATTGTAGCATTATAATATGAAGAAATCCTTGTATAAAGAGAGGTTTGATGAAGAAGCTTGCTTCTTGAAACAACTAGGACTTGGAAATGGATAAATAGATCCAAATGGAGAGGCGATACATCTCTCTTGCAAATGTTCCTTCGAAAAAATAACTACTCCAAGAACCCAAAGTTGTCTCATTGTTATACTTTTAGTCATATAACAATCCATTTTCTTATTCATTTTCCCTATTTTCTCATTGTCATTCCAATAAAATGTTTATTCTATCATTTCAAAGATGGAAGATTTTGTTTACAGGCTCTATAATTATCAACAAAAAAATTCCACAATATATTCATGCCAATTGTTGGTCCCCGATGTTTCATGGTTTCTTCTTAGAGGGATCAAATTCAAATATCAGTCCCCAATGGGTCATTGGGTTTCTCTTGGCAACATTTTTGAAACTAGTGATCTGAACGTAAACATGAATGGAACGATTTGGGTGAAATGTAGCAAGGTCCAACCAATGTGAGAAATGGTATGGATGCACTTATTTATTAGCATGGTGAACAACATCCTCCGCCTTAGTGGTTTTATGCTCCCAGTTTCTGATGAGAAAGAGATATAAGTATGGGTAAGACCAATTTATTACCACACTAAGAGTTACTTGCATTGTCCCGATAAACTAGTCCAAAGGGGTGAGTGAAAATCGGTGCTTACAATCATTTGGTTAATTCTCACCTACAATGATAGGGTTAATTTCTAAAAGAAAATGAAACTCATAGATCGGAGGGTAGGGAAGGCCTTACCTAAGACATAGGGCCCCTTCATTGTCTCCACTAGACTATAAGGTATGCCCATCAATGCGGTCTTCTCTATGCACGACGAATTCCTCTACTCCTCATGCTCTATGCTCTTTAAAATGCCTCACCCTCTCTGCTATTGGATGTTATAGATGACCTCCTCTACTCCTCAAGCTCTCTGTTCCTCACCCTCTTTGATCTCAGCAACCTCCTCTGCTCCTCACCCTCTCTACTCTTGGATATTATCAATGGCCTCCTCTGTTCCTCACGTTGTCTGCTCCTCACCCTCTCTTCTCTCAACGAACTCTTCTGCTCTCGACCAGGTATTATGGAAATGGTAAACAAGGCTTATGGAAATGGTAAAACATCATGGTTAATGAAATTTGAGTTGTGTTTTTTTTTTTTAATTATTTTAAATTAATTAAATTATTATTTATAATGTTATTAAAATTATTTATATTGTTATTAAAATTAGAATTATTTTATATTGTTTTTTATTTGTAAGTAAGTACCCACGGGGATGTGAACTTGTGTCCTTCCATTTACAACTTATCGTCTCAATTACTCATTACCAATTGCTCCACCCACCATGGGATAAAATTATTTATATTATTATTAAAATTAAAATTATTTTTATTTATAATTTTATATTGTTATTAAAATTATTGTTATATTTTTATTAAAATTAAATGATTTATACGGTTATTATTTAAAATTATTTACAATGATGATGACAATGAGGATGGAAATGACAATGATTATGTTGATGATGTTCGTGACGATGAAAATGTTGATATGATTATGATGATGTTTCTCTTACTATGATCACGATGTTGGTCTCACTATCATCATCATGATCATTAATACATCATGACATGGTTGCTAGGGTCTCACAAGTTACTCAAATAAATATCAATACATAATTCCATAACATGTATAAATATTAAACCCTAATAACAATTAGAACCTCAACTCTAAGCCTTATCCTATTTAACCCTATATTGCATAGAATAATGGGAAACAAACACGATGATACTATTAAGGAGGAGAGAATAGAATATATGTTCACTATGGGGGAAACTCCTATTGGCCAACAACTATCTACCTCTTGTTCCTCCTCAACCCATGAAACCAATATAAAATGATGACGGCAATAATAAAACTATTCTACAATGATGATGACGATGATGATCAAGATGACAATGATGACAGTGAGGATGAAAATGACAATGATTATGTTGATGATGATCATGACAATGTTAATGATTATATGATGATGAGGATGATGTTGTTCTTACTATGATCAAGATGTTGGTGTCAATATGGTCTTACTATCAAGGAGGAGAGCATAAGATATATGTTCACTCTAGGGAAGGCAAGCGAGGATAGTGGATAATTTAAAGAACCATGCAATACCAATCTTAGAATGTGGAAACTCTATAGTACGCCTTCTGCTCTAGGTGATCAAAATTGATTGATTCCATGTGGAAGGGGCCAACGTTGATTTTTTTGCAAACTTTTCTTGCTTCTCATGAAAATGGACCTTATTAGCTAAAATTATACTTTAATGATATGGGAGGGTTTTCAAACTCAAAAATAATCTAGAGGTGGCCTTCTGGCCATGAAAGGGAAAATTATCGGGCTCCTAAAAGAATATTGGGCCAATGTAGAATTATGCAAGTTGTGGTTGCATCTCACAGAAACTAACATAATCAACTTGAAAAAGTAGCTCATAGGTCATTTCAAGACATATATATTCATTAATCTTCTATTTCTTCATCAATATCCGAATCGATGAAAATATTGGTCATAACAACATCTTCTTCTTCAACCTCTTCATCTAACACATCTAACTATTCATGGTCTACCTAATCTTCAAATTCTTCACCTATGACATTTAGTACTTGCTCCTGATCTGCATCACCTTCAATGTCTTCTTCAAGTAATTCTTAGTTTGACACATCTACCTGATCCTCTACATCATCTTCTTGATCTTCTTCATTATTAACTTCTTTTGGTACAATATATTTTACAGGCCTTCCTCTAGGCTCATACCTAACTACATATGAGCAAACCACTTTATTTGACACCTGTGAATAAAACACTTGCTCACAATGACTTGGAAGGACATAACGCTCTGTACCTGACTCAAAAATCCTTGTATTAATAATGGAAAATCCATTAGCATTCTCAATAAAAATTCTATTAGGATCATGTTCATTCATTCGTAACTTGTACCAACAAACCTCAAAGAGAACTACCTTGAAGGATTCAAATTCTAACTCTAGTATATCTTTCAGGTAGCCATAGTATCTATTTTCAGATAATTTTGGGCACTTATCAGTGTTAGAGGAAACACTAGTAACATGAAATAATGTAGTTATTCCACAATCAAAAGTTTTATTCTTCTCACCCAACTACTTAATGCAAAATTTTCTACCATTGCACAATAGACTTGTAGTGTTTCAACTACAACAATATATATATATATATATATATATATATATATATATGTATATATATATATATATATATATATATATATGTATATGTTCAGAATGCAATACTTTCAACTATTAAACATATTTAGATTAACAGTTTCTTATGAGAAACAAATAATACTAGCGCATCTAATATACAGAATAAAATGTTACATACATACATGGTGATCATTCTTGCTATCCCCAGCTTTCTGAGAAGGATTTGGTTTCTTCTGGATCTGTGGGCTTATGAGTGATGCTTGGTCCTCTTCTTGATCTTTGACCACCTGCTCCTTCTTCCCTGTCTCATATGAAGATGAATCTTCTAGAAAACCACCTTTGTCATTTGGTGCCTAGAGGGCATCCTCTATTATATGAAAATATGGACAAGCATCAACATTAATACAACAAGAACCATCACTGATATACCTACCATGGCCATGATTTTTCCTTGTCTTGGATGGAATTTTGGTTGCTTCTATAGTGGAGCATTATCCAACTTGCTCCTTCACTACCTGTTCCAAAAGAAGTCACAACTTCCTCTTTTCATCTTCTTCAACTTCAAGAAGCATTCTAAGATTGACATTCTCTGCTTGCATCCATTGGTTGAACTCTTCCAATTCCTAGATCTTCGTACGCTTCACACTTTTTCCCACAACGATGTTCACACTCAACAACTAGTCAGACCTGCTCTAATACTAATCTAATCCGAGAATATCTGCGAGAACTTTTTCAAACAAAAATATTTGACGAAGGACCTTTTACTAATGATTATATGTATGTGAACATGATTAATTTTTATTGTGCATATTTAAACAAAATCAACCATATTACAATGCCATTTAAATTTCAAGCACATAGATGAATACCCATGTGACAACGGAGTTCACTAGATGTACTGGATACGTATCTGGGCTTACTCTAAAAGGGTGACCGATCCATTAATATGATGAAAATAATGCATAAATATTTTACATCACAAATGCATTTCACATGCAGTAGTATTTACCAACTTCTCACCATATAAGATGCATAAAAGGTGCCTCTAAAATACCACCCTCTCTTGAATATCCTTCACCTTTGTACTTTAGACCGAGAATGTTGAAGGCCAACACCTGTATCAATATGCAACTTGTAGTTGATTATGCTGCACAAAAAATGTCTCTGAAAATCCACAATCTCCTTCAATCCCTTCACCTTTGTTCTTCAGATAGAGAATGTTGAAGGGTGACACTTGTATCAGTGCATAGCTGTAGATGGTAATCACACAATCACAAGAATACATGATTCAAGCAAGTTCATACTTGCCTCAACATGTCCCAAAGATCTTATGAAACTTAGACAAGTTACAAAGTTTCCAAATAGGCTTTAGGAAAAATAATGCATCTCACAAATATGTGGCTTCAAAGCCCATTTCAACATGTAAACAATCATCTTCAAGTCATAATAAATGTGCACAAGTGGTAGATTCTATGGTCTCAAATCCACTACAGCATAATGTGCACCATTACAATATTTCCAACAAGGCTCAGGCATAGAGCAAAATGCCTGTCACTCTCATCATCACTTAAGAGTGGCTAAGAGAACCTTTTACAATATGGCAATTTCATACAAATTTTCCCAACATAGGATTTAGTCAAAATCATGTCTCTCACAACAAGTGGCTACAAGCCTATTACAATCATGACAACATCATCTTCAAGTCACAATATACAAAAGTAGAGTGCACTTAGTGGAAGACACCATGGTCTTTAAGTCCACTATAAAAAGTGCAAGAACCTCCCTTAATTTCCATTATTAACTCTTTATGGAAACATTACAAATAAAATGGATTTTGAATAGTGTATCTAACAACTATAGTATAAAAACCCATAACAAAGGAAGAAGGAACATAACTCAAAAAGACATGATAAAAAATATTTACCAAAGTTCTTGACCCATAGTCCATGGTGTTCTTGGTCTCTTCAATCCTCGGCCTTTGAAGGTCTCTACCATGATGCCCAGTGGCTTCGGCCTCAATGGCTTGCTTATCAAATGGCTCATATTGTGACTTGTGTCTTGTCAAAAGAGTTTTGTTGTGGCTTGGTGGTGGAAGAAATTAAATAGTGCCTTATGGGTGGTAACCAACCACTATTAATTTTGGCAATCCAAAGCCATACCATTGTGTACTTCCAAAACTTGGAAACAAAAACCTAATTAAGGTACCATATAGTAAACATGGCGCAACCACCACCAAATTTGTTTCCAACGTTCAAATGGGTATATGGAGTTTTCTTTCACCCCAAAATTCATATGACTTACCAATCCAATGCTAACTTCCCAAATTATAATTGTGGATTTTTTTTTTTAAGTGGCATATCCAAAGTTTGTTGGATAACTATATATTTGCTGGAAGCCACCACCCTAAATACATGGGCACACCTTTGTTGGATTATGGTATATAGTATGGTGTTGTAATATTTTATATGTTTGGCGTCAGTTACAATTATATATGGTTTATTTGTTGGAACTCCATCCACAATATATAACACACCAGACGTTGATTTGGGTGTGGCCAGTCTGGTCGTCGGATTCGGCGCCAACTAGTCCACCCCTTTCCCCCAATTACAAACCGCTTCAAACTTAAATATAATCTTTTCCATATACTTTACAAGGAATACATGCAGGTAGATTGGTAAGGTGTTGGATTTTCTTGTATGTAATGTTCCCATTTTTTATAGCACCATGGTACACCACTACCCCTTCAACCTCGATGGATCCTAGTGGAAAATAATTAAATAAATTGTTAAGGGGATTAATTTTGGCTAAAAAATTACCTTATGTAAATAAATAAATTATTGTGGGTTTAAATTTTGTTTATTTAATATTACTAATAATTATTTATGATTTGTACATGGCTTAGGTGGCCCAAGAAGGGCGTATAGGATGAGGATAATGGAGATGAGTTGTCTTGTCATAAAAATATGGACATAATGCATCCAAAAGCAGGAAAAGTAGGAAAAGCAGTGAAGATAGGAGTTTCCTAATTTTGAGAGATAAGGCTCAAGGAAGATTAGAAAAAACAGGAAAGCAAGCTAAAAGCATTAGGAAAGCTCCAGAGGCTAATTTTAACCAAGGAAGGAAAATTCACGAAGGTAAGTAGGTCCAAGGAAAAATCAACTTTCCAAAGAAACATCCATTGCACCTATGGTTAGAACTTCCTCAATGGCAAGTCCAAAAGGGGTGGTAGAAAAGCTAATAGAGGTTAATAAAAGAAGGTTGAACACATCCATTTAAATATTTTGCTAGTCTGTGAATTGAATCTTGAGAGATCTGTTCCTCTCTATAGCTTGGGTGATGTGCCCCTAACTTGCATTGGGTGATGTGGCCCTTGCATCCAATAAACCAGTTGAAGGATTGTGAGATCTCTCTACTGGGAATTGAGGAAGAGGATATCTAGTCCTCTTTAGTGAGTTAATTGAAGAAAATGAAGTGAAGTTGCAGGAATGATCTACAATCCAGTTTGATCAAATCATCGTGAAGAAGAAGAAGAAGAAGAAGAAAGTGAAGCATTGCTCTAATACCAAGAGCCTTAGCTAGTCAAGAGCTATCTTCAAGTAGTTCGTACTATGAGAATTCCAGTGACTATGGTGCACCCCAGGGTGTTCAAGGATGATCTTCTTGATTTCATGAACCAGCTACAGTGGTGAAAAATGCCCCTTCTTTCTCTCCAATTCTCCACTTTTCCTTCTTCTTTGTAAAATCCTCAATATCTTAGGGTTTTTGGCAATTTGAATGTAATAAACCAATGATGGAACCTCCAAATGTGTGGTTTCAGATTGATGATGTAATTTTATATTTTATAATACCTATTACTTTCCAGTATTGTAAAATTAGAGAATTTATTGAGTCATTTTAGTGGTCGGTTAATTAGACTAGCGCATTCAAGGGTCAAATTTGACTAGTTTTCCAGTTTTGAGCATTTAATGAACCCCTGTGTTTCTAATTTATCTTCTAAAGGTCTGCAAAGATAATTAATGAGTAAATGAACCCATCTATGCCCTTATATTATAAATTTGGGAGGATTTAGACCCATTCGAACTCATCTGGAAATATCCTCCTTCATTAGTCCAAGTGAAGGATTTTATACCTATTTTATTTCCTGCCAATCAGATCTCAGTAAAATTAGTATATCAGGTATGAAATATGTTTATAACAGTCTGATTAGTCCCATGAAGGTTATATTACTTCCATATTGCACTAGAAACAATAGAGTTTCCACAAAACTCCAGGGGCAATTTCCTTGAAACCTTGGGTTTAGCCCAAGGAGTCTAGCCGGGTGTGACGAACTCCTGAAATTTAATTGTCAAAGTATTGAACTTGATTCCACCTTATTTGAATCCTTGTAATGTGTCTAATCCATCCTCACTGATCCCAAGTTGTTAGTCTTGTATCAAATCCATCTCTGGTGAGTACAAGTTTGAAAATTTTAAGTTAGTGTGCCTAATAGGGGGTTGGGTACATTACATTGCAGGAGGTCACGAGTTTAATCCTTAATAAGACCAATATTTTGGTAAAACAAACCAATTTCACCAATTGCAGATTGCCACGTGTTCCATGATGATTGGTCCACCTAGATGCCATGTCACCATTTCCACTGGATGCCAACTCAACTATCATGTCAATTGCAACTTGCCATGTCGGGTTTCCATGTTAGAGCTGTACAGGAAATGTGGCACTTTTTTTTCATTTGTCCACTATTTTTTCGAGAGTTCAGAACTTAATATTTCGGCCATCCAGAGTCCGTTGGAGGTGAAACGAATGTCAAAGAAAAACTCTTGTCAAGCCCTTCACGATGTTGTCACTTTCACCAGCATTGAAGACTTTTAAATCTTGAGTGATCCTAGATCATCCTGGATCACAAAATATTAACATATTTTAAATGATATATTAGGTGAAATTCTCAACATTTCATTAAATTTGGAACTAAATAGTGGATCTAGAATTCCAAAATAACTAAAAAACTCAATCATGGCATTGTTCTAGTATTAAAATATTTCCAATTTTAATGAAATAAGAGAATAACTCATTTATATTAGGAATGCAACTATGAAATGAAAGAGTTAAGGAATAAACATATGATTTGGGTATCCTTCTCAGGAGATGCACCAACATGAAATACAATGTATGAAAATATAACAGTTCAACCATTACTTGAAGGGAATGAAGAAGTTGAAAGAATGGTTGAAGGGTAGTAAACAAGTTGAGGATATACGGTTGCAAGAAATTCAAACTTGTGGATTAGCATTGTAGGGTATCTCATGTCATCCACCATCTAGGGTATGTTGTGTGTTTCTCCACGAGTATGGTTAATTTTTGGTCTTTACCATTATTGGAGGTAAAACCTACCATATTGATAAAGTCCATGACCTTAGTATGGTATTTTGTAATTCCAATCTCCAAGAACAAGAATTACTTTCTGAATTATACTTTTTCCATTTCTTTCTAGAAAAAACTAATATGGAACCTAAATCCCTATGCTGGGGAAGTTTAGTTATGAGCATTTTCCTCATTAATCTGATTTGTATTGACTGATATTTTTGTTCTCCATGTAAGAATCAAAGGCACACTTAGATGCATATCTAGGCAATTTGAGAAAGAGCTTGCATACCCATACATGAATTTAATTGTGGGGAGGGTAAATCCCTAAATGCATAAGCTTGAATATAAATGTAGACAGAGGGGAGAAGATTCCAACTTGCAGAACAAGGATAAAGGAAAATAGAGAAATACCATTAGCCGCTCATACTTGTTCCCTAACTTAGAAAAAACAAGAAACCAACCCTATGTAGAGTGTGAGATGTAGCTCTAATATGTCTACCAAAATGTGTTGAGAGAAGTGTGATTCAGAGGGATAATGTACAATCAATTTCTATTTTGTTCCCTAATGGTTTTTTTTGTGGAGAAAATAGTGTTCTTTTTTCTTAGAAATAGAGGGTATTCTTTGAAACTAAAAGACCTGTACAATGAAAAAGGGCAAGATATACTAGAATTTTTTCAATTGTTTCATTTAATCTCCGGCAAAAATACATATTCTGGATTTTTGTATACCATTGTAGATCTATTTTTAATTCAAGATCTATTGTGATCCAAAAGGGTCAAATCTCTGAAGGTTTTCAACCTTTCTTTAAATCTTTACAATCTAAAACGTTTTTTAATATCAAGAAATTTATTTCCTATTAAAGTATGATAAATGTGGAGTTAAATGAATTTTTTGGATTTGTCTAAACACATGATAAATCCTCATTAATGATAAATCCTGTTTGATGTTAATATAGAATTAGGTTGGTGTAACAAACATACACAACATAACAACCATTTCAAGATGAAATGTACACTAGATATGTATATCAATTATTTAGAGATGAAATGTACACTAGAGACACATATCAAAAGGAAGTTTCTAAAAATAACAAAAAATATTGAAACTTGGTAAAGATAATCCATGAAGGTGAACATGTGGAGAACACATCATCTATCTATGTACTTATAGGGCATGATGGATATTTTACTTGTTGCTGCAAAAGGCTATGGGAGACAACCACCTAATTATCAAAATTTATTGTATATATGGTTTCCTTCTCACTCTCATTCTATATAACTTGGAATGTTTTTAGATCGCACTAATGTAATCTCACTCTCATTCTATATAACTTGGAATGTTTTTAGTTAGTACTAGTGTAATGAGGATGATTTTGTAGAGATAAGAGAGACCTTAATGAAATGGATTAAGTATGGAACTGCATCATTTCTAAGGGTTGTAGGTCTCCAACATATATCCAAATTTATAAAATTAGTGATATTTTCTAATATTTCCTAGTAAGGCATATAGTGACCCTTGGTAGATTACAGGTGATAGGGAATAATAAGTATTTCTTTTCATTATTTATGAGCATCAATTTCTTTGAATATCAATGAGGCATTATTTTACATTCCTTGATTATTGTGTGGGATCCTTTAAGGAATCACTGAAAACAAAGACAAATATATGTTAAAATTCACTTGAAGCATTGAAATAAGAATATCGAAGACAATGGATCCTTTTAAGAGGATTCTAGTTTTGAGTCACTTTAAGTATGTAGTGAATATTGAGGAGATTACATCTATTTATTTGAATTATTTATAGAGTATCAATCCCTTTGAACATCAGTGAGGCATTATTTTACATTGCTTGATTATTGTATTGGATCCTTTGAATCTGGCTCTGGTCCCATATTGTATTAATTTTTTTTATAGAACACATAAATTTTTTTTTATAGAACACATAGAGAGTGTCAGTTCACCGACAGTCAACCGTTGAAATCTGTAATGAATAATCGTCGATTACATGGCAATGTCGTTGAACATTTTGTATCAATGCGAAAAACGCATCGATGAGTTACTGACGGGATGTCGTCGACCAAGATCCATCGTAACAGCGGGATAACACCATTCTATCCACCAACCACAATGTTATTCCAATGGCATGGGGAAAGTGTACCGACATAATAGTGGTGTTCTATTGAATGACAGGTGTCGGTCCACTGGCAGTGTAACCACAACCATAAATTTATTGCAAGGAAATTGCATTGGTTTACTGATGGATGCGTGGCGGTTAACCGATGGTCTATGGGAAGTTTATGGACATAATTGGTCTTTCCACCAATGGTGTGTCACCAACCGCCATGATTTTTCAACGGAACTGAATGGATCTACTGACGTGATTATGGTAGATGACCAACACTATGGGGATATCTACCGACTGAATGGAGAAGGTCAACCGACAAATATGGTGTCAGGATACCAATGACATAGGGGTGGTCAATCTACACAATGTCCTTGGTTTACAAACAGGATCCCACTGGCGTATCGATGACATGTCATCGGATATGCAACAGTTAAGGATGTTTTTTATTCTGACCTTTTAGTTGACATGTGACTTGATAGACGTCGATATTAAGGTGAAACTTAAGGGAGAAATACAAACGACGATTTGAATGCCCTATGTTTGTCGGTTGTGCTTCAAAATTGTGTCTCACTACCGACGATTTGCTGTCAAAAAATGGGACAAAATTTTCTAGCGATAAGAACGAACTATCATGAAATTTGTAGTGAAACATGATGCTAGACAATTCTTAAAATGCTGTAGCATGATAGGATTTTTCATCTTTGTGAGACCAAGAGAGTTGAGGATGAAAGTCACTATCTTAGAGTGCCCTGCATAAACCATATTAGATTGCAATTTCCCAATCTTGATTATAATACTAACCTCTCTAATTTGCTAAGTTGTCAAAACTATGATGATTTCAGGGTGAATACATGAAGGTGGTTCACGATTTTTGGCAAGCGGAGTGGGAAAATTTGCGTCGTGAACCCTTCATCGAGGTATTTTAAAGCCCTTGATCGAACTATTGAAACCTCGATTGACGGTTTTAACATACCTTGATCGAGTGCTTTAATATACCTCGATCGAGGGTTTTAAAATACCTCAATCGAGGGCTTATTTAAACGCTCGATCGAGCTTCTACGACAGTGAAAAAAAATAAAAATCGGCCGCGACCGGTCAACCGAAACTGTTCCAACAATAGCGACCCATCAAACTATCTCGATCGAGGACGTGAGCTCGACTAAGGCCGTGATACCACTATGCCATGCCATGCTACCCACCATGCCACGCCGCCATATCACGATGTCGGCCACTCCACCAACTAAGTGGACCATAAACCTCCAATTTATTTTTAAAATTAAATTAAATTTCTTGTGTTTTTTGTTTGTATAAATTTGTATCAACCACCAGTTTTATTTCTAAATGTGTGTTGGCAAGCAGAAATGCTGCCGAATTACACATTTGGAAATAAAACCGGCAACATTTAATAAATGTTATTGGTTGTTGGTTTTTTTTTTTCAAAAAATTTGAAAATTCATTGAAAACATGTGTAGCAATTTTAAATTTATGTTTTATGTTTTAAATTTTAAATTTAGGTTGTATTTATTTTTTCAAATTATTAATATTTTTGTTTATATCAATCGGTAGCGTTTATGCTATTGGTTTTATTTTAAAATGTGTATTGGCAAGTAGAAATGCTGCCCCTTTTTTTTCAATCCTCTGAGAATGCCAGGAGGATTGAAAAAAAATATACATATTTCAAAATAAAATCGGAAACATAAGCGTTGCCGATTAAACGTTCCCGGTAGCATTTATGCTACCGGTTTTATTTTAAAATGTGTATTGGAAAGCATAAATGCTGCCCGTTTTTTTTCAATCATCTGAGAATGACATGAGGATTGAAATATATATATATATATATATATATATTAAAATAAAACTGAGAACATAAACGTTGCCGGTTAAACTTGCTCATTTTTTTTTCTCCAATATACGGTCATATAACCATGTAACAAAAACCATTAACATTATTTAAAAAAACATTTGAAAACATTTGAAATTGAAATTTCAAATTAAAATTAAAATTAAAATTTTAAATTAAAAATCGAAATTGAAATTGAAATGTTAATTACAGATTTCAATTGCAATTGAAATTTGTAATTGAAATTGCAATTGGAATTGTAAGTGGAATTGCAATTGAAATTCGAAATTGAATTTGAAAATGAAATTGATATTGAAATGAAATTTGGAATTTGGAATGAAATTTAAATTAAAAATTAAAAATCGAAATGAAAATGGAAATGAAAATTGAGAGTTGGAAATGAAATTAGAATTGGAAATCGAAATTGAAATTTGAAAACCTTCGAAATTGAAATTGAAATTTTAATTGCAATTTCAATTTGAATTGTAATTTGCAATTTCATTTTCCATTTGATGAAATTGCAAATTGCAATTGGATTTGCAATTGAAATTGAAATTGGTATTGGAATCTGGAAATGGAAATGTAAATGGAACTGAAATTGAAATTGGAAGTGGAAATTTAAAATTTGAGAATTGCAATTTGAAATTTGACTTGTGACTTATAGGTGTTCACCGATCACAATTACAATTTGAAATTGCAAAATTGAAAATGAAAATAAAAACCAAATTGAAATTGAAATTGAGAAATGGAATTGGAATTAGAATTAGAATTGGAATTGGATTTGGAAACATAAATAGAAATTGAAATTGAAACTTGAAATTTCAAATCGAAAACTGAAGATGAAATTGAAATTGAAATTGAAATTGACATTGGAATTTTATGTGAAATTGAAGATGAAATTTGAATTTGAAACATAAATTTGAAATTGACATTGAAATTGAAATTAGATTTTGGAATTTGGAATTTGAAATTGAAATTGAAATTGAAACTGAATTTGGAATTGAATTTGAAATTGACCTTTGAACTTTGAAATTGAAATTAAAATTTGAAATGTGAAATTGAAATTTGAAATTTAAAATAGAAAACCGAAATTGAAATTGAAATGTGATGCAGAGAGTTCTCAAGAGAGAACTTCATTGCTTCGTGCTCGGCGGAGCATGAGAGGATCCTACGTCGCTCAACAGGGTGGCCATCGGCATTGCTCTCATTCACCGAGGAGCGAGGACACACCAGGGCAGCTGCTGCTGGAGGCAACAATAGGAGAGATAGTGCGTCAGTTCATCCTGACGATGTACATATTGATCCTAAGGAGGAGGAGGTGTTCCAGGACACAGGTACATCATGTGCATATTTTTTGTTAGATACGCTTTCAGTAAATTTTTAATATAGAATGTATTGAATTTCACTTGCAAGTTATAATATATATTTTCACTAACATTTGTGTTTTGGTTTGGATCACAGGTGCATCGGGGGGGTCATATGATAATGAGGTTGCACGCATAACTCTTGCTGATATTACCGCCCAACGAGAGTGGGTGCAATCATGCATGTGCACAATTAGGGAGTATTATCCCACTAGACGCTCACTATTCATGATGCTATCGGCAGTTGATGATATGTTGGACCTCTACAGGAGAGTGGGACCTCTTAGTGACATTTGGCGTTTTAAATGCCAGAGGACAAGACATGATGTCAAAGGTGCCACAAGAGGGCATGACATAAAGGGTACTTTATTCGACATCCCTTATGACCTCCCTGCCGATCAACCTCTTAGACTCAAGGAGTTTAAGCTCGATGCCGTAGCACCATATGTATACGATAGATTCAGTGAAGCGTGGGGCATGTTCCCCCACCATGACCAGGTCCCTTTGTACTTTTCAAAACACATATATGCATATTTTGTTCTAGACATGCACCCAAACTACACCAGCATGGGATCTGAGTTCTTTGGTATTGGTAGGGGATGTTCCTACCAACGTCCCGGGGCTTGTAGATACCCCTCTTTCATGCCACCCCCTCTGAGGTTGGTACCTATTCTAGAGAGGGTGGTTATCAGGGAAGGGTATGTGACACAGTCATCCCATCTTGCTACAGAGGCTAGGCAGGGGATAACAGACTCGTTGTTCACTGCCATGGGCAGTGCTGTTGTTGTTGTGCAGGGAGAGGCATCTAGAACACCCCCTACACCTATACATCTAGATATAGAGTGGGTCGAAAATGACCTGCTCAATTTATTAGATGATCATGACATAAGGTCGTATGCTCAGTCAACCCGAGATGCATACTTCCAACTATATCGTACACACTGCGCTCTGAGACAGGTATATTTTTGTACAATTATGTATATATGATTTCATGTTACATCATATTATATGTCGTAAATTGAATGCTCAATAATACTTAAGGGGTGTATTTTATTGCTCCATGCAGGGGACCACATACATGGATGAGCTCTTTCGTTGTGAGCCATCGGTTGGTCCATCCGCTCATCCCCACTGACGGGACACAGTAGTTGAGGTAAGTTATAATTTATGTTCCAATTGAATTTGTTTTTATTAATCTCAGTTGAAATAAGTTATGTTTTAATTCTTAATTTGAGACAATATGTTTTAGAGCCTAACTTTGAATTTCAAATTGTACAGGGCAAAGGCAAGGCCATTGCTCAAGATGATACACATGAGTACCGCGAAGGTCTTGACCAGCCAGGCCTAGACATGGAGGTGAGTTTTAATTTATGTTCCAATTCATTTTACCATTAGTAATTTCATTTTATACTTTATGTTTTAATTCTTGAATTATAACTTTTATGTTTTAGTTAAATAATTTTTAATAATTCTAACTTATTTGTAATGTAATGGCATCTTACACATGCATCACTACAGGTGGGTGTCGATGCTGCAATCACTTTCTCAGATGATTGGGATACAGCTCGACCACATGGTCCTAATGAGGGCCCATCTACCCATATTCCGAACCAGATGTCGGATATCACCATTGACTCGGCTCAGGTGATTTTCACATCCATCCATTAAATTTTTTCACTTCTTGTTGAATATTATGCATTGGTCAAAATATAAATAACTTACAAAGTTCACAATTTTAACTTTTACAGTATGTTGAGATCGATGCCTTCTTTCATAGTTTACCGTCTCAAGGCTAGGATGGGCCTACTACAGGTGATGCCGGTCACAAGGCCGATCAAGGGCCTCGTGGGGGTAGCGGCCAATGAGTTGATGATGTATACATTTCCATGTTTTGGGCATTTTCATATTTTGGATATTTGAAGATGTTTTGGATATGGAATTTTCCATATATTTTGCTATATATTTTACATATATTTCATCATATTGATGTCTTCATGTGTATTTTGTATCTTGATTAAATGAAGTTGATTGTCTTTTACTTTACATCTAGATATAGTTATTACAGTTACATTTATGTTTTGTCGTTTCAATTGCAAATTTAATGTATAGTGATTACAATATAAAAGTTCAATCTCAATTATATTACAATTGCAAATTCAAAATTCAAAATTAAATTGTGTACATTACAATTTAACATAAATGTGTAATTTAAATTGAAAATTCGATGTGTAGTTACAATTTAAAAATTCAATTTCAACTACAGTACAATTTAAAATTTAAAATTTAATGTGTAATTTCAATTGAAAATTCGATGTGTAGTTACAATTTAAAAGTTCAATTTCGACTACAAATTACAATTGCAAATTGAAAATTTAGAATTCAATTGTACATTACAATTTAAAATTAAAATTAAAATTATATTATGTTGTCTATACATTACAATTCAATTACAATTTACACATTCCAATTCAATTACAATTTACAATCTAAAATTAAAATTTCAAATTTAATGTGTGATTTCAATTGAAAATTTGATGTGTAGTTACAATTTAAAAGTTCAATTTCGACTACAAATTACAATTGCAAATTCAAAATTTAGAATTCAATTGTACATTACAATTTAAAATTGAAATTACAATTACATTATGTTGTCTAGCATTACAATTCAATTGCAATTTACACATTCCAATTCAATTACAATTTAAAATCTAAAATTAAAATTTCAAATTTAATGCGTAATTTCAATTGAAAAATCGATGTGTAGTTAAAGGTTCAATTTCGACTACAAATTGCAATTGCAAATTGCAAATTAAGAATTCAATTGTACATTACAATTTAAAATTGAAATTACAATTACATTATGGTGTCTACGCATTACAATTCAATTACAATTTACACATTCCAATTTAATTACAATTACATTATGGGATCTTTCTTGGATGATTTAGTTGCTATCCATCCACATAAACTTTAAATAAAAAATAGTTTCTTAAAACTACAATCAAATAAAATTTACCCATTTTATAAGGTTAGGTGGATCTGTATTAAATAATAATTCTTGGTTTTTAGGGATTATGAATATTTAACACATGTTTATCCTAGATATTGAGGAAGTTCATGGAGCACTAACCATACATTCAAGTGTATTCAAAATATCAATGTGCTTGTCACATTGGAGCACCATGACCCAATTTAAAAAAAAAAAACCTCCCATCTAGTATTTTTAATCTTGGCATTAAAGCATCTAAAAAAATACATGTTTATAAAACTAAATTGGTCACCTTGCAAAACAAACCCTATATAAACGAGGAAAAACCAACCTCCACAAAAATCTTCAACAAGACAACATGACATATATGTCAATGATGCAAATGGCATACATGTATTCATTCATCTTGCCAATGGGTTATAGGAATGCAAGTATCCATAATAGGATCATGGTTAGCTTCTGTCATCTTCCATCTCTTTGGTTCACCTCTCTTCACCTTGATTTATGTTAGATGTATCCAAGCTGCCAGCAACAAATGATTGTATTGGCATGATATATATTCATGCATAAAATCTCTGTAAATAATATAAGCACCCTGTTTTTTCACTCTTTCAAAAAAGTGTCCCATTAGAACCAAGTCTCCAATTTGGTATGTGAACTCTCCATCCTGATAGGGTCGCACCAGCCTGCTTTTAATTTGTGTGCACTACATCAAATAATATGCCACATTTTCTTGATTGTGGGGGGGTGCAATAATAATGAATACATCACCTATGAGATAAATTACAAATATTATTCAAATGTATATGTGTAATATATAGTGAACTAATTAACTATATATATATTGAACTATTATATAGCGAACTAATTAATGAAGTATTGTACCTTCCCTAACCACATTAGAAACTCGATCATGATCAAGTAAGACCATTTCCTCGTCATTTTGCATCTCTTGCCATGTTGGAATTGGATGTGGGCCCTTTGGATTAAGAGGGACATATTTACATGGTTTCACATATACATCATTTTCACAGTGATGAAGCCCGCATCCATTTGCATCAATGAAAAAATCACAAAAACAATCATACTTCCTCGTTTCAATGGAAAATATGTCACCCATGTCTTTAATCCGAACAGAATGTAATTCCCTCGTACCAGGTATGGTCTCATAATACCACGGCATGGATCTATTCACATCACCAAGGGAAACAACCCAAAAGAATCTGCATGGAATTACATTTGTCATATATAAATTCCTATTAAGTAGGTGTTCTTTTGGAAATGATGATATTGAATGTTATTAGCTTATTAATTGAGTTTGGAGTTTATTTACTGCACACCTGCCTTGCTTGTTCGCGACCTTGATGTCCCAAATGACATGTGCACCAATCAACTACTTCTGCGGAGAATTTGAGTCGGGTTGCACCATGACTCATCTGGTACCTCCGAAGTGCTCGTTTCACACATGCACCCACACCATCATGTTCACCCTTTCCATTCCCTTTTCAAAAAATATCCAGGTGTGTCAGACTCCTGTCTCTTTATGAAGGTGAATCAACCAATAAAAAGAGCATGCCGATTTGAATTTCCCTGCACACCCATTTGACCAAATCCAGTGTTTAGTAAATGATATGCCTCTCTGCCTGAAGGAATCATAAATCAACCCAAAGCAATGCTGAACGAACAATGTGTCATGATCACGATCATCACTGACATAAAAATGGTACTCCTTGATCACTTCATGTGACTTAGGAGTGTTATCCCTACCATCAATGCTTTCCTGAGCATGTCTGTACAATAAATGTACGAAGATAGACACCTGGTCGGAGTGATAGTACTCACTTTGTATCTATCTCTGAGGAGCAAATGTGTAGTTCTCATCAAATTCTACGACTGATAATATTGTGCCCGGCTTAAATACCTCACAAGAATGTTTGAATTCTGAAGCTTTCCACCTGGACCTATGGGAGTGCTTTATGTATTTATAAATCTGACTTTGAAACTTCTCCATGAAATTTGAAACATGAATCTCATCCTCGAGCAAGTTGATCCTCTTAGATGACACAGATTAAGAAGATGATGGATTCATGGAGACATACTCATACCTATTCCACATAAATGTGATATCTGACAATCCAGGGTGTGTTGGATCGATAAAAAATTTCCTATGGAACAATGTCAAATCACTGCATTCAGGGCATATTCTCCCACTTACACACCTCTTATTGAAAAACACTTGTTCATGATTCTTGTTGCATAGTATTATACAAATAAAATCTCACACTGTGTGAGGAGCTAGTTCACCATTCCAGTGCCTTTTGCAAAAATACAGAAATGTGTCATAGTATAGTTGAAATTCAACGTGGCACCAGCAGCAACAAGTGTCACGAATCGTATTTGGCCTAATATACCACAGTTTCAATTTGTTGAACATGCTAAATGATATTTGAACACCAGGATTGGTTTCTTGGAATTCCTCGTAAAGTGAAACTCTCGTCATCTCCATCACATGCTTATAGTGCTCTTGATAAATGCCTCTGGATAAACGTTGTCACAGGACATGCTTTCGATCTGGAATATCACGAGAATGGCTATCCCAAAACTCGATCACCTTCTCTCTAATGCCTGCTGCCATCCTGCCTCGATAGGGTTCCCTACAAATAAGATCACAACAAGCAGCTTCATCATTTTCATCTATCCGGACCCTGAATTTAGTATATTTGAAGAATGTTCTTTTTGAAACTTTGAGCAATGATGCCATTGTTGATACCATTCGATTTCTTGAGGTGCTTTGTTCCACAACAGCTATTGTAATTTCCCTATGAGAAGCTCGTATATCATTATTTCTTGATTCTCCAAACGAAGATAATGTAGTTCTTACATTTTCTATTGCATTCTCGCATGTCTTTTTTGTTTTAGTATCTTGAAAACCCAACAACTTTGTGGCACGTTTCAATTTTTTGTGTTTTATCAACCCATGTAGGATTTGAGCTTGTGCCATCGTTGGCTGTTGTTCAAAATATGACTTAATCATGTTACTGGCATGCTCTCTAACTGTCCAACTAGGGATTGAGTTCCCAATCTCTTCTCGCGTAGAAACAATTGCACAATCCATTAGACAATTTCCACCCCTTCCAACCCCACTGCAACTCCCAATTATACTTGAAATGTGAGAGGGAAAGGTGTCCTGTGATGGCTGATCAAGATCATGAGGGGGCATAGGATCATGTGATTCTTAATCACCATGATGTGATGGCTAACCATAATCTATCCCTGCATAATCAAAATTCATGTGAAAGGAATTTCAATCAGAAATGCTCTGTACAAGGAGTTTAATTTTAAAGTACCAAATTGAAGCATTTTGAAATGTATTGGTAAACGAATTGAAAATACTTTTAAAACAAGAAAATTGTTTGTAACTTGAATTCAAAATAACTAAATATCTACACATTTAACTTGAAGTTGTACATTTAGCTTGATAATTGTTCTAAGTAAAGTTTGAAATTGCTAGTAACTTGAAATTTGAAATTGCTAGTAATTACTTGAGAATTGTTCTAAGTAAAGTATGAAATTGCTAGTAACTTGTACATTTAACTTTAAAATTGCTAGTAACTTGGAATTTGTTACATGTAAATTAACAAATTGAAAATTGCTAGTGACTTGAGAAATTTTTTCCAACTAATACATTTAGCTTGAGAATTGTTCCAAGTAAAATTTGAAATTGCTAGTAACTTGAAATTTGGAATTGCTACTAAAGTTTGAAATTGCTAGTAAACTTTGAAATTGCTTGTAACTTGAACTTGCTAGTAACTTGTACATTTAACTTTAAAATTGCTAGTAACATGAAATTTGTTACATGTAAATTAACAAATTGAAAATTGCCAGTGACTTGAGAAATTTTTTCCAACTAATACATTTAGCTTGAGAATTGTTCTAAGTAAAATTTGAAATTGCTAGTAACTTGAAATTTGAAATTGCTTGTAACTTGAAATTGCTAGTAATTACTTGAGAAAATTGTTCTAAGTAAAGTTTGAATTTGCTTGTAACTTGTACATTTAACTTTAAAATTGCTAGTAACTTGAAATTTGTTATATGTAAATTAACAAATTGAAAATTACTAGTGACTTGAGAAAAATTCGGTACAAGTATTGAAAATTTACATTAAAAACAAGAAAAGTGTTTGTAACTTAATTTCAAAATAACTAAATATGTATGTAACTTGAAATTGTACATTTAGTTTGAAAATTGCTAGTAAAGTTTGAAAATCAAGTATATATATTTAACTTGATAATTATTAATAACTTGATAGTTGTGCATTGAACTTTAAAATTGATAGTAACTTGAAATTTGATGTGGAAATTGACAAATTGAAAATTGTGCATGTGAATTGAATTTTTCAACTAATACATAACTATCATTAACTTGATAATTATCCATTTATATACTTATTATAGGAAAACAAAAATTCAACGACTACATAATTATCACAATGTTCATTTTATTTGTTGTTATTGAATTTTACATCTATTACATAACTATCAAAATATTCATTTTATTTGTTTTCAAATTGATTTTTCTAACTAATACATAAATATCATAATGTTCATTTCAAATAAAATGAGGGTAAGTTAAAATTAGACATTATTAGTTATTTCAATCAACAAATGTTGAGACTTGGAGCTCACATGAGGTTATACATTTATATTTTTTTAACAAATAACAAAACAAAAATTGAAATTACATTTAACTTGAAATTGTTAGTAACTTAGAAAATTGCAATTAGTTAAATATGTACATTTTAACTTGAAAATAGTGTCCAATTGTACATTTAATTTGAAAATTGTTCCAATAACATTGAAAATTGTTAGTCACTTGAAAATTATTCATTTAACATGAAAATTGTTACAAATTTTGAAATACAAATAACAAAGTTATGAAATAAATAAGAATCTCATTACAAACAAATATATTAAATAAATTAGATTGTGAAACAGTTAATTTTTTTTTAAATTGTTACTAATTTTGTAGTCTAAATAACAAATTGACAAAAATTTTATTGCAAACAAAATATAGTAAGGATAAAATGAAAAAAAAAATAGTTAGTATATATATAGATAAATATTAGAGAAAAATATATGAAATTTAAATTAGGTATCATATAATTCAAAAATTTACCATAGTTGTCCTCCATTGGAATTTGTTGCACCAAAGGTGCATCTTCTTCTTCTCTCAATCTTGCTCTTTGTTGTCTCATTCTTTCCCTATTCTTGTCACGCTCTTCATGCTCGTTTTGTTGATGAGCATGCTTCCTTTGTCGTTTTCTTTTGCTCCCCATCAAACTACAATGAAAAAACAAATAATTTTTCAAATTGTTATAACAAACAACAATATATAATATGAAATTGAACAACAATAATACTTCTGACATGTCTAATGAATTCTAATTGAACAATAATAATACTTCTTACATTTCTAATGAACTCTAGTTGAACAACTTCAAATTCACATAGCTCTACTTGAAAGTAAATTAACAATGAATTACATAAGTGTTGTTTGGAAATTGTTAAGTGATTATATAGAGGTTTCTTGTTAATTTTGAGTGGGAATGGTGGTTGGCAACATTAATTTTCCAACTCATTTCCAGGGTTCCTTAATATTACACACACAAATCCTCGTTTGAGGCCTTTTTCCAAGAGCTCGATCAAGGGATTTACGAGACCTCGATCGAGGTCTCTCTAAAACCCTCGATTGAGGTTAGTTTTGTCCCTCGATCGAGGGCCTAAAAACAGGCTGAAAGCCCTTTTCACTGCAGGAAAAAAATAAAAAATGGGTCTGCCTTTCACAAGCTTAAACTATCTCATTAAATGCACATTAATGGGAAGAATTGATACCCTTGGATTCATCAATGAATCCTCTGTCCATATACATATATTGTACGAATTTTTATCTTCGTATGTCATTTTTATTTTAATTTATGCTAAAGCTTACCCTAAAAAACCCTGTCATCAATTTCAAATGAACTCAAAGATAAATCAACAACATTCAAAATACATATCCAAAAATTTTGAAAAAATATAAAAGCACTACATCAGTGCGTCCTCTTCAAAATTGTATTTTTAGTTTAGGAAATTATGTAAACAATCAAAATATTGTGCACACACACGCACATGTATGCAAAATGCGACTGAAATATTCATTGGTCAGTTTCGAAAAATAATAATAATTATAATTTTTCGAGGAAAATTAAAAGAAAAATATGTACGCACTAGTGCATTATGTCTAGATCATGTTCACATATTTCATTTTTTAAAATTATTACTTTAACATTAAATTATTTTGCACACACACGAGCCACTTGTTATTTGCTCTTCAATTTTTTAAGGACACACATTTCATTAAATGAAAATTTGACACGATAAATGACATTGGTATATTTTAAAAGAAATATCATTGGAAAGCCAACATAATTCTCTACATTTTGTTTTTTAATCGCATGTCAAAATTCATATGGAAAATATGAGTTTTGAGGGCTTCAATTTAATATATGAGTAAAATTTCCATTTTTCATCGCCATATTTGGAAAAAGAAAGTTACCCATCTTCATGGAATCACCCCTCAGTATGCTTCTTTCTAATCTTTTTAAGCATAAGGATAATTTGTTACAATAAAAAAAAATTCTCAAGATCAAATAAACCAAACAAAGTTACTCTTAGTAAACGTTAAGTATCATCACATCATAAAAAAAATTAAATATTAATAAAAAGAAATCCATATTAAATTTTAATTCAATAATAAATATAATTCAATAACAAAAAGATATCTAATATTTTACAATTAAATAATAATAATAATAATAATAATAATTACAATTTTACTTAATTAATAATCTTCTCATTTTTAATCTTTATTATTACCTTAAAACCTCTTTTGTTGTATCAATTAAAACACACTAAAGTTTTCCAAATATTTTCATTACCTTACGATAAAGTATTATCCAAATATTTTCATTACCTTACGATAAAGTATTATCCTCCTTTATATTGTATTTCATATTATATAATAACATTATTTTTTTTTCACACCCTTACGTTAACTTATTACCATTCTTATTATCCATTTTATATAATAACATTTCTTTCTAAATGCATTAATTAATTACAATGAATTAAATAATTTTCTGCCAATTCATTAAATCCCATAATATTCTCTTTTAATTTATAAATTTATTTTCGATAAATAATCATAATTTTATTTTTTTTAACAATTCATTAATCAAAATCCTTTATTAATTATGTTAACTAATTATTTTAACTTATCATCATTTTATCAATTTAATTCTTAAAATCTTTTAACAATTCATTAATCAAATTTATTTATTGATTAATTTAACTAACTACCCTAAATCAATTTATCAATTTAATTCTTAAAATATTTTAACAATTCATTAATCAAATTTATTTATTGATTAATTTAACTAACTACCCTAAATCAATTTATTAATTTATTATTTAGATACCTTACTTTTCAAAATTGTTCAAAATGTTTATTTTATTATTATTTATTTTAATTATATATTATTTTTATTATTGATGATGATGATGGTGGAGTTAATATCCACTACAACCAATTTTGATCTATTATTTTAAGAGAACAAAAAAAGGAATGATTTGGTTTCCTTTAAAATTTTATTTCTATATTCAAAAAACATAAAAAGAAGCATTCCTAATTTACCATAGTTTTGAGAAGTTGTTATAACAAAGATTTTGAACTTATAACTCATGCGGGTGTACACATGGTCAAAGTCTTGAGATAACAGTTCATGACCTCCTTATAATATCTCAATTTTTCTTGCATCACAGTTTCTCTTTAAACTGAGATGTAATAATATTTTTGACGTTATCAATATTTTGTAAATTGACACAAGAGGTTTTTGCTAGAATTTTAAGCAATTTTTGGAAGTCTATGGTCTCCCATGTGTTCTTTATCTTATGCAGGTTGTAGGTTATAACAAGCTTCTAGATTTGCTCAATTTGAGTGACAAGAGTTTCAACAAGGAACTTTGTTTTTATCCCAATTAAAGGGATTTGCATATTTACAATTGTTTTCAAGACCAAAATAGACTTTCCATCCTCTATTATATTTTAATTATAAATTACTTTTTTTAATCAAAAATCCATCATATCTAATAACCAATATCTATCAATTTTCTCTTTTCCTCCTTGCTAACTTTAATTGTTTAATTGCGTTTTCTAATTATTAGATTTGCAAATACAACATGAAGAAGGTTGGAAAACAAAACTAAACTAAAAGATATATTTTGATTATAAATTACTTTTACTAAAAATCCATCATATCTAATAACCAATATCTATCAATTTTCCCTTTTCCTCCTTGCTAAATTTAATTGTGTTTTCTAATTATTAGATCTGAAAATACAACATGAAGAAGGAAAAACAAAACAAAACTAAAAGAGATATCCATATTAGGTTTTAGTTCAATAATAAATATAAATCTATAATAAAAAGACATAATATTTTATACAATGGCATGTGCAAACTAATGAGGGTCACTTTTAGCGTGTTAGATGCAATCGAAAACTGAAAAATCAAGCATCCATCAACTTACTTGGTTTTTTTGAGATACTTACACAAGATATCTTGCATCGAGTAAAAAGGATGAAACTTAGGAAATTGAGTCACGTCTCCGAATATATAAGTTTTAAGTAATGAAAATTTACATAACTATGTCAAATTTCATTTTTTCTAATAGTCACTTTTTATTTTTTTCGCAAATGATAAGGTATATGTTTTTGTGGGTGCAGCATTTCACTGCCTAAATGATGGTTTCAGGCTACAAATATTGGTAGACATGTATAGAACCCGTAGTGCTAGTGCAATACTATTTTTCCAAAATTAAAAGTTTAATTTTTAATTATGTAAGTGATCAAACCTTGAGAACGGTAAGTCAAATGTGGGTGCAACCTTTGAAGGTCTTAATGCAGTTATTTTGACTTGGATTTTTTATAGCATGTAGAGGTCAGTGTCTACTAGTGTAGCATACAATTTTTTTTAAAAATGGTTGTGAAATGAAAAAGTTACGTAATAAACATTAAAAACATGTTTTTTGACTTAAGGAGTGACGACACAAGAAAATTAGGAAACAAATAGAAAATCTCAATATTTTTTGAAAAAAATTACATATTTGGAATTTGCATAAAAAATGCTATCTATGCCTAAAATTTCATCGATAATGGTCATGTATGTCATGCTATAGAGAGCGGTGAAAAATAGGCATATTGAGAAAAATGGTGGAAATGCCTAATTAGCTATGGTTCAGTAAATTCCATAGCACAGGTTTGGTAAGTTCGAACCAACCACATAGGACTGTGGCTGACATGCGGGCGCGGGAGGAGGGGGTGATTAGGTGCTCTGGAACATGCCCGCGTTCTATTTAAATTCAAATATTTTGATTGGTGCGTGTCTTTGTACAAAACGCGCGCACGTTATGCACATACAAAACGCGCGTGCGTTTTGTATGTACATCGCGCGCGTTATTAACTTAACACATTTATGTTTTTAAGTGTTGAATAAATTTATATACCCACCACTCCCTAACCCCTCCTCTCCCTCTCCCTATCCCTAATCCCCACCACTCTTAAACCCCCCTCCCTCTATATCTCTCATAATCCTATCATTGCTAACCCTTGCTCACTCTCTCCCCTCCTACACCTAACCCTTACTAACCCCCTCTATCTCTATCTCTTCTGTACTCCTCCACCAACCCATATCCCCCACCCCTCTCTCTCTTCTAACCCCCTGACACCCTCCTCCCTCTCTATCTCTCTATAACCCATTAACCCACCCCACCTCACCCACACCTAACCACCTTCCCTATGTTATTGTCTCTCCTACTTCCCATATGCCTAACCCCCCTCTCCTTATCCCGTCCTCCTCGTAACCCTTACAAAACCCCTCTCTCACTCTCTCTTCCCTATTTCTACACCTCTCTCTCCCTCTCCCTAACCTCTCCCCCATCCCTAACCATCCTAATCTTTCTATCTCTCTCCTACTCCCCCTAGCCCTAAACCCCCTCCTCTCCCTAGCCCTTAGTAACCCCCTCTCTCAGTCTCTCTCTCTCTCTCTCTCTCCCTCCTCCCCCCCCCCCAACCATTACTAACCCCCTCTCTCAATCTCTCTCTCTCTCTCTCTAACCCCCCTCCT